>OY743099.1:0-1483125 GCA_963555665.1 Dircenna loreta | reverse complement strand
TCAATTCCAGATTCCTGACAACTTTTGCATACATAATACTACTGTGCAGTAAATTTGTATTTACTATTTGTGCCGCAACGCCGTAAAAGTATATATTTTAAAAATGTAATTTACATTTAAACCTTTTAGAAATAACGATTTTCATCTCAGACATACACAATAAAAGATTTTGAGTTTGTCTATTCACCTAACGTATTGAAACCAAAGCCGGTATTGAGGTTTGAGATAAATTAAAATCACTAACATTCATTTTATATTTTTTCAATCTTATTTATCCACAAACAACGTATTTCTTGCATTCTTAACAATTGCAGCGTAACCATATAAGTAGGACAAGGTGTTAATTATAAAATTTGTACTGGTATTTCACATCATTTGACTATATATTTTCTAGATTTATGGTAAGTACTACTCATTTCAATTGCCATTTCTTGTAACTACTCGCCCAAGCACGAGTCACACACTTGTAAAAGTCACAAGTCACACACTCGTGCAATTACAAGTACAATATTTAATTACTGTCTTGTATAATTAGCCACTTAACAGATAGCATAGGTAAATAATTGCTAGGCGTATGGAGCAGCAATCACATCCACATTACCTAATTGTTCCCGTGTTCATTGTCACGGTGTTGTGTCGTAACGCTATTCTTTTAAAAACTACATATCACTTGTTATATCTTCATAATAATAGGGCAATTAACTAAGCGATGTATTATATTGCAACAGTTATTTGTTTACAATTGAATTAAATGGATCTAACCGAGAGTGAAATTTCGTACTAAATACGCCCTTGGTAGTTTCACACATGGCGAAACAGTATAGCAGTACTTCGTATTGTTAGGTCTACAGTTTATTACAAATTTCTAACTACAGTGTTACGTTTTCTTCTGTCGAAGGTAAGTAAAAGTATCTACGTATTTAACAAGTCATCATAAAATATAACAAGAGGTTTCGCTCTCAATATAAAGATAAACGGTGGATTTAAATGATTATGGGTATTGCCATAATATAAATGATATAGTTTGGGATAGTACAAGAAGGATATGAGCGGTGAGCTGTCCGCAGCTGTTGTAATCAGCAACTGGGTCAGCGACTGTCACCGCAGATCTGCCCTAACTGATCCAAATTACATCGAAATATTTTGTATTTAGACAATATAACATTGTATAATAAAACAGCATTTAATACTAGTTACTCATCGTTATATTTAATTTTTTAAATTAAGCTTTTTAACTTAACGAATATGGAAGCTATAAACTCGTTAATAAGAAAGGAACTGGCATAATTACATTACATTAATAATAACCTACTTTAGTAAGAAACTTTCGTTAGACGGCCGTACGGAAATTATAAACATGTGATCGACTTTCTCTACGACTCCTAGCGACATTTTATATTTGTGTATCAAAAAAGTGTAAACAGATAGTATACAAATACGTATATTATTAATAAAAATGCTAGTCAAGGGGAGGTAATAATAATTTTATGGCAAACAACTTTTACAAATTTGTAGTATTGTACTTGGTTAAGTAATTAACTAATACAATCTTAATAAAAAATTAAGGGATAAAAGCAAACAGAAGTGGAATTTATTAGACGTATCTACCTATTTATTATGATAAATATAAAAGTGTGTGTTATACGACTTAAAAAAGGTTTAACAATGAAATATTAAAGAAAAACATTAATTTATCCAATTGTTAGTGGTAAAACTAACTCACACAAACAAAGATTACAAATGTATTGTCATTCATTCATTCAATTCATTGTTATTTATTGACATGACGTTGATTACGAAATTAGTTATCTATTCCTTGTCTTATATTAATTAGTAGTAGTAGTAAACCTAGCTTGATTAGAATAATTTTATACTCATAGAAGTACACTACACTTAGATATATATTTCGTAAGATGAGTTAGGAGAGTAGAGGGCTTAAAACGTTCATTCTACTCCTTGTCATTTTTTTAAGCAAAAATCCTTTATGTGTCCTTTATGTGAGGAGTAGTCCTCAAGGGTGGTATCACATTTGTAAAAAAAAAAACTATATTTACACGTGTGTGTGTGACGGTAGGGTTACCATCAGATTTGCCGTCCGCTCCTTCGTCTTACACTAGTGTAAAAAATGGTAAGTAATGGCCACTATAAGACTTTCAACATCAAACACATAACACTATTCACGAAACAGAATTTATGTAAAGTATTATTTAATACTAAAATATAATTATTTTAAATACATTATAAAAAGTAGATGACCTTATGAATTCATTAGGCAATAGATTTGTAAACTATAATTTTCTGAACGTGTCGAATAGTTCGCAAAAATTTAAAAACTTAATCCTTGGGCTACTATTTATTGGTAGCATCTCTTCAATGTTATTTTATATTGCAAGATTTGAACATTTGTTAGGATTTTGAAAAGAAGCCCAACAACTGTCCGTCCCGATAAAGGTGTATATGTATAGATTGCTCGATTTATCGACGTGGGTAGATACGGTTGCTCGATTTGCCAGAAGTCTTAGGTAATTTTTCATATATTTAATTAAAATTTACATAAACTTAAAATGGTTAAACATGTTAATAGATAATCTCATACATGGTTATACTTAATCAAAGTCATAATGCTAATATATTTAGTTTTGGATTCGGATCATTATAATTACATCATTAAATGTACGTTAAATTGTCAAGGACGTAACAAAAATGACAGTTGCACAGATAATATTGTCTTCCATAACGTCTGACATTGTATTGCATACCTCAGTAATGGTGGGAAAGAAACGAAGGTTCAGTACAAAGGCTTTATTCAACAATAATTATCACTCTTTCGTACAATTTGTTAACAAAGGTTTCTTTTATTGATTTCAATAATTAAAAGTAGCAGTTAGTAGTAGTTTTTAAGGAGTATTTTGACGTGGATTACAAACATATTTCATAGATTCAATTATACATTGTATAATGTATAGCAGTGACCTTCCCGCCGGTGACGCTGCCACAGCCAGTAGAACTAACATAAACATATGTCAAAGCATAGACAATACAAAAAAAAAACTAGCTACGATCGCGACATCTTGTGCATGAACTATCAATTAAATATATCTATACATTATTTAATTGATAGTTCATATGCAGACAAGTTCTGTAAATAGTTTTATTTCGCCTCCCGACTTAAAATTCTTAACTTGTCAAAGCAAGTGTGACTATATAGCCCAGTTCGCAAATCTATAACACAGATCGTAGATTGGATTCCTGTTCGTTTTGTTGTATATGTCACTTTTTATTTCACACCAAAATAATGAAACACTTTTCATTTCACACACATATGACATAGATTTTTTTTAAAGTCTATTAAATATGTTTATAGGGTGCAATGTACAATCCAAGTATAAGAATATATAAGTATATTGAGAAACTAACATAAAATTATATTGTAAATGTTGGTATCCGATGCGTCTTGTGTATGACCATCAAATTCTCTTTATATTTGTAGTAGCAGTAATGTTAGTTACAACATTTTTTTAAACTCTGCATCTAAGAGGGGCCACAACACATCATCGTAAAAGACATATCGTCATGACCGGACAAAGAATAATGGTATATAGGTAGAATATAGCTTATCGCCCAGGCGAAGTACCTGGGTCTTGCAATTGATGGCAGATGGAGATTCAGGACACATTTCTCCCTTCTCGCCCCGAAGTTCTTAGAGACGTCAATATAAGAGGTACCTACAGGGGTTGGTGTTCTCATCTCTAACAAATAAAAACCTCCTGTGGAAGCCCCAGAAAATCGTGGCGGTTACAGGTATCAGATCGTACTGTATATGTCCTAGACGGTGACCACATTTGTGATGGGCGATGGGCCTTGGAATCTTCAGGCAGAAGTGCTTGTCGAAGTGCTGGCAGTAGCACTTCGGCAGTCCATAACGGAAAGGAAGGAAGACACTTTTCAATGTGACGAGCACGTCTTTGGGATCCTCAGTTTCACGATCTGCATGCGTTGGTAGGCGGTAACCTATGGTTGCCAAGTGTGATAATTACAATGCGCGACAACAAGAGATACTGGGTTGCAATGCCGTCCTTATGCGAATGAGTGATTACAAGTAAGGAGGCCGCGAGGCGAGTAGCTGGTATGTCCTCTAGCTAGTTTCGTCGGTAAGGTTGTCGGCTGAGAAAAAGACAATGGAAATATTGGCTAGCCTGGCGCTCTCTATACAGTCTCTCATAAATGTAAATTATTTGAAAACATTCAATATATTTCTATTTCATACAATGTTAAGAAATCATGTACGCATTGACAAGTGTTATATTGGCGGTTCCTTGACCCAAGACTTAATCACCAAACTTAACTGACAATTTTAAATAATATAATAGAAAATTAAATACTTCGAAGTTAATATACTCAGTCAAATGAAATTAACTACATATACTTTGTTCAGTTTCTATTTTTACTTAATTAGACTAGCCACCAATTGCACGCATGCATACGAACGAAGTATGAAAAGATGCTGAAATTAGGTGACCTGAGATGACTTAGGTCAGTGTGCTAAATTTAGTAAAACACTAGATATCTTATCATTCGTTTTTATATCTAGTTCAAACAATATTAACAAATCTATTGATTGTTAAATCTTTAGAAATAGATAAGACAATCGACGTTCGAATGATTCAACATTTATTAGCCCGATAACTTTCTTACTAAAACTGGTAAAACCACAAGCGAGCGGCGCTTAAAATCAAAACTGGATGTTAATATACATTAACTGTTGAAGCGGAAAAAAATGGCTTCCTATATGAATAAAAATAAGAGAAAACTGTTTGTTAGATCTGAAATGAAGCGACAATATTATATTTATAAACTAACTTTTACTATATTAATTAGGTAATAAGTTTCAGTACCCCTAGTAATTATAATACTTGTTTAGACGTTACGAAACGTTGGTAGTTTTCGAACTGTCACGAAAAGTCTTAGTTGTGATTTTTGTGATCAAAAAGTTTGTTTTTCTGACTACGTAAGCTATGAACTTTTCATAAAATCAAAACTCATAGTAAGGGTTCATATCACAACAGCGTGTGTTCTTGTTACTTGTATACTTATATACTTACATTCAACAAAAACGTTTAACCAATTAATTACATAGATGGCTTCAATTTAGTCGATTTATTTATAATTGGTTGTTTCTACATTCAATACAAATAGCGTCCAATTAATAGTATTTCATACATTAACGATAGTTGTAGGAATTTTAACGACTTGCGTAGGAACTAGCTAATGTCCGAGGTTAAGTTTAATGTATCATCGTAATACAGGATACTGACATATGGTCTAATTTGTTTATCTGGATGGGGAGCACTTTTTATTTATTTTTACAATTTTACTGGTATACAGATAAATAAATCTAAACCTATATTATAGTAATGCCTGCGATGCGAATGGAGTTATTTTTATACTGATTAAAAATATATTATGTTTAACCGCTATAATCAAAATGTTGCCAGCCAACCCTAAATACCCTGGTCTTTGATTAATAGTCGACCATTTATAATGTTACTAAATATTTTTCAACTCTATATAAAAAATTACAAAATTCAAATATACATAATTTTAAATATTTCGTTTGCATATCTCAACAGTATCCACATACTGAGGTCATCTTACATTACAATGTAAATATATAAAATTTTCTTGCGTTATATTTTCAAAACATTTAATTTATGAATTTAAAATGTAATATTAGATAAAAAGTAAAGTTCTCAATGTGTTTATTTTCAAATAAAACGGTTTTGATCTTCGGTTTCTTATTTTTATTGTCTTATCAATTTATATTTTAAAGTTAGGCTTTATAAACTTATTCAATTTATTTTTATTTATACACAGAAATAATTTTACTCAGTAAAACATTTTTTATACTATAAAGGTAATTTCCTTAATCTATATGTATATAGTTAAATATAAAAGAGCAAAAATCTGCACACATTTTTTAAAATATTGTGTCAGTACATGATATATGTAGAAATCAAAATATTCGTTTTAAATATTTTGTCAGTTTATCTGTTTGTTCGTATATCACGGAATTTTTTGCTTCGAAATTTTGTCTCATTTTCACGGGAAAACACAAAACCTGTTTTAGGCTATGATAACAACACAGCAAATTTACCTGAATAATTTTCATATAATGTAAAGTGGTATTTATTGGCTTATTACCAACATTTAGTCAACATGTAGGATTCATTTTACTAGGGAAAACTCTATTTTCTGGGAAAAACGCATGAAATAGGTTACGCTATAATTACAATAAAGATACAAATGTAGGGATTTGTCTAAATTTTAAATGATGATAGAAGGTTTATTATTTGAGTAAGGGGAGGAGCAGACGAAGTCGCTGGCAATATACTAGTAGTTTTTGCTTACTTATATGTATTAAATAAATAAAAAATGTTAGTCTATTTGTACCAATACGGGGAAATACGGGGCAGCTTCTTAGAGGTCGCAAGTGTGAGTTCTGCTTTCGTTAAAGAAATTTCCATATTTTCTTTAATAAAATCAATAACTTAAGTATGTACGTAGATAAGTACATAGGTAGATATTATCGTTTTTAACAAAACATCAACCCATTCTAAATGATAAAATTATCAACCCATTATACCAACACACATACTATTTCGAGACTCCGTGACTTATATGGTCATAATTAATTTATGGATACCTAAAAAAGGTAGTCCCTATCCTTAATTATATATATTTGTATTCTATAATATAATACCTACAAGGTGATATAATACAAGTCAAGATACTAACTCAGAGTACAAGTAGGTTGACTTCTAAATGCGTGCAAGGCTCCTTTTACTTTGTGGAATAATGTTTTATTTATAGAACGTTTGGTTTAACGAATTCAAGTTTTATTTCGACACAGGACGTGACGAAACAAACATGATAAATCAAGGAGAGGCAAATAGATTTTTATTCATTAGTCATCCGTTTCCCTTACATCATTAACAGTTTCTGATCGCAAATATCATTAATTTACATACTTAATATGTATTCGAACCAACTTAGAAGAGGTAGATTTGCTATTACGACAGTTAGATCTTTTTGAAGTGATGGTTTAAAATTATACATTTTTGACCGTTGCATTTACAAAAAATATCAAACTTCAACCAGGTCAGTTCAAAAATGATTAAATTGTATAATAATTATATGGCTAGGTCTGACCTTCATATGTCTTTAGTCCAAGCGTGATCAGGAAACGTACTTTCGATTCTCGGTTTTTTTGTATAATATTTTACGCTTTTGTTAATTAATATTTTAATAAACTTCAAAGTTGAAGATTTGTCTGAAGTTGATTCTAATTGCTAGAGTACAGCAAACTCTTAAATCTGTTTATTTTATTTGTTGGTTTAGTCCCAAGTACCATAAATTTGCTTTCAACGTGTGAAATATTTTACCACGGCCTAAATCGATGGATTCAATCGATCATGATTTCAATATTATTCTGGTAAATTATTTACTCATCATCATTTGTGTTTATGAATTTAAATAAATAATCAGATTGCGATACAGTAAAGACTGGCGATTTGGTTTCCAAATATTTTAAAATATAGATTATTTAAAATAAGAGATTATTAAAAAAATCTATGTCATCAGGAACTATAATAAACCGTTATTATGAATGTGTCATAATTTCTCAAGAATCAGTTGTTAAAGGGTGAAAGGGATGAAGGGCACTGACGATGTCATCATTATAGCTTGTTATTTCGAAACTTCGTCTCGTCTGTTTTTATCTATGTTTTGTTGACGTCTAATCATTTTACACAAAACATACATTGCCAATTATATTAAATGAGCAGAGCAATTCCCTGTCAAAATAACAAATGTGTGTGCTTTTATTAAAAATGCCTTTGTCGTACAACAATGGAATATTAAAAATAATAATTCATTTGTTCTTAAACCTGGTGATTGCGTCACGAAACCGTTAAAGTGAGACGCGGAAGTTATTATTTATAAGCAAAATCGTAGACATTCAAATCGTATCGAGACGAGATAGAACACGAACGAATTCTGATAACTTTCATTTAAATACGAAATGTCTCCAATAACTTGAATTATATTGGGATACATTATTTTCATGGTTTTAAATAGCAGTATTTTTGTCCGCAAGCTTCGTCCCAGTCGGCGTAAATTATCTGTCATCTTTTCTGATCGATTTTTACAAAACATCAAGTTCGCAGTTGTTTCTTTTTTTTTTAATGTCCCTCTCAATAATCCGAAGTCTGACCTTATTTCTTATTTATATCACAAAAGGGATTTTCAATTAAGAGAGTTAATTTTAGGTATAATTTTGGGACGAAACCTTAAAAAAGGCTTTGCCATCGTTTGATGGAAAGACTACATACAAGTATGTTAATTATTCTGACAGGATGATATTACACCGTCATTGACATTTAAAATTCTACGAACTCCACTTCCTGGTTCAAGAATCGTGATAATTAGTTTTCAATTTCACCCACATTAAAGCGGTCTCCGGGGTCATCAGGGTCGTACTGACGGACGGACAGAGAAAGCGCCGCAAAACGCAAGTTTATTTATATACATTAACGTTCTTGTACATATTTACTTCGCGTTATATCGCTTGGGGTAATAGCTACTTTGCAAGTGCTATTTTATTGTAATTTATATTTTTTATCCATAAAAATGTACAATTTAATATTATATAATATATAAGTGAAGTGCACCCTTAGCTAGTTTATAAAATAATCTATATTAAGGAGTAAAGTAAATATAAAGATGTAAAATACTAATATCATGAAAAATAGTTATAGATAAAGTTTTTTAAGGTCTTATTTATAATTTATACGTTTGATAACTTATACTTTTAAAGTGTTTCATATATTACGAAACTGGTTTATAACTCTTTCCGTATATATTATTGAATGACCTAGACTTCTGAAGACTTCAAATTTTAAAAGACTTACATTGTTTTTAAAGTGCTCATCGGTCTGTAAGATTAATTACTTAATTATATTATAACACACAATAATACATTTTATTGTTTTCTGTTTTATTATATTTAAGTATCGTGCTATTAACGTTAATGTAAAATATAACACTAAATAATTTGTGTTATTATTGCTAAATTAATTTTTAACAAATTTAAAAAAAAACACTTAATATTGCATTGCACAAAAAATCATTCAATTTACACCTTTACTTTTAAACATGAGTATATTAAAAAAAAAATAAACACATTAGGTATTGCAATGGAATAATATATAACTGAAAATATGTAATATATTTTTAATAACAAGATTGAAGGACTTATAATATACTAATATACAATTACTATTGCCTCAAAAAACATCGTCTGTAATCAAAATTGAATCTCGTTGCTGGATTTAATCAAAACCCTGCTCGTTTTTAGTATAGCGTTCATATTACATGTGCTAAGTCTACTATATAATACTATATACTATATAATCTATACGCAGATATAACTTACTCATCGGATTGTTACAAATCCAGTTAAATATCACATAACGCCTAACTTATATAATAGTTAAGAACGATGACGAAATATTGATACT
The DNA here is from genome assembly GCA_963555665.1 of Dircenna loreta. Taxonomy (NCBI): domain Eukaryota; kingdom Metazoa; phylum Arthropoda; class Insecta; order Lepidoptera; family Nymphalidae; genus Dircenna; species Dircenna loreta. The sequence goes on along the minus strand of OY743099.1, from coordinate 1,473,547 downwards.
TCAAACGAGATATTTATTGTACAATCACAAAACGTTGCTCTGCTTTTAAATATCAATATCTGTACATCATCTGTCTGTTCGTATCTCAAGTATTTGGGACGCGATATTTCAATTTATTTCACTCTATTCTGTAATACGTCATCTAAGTGGAGACTTGTTTCTTCGTCATATTATATGTCCCTTTATTCATGTCTTGTTCCGTCTTTTCTTATTACCGTCCACATTCATACTTATAACAAACAATTAAATACTTTATATATTGTTCAAATATCTTCATATTTTTATTAATTTCAAGTTAGTCACGTTTATCTTCTACAATTTGTTTTGAATAATTGATTGCTGATTTATTCTCCTATTAGCAGCCATTGGACCGCGCTCAACTCGATATTATTTACATATATTTTGTAACTCATAATTAAGCAATATAAATTACTTACCCATCAAATTAGATAACGAAATAATAAGCTATAACGTAATAAGTTAACTTATTAAGTAATGGTAATTTAGAATGCGTAGGAATGCTGTAATACAATACTGAAGAATACTGAATTATATCATTCATGTTTGAATACATATATAAATGTTTGAATACATCTATAAACGTATAGCCACGTTAAGCTTACTTAAATTTTAAACAAAAACGAGAACCTGAGACGGGACGGAACGTTTTCCCAGATCATTCTAATTTCAGCCCGTATCGGTTTATTTTACATTCTATATTTATTTACAATTCATTCATTCGTTCTTATATATATTATAAATATTTATATTATAAATGCATATTATTTGATATTTTCGGTTTGTTCGTATAAATTAATTATTCTTATTGTTGTTTATAAATATCTATAAAGATACCAAAAATAGGTATAATAACCGTGGAAAATGTTTTATGTATGTTATACATTTAATCTCTTTAAAGTTATTGAAAATATTTTAATTTCAAAGACATTTTTTAATGTAAATGTAGTTTTACCTATATGGATACAGGTCAATCTTTGACGCCCTTTATAAGGCTCTTATAACTGGAAGGTTTTTTTATTGTTGTTGAAAATAACATATAGTTCTTATATAAATGCGTGACAAAAATAAAGGAAAAACTGGTGCGATAACATCGTTGAAAGTAGGACAAGGTAAGTCCATATATGACGTACATGTGTCCAGTACGAAACAGGTATTTAAACACTTAATTATCAATGAATGTAACTTTATGTGGGATGACTGTCTTGTTTTTAATTTTTTTATTATAGCCCCTAATATTTTGATTCAAGGAGGTCTCTTTGAAACAAAATTTTATCTCTAATTAGAGAAGACGAAATAATATGACTTAAAAATATATCAATATGTCATCTTCCCACGATTATGTTTATCCATACAGAAATATTCCAGACGAATCGGGTAAAAAAAACCGAAGAAAAAGTCCAATTTATTTGAATGACATATTTTTTTCAATAGAGGTTTGATACAATAAAATTACCAAAATTTTTAAGCTCTGAAATTTGTAAACTGAAAAAATCCGATAGCACCTGATTAATATAATATGAAAATTTATATATATCAACATATAGTCAGAATTAAATTTCAGCATTGTGCGCATTAAATTATTGGTAATAAAATAATACAAATAAACTGTATATATAGTCGCTTTTGAAACAACGCTGTAAGACTTTAAAGTCAACATATTTTAACAACATTATAATTTCAGATTTTGATCCTTGATATTAATGAACTGTCATGGACTAGAACATTTTTTTCCGTGACGTGGGTTTTGCTAAAATTTAACGCAGACTTTGGCATTGAGAATTAAACCGATACGCCTTTTTATTTTTCTGTAAGGTCAAGAAAGGAAAACGCCTGCTCTGAGTTAAAGTAGATCTAAAAAATGTGTTCTTTATTACATATAGATTACTTATATTGTATACAGCTTTACGTTGTGTAAAAGGAATTCTAAAATGTCTTTCTTATTGAAATTTTCAAAATCAAATAATTCTCCGTTTTCAACCGAAGAGTTAAATAATGTTTATCGATATAACTCAAATTTAAGGAGCTGAATTTGGAATGAAAGCTAACGTAAAACTGTTTTTTTTTTTTTTATTTAAATAGAAACTTTTTCCAAATATCGTAAGATAAGATAAGTATCGCAGAATAAGGTTTTGTTTTTTGTACCGTCTTAGTAAATACGAAAATCATTTCCAAATCTTCTTATCAACTCTGTAACTCTAGGTCTGTCAATCAGCAGAATAGTTCTGCATCAAAAAATTCGTCTTCTCAAAATTCCTCAAGTTGGACATACCTATATCCGAATATAAACCGAATTTTATACAAATCAGAGAAGTACTTTTTGAATTATGCAAAAAAAGACCAACTGACAAAAAGCTTCAAAAAATATTGTTCTAAGGTCTGTTTGGTGAACCTTACACGTAGTAATTTCCTTTTTTGTTACATATTTAATAAACAGATTTGGCCTCGTTACCATTCAATTGTATGTATGTATGATAAAATATTATATCGTTTTTTAGCCTCCGTATCATAAATAAACACTTTTCAATAGGTTTTTTAGAATAATAATAAAAGATACCCATTTATAAACTATAATATAAAAATTGTCACATCATGTTAAACAAAGCCTCTGTAATTATCATTGTTTGTTTGTTTGTTTGTTCTTTATTGTACGCAAAAAATAAAAAACACTACATTTCTTAAAATTCTGCAATTTATGTACAAAGGCGGACTTATCCCATGAAGGGATCCCTTCCAGTCAACCTCTGAGTAGTCGACGGGTCATTATATAGAGCACATAACATTGATGATTGATCCGAACCATACATTGTATTATATTCTGAATTTTAAAGCAACCACAGGATTTCAATACTAATAACACCAATTATGTTACCCTTTTTAATTTAATGAATATTTAATTCCGTTAAAAAAAATACTGATACCCAAATAATTTTAATTCATATACATATTATTTAATTTATTATTGTTTGTCTATGTCATTATTGAGATACATTTCTTTATTTAATCTTTCGTCATAACGGACATATGAATGTTTTAAAATATTGCTAAACATGTATAATCTGTTAAGCTTAGAATTTTAAATAAATATCGATAAATATGATTTTAATTGTCGTAAAAACACTTACCACACAATATTAACATCCAGAGCTGCATTGTAACTCCTTGTATCCAACATCCCATACTGGTGACGTTTTAATATAATTTCACTTAAATGTTTGTTTACGTAAATATCGAATCACGAACTCGCAACAACACGGACTCGTGCGAGCGCTTCGCGTAAGAAGTGGTTATAAATGACTTGACTCTATAAAGCGGTACTCGCGGCCACTCTACAATTTTGAATGTATGTAACTTACGCACACTACTTTTGTTTTATTGTAACAATTACTTTCGTTAATTTAGCTGGATATTTTATCGTGTATGGAAATTTTTGAATGTATTAATTTATACAATAATTTGTTTTTTTCGATTTGTGGTTTTAATTTTTATTGAATATTATATTCGTACCAGCTTGAGCTAGATTTTTATTGGTCAATGTTGTTTTTTATAAAGCCCGGATTTATCAAAATATTTTTCGGTTTGTGAAATTACAATTAGCTGTTAAGTTAACAAACTTAAATATTTTAGTAATTTTACAAGTTAAGCAAAACTTACAAAATTGGGCAAAAAATTGTCTAATACTAACCTAGTAATACAAAAAATTATAATAAATTAATTATAAAATAAAGACATTTGCACATATATCATAATTTGTGCTGGATTTGCAAACCTTTTAACTGTGGAAAACAAATTTAAATCAGTTCAGTGGTTTTACCTTGACGAACAAACAAACGTATAGACAGCCCGGATTTTTTAATATTTATTCGTTATCTACAATTTTTTGAAAGCCGCTAAACATTTTTTTTTTATTTTATTTTATTTAACTCCCACGTGCTTTTTTTTTAGTTTCAGATACAGCAATAAACAATTCCGAACGTAAACAGTTGTTATCTCAAAAAGAGTAAAACAATTTACTTAATATGAAATAGTAATTAATTAATTTTATCTTTTTTTTATCTTTAATTCTCTAATTGATTGATTGGAACAGAATTATAGAAATTCATTTCCAAAATCTTGTTGTATTATTTAACGTGAAAAAAAAACTTTTAATTTTTTTTAAACCTTCGTTTGTTTCCAGAAAAAATAAACATACAAAAGAGAAACTATCGAAAGTAGCCATAAATGGAAACATTTTTAGTTAAACACTATTATTGATGTAAAATTAAGTGAATGTATAATTGTACAAAAAAATTATTGCCATTGTATCATGTCAAAAAAATAAAGTTGAAAGTAAGTTATTAAGTAACTATAAACTTTATGCTTGCAAAATAAAACTACTTGCTTTACTTTTTTAAATCTTTTGTTTTTACTATTTATAATCTTGAGTGACGGGTGAGTGTGTTGACCTTTACCAAGGTTGCATGAAAAATATTATGTATGTTTGGATATTTTTGTAATAAATTATCTAATTTAAACAGCAAAGGCAAGTAATGTAGGTACTATATACTAGTGTTGTCAAAGATTCTTACGATTAGTAAGAAAAAACAATTTAAAAAATCTACCACATTCACACGCGAGTTGATTTAATTAAGTACCACATTTAAGACTTCAATTTGAGAAACGAATTAACTATTCCATAAAGTAATACAAATTTTATTAATCAATTATATTACTTAAGTAAAGTAGACGATACGAAAAAAAAAACTTTTTTTTTTGTTAAATTTCTAATGGGCAACACAGGTACAGAGTTGCAACATTATAATTAAATATTGGGTTCCCACGATTAATTACTCAGAGGACGTAAAACGTCATCATGTTATGAATTATCATTGTTGTGTGTGAGTTGTGTGTGTGTGTGTGTGTGTGTGTCATTGGTGGAATATGACAATAATAAATAATAGCAAATGGGCATTTATTCAGTGAAGCGTTTAAACCTTCAAGGTTTATTCGTTATTATTACTAGCTTTTGTAATCAAAGTTTTTATTCAAATCAATCAAATTTTATATTACTTGGATATGTATTTTTCAATAATACAACGATAATAAAGTTATTAAAAATGTTATGACATGAATTAAATAATATACAAAATATAAGCTGTTTTAGTGTTATTTTAATATAGGTACAGATTTAATGTCAAATGTAATTTTAATAAAATATCAGATTACAAAATCTAAAGATAATCTATACATATATTAAAATCGTAGAAAGGTGCTGTCTGTACATTGAAAAAAAAAATAACAGGGGCTATTATTATATTGATGCCGAACCCAAAAATGTAATTTATTTTATTTTTGTCTGTTTGTATGTGTGTTTGTGCACGCTAATCTCAGAAACGGCTTTAGATGCGGTTTCCACTGATATATCCTGGAAAATTTCACTTAACATTAGTGTGGTTCCGATATAAAAAGGTTACATCAATTTAAAGAATCATATTATATTTAATATCGTGTATATTAGTATAGGTTAGGTATTTATCTTCTTGATTTCCATTATTTATTATATGTGTCTTATAAGTGTTATTTTATAGTATTTTTAAATACCTATTGTATGAGTATTTAGTATTCTTAAGTTTTATATAGAGTTTATAGGATTTGTAAACTTTGTATGTGTACGAGTATTTATTAGTACCTAAATAGATTAGGCATTTTTTTATGAGTATTTCGTATCTATAGATTAGGCATTTGTTTTATTGATTTTCTTTGTTCTTAAGTTTTTTTATCTATAAAGGGCTTATTGGATTTGTAAATTTTGTATGTATACCTAAATAAAATAGGTTTGGTTATAAAATAATATGTCTCCATTCCATAGAGTAACTTGAATATCGAGTATGGAGTTTGAAGCCTTGGGCAATATATAAAAAGGTATGGATTACTATAAATGAAATGACATGTTATATGATTTATTAGTTAAGTGTCTGGATGGTAGCAGGCGATTTTGCTGGCAACAGCTAGATTAAAATAAATAAAGAATAAAAGATAAATCGATACGGGCAGCATTTTATTTAATAGAAATGTACACACTATAATTTATTTATAAATTAATACAATATGTAGTAATAATTTACTTACCTGATGAAATGTAGAGGATGGATTTGGTTTATTTGTTGACCATGACCTGTAGAACGATATACTATCGGTATATTTCGGAAAATACAAGGTTCCCATGGGTAAGATACTAAGTACTATAAAGTAGAGACTGAGTCACTCGGGCAGTCACTCGTCACTCGTCTCTACTTTATAGTACTCTGTGGTCTCTACTGACCTATGAGCTTATGAGCTGCTGTGGACTATGTGTAAGTATAAGTACATATATATAGTAATATTATTTTTTATTAATTCTCTGCTTCTTATCTATTTTCATCGCGAGTGAAGCCGCGGGCTAAGGATAGCTATAGTTATACGACGTAAGACAGGACAAGAGGTAAGACGACGCTTCAGTCGATATTATTTATATTCACAAAAGTTTATAAGCAAATGTATTCTTAATTAGTTTTACTATATATTTTATTAAGGCGCAAATAATTCTAAGTGTTCGTTCGTATCAGTACTTCGTTATAATAAAAATTCACAAGTAAATAATGTTTTGTGTAAACAAATAAAAGACTGACTTATTAAAGATTAATTTAACTTATTAAAATTGTAGTAATTTTAATTGGTTTTTAAAACAACATTGTAGCAATCACTTAAAACAAATGGCAATAGGTAATGTAAATATATGTATATATATCTCTAAAATAATGCCCGAGCAGAGTAAAAATTAAAAAGATACACTAATAAACTTATCACCCACTAAATTAAATTAAACAGGGACCTTTAGGTACTTCTACAATAGTTTGCAAAAGTTAATCTACCGCAAAACAGGTAGATAACACGTCGGCTAGGCCATTGATAATGGCCGATCTAAACAAATCTAGAAACATTCCGTTACTTAATAATCTAAGAGTCATTAAGAATCATTGGATAGACATAATCCATAAGTAAGAAAGAGAAAAGAGAAAGAGAAGAACGAGAACGAATGAACGTATCTGAGCTCAGCCCCAATATGAGAGAAAATAAGACGAAGATCTAATGAGTACCTATTAAATATTCTTAATAATGTTATAATTTAGAGTTGTTCATTATAAATAATTTAATTGTGGACAGCTAAATACTACAAAAACAATATACCAACAAGTTTTAATAACAGACTTCGATTGTTGAAATAGTAGTAATATAATATATTACATAACTATGAATAACTTATCAAACTATGGATGATGAATAACTTATCAAACTATGGATGATGAATAACTTATCAAACTATGGATGATGAATAACTTATCAAACTATGGATGATGAACAACTTATCAAACTATGGATGATGAACAACTTATCAAACTATGGATGATGAATAACTTATCAAACTATGGATGATGAATAACTTATCAAACTATGGATGATGAACAACTTATCAAACTATGCGTGATTTAAATCAATACCCAATACCCTGATCAATATCTAATTCAACTTTTTCACAGGAGTTGTTTCTTTCGTGAGCTCTTTGAGATACAGGGAGGTGAAATATTTCGATCTATTAATAAATAAATAAATTGAATTCAGATTATATTTATAATAGTGTATAATAATATTTAATAATTATAATCGCAAAGGTTGTTGATGTTTATTACCTGTACAATCATTATTTTAATTAATAATTAATAAAAGTGATAATACAACTTAAATAGTGCATTTGAAATAATTAAAATATTTTAGTAAATTAAAAATATTTAATTTACATAATAATAATATAATTTTCTAATGTTAATCTCACAGATTAATTATAGAAAAACGTATTTTTTTTACTAAAGCTTACAACCAAGCCAGGTTCATAAAATTTTTAGCCATGGCAAAAACATTCAACAACTATTTATTTGGTGTCTCTGACCTAAAAGAAAACAAGTCTAACAATATATATTTATTTGATATAATATAGGGCATACTTATGTATACGTACGGGTTACCTGACTACAAAACATACTAGAGGAATAATAGAAGCGTTGCCGGTAGAGGTAGAAGTGGGCAATTTTTTAAGAGGTCGTAACGACCTGAAAACGCCGGCCAAAAAATTTGATTCCATATTTTGATAGTACGTCGAAGAAACATCCTGATTGCGGGTATTGTATTTCAACCGGTGGCGTACAGTGTGATAAAGGAAGTCAGCTGCAGGTAAGTCAGAATAATCATACTCGCCATATTTTGGAAAGAACGATGGTCTGTAGTTAACGGGTTTTAAAGCATCGTCTTATTGTTGGATATGATGGACATATTTCCATGCGCCACGTCTTTCATACAGGAGTGCCAAGATAGGACTAGTTATTTAAAAATGTTTGGAGCACGATTGCGAAAATGCTAATGCTACATTTAATTATATTTCTTAGCATAAGTCATAACGGAAAGCGCGTTCTCTTGTCAGTCATGTTCACTGTACCTTAATCTGACACCATAAATCAATCATGGACTGGTCAGAGAAAGTTTATATAAATGTGACATCAGACTGACGTATAATATATCACCCATGTGATAATCGCAGCAACTTTCATATTACATAATAGATTTTTCCTACTTTTGCGTAATATAAAATTCTACAGCTTTTACAGCTATCTACTTAATAATTTAGGCGGTCATAAGCCGCGTTATCAATGTTTTTACGATTCTTGAATATACATGTTTTGATGTTTTGAAATTTTTACATAAATAACGTGCTAGTAGCTATAGCAACTGTTGCCTGAATAATAATAAAAATAAACAATACAAAAATCAGATATGCCACTACATATGTAAATACTTGACTTTTACTTCAGTAAATTGCATTATATTCTCGTATTTATTTAAATTTATTGAATTCGCTGTGAAGACAAATATTTGGATATAGATTATTTATTTATTTTGGTTACTAAAGATTTTAGTACAGTTACACACACACACACTACTTTACTAAAAATATATAATCAATACAAAAACAACAGCCAAAATAAAACTGCAGCTTAACTTTGTAATTTTTCATTAACATATATTTACAAGAAGATTTCATCAACAAGTTTCTTATCTATAACCCTGTGTGGTTTTGGTCTGGATTGTTTCTTTCTTCGCCTGTAAAGCCGTGCGTTGAGAGGATACAGAGCTGGTGAAAGAGAGCACCGGACGTTGAACCACCAGTCGCAGGAGGCGACCCCCTGCGAGAACACAGTGCCGTTGGGGCACAGGAATGATGCCTGTCTGCCGTCTATGTCACAGTAATGCCAGGCTGAAAAAAAAAATATATTATAGGTTATTTTTTTTTCTTATATAAACTGTACCATTAATTAAATATTATTTTTATAATATCGTTTGTTTTTTGTTCTGTCCCAAGATGTAGCTATTAATTTTTTACTATTTTTACTAAAAGAACTAATCATACTACTATTTTTTATTAGTGGAATATCCATTTAGACTTAAATTACACCGCCTGAAGAAGTATTGTTTATTTCGTTTTGAAGACGTCCTTAAACCCAAACCGGGCAATCTTAATATTAAATAATTTAAAGGAACCGCTGCAAAAAGTTTACCCACGCTCTTGATAACCAACCCATAAATTTGCACTGCTTATGCGTACATGGTGAACGAATTAAAATAACATGTCTTAATGTAATACATAAGTGTCAGTATTTAATTTTAATTAAATGTAATATTTTAAATTCTAGAGTCGGTAAGTAATTTATGAATTTAGTAATCATAAATAACCTTACGAAACATTTGTATACACTACTAAAGTTTTTTGGTATATATATATTTTCTTAGAAAAAACCTTACGCATTACTTGGGTATTAATAATTATTGGTTCTGGTGGCTTTCCATAAATATTATCTTTTTATTAAAGAAAGAGAGAAATTATAACATTCCGTTTCTAATATTTGAATAAAATAAACATAAAATTTTACACAGTACAACTTCCTTATGAACATATTGTATAATATAATGTGACTATTACAAAACAAAAAGGCTATTGCTATATAACATATAGCCCAGCACCATATCGTAAGCATCTTTTGCACTAACCATCAAATATACTTACAATATTACAAGAAAAGAAGATGCAATGACATTAGGAACATTTATATCTCACGCTAGATTATATTATAATATATATTATATAATGACTATTCTGGTCTATAAGGATATCACGGTTCATTTAACATTTGATGATTGATATGCTTCCGCATCTTCTAGATAATTAGTTGACCTCTGAGCTAAAGGCCATGCCACATCCTAATCTGAGAGAAGCAAGGTCATCGTAATATGGTGGGTACAGATGCTCAGTTAAACAATTGGTCACGATTTACGCCTACGTTTTGTCATTTATAAATTATTTGGGACAATACAATTACATCTCAGATTGTAATTATGATTAAACTTCCGTCCCACGAGAATTACAACTCGGTTTCTTTCCAAACAATAATATTATATAAATAATTAAAAGCATCGATTGATAAGAAAATCTTTTGAACTTATTTTCGCACTTGAAACCATCACACCGAAAAACCATTAATTGCTGAAACCTTTTAATATATACATAATGTTTTTGTTTAATCATTTTTTTTTATATACTACGAATGTCAAAATTTGAAACAAATTTCATGGATTGTAATCAGGTCGAGGTTACATTTATTTATAATGATCTAACCTACATCCATCTATTATTCTGACTCCATCGTCGTTAGTCTTTGTTATTGCAAATTTTATTATTATCATCGACATTTTAATAATGACCATTCGATAGTTCTTAGTTTTGACATCATGTATTAATGTTTATATTTTATATGAAGCGCTTATGAGTTACAAGTTTTACAATGACGTTATTATATCGACATCGCTTTGAAGTTGTCTAAAAAATGATAAGCCATGTTAAGTTTATTTAAATAATTATAGAATGAAAAAGGGTTTTTGGATTTGACTATACCTACATTTGTTCTTTTTATAAGCATGAAAAATTGCGTTTAAAATAAGACGGTACCGCTGGTAATATGACTTATATTTTTATTTTATATAAAATGTAAATGTCGTCTGGCGAAAATTAAATGAAATATTTTGTTTAATAGAATTGTCTTTCTTTTATATATTTACTTTACAAGGTGTCTTTTATTTCTAAGCCTCTATATCACATAAACCTATACTTCATTTTTAATATTTAGATATTAGATATTTTCTTAACTTCAATTAATAAAATTTATTAATATATTTATTTATTTTATTCTAACAATATGATCCTAAAAATCTAAGAAAGGCAATTGTATTTATTTTGATATGTATTTATATGTTCATTTAATTAAGGTAAGGTTTTTATATTCTTTTAATCAAAAGATAGGTGTTGCTTATTTCTATATATGTGTTCTTGTATACCTTGACAGCGTGTCTCCATGTCTGCGAAGAAGCCAGGGTAAGCCTGTTCATCACAGTAGAAGTTGGTGTACGGTACGGCGCCTAGCACTGGGTAGTCTGTGCCCGGTTTACCTGAAATATACAAATAATTCTTAAAAACCAGTTTCACAATGACTCATAATGGTATTAAAATAATCCTTGATAATTTTCTTATAATAAAGTATGCATTCATTATAAGTGGAAACATTTAAATAAATATATAAAATAATATAAATGATTATCTCTGGTTTTTATTAACATTTAAATGCACACATAAAAAAATAATTAAAAAATATATTAGTATATAAATAATTACCGTTAATATAACATCTAAATACCTGTTTAATTAATATATACACATATATATATCGCAGTAAAAAAGAAAAGAAACAATATTCTTCACGAACAACTCAATAGATAACGCGTTGAACTCTTTTGTATGCCAGTAATGAATACAAGCAATGTTGAAATGATGCTTCATAAATGTTTAGTAAGTGTGTTAAGTCATTTGGATATTCGTATTGGTATTGAAAACAATAAAGCTCATAAACTTTTTACTTTAACTGTATATAATATAATACATAATTATTTTAATTCTTTTCTTATGTTCTATATTATACTTTGTTGTTCATATTGTACTAGTATTACTTTTTATATACATGCTACAAATAAATATATTCGCTATATATTTCAAAATCGTAACAATTTTAAAAGTCAAATTTAATGAAATATTACAAATATTGAGTATCGAGTTATAGGAAGCGTCGTATTTCAATCGACCGACTAGACACGACCGGCAATATTCTGAATAAGGAAAGTGCAGGACTTTCACTGGTCAAAGCTATTACTACTGGCTCTTAAGATTTCTTTATTAATTTAATTATTATAGATAACAGAAAAATAAGATTTGAATACACGCCGCTAGTCCGCCATGCTTCGAGCTCATGAACAAGAACCCCCGAATGTGTTCGAAGCTAGACGAGAAAACCGATTAAATATATATAATCTAAATAAAATATAATCTAAAAAAAATATTCTAAATAAAACATTATATATCATTATATAGTAATTAATATTTTATTACATGACAAATTATCAAATTATAATAATTATTATGGTAAAGTCAATAATTTAAATGTATTTCATAATAACGCATATTGGTTAATTATTAATTATAACGTATCACGTTTATTATTGATTCGACATACTTTCGAGATCCAAGAGTTGCAATTTTACATGAGTTGGAATTTAATATACGAGTCCCCTTTGACCCATTCCTACTACCACAGATATTTACTTATAATATCTATATCTTATCTTTAGTCAATAGACGTTCTCTATTTTATAGTATACGTTAAAATATTCCAAATCCTTCAAAGACCTTTATAAACAAATTCTTTAATTATTAATATTATTAAGTTATTAAATTAATAATTATAATTAGTTTTGCTGTTACTTCAATTGACTTTAATTACCTATTTGGTTATATTTTATAACGTGGAGCTCTAGAGATGTTATATAACCCTAGTATATAATGAATACACTAAGATTTAATATATAGCGAATAATAATTATATATTATGTGTCAATGCTTACGTTACTAGTGAGATAACATTTTACTAAGGAGACTTAACAATTATGTATTTATTCATAAATGTTACGATTGAACTAACAGACCATATTTCATTATTTTATTATATATATATATATATATATATATCAATCAACTTGTCATCTAAACTGAACACGATTTCTTACGATAAGAGATTTCACTTGGAATACGAAATCAATAATCCCGACATGATGCTATTTTTCGTAACGCCATTTTCTCTCTCGACTTGCAACTTGTGACCATTCTCTAAGTATTTATTAATATTTCATAATTAACTTAACGTTTACAAAATATCCTTTAGAAGGGAGACCTTTATGTTTTAGTTTAAGGATCTCTTAAACTGGTTAAAACTAGTTTTAATAAAACTATTTCTGTTCAGGGCGCCTTCTATGAACTCTTATAGCAATATTACAATAATCTTACTTTCGAATCCGTCCTAAAAGGAATATTACTCCAATAGCGTTCCGATAAGATCTTTTGGTGTCGTCGTCCTAAATAATAAATTAACTATATAAAATACTATTAGCTCGCACCGTGACGTGTGTTTTGACATTTGAAAGAATAATATTATTTTTATATTATTATATTCTTTAAAGAAAGTATTCATATTTAACGTCCCTAAGCAGAAATAAAAGAATACTGTTTATGATAATCAAAGTAATATTGCAATAAAACTAAATCTAAATATATTTAAAAGAATTCATAGCTGGTATATATTGTTAAACATCAAACAAAATTATTTAATTCTAGCAAAAAAATATATAAAACAAATCGTAATAAATATATAATAAAAATGGCCGACCATAAAGTGAGCGAGGTCTGACAAAACAAGGTCAGATGATCACGTTTATGTAATAATTTGAGATGAGACTCCAAACTGATGGCATCATAATTTATAGATTTCAATAACATTGACATTGTGACGTGTACTGTATGTTTGATAGTAGCTTTTGTTATACATTTAATAAGTATATTAAATATAATTAAATGTAACTAAAATAATATCAATGACAATTACGACAGTACATCACCGATTATCAGACAGATTTAGAAACATTACTGCTGCAGTTGCAGTGCAATGACACCAATTAAATATTATTGTTTATATAAATTAACCTTTAACTTTGAAATGTTCTAAACCGTTGATATAAGCTTTGCAAATTGCTATTTATTATAATAGTTAAAAACAAATTACGCAAGGTATGTTGTCTCAAAAACTTGATGTAACAAAATGCATGGAGTTGTAAAAACTCATAAGGCGACAGCATATTTGTGTACAAACTATTAAGTACTTAGCGTGTGTAACCTTGCTGGATACCTTAGACTATTGCAAAACTTATTTAATATATAAGGCGTTGTTATATTACGCAAATAAGTATGTTGGAATTTAACATAGATTGAACATAATATATTTAATTAAAATATTATATTTATAAAACCGTTGCAGATATAACTCCCTTCATATAGTTATTAAAGAAATCTAGCAATAGATAAAGGCATATTGTTACATTGCCAATACATAATAGCTATCACAAGCTGGAAACATCTTCAGTGTTAAAAACAAGCTTGACTGGTTTTGGAAGACCTTTATAAAAGGTAAATATTTAAAATATTTTCGCCTCACACTACCATTCAGTTTTTTGTCCGTCCAATTTTATAGATATTAGCTGGATCAAAAGATGACAATAGATTAATGAACGATACTTCAGTCGAATTTCGAAACTTGGTTATAACCAGTGATGCAAGTATGGATGAACGTGTGTCGCTAGACAATGACACTTGTTCGTAAATATTCTACAAACCTATATTGTGGAATGTCTGTACTCATATCACCGGGTCAGGGTTATGTTATAGCATGATTTTGCTGAGATTGCTGAGCTAACAATTACATTTTTTTAACGTTTATTTTTTAAACACAATTAAATAAATAAATTAAGCAGTGTTGTGTGTCAAATATAGGTACTTCATGATAGTTTTTAATCAGATAAAGTTTTAAAATGTGTCATGTCCGATAATTACATAAAAGTGGAACAGTAAAGTCCATCTTATATAAGTAAGATAAATATTATGATAACAATTTATTGCACGCTATATAAATTTGTAATAACCGCTCACAGCTAATTAAATATACATTACCAATCCAATTACTATAATATTTATGACTTTAAAAAAAAACACTTCTTTATTTAAAAAAGGTTATCTAAGTCAGAAAAAGAATCTAAAGTTTTTTTTTTTGAAGTTTTAAAAACCTATTCTGTTTGGACTCTAGTCCGGATTACATTTATTGGGTTGATAATATTTATTTATAGAAAAGCAAATACTACTGCTTTAAACTATTAATGAAGACACGGAAAGTTCAGGGTCGCGTTTTTTATTTGAATGTGATGTAATTAAAAATACATAAATTAATTTAACTCAAATAAATGTAGTAACCTTTTGACAAACTTTAAACACCCACGCATTTCTATCTTAGACTTAACTTCGTATACAATATAATTATGTTGTTTTGGTTAGCTAACATTAATATTTCGTCAAGTATTCATACATGCAATATTGTCTACAAATCACATACATCTATTGTTTTACTGTCAATGGTTACGTGAGCTAAGGAAATAATTATCACTGTCACGCTAAATACAATCGGAGGTGAGGTGGACCACCTATCAGTACCCCTACTGTCAGTTTTGATAGTAAACGTTGATAGTTTTCGAGTAGTCATACAAGTTCAAGGAACATAACAAGCTCTTGATTATGATTGATTTATTACCAAGAACTCGTTTTGTGACTGAAAACTATCATCGTTTCGTAACTCCAAAACTTGTACTAATGGTACAGTATATTTGCAATGCCAACATATCGCTCAGAGCAATCGAGAACAGTCATTAATTTACACCCAGAGTTCAGTTAAACTTTTCGGTTACGCTTCTGTTAAATACAAGTAGTTTGTTAAATAATGATACACATTCGTTAATAGGACGTGTTAGAAGTAGCAGATGTATGTTTATTGGACAAAAATGAACATAACATTGGTCACATTCTTACAGACAAATTTAAATATTTTTTTAAATTTTGTCAAAAATTATCCATACATATCTCTTGTGACCAGATGAAAATTTTAATTTTTTTTTTTTTAATGAGCCAATCTCGTCTGAGCAGATGAGGCGATAATACGTAGTGATAATAAGTAGTATTTAAAAAAAAAAAGTGCTTTTGAGATTTTTTACTTACTCAATTCAACTAGGTTTGTAATGGCAAACTAAAACAAAATGCTATATTACTATGAAAGGACCTCAATTGCTACTTGTATTACAAGACAGACCTAAAACGGGATTAGCCGATAACCGATTATATATTATAGCTCACACATGATACCTTCGCAGCGACCTCAAGCTCATTGAAAATGTCAGAGCGATTTGACATAAAGAGCGGTATCTTTAACCTCTTGTCAAGCTGATTAGTGTTATTGCTAAGAGCAGTTCACCGGTGTTTTTAAAAGCTTTAAATGTAGCCAAATGTGTACTATATTCAGGTGTCTTTGAATGTTACTGAAGCAAAACAAATTATAGGGTATTTTATGATTTGTAACCGATAGAGCGTTAAAACATTCTTCGTTCATTCGTAAAATATATGTATTATGATAATAGAAATGTGTAATTTTGTATTTTAATGTATTTATTGAGATTTCTCATACGTTATTTATGAGAATTAACAAATATAGGCTGTTAATTCTACCACTAACTTTTGGCAATCAGTATTATGAAGATTTTTTTTTGTTTTCCTAATTACAGCTAATGTTTTTTTTTTATGTGGTTTTACTTTTTATTCATATTTAATTATAGCCTGAGATATTGTACCTCCTCTCTATCGACTTAATTCATAAGCCACAATCACAATTTAAAGAAATAAAAATCTTTTTTGAGCTTTTGCCAAATTTGTGGGGTTGAAAAGCATACGTTATTATAAGTATATTATCCGGGGCAATAACCCATACCCATACCATATTTCATCAAAGTCCGTCGAGAATGTGTTCGTGATAAACATACAGATAATTACAATAAAATAAACTTTAAAACTATTGTTTCTCAGCTCTATGACATGTTAGTACTGAACACGTAACAATTATAATTATTTTATATTTTTTTACACAGGTTTTAGTTCGTTTCTACCAAATTTATATACCATTTTATTAAATAAATTGTTAAATTCTAATTATACATGAGGCTAATTATTGTGAAATAGTCTGCAAATATATCAATTAAAGGTATGGTTGGTAGCATCACATATTATCACAGATTATCACAACTCTATCACATAAATTGCGAACTCGTCCCGAATATATTGTGCCAGTTGCCAATAAACTACTGGTTAGCGATTTCTTAATCGCATTCTACGCGCAAATGCCTCACAGAACTACCAAGTTACGGACCGCTCGAACATTCATTTATAAAGAAGTGTTAAAGTGAACTTGAAACACTTTTGTAACACTAAATTATGGCCATATTATTTCACGTACAATTCAATTTAATAATTAAAAAATAATCAATAATTACAATCTATTGCCACAAAGTTACTGTGATTGATTGATATTTGGAATCTTTCCTTTTATAATTTACCTTTCATTATAAATAGTACAAATCAATAAACTAACTAAAAATTCTATTTAACTTTAAGCATTCTAAATGTATGATGCCGCATGTTTAAACTTCTTATGCACAGCAATAAATGCTCCTTGATCTATTTTTAATATTATAGATTGTGCAACCACGTACAATGGTGTGCCCAAAACACAATGATTACGTTCATAATGGTCGATTGTTAACACAATTAAGAACTAAGCCTCGCCAACAAGGCTGTATAGAACACGCTGTATATTCACTATATATTCACGCTACATATTCACGCTATATATTCACGCTACATATTCACGCTATATATTCGGTACAAAATATTTTTAATGTTATTATTACAATAAATTGCTTTAATAATGATATTTGTTTCATTGAGGTCAATGATATTATTTTAAAATCATTCCTCACAGTGATTGATATTATAATTTCATATTAAGCTTAAATGTTACGGCTCCTATGTATGTTTAATTGTATTTAAATTAGATGCACTTGTAAGTGGTAGACCTTGACTCAGCCAAAACAAGTGATAAACAGACAACCACACAACCTTTAACCGTGACTTGCCTTTATAAAGATATTAAAACATATAATTAAAAGATAATAAACATGTATATGAAGCTGATATTTATGTCATTTTGTTATCTTTTATGAAAAGACCTTTAAGGGGATATAAAACTGGCATCACGCTTGTGTCACTTCACATCTCCGAGAAACAAAGTGAGTCAGGAGTCAGTCAGGTCATGTGAACTACGCTAAATGTTTACTTTGTTAAGGTCAAAACGAATCCTGATTTATTTTTTTTACACTTATGAAGATAAAAAGTGCCCTTGTATGGAAATACTACCTCCTTTTGGATAAAAGAAAAAAATAATCATTGAGTATTAATTAAGTTCGCGTAAGTATAATACAGATATACATAAAATAAAATAAAACAAAGATAGATATAATTTACTAACAAAATAAAATAGACATCTCGCTTTAATTAAATAAGCGTTAAGTTATAATTAAGTATAATGATCGAACATATTTATTGTATCCACACAGACAGACAGTCAGCTATTGATACTTTTTTTTTATTTTTAAGGCTTTGTACGTTACAAATATATATAGAGTTGTTTTGCAACCCGAATGACGCAATAACATTTAATAACGGATGTAAGATGAGCTTCTCGTTTACAGTTAGTAATAAATATAATGGTCTATAAATGATACTCGTATAGGCATGGCTGGATTGAATCATCTCTCGATGTGGAATTGATTTCACTGACTTTAGAGCCTCGAGATATTTGTACTAAATATTATTTTAAAACACTCAATTGATTATGTAATGGCCACATTTCAATATAAAATCTAAACCACACGATTTGACCTTGAAAATAGCTAATAGGAGTCTCCAACCAGTGAAGCACTATCTCACTAACAGCCATTTCACTATAAGACGCGATTTACGCCAGTTGAGATAGAGTACAGAACGTATAATGAAATGGGATGAAGCAGTTTTTTGATATTAGGTCCTTACCTAAGACAACAAAGGATAGCATATATCGTCTTTTCAGCTTTTTTTATTGTCTAAACTTTGCAAGTTTTTCTATAACACTGTGATAACTTACTATTATACTAACTATTATAAATGTCATCTTACAGACGTTTATATTTGCCAGATATGTCACGTTTGTAGACTTAGAGGTCGCAGTTGAACGGTATAATAACGATAGATGATACAATGGGTTTATATTTTATACCATTCCCTTTGAAATAGTAAATTCAAAGATTTGTGTGTTTGTTTGTTTGTTTGTTCTTTATTGTACACAAATAATATAAAAAAGTACATTTTTAAAATGCTACATTAAGATGCAATTTATGCACAGAGGCAGACTTATCCCATGAAGGGATCTCTTCCAGTCAACCTCTGAGTAGTTGAAAGGAAAAATACTACATGGTAAATTAAAGTGACAAAAACAAAAAAAAAGTAGAAAATAATAATAAATTATACAATAAAAACAAAATGAGTACATTCATAATACTAGATATAGCAGAAGTAAAAATAAAAAGAAAATGATGAAAAATAAAACAAAAAAATGACTAAATCTAACCTAATCCTAAACTGAATATATATAATAAACATACACATATGATATAATATAATATATATTTAAATCTTATGAATACATCTACTTATAGTATATGATAATTAAATTTACATAATTAACGACTATTTTTCTTAAAGGTTAAGTTTTTCTTAAAGGAGACTAAAGAGGATGACTCACGAATGGACTTTGGTAGTCCATTCCATAACTTAACAGCGTGTACAGTGAAAGACCCCGCATAACAATTTAAGTTGGCAATCGGTAATGCAAATTTCATATTAGCGCCGGATCTCAAACGCTCTTTACTTAAATTGGCCAAACATTGAGAACGCTCATTCAAATAAAAAGGTAATACCGGATTAAAAAGGATATTATATAGGAGTGAAAAAACGTGCATATTCCTTTTGGATTTTATCGGAAGCCAATTCAGCTTTCTTCGAAATTCAAAAATGTGATCGAACTTATTCAAACCGAAAATAAATCTTATTGAAACATTTTGGAGGCGTTCAAACTTTAATAACAATGCATTCGAAGGATCTACGAAAACAACGTCACTAAGATAATGTTGGCTAAGTCCTCATTAATACCTCTGATTGATTACATCAGAGGTATTAATAAGGACTTAGCCAACATTATCTTAGTTTCAAACTTTAATCATTAAAAACAATCTTTATATATATAATTAGTCTTTATGTACAATAAAGGCATCCATTTTGAATTATGTGTTAATTTCTGTTTTTATTAATTTAAATTAGTGAATATTAATAATTTATCTCAACATTTGTTATATATTTTTCATCCACTATTTTTAATAAGATATAATAAAAAAACAGTTCCTCAACATTAGGATACTATAATTATTGAATAAAATTGAATAAATAATTCATTAAATTAATGCATGTATAACAAAAATGTGATATTTTCTACGAATAGCTGAGAAACATGACTTGTTAGCACAGAAAAATAAAAATACGACCACATTTAATGTAGTTAACCTTTAACAAATATCCTATCATAAAGACATTAATAAATGTCCTCTGAATAAATAAAAACATGTTCCTATATATTAAGTAGGTAATAAATAGTAGTCTATGAATAGCGATGGTCTTCTACAGGCAAATAATTATATAAATAAGGATATCCTTTTACAAGCACTAAATAAGAAATACTGATAGCTTCTGGACTAAATACAGCTAAAGTACCAATTTTATAGTTTAAATTTAATCATAAAGATATTTCCAATTTAAACTTTGTTTTGACACTTTGTCTTCAATTTATCCATTCAATTCGTTGAATTAAAAAAAAACATAATAAAATGTACCGACAAAGAAAATGTATTATAATAGGTAATAACAAATTAATTATTATGTTAATTTTTCTGTATTTTTATAAATAAAAATCACGTATGTCGATTTTTTGTTCAGGCTAATCTCCGAAAATAACCAAGTGTAGTTTTAATTGAAATCTCGCAAAAATATGTTACTTTGTGTAGCTTATAATATAGACTATATTTTATTTCGAATACTGCGATATTTTTGTATATCAAATATTATTAATTGATTTCAAAAGTTTCCAAATAGATAACCGTGTTAGATAATTTGAACTATAGATAACCTAAGCTCATGTTGTCAAATATTTATAGCCACAACAACCAACCAAAAACAACAGACAACCAAAAACTTGTCAAAGGTTTATACGGAAATGTTTTCAAAACTTTCATTAGGTTTCACATCGAGTGATTTGTATATTATATTATTTTGGAGTTGCGACGGAAATGCGCACTACCAAGTACCTATTCATGAAGACGAAGTCGCGTTCAACAGCTAGTATATATATAAACATATATTGCTCAGTCTGGATGTGATACTACGATAAATGCAACCAATGCTGGCTACTGGTCAACCTTGTTACTACATACTTGAATTGACTCGTTTTTTTAAGAACCAGGTGTAGCTACAAGTTTTTCAAGTTTAAGGTTACTCTTACAATATCCTGGAAATAACCACGTTTATATTCACACTTTTTCAACACGGATTTCATTTCAGAGAACATATGTAGGTTCTAAAACAAATAAATTATCACATTCAAAATTCGCTAGCAATATTTATTAAACTCTAAAAATATTAATTTCCATAAAATGTTTAAATAAAAAAAAAAGTCTTACCAGGTATTGCCATTCCTAGTTCCAAGTATTCTTTGACAGAAGGGTTGATGAACGATACAGGTGCTGGCGCAGTATTGCTGTCCGGCTCGGGAGCATCCAGCGCTTGCGCCGGCTCCCTGACTGCGCCACTACCTGCCCGCAGCCGCTTCACTCGGGAACCATCTTGAGTTCCTCCTACATATGGTGAAAGTGTATATAGTGGTAAGTTCGACCAATTTAATGACCCTTTATTATCAAGATTTGATAATCTTAATGTGTCCACAGATGAGTCTATTAATTATGCATATGGAACAGAAATTACATTATATTTGATTGATTGATTGATTGAGTTTTATAAACGCAAAACTGCGGACTTATACCGAGGGCGAGGGGGCTGATTATTACATGTTTTTCCAAGTCCTATCATTAAACTGGCTTGTTTAACCATTGTTTATCGAAGTCCTATCATTAAACTGGCTTGTTTAACCATTGTTTATCCACAGATATCAATTTAGATTTTCTGGCCTCACTACATGCCTGTGGTCATGACATGATAGGAAAATCTTAGTCACTAATTCGCCCTTTATAAGTTTCTCTTCAAAGTAATAATTATTAATAATTAGCCACTCATACTCCGGCATATCCAATGTCAAAACAGCACTGTTCAATGAGTTCATTGACCTTCCCATTTTTATGTACCTTTTCCATCATGTACTTAGGTTTGAAGTATCTCCATCAACGGTTATCCTCCTAATCCCGAAGGAATGCAAGCCTCACCAACATGGGGCTATCCTTTCGACCATCCTTTGGTAGTTATCCAAAGCGGAGTTGTGACAAATACACATGCGGCTAATAGAATATTTACTTCTTTATCATTATAGTTTGTCCGGTGAGAGCATTGCTTTTGGTGAAAGCATTCTATAAAAGCCTACAACTTAATGATACAAAATCTACAACTAGCGATTAAATGTAGACAAATTCTTAAATATATTTATTTATATTCCTACTTCCCATTTATTGTTTTATTGAAATAACTAATATGTGTGAATATTTCATCGTAAGTATCTCATGAAGTGTAATTATGCCAGAAATTATTGATAACTTGCTTGATCATCGTTAAGAAATGTGTGATATATTAAAAAAGTTAATAATAAAGACAATGCGAGACAGTATTATTAAAATTTATGTAGCTATATTAACCTGATAATGGCGCTTTTGATAAGCGTAATTAAACCTTTTTTTTATATAATTTACATTATTTAAGTAATATTAATTATATTTATTAATTGAAAATAACTTACCAATGACTGTTAGCAACGATATGAACACCGCGGGTAAGACTCGAAAATGTTTCCCTCCGATCATTTTTAAAAGTGCAATTACAAAACAATAAATAACACTATAACATACTGAAACACTATGTTAGTTCAGAATTAACGAACGCAGCGGGTAGCAAATAATAACTCATTGAAGATTTTCATACATGAGTTACTGGTAACGACTGGTTCTTTGCCAACGTTACGTAAGAATTTGAACTGGCGTGCTGTTTGGAGAACAGGCGAACGCGCAGTGCTCGCTCGACGCACACTCACGAGATACTTACATAAACTTCTAACCCAAAGTTGTAATACTGTTTACCTGACCTCTAACTTTATAGATGAGTGCTTACTGCTTACCATTTCATAACTTTTGTTTTGTATTTATTTTATTTAAAAAAAAATATTTTAAAATATGTTCGTAAAACATCCCCATTTAATGTTATAATAGTAATTTTGGCCAGCAATTTCCTCTTTGAATCTACGATCAAGTAAAAGAACTTTTTTTTACTAAAAATTGAATTAATTTTATGAATTTCTATACAAATATATTTCTAAACAAATATATTTCTTTCTTTCATCCAACTTTTTGACAGAATCGGGTGTGTCATTTATAAAAACTATACATGCTTTCTACTTTGGTTTTTTAAGGCTTTCTATATCTTCAAAAATTACGGATTTCTCCACAAACTTTAATTTCACCCTTACGGATTGAAATTATAAAAACATTCTTTTGAAAATACTTATCCTTATCCGTAGTCAAGTAACAATTTTTTTGTAGACTCAGTCCGTTATCCTTTTACAAATACGTCTACTGTATAAACCTTAGCCTAGGCTAAGGGGGATAGAGAATAATGGATTGTTTAAAAAGAAGAACTACAATATCAAACTGTGGCAGCGCCTCCCAAGCTCCTAGTAACGAATATTGGCTGCCCGTTTTTATTACGAGAGCCTTATTTTCTCCAATAAAATATAGCTTGTCTCCTTTTTTAATAGCGGACTACCCAGATGCAATTCCATGCGAAGGAGTGCGCATTGGTTTTATTTATCTCCATCCTAAAACTAGCTTTAGACTGACACTTAAATAACCTCGTATTGGATGAAAGTTTACATGAAAAACCTCCATATTTAAATATTTTAATGCGGTTTCATGTTTTGGCAGTTGGAATTATCAGTGTATTAGTAAAACTAAATTTATTAATATTTTTAACATCTTGTACCTACACATTGACGACGGCTTGTGAAATTCAGCAGAAACTTCGAGAAATAGAAAGGATATTTCACTTTTAATTTATACCGCAAAATAGTTCCAATTACAGTATAATATATATAACTTTATGTTAACGATTTTTTCTCACCTTCAAAAAACTTGCCAATCTTTGCCTCGCAGTTAGATATAGGTAAAGCACACTAGGGCTTAAAATATTTAATTCTTTATATACTTTATTAGACTAATAATTTCATTTGTATTATTAATTTGTTTATTATGGATTTTTTTACCATTTATTTATTAATTACAGCAAACCATAGACTAATCAGTATTGGTAAACTAAATTTTGAAGAAAACGGAATATTTTAGAATAGTCTGTGACCGGAGTTTGTTTTTGTTTTTTATATTTCAACAATAAGTTGTAAGAGTATAGAAAGTAAAGAGTGAAAAAGTCGTCATAACATCACGTTAAGATATTATTGACAATAATATCGATACCTAAATTAATAAACTGTCAAGCGGAAAAGATGGATGCAAGAATAAAGAAATGCTGTCCGAAGTGTTCTCAATATTACCATCTTAAATGTAAGATAAATTATTTTCTTATTCTATTACACTAAATTACTACAATTATAACTATAACACTAAAAAAGTAAGCAATTATAGTCTGATATATTATTCTGCATCTAGATTAGCTTTTACAAACTTCATTTATATAATAATTAATAAATAAAAAATATAATTAATCTAAATATTTTAAATTAAAAAATACCTCTTTTATTCAATTAATATTTGTAACAACTTTTTTTTGCAACCATGAAAACTCTCTGAAGGTTTACATTTTTTTATAAACTATTTCAGCATCAGCTTCTAAGAGTGATGATAGCAATTTACCACTATTCCTCTCATGTGGTCACTCCATGTGCGAAAATTGTATCAGGACTGTAATCAAGTGCGAAGAGTTTATTGAGTGTCCTATTTGTGGGCAGGACATACACATTACTGGGTCGGATCAGGCTATATTGGGTCTTAACAAGTCTGCTCTGTATGATCTGTTCCCGGTCAATATTAACATGCTAGGAGAACTTATGTTGCACTATATTAAGGTAAAAAAAGGTGTTTTTAAGATAAGGTTATTATACTAGTGAAGTTTTATATTAAATATCCTTACTGTTAACCATCTCTGTGCTAAAATACTACTGATGTTGCCTAAAATTTTTTTTTGTTTAATATTATTGTTATATTATTAGTAAAAAGTTAATTTATACAAGAAATGTATAAGGGCAAACAGTCATTGTTAAAATGTATATGTAATTACATGTCTTTTATAATATATGTAATAATACATATATTAGAAATTGATTTTGACAAAATCATAAAACGCACTTATGTTTCTTATCCTGCAGCCAGAAAATGGAAAACAACACCATGATGAATACTTTCTAAACATTACAGAACTAATTAATATAAACAAATCAGCACAAGGTTGGTAAACTTTAACACTTTAAACACCCTTATTTTGGGTTGTTTAAAATTATACCTATTTATTTTGACTTGACTAATGTTTTTAAAACATTCAAACAGGTGAATGTGTAGAGTGCCATGAACCAACTTCAAAAATGTGCAAACAGTGTGGCATCATAGTCTGCAAAAATTGCTTCAATAAAAGTCACAAGAACTTCATAATTTTCAAAAACCATGCACTTCAAAATATTGGTATTGTAAACATATAACACTAAACTGTTACTAAACTAAAGTGTAAGTGTATACATCAGAATGATTTTTGTTTGTAGAATTTCAACCAGAAAATACCTTATGTGGCACACACAATACTAAGACATTGGACTATTATTGCACTAATTGTGCAAAAGCTATATGTATGGACTGTTTTATGGTTGGTGGTGATAAGTCTTGCAAAAACCATGATGTTACATCCATACAAGAAGTTGTAAGTATTTATTTTATATATGGTTGTGTTTTCTTGAAAGTGTTGTATTTAGTGTAAGTTACAGCTTTTTGGATATGTAAGCACAGAGATCTAAACCTACAAGTTAAACTCACACATATAACCAGAATCCAGTCAAATAGAAATATTAAGTAATAATAAAATAAAAGAAATATATATTAAATTTGTCTTAAATATCCATTTAACATCAAATTAAGATAATAATAAGATTATTATCTTATAAAAGGTGTTTGTATAATAATTTTAAAACAAATATGGAACTTACATTTGAAGTAATTATATCATGACTAAATATTTATAAGGTTAAGCTAACAACTCCACATTTAAATGATAATGATAGAAGAAATACATTTAAATGATAATGATAGAAGAAATACATTTAAATGATAATGATAAAGATTCATAGAAGATAAGAATGTATAATATTTTGTAAATTTTAGATTTTACTTGCTGTTCAATCTAGTATTTTCAGAATTGTGTTATAGAGTAATACATAAAACTAGATGAACATTAGGAAGGAAAAAGAAAAGTACTGAAATTAATTTATCTTTTATTTTTTTTTGTTAAAGTGTGAAAGTTTCAAGCTATACATTTTTACATCTACTTTTTGATGAATTTATCTTATTTTCAGAATGAAGAAATGTTGGCTGAACTTACTGAAATTACACCAAAAGTTAATGAAAATTTTAGAAGACTTACTAAAACAGCTGTTGTATGTCACATTTTTAAAGCATTTTAACTTTAGATCCTCATTTTTTATCATAAAACTTTACCTTCAGGATATAGGACATACATTAATGAGACTGGATGATGAAAATAGCTCATCTACTTTTACAAAACTACTTAATCAAGTAGAACAACACTACTCCAAACTGCATGCGGCTATCCAAAAACAAAAGAAGGAAGTCATAGATGGCATTATAAGCTCAAAATACTCTGAGATAGAATCTCTTAATGCAGCCAAATATAGTGTTGCTGAATCAATACTGAAAGCCAAACACACTTTGAATATTATAAATTCCATAGATACCAATAAACTGAAAGAGGTGATAATAAAAATATAAAATTAAATCTAATCTGGAATAACAATATATTTTTTCTAATAATATGTTACAGGTTAACATGTCTGCTATTTTAA
This sequence comes from Dircenna loreta, assembly GCA_963555665.1. Taxonomy (NCBI): domain Eukaryota; kingdom Metazoa; phylum Arthropoda; class Insecta; order Lepidoptera; family Nymphalidae; genus Dircenna; species Dircenna loreta. The sequence continues at coordinate 1,445,957 of OY743099.1, read as the reverse complement.
AAGATGCCAAAGAAGTTGTAAATATACCTTGGTATTTAAATCGAGATGAAGCAGATACTCATTTAAAGTAAGTTGATTTGTTTATGTCAACAGATATTTGATTTTAATTCTATCCATAGGCTATCATAATTGTAAGTTTTATCCCCCATTTTTTACAAGGTTAAAGATAAATGAAGATATAATTTCCGTTGTCAACAACTATGTACAATTAGATGGGAAGGAAAACACTACATACTCTCTCTGTACCACACAAATGCTGAATGACAGACACGAAGACATCCCAGCAGCCCCAAGCACAGTGGTACACCCACCAGAGATTGTTAAAGGTATGATTCAGTTTTATACACATAGTTATATAAAATAAAATATTTCAAGGTTATCCTTCTTTTATACATTACAAAATACCAGTATTCATCAGAAACTGGTGATGTTTTACTGGTTTTAACCAAAAAAAAAAAAGGACAATAAAAAAAATATATTCTGATGAATCTGAGAAAATGGTTTCACATGTTATGTAAAGTGCATCATGTATAATAATAAAATATAATATAATAATTGTAGATGTGCGTCTGTTGAACAAAATAAAAATTGAAAAAGAAAAGGAAAATATAAAACCGACATCTTTTATAAAGAACGTGCCACAATACAGGAGCAAGTTGGGTTCATGTTCCTCACTGAATTCCATCGCCAGTGACTCTTCACTAAAAAATTACCAGTTTTGTAAGTTTTTTTTTATTGTTTAATGTGACTTATTTTATTATATTGTATTAACTGTTTACTTCACTTTGGCCCTTAGATGACCCAAGGCCCGTAGTATCACCATTTCCTGAACGTCAACACCCCAAGCAAATTCTTGAAGGTACAAAAAATCTTCTAATTAATTAACCATTGATTATTATTTTTTTATTGCCATTTCTATTACGTTAATATTAATTTACTATTTACAGGTTCTCAAGAATTAATTTACATATCACATATTGTGGATCCACATAACTTCTACGTACAGAGGGCTTGTCACCAGCCGGATGTGAAGGAACTCTTGAGGGGGTTCCGTAATGCCGTCTCCATGCCCAAGCCTTCCGCTAGCCATGTTGCTGAAGGTTTGTAATTTGTAGATATTTTGGGAAACCATTCCATCGCTCTACCAATTGAGCTTCCGTATCGCTTATATATATTTTATTTACAAAATGAGATTTCAATCTAAACAATACTGTACAGTCATTAATTTTTTTTTTTTTTATTAATACAGATTAACAATGCAAAACAGTTTAGTTCATTATAATATTTAAAAGATCTATAGAATTATAGTAAATAATATTTCTCAGATTAATAATATATTTTTTTCATATTTGGTTTTTTATTTTTGCCTAACACTAATTCTAATTATATTACAAATAGAAATCAATTATTTATCTAACATAAATGAATAAATATGAATGTGTTTGTAGGTAAAGTGTACCTGGTGTTAAACAAAGCGGACAAGCTGTGGCAGCGTTGTCGCGTGACGGCGGTCGAGCGGCGGGACGGCAACGAGCCGCTGTACAGGGTGTTCTGTGCCGATTTTGGCAGCACCGAACTAGTTACCATTGACAAGTGAGTGGAATTCATACATAATTCTTATATTCATATTCTTTTGAAAACGTGTTTGTTTCGCAACATATCGCTATTTTTTTAAACTGATCTTTTTTTATTGTTCTAAACAACATCCTTGCAAACAAAAATGTATAACTGTTGCAATATTGAAAGTGACTTCATATAATTGTTAAAATGTTGTGTGTCAGATTACGGCTCCTGCCGCCCGCTTGTATCCAGTGCCCCCCCCCGTTCGCCCTCCACTGCCGCCTCGCCAACTGCGAGCCCGTCAGCGGCGCCTGGACCGCCGACGACTCGCTGCTCATACAGAATGTTATCGACAAGTGAGGCTTAGCTTGAAAAACATACAGTAAAATTTTAAATAGTTTACGTTTTTACTTTTACCATTATTGTAATTTAGATATTACCCGGACAGTAAAAAAAAAAAGTTGTCAGTAAAAACAATTGTGTGACTGACATTTGTTTGACTGACTGACTTCTATCATAGAGGCGTCCTTATGAAAGTTTAATATTTCATAGACAATGTACTGAAAACAAGTATCGAGTGCGGAGTTAAGAGTGGGGATAGGTCGTGTGATAATATATTTTGAAAAGAAAAGGTTTTATACTAAACTTTGTGCTTATTCTGTTAGAGAAAGACACATTGAATTTATTTTATTTTACAATAATTAAGTTGCCAGCGAGAATGTCTTCTACCCCAATCCAGGGCCCTAGTAAGCCATCTCGACCACATTTTCTCTACAAATACATATGATAGAAAATAGGAGATTTTCCACAGTAGAAAATCCGTTTAGTTCACCAGGCTCAACCGATTTTATGTTTTCTGATGATAATAGGGTATTCCTCATCGAAACTTCCTTTTTTTTTTTTTTTTTGGCAACAAACGATATAATAACAGGAAATTAATAAAATAAAATATTCGAATAACACTTAACCATAAACAGTTCCCGATATTAAATAAACAGTTCCCGATTTATGTTGAGTGACTTAGATACAAATCTAACGTCACACTAAATTTCACCAGTATTATTTAACTTTTTTTTTTAATATAGGAGTGCAAACAAGCCATCTTTGCAATATAAGAAGAATAAATAACAAGATTGTTGTCGGCTTTTGAGAAAGAAGTTGTAATTAGTTTAAGAGATTGAGAGAGAGATTTTTTTTTTTGAGCTTAAACTGAACAAGATTCAGTTTACCCTATTCCGAAACATTTCTGGAAGAGTCAATAGAAGATAAATTATTTTAGGCATTCTTCGGTCGACGTTGTCCTGAGAGAGTCCGGCATAACCGGCATCCAAGATATCGTTGATATTAAACAGAAATAGTGTTGTAAATAGCAGCCCCTGAGGAACACCAACGTTCACGAGCTTGGGGTGCGAGCAAAAACCATCAAAAACAACTTTTATGCTTCGCTCAAAAGGAAAGTTAGTGATCCACTTGCATAAACTTTCGGGATACCTATAAAATATAAGAACTATAGGAACGTAGCTTTAAAATACACGATCGAAGGCTTTCGCAATAACCAGTCTAACTGCCAGACCCTTTCTCTTTCAATAGCCGCCGCTCATCCGTGTGTTAGATAAATGAGAAGATCACAAGCTGATGCGCGAAAGCCATGTTGCCGATCATTGATCATCTGGCCAGCGACATCATCTATCCCCAGAGCTGGCGATTGATATTCTCAACTTTGCTGTGCAAAGCTATCTTAGCTATCTATATTATCCGAAGAAGGCAGATTTCAATGCTTTGCCTTTCATGTAGGAATACCATTACATACGCGCTAAGATTGGAAATCAATGCCAGACAACATCTTCGGAGAACGATCGAATATATGCATACATCGCACACCTAGATCTAAACTGAGACAACTCAAAAATTGTCGATTTCGAGTTATTCTTATATTCGATTACTCGATAATCATACACAGCTTTCCATGAAGACAGATTTAATAAATGCTTATTAATTTAACCGCCAGATGGAATTAACTTTGTTTTTTTGAATCAACGTGTGTCTCACCCTCCCACCAAAACAAATCTATTGGCAGTTGACCTTCAATAGTCATAAGGTGTGCACGTACTAACAACAATTGAAACACGGACATTTTCGATTATTACAGTTTAGAAGAACCGTTTAGGAAAGTTAATAAGAGTTGTTGCAGTATTGGTGATTTTTTTCGTAATGTTACATAAGGACATTTTTACTTGTTCCTGTTTTGTTTGATAAGTTGCGTAAAAATGTTGTTACTATTTTGATTTGACTTTGTTTTGATGGATCAACATGTAAATTTTTAGTTATCCTAAATAAATAAATAAATCAAAGTTATTTTATCGTTTTCTCTGTGTAAAATAATGATGTTTAAATGCGTCATTTGAAAAACGTGTACTTAAATATAAGGTGATGGGTTTCAAAACATTGTTTTTATTCAAATTAAGTTCCGTTTGGTATTAAAACATTTTTTTTAGTTAACTCATTATTGTTGGATAATAATGATAATATTATATATTTTTGAGAAAAATGAAGCGAGGTCGTGATCTAATCAATCTTGTCAATGAAAGATATAAAGAGAACCAAAGAACTGCAAATGATGAAGATGTAACTATAACAATACAAGAAAATAAAGAAAATATTCCTAGTAACTCTAGTATTATAGCTGAACTTGGCTATAGCAGACAGATTGAAAACAATTTTATTATTTCGATTAGTGATGAGAGTTACATAGAAGACTCGAATGCTGATCCAAATTATGTCCGTCCAAAGAAGCCTTATATTCGTAAAGTAATCCCTTCTTCATCTTCTTCTAGTGACAATACTTTAAGTTCTTCAGATTCTAGTGATAATAGCAACAGTTCTGATTCAGATACTGAAATTAGGGCTACTACTCGTATCACAGAGCAGTCTCCAAATCAACTTTTGGTAGAAAATGAAGCAACTAATGTTACTGATTTTGTTGGACAGCATCCAACCCAAAATCGACCAAATGAGGAACTAAAAAGAGGAAAAAAGAGGTTAAGAAAAGAATCGGAGTGGAAAGTTAATATTAGTAAACTCCTAAGGAATTCTGGTAAGGCTTACCAATCTTTATCTGGAAATAAGAAAATTGTTTCTGAAAGAAAAGTTTTACCGGCTTGCAGTGAAACATGCATACAACGTTGTAGTTTAAAGATTAATGAAGAAACAAGACAAAATATCTTTGATGGTTATTGGGGCCTAGCAGATCTTCAGGGGCAAAGGGAGTACATAATAAGGCAAACGGAAGAAATAAAACCAAAATATAGATATTCTTGCACACAGGAAGGCATTTTGGCCCGGGACCATAAAAATGAAGACAAGAAGAGAAATGATGGAGTGATCGTAGCCGTATATGATTTACAAGCTGTTATGCAAGTTCCTAAGGGTCAAGTTTCAGTTTCTTTCTATAATTCTTGAATTAACTGTTTGAATTTTACAATAAGTGATCTGAGGGCAAAAAATGTAGTTTGTTATTATTGGGACGAAACAGACGATAAAAGGGGTGCTGTAGACATAGGCTCATGTGTTCTGCAATACATAGATACTTTATTACAAAAGTATCCAGCAATGGATATTAAGATTATTTTTTATTCTGACAACTGCTGCGGACAGGAAAAGAATAAATTCTTGTTATTTGTTTACGCTTAAGCTTACCTTTAATTTTATAATTATTTTTACCTGTTATTTATTATGATAATAAGAGCCAAGTGTTTTGATTTGAAAAGAAAAAGTGATATATCCTATTTTTAATATTTGATCTCAAAGATGCGAAACAAACTATGCCTATTAGTAAGAAATTTGTACAAGAATTTAGTTTTTTATGCTATTTAAAAAAATAAGTTGTTTATATTTTTCAATTAATATTAGGCGCAAACCCTTAAATTTTACTTTTCAGACTGATTATTATAATTTATTAATACAAGAAAGATTTGTTTTGAGAAATAAAATGTCTTAAATTTTGTTATGTTTTCATTTTTTATTATAAATTTTGGAGTTTCCTTTTTTGATTGGTTATTACTAAAAAATATTGTTTATCTTACATATTTCCTACAACATTTACAACAACCGTAGGTACAGGTTATTACTCATGTGCTTCATTATTAATTAATTAAATATCACTAATTAAGAACTATTTTGTTGGAATACTTGATTATATTTTTAAAAATTAATATAAGTATAACTCTAAATCATTCAATAAAACTGATTCAAGTCGAAATGTCTGTCATATTTTATACATAGTTACCACTGTAAAGTGTAATAACTCAAAAAACAGCATCAATCGTTAAAAAGGATTACATTTTAGACTTACTTTATATTCCGTGCTATTCAACAATCTATCTGTTATGTTTTATGAAGTTAAATGATATAACTTATCTAACAAAAAATGCAGATAAACGTTTTTTTCGTCTCCTGAAAAATCACCTTTTTTGAGTTGTCTCAGTTTAGATATAGGTGTGCGACATGTGAAAACTCTGACAAAATCATCCATGTTTAAGCGTAGCTAGATTATTGACAGAGGGTTCCTTTCTTGAAAATTCATCAAACATTAATGATGCGCTTTAGCACCTATGACTTCATTTCCACTTCCCATCAGTTGGAATGTAGTCAAGCGTCAACTTAGTTTAAGTGAAAAAAGAAAAAAAAAAGAAAAACAATTATGTTTAGAGATTTGTGTCATGCACTTAGCACCTACCAATAACTTTTTTGAAAAACAATAACATACAGATATTACTATTATTTATTTTTGATATGTATAGAACAAACCTGCTTTCTCCTTCAGCAAGCAAGCGGTACTCCACGTGCGTTGCGTGCGCTCGAGCACGGCGGGCACGGTGACGCTGGAGTGTGACGTCAGCACGGTGGCGCACGGGCTCAGCCTGGCGCACGCGCTGGCCTTCCACGGCAGGGCGCGGATGTCCAGCACCGTGAAGGTATGAGTGTGACGTCAGCACGGTGGCGCACGGGCTCAGCCTGGCGCACGCGCTGGCCTTCCACGGCAGGGCGCGGATGTCTAGCACCGTGAAGGTATGAGTGTGACGTCAGCACGGTGGCGCACGGGCTCAGCCAGGCGCACGCGCTGGCCTTCCACGGCAGGGCGCGGATGTCCAGCACCGTGAAGGTATGAGTGTGACGTCAGCACGGTGGCGCACGGGCTCAGCCTGGCGCACGCGCTGGCCTTCCACGGCAGGGCGCGGATGTCCAGCACCGTGAAGGTATGAGTGTGACGTCAGCACGGTGGCGCACGGGCTCAGCCTGGCGCACGCGCTGGCCTTCCACGGCAGGGCGCGGATGTCCAGCACCGTGAAGGTATGAGTGTGACGTCAGCACGGTGGCGCACGGGCTCAGCCAGGCGCACGCGCTGGCCTTCCACGGCAGGGCGCGGATTTCCAGCACCGTGAAGGTATGAGTGTGACGTCAGCACGGTGGCGCACGGGCTCAGCCTGGCGCACGCGCTGGCCTTCCACGGCAGGGCGCGGATGTCCAGCACCGTGAAGGTATGAGTGTGACGTCAGCACGGTGGCGCACGGGCTCAGCCTGGCGCACGCGCTGGCCTTCCACGGCAGGGCGCGGATGTCCAGCACCGTGAAGGTATGAGTGTGACGTCAGCACGGTGGCGCACGGGCTCAGCCAGGCGCACGCGCTGGCCTTCCACGGCAGGGCGCGGATGTCCAGCACCGTGAAGGTATGAGTGTGACGTCAGCACGGTGGCGCACGGGCTCAGCCTGGCGCACGCGCTGGCCTTCCACGGCAGGGCGCGGATGTCCAGCACCGTGAAGGTATGAGTGTGACGTCAGCACGGTGGCGCACGGGCTCAGCCTGGCGCACGCGCTGGCCTTCCACGGCAGGGCGCGGATGTCCAGCACCGTGAAGGTATGAGTGTGACGTCAGCACGGTGGTTTGACTGACGATTGAACTTGACCATAAATAATAGTATGTTAGTACATTCCATCCCTAGTGGGATGGAACGGACGTAATTGTATCAGAACCGAGTCATAGGTTAGACCAGCGCCACTAAAAAGGTCATCACTTGCTATGGAGCTTGCCGGACACGGTCAACATTTGCGAGTATGTAATTGATTTTAGATGCTGGATGTTTTTATTTCCACATTTTTGTTTTCATCCTCATTGTTAGATGTATCTGCATCTTCAAGTGTTCATTAATTAGCTTTAAACCTTCCCTTTCATAAAGACATTTAAAAAATCGTATCATAGCGAGGATCTAGGTATGTGGCTATTGCAAAGCAATTGTTTGATTGAAGGCCTCAAAATGTTCAATTTAATCACACTTGAAGCGCCAAGTTGAATGATGTTAGACGAATACAAATAGTGTAGAGAAGCGCTTCGGATTACCTCGTCAAATTTTACTTTTCCTCGGTTGACTTCCAGAGTACTTCGCCGAGGAATTTTTGCGAGTAGTGTGGAGGCGGCATTACAGTTTTAAAATTTTCATGTGTTGAAGTTACTATCTTCTATTTATAATGTATGCATTAGTGTGTATATTAATTGAAGCTTCGTAACATTTATATATTAAACGTAATATTTCTAAATTCGAATTTCAAATCGCCCAAAACATAGATTGAAAATATTTAAGGTTTTTTTTATTTTGACATTATCCAAGTTGAGTACACTCCGACATTATAAAATTGCATTCCGACAAATGTGTCGGAATGCAATTTTATTTCTGTTGAGTAAGCTTAACTGATATAATGACTGAGTGCATTCATCGTCATCAGTATTGTCTTACATAAACACAACAAGACTCTTACATGATTCAAACCAAAACAACTTACATAGGGTAAGCTACCCAAATATTGACTTCATTGAATAAAATGATTCTTAAATATGTACTTAGGATATCTATTATTACCTTTTAATATTAAATTGCTATTTTTTTTTTTAAATATCAAACTTGTAATTTAGAATGGATTTAGAAAATCTATCAATTTTAACAAAACCGTTTGTTGATTTTTTTTTTTTATGTTAAATTTGACAGTGCTACTTTAGCCTACAAATATACAGTATAAAATATATAAAGTGTATCGTTATAATATGACAAATCAGCATCTCAAATGTCATGAAGTGAATGTTTCACATTACACTGTCTTTGTGTCATATATCATATAAATAACTTTATAAAGTATATTCATTTTATTCCAATATTCCGTTACAGTACCCAAAGATGATTGGAATTGTGGAGAAGCCAAAGCTATTTATTAGCAATACTGATTACAAACTGAATTCCGTTGAAGAAGTTTACATTACGCATATTGTGAGCCCAGATCATTTCTATGTTAGAAAGGTTGGTTTTATTTGATATACTGGATTTATCTATAATATACATATTACATAAATTATTTATTGTCTTTTTAACATATTTATCTTTGAACAATTGTTACAGGAACACCTTCAAAGTGTTTACGAAAACTTATGTGAAGATCTCGATCAAGAATACAGTTTGAATTCAACCGTTGACAGCATATATTTACCCGAGAAAGGTGATCTATTCCACTCACATGCATTAGAGATTTAATTTCCTTTAACGGAAGGTTCTTTACAACATTATAATGTACATCAGCGACACCCGGACTCGACACAATCACCGACCGTCCAAAACATTGTTCAGCGTGAGATTCGAACACTTGATCTTCGCTTCAGCAGTCGGGGTCATTAACCACCAGAAGGAAGAGCATCGGAACAACCGACACACCTCCGTTCCTTGGAAAATTCCCTTTATTAAAATAACGGTCGCTATTTTGAAGGCTTCTCATTAAAAAACAACGGGATGACCCTCATCCCCCATCGCGGGATCGCTAACCCCCCGGGCCCACCTAAAGCCGGTGCTCACTAACGGGTCCCTCCCTCAGACATGTCGTGCGCGGTGCAGTCCGGGCGCTGGAGCCGCGCGCTGGTGCGCGAGCTGCCCGGGCGCGGCCGCGTGCGCGTGCTGCTCGTGGACACGGGCGAGCTGCTGCTGCTGCACTGGAGCGCGCTGCGCCGCCTGCGCCCGCGCTTCACCACACTGCGGGCTCTCGTCAGTACACACGCCATACACACGTACACACACACACACACACATGCACACACACATATACACACGCTTGTATTCCTTCTAAAGAAGGTTGTGATACTGTAATGTTAATATTATAGTATCACAATTGAAGTATCTTCCCGTAGTACTGACCGAACCTACATTTATTATTTTTAGGCGACAGAATGTCATCTAGCGGGAGTGACGCCGCTCAATAAGAAATGGAGTCCGAGTTCTGTGGCTTTGTTACATAAATTCGAAGATAAATTGTTAGAGCTTCACGTGGAAGACGACCGTAATAGAACTTCCTTGGGTGTAACTCTTTACGATAAATCTGATGAAGAAAATGTTCTATGTGTCAACACACTAATGATTAAATACAAATTCGCCGTGACATTCGGGTAACATTCAAATTAAAATCCTATAAATTTAATATGAAAAAACAAATATTTCAATTATAAAACAATCAAAATTTAAGGCATTACGTTATAAAAGAGTGATTCGACTGACTGTGGATTATTTCAGATTATATATGTTCAACAAAAACTCCGAGATAGATGACCTGGTGGTCACTAATAAGTCCCCATTACACGAGCCCGAGCCGCCTCACCGAGAACCTACTACGATATTACCAAAAGAAGAAGTCGAAACTCAGAAACCCAAAGACGATTTAGAAGCAAAAGATAAAGGACCGTTTAGACTTGAAGCGAAAATTGTGAAGTATCAGTCGCCGTCGCTTCTCTACGTGTCTTTGGTACATCAACAAAAAGTATTCAATGAGTTGTTTGAAAAACTACAAAAGTATTATACTAAAAAGAAAACACAAAGCAAACATGTATGGAACGTCGGTGACAGATGTTGCACTCTCTGCTGTCAATCTCAAACGTGGCGTCGGGCAGCCATTTTGGAAGTAAATGAAGGGGACGCCAAAGTTTTTTATTCTGACTTCGCTTGTGTGGAAACAATTCCCCTCGTGAATTTAAGAGAACTACATCAAGATTTCGCGTCTATTGGTGATGCGGCGATCATGTGCCATCTGAGCGGCGTAATGCCTGCTGTTGGGGAAGAATGGCCCTCCCTTACCAAGGAATATTTGAATGAATTGCTAGACGCATATAAAAGAGTTTTTATAACGAAAATTGGTAAATTTAAAGGCAAAAGTATGCCGGTTGAACTCTGGGTTTATCATACTATACAAGGAGACGCTCTCGAGCCGAATATATCTGAGTGGAGATGTCTCAATAAGAAAATAATTGAACAAGGTTTAGGTGTACCGGATAAGAGCGACGAGGTAATATTTTTAATTTAAATGAATTAATGGATCATAATATCGTATTAATTTTGTTATATATTTTTTTTCAGTTAACTAGTGAAAGCCCTTCAAATTCTGGAGATGACATTTTATCTTTCTTGAACATCTCGGTATCAGTACATGATTGGCTACAGATTGAACCGATGCCTTTGAAGCCCCTTCAAATAAAATGTGACTCAGACAGTCACAGCTATACTTCCACGTCTGGAGAAACTGATGCTGACAAGATGGAAGGGGATGAACCAAATTCTAAAACAATTTTTATATCCGACTGGTTGCCTCCAGAACCATTACCAACCGCCGAGTTTACCGCGATGCCTACGTGAGCTCTTTACATAATGAACAAAATACGATTAAATATATCACAGGTTTTAGCCATTTCCTAAACCACTCGTGAAAATCCATTAGAAATATCGATATTTTTTTTTGTGTCGGTCAGTCACAGCCATTTAGGTCAAGTTACTTTATGTTTTAATGTAAAGGTACTCCAGACGGGCAATCGTGACCCAGCCGTTTTAGTTTTTAAAAGTATATAAAAAATATATTTAAATGTAAATATTTTCTCTTTATAGATACACTGACAACGATGGAGTGATCTACCTCCATGACATCGCACAACAAGACACCTTGCACCTCATACGAAAGGCTCTGGACGTTCGTTTTAAAAACCCAGATCCTAAGGCGAAGTTCGTCAGATGGTCGGTCGGGGAGCCCTGCATCGCATTGTATTTCCTGGATAATCGTTTCTACAGAGGAAGAATTTTAGCAGTCAATAAGGAAGAATCGAATTGCTTGGTACATTACATCGACTATGGCAATGACGAAATATGCGCATTTGAAAACCTTAGGAAAAGCATAGCCCTCTATCAGATACCCACTCAGGCACACAAATGTATCTTGAATAGAATACAACCTCTCGGCAAGAAGTGGGAGAGGACAACCCTGGATTATATACATCGGTCTATTGTCGAAAAGCATTGCTTTGTCAAAGTCAGTGGAGAAATGATTGGTGACTTGATTCCTATTGAATTGAATTATGACAAGCTGTCGATCAACGATCACCTCGTAGACTTTGAAATGGCCCGATACTCCGATGGTTCGAAGGTCGTTGTCAGAAAATATGCTCCAAATGTTGATGTGAAAAAGAAACTCGAACGTACCATAGACACAGATTCAGGTCCCGACTACATCATTGAAGACGATCCCGCCGACACTTCTCTGTCACAAGATTCAGTAAGAGTTGGTTCACTGGAAGGCAAAGATTGGAATGACGTAATGAATGAAATTCTTGATGAAAATAATGTTGTTGGAAAATTTGTTACATATACTCCTTACAACCAAACAGAGTTTGAATGTACAATAACAGTACTGAATGAAACAAACAAGCTTGAACTTAATATACTTCACAATGAAGAGATCACAAAAATGTATGAAGAAATGTATGAAGAACTTCAAACGGACAGTTGCAATATGACTGCACTTAATGGTATATATGAAAATAAAGCTTGTATTGCATTATTCCCTGAAGATGGTAAATGGTACAGAGCTTCTATATTAGAGTACGGTAAGACCTCTAAACGTATAAAGGTAAAATATATAGACTATGGTAATATAAAAATATTATCATTGTTTGATGTCAAGGAAATAACGGACAAATATACAAAGTTGGAACCTGGAAATCTGACTGTAACGTTGTACGGTGTGAAGCTTAATCCTGAAATTGATAAGGTCACTTTGAGTAATTTTTACGAGCAAACATTCCTGGATAAAGAACCTTTTATGGCCCGAGTGATAGAAATTAATGATTTTATACCAAGTGTTGAACTGAGACAAGGCAGAAAATTGGTTTACGAAGATCTCATATTAGAAAATATATTTATAAGCAGTGATTAAATTATAAATAGAAACTAAATATCTTATATCTAAGTTTGACGTGAATCTTTTGTCAAAGTGACATAAGCATTATGTTGTTTTTTTTTCATTATACCTTCTCTAATAAAAAAAATAATATATAATTTACTTATTTTGAATGTGATCAAAGTACTGGTTGTATTCAAAGTATATACAATATAAATACTTAAGTGAAAAATACCCTTGGTATAGCCAAGGGCTTTTTTCAGGTGATTTGCACTTTACTTAATTTATTGTTTTTGTTGATATTTAAACAAACTTAGTTTCTGTTTGAATTTTAATCAGATCCTGATTAACCTGAAACTAAACTACGTAACAAACCTTTGGTTCTAATGACATGCACCACAATCCAATTCACTATTGTAAAATCCAATTTAGGCAAGTCGGAAGGAATGCAACTATTTATTATAAATGGGTATCAAATGGAAAAATGTTAATGAGCAGAATACATAATTGAATTGGAAATAAAATATGAAGACGGATTTTAAGTCGAGTTAAAAGAGAACACACGATAAGCAAAACTCCATTATCCTCAATTATAGAAGTACTCGGCATTCGGCATAGTGATGTACCCGCCTACTAGTTGTCATAATGGCTATAAAAAAAAATTCATAAGCCTTATAAAATTACCTACTTATTTTATTCAGCGAATATTATCATGATCTAATAAAGGTTATATTGTAACAATGTATATATTTACATATTTCTTAACGTTTATCTACATGAAAATAAAAAATCTAAATTTAACAAATAAAAGGGTTATGATTATTTCAATTTGACATTACTTGACGTTTTAACGTTCTCATTGAATAATAGTTTATATGGTATTATATGAGTATTTAGGTCTTGAGCACGAATCAATTAATATTTAATGATTAAAATTAGCCAAAATTTTCAGATGGAAAAACTACTATTATCATTTTTAAAAAAATAAAAAAGTTAACCAAACTAGCCCTCTGCATCTCGCAACGCTAATAATAAAAAATGAAAAAATATTTAAATAAAATATGTATGTTTATTGTAATTTTTAACTTCTATTTCACTATTATCTAGATATGCTCCAAATAAAACTATCTAAAGGCAATCATGCAAAAAATAAAATAAAAACAAAGTACGTAAATTGTGAATAGGAAACATTTGTCGTTTCTTAATTTACATTTTAGTGTAATCAGGAAGTTAGGATCCCACTACGATACATTTGACATTGAAATTTAGTAAAATATATCTTCAACTTCTGTAAAATGCAAAACAATCGAAATAAATACGTCCATTGTACCTAACAGTGTTCATATTTCAATTGTCATGGTAATTTATTTTTTTGCGCTGAACATATAACAAAAGCAAAATAAACACAAGACATGCTTTGTCTTATAATAAATATTGTAGTAGGTAGATAAGTATATAATGGTAAAATCGCCCTATTGTAAATTAATTAGTTTAGCAAACCGGTAACCTAGTAAAAACTGAAGAATAAAAATATTAGTATTTCAAGATTAAATAAAAGGTTGAAGGACTATGAATTATTATGGTTGATCAACCATAAATTAGTTTTGAGATATATTTAACCACAAAGTATTTTAGCTATTATTATTAATGAAAATTCGTGGGTATTTGTTTGGGACAAATCGCCACTAAACGTAATGGAGCCCCGGTGCCTGAAGCTATTTTCATTGGTAATATTAATGCCGTGCAACCATATTCTGTAACAAAAAAAATAAAATTGTTTATGCTTATTACAAAACAACCTGTTTTTATTATATTCTTATGTTACATACCAGGAATAGTTTCGTCTAGCTTAACATTTTCCAAAATATAAAGACCAGCTTTAGTTGTGATTTTATGTGCTGCAAAATCGCTACTAGAGCCAGGGTCAAGAGATGCTGTATCAACACCAATTCCGACGATGTTTTTGTACGATGACGTTATCCATTCCGCTACTTCCTCACTTAAACCTACAACATGAAAAGCACCTCATTACTCGGTAATCCAGGAAATTAGTAGTTTAGATAATCTAAACGTAATGGAGTTCCTATTAGGAAGATGAATTAATGGAACACAACAATTAGAGCTGAACAATTTGACTAGCAAAATTTGCCATTGACCTTTATTGTTGTATAGGACAGGGTTGCAAACTAGTAGATAATTCATGTAATGGTAAGTGGTGACATTCAACAAACGCGTAATGCAACCCTTGAGAAATGTAAAAGATGAAGAAAGCTAGGAGTGGGAGATTAAACGTGGGTATTAGGCTCGATCACCTGTATGATAAGTTTATCTCAATTTATAAAACTTACCTGGAAAGTTCAAGGTCTTGTTAGGTCCAGACCCTAAATATTTCGGTTTGTCGTTGGCAAACTTGGTCCATCCAAATTTAAATATAATAACACAGGGACTTCCAAGATTATCATTTAACATATAATCTAAATGATGTTTGTGCAATACGAAGTTAGGATCCTCATTCACCTTTGAGCTGACATCTGCTATTATCACTAAAACAATCATACGATTTGTGAAACAATGTATCCTTATGGTACATCGTTAACAATTTGTAAGTTTTTGAATATTCATAAACAAGGCGTTGGAATTTTTACATACAACTTGATAGGTACAAATTCTTGAGTAAACTGTATCAATCTTTGTTTTAAGATCACGACCCCTTTACTATTTATAGAGATAACATAGTAAATTCATATTTAATAAATACAAATAACAAAGGATCCTTAATAAGTATTTATATAATTATTTAATTACTTACGAGGAACAATAAGTTTATCTATGGGAATTTCTTCTACACGCTTGCCTTTGGCTTGAAAATGGTATGGGGCGTCGAGGTGCGTTCCCCCGTGTTCTGCAGCCTCAAACTCTTTAGCAGCGTACCTAAAACAATATATGTATTTCTATAATTCAATAAAACGTTACCTCTTATTGGCAGATCCCATTAAATATTCCTAATAAAAAAAAAATGTTGATAAAAAAATAATAAGTATATTATATTTATGTATTTTATATTATTAAACTATCTGAGATAATTTGTATCTTATAAGGAATATCTTAGGACTCACCACGAATGATCTTCTTGAAATGATTCAATTTTTTTTGTGAACGCGAAATTTTTTCCATTAGGCCAATAGATTGTATTTTTATCAAATTGATGAGTTAAATCAAAGAAATCAAAATCACCATTAAATAAAACATTATTCAGGCTCGTATGAGCAGTAACAAAGATTACAAAGTAACAAGCAAGGCACGTATACACGACTGGAGAGCAAGCCATATTGACTACCACTAAGATTTCTATTTGTATTCGGTAACCACATTTAATACTAGACCATACTACTAGCGCTCTCTGTTGGTCAGGGCATGTACTAAAATTTTCAGGGTCCACTGCCCGACAAAAGTCGACTTATGAGCTTTTATGGGCGTCTGTATTCTTTAGTAAAATGGAATTAGATGGATTTTATTTGATAATACTTAAAATTCATAAAATTTGCCTAAATTGCTGTTTTTTTGGAGACTTTTCTTTTTACACTTGATAAAATTCATAGAGATTCAGCGAACGGTCAGATATAACGGGTTTTTAATAGGTACAATAAGACTCCTCTGTTTGTGACAGAAAAAGATCTGGCCGTCCACGTAGTGTTCGTACGAAAAAGGTGATCAAAGCACTAAGGGAAAGAATTCGAAGAAATCCTGTCCGAAAGCAAAAGATTGTTTACGGATGAGATTTTTTTTACAATTGAGCAACATTTTACCAACAAAATGACTGTATTTATGCTCAAAGCTCTAAGGAAACTTCCTAATTAGTCGGCAGAGTGCAACGTCGACATTATCCGACTTCAGTGTTGGTTTGGTGGGGTGTTAGCTATGAAGGAGTGACTGAGCCATATTTTTGTAAAAAACGTATCAAAACATCGGCACAATTATATCAAGATACCATTCTTGAGAAAGTAGTTAAGCCCCTTAACATCACCATGTTCAATAACCAAGTATGGTCCTTCCAGCAAGTCTCGGCGCCGGATCATAAAGCTCTTGGTTGGAAGCGAACGTTTCGGACTTCATCAGAGCTGGAGACTGGCCATCGTTTAGTCCCGATCTTAATCCACTGGATTATGACTTATGGTAAATTTTAGAGAGTACAGCTTGCTCTAAACGCCATTATAATTTGGAGTCCCAAACCAATCTATACGATGGGCAGTGAAGAATTTTCCCATGGAGAGAGTGCGTGCTACTATTGATAAATGGCCTCAACGTTTAAAAGACTGTATTGCAGCCAATGGAGACTTCGAATAAGCTTTTGTATATTTTTAATTATTTTATATTGATGTACTAAACTAACATACTGTCCCAGTAATCAATGTTATTTGCAGTTCAAAAAAATATTTATAAGTGTAACAGTATTTATGGCCAGACTAAGTATATATACTACGTAGAAAAAGTGTATATTTTTTCTTAAAAGCGCAGATGAAGCCACTGGCAGAAGCTAGTATTATATAAATCTGAAAACTAGTTAGACACCGACAGCTATTTTTTTATGAAAACCAATGTTTATTTCAATCTATCTAAATCCTACATATTATTAAAACCGTAAATAAAACTAGTGGGTCATTTTTATTTTTTTTTAATAAATAAAATAATAAAATAAATTAAAATAAAAAGAAACATTCAATCATTATTATTACAACCAACGCCAGATGATTTTAACTCTTACAGATGTATTCACTCGAACCGACGACTGAAATAAAACAAAAATAATTAAAACTCAATCCTAAAATATACGAGTACAGGCATTTAAATTATTGAAATATTATCGATTCATTACTTGTTACAATGAATAATTTAGACACCTTCTAGCAGTCATACAATTATGAATATTAATTAAATTTTAACTAGATATTTATAATATAATATGAATATTAATTAAATTTTATATAGAATATTTTTTTCTAATTTACATACACGACTTTTTTCTTTTTTAAAATTAATAATGTATTGAGTGGTTGGAAACAACGAAAGATGATTACAATACGTCTTAGCATTACCTGCCTGGCTTAGCATTGCCTTACTGGCACACTATACTCTAGCTAAAGCTATCGCGATATGAGAGGACTATTAATTCAAGTTTGGCTAGAGTTGCCTGGAGTCCTGATTATGTGTCTGTAAAAAATGGTGTCGCACTTTTTTATGCAGGTAGTCGCACTGCAGCTCTTCGAAGCCCAGCAGACCCGCCAGCATAGTGATCATCTTGAAGTTTGGACGCGCCCGCAGGATTCACCACATATACTGAGTTGGATTGCCGTCATTGCATCTTATTTTACCTCATCCTATAATATTAGGCCTTCGTCTTAACGAACCGTCGTTTTTAAATTTTGGAGTTAGTATACAATGAATGTTATTATGATATTCATCTTTATGTACAATTTGTGTGGATTTTATAGAGGTGATATTTCTTGGGGACGGATTCTTAATAGTACAGATAAATATGGTCAAATACAGACGCCCCTAGAAGCTCACAAGTCAACTTTCATTGTACCCTTAAAATTTTAGTACATACCCATAGTGATGGTCATCAGAGAGCGACAGTAGAATGATTTAGTATTAAATGTGGTTATTTTACTAGTCATGTTAAACATAGAAACTATAATCCGATAAATCGTTTTCATTACCTTAAAAAGTTAGATACTTAGAAACTAGCTAAGACGTGTCTCTTAAATATGTACTAGAATAAAGTTATTTAGCTTTTTGATGGGACCGTTAAATAGCCCATTTGTTTTTTGGTGGAACGTTTACAATATATATTCAGTAATCAGCAGAGTACATTTTGGTAAATAAATTGAGTTTCAGAGTGATAGCATTAATATTGAGGATAATTAATTTTAACAAAAAAAACTTATTTTCTATCTATAAGTAATTTATGTACCTAAAACTGTAATGGTTATGTATACCCTTTGTAATTTGCTTATCATTATATATATAACAGTACTTAGATATTTGTTTTTTCTTTTACTAGATTCTTACAAAGACTTCTATATACATATCTGCCTTTTTTTTTTTTTTTTCGGGGAGAGATTCGCCGACCGAACCATACCCGCCGCTAGCGAGGCGACGGACGTGTGTGGGGTTCACTCGGCGCCCTAAATTGACACCGGGTGGGACCCACTAAAACTCCCCGGTTACCCCTTCATGCCTAGCAGAGGTGACCCGGGGTCAGCCTTGTGGCTATTACCGGTCCACCTCTAGGCGTCCCAGCTAGTGCCGGGACTCGCGCCAAGGGGAGATTGCCCGGGATAACCGGGACAATCCCAAAACGGGCCGACCAAATATTTTAGCGCGCAAGGTGGCTACCCCTACACGCTGGCCGCTCAATGGGGCACAGAGGGGCGCATATGTGCGTGCCAACCTCGGGCCACCCGTCTACGCCGGAGAGGTGGGGCAAGAGCATCCTCCTCCCGCTCTCTCTTCGCAGCCTCCTTCTGCGAAATAACACTCTCGCAGAAAGTGGCTGCAGCCTCCCAAACTCTCTCGCTGGAAATCATGGACTCGACCATTGTTGCCAGCGTGAAGTTGCTTTCGCCGAGCGCCACTTGGAGTTCGTGGCGCTCGCGTTGCCAGGCCGGGCACACAGTAAGTGTGTGACTGGCCGTATCGTCCGGAGAGTCGCTGTGGTGACACCGCGGCGAATCTTCTCGTAGGGCGACTCGGTGCAGGTAGTGACCAAAACAACCGTGTCCGGTCAATACCTGCACCAGGCGGAAGCCGAAACTGCCGTGCCGGCGCCCAATCCATTCTTTCAACACTGGACGAATCGCCTCGATCGTCCAGTGGCCATTGGGCCAGAGTCTCCCTCTGGGCCAGGGCACGTACCTTCCTCACCTCCTCGAGGCAGGGTCGTTCCCCCCGCGCCCGAAATTCAGTACGACGACGATGCACCTGGGCCAAGACTGCAGCATCGAGCTCCCATGGGGTCGTACTTGCGAGGACGCAGGCTGCCCCATGGCTGAACGTGCGGTAAGCGCGCACAGCCCGGGCTACAATGACCCTCTGCGGTTGACGTAAGAGGGCCCACACTCGGGGGGAGAGGCACTCCGCCCAAACCGGGGCTCCGTACAGTGCCATCGACCTAATCACACCGTGGTATAGTCGACGGCACGACGAATTGGGCCCCCCCTGGTTAGGGAGGATTCGACCAAGTGCTGCAGCGGCGGCACATAATCTTGGAGCGAGGAGCTTGAAGTGCTCCTTGAAACTCCAACAATATATACATATCTACCTATATCTTCAACCATAAAAGTCTTAATATTCGTACAATCGTTATTAACAATATCATAGACTTATCTAGAATATTACTTTCAAATGAGCTTAAGTTCGTTTTGAACAATCTTAAACCCTGATCAGACAACAGACAGATGACAATTATATTTTCATTTTAAGCTATCAAACGATAATAATTATTGACCTACTATTGCATGTCTGAATACAAAGGCACTGTCAGTATTTTCAACTCGGAAATCGGGATTTAAAATATCGTCAAGTCTGAGATAGGTGTATAAAGATATACACAATTTATAATTTATTTATAATATTTTTTTAACTGCTGATAGAAAGATCATCGGTGAGGTAGTGTATTTTTTGAAATTTATGAACATACTAAATCGGTCACTGCTTTCAATCACTTTTAATCACTTTCATTTACTGGCCGGTTTTCCAATAATCAACAATTTTTTTTCAATCGTCAACCTTTCAAAAACTTCTCATTCATCCTATCGTCACTCCTGGTTTAAAGACCATACATTCTATACTACAGATATACGATAATACTTATAACTCCGGTTTTTTGATGACTTGCACGTAAAAACTTAAATCTAACTTAAGTTAGATTTACAATAGAACAAAACTACTGAAAAAAAATATCAATGTTTGCTGTGATCATCTAAGTTAAGATAAAGGCTACTTTTCACCCCCGATAATCTCTTAGATATTGGGTAAACATCAAAATCAATTATTTAAGTATTTTTAAGTGATGATAGGTTTTTGAAGTCGGAGTCGGAGTGATGACGAAGCTGAAGTAAGTAGATGTAATCCATGGCCACAGTTATTTATATTGATAAAGATCGTTACTTCCATTACATCAAATGAATAGAATGATGATAATTAAGCATTTTATGTGATATAAAAGGGAAAAAGGAATAATTCTAAAATATTTTACTGTTTAGTTATGGACTTGGCTCGTCGCTGCCAGAGATAAAAAACATAGAACTTTTGACAGTTGACATAAGCATTGATACAAAACATCAAATTTCAAAATATTTTTGCTGAATTTTATTAAGATTTCAGAACTCATGTTCACCTGGTTTTAAAAATCCATTTCATTTATATCTATATTTTATTTTCAATCAATGAAAAGGACTAGAAATGATGCAGTCAAGGCAGCCGTTACTTCCTACTTAGAGCGAAGAAATTATCCCGTGAGTTGTATTGTTAAAAATAATAATAAACTAAGACTTATTTTCATTTTTGTAAAATATAACTAATATAAAAACTTGTATGTTGCGCAGGACATAGATTTTTTTAATCACAACCATTCTGAAAGTCGTAGTGCTGAAGAAATGGCTGTGGCTACAATTGTACAATGTGAAGCTAGCCGCGCCAATTCAATTATGTTTTCTCTTATAAATAACGACCCTGGTAATTACGATGTTCAATATACAAAGTAAGTTTGGATAATGCTAGGTTCTTACATAAATGACAATAATATAAAATTTATCCTAATAGATCACAATGTATAATACCTCATATTTTGTTTACATTACAGACTTGTTAATTTCATAAAGGAAATTAATATTGAAAAAGTTAAAAATGAACTACTTGGCCTACTTACTCCATTATTATGTCACTTGTATCTAGAAATGCTTCGAGGGGGCCATGGAGGAGCTGCTCAAATGTTCCTTAAGAGACATTCAGCAACTTTACCACAAAAGGAGTTATCATACCACCAACCAATTGATGGCAATCTCCCATCAGCTCTTTATCGCCCCAATAGTCTTGAGCAGTTGTTCAATTCACTACAAAATGGGACAATAGACAATGAAACCCCAGAAAAGGATTATATGAACCAACTTTTAGATGACATTGGCACAATTTACACATTACAAGAAGTAGAATCTCGACCATCTATTGCTGCTTTCAGGTAATCTTGTAAATACTAATTAATTAAATAATTCCTCTACAGTTAATCTGAATTATCTTTTCAATAATAAATCAATGTTAATTCTAATCATAATTAATTTTTAGGTCCTGCAAATATGATATATATCTATCTCAAGATTCTTTAAACTTGTTAAAGGCATTTTTGGCTAAGCACGGCCATGTACTGCTGATACAAGTTTTGCAAACATGGTTTCACATTGACATTAACAATGATAATAAGAAAAATTCTGTAAGTTGATTTATTAATACTTTGATCTTTTCAATAATTAATATAATTTATTGATAAATGTATATTGTAGGAAGATGATGAGGATGATCAAAATGAAGATGAAAACCATGTAAATTCTGGAAATTGTGATGAAAAGATGAATGATAAGAATGGTAAATGGTTAAAAAATATTGAAATAGTCTTAATACTCACAAATATATTTATAATGTTGATGAATTTTTACCCACAGATATTTTTTCAAAATGCAACGGTCATACAGAATATCAATCAGTTGACAAAGAATTAAGAGATCTGCAAGACGCAATTAAAGGTGTGAGAGAAACAATGGCACCTCTGAAACTTTATAAGATTGCTACTCCAGACAACCAGTCAGTTTAATTCTATTTTTATTTGATGTGTTTACTAATTATCATTTAATATAGTCATAGTAATACAAGTAGTGTGAAGTTAGGTTTAACTAAACAATTTATTTGTTCCTTAATAATTAATTCTAACTTTTGGTTCTATAATTTATAAAATGTTTGTTGTGTTATCATTTATAAGTATTCCTTATTTTTTAGCCTTGTTTGTGGTAAGACAGATCAATACTGTAATGTATTATGTGGAGGCTTTGAAAACTCAGAAATAAGATTGTGGGATCTCGGACAGAATAATGTAAAAAAGAAGATTAACAGAAACATATCAGAGATAGAACTAGCCTGTTGCATCCCAGCTGAACCAGAGACTTCATTAGACAATACTTTGTAAGATGTTTTATTATTTTTTAAACAGACAAATAATATTTCTAAATTAATAATTTATTAATTTCTCTAAGTCATCTATCCTTTCAGTCAAATAGGAACAGGGTTGCCACTCCGAGGCCATTCTGGTCCAGTACAAGCTGTTAGTATTCTCTCTCAAGAGCAACTAGTGTTGTCCGCTTCCCATGATAATACAATGAGAGCATGGAGACTATCTGACTATTCTTGTGCTTCTGTATATCGGTATGTAGCTTATCCAATTTGTTAAATATTATATATTGTATGTTTAAAATTAAGACAGTTTTATGTTTTAAAACAAAGCAATAAAGTCTGACAAATGAACTTTTTTTTAGAGGCCACAATTATCCAATTTGGTGCATGGATGTATCCAAAAATGGTTTATTTATTGTAACTGGATCTCATGATAGAACTGCAAAATTGTGGTCATTAGACCGTACATTTCCTGTTAGGATATTTGTAGGCCACATGTCCGATGTCACTGTAAGTATAAAACCTTTAAAGGTAACTTTCTAGAATAAAATGGGTATCTATGTGTATATATAATACATTTTACGAAGCTATACTAATAGTTCTGCCAATTATAGTGTGTAAAGTTCCATCCCAACGAGGCGTACCTGGCGACTGGTGGCGCGGACCGCACGGTGCGTATGTGGAGCGTGTGCGACGCGCGGCTCGTGCGCGTCCTGTGCGGTCACCGAGCTCCGCCACGAGCTCTTGCCTTCTCACCCGCCGGCAAGCATCTGGCCAGTGCAGGTTTGTACCACATATTTATACAAACTTACACACACACTCAAATTAGTAATACAGCTATATAGCTCTATTTGTGCAAGTTAGTGCACTTACAATTATATTGGACTTTAACCATTTGGTTATATGTGCACAATGGAATAATAAAATGTTATTTGTGTATAAATCATATTATAATAACTATACTTTTTTAAGGTGATGATAAAAAAATAAAGGTATGGGATCTAGCAGCTTGCAATTGTATACATGAGTACAGAGGACATCATAGTAAAGTAACAGCATTAGATTGGTCTGCTATTGGAAAAGCAAGTTTGACAAACAGAATTTCGCCAGACCCCAATGATACAAATGTGGATAACTCAATACTTTGTTCTGCTGGCATGGATGGCATAGTAAAAGTTTTTTATGACAGCTACTCAAAAAATAAGTGAGTATCTAACTTGTGAAAACATTGAAAATGTCAGATGTCATTATTTAAATAACTCACTTTTTATGTGATTTCCAGACAAATACCAAATCAAGATATTACAAACTCAACCTACAACACAAAATGCTCATATCTAGTAGATGTACAAGTACACCCAGATTGGATGGTAGCTATTGGAGCAAAAAGATAATTCTAAGTTAATGAACAAAAAAATATAATCTAATAACTTTGTTTATTTTATTCCCTCATCACATCCATTTCATATGCTATTCTTGACATATCTAAATAAAAACACTATCAGCATACTTGAAATTGTCTATGGGTCAATGGGACAGAGTTCAAGATGAGGTTTGAGTCCTGTGTGTGTTGATTTTTATTCTAAATTTATTTTAAAATGTTAAAAAACATAAAGCCAGCAATAACTTTGTGTATCAAAATATGTTTTATTCCATTAACATATTTACATTATATGAAAGTAATTTAATTCCTTCTGTATAACAAAAAAAAAACAATGATTAAAAGTGATAAGTTCCATGATTAAAAGCTGGACAAAGTCAAACTAAACCTTTTTAAAAAAGTTGGTAAGAGTTGCCTGTTTGCCTTTCTGTGGTGGAGATATTTTCTTTTTTGACTTAGGACTAATTTTCTTTGCAGGAGATTCAATTTTTTCCACTTTTACTTTGGTATCTAATTTTACCTCTTCCTCATTTTCAGAACAGCTTTCGTACACTTCTTCCTTCTTGGTTAGAATATATCCATCTTCATCTGTATAGGTTTTATCAACAATCTTTCTTTTTTTCTTAGGATTAACAATGCCTGCAGTAATTTTTACATAACTAGCTGCAGGTGTTGGTGGTATTTCATCATCAGATTGATCCATTGAATCAACATTGGTATTCAGTTTGTCTACAAATGGGTCATTCTCTGTATCACTATCACTGTCTGAGACATGCAAGACTCTTTTACGTGATTTGTCAACTTTTGAAGATTTCTTAATTTTATTGAGAAGTTCATTCTTGGTATTGGATTTTGATTGCATTTTATTATCTTTTTTCTTTTCTATCATTGTTTCTGGTTTGATATCAACTTCCATACATTCCTCTTCAACTTTGGTAGTTTTTTTAGAATTATTTTTCTCCTTAATTGTGTCTTTAGAAACATTTTCTATTTTATTCTCTTTTGAAACATTTTCTATTATATTTTCTTTTGATACATTTTCTGTTTTAATTTCCTTAGAGTCCTTCGACACTTTTTTATTGTTTGCAACATTTGGTTTGTTAAAAAAGCCTGCAATTCCCTTTTGGGTTTTATGACCATTTACTTTGTTAATAGCTGGTTTTGTAGAGGGAGAGTCTTTTTTAGGTGTAACAGGTTCACTTTTTATAGGGTTAATCTTAGCGTCAACCTCTTTGACACCATTACTAATTACTTCATTTGTTTTTAATCCTTTTAAATCATTACTAGTTATCTGTTTATTTTTTTTGGTTGGTGTAACCAAAGGTTTACTTTCAATGAGTATTTGCTCTTGACTACAAGTTTTTAAGTTTCCGATTTCTGTTGTTGACCTTTTGACACATTCAGAACTTTTAATAAAACCAGGGCATATGTTGTAATCGTCAAACTTAGTTAACATTATATGCGATGCAATATCTAAGCCCGAGGAACCTTTAGATACACTATAAATGTAATCATAAAATACAATCTTAAATGATTTTTTAACATTATCTAAATCATCTTCTGTGCATACTTTTGTTTCAGCCTTATTATCTCCTAAGAAACCTGAGACTATATAATTGACATTCAGTTTAGTATTTGGTTGCTTTTCTCGAATATCTTGAACAACACTTTGAAGCAACTTTTTACTATTATTTATATGTATGCACAACTCCTTACTGATCGTAATGCACGTAACCAATTTATCTTCATCGAGTATATTTTCTTTAACTATATTTGAGTAAGACTCAATGACTTCATCTTTAGCCATTATTCCTTTTTATGAATGATAAACAAATGTAGCGAATTTTACCGCACTTTTTACGTCATCCGGGGTGACTTTAGGTTGTGTTCATACTTCATGAAAAAATATGACATTATGTTGACATTGTCAGTTGTAACGCTTATTTTATCTGTTTTTTATAAAATGCATCATCAGACAAAGGTTCTAACATTCTTGCAGCTCTAAACTCAATTTAGAGGCGAGCAAAGAGGCTAATTGGGGACTCTGAGCTGGTGGAAGCCAATCTCCATAGCCTCGAACATAGACGTAGTGCTGCCACACTCGCAGTATGCTATAGGATACATTTTAGTGAGTGTGCGAAGGAATAAAATGATCTAATTTCTCCATTCCCCTTCCAACGTTCCGACGCATGGTGAGCATCCACCCATTGTAGTAGATACGCAACATGTCCGAACGAAGCGCTATGATTCGTCTTTTTAAATGGGACAGCTAAGGAGTGCAACAGCTTGCCGCCTGTGTCGGTATTTCTGTCCGAGTGCAATGTGGGTGTCTTCAAGGCAAGAGTGACTAGGCTTTTACTAAGTTGATGTGCCTTTACCACTTACAACTACAATAAAAAAAATCACTAACTGCGGATGCGACGTTAGACGCAATCCCGAAAAAAGGTGAAATGGTTACGCAAGTTGGAAGGTAGGGATGATTACTGGAAAAATATTGTTTTAAAGAAAAGATGAATAAAAACGTGGAAGGGTGATATAGTGAGAAGGATACAAGATTTATTATTGTTTTAGTGATTGAAAAGAATTGTTGTGGGAATAATATTATAACGTCTGTAGAAAGTGTTACAGATATGTAAAAATTAACCATAAAATAATTGTTGAGAAAGCAATTTACTACTGACAATCAAATTTTCGCAATCTGATACCGACAAGTGTACAAAAAAGTAGTTTTGGCTAGAGTTTGATGATAAATATTACAGAGAATAATGTAATGTATGTAGTTAGAAATTTTAATAGATATGGAGATGAATAAAGGGTATTAGAGAAAGCATGAAAGTAGGGGATGCGAATACCGCAACGGTGGCATTCTATCTAGCAATAATGAAAAAAAACGGCTACACCTCATGGATCATTATCACAAAAATGCTTATCACGACACTCAGACTGATTACATTCTTACAAAAAAGCAAAGCAATCAACTGTGTTAAAATTTATAAATGTCACTAAGGCAGTTTTTTGTCTTACAGCTTAGATGTTTCTATTGAAAAAAAAGTCAAGGATGGCCCTATATTCCATAGTGGCTGGTAAACGAACAACAACAACGCAAGCATCATACCTACATCCTTGACTCTATTAGATACTTAGCAATTTTGTACGATATCCCAATAAGAAAAATATAATACAAAAATATGTAATTTATGATTGTAATAAAAACAAAAGATGAAGTAATATTATTATACTTACGTATCATGACAAGTTTTTGACATGACATTTACCTCACTACCGTTACACAATAAAAAAGTAGAGTAGGTATTCCCTCTAATAATTTATTATTCCCCAGATTGAGCAATTCTGGTATTGGTATATTTAAGTCGATTACCCTGTGGCACGGAGTACTATAAAGTGTAAACCCTGCGATTAGCAAGAGGCAACACTGATAAATGTAGAATGATAATGACATCATTTTGATTTACTGTGACTTGTTTAGTTTTTAGTTATTTCTTTTTAATTTATAAATTAAAACCCTAAGATCGAACTTGAGACTAATTATTATTGATTAATAGAAAAAACAAATTGTGCCTAGAAGTAAAGTTACAAATATTTACATTGACTGTAAAAAATCAAGTAAGTTCTCTGTTTTCTGGCAAGTCTATTTTTGTTTCCATTGCATCATTTGTAAGTTGGTTTGGTTGTTGATTTTGTTATAAAACTTAATTTTATTATTTTTATTCTTGACAGAAAAACGACAGCTGATTTTTTTCTAGTATTATATTGACTTTGTTTGGAAAATGCCAGGGTAAGCAGTCATCTGGGAGTGGTCCAATAGTTGGCACTTATATCTTACATCCCACATGCAATTACTCGTCATTGAAAATTAACAATACATTACCCATAAATGAAAAGGCATTCATCATAATATTTATTGGATAATTATCATAATATTTCAATAACCCACTTATGTTTTTCTCTTCATAATACTTTTTCATTATGTTATTTTTAAACACTAGTCACCGATACTAAATTTCGTTGCTTGTTTAAGTCAATTATAATAAAGTATCACCTAAGCTAAAATTAAATTTTAATCTACTTACCAGAAATAAAAGATTGATTATTATAAAACTTATTGTTAGAGGTAGTATATATTTAAATGTAATGCCTGAGTCATTATTTTATAATCACTGTTTATAGCAATATAAATTAGTATTTTCCTCATTTCAACTGGACCATGGCAGAAAGTCTTATAAATATCATTAAATGAGGTCATGAAATGAAGTAAAGGTATTATAAAAAAATGTTATACTAATTAGCGAATAATTGAGATATTTCCTTTCAGCATAGCTACCATGTCTCTGGACAATATGTTCTGTACCCGTTGTGGAGATGGATTTGAGACAAATGAAAAGATTGTCAATTCTAATGGAGAGCTCTGGCATACTGGCTGCTTTGTGTAAGTATACTTTTTATTTTTTTTAATTACAATTTTAAAATATCTTAACAAGAGTAACTTACAAAATCAGTAACTTATTCTTAATATTTTATTCATAGGCACATCATATTCATAAGTAATATGAGTAATTTTTTTGTATATGTAACAGATGTGCGCAATGCTTCCGTGTTTTCCCGGATGGAGTATTTTTCGAGTTTGAAGGTCGTAAATATTGCGAGCGTGATTTTCAAGTCTTGTTTGCACCTTGCTGTGGAAAATGTCGTAAGTATTTGTTTTGTGATTTAAATTCAACTAATAGAATCCTATTCTTCAGGACTTAATGATGAACACATAATGTTATAACATTAACAAAACTGATGTAATTGTGGAACATATGCACTAGTTTTTTTTAGATTATTTGAATTTATAGAAGATAGTCGCTTGTTTGAAAATATCCTAAACAGGTAATAAACAAATGAACCTGAGTAATGTATAAATAATACTAACATCCTATATATTTTTAGGCGAGTTCATAATTGGTCGCGTGATAAAGGCTATGAACTCCAACTGGCACCCGGGCTGCTTCCGCTGCGAGGAGTGCAGCGTGGAGCTCGCGGACGCCGGCTTCATCAAGAACGCGGGGCGAGCGCTCTGCCACGCCTGCAACGCCAAGATCAAAGCGGATGGCATGCAGAACTACATTTGCCATAAGTGCCAGTAAGTAGCCGTTTAATATTTTCTTCTCATTTCCCGCAATGGGCATGTTGCCTAATTTGTATATATATATATATATATACAAATTAGGCAACATGCCCATATAGGTCTGGCCAGAAATACTGTTAAATTAAAGAAAACAATATTAACAATAAACTAACATTTGAGTTGTTTTCCAATTTTCGCGCAAATAAGTGTTAAACATTTTTGTGCTAGTAAAATGGAATGGAGAGATGAAAACAACCGAACTCCAGTGACAGATACCGTAACACAAAGAAGATATTCAAATTAAAAATCTCTTTATTCAAGAAGGCATTGACACGCACTTTTGAATCGTCAAATATTACATTATAAAAATGTCAGTATAGTCATTCCGTAAGTAAGCTACCACCCGATAGAAATGCTCCGTTGAGAAGCGCTGGCCAGAAACTCGGCATTTGCTCTTTTTAAATAAATTTAACAATGTTTGAGGTAGAAATTAGAATAACAACCCAACGAATGGTAAACAATCGAAGCTCCACAACCTAAGCTTTTAGTTAATCGAAATACGACACGATACGATACTAAAAAGTCTTGTAAGCTATAATGCTTTTTTAAAAATATATTTAATAGATATTAAAGTGAGAAAAGAAAGGTTTAAGATATCTCGTGGCACTTTAATATATATACGTACACTCAAGCCATTAAATTCTTAACTTATTAAAGTTCTGCGTTGAAAGTTTATTTTTATTCCTCGTATTTATAGCGCGTCTGTCACTTTTTTACATAATTATCCAAACTGTGACGTACAAATAATATTTTATTAAATATGTATTAAGAAGTGAGAATTGTAAACTCCATACATTTAGTTTTCTTAGTATTTAAGACCAAATTATTAATTTCGAACCACTGAAGAATATATATATTGGAATCCAATGGAGATGGAGTCATTGGAATGAGCTTCATGTATAGATGTTATGATATTATCGTAATAGAGGTCGTAAATTAAAAGCCCCCACCTGTCGGCAGCGGTGTGATCGACGGCGAGCCGCTGCGGTACCGCGGCGAGGTGTACCACGGGTACCACTTCGCGTGCGCCACCTGCGCCCTGGAGCTGGACCACACCGCGCGGGAGGTCAAGAACAGGCCGGGCTACGCGGCCAACGACGTGGTACCTACCGCTCTGAGCCGCTCTGAGCCGCTCTGACCTCTCACAATCTATACTAATATATAATGCACAAGAGTTTGTTTGTTCGTTTGAACGCGCTAATCTCAAGAACTAGTAGACCGATTTGAAAAATTCTTTCAGTGTAAGATAGTCAATAAATATATTATTTTGTATCCTATTGACAATCTACGAGTATTGACATCAGACTAATGTATACTTAACATTGATAAGAGTGAAAGTAAACAAATAACTCATTCATCACGAATTTATAATAGATTTTCAGATTTTTTCAGCACTCCTTTTCAATATAAACTTTTAACTATGTAAGATCTCCTATTTTTATGTTAAATTATACTAATATTATAAAGAGGTAAAGTTTGTATCTTTATACTTTATAAGTCAATTTATTGGAGGTAATCTTCAAAGTAAGCTATCCGAATCTAAAAATGCCTTAACCAAATTTAGAAATAACTTTTATATTGGATCTAGGTTATATTATATTATTCCCTTGCAATATTAAGAGGGCTTTTCGTATAAAACAATTTTGAAATAATGTTGAACAAAAAAGCTCTAGCGAAGGAGTTTCTTACGAGCCTTGTGTTCTGAAGTTCTCGCGGACGGAGTCGCGGGCAACGGCTAGTAGCAAATATTCATAATGTAATATAATTTGAATGAGAAGTGATCGGGTAGAATAATAGTAAGAATAAAAATGATAAATAAAATATGATTGAATTATTTAACAATTTTGTAGAATAATCTGTTCTGTCTCCGGTGCCATGACAAAATGGGGATCCCTATTTGCGGAGCGTGCCGCCGCCCCATCGAGGAGCGGATAGTCACGGCCCTGGGGAAACACTGGCACGTGGAGGTGCGATGGACTACATCTGTTTATCTTTTTTTATTTATATCTTTTCCGCTTTCTTTTTTCCAATTTTTTAACTTTTGTCCAATTTGAACAGTCAAAAAATGTTAATCAAAGTGGTTGCATTATCTCTCTATATGTTGTTTCACATCAATTGTCAAATCTTCTCATTACAATACCACGTATTCATATATATATGGCAGTTATATTAAGAATAATTTAAAAACATAAATTTTTCATACCTATTGATTTACTTATTCTCTTTTTGTTAGAATATTGGTATATTATTATAACTAAAGTTAAATATGTATATATATAATATCCATGAATGTTCCAGCACTTCGTGTGCGCTAAGTGCGAGAAGCCGTTCCACGGCCACCGGCACTACGAGAAGAAGGGGCTGGCCTACTGCGAGCAGCACTACCACCAGCTCTTCGGCAACCTCTGCTACGTCTGCAACCAGGTCATCGCGGGCGACGGTACGACTCACCTTCCACTCCTCACACTCCTCACACTCCACTGTATTTAGTGCGCTTCAAACTAACGGGCTGTATCTGCAAGTTATATTTTTTAGGAGACGAGATAATTTCGTATCATAAATCTATATCTGTCGTGTCATTCATAGAGATCAATAATACGGGCTATATAATTTCTTCTTTCTTTGATTATTAAATGAAACTGTTATTTTTGTCGTTTTGCGGTCCGTATATAAGAAATATAGTCGAACACGCGAACAGTCGTACTCCAAACAGGAAACTCTAAATTAATTAAACAAACTTCAAACGTCCTTCTGATGTAATATTATCATATACATATATGAAGTGAAGACGCATCAGTTGCTTGAAATCTAAAGGCAAAGCGGTCGTAATCAAGACATCCCTGTATTTTCCTCTGATGTCCTCTATGACGGTATTCATCAGCTTTTACCCAGCCAGTCAATTTTTTGATTCACCGGCATTGCCTCCAAAACAGCTGACAGTCATGAAACTGGATGTAGCCAACTACCTCATCAAAGCCACACAGCCTAATTTCGACACATACACATGAGTCAGTTCACAAAATACTTTTATTAATAATTGTCATTGTATTTTAAATTACAAATGAGATGAAGACGTGGCTGCTATTACAGTGTTCACGGCGTTGAACAAGGCGTGGTGCGTGCATCACTTCGCGTGCGCGGTGTGCGACACGGCGCTCAGCACGCGTAGCAAGTTCTACGAGTACGACGAGCGGCCGGCCTGCCGCCGCTGCTACGAGCGCCTCCCCGCCGAGCTACGCCGTAGACTGCGCCGCGCTCACCACTACACCATGCGCCGCTGAACACTGTGCCATAATGATACAGCCTGTGCTATATATTGTGCAGAATGACTGCCGCTTTCTCCCATTTCATAAAAGAAAAATCCCCAATTTCCCAATATATGTTTTAAAATATTTCCTCATCTATATCCAGTGCATTGTTATTTTTTCTGCTATCATCCTTCTTTTTCTCACATACAGATGAACAGAAAAGAATATTTAAAATATACATACTATCTTTATCAAATAATGTCCATAATGTATTTAAAACAAAATATTTTATATTATTTACGCAACATTATTTAAGTTTTTATTTAAAATGTAACAATAAATCTCAATATTAGATACTAGTAAATATATTTTTAAGAAGCCTCCAAACTGCCAGCCATATTAATTACGTTATTATCTATATATGAATATGTTACTGTTGAAATCAATGAAAACTTAAATGTTAGCTGCACATAATAGCATGTGTTATATGTGCCATGCTTGCGCTTATGTCATCATTTCTATACATTACATAGAAAGACGGATTTAACAATGAACAAATTTAAAATGTTTGTCAAAATGTTAAAAGTGTTGTAACAATATTAATTTATAGAGTTAGTAAAACAATGCCTAACCTAGAAGAATATAATAGTTATAAAAGTGCCTTATATAATTAGTATAATATATATTAATATGATATAAAATTAATTGTTAATGAATATGTTAATAAAATATAACAAGGTAGAATTGAAATGAAATGAAGTAACATGTTTAACATGTCAAATATGTTTTAAAAATATAACTTTAATTACGTCTAATATAGCTTTATTTAAATGTCTATTTTAAAAGTACTATTTTTTTGTAATTTGTGGTGCTTAAAATATAATCTTTCATTAACTGTGTATACTTTTATTTCTTTAGGGATGTTAATTAACCATTTTATTGTAACCTCTATAGATTATCCGGTGTATCCAGAAAAGTTAAGAAAATCAACATTCTCCACTTGGTTAAAGGTTCTTAATAGAAATATATTATAATCCAATTAGTAAATATCAAATACAAGTTTTAACAGTGGCTCAAAAAATACAGTTCTATCCATATATATAACAAAACTGTAATGAAACAATATCTGTGGTAAATTATTGTTTTTATTTTGTTGTGTTCTAACAAGTTGAGACAAAAGTTTTTAAACCTTTTTTATTGAGATAAGTATGATGATGTAGCTTACTAAATGAGTTAATATGCTGAAGATGGTTTCATTCTTTCATTCCAGCAAATTATCTCAATTTGACCGCAATATATAAACAAAAATAGCCTTGGCTATCAATATACATATTATAAAACTGTAGAAGAGTTGATTCTGAATATTGTATAAAAACTAAAGAAAATACCTCTAGGGGTATTCATACAATTAGACAAGCCAAAATCATTTTGAATTTATTGGCTGTTGTCTGGCTTTGAGGCAAATACTACTGGACGGATTTTGATGAAACTATTTTGTTATACAGCCATTAGTCCTCGGCAACATGGGCTATATTTTTTTGAAAATCAGAATCAGCACCATTTTTTTACTCAACTATGGTGGCAACGTACATAGTCTATAGACAGAGGCTTTCAATACTTGGCCTATTGACTTATTATTTGAATCGGGGTCAGCAGAATAAGTTGCTGAAAACAGCAAATACCTCTATTATAATTTGCTTGGTGTCCAAAATCAGAAAAATATGAAGAATTATTCAATCACCCGTTCATCAAGGAAACTAGGAATACAAAGGAAGGGAAATAAAAAATTAAGATCATTTCTTAATGAGAAAAGGAAATTCTTATTACAAATTTAAAAATAAATAAAATGCAAAGGCATAAATAAAACAATTTTATTTTCAAGGAAATTAAACTTACAACTTGCAATAACACTATTTAAATATATTGAAACATTAAGACAACATATTGTCACCTAAAATCTCGTTAGAACATAATTACATTCTGTGACCCAGGAACTGCTAAGAAATTCAATGAGTTGAATTTTGTGCTACTAAATGCAATTCCTCACTACCAATAAATTAGTTGTCTTTCTTCATTCGAGTGCTGGTCATACGGTAGATGATGGAATCTCTGCCAGGATCCATATCCATAATGGAATAGACAATAGCAATCAAAGAGAATACAAACACGACTCCAAACCAAAGCATGATGTTGAAGATAGCAGCATAGTCAGCCGTGTAGTGGTCATTTTTCTGTGAAAATTTATGAAATCTATTAGTATATGAAATAGACAATCTTTCAAATTTGTTCATTGCAACTACTACTAAGTAACAATTTGATTATGTGTGTTTAATATATCGCTACAGATCTACACTAAAATACTAACAAACATCTAGGTACTAGTATTACACTACTGTCAATTACAAATCATGGTTTGACTAACATTTCGTAGTAGATTTTCATCCCTTTCTTCATCCTTAAATTAAAAATAATACATTATGAAACTTTTTAT
The DNA here is from genome assembly GCA_963555665.1 of Dircenna loreta. Classification (NCBI taxonomy): domain Eukaryota; kingdom Metazoa; phylum Arthropoda; class Insecta; order Lepidoptera; family Nymphalidae; genus Dircenna; species Dircenna loreta. Next base: position 1,410,631 of record OY743099.1, on the reverse strand, counting down.
TAGATATCATTTTGTATATATAAATTACAAAATATAATCAAGGATTTAAGTACCTGGTCATCAGCTCGCAGCTCGGGTGCTGCTCGTACTCGTCGTCTTGTGTGCTCAACGTCTGTGGTCACAGCTGTAACCAGCACTGAACCATCATATGCCTTCTTGAACGCGTCGCTTAGCTCCTGGAGAGCCTCACCTATAATATTTGTATTTCATTAATTATATCTGATAGGCACTGATCTCAAAACAAAAATGGGTCATAAAATAACTATATATTTTTAATTACACTTACCTAAAAGCCTTTTAGCCTCTTTAGTTTGCACTGAGTTAGGTCCATGAAAGTCTGAAAGTGCATGAAGTGAACGGAATCTGATGTAGTAGAAATCAACTATATTGTCAGCAACCACAGCACCGGCCCTGATCTGTTGGTTAATATAAATAATATAATAATACTATCCCTGACTGTTTGGTGTGCTTATATAATACAATAACAAATTGCTAGGGGACAAGTCAATATTTCTTATATCAAGTAATTAGTTAAACTGAATTTGGCATATTGGGGTAAAACATAAAAAACACATAGACACCTGTCAGAACTGAATTAATTAACTGGATTTAAAGTCAGATATTGGTGGGAATGTTTTATAGAGGTTGTAAGTTGTCAAAATTCGTTAATTAGAGGTATTTACACTTTTTTTTTAGTTGAGAATTCATTACAATGAGGATGTTGGTAACAGAAATAATAATGTAATGGTATATTTTACATTAATTCTTTTGGAAAATTAAAAGAGTTTACAAAAAAAATGTTAAATTGAGGAAGACATTACATAGAGGTTTCTTATGTTAGGGTTGCACTGTGTATATGTTTTAAAAAATTAAAAACATTGGTATTATGGTTACTTGTGCTGTAAGAAATTTAAAAGTTAAGATTAGGAAAAAGCTGTTCAAGTGTTATATGAATATAAATCCATGTGTATGAATAAAAATACTTATACTTTTTAAACTATGATAAATGTGAACATTTACCTTTTTAGTGATTTCATTTAATACTTCAAGTTCATATAAGAATTGATAATCTTCATCAATACTGTCATATTTAAAGTGCAGAGTTTGCTTTGGTATTTTAGGAGGTACAATTGGTCCAAATACTTTAGATGCGGCAGTAAGCTGTGAAATTACAATAATAATTAAAAATTAGTTGCATAATTTTACTAATGGAATAAAAATTTTACTTACATCATTTGGGTCATGGAGTCTGATATTGATAAGTTTGTTACCACCATTCATGAAACGTTGCTTGATCCTGTGTTTGACAGTATCATATGCAGCTGGCTCATACTCATCAACAATGAGAGGGTAGTTCTTACTTTTGAGTCCACTCTTAAAATATATTTTACATTATTAGTATTATTATATGTTATAACAAAGAACATATTGTTCATGATCAACTTACAGCCGCACCAAGTGAAGAGATACCATCAATATAGACTTCAACAACTGCCTCAGGAGTATTGAAAGGGTCTGTTATGGACAATCCATCCCATTCAGAATTCTGTAATGTCACAAGATTAATTTGCACTTCACTCTACTATCAAGATCAATAACGTTTAACATCATGTGACAAACAAAAATAAAATCAATTTTGTTATAATCTGCAAATTAAATAATATTCCGTACCTCTTCCACGGACAGTCCAAGAGATGCGGAATATATTTCTTTTAAAAGACTTTCCAACGTTTTTCTAGATCCTGCGAACTTCAAGGATTGTGGACTATGTAACACGCTGAATTCACCAGCAGCGTTGGAACCTAAAATTTATAGTTCATAAAAAATTACCATGTTCGAAGTCTTGAGCGAATAGAAGAAATAATCCATAATTTCTTACCTATAACAGATATTGCAAGGGTAATCCATAACAGAGGCATTGTTACACCCATTTTGCCCGAAAACTAGTGGCTTACTGTCATATGATTAAAATATTACCAATCGAAAATAGCAACTCTATAGTGTACCAACCTAAAACATGGCAAAATGTTGTCTATGGTATTACTATTATATATCATTAGTACGATCATCGAACAAGAGTAGAAAAAATATTATTTAAACTAGATTTAAAGTAATGTAAGTATTAGAATTTCAATTTAATACATTAGCTTTAATTTTTCAATTATCATTCCAAATAAAAATATGTCTTGCAGTCAACTTATTTTAACTATACAAAAGCACTTATTAAGATACATATTTTAGGGTTTGAAATAATAATTATATCTAAACTTGCAAATTGCATATTTAATAACCTCATCAAAAATAATCAAAATTCAAATCACCTCATCAATCAACATGACTTTTCTACAAACGCCTGGAAATCAGAACCGTCAACTAAATTAGAAATAAACAAGACTAATCAAAATCAAATGATAATAATCAAAATCGACTTTGTTGTAGAAAAGTCAAAATTCAAACTTTATATCTCATCTTATTGTGGTCCCTAACCCGATTATTCATTCCTTTATTTTTATCTTTTTTTTTATTACGTTAAAAACTAATTATTTGTTTACGTTATTGTAACTAGAAATTCTTGTAAAGGTATTTCTACATAGTTTTGTGTTTAGCCTGATAATTATTTCACCAAAGAACAAAAAAATACCAGATCTGAAATACTACTGTTCCTATATCCTAATTTTCAAATATTAAAGTGAAAAGCAAAACTAAAAGTGAAAATGTATTAGATATATCATATTTTTTATAGTTTTCTACTAAAATTGCACAAATGTCTCACAGAACACCAGGGTTTCAGCTTACTGATTTGTTTCCCAGAGAAATAGATATTGAAGTATGTCTAAAAACATTAAGAATATTTCAAAAAATGGAAGGAGATGTTAATTGTGTTGTTTGGGATGCATCATTAGTCCTAGCTAAATATCTTGAGACCATGTGTCAGTCTAAACCAGAATTTTTAAGTGGCTTACGGGTATTAGAATTAGGTTCAGGACTAGGTGTTGTTGGCCTTACAGCAGCTACTCTTGGGTTAGTGTTTATTATATAGCATTCATCTTTTCTCACATATATGTTATTTACTGTACAAGTTTTGTTATTTTAGGGCTCAAGTAACACTTACAGATTTGCCAGAAGCCCTACCATTACTCCGTTTGAATATATCAGAGAACAAATCAAAAATTGTCAGCATGGGAGGATATGCTATAGCCGAGTCATTAGTGTGGGGTGATAAAAATTCTGAAATACATAAACAAGAGTTTGATATGATTGTTTTAGCTGATTGTGTTTACTATGAAGATGTAATTAATAATATTAATCCATTTATTTCCTTTTGCTTGCTTCTAATTTATTTTTATTCTCATTATTAACATAAAACTAAAACTTAGCTGCATTTTATGTTATAATGACTTAATTTCTTTTAGTATTAGCAATAGCTTCAAGAGCAAAAAGCTTATTTTATAAAACTAGAACACAACTGCAATTTCATATTTTTTATTTTTCAGGCCCTAGTTCCTCTGATAGAAACTTTACAATGTTTAAATAACACATTAAAAAAGAAACCTACGATATATTTAACTCAAGAATTAAGGGATACGGAAATGCAGAAAAAGTTGTGGAATGACTTTTATGAAAAACTTAATGAATTTTTCTATGTGGAAAAGATACCAGAGGAGCAGCAACATGCTAACTACAGAAGTCCAGATATAATTTTATTAAAGATAATAAAAAAATGATATTTATACAGTTATGATTTAACTTAAGCATTTTTTTTAAAGAAAATAATTATACATTTTGAAAAATGAAATTTCATATATATATTTATTAAATTACTCAACATGAAACTATGCTTGTAAACTAATTTAATATTTAAGATTATTAATGTTAAAAAGTTATTGTTGATAGATGTAGATACTGTTAGCAAAATATATTTTCAGCACAAAGTTTTAAATGTTAATAGTTTAAAATCATGTTTACCAACATTAGAGTAACAGTTATTTGTGACTAGTTTTAAAGATATTATTGTTTATTTAATAAAAAATATAAAGTTATATTTATGTAAAAAAATATATTTAACATTTAATTGATCCTAAAATGTAGTAAAGATGTGTGTATATTTTTCTCCAAATACCTCGTATATAATTGTTTTCTTACTGTTTTTAAGAAGCAGTTAATGTAAGGCATGAAGAAAATTATTCTATTGTCATATAAAATATATTAAGGTGGGTTATTCCCATATACATTTTCATGAGATGATATGAGGTTAATAGTTTACATACACATTAAAACTCGTCTTATATATTTTGTCATTTTTATTGTACCTATGTATTGTAATGAAATTATTATAAATGTCTTCTTAAATTGTAATTATATAATTGGATATTAAAAAATTGCCATTTATATTATAGAATCATTTTAACATGTGGGATCGCTGTATAATTCGGGGTAATTCCGACATCATTCTTTCATGGGCTTCAGTGATGATTGATTTTAGAGAAACGTTTATTTTCAATCGAGTTTAATCCTCAAATGAAATATCGTCAGAATAGTCAATAATATTGGTCATGTTATAATTAATATATTTCGCAATTACTGTGGTTTCAATATTTAATTTATTTTAGTTTTTTTAAATAATTTAAATTGTTAAAACGGAGCAAAGTTGTCTTAAAAACCTATAAAGAGAAAACGCTTCCTACCGAAATGTTAAATTTAAATAAAAACAGACCTTTATGTGGAGTCACAACTTTTATTTATTAAACTGCTTAATAGACAATTTAAGATGATTTTATATCTAGTCAGCCGTCTTAGAAACATCAACCGATTAGTGAGAAGACGATCTAATTTATTAAGACTAAATGTCTTAATAAATTAGATCGTCTTCTCAACAGTTGCATTCGCTTAATTTTTGGTTTACGTAATTTTGACCACATCTCAGAGTATCGTTCTAAGCTTAAGTGGCTTCTACTACTATCCGAGACAGACGAATTTCGAGAACTATCAACTTTTTCAAAATAATCGATCTCCTCAAAGTTCATTTACTGAAGACAATTTACAATATCTGTCTTTATATTAGTCTTAAAAGATTAAAGGATGCTTTTTTCGGGTAGTTTTTAAAGTTAGAGGAATCAATATTGTCGCTATATTCGATCATCATGTGAGCTACCTGTATATCTAACTTTGACTGTCTAGCAACAAAACTAAACTTAGAGTTTAGGCGGCATTTGAGACCTTGACAAATTTTTTTTTTTTTCTAACGTCTGGAAGCTAATTGCTCACCCAGGGGAAGATGAGGGGCGGTTATGTGGAACTTTCACCAAACACTAAACCAGACGCTTGCCGCCTGCCGTCATAGTGGGACACCACGGGATCGCTTTCGCATTCAACCGCAGCGCCCCGACGGAGACTACCACGGAGAGGTCACCCTGCAATAAGTGGATCCTCCCTTTTTCGCAGGCTTGATACCTATCTTCACATCTTCGCAGGCTTGATATCTCCACAATCTTGTGGAGGGCTCACCCTACCCCCCACCCAAGCCGGCTACCCAGTCTTTAGACTCCGACACTCGGAAGTAGGAGAGAGCCCAGAATCTGTACCCGATCAACCGCTGGAGAGGACAGCGGTCTCGATTAAGAGGTGGAGTTTCTCTTCCCGCAAGCCGAGCGCAGTGTCCTAGATAGGGTCCAGCTCCCTCGGCGGTAGTCTCCCCGAGAGGAGACCACCGATCGAGTCCCCAAAATAGGCAGTACGACTCAGCGGGTGTTCTGGTCCACCCACGTCTGCCGCACCAGGCGATCCGCCAAAAGATGGGGACCCAACCACGAACCCGACAGGCCTCTACCACCAGCCATGGTGGTCAGCCGAGACCAGATAGAAAGAGGCATAAGTCGGGAACACCACGCCCAGACCAATCAACGCCAAGCGCAACCGTGGCGTCGCACTCAGCAAAGACTAATCTAGGTAACATCGACCCCCCCCTGCCAGGTATGAACCGGGCACGAACCCTCATGGCTGACCCCCGCCGCGCCGGGTATTAGCCAACGATTGACAAGCCCCCGAAAGAACTCATCAATCGTTGTTGCCCTGGGAGTACCAGGCCCGTACCGCTTCCAATGCCACCGGACGAATTCGGATGGCATTGATAACGGACAGGTACACGAAGAGGTTACCGGCGAGGCCCTCCTGGCCGGATGAACTTGGGCTAACCTGAATATCACAACTTTAATTGGCCAGATGAAGTTGGGCCTTCCCTGATCCAGGAAGTAGGGTATACTTTTATTACACCGAGTGTTTTGCTTTTCATATCTGACGGTTTTTGTCAGTGTCAGGATATCACGACTTACGTTGATGGTGTAGGTAGAGTTTTGATTTGAAGTGTAGGTTGTAGGCACATTGTTGAGTTGTCTTAAATCAAATATCAATCCCAAAAATTTTACTGGAGGTTCGAAATGGTTTGACCATCACACAGTATCGCAATATGTGGCCTAGATAGTTTTATAGAAAAATATACATACGGCTTTGCTCTTAGCTGATAAAAACAGTCCATGATCCTCTAACCACACATAAAATTATACATGAGGTACATTTTATAAATTGTATATATTACGTACGATGTTTTATGTATTTGTGTGTTTTTATGAATATATATTAAATATAGTTATTTATAACATATATATATATATATATATATATATATATATATATATATATATATATATAACATACTATATATTTAAGTATTTCTTAGTTTTATTTATTAGCATGTTAAAATAGTAATATAAAGATTATATAAATATTAATATTAACTACAATGTGCATAAAGTACATTGTAAAGGATGTAATTGTAATTTTTTGTATCTACATATTGTAGTTTTCAAATCTTATTGTTACTTTTTTTCTATATTGTTTTTTTTGCGTTGACTGGTAGAGAGTGCCTTGTTGTATCAAGTTGTGTTTTTAGACAATAAAGTTTAAATAAATAAGTAAAATAGTACATGAAAGTATTCAGTTTTATACTTATTGCAGTGATTGATTTACTTGCAGCATACAATGTATCCCTGACTCTTTACGGTTTTTAGGTTAAGGTGTTTTAGGTCCTTTTAAACTACCAATAGTTCATCCGTGGAAACGGCATTGCCTAATTTAAATGAGGAAATAGGCATATCTGACTACGGGAAGCACTAGTGGTATATAGTGGGGCCAATAGTCTCAAATCGATATATCCATAGCGATGGATCATTGGACTCAAAATAATTTTGATACTTAGATTCTCCAAACTTGCCAACGCTCTTCCATACTAATGAAGAAGAAGATCTGGGTGAATGACTTGCACAAAAGTTTAAACAACCTTTTTAATCCTTTTGTTACGGCTTTTTCTGACATTGGCAGATTTTAATTTTAAAAGTGTTAAATTTTTTGGTTGAAATATTTAGTGCAGGATAAACCCTATGGGCTGCGGGCCCATCGTTTATTACACCAACTAAAGGAAGACAGTTCGACTTCAAGGTAATAATTAGAATGAGGTATAAAGATGGAAACAAAAGTAATATCCAGGCCTTTTATGACTAGGATAGCAACTATTTTGATATCCTGTAAGTGTATCGGAGGAATAATTTGAGAATATATGTATTTTTTTATTATTACCGCGCAACTACCATCGTGTTGGTCACCTTGGAGGAAGATGTTACCAACAGTCTTAAAATTGCTGGGATCCAGGCGCAACCATTTTTTTAAAATTACAGCGATGGTTAAGGAGTACTTTTTGGTTGCTCAAAAGGGTTATTAATATTTCGATTAGTTTGATTATATATTTACTGGATTCGAGCTTAGCAGGAGTATTAATAATAGGGCTATGTATTTGTTTATCATATATTTTTGGTTGATACGGATCTAAACATGAAATGAAAATGTTTTTGTAGGATTACTGTACTATAGAAGAAGGGGTTTCATGTATCTGTTGAGAAACTATCATATCTGCATATGATCTACATGCTTTTGGATTTTTGGATGAAGCTACACTCTAAGAAATATTGTATAAAAACAAACAGTATCAACCTACACTTTCTAAGAAATATTGTATAAAAACAAACATTATCAACCTACACTTTCTAAGAAATATTGTATAAAAACAAACATTATCAACCTACACTTTGTAATATTAAAACAAAACAAACTCACTTAATGCCACCAAGTCTAAACTAGAAGCAAACAACTACAAAACAACTGTATTTACCACCGTTGCATTAATAACGGAGCCATTATAATATTAGGCAACATTAACATATCGCAGATTTATGAAGTCAGTCGTCTCTTGACAGTTGACACTGTCATTAGCTAATATGTGATATATATATATATATTGTATATTACTGTATGAAGTTATGACTATAGCTTATAACAAAACTTTAAAACGCTTAAATAACCTTACATGCTTACAGGTCGTACATAAAAAAATAATTTTACACAATATTTAATTAAAAAAAAATCTAAGATAAGCATGTCTAAGAACTTGTCTGTTGTGCCCAGTGAATCAGTATCCTCTGTGGGTAATGCATGGATTATATGCCGGTCTAAATCGTACGCTGGTCGTATTTATTATTTTAATACTTCAACTGGAGAAACAGTGTGGAATTTAAGTGATCCTGAAGTAACGTGATCATTATTTTAAAAATTTACTGTATCTTTAGTTATTATTATTCAAGAATCATTTCTCAATTGCAGATGCAAAAAGCTAAAGCAATGACAAACATCTTCAAAAGTCAGACAGGTTTTCATCCTGAAGACTGTCCAGAACCTGTGCACTCCCCTGAGGATGATGTAAGTCAAGGGCCTTCAAAAAGAACAGAGATTAAACATCATAATATGACTCCAGCTAAAATTTACAATAAGCAAGTGATAAATAATCAATTCACTAAACCATATCCAAGCCAGTTACCATATTATAATATGTCTAATGGTATTCAACTAAATATTCCTGTGACACCTACTTTTAATGGAATGTGGAATTTGGCACCACAGCCTATTTTTGTTGCACCAACCCCAGTGCACCAACTTCAGCAGTTCCCCACTTTCCACGAAGTACCAGTAACTTCCACACCAGTATCACTGTCAAATCGATTTAAGAATGTTCCAAATAAGGGACCACTAAATAAAGTGAAGTTTAGAGGATGTATAAGAAATTTTAAGCCCAAGATAAATAATAATGGAAAAAAAATATATGTTAATAGGAAGCTTCAAAATAAAAGAAAGAATGTTGATTTGAGACTTGTTATATCTTCAAGTAAATCAAATTTTAATAATACTGATTTTATACAACCTACAGGTAAGTATCCATATTACATTTAGGTATTTAATTATTTTTTATATTATATAATTTTAATATAAAATACATAATCAATTAAAACGAACTTAAACAACTTAACCAAATTTTAATGAGTGGAGCTGACATTCACTAGGCTTTATGACACAACTCTAATGCATTCCACTTATTATGGCTTGAGAGTTTGGCCATAAAAATCTGTCATGGACTCCCAGACTATTCAATGTTTTATTAAAATTGAATATACAAACACGTATAGGTAACATTTTTGTGATAAAATAATATTTAAAAGAAACTTGTCTGACTGTAAATTGATTTCTATATGATTTTTTAAAATTCAATATGTCTTCAATAAATAGTTTTTTTAAACTTTCCAGGTTCAACTACTTTTAATAACATAAGAAATGCCAACAATAGTTACAAAAATTCATTGAGAGAGAACAGTTATATGTTTAATGATGATGATATGTGGTTGGAAGTTAGTATACCTTTTTTTTACTACTTATAATTTACTATTGCAATGAATGTATAATAACTATTAGATTTGTTGAATGGGGTATTCCATACGAAATTGACCACTTTTGAACCCGAGCTCTTTAGATTTGGCTGTGTTTTCCTGCCTTTTCTGTCCTACAAAAGACTTTTCTTAGATTAAAAAAAATAAATTGCCCAACACGTACCACAAAGACGTGGAATGGACTTCCTTCGGCGGTGTTTCCAGATCGATACGACATGGGTACCTTCAAAAAAGGGTTTTTGTACCCCCCTCCAAGGCTGACAACGCTCTTGTGAGTCCTCGGACGTTTCAAGAGTTCGTGGGCGGCGGCGATCACTTAAGACTCGTTTGCCCTCTTATAACATAAAAAAAAAATTGTATTCTAATATGAGAAGGAAATCATTGGAATACTTTAATTTATTAATAACTTTGCTTGCGACATCGGTTTTCAAAATGCTTTAATTATAGAGTAAGCCCTAAATCCGATATCTATTTGATCAAATTTAAAAAGCAATCAAGCAAAGCTTAGGAATCCGTAAATATAACCAAACTGTCATAATCTAATGATTAAATATAAAAAAGAGCATCTGCAATGGCAAATACTACAAAAAGTAAACAAACAAACTTAAAATAACATTGATCATAGAGAATCACATAAAAAAGAATTGTATATTTTTCATTCTGAATAAGAAAATTTGTTTGAAAAAGTTTCCATACAATGTAAATATGTTATTATGTATTCTTGGCAATATTTTTTGTAGGAAAATCTACAATCACAAGGAAAAACAGACAAATTAGACGCGACTCCATTAAAAAACTACTTTCAAATAGAGAATTCACATCTTTGGTACATTATAGCTGATTCGGATGCACTCTTGAACAATGTCAATTTTCTGAACATATTGCTAAATTCAGGTAAACTAATTATTATAAGAGTTATTTAAGTACAATACCCCTAATACCAGTTTTGATAGTACGAAACGTTGATAGTTTTCAAGCAGTCACGAAACGGGTTCTTGGTTGTTATTTGGTTCTAATTGTTAGGAAACCCATAACAACATAGAGCTCGTTTTGAGACTGCTCGAAAACTATCGACGTTTCGTGACGTCAAAACCCCTACAAGTGGAACTGACTAAGGAAAATATATACCTACTTTTTGTTTTTTTTTTAGATAAACAGTGTCGTCTAATAGTACCACAGATTGTTAAGAATATTATAGAGAAGGCAACTAATTCTAGACTCAGGACATCGGCTCATAGAGCTGCCTACTTTATATCTCAACAACTTGATGCAAATTTAGCCAGCATTGGTATGTATTAAATATAAATAAACACATTTAATCGTCTACTATTTTTCAAACGCATTGTTTCCAAATAAATATTATCAGAACTAAACCATATCAGATACCAAAACATACCTTCCATTGATATTACAATATTTTGTCACGCCCGGACATCGAACCTAGGACCTACTGACATTTTAAGTATATTTAATATGTATTTTTAGTTAAACACGATAAAGACGATGAAGGAAGCACTGACGAGAAACATTGTATAATATCTTGTTGCTCGTATTTAATGAAGCAAGATTTTTACGTGGTATGTTATTTATTTTATGATACACGAATTAAACTATATTATGAAATATTATTGTTTTTTATTAAATAATGTAAAACTTTTAGATTATATTAACGGATTCCATGGAATTAAATGTTCTAAAAGAAACAGGTGAAATGCCAATACTGACAATAAGCGAGATAAAAAAATTGTTGACTAAATCTCCGTCAAATGAAATAGAAAGTATAGAATCTCCTAAAGTGACTGACGGTCGTAATATAAAAATTACGATACCAAATACAAATAAACTTCAAACGAATCAAACTGTTGAAGTTAAAACTGACGAGGTAGAAGTGAAAGCAAACTCTCCATTGATTGTGTCTGAAAATGTGACAAACGGTATACATTTTCCACGTCCGAATAACGATTTAAATACAAATTGCAAAACGAAAAGGTCTCAAAAAAGTCCATCGCATGATGTGATAAGGGCGGAGAAGAAAAAAAAGTATAGCAAAAGCAACTATAGTGTCATTTCATTTTCCGAATCTGTCGACAAAATCACTGAAAATAAAGACTGCAGTGGAAATAGTATTAAAGATAAAGAACTAACATCTTTAAATAAAAATAATAATAAAAATACTAGATGTGATCAACCAACACAGACTTCTAAAGAAATAGTATGTGATAATGTTATGTTCGAAGTAACGGGACAGGTTATGGAAGATTATTTAAAAATGAAATCGGATGAATGGGTCTCGAGATTTATACAAATAATGGAGGAAGTTTTGGCGCAAATGTTACAGCAAGAACCGAAGTTCGTTCTGGAAGCACTGCCTCCACCTTGGACAGTGTATGAGGCCACGGAGTGTATCAAAAGGAAGTTCATATTCGACAGTGACGTTGTCGATGCCGCCACCAAACTACTTAATGTTTTGTTCGAGCTCGGTGGTTTGAGAGGTTGGTTATTTTTAATGCAAACATCAGCCCGGATATAAGTAAAATAATATAGAAAGATATAATATTACTATGGCCCGTATGTCTAGAGACCTTAACTGCTGGACCAACGGACGTGGGTTTGATTTCCATTCGGGTCACAGTATTTGGTGTGATCTACAGATTGTTTCGAGCCTGGATACATCCAGGCTTCTCTCTCTTCTCTCTCCGTTCTTTATATACTTTGTTTGTCTTAACCTCGACCCGGGCATATGCCCGGTATATTTATATATATATATATATAAATCCATTTTTTTATGTTTATTATATACTTTTTTCGGGATGAAACGTATTCCAAATATTCTTTCCTGATAACGTGTGTGCACTTCACTATGATGGGATACGTGGTGAAAGCTTGAAACGTAACATTCAAACAAACTTTTATAATATATATTAGAGATGATGATATAAAATTAACGAAATTTAAATTTTAAGGTAAAATAAAAAATGATCTTTCTCCTGAGAAGTATATGGAGATGTACAGCTTTGGAGTTTATTTAATAGATGCTTTGCAGGTTTGTGTTTTCGAATTCATTTTACCTAATTATTGACAATTTGTTGAAATCATTTGGGGTTTACTTATTGATACATTTACCCTTTTTTTAAAGACTATCTACGTCATTTTAATCGTTAAATTTTAGTTAGAATGTCTTAAATATCGTATACTACAACCGTATTATGTCAGCATACGATACAGCATCTTTAGTTATATTGATATTTCGTCTTTATATCGTACGTGCGACTCGTCGACGAAAATAGTAATTAATTATAGATAATTAATTACTATTTTGAATATTTTAATACAATTTAGATGATAACCAAATTTATTCCATCTTAACCTATTAATATTTAATCAACACTATATATTTTCTCATTTCGTAACTAAAAAGGGTCTATTAAGCAATAGTGAAGATCTCCAAACCGCTGCAGAATCATTGTCAAAGTTACTGAGCGACATACAAGACCCTCAGCTAGATCCCTGCAATCAAGACAGCTTCGCTGATCTCCATCTCGACAGGGAAATACAACTGCACGATAAGAACTGTTACCAGAATAGAGTAAATGGAGAAGATGTCGCTAATGGTGAGTATTTTTTATCTTTTTTCCCGTATTTCATATCTAACCACAGTTGAGGAAGGAAATATTTTTTTTGATATGTTTTTAAGCTCTTCAAATAATTCCTATTATATACGTGTGCATTAAAATACTATATCCCACTGATAGCAATGTGCTTTGAAAATGCGATGTTAATAAAAAATGACCATATTGTATTACCAAATTTTTGGTGATGGTAAACCAGATGACGTTCCACGCGGTGGTTCCGAAGTGATAATGATCGAGCATGTGAAGAATACTTCCACTCAGGCACTTAGATATTTGATGTTTATATCGTTGTCATATATTTGGATACTCTTTGAGTATAAATGTCCACCATCCAGAAAAGCAAAGACATGTCATAAAAGCAAAGATATACAAAGAATTATATATATTTTTCCCAGAATCAGAGAAACTTGAGGCATCTATCGATAATACTGAGATCAGTAAAATAGAAGATACACCAAGTACTCCTAAAAAAGATGAGAACGGAACTCCAGTTTCCCCTAAGCCATACAATCTTAGATCTAATAAGAAAAGAAAAATACAGGTACATCATAGTTATATAATTGTATTCAAATAGCCAGTTAGTCTTTTAAGTTTTTATTGTTTTATATTTTAGGACAAAGAAGATGTTATATTTATCCGGCATTTAGATATAGAGTCATCTTTCTTTTCGTCTTTGGAGCTAAAAAAAAATGCTGACAAGGGTATTTTTGGAAGAATACTACCAAATAATACACAAAGTGAACTACAAAATAGTATAGAAAATAATGAACAGACATCACTAGAAATAAATGCTGAAGAAGACGTTGACAATAAAAAAGAACCTACATTTATAAGAAATGTCACAAAATGTATAGAATTTGAGAAGAAATGGAAAGAAAATTCGTTTGAGGAGAAATTGAAAGAAGATTCATATGACTCTTGGACTCACAGAAATGAAGCCTATGAAGACTATGAAGACTATGAAGAAGAACTCGACTATGAGTCATTGGAAGAAGGTTATTACATGGACGGTGAATATAATTACAATGAAGAAATGTTCGAGAGTTATGATGATCCTGATGAAAATTTAAAGCATGATGATTTTCAATCAGAGGAAGTCTTACCCAATGAAAATAATAATGTTGATTTTAAATCAATTGTCCAAAAATTGCAAAGTAACATCAAGGGAACCTACTCTGTGGTTCATGAATTTTGGTGAGTTTTAACAGATATAAATATATGAATGTTGTTTCTGATAATAATTATTGAATGCTTTACTAATTCCAGTAAAAAATCATATGTAAAATTGAGTTCAACAAAGATTGCCCTGGATGAATGCGATATTTTATTTGCTGAGAAAACGTATTTATTTATTGAAAATCTTTGTAACACATTTAACAGGTAAGATTATCTTTTTAATTGATTTCTTTATGAGGTTTCCGGATCAGGGCATCTTTTAATTTTTTAACAATAAACTCGTAAATAAGATGATATGTATATTTATTTAATTCTCATGTTTAATTTTTTAATTACTATTATTTCTCAATAAAATGTATAATGAATATGAATAATTTGTAATTTTTCGCTACTCTCCATACTTTAATATGTATATTGTAATTTTACATGTTTCCATTTTTAAATACAATAATTTCCCTTTAACAATGTATTGAATTAATAATTCGAAAATTTCTGCCTAGAATATTGGAACGTGAGACAAGTGACTCGGAATATAAATTACAAGAAGTTTTCAAAAAGAAAGAGTTTGAAGGAGTTGTTATTACTGGCGAGAATCTTGAAGATTACAGGTATGCTATTTTAAAACATTATTTAACTTACTTTAGTATTTTTTAGTCAATGTTAACATGGTAACATTATCATTTTTTTTACTATACACTGACAAATAAGGTACAGCCTAAATCTGCTTAGTAGGATACATTGAAAGAATTTTATGAAATGAGTAGTTTTCATAATATTTTTATTTAAGTGATTTTTCTAGGGATTTCAATTTTTATAATTTATATGATATCTTTATTATTTCATAAATAATTAACCTGTATTTAATTAATTAACACTTTTAGAAGTTTCATCAAAAACTGTCTAGTACAAGGAAATGTTTTAAAGGATTCTGTGAGATTAATTATAGACGCCAGTAAGGAGGTGGCATAGGATGAAAACTCAATTTTATTTTACTTATAATGAAATAATTAAGAAGATGCTTTCAAATTTGTGATATAAATGTATTATATATTTTTAAGAAACCCTTCTCTATTATAAGCCGTTGATTGTAAGAATAATAAAAAGTGATAAGTTTTTGATTGTTATTTTATTTTCATCTCTCGTATACTTTCATTCAATAAGTGACATTTATTTGTGCGCAATAAATATTAAAGTTATTTACAAATATAGAAGATTAATTAGAGTTTTATTTATCTAAAGCCTCGTCCGTCCATCATTGCCTGAGCGCAGTACCTCGGGAACTGAACGACGGTCAGAAGAAAGTCTGTAATACCCTGAAAAAGAACATGTAAAATATAAATAATAGAAAGTGTTTATATGAGTTTTTACTGGGAGTGTGTTTGATGGGGGATTGGGGTGAAACGAGCATATGGTCTACTCGACTATGATGTAACCATGTAGGAATCTAGACTCAGGGAGAGGAGAACAGCTGGATGGAGTAGACTTTTGTTGTGATATATGCTGATAAATAACTTTTGATAACGCAGCTCATGAAATTAATGTACTTAAGGTAGACCTGACCCTGATGTTGTCACTCTCGAGGAGTAGGTTTATAGGAATCTGGAACTTATGGGTAGAACAGTGGAATCGGACTTTCTGTTGTGTTATATGAAAAGGTAAATAATGTTTTGATATACATACAGACAAGGATATTATTTTTATATTTAAACTTTCGCGAACTATGACTATTATATTTATATTTACCCGGCTGTATTCACGCAGAAATTAACCAGTTCACGCCGCGAGTACGCCACGCTTAGAGCCCTTGAATAGGAACCTCGAATGTGTTACAAACAAGTCGGGCACATTCCGATTTAATTTCTGCGTGAATACAGCCGGGTATTATTGTACTTACTGATAGCGGTTCTATGCAAACTGTGAAGGGAAGAATTAGGACGTAGAAGCCCGCTGATATTCCCGCGATCCAGATTGAAAGAAATATTAATATGATTAGCCATATCACTGAATAGATTATGTTGCCCATTCTCTGAAATTAATATTTTTCATAAATATCTTTCCAGTAAATAAATTTCGCTATCGCAGGATAATCTTATCTTTTATCATAAAAAATTTCTAACGCTTTTAACCTTTACATGTAGGTAATCTTTTTATTTTTGTTAAATGTTTTTGAAATACATGAATTTAGGATACATAATGAAATGGCCCGAGCATTTATTTTAATATGATTTTTTTAAAATTTAACGGCGAAGTATCTCTTGTTTTACGCGCACTAAATAATATAATAGTATACAAATATTATATTTGATGACTTTTATAATAATAACGCAATGCCCTAATTAGTTAAGCATTTAATTTGTCGTTAACAAAATAATATAGATATAGAACTGGCATAGTTTGTGGTTGTTATAGCCAAGCGTTCGTATTCCAGATCTTGCATTAACTGTATTCTCTCTTTATGAAGAGAGATGGCATGATGATAGATTCCCTCCCAATTACGTGGGACGGAGCAATGTCGATGGAAAGAAGATGCACAGCATACCTCAGTAATTCCTTCAAGAAAAAAAGTTTTCCGATAGTGATGATTTAATCAAAGGTAAATGTACTAATGCCTAGTTACAGTTGGTAAATTATTTAGGTACGTAGTAGTAGTAGCCATTTAGATTTACTAGTTAGTAAATTCAATTTCTTCTCAAAATAGCCAAAATTTTTCAATTTGACCAGAAAATCAAACAACTTCAAATCCATTGATCCGTTTTTAGACCGGCCTAGATTTTTAATACCATCTTTACATTATTATTCCATGTTTAATATATTGAGAGGGGTAGCGTGTTGAAAAATATTTTTATTAAATAAGTATTACGTTTTATAAAAAATGTGTGTTCGACCTTAATGGTATTCAAAACCATTCGCGCTATTACGATGAATCTTTGCGAAGTTGCACGGCCACGAGTATTTGAATAAGTATGATCTAGAATTAAACCATACAAACTATTGGTCTAAATTTTATAGATTTTAGACAAAAATAAACATTCTTTCCCTCAGCCGTGCAACTAATGCTGGTTGCTAGATGATGACAAATATATAAGTTATTCTATATACCTTTCGAATTACTGGATTGATACTTTTATCAAAGGTTTTATTAAAGCATTTAACCCAAAACAATTTATTGTGTTGCAGTCGTTAATTTTCTTACGGAATTGTACTAGGTAAGTATATCTTGTACTATAATATTAATTAAACAAGGTTAAAAATTGTGCGTCAGTCCCTTCGGAATAGATTGTCTCATCGTTGTCCTCAGAAATCATGTTTATTGTAGATATTAGCTATTCTATAGCAATACAATTTTCGTTTGTAAATTGTTTCAAATAATGGTAAATACGTAATAACTAATAACTACATGTTTTGTAGCTATTCTTCACTGGGTTTTAGTTTTTGAGCATCACAAGTAATTTAATATTTAAGGCATATTAGGTGTTTCTACTCCGAATATTATTTATTTATACTAATTTTGTTTACTAAATATTAAATTTAAATAGACATTTTTAGCTGAGGTTTCATTCTCAACGATGAAGAAAAATTTGTACTGATTTTAATATGACCGTAGTTTGTCAGGATGCTGTCACACCAGGTATTATTTGTAAAAAATTCAGACTCGATGGATTACTGAATTTATTTATAATTTTGCAAATGATGCCATCAACAGTACCTAATTTTTTAAACATGCAAAATATACACAACAAAGTTTAATATCTTCCTAGGTTATGTTTTCTTAAAAAGACCTATTTTAAGAATAAACAGCACCCGAAGTTCCAAAGTCTAAATTCTAAACACCTAGTTGGCAAGAATAACACAATCAGGTAGATACCTGTTATTGATACCGGTACCTTGGAAATGTGTTATGGTCCAATTGTTATCTGTGTAGGTATATGTCGTAAGCTAGTTTTACGATCATTATAAATACATTGCCTCATTTCTACTACTATATAAATTGGTTCTGCCTTTAATTTCATTTTGTTTTTTTTTTATTAAAGAAATTATGGCAAATATTCGTGATGACAAACTCACCCAATTATTTTATTTATCGTTTTATGAATAAAAAATGGCTTGCACGATTATGATGAAAAGTACGTATATAGGAAATTATTTCCAGCCGAAATTTATACGTTGTAAATTATAATGGTATTCCTTATACAGTACTTCGCGAGTGAGCTGCTAGCAAAGACTAGTTGTCTTTATTAAAGGAGAAGATCTAACTCTCAGACTCATCAACGATTTCACGTACTTCGACTTAGAAATAGGAAACTTTGCTTGAGAGGTTTCTTTGGGATGCAAACATGAAATGAGGTCAGTTTAATTAAGAAGGTTCTATAGCAGTTAGATCAGTTAATTTACATCAAATTATTTCATATTTGACTTCTTGGTTAGGCATAAAGAATTATTACTGTATTTTTTTTTTGAAAAGTCATGCTATGGAGGATGAAACTAGAAATTAAATCGGACTGTGCCCGAGTAGTTTCGAACCCATACGGGGTTCTTTATCATGAGCTCTAAGCGTGGCGCGGACTGCGTGCCGCAGCTCTCTGGACCCGACGTGAACTTGGCGGCGGCGGTGGGGGGGAAGATGTAGTGATGTTTTCAGAGGTGTCTCGCAGGTCATGCAGGCCTCTTGCAGCTCATGATTATGAACCCCGAATAGGTTCGAAACTAGTCGGGCACATTCCGATTTAATTTCTACGTAAATATAAATATAATAGTCATGGTTCACGAAATTTT
This sequence comes from Dircenna loreta, assembly GCA_963555665.1. Lineage (NCBI taxonomy): Eukaryota > Metazoa > Arthropoda > Insecta > Lepidoptera > Nymphalidae > Dircenna > Dircenna loreta. The sequence goes on along the minus strand of OY743099.1, from coordinate 1,391,229 downwards.
AAATATTATTGAATGAGGGTTGTTTATTGCTATTATTCTCATCAGGCGGTTTCGAAAGTGGTCCTAGTTATAGATAGGTGGGCTAGGTAGTGGTATATAACTAATATGGGAGCATTGAAGTTACATCTTCCTATACTGTACTGTATATAGTAAAACCAATAATTTTAAAACTATATCTATAATGTGCTACAATATTATGTACGAATAATCGCGTGTTATCATTATTGAGTCATTAAACCTGTTTGTATGTCTTGCTAATAGCTCTCTGTTCCGTTTAAGACTTTAGCTTTATATAGTAAAAGTAATTTTATTTTAAATTAAAAATTAAAGTTACGGTAGTTTACCAAATTGTAAAAAGTTGTAAAGAGCAAAACGAAATGTTTTGAGAAAATCTGATCGGATATAAATAGACTAACCTACAAATAATTTATCTTTTAGTGTGTACGACACCCATGAATAAATTCCACACTTATCTCAAAAACTACAGCGCTTGGGTTTTATTATAATCCTGATATGAATGATACTCAAAATATTTTTAGTACGTATCCAGTTTTAATATCTACTATGCCTTAAATAAATATATTGATAATTTGAAATAAAGTATATGTATCTACAGTTTACAAATATTGTTGAATAAATATGTTTAACTTAAACTAAAATAATATATATAGTTAATTTAAACTAATACTGTATCTAAATCTATATAAATCTAATAGAACAAAACGTATAATAGTGAAGTGCATCGCTGGTGAAAGTCACGCATTTCCATCTATTTTAGGTTCATAGCATGCGTTGACGTACTTTACAAACATGGGTCTACAAGTTTTAAATTCAAACCGGTATGGCGTCTTCAAGCGTAGGTGCTACTTAATGCGTCCTATTTATACATGGGTAGCTATGTACCTATTTATTATTAATTAGATGAATACATTAATTACATAAAGTTAGTTACTTTAAATAACATTTTAATGTGTACATTACGTGTTATTTGTTTGATTTACAGCACAATATTGTATTTTTAAATCATCAAATTTAAACAGTCGCAGCCTTACTGATTTCTTCCTTCGTTTATTTGGATATATATTGTGTTGCCAGAGATCATTTTAAAATATATTAATATTCAAATTTGTATAGATTGTATCTTACAAATCTATGAGTAACAATACCTACCTACATAAACCTTGTAGTATTATATATGTGACCTAATTACACTAGCAGTACTGATGACATCAACTTAAATATGACTAAATCTGAACTGATATTAGGTAAAGAATAAAAATTGAAACAGTCTTTTTATTTCTTTTAGATTTGTTTTATTTATTCAAATTATACAGCAAAATATATTGATGTCCACATCCTATCATTAATATGTAAACAACCTATTTTTATGATAAGAATTCCATTAAAAATAGAAACAGAAATGAAATCTCACCTAGTTTTAAGATTTTTATCTCAACACAAATACACAAGCGACCACCTCACGTTAACTTATGAGACTGTTTACAACTGCCGTAAAGTTTTTACGTTAGTACTTCATATCAAACTAAGCAATATGACGTTGCTGAGTTAAAAACAATATTCACTGATAGTACCCATCTATATTATGATTCATAATGTATAACAAATGTCGTGGAACTAATAATGTCTTGTAAAAAAAAAACAAAATTCCATGATTGTATATCAAAATTAATAGTAATATATCGAAAACATTAAGTATTACAAATACCGAGTATTTTACAATTATCAGAAATGTTGTAATGCTTATCTATAACATACCAATGACGTAAGTGGGGCAGATAAATGAATTTTCAAAAATATGGACGGGGCGTGGGGGAGAGAGAGTTTTAGGCGATTAATTAAAACCAAAACTCATAAGTTATAATTAATGGGTTGATTAATATACTGGTAGTCATATAAATACTAAATTTATCTAATTCACTAATCTGACTCTCTCTAACTTTCTTTTAAATAGATGCGTCATGATATTTACTGTACGGATACTGATATTTTAACTTTAAACTTACGATAATATTTTAGTTTCAATCTATGCACATCACTCATATAACATTGTATATTTAAATTAACAGAAACTATTTAATTAATTTGAATATATGAAAGTTATTTCGAAACTTTCAGTTTTAGTACGTAGGTATCTATATGTCATTAAAATTAAATAAGTAAGGACAAAATATAATTTGTCGAGACCAAAAAGTCTAACTACCTATATATACGGCGGTTTATTTTTATGGAAATTAAATACATACTTACTTTTTTAGACTAGCGTATAAGTATAAGTTATAGACTGTAGTCTTGAAAGTATCAAAACATTTATGAGCTACAATGCCATATAAACACTTAGATATAACTCGAATTATTATTGAAATGGAAATTTTAAAAACGAAATTATAAGTATAACAAATTATCTAAAATATAAAGAAAAAATATTTAATTAATAATACTATCAATATATATTGAGCATCTCAAGATTTTCAAAATATAGCTACACCCCTATATTTATAAATAGGTAAGCGCTTACACGTTTAGTTCACTTATTTTGATCCATTTTAAGCACAAGAGATGAAATGTCAGGGAGACTGAAATAGAATTAGATTTTTTTATTCCATACAATATCGATCAATTGTAGAAGCGTTTTTTTGTAATTTGATGTTTATCATGTAATAAACCTTGTTCAGTTGCAAGCGGGAATAGATGACCGGCATGACATTTAATGTTTAGTACAAGCTAATCTACATTAATCTCAGGTGGTTCCAAAATGTTTCCTCTTGTATTAACTCCTATCATCCGTCATTCCTTTCTCTACCTTATATAGTTACTCATAGAATCATACATAAAGTCTATTTCTCTCTATTTCTCTTATTTGAAACGCATATCCACAGTAATCCACAGTAATATTCATGACTCCACTTGTTAAGTAGTATTTGTGGAGGTGTCAGGAGGACCTATTTTGATAACATACTTATCCAAATAAGCCCTTCTGCAAGAACACCTCCCAATTTTAAATTAAAATTACGGGAGTTCCAAACGTGCTCACTTCTGAGAAGAACCACACAACAAACTCACTCGGGTGTTTCTTTATTGTGATCACTGTTTCCTAAAGGTTTTTTATATATCTTTCTTTCACCAGCATATTTTTTTTTCAATTATGTATATCTTTTGCTTTTTTCAAACCTAAAAATACTTTTTACAACGCTCCTGATACTTCTTTCCAGCTTTGCAGACTTCTCTTTCAAGAATATACCATAAACTTTTGGCGTGATAAATAATTATTTAAGGTGTAAAGAAAACTATTTTATTATATTCTTAAATTATAAATTATTTTACTCCAAGTAAGTATAGATATTTGGTATTTTTATTGTTACGCCATATATTATAATTGTGTTATATACGTATAAATTATTGCACAGGTAAATTGTTATTGGTACGGTGTTATGAGTTATATAAATATATATTTTAAGTATAATACACAAAGCAAAAACTGGTATAGTTAATTGATAGGTTTAAAAGACTAGAAACCTGATCCGTTTTCTTATTATTACTTGACATTTGACAGCCACGGCAAATGACATGCAACTTTTGTGTAAACCTAACAAAATAATATTGTGTTTATTTAAAAATTAAAGAATTACATACATAAATCTTATTACTATAAATGACAAAATATATACCAAGTGAATAATACTCATCTTTGTCCAACAAAAAATAAATAAGCTTTCAGAATATTACTATAATAATGGCAGATTATTTCCAAGAAATGGGATGGAGAGAGCTAGAAGACGGTGAACAACCAAATCATTTACTTCATATGGCCAGATTTTTAATTGACTTTGGAATGTATGATGACAACTTTTCAGGAGAATGGCCAAGGTATATTGAGTTAATTTTTAATAATTTACATTATAGTTACTTAAAATATATATCTCTGTTCATTATCTTTTGATTACAAGAAAATGACCATCGAATTATACAAATTCTTTTCTTATAGATTGCCACCTGCAGCTGCAAAAGAATCAGTAAAAAATTTGAAAGAAGTTACAATAGAGACTGAAAATCAAAACTGTCCAATATGTTTAAAGAAATTTCAAATTAATGATAAAGCTAAGGAATTGCCGTGTCACCATTTATTTCATGACAAATGTATTCTAACTTGGCTGAACCAGGTATATTATATCAAATATTTTTTATTTTTAATGTCTTTAAAATATAGTCTTCAGTGTTTCCTTTAATTATTTGTTTGATATCTTTATTGTTCTATTGAAAGAAGTGAAATTCAACTGATGTATTTGTTTTTAGATTAAATTATTGAATAGTTTGAGAAATTACCCTGAGATTTGTACTTTATTTATCATATTAGAGTTTAGTAGAATGTATAATGTCTTATGTCTGCATTTCATTTTTTTTTAAAATAATTTTCAGACCAACTCATGTCCATTCTGCCGCTATGAACTACCCACAGATGATGAAGGCTATGAAGCATTCAAGAAAGAGAAAAAAAGAGCTGAACAGAGAAAGGAAGATATAGAAGTGCTACATAATTCTATGTTTAGTTAATCTTATTATACCATTTTACACATTCCATATATACACTTTAGACAGGCACAGGTACAGGGTTGGGGGAAACACATACAAATGCATGTCATTTGTCAAGCACAATATCAAACAATATAAAATTATTGTTATAAAAATATTTCTTTTCATGAGTATTGATAATTAACAAAGAGTTTTACTTTAGTTTAGAGAATGAATTTTCTGAAAGATAATTACAATCACATAAGAACTGCTCCCATTCCTAACACTGATTACTTAAGACCAAATTCCTGTATCTCACTTTATATGTCATCAATTTGTCATTAAAGCAAAACTTTATGCAACGATAACCTTATTCTCGTTAGTTACCAAATCCAAGTAGATTAGTCCTTTCTCAATAGTTATGGTATGAGTTTACTTAAATTTGGGTACTGGGGTGTGTTAGAAAAGAAAAAGTGTGAAGAAAAAGAAAAGGTGTGTTAAAAAAGAAATGTTAATAAAAAAATTACAAGATATACACATATTTATTTGAACACTAATATTCTTTATGATACATATTATTTATTAATAAATGAAATACTTAAAAGCTTTTTGTTTCATTTTCGATTCAACATAAATTACATTTTTTTTAATTCAAAGCAACAGAAAACAATATTTACTTAGTATTTTCTAGTATAAATTTCTTGAAGTATGAGTAAGCAATCTAAATTTATGATAAATTTAACGTGTTATAAAATCAGAATTATTTTTGATATTTTCGATTATTATATTATTTTTTTACGATATAGCTAAGTATATTTTTTACAATGTAATAAGCATTAAGTTTCAAAGTTAAGTATGTTAAGTTATAACGACTTAAAAAATTAGGCAGATTAATTATAGATATTTTTATTAATATTTTTTATTAAACTCTTAAGATTATTAAAAATAAAACGAAACCATCAAAACCAACGTGACTTAATCATTTGTATGTCAAATTTAGAATAAGTAACAGTGAAAATTTGAAAAAAAAACATCAAGTTGAAAATTAATTGTTATAAAAAATATATAAAAAATGCCTTATGAAAACCGGTACGTGTGGTAGAATATTTGCTTAACATGTTAGGTGTATGTTTTCTAAGCTTCTCGATTTAAATTACGATTACGATACGATTTAAATAAAATATAAATACATAAAGTTTACTCCTAACCTTAAGAAATAAGTAAATTATATAATTTACCTACTTCGACATTCGCGTTTTCTACTTAAGAATAATATTTATTTTAATATATTTTAACAATTTTGAATACAGTACTTGCAAGTGTCCCCCGCAACTGCAACAAGTTTGTAAATATGCAAAAGTAACAGATTGTAAAGATGTCGCAGAAATTATTGAGTCACTTACACAAGCGGATAGTAAGTTTTTACTTTCATATAGGTAGATATAGGTATTTGTAAAGATAAGGAACATATAAAAATATGCTTGTGTCCATACACATAATATATACAGACCTATGTCTTTATATCGCGTCTTAAATATATTATTATATTTATCTTAATAAGATTGTTTTATAAATTCAGATGCAAATAAAGGTCGGAGAACAAAACCACCTCATTTTAAAACGAAGCCCTTCAAGCCACGGCATTTTAAAGACACCTGTGTTCCTATGGCACCGTCTATGCATACTAGGTATGTTCTGAGAATGGGTTTGGAATATATGTTTATTTTTAACGTTCACAAAAAACAAGTAATTTTCAGGAGATCTATTACAAAACGTTCACAATATTTTCTTTCTTTTCCTTTTCAGACTAAGATATATTGGCCATTGTTCCTTGGAACCAGAAAAAAATGAAAGGTATATATTTTGTGCTAAACACCTACAAAAATTAAATCCATCTATTCTGCACTTCAAAGGAACGGTCTGTTATAATACTTTTACTTCAGAGCATTATCCCGGGTCAATTTTGAATCGACATCCGATGAAGATGAACCTGGGGGTATTTTAAAAAAGAAGAAAAAGAAGACAAGAGAAAAATACAAAAAGCGAGTTCGTTACTTCGATCTGTTGCCCGGGGACGTGATGCTGCCGTCGCCGGCGCCTGTCATTAAACATACGGATTCCGATAAATCCATCTTTAATGTAATTATAAATAATTTTATTATAATCCTTCCGTAGCAATTGACGGTAGGTCCACTTCGGGCTGGCGCCACCGGCTTAGTACCTATTACTTAGAAGAGCGGAATTAGTTATTGTGCGGTGAGATAGAGACAACCATTCTCCCTTGATCTATCTCTTTCTATTATGTCAATTCTCCATATTCTGATTACATCAACTAACCCATCAATATGAGCGCGAATAAGATGATTAGTCATCTTAAAAAACCAGGACTCAGGTTCATTAAGAGTTTATAACTTTATCTCATGCAATATAGGTACCAAGTCCTAAAACAAGTGGGGAAGTAATTCAAGCACAAAAAGCGGCTGCAAAACCTGGGGACTATAAACCGCCACTGCCTCCAAAAACTGGCTTTGAGTAAGTATTATTTTTCACTTTCTAGGTGTATTTAATTTTTTTCATTATTTAGAAATGGCAAGATAGATAAATCCTACTATTTAAATTTACCTACATTTATGAAGTATGCGTGTTCTGAGCGATGTGACGGGTTACGAAGTGATTCGAAATAATAAATACCTATAACAATTAATTATCGGTTTTAATATTTTTGGGATAATTAATTACGTATATACTTTTGTTAGGTTATTCAAGCCGCACAGTGGCATCGTTGTCAATAAAGATAAATCGTTTGCACCGGACGTAGTCCACATGCCCGGGCCCAGGAAAATAAAGAGGTAAGAAATTAGATGCAGTATTGCCATTTTTTTTATTACTTTTTAAATTCATTATCCTGCTATATGTTAAGAATTACTGTCAGTTATTAAGCTCTGGTTCTTACCTTTACCTATTTATTTGAAAATCGATTTTGAAGAAAACTTCACAAGAATAGTTATAGATGAACGTTTTAAAGAGTTTAAGAATATATATCCATTATCCAATGCCTCCCTTAGTTTAGTATTAGGATGGAGCGAAATCCAACTACAGCATCCCTATTTACTTATATATTAATAAATAAAAGGTACTTATTTTTAAAACTTGTTAGTTGGAGCGCCCTTTCTATATATATATATGTATCCTTTGTGCTTCAATAACTGTAATCACAGATATGGGTAATATTTGATGGATAAGGGCCCGTAAAAATGCAATATATTTTTTTTATTCTGTAATGAAATAAATCCTCTATCCCAAATATATTATGGCCTAATTCTTTCTCATATTTTTTTTTTTTAATTCCCGATATTGTGATATCCCTGATATGAATACTTATTAAGTACCTTCTTATGGAACGTGTTTATGTTTGAATGAAATTAAAAAAAAAACTATAAAAAAAAACAAGAAGTAACGTCCTAGCTGTATTCGTTTTAAGTTTTATTAATTTATTTAATATAAATATAAGTAACTATCCTACAAAGTCTATAAATTGTCTATTTTCTAGTGATAAGAAGAAAAGAAAGCCCTGTCATAAAGGCGGGTAAGATTTTTAAAATTATCATGCATAAATTTAAATTGTCGCTTAGTTTATTATTTATATATTTATTACAAATAAATATATTATTTTTCAGGGTCTGTACCAGTAAATCGTGCCCGAGAAAAAAATGTCGGTTAGTAAAAAAATAAACTTTAGTTTTATTAAAATGCAAAAAAAAAACTTTTATTTATGTTCATTTAAAAATATAATTGACTATACATAGAAAAACTTATCATTATTTCAGAAAACACGCAGCAGCATTAAGAAAAAAACGATTAGCAAGAAAATCAAAAAGGTTGTAAATAAAGTTATTATAATATTAATATATTTAGATCAAATGTTCATAATGAACTGTAACTAGGAAGTAATCTGCTTCTAATAGATACAAAACGTGGTAAAAGGTTTGTCTAATTTTTTTCGGGTGGGAACAAGAACTCACAAATGTTTCGAATTTCGGTCCAAGTTGATGAATAGTAAAGGAAGTGAAAGTTATTCTTATAAGGCAAAGAAAAACAAATATGGTATGGTATATAAATATATATTTCTAGCTCGTTATCCGGCTCGTACCGCGGTGCTCGTGACGGCAAGCCGCGGGCGCGGGCCGTCAAGCACATGAAGGGCGACGACGACGTGTGCGGGCTGGACGAGATACCCAGACCTGAACATGTCGGTATTCGTACTAATATAAGACCAATACCAATTTACATTTATTATATTAATTAATAAATTTTACATAAAAGGTACAAATACCAGCAAATCTGAAAAGGGGTACTCTTCAAACCCACTCCCTAACAGTACTGCCGTGTACCAAAGAACGTAAACCAGCAATCCACTATGGTATTTTGACCGGATCCTTTAACATGTACGACGCGAAGTTCGGTAAGTTATAATATCATTTTAGCACTTTAGATTTCCTTAAAGACTTTGACAATATTTTATTTTCTTTTAATCGCTATATGCGTTTATCTGTTGGAGAGTGGGCTTATTACAGACACATAAGGAAACCTTGAAATAAAAGACACTAATAACAGGAGTTCTAAACCTTACAAAATAAACTCAGACATACATTTACAACTAAATTCATAAAGACTTTTAACGGATCGAACTCGCGTTTTGAGTTATAGGTCCTTTTATAGTCGAGTTGAATCCGCTGTAAAAAAGTGTGCTTGTGAAAATTTATTTAAAAAAAAGACTAATATTAATTTCACAGTCAAAAGCTATTTCCTAATAGGCTTAGGGGATGTTATTTCCCTTTGGGTAAATGCAAACTACTTCATACAAACGTCACAGATTTAGCCCCCCCCGAAATATACCCCATTGTATAATGTGCGTGTGTCCCACTGTATAATCCTTGACGTCTCATACATAAAGTCGATTCTTCATGATTCTGTTTTTGATAAAAAGTATACATATATAAGCACACTAAATATAAAATGTATATTATATACAAGCATACTAAATATTGCGGAAGCGATCGTACAAACTCAAAACCGAGATGAGGGGTTTCCCCCTATAATAATAATAGTTTCCGTAACTACCCGACGTCCGTGTTTACCTCACTCTCCCCTTCCTAGTTTATGAGCTTAATTTATCCTCAATATATATTTTAGGTGGAAGATCTAAAGGCAGACAAGCTCTCACAATGAGTGTCATGGCGTACTGTCTGGCCTTTCATTATCATCCAAAACAATGGACAATGAAATTAGTTGATAACTTGATAGAGGCTGGTGATCGGTGGTAAGTTAAATCTATCAAAAAACGATTTTTACAGTTTGATTTTATTTAAATTTTAGTAGTATTTCATAGGGGATGAGTTACATTATTATGTTTTCTTAGGTACATTCAATGTTTGGATAAAGTTCATGATCACTCTGCAGTTCAAGGTATGTGTGAAGTATTGCCGTTCGGCAAAAAGCAAACATTGTTACTAAATGGGAAGAAAATGCAAGTACTTCTCGGTGAACCCGATATCGTTGGATACACAATGTCTTTAGATCCCACTGTTTACAATTTGTGCAGAGGTCTCAAGGCTTTTTTTAAGAACAATCGAGCTGGTATATTATTGACTAGGTATTTTATTTTGTTAAAAATATACTTGAAGTATATTTTTGATATTATATTGTTTTTCTAATAATTTTTAGGGTATTAAAACTCGTTATATGGAAGGATAGGATATGTTATTATATATTTGATCCTGCGGGTAGAGACGCAAGAGCGTATTCCAATTTCGCAAATGGTTGCTCTGCCCTAATTAATGTTAAGGATTTAGAATCTGTAGCCGAAGTGCTGTTAGCACGAAGTGTATTAGAAGATCAAAAATTCGTTTTAGCACCCGTTAAAGTATTAAAAATGGCAGACGAAAAGTGCGATGAAGATTTTGAATCTGACAAGGAATTGACACAAGCGGAAAAGGCTATGATGGGATACAGAATTTTAAATGAAAACTGTGCTATTGTCAATGCTAATATGCATTTAGGCGATAGATGTTTTGAAGATGCAAGATTTCGGCAGGCTTTACCAATAGCTATAGTAGCAATGACGTATTCGAAAATATCACCTCCCAATACATGGTTTTCTAAAACGCTAGACAAAGTCTTACGATTAGGCAACAAACTATATATGGATTGTTTGCATCCAAAGGTTATGATAGATATGTCGATCGACAATATACCGAACGAAATAACAATTGGCCCCTACGGTTGTGAGATCATTATTTATAGAGAAAGAATTAAAGGTCAATTATTTACAACAAAAGAATGCTTATTGAACATACGAACGGGCTTAGATGAATTCTTTAGCCACGAATACAATAGCGGTATTCTTGACTTTAATAATTATGCGTTAGCGATATGGAGACAAAAGGACATGTATTATTTATTCGATCCTTACCCGCGTGCCCATGATGGAACGCGATCCGTCAATGTAGGTAGAGCTTGTTGTCTAATGCTCTTAAATCCTGAAGCCATGGCTGCAGTTTTTACCAAAAACTGGGACTATTTGCCGGCTACTACACAGTTTTATATACACGCTTTTAAAGTTCTTAAGTTGAAGAAAAAGGAGCCTAAGGTATTAAGATTTAGGTTATTCTATGAACACAGAAGTACGCGAAACATGCTCTTAGTCATCCTTCACCGTTTATATTCTCATTTCAGACTCAAATAGTTTGTACGCTAAGCGATGAACAGTTGCCAGGTGCTAAGAAAATAAAGCGTAAAATTTTGCCAATGAGTAAAGCCCACGGTGATGGCAAGGAATTATTTCACGATGTCTTACCCATGGAAGACATGGAACAAGCAACCCTAGGAGTACGTTAAAATGTCTCGTTATTACTGATTATTTCGAAAAATTCATAAAAGAATCATAAGATAATGACTTTAAAAACTCATTACTTTATACTTTAAAGAAATTTTGAATTTGTCTATTTATAAAGCAACTTAACTATTTGTTCATTAATAGCCTCAGGTGGACGAAGAACAAATGGGTGATATAATATCATTAGTGGACAGCATACAGGAAGACTATTTGCCACCGATACCGCTGAGATATAAGAACTTACCCCCCGAGCATTTGGAGGACAGAGTGGGTGAGGAGTATCGATAGATCAAAAGTCTTAAGGTCCCAATAAAAGCTCAATCGGCATTGATTGAGCTATTATTTTTCCGTTTCGATTCTTCAAAATTGGTTTTAAAATATTTTTGAATTTGAAATCCAGTGAACCTAGACTCCCCCACGGTGTCGGTGACGCAAGTAGTCCCCCCATGGCCGCGGCCGCGCGACAAGACGAACGAGCTGCCCGACCCCGACCCCGACCCTGAACCCACCCCGCCGCCGACCCCGCCGCCCATGCCCGTAAACAACCACACCACGCGACACACCCTCTCACACATTAACGCCTAATAAAACTCTTATAAGTCCATTATATTGATACGTTCTGCACCGATATTGCTTTTTAATATAACTCTCTCATACATAATCATAATATTATACTTCTGCTTTTATACTAATTCATTTAGACTCTTCTCCTTCCATCTCTTTTAAATGTTACTTCAGTATTCCAATTCTTATGACCGTCATTTTTCATACAACATTAGAATATCGTATAATGTTAGATTTTATTTTTTTAATTATTACGCCATATGAGTAAGATTAAAACTAATTACTATCTGCTTTTTCTTAACAGCCACCGGAAGGCGGCGAAGAAGAGGTAATGTATTTCTGTCTTCATTACAAAATTAAGTGTAATATATCCTTATTCAAGCAGGAATTTAAATGCTTACCAACGAAACTTTTACACTTTCAAAAAGGAGGAAGAAGACGAAGAGGAGGAAGACGAGGAGAAGGCGAAGAAGAAGAAAGAGGAGGAGGCGAGAAAGAAGGCGGAAGAGGAGGAGGCGCGAAGGAAGGCTGAGGAGTTGCCACCGCCGCTGCCACCACCACCCTCACCGCAACCCGAGCCGGAACTCGAGGTGATTGGGACAAGAGCTTAGTGCTCAAGACTGGTCTATAGCTGAAAGTTATAAGGATAAGTCCTTTACAAATATAGAGTCAGTAAATAAATCTAAGATGCTAATCTTATTTGACAGGGGAACGTTTTTGTATTTTTGTACGGGTTGTCGTCATGTATAGTAAATAGCCACCTAAGTGTTTGTAATATCAATGAACGGCACTGCTTAGTCTCTTTTAATTTAGTCTTGACTATAAAATGTTAACAATTTTCATAATAAAAAATAGTTTGTTTACATAGTTCGTAATAGAATTTGTTATGAACATTTTTTTCAGCTGGCACAACCGATACCACTACCGGAAGAAGAAGTCCCAGCCATGGAACCAGTAGATGTTGAAAGACATATTTTACTAACAGAGGATGCAAGATATCGTTATAAATTAAGACAACTTCGCAAGAAAATGACTCCGCCCCTAATGGAAGGGGATACGGAAGTGGCAGCTGATGAAGAACTCGAAAAACCGAGCAATTTTAAAAATTTACCAGATAATACTCAAATTATTCGAGGAACTTCAGCCCTTACTGATGAAAAAGCTGTAGACATCTTGCCATTTAGTGCAATAATGGCCATCGTAACTTCGTATAAGTACACGGTTAATTCGTGGACGGTAGGAATTGTTAACTTTGTGGTGGACACAGCTAAAAAGTTATATCAAAATAAGCAAGAGAAGTTCCAACTAGCACCCGTTCACATTATACCTAAGATTGGTATCGGCCATCAGGTGACATTTTACATTTTAAAAGTTTTTTAAAATAACTTTATATATGATATTTAAATGGTTTGTATTGAATTTTGTTTGTTCTGGTCTCACTGCTGAGCCAAAGGTCGTGCGTTCGATACCCAGAACGGACAATTCTTTTAAATCTACAGATTGTTGCTCCGATTCTGGGTGTACTTTGGGGCCGTCGTTTATATGTTTGTGAAACTTCAGACATGGATTATTAATATATATTTTTACCGTTAATTTAAATCTGTTTGTTATCAGGCATATCACGCTAACATAGACGTCGTTGGTGAAGGACCAACATGGCAACTTGAAGAGAATTTGTCCCATAAATTCTTATCGAGATTTGACAGAGGAATGATAACCACAGCTACATACAGTTGTGCCATATTTAGAAGAAACAACCTGTACTACTTATTTGATGCAAGCTCCTGCAACGCAATGGGGTTGCGAGAGAATAATACTAAAGGAAAAGCTTGTTTCCTACGCTTCCGTTCCCTGCACGATCTAGTGGCTAGGTTGGTTTTTTTTTTATTAATCACATGTTTTCTATGCATAATTGTTTAAAAATATATGAGTATTTATTATACTTATATTTAATTTTTATTCTAACCACATTAAAAATTATTATTGTAAGTAAATGTAGTGTAAATTTTCATTCTCAACCTTTTTTCTATTATTTTGTTCTGACTTTTTGCACGCTTGCAAACGTACTCTCTGTATATCCTAAGATTGGCTGGTCAAGAATGAATGTTAGCATTAAGACCGCCTTTTGTGCATTATTTCTTAATTTTGTTCAACAAAGAATTTAATTGTTCCCCGCAACTCCGTCCGTTTGAACTATAGAAAGCTGATAAACGTACAGAATGGCTTCAATAAACCCGGGCAATAAATTCCATTATTACCAAAAAAAAAATCCTAATTAAATGCTTTATTTTTTACAGAGTCTGCTATAATAAAGACGGCAAGACCGAAGACCAACAATTTATTTTGAGTAGAATTATTGTACGAAGATTATTGACTGAGCCGCGAATGAAATTACCAGATGATTATGATTTTGATGAAAAGAAGCCAAAATCGAAGAAATCCAAAGTTTCTATTGCTGAAACATCAAAATCATCATCTGACAAGAAAAAATCCTCTTTGGAATCATCCGATCCAAAAAGTGAACCCGTCGTTGGATATCAGGATCTTAATGGAATTTACAGAATTGAAGGAACAACTGCATTAAAAGATAAAAAGAACAGTTCCGATGTGAAATCTTGTCATTTTGTCAGTTTGATTGCAATGCTTATGGCCACAATGCACCCTATCAGAACATGGGATCAAGTTATGGTTGATACTTGTATAGAAAAAGGCTTAGAAATAAACGAGAAGGCAACAAATTTGAGTGTTTGCGAAAAGAGAGTAATAAAAAATGTTATATTAGACGGTAAATTTGTAAATGTTAACATAAAGAAAATCATAGTAGTGAACGAAAATCCCGAAAAACGTTTAGACCAGTATTTAAAAGCGGTTTTAAAAAGACTAAGATACGTAATAATACGTTTTCCTTCATGTAGCATGGTGATTTGCCAAACTGATGGGTATTATCATCTTTTCGACCCTTACCCGCCACCTAACGAAACACCGGAAACAGTGAAACCGGTGAAAAAGAAAAAAGATACAGAAGAATCGCAACAAAAAGTAGGCTCTGTTGCGGGGTGGACTTTGTATCGTTCGATTGATGCAATAAAAAATAGGATAAAAAAAGTGGTAGCTTCACCGGATTCTCCAGAATTTTACACTTTTGAATTAACATCTATTAAAACAGCTCCTCGACATTCTGCATTGAACTACAGACTTAGTCCACTTTTCAAACCTGATGAAAATCCAAATATACCATACTTAAAACGAAGGAAAATCCGACCTATTGTAGACGAGAAAATTTACTGGCTGAACATTGAGACCATACCGTGGTCGCGCATGAACTGTGTCAATGATTTAGGACTTGATAGAAAAACTCCTAAAACTATGTGGAAAGATTGGGACATCGAATTCCCTGGAGATCTGTACTCACTTTGGGGATCTCTTCATCCCTTGGATCCGAGATTTGAGGAAGGACACCGCGGCAAACAATACTTAGCTACGAGTGTCATTGCACTGGTTATGACCAAAGCTTGTAATGTCAGTGCATGGACCAGTAGTTTCCTGGATGGTATTGTTGAGGTCGGCGACAAATATCATGCAAAATGTCAAGCTAAAATTGGTGGGACCCAGAATCATGAAATTACTCTTGAGGATTTGGAACCGAAGTTCGATGAAATGTATCCCTACTCGTTTACAGTTAAATTTGATAAGATTATTTTTGGATTTCTTTATAACATTTATCCAGATAGGTTTAATTTAAGCAAGGCCTTAGTATATTTTTTTGAAAAGAATACTCTTGGGATATTAACGAGTCCTGCAAAAAATTTGGCGTTTGGTAAAATTGGCGCATCCTACTTTATGTTTGATTGTCAAAGTTATGGATTGCCAGTTTTCAGTCCAGGCCAAGGCGCATCGTATATCTTGAAGTGTGAAAGTCTCAATAGGCTTATTTATTGTATTGCCGTTACATTGAATATCAGAAGACATGGACAACAATTTCATTTATTTAATGTCAATGTTACACTTACTGAAAAATCAAAATAAATTCAATGCTATATTTATATGCTATACTTTTAATTAATTTATCAAAGAATATGGTATATCGTTGTCTTTTAACGTTTAAATTTGAAGAATGCAAGCAGTAAACACATGATCCTAATTTGACATCATACTTAGATCCTATTTGGGTCCCATTACGCTTATACAAAAGTTACAAAATGCTGACTTAAAATATACCCCTCATAATATTACGGTTGACTGTCGGTTTATATATTATCTTATTTCAATTGTCTATGAGCTACGTAACATTACTTAGTCAGCTTTTTGTACATAAAACTGCTGACAATAATACATTTAGGAGATCTTAAAATGCTCATGTCATACTGAATAATTATATTTAGGTAATTTAATTAGCTACTATTAGCAATTCAAATCCAAACACTAAAAATTTAAAAAAGTCAATGTTTTATTAAAGTAAACGTCACTATAAACGTTTTAGTGTGTTTCTATATTATACAGCCGAGCTGGATAGTTAGGTGTGAAAACCTTCTTTAAACTATCAAAGTTAACATTATACAAATTAAAATGTTACTTATTTTTGAGTGACCTATGGTTGAGGGTGTTTAAAATGTATTATTTAATTATACATTATTATATTTTATCAATTTACTTCCCAGCCTATCAGGTGTAAGAGGGTGATTGAATAATTTACCTTCAAACATACTTTAAACTGGATAATTGTGACTTCAAACATTAATATGAAAACTGCTTTGATTAAAACTTAAGCTATACCAAATGTATGAGAGAATAAAATATGGCTAAATTATATTTGTTGCTATAGCAACAACTCACATTTGGATAAATTTTATAAATTCATGAGATTTCAGACATTTAAATCAAAATTATAATATTTTTGTACAGGAGATATTCTTATAAGTCGTATAATGTACTATAGATTAAAAGCAATATTTGTATAATTATAGGAAAATTGCATATTGCACTGGGTACAACTGTATCATGACTACTATCACAAATAATAATGGCCATCGGTAAAAGGAATCAATCACTAGTAGAAATCTTTAAAATCCTTACAATTGCGGCTAAGCTATCATTGCCTTAGAAACTGAAGGTATCAAGTATTTTGAATGTAATAAATTGTGTAACATAATGTTGATAATGTCCAAACAGAGATTATTGTTATTATTATTCATATAAGTTATTGCTATAATAATACTAATTTGCATATTAAAGAAAAAACAATATGAATCTTTTAAAATGATTTTATTATAACTGTAAAAATCTTAATATACATAATGTATCGTATTTTAAAAGTAAGCATAAGCCTACTAATGACTTTATTCAAGATCAGGTAAATTTTCATCATCCGAATCGCTTTCCATGTCGTCAAAAGAAGGCTTTTCGGCTTTATCGCCAGCACCGCCACCCATTGATCGAAGCATTTCTTCGATGTCATAGTTATTGCCACCACCACCATCTTCATCTTCGTCGTCTTCATCTTTCCATTTATTAAAATCTATCTTAAGATAATGAGGTTTCTTTTTATCTTTGGTTAGGGAAGGCCAGTAAGAAGCATCTTTTTTTTCTTTTCTAAGAATCATATCTATACAACGGCCTTTAACTACAAAGCCGCTATTTTCAGGAATAATAGTATCATATAATTGTATGGTCACCTCGTGGGCCTTGTTGTCTGGAACATTCACTCCTTTAAAATAAACGGAGTCATTTTCTATTTTAATAGTTGGATTCTTCGTTTCCACGATAAATGTGAGAAGGACGTCTTCCTTGCGCTGTGCCCATAGCACGGGAGGTGGTACTGGTGCTTCGCCCGACATTATAAGACACGTGAGGAATAGCACAAGATCTGCTCACCACGTGAAAGAATTGATCGAACAGTGAACACGAACTTATTTAACAAATCACAATTTAATTCGCTATGATAGAAATTCTGTGCACCATTCGCCGACTCGCCGATTCATTTATGGAAAACGATGTTACCATTATACGAATTAGTTAATTTATTCATACTATGTAAGTCGATAGTATTATTGATTAGTTTTTAAAATATTATAAAATTGTGTTTCCCTAGAATTATTGTATTTTTTTTAACAAAGTAAATATCTTAGCTACTGTAATAAACGTTTTAATAAAAATAAGAAAACGTTATTATTTTGAGGTTAGGTATGGTTTTATAAATATTTAAATCATTCAAACTTAAAAAAGATTTTTCGCTTTGCTTTATTTAAAAAAAATAAAATCATTATTCTTTTTCTGCAAAACTTTAGCAGCAGTATTTTTTCCTCACTACAATTCATAACCTTAAATAATTCCGATTATCATATGGTAACATCAAACACATTTAAAAATTACGCCACAAATTTGTTTGTATTTGTAATTCCAAATTTAAAAATGTTCTTTTATGTTCATAAAGGTCAATAAGGTTTACAGAATTAAATTTGTTTTCTTATAAAAGCTTTCGAATTTTATATCTAACAAAACTAGTGTTCTGTTTATAAAATAACAATATCTTTATTTTCATTATGTGTGGTGCTATTTTATTAAATAAACGTAGTCATCTATCTGGCCTTATTCCAATTATTTAGGGTCGGCGCTATGTCTAGTACTTTGCAAGAGATTTAGAAAAAGTTTTAAGATCGGCCGCCGGTCCTATTCCTTGGAAATTCGTATTGATGGCATTGCACTCCACCTTTCGAAAAAGTTGTGATGGTAGTATTTTGTAAAGCATCCATTTTATTATGCAATTTAATTAACGTTAAGTCGACTAGAAGACTATCGCTTCGTGGAAAGGGAGTTAATGAGCTAGTGCTCCTATCTCTTTGATAAAAACTTGCTTTTATTTTGTGTCAAGTAATGCGATGTAAATTTTATAACGAAATGGGCGCTTTAAGCGATATTGTCGGCAAGCTATGGGGCGGTTCCTTTCAAAGCCACGACCGAACGGCTTAGATATGATTTTTGCAGTAGAGTATTATCGAAAATAAAATATGTAAGAGTTTCTAATGTTTTATTCTTACATACAAATAAATAGTAATGACCTATTACTATTTAGTACATAAGTGGAACGGCAGAAGAAATAACCTAATTTACATACAAGACTTTTAATATACTAAAACTTCTAAATGAACAAGGAGTCAATAATGCATTAAAGTCTTGCATATTTTTGATAAAACACATACTACACTCGTAATTAATTGAAATATAGATTATAATTTTTTGAGGTACATATTTAATTTTTAAAATTTCTATGTGTACCCTAATATGTATGGACAGCATTTTATAATATATTAAAGTACCTATACATACTTAAAATTATAGTAGGTAGGTACATTATTGTGCTAAAGTCTAAAACTTTTTAAATTCTGAGAGATTATACAGAATATCCATTTTTGAGAGATTATATAGAATATAACTTGATAACATCAGAATTAATATTATAATAATATAAATAATGTCTTTATGCTTCAGCTTCTGTGATATCAGGATTCAACATGATTTTTTGTACCAGAGTAGGGAAGTAAAATACATGAACAGAACTGGAATTAGGGATATTAAAAAAATAATAATAATAATTAGACATTCAATATTTTCCTGCCCTTTTCCCACTCCAGATGAAGTTGGCACAACATGTGTCTTTCATTTGTTTCTGTTTTTTGTCAACTCTCATCTCCACTCGTTTCATTCTCACATCATTCACAGTCTATCTTTTTTACAACCTCTCTTTAGTCATATATCCATCCATGTGACTAGACAAGTCATGGATATGAATGTGGATTAAAAATTAATCACTTATGTTAAAACAACAAACTTAACAAACACATGTACAACCTAACTTTCACTTATAAATAGAATAATAAAAAACATCTACAGCTTGTAGAAAAATACATAAATTTGATTAATTAAAGTATTGGTGTATAGCTTAAATCAGACAGTGTACAAATTTGAGATTAAAATTAAGCTGCTGTGATTGTAGAGCTAATACTAAATAAAAGAGTATAAATGCATAAAGATATTAAAATTTCTATTGTAAAATGCATTAATGACTAAATTACTTAATCTTTTGGCTTTGAGAAGGTATAATAAAACAATACAGTCAATTATATAACTTCTGGCTGGATGATGACTGTTTCTTCCACCAACTTATCATTTGGTTGCCAGCAACTTTGAGAACATGTGAATATAAGAACAGATAGAAAGTGTAAATGTGGAAGAGATGTGTTATTTGGTGAAATGGACAGAGTTTCTGCAAAGCCGGGTACTAATTGCAGTTCACAAATAAGTTGTGAACCACAACGTGAACAAATAGTTGGCCGACAAGGGAACTCTTGAGCACTGTCTTTTGACGGTAAGGGCGCTCCTAGAAGTGGTGCTTCATCGCGAGAATATCTGCCAAAAAATTGTGTATTGAAAAACTACTCCCAATCATCCCATTATTTAGAGCTACTACAATAATTTATTAAGTTATAGTTACCTAAGAATCTGACCAGGGTTAGCTTTAAGACGAGTCAAGAAGGCATGAAACAGTCTGTCTCCATGTAGAGGTGTTGCTTCTTCATATGCTTCATCATCACACCCTCCTGCCTTGTCACCCATACCTGCTTCTATTTCTATAGAGGTACACCCTTTTAAATTATGATTCAAATAAACAGTTTAATTTGGGAGTAGAATATTAAGAGCAAATATTCTTAAAGAAAGGACATGAAAATAAATTTGAATATATTCTTATATCACACAACTTATAATAAATATGGAATAGTATTTCATATACTGAATTCTACTTTTAAAGTATTAAAAAATGCTTTATTCATAAAAGAATTTTATAGTCCCTAAGTCTATCTTACAAACTGAATACACATAATTTTTTGTAAAGCGCAAGAGAAATGTCCTCTTTTCTAAGCATTTTTTAAGTTAGTTAATAAACATAATTTACGTTTTGATGTATAAATTGAAATATTATAATACTATTACAAATATGTTAATATTTGAAGATATTACTGTTATAAATAAAAAGAAAATAAACAAATACCATTATCTCTTTGGTATTTGTTGAGCAATTCAGTAGCTTGATCATCATCATAAGATGCTTTATTCCATTCTTCTTCAACATAAATATATTTCGGAACAAATTGAATTGGTCCCAGTAGAAGTCTGCTTCGAATATCTGGAGGAAGTTCTTCAGGCTGAAATTATGTTTTATAAGTTTAAACATAATTTGAATTAAAGTTTTGGTAAACATATTAAATACAAAGTATCCATTTTAAAGCATAAAATACACACTTGATTAAATAATTGCTGCATGTTGTTCATGGGTGTTGTGGGTGTATCTACTATGACCAGCCCACACTCGTCTCCACCTTCTAGCTCAGCTGCTGGAACAGGAGCACCTATAGCTCCAACTGCTCCTGGAATTAAGTTGTGAAAATATTCTCTATATATATTGATTTACTATTATTTTGAATAAGCATATCCTTAAAAAAATCCAATATAGTTTTAAGATGTATTTAATAACAAGGTTTAGCAAACCTTGAACTGGAGACAGATTTGCATTGTGTGCATCCACTTGCAGGTTACCGAGAGCTTGCTCTACTGCCTCTAGGTCGTAGGAATTACTTTCATCTTCTTCATCTGAATTTCTTTAAAAATTAAAAACAAATATAATCATACAATTATCAAAATAAACTCTTTTACTTAGTAATTAATTTGTTATGGTTAAATTTCATTAAGATATAAGAAATACACAAAAATTTTGAGTATTAATTTTGAAAATAAAGAAATTTGTTTAAAATAGCAAGTTACCTTTGCATATTAACTGGGATATTATCTATGTTCATGATATTTCCATTAGTTGCATCACCATTATCATTTTCATCCCAATCATCTGAGCCTTTACACCAGCTCAGGTTAGTTTCAGCACAAGGCATCAACACAACAGCACTTGTATCACTTGGTTCATCTTTAATTTCACTTCTAATACAGGTCCAACTGCAAATACAATGTAATATTTAGTGTAATAATAGATTTCTTAAAGATTTCAAGTTAATTTTTAAATGAATAAGGGAAATGTATGAAACACTAATAATATTTTGTACAAGCTAAATACTTGTAAAGTATTTTTTCTTGCTATATATTATATATTAAGTTTTACCTGTCAATATTATAGTGCTGCAATAAACAAATAGCAAGAATATATGTCGATTTATAATCAATAAAACACAAATGGAGTTTGAAACTTAAAGAATACTAACATAAACAATGATTGTTTATCCCACAAATAGATTTATATAACCTAAGTATTATTTCAACATGTTGGTTGCCAAAATAAGAGGTTTGAAGAACTATGAATATTGTAATATCTTTTTAAATGTTATTGAAACTACAATTTCAATAATTATGTTTTAAAAAAATTATATACAAAATACCATTAATTAACTAAAATAACATACCTTTCAGACCGGTTCCAGCAGTGAGGATTTATACAGGCAAAAACATATAAAGTTCTATGATAGACGGAGCCTTCTATGGGAGCATAGCACTGCACTACAAGTAGCCTATATAAGCTACACAGTGGACATTTAACGTGAAACTGAATATTATCAAGTGGAGGCCAATTCTAAAACATATCAAAAATTCGTTAGGAATAGGTTAGAAAATGATAATAATTAACCATCCAACAACAATGAAAAATATTAATATCACAAATATTGCTTTGATTTCGTGTACATGTTTTTTTAGTTTTGTTAATTGATTGTCTCATAAGTACTATTTCGGACAAATATGAAATAAGATGTTTTCTTACTGGTGATCCGCCAATTTTATTGATCGTGTAGTTAAGCAGATTACCACTTTTCTCGCTAATTATATCTTCTTCATATCCTAAATATATTTTTCCTTGATATTTCGCCATTTCTATTATTTCTTAAGGTAAATATATATGTACATTTAAGGTTTTACTTAACATTTAGGTTTTTAAATATTTTTACTTTCCTATATTGACACTTGACAGTCTGCACTGGAAAACATTCAACTTGACAGTTGCAATATTGTATTTTCATCCTTGGCTTCACAAGATATTTAAGCTATGGCTAATAAAAACTAGGAAAAAGTATAAGTTAAAAACTAGGAAAAAGTAAGAATTTGAAATAATGGAATCCAGAGGCATTAATGGATGAGGTGAGTAAAGTGGTTGAACATTTAAAAGAGTTTACTGAATCTAACAATAAGAACTTACGAACGATTAGACAACTTAATATTGTTAAAAACAATGTCAAACGCTATACATGAATAAAGAAACGAAGTTAAGCGGATTTAGGTTTTGATTTGGAAATAAAATATTGAGAGATACCACAAGGCATGATCAACATTTTTGATAATGACAATGGTCTGTTGTAAAGATCACAATTAATTCCCTATGAAAGAACATACTCTTTTAAAGTATTTTACGATGTATAAAAAGGGCAGTATAATATCAGAACAAACACATACAACTACACCAATAATATTTCTGTCAATTGTTTTAAAATTCTTAATTCAACTGGTGAGAGTTTGAAATCTTGTGATGTAATAGACACTATTTGTATTTTTTAGAATATAATTCAACAGCTTAGCACGTTTATTTTTTTTCATAAAGTTTGCATACAAACTTTGCATGGAATTTTTTGCCAGCACCAGATTTTTGTTTGATCCTCTTATGTATACTAATATCCATTTGAGCGATGCGCATAGGTAGGCACCTGTTCCGATCGCTCTATTCTAATTTAACTACCTAAAATTACTTCTATGTATGTTCTTGTTATTCGTTTAAATAAATATATTTAAATAACCATTTTTTGCAAAGCCTAACACAACGTAATTGACAGATTTTGTTGTTTAAAGTGCACCATTACATTCATTACATGAAAAAAATGGTTGTCTGTAAAGTCAGTTTACGGACGATAATTTTAGGTGATAACGATTATTATTGTTTATGCATTTTCGTCTTTATCGGGACGGTAGTGATATCTATTCAGCTTCTTTCAAAAATCCTTATCCATGTTTATTTATCATTATTATTTATTTATAATTTAAACAAAGCTAAATATGTTTATAAACATTTTTAAACAAGTATATTGCAGTCTTTTCTGTTACGTCAATTGTTGGTGTTTCGCGTAGAGAGAATAGAGTAGCATTAGCTCTGTCTACAATGTTTTATCTGAACATTTTTAAAAGTTG
Organism: Dircenna loreta; assembly: GCA_963555665.1. Taxonomy (NCBI): domain Eukaryota; kingdom Metazoa; phylum Arthropoda; class Insecta; order Lepidoptera; family Nymphalidae; genus Dircenna; species Dircenna loreta. The sequence goes on along the minus strand of OY743099.1, from coordinate 1,367,018 downwards.
CTGGTTTGGTAAATGGTAACCGTGCATTAATTTCCAGTATTTGAATTTGATTAGGTCTTCGAAATTTTAATTTTATTTACTTTTAATTTTTATTTATTTATTCTTTATTGTCCAAAAATAATGTACAATGGGCAGACTTAATGCTGCAAATCATTTTCTTTCTACCAGTCACCCCGAAGAAAAAAACAATAAAAGAAAAAAAAGGCAATAGGGCAGTACTTATTACTTAAAAAACTAACATTACAACATACCTAGTTACAAGGTGGCGGCGGCGGTGGGTATTTTAAAATAGCGGTCAGAATCATAATATGTATCTACATATATTCCCTTACTACTTGTAAAATCACAGTAACCAGTTTTTTAAGGTTTTCTCATTTCTTTTTCACTATATGACATAAAAAGACAAGCTAAAGCATTTTTTATTGCTAGAATCCAAAGTGCGCTTAGATTTTCGCAAGTATTAATGCTTCGTTACTAAACCGCCAGGAATCCCATATAAGTATAAACACTTACACTTACATGGGATTTGATTATCTATGTCTTCGGAACTTCGTTCTTATCATTGCAAATTTGCTTTCCATGAAACACAAGGTTTATATTGCAGTGTTTTTATAGACACTGCTTCTTTTTTATATTGATATCACTAAACACTACACAGTTCTAGATTATTTCATCTACGTAAGTTTAATTAACATCGCTTTTTTGGAGTTGAAGGACAATATAATATATTAACATAAATTTAGGAACACATTTTTAGTATCTCATCAATTATGAAATAAGGTGGCCGTAAATTATATGTTTTTGGTAGCGTTGATCAATTTAACGTATTTAAAGGTGAAAAGGTTATTAAAATTGTGGAGGTCAATAAAAGTAATCAATGTGTATATGGGATACAGTATAATTTATGCAAATTCGTTTTGAATCCATTAAATTATATTATTTTGTTTTATTATATATATCAAATTTTAATAACATTTTCACGAGAGTTCTAAAGCTTATTTATAAAAAGGAAGTATCATACATCTGCGCACAAGCTCCTCTAGTAAAGATAAAGTAACAAATGAAATATTCATGACCATTCCTGGTAAAATGCCAAAATATTTACCATTATTGAAGATAGATTCACTTAATTAATCTTAAATTTGTGATTTTAAAATAAATTAGCCTTTGCCAGCAACTTTGTTTGCTTTCTCACTTTTATGTTGATCTAGACTTATATCCATATTAATTTTCAACATAATTCGTGTAGTACATATTGCTTGATCCCTGTACAAACAAACATAAACAGACAACGGACAAAATAGTTTAAAACTGTTCTTATTACAAACTAATAAGCACCTAACATGTACTAAAAAAATTGCATTTTATTTTCGCCAAAAATATGTGATGTACAGATTTAGCATCGTAACTATTTTATTATATATATATTAAATCACTTTTAGGATCTATAAGAAAACGCGTTGGTAATTTTTGTTTTTGGGTCGCATTTGGTCAATTTCTTGTATTATAAGGAGCGGTATTGCTCAAGGATTTAAACATTCATTTCGGACGCGTGGGAGACCTCGAGCTTACCAGTTCCATAAAGCTATAAGTTCAGATATCAATTGGGCATTAACGTGATTGTAAGACAGTTGTTACTATAGGATTATCACATAAATAAATAATAAAATGAAAACTTTTTGGAAGTGTTCAACTGGTTTCATTGTAGTATGTTTTAATGTTACAAATTTAAAGAATATATTTTTTACAAACGTTGAACTTATTTACCTTCATTTGATCTGCAGGTTTTAAGTATATATATACAAATAGAAGCAGTGACAGTGAATCCTCTATGTCCCACAAATAAGATTGCTCCTCATCGAAGGACAAGGCGTTTTAAAAACGACCAACCGAGAACATTTCAAGCCTATTACGATTTACTAAGACCTGGTTCTTATGATGCACCCAGCAGTCTGCAAGAGCAGCCCCAGGAAGACGATCCAGCTGATTGTGGACAAATAGAGGATTACGATGAAAACGACGTCAGACCAGGTATGGCATTTGGAAAATATAATATAATAATAGCTTCTTTTCTCAGTTTTCATTTAGACATATAATTTATGTTTTAACGTTAAATAGTCAATAAAGTCGGAAAGTATTTCCGTTTTGGATCCGTTATAGTTTTAGTTAGATTTTATATTTCTCGTTTGATTTTATAATTTATTCGCCTTAAATATTTTGAAGTCTCTTTATAATCAGTAGTAGTAGTTTTAACACGATGTTTAACAAATTACACGTAATTATGTGATAGGCAGCTACTATGTTGGTTAATAAGTAGAAAATGTTTTAGGATTAACTCTGCAATTTGTAGAATTTATTTGTACAATTTAAGAAAAAAAAACGAATAGAGACGTTTTGTTGCCAGCGATTTCGTCGAATCCTAACACCAGAGGAAATAAACTGTCGTCAGATAAAATTTAAAAAAAAATAATTAAAATATTATTATTTTTATTTTTAGTTTGATTATTTGGTTTTGTGTTTTTATGTGGAAAAGAGAGAATTACCTTTTCTAAAAAGTATCCTATATTATATTGTCTGGTTTGATAAGCGATAAACAAACCAAATTTCATATAAATCATATAGTTTTTTTGATGTGCGAAAGAGATAAACAAACTTATAACAAACCAACAATAATTTTCAATTATATGACCATATAGTAAATGTAATAAATATTTATTTAAGGTAAATATTAAAGAATAAGAATTTGGTTTGAACTATAGCTTAGTGTATGATTGCGTATCATTTAGTAACAGATGAACCAATAGAGATGTGATTTTTACTTTGAGTACAGAAATTTGGGGTATACCTAACTATTTATAGCCTAAATTTATATATATATATATATATATGGTGACTATAAGATGTAGGTACTTGTATGTTACATATAAATCAAATAAATTGAGTAATTTAACTGTGGTAGGTACATTCGCGTAATTTAAAGTACAACGGACACATTAAAATTTGTTTAAATAAAAGCACAACGAAAACGAAATGTTTATTATTTGAGAAACATTCCAAAACTTTATTTAGAAAATCGTGTGTATAGTTTATACTAAGTTTTTCTATTTATAATCTCTAAGAGATTTGCTTGTTGAAATTTTCAATCGGTGGGCGAAGTCGCGGGGAAAAACTATTTATGTGTATGCAGCATTGAATACTGTAATCATTATAATATCTAATTAATAAAATAGTATTATTATTAAATCATAAACACCCATGTTTTGTTTGTATAGTTCATTCACAATCAACAAGGAGACAAGGTCACAATTACAATACTAAACATGGCGAATCGCCTAAGTTTTTCAATAACTTCTATGGGATTTTTACAAGGCCGACCATACAACCTAAGAGACCAACTCGGCCCCCAACAGGAGGATATTTTGGAACTAATTCATACAATCCCCCCAAACCTTTAAAACCTACAGGTACGTAAATATTCATTTACAATGTCACATATGTTGCAATTAATCACAAATAATTTATCCGGAAACAACAGCGGAACTTTCAAGGTGCAAAAGAAAAAGTAAAATGGTGCGAGGCATTAATATTTTACAATTGTTTAGTCGTACTGTATAAAATATACTTGGATTAAAAACATTCATTTACTTCCCATGTTCGTTATAGATTACTTAAAACCAGTTCACGAGGACGGACACGAGCCGCATATGACGTATCGGCCTGGTTTAGTCGGCGGTCCCAGTGGACACATAATAGGCCTTCCCCAAATTAAACCCACCAGACATTATTCCGAAACCACAACGCATATAAAGAAAATAAACCACAAACACGACACCACTACTCATGCCAATAAACAAATGCTACAAAGAAAACTCAACAGGCCTCCAGGGCTGCTAGGTTCTTTTATAGATTTATTATTTAAATAAATTTGATCTATTTATAAAATTATATTGTCTTTAATAAAGTACCTATCCGTTCCCATAATGTAAATGTAATGCATTTAAGAGACATTCGTGCTTTACCTAGATGTTGTAGCCTTGATGTGTACGATTGAAATGTCGCGCTTAATGTTGCTTTGTTCTGGTGTAACTGGCATTCGTGTGAAAATAATAACAAAGTAAGAAATTAAATTGCCGACAGTACATTAGTAGATCGGATAACTTCCTAGATGTATTCATCCTGTAATAAGTAGCACGTGACAGCCGTGTCTTAATAGGTTGAGGATATATGAAGTTATGTTTTTGTTCGTTTATCTAATTCTGTCATTTAATTAAGGAGTGTGATGATATCACCGTATGGTTAGGCTGAACATGTTGTTAAATCATTCGGAATGGCTCCAAAGTACGCATGTGAATTCAGTTTAAAAGTTATATAAAGTGCTCGGTGACCATATTTTAAAAATGTTTTTTATTTATGTTATTTTGTTTACTTTACTTTCGGACTCTTTTTTTTGCGAAGGTAAGTGCAACAGACAATTAGTTTAAGGTTGAGGAAATACTAAATATAACTCGTTTAATTGAGGAATTTATATTTAATAAATTATTTAAGACTTGTAAAAATATTGCTATTATATTATTTTGTAGAACGAAATCCCTATTTAGAGGCTTTAAATCACAAGCCCTGGAAGAGCATCCAGCGGTATGTTGAAGTACGTCCAGGAGCTTTTCTATTTTACTGGTTCTATTACGCGGATGGGTATGTGAAAGGAGCTGAAGAAAAACCACTAGTAATATGGATTCAAGGTGGACCAGGGCTAGCAGCCAGTGGGATTGCCAACTTTGCGGAGATTGGACCACTAACTATGGATATGAAACCTAGAAATCATACTTGGGTAGGTAAGTTTGCTAAATTTATGAAATTATGTCCATACAATTCGTTTTTCACAAACGGTAGTGTAAAAGTATAGTTATTGTTGCTGTTATTTCTTGGTCGAAAAAGATTAAAAACGCCAAAACAAATAATATTCCGACTGTTAAGATGTAAAAAAAATAATAATATTTAAATACTTTAAAATCCTATCATTTTAAATAACAGCATTTGCCCGGAGTAACTTCAGAGCGGGCTATAAGTTTGTCGCCATCTATACCTACCTATTTGTATTAGACACTTTGAATCTTTCCGTAAGATTAGTAACAAAATCTTGTTATTATGATTGATTTTTGATTGTAACCTGTTTTAGGTGAAGGGCAAAAATCTGTTATTAATTGATCATCCAGTAGGAACTGGATTTAGTTATGCCGTAAAGAAATCATTGTACGTTCAAACGGATAAGGCAGCCGGTAAGAAGTTTAAAAACCCGTCCTATTCTGTTGTCCATATTATTTTATCTTTAAAAAGTATTCGTTTTTTAAATTTATATTGGTCACTTAATTTGCAGTTTTTTAAAGTTTAGACTTCTACGTAGTATACTTTTTTGTCAAAAAGACACAAGGTCAATAAAAATTGTATAATACACATATATTAAACGTGAAAAAAATAACCAAACTCACAATTAAATTTGAATAATTATGAGGTATTGTTCGCAAGTAAAATGTTTTGGCCATATTAGTGATATCTCAAGGTAGAATTTTTCTATTGTAACGTCAAATTAAAATAATATGAATGTAACAGTTGACGTGGGAGTTCTGCTATTGTTTATAACTTTCTGTTAAAAGGATTTTAACCTTTAATGACAATCTTAAACAATGATTTGGATCTAGTACCTACATAATCAGTGATTTTAGCACAAGCTTGGTTCATTGTCAGTTATAGGTAAAACATTCGCTAATCGTTTGGAAGTTTAAAGTTGAAATGCCCTTGATATTCAGATTGCAATACAAAATTAACTTAATATGAAAACATATTTCGTAACGTAAAATATAGCGGTCGTATTCCTTTTAGAAATACTGTGTCAGCTATCCATATTTTTTATAATATTGTGTAATGAAATTCAGTCTTTTCCCAGCCAGAGATCTCAAAAGAGTTATAAAAGAATTCTTTAGAAGTCATAAAGTATTTCGCAAGACACCGACTTACCTGATTGGTCAAAGTTATGGAGGTAAATTGTGTCCAAGACTGGGGTATTATTTATATACGGTTTGTATATCTATATTGTAGATTTTTACTCAATTTGATTTATCTTCTTAATTCTTTCGTTTTGTTCAAAAATTATAAATTTTCAGGGTATAAAGAATCATCGACTAAAGATGAATTTTAAAGGTATCGGCATTGGAAGCGGCTGGGTTGACCCCAAGCAGAGCTCTTTGGTACAGCCGGAATACTTGTACAATATGGTAAAACTGATACTTAGATATACTTATATATTTATCATATACTTAGATCCTTGAGAAGTATTTTTCAATCCAAACTATATTTTTGTTTTCTTAATGTTTCTTTAGCTATATTACGGTTATTACTTTAAGGGTGTGATTGATCTATCCACGTTTACGAAGGCAAAGAAGATTGCGAGACAAATGAGTGACTTGATTGAGATGAAGAAATACGTGACCGCTGCAAGGTTCTCGTCTTTACTATTCAATATGTTAAATGTCGAAGCAGCGATGGATGTGAATTTTAATAATATTAACCAAGACAGCCCTTACCCAGCCTTATTTGAATTGGCAATAAAAATCAACAAATACGTCAAACCTACTCTTAAAGTAGTAGATCAGAGTCTGGATTACACTTTCCTCTCGGAAGATGTTTTTCAATATTTGAACGAAAGCTTTCTTGTGCCATCTAATAAATATTGTAAGTTTGATTAATTAAATTATAACGAATGAGTATAATAATTTATTTTGGAATTGAAACCGTTCTTTAATGCCAGTACATAATTTATTACAAGAAGAATTGATTTAGATTTTTTTTATGTGTTTTCGGTATGATTCAAACATTATTTTTCTATAGAAATATCACTGTTTATGTAATCGAATTATAAGAACTCTGACTGTGTATTATACAACACTTTCTCCGTACACACACACACACACACACACATACACACGCCCACACGCACACACACACACACTATAACTGTACAGTCTGAGTCGTGTTTAAATAGTAAATCGTTTTATTAATGTATTTTTTTGTTCGTAGGTAGTTTTCATAAATGAGGATTTTATCGCATTTTGTCGCACATTTCTTTACTGTGTTATTTGTAAATAATGTTTGTATCATCAAAGGTCAGAGAATGTTTTTGTATGATTTTTCAAAACCACTTACCTAGAAGAGGGATTGTCCATTAGCCGTTTCTTAACCCCCCTCCCCCTCCCCTCGGTGATACGTTGTTGAACTCCCTCCCCCCCCCCTCTATCCAAAATCACGTGTACTTTTTAGTAAGCTAATTGAAGTTCTATTTGAAGAATGGAGGAATACACCCCTCTTTTCGGTTAAAGAATCATGTTTAAAAATTGTTTAAAATTAAGAAAAAAAAACACGTGATATCTTACTGCTAACCCCCCCCCCCCTGCCCCTTGTGATATTTCGTGATATTTGCCGATATCCCCCCCTATCGAGCATCACGTGATTAATGGACGACCCCAAAATGGTGATAGGCTCGTTCCCTGTGACAATATTTATTTTTTTCAAACTCTTGCAGGGGATTCCATAATAGACTAGTAATCAATTTAGTCGAGTCGATAAAAGTTAAGTTTTTTTTTCTTTTCAGTGGAAACCTTATTAAATGAGACGAGTCTTGAGATAGCAGTTTACAATGGAAATTTGGACATTGTCACGCCTCTTGCAGGTAAGTTTTGACTCACCAGAAGTATTGGAGAAAAATACATGAATATGACTTAGTCTCAAAGATTTTTGTTTTCCTAACTAACACCATGTAGAGCCAAAGAAAAACAATTTTAGAAACAATCAAAAGTTGGTAAGGTTGACGGTCGCCATTTGTTCGATGTGCATTTATTGTAAAACAAATAATATTCAGTGGCCGAATCGCCATGTACTGTTTAAATAGAATATATATGTAATATAAATACTTAAATCTTAGGTGCAACGAATTGGGTACACGCACTGAAATGGCCGGGTGCACATCAATTGATGAACGCGAAGAGAAACAAAATAAGAGGCAAAAAAAATGGTTTTTACAAGACCGCCCGACAACTCAGCCTTTGGTCAGTTTTTGGTTCCGGACACTGGGTAAGTAGAATATATTTATTAGAGCCATTTAATGTTATATTGAAATAATGTATTATCAAAAATTAAAGGTACCAGAAGATAATCCTTCAGCAATGGAAGAGATCTTGGAATATCTGATGAATACTAAAAACGGAGAGTTAACTTAATATATTTTTTTTAATTTATCAGAATCAAATTGACCTTTTATTTTTCTATTTAAATATTGCCAGTAATTACAACCATTGATATTTTACAATAAAACAAGAAAGTACATTCAATTACAATATAATATCTTTTCATAATTTAAATTGAATATACAAAAAAAAATATTTACAGGAAAACATTTTTATAATTATTCATAAATTATATTTCTGAAGCACCATACGCCATCAAATCTGTATATAATTTAAAACCAATCATTTTTTATACAAATTGCATTATAATTTAGGTAAATTCATCAATGTTTCAAAAAAATAAATGCATTTTCAATTTGTCAAAATAAATCATATAAGGCGAGATTGATAAACAAAATATAATTAATGAAACCAAATTATTTAATTCATATAAAACAACATTGTATTTTGAAAAAAAAAACCTATATTACTTTAGTATGGTATTATATGCAAATTGTTATAAATATTAATAAAAAGTCAAACAAACTTCATTGTCTACGTGTATTATTTAAATTCTTGTAAAAAAATTCAATATCATTTTCGTACGGTCATTGTTCCGATTCAGTATATTAATTATTTATTATAATTAGCTCAATATTCGAAGCTACAATATAAGTCTCAACATCTAACATCTAATCAGCAGTCGATCAGTCAGTCAGTCAATCAGTCAATTAGTCAGTCAGTCAGTCAGTCAGTCAGTATTCAGTAAATACTACGTGAGTCTAACTTCAGTGAAGCAATTGTCGCACACTCTAACGGGTTTGGTGTTTCCAGCCAGGGCTACTGTTCTCTCACTACACGCCCCACAGAATATATGACCACATCTTCTACAGTGATGCTGCAATAATAATTACAAGATTACGACAAAATTATACATATCAGGTTATATATATATTTACCCAGCTGTATTCACGTTAATTGTATTTGAATGGCGTGACCTGCTGTGAAGCAGCCATGCTTCGAGCTCATGAGTAAAAAAACCCTGAATGGGTTCGAAACTAGTCGGGTAAATTCCCAAACGATTCACGCGAATAGAGCTGAGTAACTATAATTATAAAGTTTTCATGTAAAAATATATATTATAAAAAAATATATGTATCCATAAAAGTTTAATAGAATATAAAAACAGTTATAACGTGTTATTGATAAGTATCTATATATAAATAATGACTGGTAATAAATAAGAAAAAATGTATATAAAAATATTTTACTTACTTTTCTTCTAGCGATTGTAAATTCCTTCGTACACGCCGCGCAGGCGACGGCATCCTTGTCGCTCGTCCAATTCGGAGTATCATCAGTACTTCTGGCTTCTTTCTCCAACAATTCCGCCAATTGTAATTTATTTTCGCTCAACGTAGCGCCGACTTCTTCCAGGGTTTTCTGAGCTTCACTGTACTGAACCTTCAGTTGATGCTGTTCTTCCTGAAGAGCCATGTATTTCTGGAGAATAAGATTTTAAATAATTAACAATATAACAACTTAAAGATCACTCCGTAACGTTATTTATTTACCTGTCCCATTGATTTTAAAGATTCTATTTCATGAGTGAGAACTGATATTTTATCTCGATCCCGTACCATAGATTCCTGGAAATACAAAAATAATATTAAGACACTTAAAGAGACAAATAGTTTAATGTATAAATATTCTGATAAATATATAAATGGTTCAATCGTTATAATAACTAACACATTATAACGAAGATTATAATAAAACCATTATAATAAATATATAAATGTAAAAAAAATACTCTAACATTTATCGTTTACATTATTTAATATATTCACTGACAGATTACGTAAATCCTTTTGGACACGTTTTTCAAAACGTCTTTCACATTAATTACAATAATTTATAATTACTTAATAAATATTATTTCAGTAATAGTATTACAATTATAATACAAGATTATAGATATATAGATAGCAGATCAATACTATTACTAAAATAATATTAATTAAGTAATTATAATAAAACCATCATATTTTAAAAGAAATTAAACAATTTGTTATGAAGTAATCATCAGAAATAATAGGATTTAGTTTCAAAACTATACAGACCACGCTTTTTAATAAAAAAAGACATTATTGCCCAGTGTTAAGAATTTGCACATTGCACAGAAATGTAAAGACATTCTGCATTCCTGATAATAACTAAATGCTAGTAGTATTATTCACTATTTTTTAGGAATATTAAAATCAAATAATCAAGTAATCTGCTGTCAAATGTTGTGGTGACCTTTCTTATTGACACACACACAATATACAGTGCTGTTTTTAGTTTGCAATGTTGACTTATGCTATTCTTTCAGATAAAATCAGTTAGTATTTCTAAAGATTATTATATTATATTTTTGTCGAGGTGTCAATGTATATTATATTTTACGTAGTAGTAATTTAACTTGAAAGTAAAATGCCTTTTTGAAAATATTTTTTAAAGTTACCGATAACTTGAAAAAAATCATTCAAACAAGCTTGATTTTTTTTTTGAGAGTGGTTGGGTTCAACAATGGGTTCCTTTATTCGTTTTAGCCCCATTGGTCCCAAATATGGAATAAGAAATTCCAATTTGGGTCCATATATCAAAGAAATGGTCTCTACTATATGGATAGCCTTACTCTATTGTGTCTTTAGATCAGAGAAGATCTGAAGGTGTTAAATTTCTGAACAAAAAATCTTTTTGGGTGGAGGAAAATAAAAAACCAAATAAGTAAGGCGCAAAATATCTCTGATTCGGGAAGCTAACACACAGGCTATGACTGCATACCAATTAAAACATATATTTAATAAACCAGTATTACCTGTAAAGAAACCCTCCATTCCCTCTCGATCCGTAGATCTCCTTCTGCCCCCACGGCTCTTATCTCCGCAGTGGTCGCTTTCTGACCTAACGACCGCGCGGTCTCTTCGAGACTTTTTCGGGACGCCTTATCTTCCTGTAACCTATCACTTTGTTGTATATTTAGTATTCAGGCCTCGGCTTGGTTTTAGCTTTATGTTGGTGTAAAAAAATCTATATTATAATAATAATTAAATGTCTGTCAGTAGGAGTTTCTGAATGTCTTAAGATAAAAAATAAGATATGTGTATACAACAATATGAATGGGACTTTTATATTTTTGTAAACATATAATTATTATTTATATTATTTTAATTCTATATCCTATGGTATTTAAGAAAAACAAACTATATTTTACTAATTAATTAATAAATACACTTAAAAATAAGAAAAGTATATCTAACTAATATACTGCAGCTGCTAAGACTTTTTTTGTATAAAATTGTATTTTCTTTAATAATAGCGTTTGATTGAGTTATAAAACAAAAAATAACCACGAAATATCTTTTAGTATTAGTAAGCATTAATAATGATATTAGTAAAAACGATGTGAATTTAAATGTTGCTAGTGCAATTATTAATATTATTATTTTTGATAATGGCAAACCTACACAATTAACATAAAATTAAATAAAATAATTTTATGGTTGTATAAATAAAATGCGTTATGTGACTGAATATAATTTATTACAAAGAAGGCTTTACATCACTAGAGCTTTAAATACAAAACTGTAAAATAAACCGACAAGGTTCTATTTGGTATGAATACATTGATAACATATGAATGCCAATAAAATCTAATTATAATCCTTTTAATATATTTTAAAATATTACATGAGATCTATTAGGAATATATTATTAAATTAAACAAGTTATTGTTATTTAAAAATTTAAATATAATCTATAATACTCGACTGAAAAAATATACAGAATATCCATTTTAGTTTTCTAAAATTGATCTGAATACAATTCTATTATATTATTATTTAAGACAATTGTAATTATAGTAATTGCTCTTGCACAAATAAAGCTAATACACAAAATACATTATTTAAATATTTGTGATCGACACTTATATAAAACCTAACAAACTTAACTTCAATTTTAAACCACAGCTAAAAGCTAAAGCAACAATAGCGCCTTGCCACTTTTGTTGTTTTTTTTTTAAATAAAATATATTAATATCAAAATATGAATGTTTCATTGTGGGGGTTTGCCAATATCGAAGGAAGATCGTTAGCAAGCGGTGCATCGCTCACACCTAAGTGCGGTATATTGATATGTCAAGCAATACTTTTTTTTTTTTTCGTAATAGGGTATTTGACTGTTTTAAATATTGTTTATTTATTTAAACGGCTTGGAGTCTAGCTTTTTGATCCTTATATATGACATTTCGTTTTTTTTTTATAAATTTAATTTTAATATTATCTCATTATACTTGAATATATGTAACAACATTTGATACATGATATTTTTTGATTTCTTGATAAAAAATAAAGGTATTGTCTTGTTTTGCGAACGTAGTCAATTACCCCATTAAATATAAGATCTAGGCACTGATTGTCGAGAGCGAGGCGTATCTTAGTAAAATGTAACCTACTTCTCATCGAGTTGATGTATCGTGCTGCCCATTGAGTCAGTCTTTGCTTCCAATTTGGCTATTAGCTCTGTTTTATGTTTCAAGGAACTTTCACATTCCTAAAACAAAGCCAAAGTATTTAACTCTTTGTTAAGTTAAAGTTAGTACAAGCATACATTAATCTATGTTAGTTTTTGATTCTATTTAATGGTTAGTGAAGTCAAGAGATTTGAAAGTGTTGCCATCATATAAAATATAATACCCCAGAAATTTGTCTAAAGAAATAAATTTTGCTAAGAGAATTGGATATTATTAAAATTCAACTTTCTACTGAGTAACAGTTTTATCAACAATACTATGTTTTCTAAACGGCGGTATTTCTTGTAAGTTAATCTTTTTATTTGGCGGCCCGTCGTCCTTGGATTTTGTACCCTTTTGGCTACTATGTGCTTTAAGCAGATCTAATTTATCGTTAGTGGGAGATTTGAGAGCTTTGACTAAATCATGATCCGGTCCAAGGAAGTGGTTATATTTTTCGAGGTTGTGAAGAATTTTGCCAATTTGCTCAGCTTTCCCCTGAAGCCTGGACACCATTTCACCTTTCTGCGTCAGTTCCATCTCACATTCCTTCCGTACGATAATGCGGCATTACGAACATAACATGTTAGTATAACAAGCTCAAGTGCAAGCAAGACTCAGATTTAGAAATAATAGATTTCTTCCATCTAAAAGCAAGTCTAAATATCTTAAGGCAATAATTTTATTTTCTTGCTAATGATATCTAACTACGACTAATGGAAGGTGTCCAAAACGACAGGAATTGAAAGCATCAAAACAAACCGCAGCATTTATAAACATAGGTTCAAACTAAAAGATTTATATGAAGAACGCACAGTCATCACTACGAGGTGAGCGCAGTATGGGCGGGTAACATTACATACATTGTCACCCACGTCAAATATAAAGACCTTCAAGGGTCGATGACTCCATCGAATTAAGATATTTAACCATCTAATAATAATGTGGGAATTGTCTTGAATTAGGAAAAAAATTACGTTATTAATAGGGACGGTCTAAAGTAATTTTAAATAGAAAACGTATTTCAAGGTTGGATTATTTTTTAATAACAAATTGGTCATTGACATTGTTAACTATTGCCCAAAGGTCAATTATCAATGGCTGCAAAGTTCGTGAAAGGGCTTTATAAGAGATGAAGGTTAGTCAAGGTCATTCGAAAAATGCACACAAATTTATAAATATAATAATATTCGCTCACCTGCAGTTTTTTGTACATTTCCAAGTTTATCAATTTTATATCGTCCAATTGTCGCCTCAAAGAAATGATTGTATCCTGTTTGTCGTGGATGTCCTTCTCCAGCAGCTTCATAGCCACCTCCATTTCAGCCTTTAGTGATATCTATAACATATATTTTTATCTATTTACAGAAGTTCTTTCTTATTTAGATTTGTTTTCAAAGCATAGAGCTAAATTTAGATATACTAGGAAAATAACAATTTATTTCAAAATATTTCAAAAAAATAATATTATAAAGTAAATAAATACCTGCAAATCTAACTCTTTTTGAAGCTCCATATTCTTCTTTCTTTCTTCTTCCAAGCCCTTACTCAATTCAGATTCTTTTTCATTCTTATACCTGTCTGACGTATTGCTCTTGATGCTTCTTTTTTCCTAAAAGATGCGAACGAAACTTTTAACATACTACTACTTTATTTACCTTGCTTTTCCTGTATAATTAAGTTCGGGAAATCATAACAAATCATAGACATTATACATTATTATAATTAAGAATAATTTTGTAATTCATTCTGTTTGTTCATAATTTATAGTTCAAGGAAAATGATTACGAATTACATTAACGATGATGTCACGATAAATGATACAATATTGTCTGTTTGTAAACACTAGGCTTTATAACTGTTTATTTTGTTTTGACAGGCAACAAACATTATAATCTAATATTTTTTTGTTAAAGAATTAATCTGAATATGTAAAATCTTTATAAAAATATCTTAAGCTATATAGCTTTATAAAAGTCTACTGTAAAGTACTGGGTACTATGAAAAGGTACTACATAACAAACCAACCAAATAAAAAATATAATGCAATTAAAAACAGTTGTAGTAAAATCTAAGTAAAAAATGCATTACATTTTAATACGTATGACCAATTTAGGAATTTATAAAAAAAAGTTGTATACTTAGCTGTGGAAAACTTGTTAGTATAATAATAGATCAGCGACAATGGGAGATTGCACGAAGCTTGATAGACTATTGACTATGTTACACGCACTTAAGATTTGTTAATAAAAAATAAAACAATTCAGAAACTTAAAACTAAAATTATATTAATGTTCAAATAAAACCTTACCTCCTCCTCAGCTTGTATTTCCACCACTTTCATTCTGCTATCTTTAGTGATGTCCTGACCTAAACGAAAAAAAATATACGTCAAAAACAGACAAAAATAAAATCTACGCACTCACTTCTAAAATAACTCACAGGTCCTCCAATTTATTTTGCTTTTGGACGTCGAGTTACCCATTATTAATAATGTATAACTGACTGACTGACTAACTGTTAAATTTAACAATCAACGTGCGATCTCACCGGCATATTGATACTAACTGCGATACATTTCACAAAGGTGTTGACGATTGAGTCACAATTCTTATCTAATGCCGTATTAAAGTGTCCTCACTTGGTACCTTATCTATTTTTGCGAAAAGTCGGCCTACTTACATAAATATGTCAATTGGGTTTTTTTTGAAAACATTAAATATTACTTTTAGATACTTTTTATTTGTTTATTTATTTATTGTTGATTAGATAAATTGATTTGCCTATGATTTTATTTTTATTGAATCTAACCCACGACCTTTGGCTCCACAGTCAGGGTCACTAACCACTAACACGGGTCAAAAAAAAAACAATATGTTGTTTTTTTTAAACATAATTTATAAGATTGTGGGCGAAGTAGTCGTAAATATGTATTGATGCTAAATATAATAAATACATAATTTCAATTATTATATATAATAATTAGGCTTTCATAATATTTTTTTCTTTCTTTAATATTTTTTTTCTTTAATATTTATACATATTAATTAATTGAACACTCCTTACTCATATAGAGAGATCAATAAAGCTGCTGGATGAATTCATAGAGATAATTTTAATTGAAGTTAAACTGATTACGACAATCTAAGGTCATGATATCGATATTTTTAATCTTTTGTAATTTGTTATAAATCATAGATCGTTATAATGTAGCGAAAGTAAAAATAAAAAATAAAAATGCAATCTAAGTAAAAATATCAACAAATTAAAATAGTAAAATTATTTCCTAAAAGAAACAGGAGAATTGTGAAAATATACCTGTATCGAACCAAAAGCGACATATCCTAATAAAAACATTATTTTCTTAAGAAATTAATAATAAAGACATCTATATATAAAGGAAATAAAACAATCGACGAGATATAAAACGGACACTTACCTAAGGCGTGTTTGAGTTGATTATTTTCCTCGACTAAAGAAATCATAGTATTCTTCGAGATGGCCAGATCTTCCTTCATGAGTGCGTTGGTAGTTGTCAAACTTTCGACTTTAGATTGCAGGTTGGTCACTGTAGCGCTGAAAGATATTCAATCGTTTCGAGTCATTATAATATATACGTGTCATTAACAAACACGAACAAGTCTATAAAACATATTTATTTCTAATTAAAATTATCTTCATTTTCCAGTACAAATCCGATATTGGTAGAATATATATTTTGTATTCATTCTCGCAACTGTTATAGCATTTCTTTCTAGTATTCCGCTAATGAGATTCTAATATTAATAGCAAATCTATGCTATGATTTTTTCTTTGTCATTGAAAAGATCAACTAATTGGATATCTCGCTTTAAGTTTGCGAAGTAAACTAATATAATAAACTCATTTTACAAATATATTATTTCATTACTAAATAGCTAAATGAAATATAGATACTTTTATATTTATAATTTTCGTGAACTTAAAACTCGAAGCCTGAATGGATCCAAACTAGTCGGGAAAATTCCGATACAATTCACGTGAATACAGCCGAGTAAATATACATATATATAATAGAAAGATATACTGAAATAACAACACAACGAGATCTATTAAGCCTATTGTGATCAAACAACGCGAATACTCACTTGAGATGTCTATTCAGTTCTTCGATATAATTCTTTTGGTCCAGCATTGTATTGATGTGGCGTTGTTTTGGTTCGTTATTTCCATTTCCATGGGCGGCTAAATCGTTGGAGGAATTGCTGCCACGAAGGTATAAGGAGAAATCTATAACACCTTGCTGACTGTCCAAATCTTCTTCCTAAAATTTTCTTTGGTTAGAAATTTATCCATAGAAAATTCGGCAAAACGGTAGTAAACTTACTTTGACACATAAATTGCAATCAACGACATTCAGGCCAACGAGTAATCCTGTAATAATAACGGCTTCTTCGTTTAACATTAAGGCGTGCGGTTCAAAATATTCTTCCAGAGTTTCTTCGCGATGTTCGAGTAAAATTCTCAAATAATCCGCTAGACGTTTTTGCATAAGAGCAAGACGTAACCAGGCTCTAGCTCGTCCCATTGCTGTCCTGAGAAACAAGGTAAGAAAAAGTTATGTCGAGTATATTTCCTGTATCTTATGAAAAAACTAATACGGAAAAGTTTTGCATATTAAAATGAACTCCTAGTTTTCTTTTTAGGTAATTTTATTTTTATGAAGTATGTTACTTTCGGGATTGTAGCAAATAGAAATAAAAACATTACAGCAAAAAAATAGAAGCAATTAAAAGCTAATTTCCATACGCCACAGTCCACTTCTCAATCAGATAATAATACACACTGTATGTATGCATTTTTTACGTAACTTCTGATTACGTAACTTGCAATTATTTACATACATCTTCAATTATTTGGAAAGATGATTATGATGGAAATTACAAGAAATTACACGTCTGTATTCGTTATTATCATAAGCGTTTGAACTTGACCTCGGCCCATATAATATTACTTACTTGACAGTCGGTAAATCTCTGATGCTGGCTGTTATATCCGCTGCTTCTGGAGAATACTTTTCGACCATTTGCAGAATATCCCACAACTCTTTTTTGGGACCGAGTAGACCCTAAAAAGTGACTTTAATAAGAAATCTATTCTTTTTGGTCGAAAGTAAATGTAAAAGATTGTTGCCCTAAATGGCATTTCAGTGTAGAAGATGTACGTACCTTTTTAGGTTTAAGTCCATGTCGCATGACATGCTCGAGAACAATGAAGAAGTGATGCAACGGCAGATGGTCACTGTCGAGCATCCGGCCATAACGAAGTGATTGTTCAATGAGTTCTTTCACAATCAGCTTTGAGATATTTACTAGATTGCTGCGTTCTATTACGACAGGATCTCGAGCTACAAAAATGTATATCTAAATGGAATTAAGTAAGTAAGTATGTGAGTCCGTTTATCGTTTCAACCGGTTTACTAAATAAAGCATCTAATTATAATATTACACAATCATCGCAACGCCGACAGGAAAAGCGATAGAATACCTAACTAGACACCGAATTCTAAAAATGGACGATTGCCGACAAAACAGGAATTATAAGTATTAATACGAATTAGAACTCAAATATTACCCATCAGAGAGTGCATGGGATCGTCTGGCGAAGTAATAACACCGTTATCAGATTGACGTGTGAAAGAATCCTGCATTTCTAAATCGTGCAGTTCCTTTAAACACAGCCACTCTCCATCGACTGACACGCGAAAATTACACAAGTAAATGGTATCCTGCGCGCCGGCCATTTCTGCATCGGGATTATCGTCAACTTGTATTCCAGATGTAATACTTAGCTCAGGCAAGGGATCCACCCCACGCACAGCGGTTAAAGAACGCATAATAAATTTGCAAAAAAACTATGAAGCGAAACAACAAATACACGAGTGGAAATCTTGATTATTTTTCCATATACATTTCGAGTTTCTAATAAAGTATCGGAATATTCTGTTTAATATCACTTCTCTATTCTATACAATGATCACAGCACAAGACTATTTAATATTTTGGTCATCTGAAAGCACCTCGAAGGACAATGTCACTCAAATGGGTTTTCCTGTAACTTCAGAGTGCATATTGATTTTCTCGGAAGCATGTGCTAGGGGAGAAAATCAATACTTTCATAGAGTGCTGCCACCTGTCGCACCAACGAAACAACTCTGTGTGTGAAGATTCTTTTTAATATTTAGAGCTACAAACACTGTTTATCTAAGTATCACTATTGCAATCTTTTAATGTTTAATACATTTCTTTATTTTAACATTTAATAATCTAGCTTTGTATTTATGATTTAGTAAATGTACGAAGTGTCTTTTTAAAAATATATCTGAAAGCGCTGATCTCTGAAATTTAACGTCAGATTTGCAGTTTGTTTATTGGTTAGCCCAGTTTTAAAGAAAGTTAATACGATACATGAAATCATTTTGCAACACTTACAACCAGTATTGGAAATTGGTAAAAATAAATATAGCAAAGACTTCATTGCTAGTTTGAACTAGTGTTCTGTACGCGTACCGTCCTTCTTTAGCCCACTTGGACGGAGTAGCGGATAACAGCTATGAATAAAATATACCATTATATATTAATTAATTCGCAGAGTCGATGTATTAAAGTCATAGTAAAAAAATAATTTTTAGGCGTTTGCATAGCTTATGGTGTCGAATTAAATAAACATAACAATAATACAGAAAATAATAAAATTTAGTCCTTAAGTAACCTATGGAAATAAACTCGAAATTGTATAATTTTCATAGAATTTACCTTTTCATAATACACATGTTATAAGATCAATACATATGAAATGGCTTTCTCACTGACTCTTCAACTTAAGTCCAAATCCTTGGATGTTTCGAAGCTGAAATTTAGCATAGAACCTCTATCACATGCTTTATTGTGATAATAAGGAAATAGGGAAAATTAAGTATAAGTTGGAAGTTTATTTGAATATAATATATGATTTTGTAATAAACATTAGTTATAAAAGTTTAAATAAAGATAAAGGGGATGAAAGATATACATAAATTTTGAAATAAGCACTATAAAATTAATAATCTGACTGTAAATATAGTAAAAACGAATTCACGGTTTTAAGAACACTCCCTAGGTGGATTATAATAGGGGATGATCTTTTGTTTAACTACAGAGAATGAAGATGGGGATGACGTTGAGTGTTATAATACATTATTATATACATTATTGAAGGAGTTATCCTTATCCAGTGAAATGTGTTAATTAATGAGAGCAATGTTGGCATAAAATTTACTTTTATAAGTTACTTTAGAAACCTAAGGTAATATAAAAAATATATTTATTAATAAGACAAGAATTACGAAGCAGTTTCACTGGCATAGTCGAATTGGTAAAAAAAAAACATATTAGTCATATTTAGATTATTAAAAACATAATTAGGGAGTTGTTTATGTTATCTAGCTGTATATTAACAGAAATGTGCTCAAAATTGTTTGTAAATGTTGAATTACCATTATTTAAGTGATAAGAATATAATAACGATAATATATTTTCCTGAATCGATTAGACATTCAGTACTAAATTTAACCATTGTGAAGCCATGGTAGGTCCATTGGGTGGGTGGAAGTACAATACAATATAGATTGTAAAAATATACAGAGTTTATTGATACTGTTTCTTTATATGATTAAAAATTATTAAAATTTAATTCTATATCAGCTAATTAAAATGGTCATTTTGTTGTATTCTAATTACTCAATGTTAACTGCCATCTACTTTGGCTTTTGTAGTATATTTACAATAGAAGTACAAATTCTTTCTATTTATTTTAAAAAATTACACTTCAATGAAATTTTTTACTACTGTAAGTTATTAATAAACATTCATTAAAACACTGTCAATAAATCATAATTAAATATTTAGTATTTTAGGAACTGTTTAACAATCATGATGTATAGTGAGGAAATCTTTCTACCGGTACCAATATTTCAAAACAAAACTTAGAAAAGTAAGAGTATTTAGTTAAAAGTACATTTTATAACAATTATTACAAATCTATTGAGAAAAAAGTGAAATTTAACAATAATGTTTTTTTGAGAACAATGATAAAACACCTTTGTAACTGTAAACAAGATCGGGCAAGTTTGTTCTATGACATATGATCAAAAATACTATCCATAAGCATCGAATACCTGATATCAATCTCTTACATTCTTAGTTACGGTTTCACCACCAACATCATAAGTATAAAGTTTGTTTTGATGCTGTAACTTCCTTCTATTACGTGTTTGAAAATGTTTAAAATCAAAATAAAAAGTGACTAAGGGGGGCTAAAGTATTATTTCAACATATATATAATCTACTTACATTTTGTTTTGTAATAGTAGGACTTCTGCGGTCTGGATAACAATAGTTCCGGCCATCTATCCTCTCTACTGGAAGATATTGAGGGGGATCTATCTGCAGCTTGTGATGTCAATGACGTAGTAGATGTAGTTGGGGACAGTTCAGCCTGTTTATCTTGAGAGGACGCCATCACTATTATCTATTATGAATATTTATTCTTTGAAACATATTTTTCAAACAACTTTTTCACTTGACGTGTCACATCATTTATCAATTCGTATGTTGTCTGTTGTCATTGAGACAAATGATATGTAATCAGTCATTGTAGTTTTAAAGACAGACAGTAGACAGTGACAGCTGACTGCTAGAGTGCATTTATAAATAATGTTTTAGTTTTGGGAAAACAAAACCTTTTAGTCTTTCGAAACAGGTTGATTTAAAACAATCGTATTATTATAGAGCTGTAACTCTAACTCTAACTGTAACTATTAAAAAATAATGTTTTGCTTATAATAGAACTATATAATTATAACTAAAAGAATAACTTTCGATTTTCTATAGATGAACCGGCTAAAAAAGTTGAAGTAATAATATTATGACCCAAAATTTGTATAAAAATATGCTAGTCATACTTTTAAGTACCACTCATAAATTGATCCACTTAGTAATTGGTAGCAAAGGCTTCCGCTGGTCACTGTCATTAGTTGAGCTATTTAGTAAACCTAAAGCCTAGCCTAACTTAAAAACCTATTTATAATGTTTACTTTTAGTTTCACAAATCTCGACCTATAGCAAAATAAAACAACGTATTTGGAAATATGTTCTTAAATGCGGTTGTCTGGTAAAAATAGGCAGGTTAGAAATTTTTTTTTTATCCTTGATGCGACCTTATCTCTCTCTCTCTCATTGTTATTATTTCTATTATATATTATTGTCTGTGAGTGCGTAGGAGGTTTGAGAGTCGAGCATCGTACGCGTTTGGTTGTATAATCTCAATACTCAACGCGTAGGAATTTAGATAAAACTAGTTCGTAATTGTTTTTTTTTACTTTAAATTACACGTGAGTTATAATGCAATCCTTGATCCGACCAAACCAGCCCTTGAAATTAGCACAGGCCACGTTAATCATGAAGTATATTGGACTGTAATTTAATATAATATGTTAGTATCTGAATGGAATTTCAATGCTTGCAATGCTCGTAAATAGAATGAGATGCTTTTATCAGCTCAGCAAGGGATTTCAAATACAATAATGTCTAAGCTTGCTTTTTTTACGTTTACGTTTGCACCACTGCACACTGCATACACGACCAACAAAGTTCCTGGCTAGAAATGTACATATGTGATTTTTGTGGTGGTGGACGTTGTGTTATCAAAATGGTGTTGATGTATGCAGATTGCAGACCTCAAATGTGTATGAGAATTTTAAGAGTAGCATATTTGTTTCTTAAATCAAAGAATTAAATAAGTTGAGTCTTTATTTAGTTAATGTGATGACTACGATATCCGGTAGGTAAAGCGCTTTTGTTTTTATTGAGAAGCATAAGTTTTTTCATTTACCTAATAAGCGAATATAATAATTGTTTCAACTCAAAAAATATCATATCAATTATAGATTCTTATGTAAGTAAAACTAAATCTCGATAGCTAGTAAAATGTTCACAGGTTGAAAAGGGTTTTTGTACATGAACAAGTTAGAGGGAGATGAAGGGAGAGAAAAAGACAGAGAGAGATTTACTAGACTAGACTAGACTAGTCATTTAGTAAATGGTAGTAACACATTTACTATTCTAATATAAAAAGGTAGGTATTATAGTTACAACTACATAGTTTTTGATGTGTCATAATTTAAAGTTAAACGATAATATGCACTTTGATATAATACAATTACTAATACTTATCCAAGATATAGGTATATTTTATGTCAAGAAATATGTTGTTGATGCGTTTTACATAATTGTTCCTACATCAATTATTAATTATTGTAATACAAAACCAATCGACCTTTTTTAAAAAAACTTTGATATATACCAACTCCATGAAAAATCAATAAATAAACCGTTGTTGTTTACATTACATATGTCGTACTGTAAATCTGTTCATTATTTTTATAATATTCAATAAATACAATGAATTTCGAATATAAAACAAAATTGAAGCCTTTGAAGGTATTTTTCGTCAATCCTCTTGAACCAGCTTCTCAATTAGCGATAGTGAAAATAATGTCTGGTTTAGTGTTTGGAAAGGATCAATCTATTGATCTGACTCTAGTGGTTTATTCTAATGAGTTTAAATCTGCAGAGGCTTTCAGGTTGGAGATAGAATCATGTGCCTTTTCATGCACTGATTCCATAAAAATATCTTCTGATTTGCCGTGGTAAGTATGTATTTTTACAATTAATTTTAAACTTTCAGATCTGATATAAGAAAAGATGAAACTAATGGTTGTGATAACTGGTTGTTATCAGAAGTTAACCAAATCTTCTGATAACGAATAGATTTTATCTGTTCCCACACAGAAATCATCATATTTTTTTACAAATTACACAACAATAATTGTAAAATCCGTATATTGTCGCGTATTCTTATGTTTTATGTATTGCTAGCTCTCCCCCGCCCACTTTCCGGGGCATAAAATACTTGTCTGAAGTCACGGGAAATATGAGAAACATATCCATAGCCCTGAAATTACTTGTCACTATTACCAATATCCATGCTGTAGGCCTACTGGGGACCCCTGTAAAATAACGACGAGGACATCAATTTTTTTATGGTATAGGGAGGCAAACGAGCAGACGGACATCGGCCCTGGACATCTCCAACTCAAGAGCCAGAAATGCGTTGCAAGCCTTCTAGAAGGGAGTATGCACTTTTCTTGAAGGTTAGAATGTCTTATTGGGCCAGAAATACCTAAGGCGACAATATGATCCAGAAATTTGTCGTGGAAGGTATAAAGCTTCTAGATAAGCATACAGTGTATGCTTCTCTAGAAGTAGAGCGCCAGCTGTTGAGGTGGTGAGGGTTAAGGTCTTTCTCCCTTTAGTATAAGCGATAGAGAATGCAGTGGTAAGCTACATCTCCTTGCAAACGCCAAGGGATCAAGCTGATTGGAAAGGTTTTGGCACTCGATAATACGAGTCGCTCGCCGTCGATACTGGGGTGCCACTGAAAACAGATGAGAACAGTACTCACATGCGGCCGAATCTGGGCCTTATCAAGGTGCAGAAGGTGGGCCGGAGTGAAATACTGTCTCGATTTGTTTAGCACACCGAGTTTCTTTGAGACCAATTTGGCCTTACCCTCAACATGACCACGGAACTGGACCTCGCTCGATATATCGACGCCAAGGCATCCAATACTGACTGCCAATACTGACTGCGGCAGTTAGAGAGGCTTTCGAAGGCGATACGACAAACGATATATTTTCTTCTTTTAATCTAAAACTTTAAGGAGTAAATATGATAAACAATAACCTGTGCAGTAGACATTCATGGTATGACAAATTTGGTATCTGCACCAATGTGACAAACTGTCAATCTTTGATAGTTCAATTACGTAAAGTAGATCTAAATATTGTTCCACCTGTCACGCTTGGTACTACTGTCCTACCGTTTCATTAACAAATAATTCTTATTAATGGTCAGATCTTTTAATACATCTGTATTTATTTTGGGCATGTATATTTCATATGATTTTTATATGTATAATATTTGTATAATATTTTCCTCAAATTTATATTTCTTTCTTTATTTACCGTCTATTTTGTACCGCAGATTAAGTCTCAGCACATCCCAAGCTTTTGTTAGAGAATTTAGCGTTTATTCCGCTAATTGTAACATTTTATGATAACATAAATAAATAGCTCGTCTAAATACATTTATGATCCGCACAGGCTTTATTTTATTTATAGTTTAAAGCAGCTGACGTGTCTTATATATACTCGATCGACTATATCGACTCGGACAATAAGTTATCATGATACTAAATTTCATCAAATTTTCTTCACTTGTTCTGAAAAAATACCATTAATAACAACTAGACCAAAATTATAAAAAAAAAAACAGCCCTTTGGGGGTCTATCAGTATTTAAGTTCGAATTGCTCTAAAGAATTTCCTTTCTTCTCTAAGTTTCTACATTTAAGAAAGACTAATAAATAATGTCCCTGGCCTGATGTGGGTCTTTGTTTTGAAAAATTATCAAATACAGGGAATTTAAGTTTACTACAAGAGATATATTAATTATATCTTTAATACACTTAATTAAATTAAATTGTATGTTATTATTATACCAATTTGTTTTCAGTGTTTCAGATGGTGATGTATTTTGTTTCATAACTAGTTTTAAAAATCCGAATTCTTTTACCGTTAGTAAAGAATCACTTGATGACGAATTTGAGGCTGTATATCTTACAATAAAATTAGCTAATAATTTGAGATGGATAGACAATAAAGAATCTACAGTATCTGAACCAGTTAAAAGAGCCCATTTTGACGTTAACCAAGAAAAAGTTCCTAAAGATAAATCTAAGCCCATTATTATAACGGATGGTTTAGTATCAACAGATATTATCAAAACATTGTCAACAGATCTGCCCAGTGACATATTTTACTACCCAGCACCAATAACAGCGATCGCCAGGTCTATATTAAGCGATTATTTAAATGTACGTTACTAAAAGATGTTTGTTTAATACAATGATAAAGTTACTTATAGATTCATCTGTAAATTTTTGTAAAGGTGCCCAGCAAAACCATAAATGAGATCTATGTTTGGGCTGCCAACGATGCAGTCTTTCACGTCGAAGTAGAAAAGCCCTTGATTATTAATGACATATTAGACGTGAAGTCGCAGTGCAATTGGGATATGGTTGGAAAAGATTTATTAAAATCATTTAATTTAGATTCAACTCATTTTAGTGCCTCATGGATGAAGAAAGAATTTATAGAGAAAGTATGTCACACTTTTCGATTATTAACTTATTCATATATATTTTTTTAATAATTTTATAAATTATTTTAAGTTTCGAATACAACATTAAAAAAATCTCACGTTGGTTATAAACTACTATAATATTCATACTTTATTCTGCATTAAGCGGCTCTTATTCAAAACGTTCATGGCAGTCGAGGTTCGCAGTATAGGCGATGCCTTTTTAACTTTTAACAAAATATAAATATTCCTATGCATTCATATACACAGGTAACGTCATCAGCGTTAAAGAATCCTTACGGATGTATTTATAGGGCAGTTGAATTTACCAAAACTTTGAGAGATGTTTGGCGAACGCGTACAAACGACGATGGTACAAAACTTTTCAGGAACATTGGATGCATTAGTGATGGTTCTTTAGGAACTATTAAAGGTAAGATTCTAGTTACAACTTTATTGAAACAACTTACTATTTATATTTGATTTAATTTTGAATGGCATTTTTAATTATTTGATCATTCAAATATGCTGTACAAGTTATTGTATCAATGTATAATTTAATACGATAGAAACCTTAAAGAGTTATTTTAGAAATTTAACAGTAAATTGGCTAACAAATAAAAGCAATCTTGCTGTTGTTCCTGTACAGGATATCCATATATTTTGCCAGTTATATTTGAGGGCAAAGGCTTTTGGAGCGTTAACAACGTCTTTGAAGATAGTATTCACCTCAAACAGGAGATTAAAAGAATGAACAAGACAATTAAACAATATCATGAAAAGGTGTAGTTCTAATTAATTTTCATTTATATTTTTTGGTTTTATTATTTATTTCATGTTTAATAAAATAGGAATTACGATATCAGTAAACTATATTTATAATAAAGTTATAACTTGAAAAATATTGCCACATTAAAATATAAGATAAAAATGTAATACGTAAAAATATATCATATGATTTAAATAAAAATATTTTAACGGTTCTAACTCGCGTTAATAACTATTTTGGTAATTAATTGGTATTGGCTATGGTATTACGGTAATATAATTTATATTATACATTATAAATACCTGCTCACGGTGATCACGGGACGGCGAGATGTAGGTTTCAGTCAATAGGTAAGTCAGTTAATGAGTCATCTCTCTAAAAAGGTTTCGGCCATAGAGTTCAGGACGGGCACAAAACGCACTAACAGTACCTCGAGGTCTCACAGTGAAGAGTTCTAGGTGTTAGAAAGTCTCCAACTATCTTCTCTATTAAAATTAGGATAGCTTTTTATTTCAATAGCTTCGCGAATCAAAAAAATAATTTGTGGTGTGTTCACACACAGCTGACTTCGATGTACGCCTATTTTTGATATCCGCTATGTGTCCCCTAACTCTTGATTCTCCTCTTTGTTTGACAAATTTATGACACATCAACGTATCTCAAATCTCAATCGCAGTCAAATGAATAAAAAAAAAAAAGAATTTTTTAAGATGTTTTCAATTCTGTCCATAACTCCTTTTACGTAGGCCTGGTTGTTGCTCAACGGTTGTTGAGGTTGATGTGGCTTTATGTGGCTTCTGCAATACTGACGAGGTACGGTAGGTGGTTGTTTTCTAAGGCATGCTTGATGCTGGAACTGGCTTTCTAGGTGTTCAGCATCGCTGATGTGGTATGCTCTCTGAAACAAAGGTTTGTAAACTTTAGCTAACTGGCCAGGGTCGTGGAGGGATTTTGACCATTGAGATACCTATCTGCATGTGTGGGTTTCCTATAAGGAATGATTTGACTATTATTCCATTGTAAATTGTAAATTATTATTAATGGGATTAATGTTAACTGGAAAATCAGATGTTTTATTACTAGGTCGTATTTTGAAGGTATCATCTACATACCGTTTCAAGGTCTTCAGTATAACTGGTTTAGTACAAACGGCTCTCGTTTCGAATGGCTCCATATAGATGTCGGCAGCAACGAGGAAGACTGGAGAATCTATCGCCACGTCATCAATTTGTATATAGAATTCATTTCTAAACATTAAGATATTTATTAAATTGTACCATTTTTTTTTCACTGTTATTTTTTTTCTGTTTTATGTTTTTGTTATTTTATACTCAGGGTGTACAATAAAGAATATTTATTATTATTATTATTATAGATGTTAAACACTTAAAAATATTTTATTTAAATGTTTACTCGTGGTTTATTTTGTCTCTATATCGCGAATCATATAAAACCAATGAGCCATTAGAAATTTGTTTTTTACTGTTAGATGGCCTAAAATCTAGATAATGGTCTGATGGTTGCCATTACATATTTACATGAAATTTAACTACATTCAAATATGTATTTTAAATCAAGTTAATATAAAGAAGTTAACACAAACATGTTTCTGTTACAGCTGATACCATACTGCAAAAAGTTTTTGAAAGAAAATATAATTAATCGCTCTCTAGCTGAAGACAACAGTGGAACGACTTACTACTAATTATCCGCCTCTTTTACATTATGGTACAAATATGTATTGATTGATAAAAAGCTTGTTTAAAAAAAATGTTTCTAAATATCTTATATCTTTTTTTATTTACTAGTGTATTATTATCATACCATTGCACTTAATTTTAAGATTTCGTTTCGACGATCCAATTATATTTCTTGGCTACCCACAGAGTCAGCTTAATCTAATCGACACACAGAATAATAGATAAATACTCCTAAGTCCTAACGCGGTAAGGGAAAACAAATAAAGCGTATGTACCCACCAATTAATATTCAACCGAGAACTGTCTCGTCTCTCTGACTACATCATTTGCTTAACTTCTTCGATCAATTTGGTTTTTGAGTGCAGAGTATGAAATTTCATAAGGAAGACCGAGACAAAGATAAGTCAAATGCTGTTCAGTTCAGTTCTTTGTTGAGTTCAGGAAATGTCATTTTCTATTTCGGGCATTTGGAGTATAAAGAAAATAGTAAACTGCATTTTAACAAACATCTTAGCCAAAACACATTATTATTAACTGATGAACTTTGTTCCAAAGTCAAATAAATAAGCAAAAATACATTTAAAAAATATAAGTATACCTGCGTTTGTTTTAATAATTTTGTTAGTCAGGTATGTAAAGTTACTTTACGAGCGTAGCGAAGAGAGTGAACTGGTAAAAATTGATAGTCTTATAATTTTGAAGACTTATATAATTATTTTCTGCATAAGATTATTATTTGTAATGCTATATTAATGAAAGCTTCTAGAAATGTTGATGAAGTTTTCAAACGATGTTTATTTTAAAAATACGCAAATTTGACTTACAGGATAATACACAATTTCAAATATTATATATATAATATTTTAAATATTATATATATATAATATAAACTGCTATTTTATAATTTTACTAGAGGCTTAAGAAATAATATTTTAAACAGAAATCATAAAAATTCCATTAAATCTTGAGGCTTTAAAATATTATTTATGTTTAGACTCATTAGCAAGAAAGAAGTATGAAAAGCGACTTTTTCATTTCGAGAATTCAAATCAAAGTCGTCTTATTAGCCCGTAAAGAAAAACTTAGATTAGTTGTCGAGCTCTTATAAGTGGACTGGTCTGCATTTGCAAAGAGGACTCCAATGACATTTCTTCTTTATAACTTAATTATTCCATAATGTTACATGATCTCTAAATGTTTAGTGTTAAAGTTAAAAATATAGGTGTATATTAGAAAACTAACTAGATAATATAAATAAGAATGAATAAATTAATAAATAATCGACGTTAGTTAATTCGCACGGTAAACAATTTTAATTCATTCATTACACATTTGGACTTCATAATCAATCTTTGTAAAATATTATAAAATAGTGGCCGCAAAATCTTTATAAAATAGTGCAAAGTGGACCCTTAAGGGATTGAAAGTCTTAGGGATACATTAACGCAAACACGCTTCCGTGATCCAGCCACGTTGTGTCGCTCCAGATTCATTACCTGTCCCAGCTTCCTTGGATTTATTGACATTTTCCCTGTTTTATTTCCAGAGATTTGGCCGAATGAATGAACACCATCACGAGAACATTAACGTCACCCTTGGGAAATTTCGTTTGTATTTCATGGTATTTTATTTCGTAATATGAACGATTAAAAGGTTAATAGAATTGAATTAAATTAATTTTTGAATGTAGTTGGTTTCTTATAAATCTTGTGCTCCCAGTTTTATATTTATTATAACGTGACATTACTAACTTTTAAAAAGTTAAATGAGATTTTACAATAAGTTCGTATATTCATTTGTTTTGTTACGTTTGAAACTTTGATAATAAAAATGTTGTTGATAACAATGACAAGAAACAATATATGAAACATACATAAAATTTGATGATTTTTGTTTTTATGTATTTATAAATAATAAATAAGGAAACTTCATATATTGTTAAATAATTATAAAAATAAATATTTAAAACAAATACCACCCAAATGTTCATAAATATTGTTAGTATATTTCATATTACTTTATTTAATACTTTTACATTACATTATATCACGGTATTCGACGCAATATAGTGTCAGTTTATAAACAATATATTGTTGGCTCCTCAGTTCAGTTCGTAGCTGTCTCGTAGCTGTATAACTGTCAAGAGTCAAGAAGTCAAAGTTACGATTACTGTTATGGATCTATCTTCATTTTACTTCGGTTAGTTTATTTATTTAAAAGCAGCAAGGCACTTCGAGGTATATTCAACTTTTTTCAAACACGCTGCAATATTGACGCTTCCATCACTCTATATCAAAGAAAATATATTCATTTGTTGATATGAAAATAATTGCATAACACTTATATGCAAATAACTAAAGTAATAGTTAAATTATCTACCTAAATTTAGAATCATTAAAATAAAAAAAATATTTTTGAGCAATGATATTAGTTTTAACAATAATTTGCCAAAATGTGACAGCGATCTATAGATTAATACGTACTTATATCTTAAGCTTATTACAATACTAAGGAATATGCTGAAGATAGAGAAGTTGAGCAATTACCAACTTGTTGACAATTGTGCTCATGTAACTTTACTGTAATTGCTTCCAGGGTGTTGTCTATTGGCGTTCTTGGTTAAAAGTTCAGACATTATATAATTAACTAGCAACGCATCCGATTTGCGTATGAAAACGTGCGTTGTTACTTCGTCAAAAGTCGAAAAACGTATTCGTTTCGTACAAGAATACATTAGCGAACAACCTATTCGCTTCGTTTAGGTAAACGTTAACGAAAAACGTATTTATAACTTCTTATAACAGAGTTTGTTTATAGCAATAAATTCATGCATTGTGAAAAATATGGTTCTAGCAAAGGCAAATCAACAACTGATGCGGGTGCAACGCTTTTTAACTCATTTACAAAGCATGGGAACAGAATGCAATCCTGGTGTTTTCCGATTTATCGAAGGCCTTTGACTGTGTCGATTGTCACACATTGCTATGCAAACTTAACCACTACGATGTGCATAGTGTTGCGCTTGATCTAATTTATCAAACATTGCCAAATTATTTTTAAAAGTGCAACTGTTAAGTTTCTGGCCAGCTCTTCTCAGCACAAACGCCGCACGCACCCCGCAAGCACCCCACACGCACCCCACACGCACCCCACACGCTCCCCACACGCAACCCGCAAACACTTCTCAAATGTTAGGTATCTATTTGTCTGATGTATAGGCGCTAATACAATAAGATAATAATATAAGAATACGATAATACTTTAAGATTGTCATCTGGCGCAATAGAAAAAAAAAACTATATATGTTGAATATCACACACACGCACACAGTATTGTGTTTCTTATAATATAAATTTTACTAATTCTTTAGCCTCAGCACCACGTGGTCACAACTCAACAAACAAACTCTTATGCTTTATATATTAATATAGATATTGTTTAAAATGATTAAAGTTCGATTGCTGAAATCCATTGCAAATGTGAGCATCATAAAATTAAAATGTGAGCATCTTAAAATCCTTGCGGACGAAGTAGCAGGCGACGGTTAGTATGATATAATTTGATATTTTAATTTAATCAGTGCTGTTCTAGGGCTCTGTGATGACGTTCAGAGAGGAACAATTCATGCGTAACGATCCAATTGGAGGCGACAAAATTCGCGTATCCACGTTTATGGTCCGGCGCGTGTTGTTTATGCGACCGCCGAATTTACTGAATTACGTTTCAGTATGTGAACATGTATACGTTTGACAAAATGTAATATTTCTCATACCTTTATTTAAAACAGTTTTGTTCCTAAAAAAGGTATTTATTTTCTAAAGTACATGGAGCGCGATCAAAAGTAGATGTTTCATTGTAATGGAGATGTATTTTTACGCATTTGTATGTCGTTGAAGTATAGAGGATCACGTAATAGCGTTACAAATAAGGAAAAGGAAAAAAATATTATAAACCTTATTGTAAGATACATATATTTCCTACATAATCTTTGTTGATTTTTTAAATCAAGTATATAGCTTCTAGTAGAACAACACGTACGTACACGTGTAAGATTCCTTACAAAAATAGATTAAAATCACGAATAAAAAATAAAATGTAAATAAAAACTGAATAAAAAATGGTAAAGAGTAATGGTGATTATAAAATATTAAATAAGATATTAAATAACATACGTATAAAACACATGTTTTATAAAGTTATCGTTAAGTACCTACATGAGACAGACTTATAAGGAAGTAAACAAGAAAATTAGATATTCTCACCAATATATTATAGACTATATTTGTATTCAATGTAAATGTACTTTACTTTTCCTAAAGAAACTCAACCGACAAAGGTCTCTGCTATCGGATCACATCGTTTGATTAAACTCTTGTATCTATTTGAATTCTGATCAAAGGGTATGTAATGGCCATTACAAAATGCTCTGTTTGTTGATCAGTTGAGCAATGCTGCGTGTGGAAATGTATTACCATTAAGTTGATGAATGACTCCTTTATAATTTGGTTCAGTAAAGGGTATATGTAGAATAAAAAATAGTATCAAGTTATTACTTTAATATTATTAGCACTTTGTAAGTTTTATTGTGTATAATTTTTTTATTGAGCCTAACAGAAGCTAAGTATTTAGTGAAGTAGATAGGAGTGTAAGGATAAATAAATTTATCATAATATAAATGGTCCTTTTTAAATGAACAATTTTAATAACTTAAGTCTTATTTTAAAAGGATAGTGTGTTTAAATGTGTGTGATTCTCCACCGTTAACTGTAATCATAAGAGTCCACCTTTCTCCACCGTTCTCCACCGTTAACTGTAATCATAAGAGTCCACCTTTCTCCACCTTTCTCCACCGTTCTCCACCGTTCTCCAGCATTAACTGTAATCAGTAAATAATCATTACTAATCCTTGTGTCTACAACATCATACATTTGCCAGCTCTGTTGTTTTGATAACTTCGTATGTGAGCATTTTCAGATAGACAACTTGACAACGCGGATTGGAAAGTTGGTTTTAGCTTCAAGCGCTCGCGCGACGTCGAATCGATTGCACTCGAAGTATTTTTATTTCTAATATCGTTAATTTTTGTCGTATACATTTCTAGTCCCTGTAGTAGCCTGTTTCCCTCGTAGGGATTACAACATAGATATTTAAAAAAAAAAGTTGTAGTCTGTAAAGTGTGTGTGTGTGTGTGTAAAGTACCAGTACTTTCCGAAGGGCTTAGATCGTTTTTGTTTTGATCGCGGTGCAGACGTTGACAGCACGTCGCTTTAAGCGAAATATAATTTATTGAAATATCAATAAATTTTATTAAACTAGACATCTAATAGTATAATACTAATAGTACAAAAGACGCACCATCCGCTAACGATAGTGAAATACTTACTCAAATACTACAAGAAGATTATACGAGTGAATCTGAGCTCAGTGACCGAGGTTTCTGATCATTTTCTAGTTCGAGAGGAAACTCGATCTCCTGAAGAACTGACTCACTCTGATTCAGAGGAGGAAAATATACCTCTTTCTATATATATTTGTAAGTCGTTTTTCATTGGTCGTGATAAGATAACAAAGTGGCAAAATGTAATAATAACAGAGTTAGAGTGAAGTTCAAAATTCGGACAGACGATTCAGGTACTCGTAGGAACGGCGTGGGTATCACTAAATTTGTGGAAGCATGGAATTTATTCTTTTCTGAGGGTTTTTTGAAATTATTGTCCAACACACCAATGAGTTTATAGAAAAAAAGGCTCCATCGTAGAACAGTCCCCGTGACTGCAAACCAATTGATTCCTTGGAAATTCGAACATTGTTCGGATTATTATATAAAGCGCGAACCTTGCGTGGGTGTGACTAAATTTGTGCAATCATGGAATTTATTAATTTCTAAGTATATTATTTAAATAATTGTCCAGCACACCCATGAGTTGACAGAAAAAAAGCTCGAGCGAATAACAGACCTTGTGATTGCACAGGAACTGATTTTGTGAAAATTAGAGCATTTTTGAATTGTTATATGAAACAGGAACCTTGCGAAAATCATACACAAATTTAGAGGATATTAAAGCAGGCGTAAAAAACCTAAAAGAACAATTAGAGGTAATTTGAATATGAGCACTGATGGTATTGATAATGAACCAAGCAGTAGTTCTAGCGTATACAGAAGTATATATGTTATTAAATATCACCAGCGAATATCACCAGCCGTGGTCACGGGATGACTAATGTGAGCTCAGCTTCGTCTACTACACTAACGGTGTCTTTAGTGTCGTTTGTTTAAATGCCCTCACATCCGATAATAACAATATTAACAGCATAAATAATATTAACAGCATAAATAATAACTCGCGCCTCACGAAGACGAAGACTTGACAACTACTCGTAATGGATATGAGACTAATATATACTTGACATTGAAGTAGAATTGAGTATGAAAGTTAACAATCATTTTATTCATTACGAAGTTATAATAGATCTCAACTTTCAGTTTGTGAGTTTATTGTACTTTATAAGTTTATTTGTTGGAGGTAATTTTCAAAGTAATTTATCCGAATCTAATAATTCCTCATCCAGTGTTTAGAAATAGCTTTTATGGTGGATTTAGGATAAATTATATTATTTCCTAGAAATAATAATAAGTCTTTTTGTGGAGAGCAATTTTGTAAATAAAGTTGACCAAAAAAAGCTCGGGCGAACGAGTTTTTTTACGGTCTCTGTGTTCTGAAGGCCTCGCGGACGGAGTCACTGGCAGCAGCCAGTATATATATAAGTAAGATAAGATAAGATAAATATTCTTCATTGTACACCCAGATTAAAAATTCCAAAAAAAAAATGGTACAAATTTGTCGGCCTTATCGCTAAAGAGCAATCTCTTCCAGGCAACGAATTGTATGGAGGAAAAACCATACACGATAAACTTGAATCGAAAAATACAAATTTTATACAAAATATTTATATACATCATTTTTATCAGTCAATACAAATGGTTTTGGTAATGCAAAAAGTAAAGGTTATCGCTTTATAGCAAATAATATAAAGTATGTTACGCATGCGATGTATTATTGAGATCACAGTTTTATGAAATAATGAAAAATTACATTTATTATAATAAAATTAGAAATATTATAATAATAAAATATATATCTATATACAAGATCCAGTGTATCGACTAAATAAGATCAATAAAATAATGAACATCAAAAACCCTGGCAAAATTGAAGTCTGCCGTACGGCATATTAAAATAAAACATATATGAGTATGTCAGATCACCCGTGGAAATTGAATTGATTTATTAGATTCGAAATGTCAGGTTAATCACCTGGGTGGAACCAGAGATGGCGTGGTGATCGTAATTAATTATTGGTGTTGGTTGACATGTGATTGGACGATCTAAGCTTTGACAGTCAGGTGGCGGTACGGCCATCTTTTGGAAAGAGAGGCTATTCTGTTTTGGAGGCATCGGTGCGATCAAACGCATCCCTGAGATCACCGCGTTTGTAATCTTTAATTATTTAAGCAACCCTTTTTGATTTTGCTGTAATTTAATAGTTAACATTATAATCTAATCATATCAAACCACACTGTGTAATTATTTCGAGTTAAAGTCAAACCTAACAAATGAGTGACCATGAGGACAATGTGATGATCGGGAGGAGCTCAATCCGTCATATATATCAAATTCCTAAATGGTCATATTAAGGCGAGACAGTTCCTCTCTAAGCGAAGTGATAGCTATCAACATATTTTTTGTCTTGCTTCAAATTGTGAACAATACCACCTTCTTTATAATATGATTATTCCAAATAAATTAAATATCGTCATTATAATTAAAGTCAACTTTTTCTTTCGCAAACGTTTACTAAAAAAATTTACTATGAACTGATTTCTCGCGCGGTGTTTAAACATTTTCTGTGAATTTATTATAGCATATAACTAATATTGGTTTATACCGTCATGTAGGTACAAAATAAGCATAGTGTTTTTATACATACTTACACAACATACTACTATTACAAGCTATTATTTTTTCGTAATAAGGCTATATATCTCACACGGCAAATAAATCTATATAAAATACTAGCTGTTGTCCGCGAATCCATCCGCGAGAGATTTAGAATACAGGGCTCATAAGAAGCTCCTTCGCTCGCGCTTTGTTTGGTCAATTTTATTTCCAAAATTACTCTCCACGAAAAGTTCTACATAAGTTAATATAACCTAGATTCACCGTGAATGTCATTTCTTAATATTTGTTAAGGAATTATGAGATTCGCGTAAATTACTTTGAAGATTACCTCCAACAAATTAAATTATAAAGAATAAACCACACACAAACAAACAAACTTTACCTCACTATAATATTCGAAAAAACTAAGATCAAAATATGAGTTTTATCATAGTTTAAGTTTATATTGAAAAGGAGTGTTGAAAGTTGAAATTTTATTATAAAATCATAATGAATAAGTTCATTGTTTACTTTCACACTGTCATTGTCAACTATATATTTTTCTGATGTTAATGAATAGTATAAAAAGTATAATATATTTATGTTGAATTTTCGTACGTGAACGTTTGTACTTTAACAAAGCACCATCTATTGGATACTTCCTCAATCCAGTCAACAAATACCCTAATACCGCCATCTGTTAGTATCGTATTGAACTGAAAGATAATTTTGATTGTCAGATAAGAAATAAATAATTTGAAATAAAATAAATAAATAAATTGAGATAAAAAGTATCCTATATATATTAAGATTAGGGTTTTGGTTTCGATCAAATACGGTACTATTATTAAAAACCTTTCGGTCTAATTATTCATATCTCAATTAGAAGATTAAATTCTAAACATTTATATTTATTTATTAAAATAATTTATATTTTTATAATGCCATCGCTAGCTGGCAACACATCTCATTTCCAGTGGGTTCTCTAACAGTATTTAAATATGTGGTTTATTTAAAATTAGTCACACTAGTGGATGGTCTCCATTGCTTAAAATGTTTGCATCTATATTTGCATTTGTGGGTGAGTATTTGTTTATATTCTCTATTGTATTTTCATAATGTAACGGATAAACAATCATTTAAAAAAAATACGACTACATGATAAGTAGGTACACAAAGAAGTACCTACTTGTTTTTTTTTTTTTTATTTGATTATTTAGTTTTTTATTTGTTTGATTATTATAAATTTAATGGGGTTACAGCTTTTTGCCAGATTTATCATGTTTTTTCAAATTTTCATTGTATACTTTTCACGGGAAAGCATAAAATTTTCTGGGCTTTTATTAACAATAATACTAGAAATATACGGATTTTAGAAAAAATATATAATAATTGATACTTGAGACAGGGAGAGCAAACGAAATCCCTGGCTAGTACTAAGTAATAGTAGAGTGGTTTCTCATCCGCCTTCTCTGTCATTATCAACTACTTTCATTTTTTATTCTATCCCATTAAATACTAAGGCTCCTGAATATCTCAAAGAGTTGTTAACATCTGATCAATATATTTACTATTATATATTTATCTTTTAAATATATATTTACTTAATATATACTTTTAGTCTTTATAACTTTAAACTGATAATAACAATTTAAGTAGTATAGCTGTTTATTTTATTTCGTCCTTTGGCATATTTCGTCCTCCATCAGTCAGATCAGATAAAGCCGCCTTTCGCAATATACTATTTATAATTTACTTCTATTATTATATTGTTATTGTTATTTTTTAATTTTATTTTTTGATTATTTTTATCTGTTGTTCAATAAAGAGGATTATCTATCTATCTAGGTTACCTTAGTAATAAAGAACATTTTACACAAACTAGCTTTTATATGGTTCTATGGTGGGTTCTATGGTGAATTGTCCAGTTATGTAGGTGGTTTGGTTTTAATGATTAAGGTTTTTAGGCAAGGATTATATATCTTCTCGAGTTTGTCTCAATAAACAGCTGAGTAAACAGACGCTTCTAATATAATTTATCAAATTATAATAGGCATGATTTGATTAACGCTGTTAGATAGATAATAACTGACCTCTGTCTCAGAACAAGTCAAATCAGATAACCGTATATTTAAAAAATACAACTGTGTGTATGTTTGTTTGTTGGCATGTGTGTGTAAATGTGCTCATTCATAACGATAAATGTTTGAGCCGTTTTCCGTGTAGAGAATTTATTCAAATATGGGACAAGTTAAATATTACTTTTAATAAAGGGCTACTTATTACGGCAACGGATTTGTTAGGCAATTGTGATATATTTTTTTTTCCATAGACAACGTCTTCACTTATAAAAATCAAAGAATTATGAAATTCTGTTTATTTTTATGCCCAATTAAACAAATTGAATCTTATATTGTTAAAACTGTAATATGTAAAACACATTCATAGTGTAATATAAAACGGAACGCAATTTTTAATAATTTTATTTTACTTTTTCAGTTTCAGCGCTGACTTTAGCGACCGTAGGCGCTGAAAATATTGAGTTTTTGTAAGTACCAGAATAATTTGGTAAAAATAAAACTTATGTTCACAAAAAACTATGGAAATCAAACATATATTTTTATATAATATATGTTTTTGTTAAACTAAAAGATATTCTAAACGGAGTTTCTTGACTGTGTCTTTGTATGTGTTATAGAAATGAATTTAGAGTAAAGAATAAATCATTTATTTAATATAAATTTGGAATAAAATAATATAACTTATATAACAGGATATATGATCTGTTTAAAATCATTATTTTACAGACCACATGACCAAAATAATTGTTTGCTTCCGCCTTACCCTAACCACGGGAGGTATACGGTCAGTAATTATCCCTCCGCGACGCCGGGGGAAAGATATTCCAGCGTGAAGTTGGACATATCTTGCGACGTTGGTTATTTAAATAAAAACGTTACTAAAAGCATCTTCTGCATCAATGGAGATTGGTCAGCACCAATGCCAACATGTGTTCAGGGTTTGCTTGGTAAATTTGATGATTTATAAATGAAATTCCAGTACATTACAAAAAAAAATAATTACATTCTATCTTATATTTTTCCAGATTACTGCACACTCCCTACAGATGACTTAAAAGTAGAATACCGCTGCCTGTCGTTTCCAGGAACAATTGAGAGGTCTTGGGAATGCGAGTCTTTGGTGTCTGCCAGAACTCTCGTTAGACCTGTATGTAGATTTCCAGGATATTTCTCCCTCAGAGAATTACCTGTAATGCACTGCAGAGATGGAATGTGGAACTATATGCCAATTTGCAAACCAGGTATCAAGAACAAGTAACGTTAAAATTGTAGTCAATAATCATATTTTTATTAAATACACAAAAGTGTCTTCGGAGTAATTATGTTTTTAAACTATTATATGTATATATATATACGTGGCTGTACTGGCATTTGAACGACCAGTTTTGAACTGTTATTACTCATGGACTCGGAGCAAAGAGGAACCACGACGTTCATTTTATATTTAGATCACATTTTTGTAGTATCATATGTTTTGAAATTTAACTTACCTGCTAAATCAGATAATGTTTTCTCTTGGTCTTAAATTAAAAAAATTATTTGATTGTCAAAGCCATTATTTATTACCACCCTCGGAAAATTAATTTCCACTGACCTGAGAACAACTAACGAAAGAAACCGTTAGCCCAAACGATCCGCAATTAATTTCTTAAATTTGTTAAGTGGTAATACTTGAACGTGTGTTGGGAGCTTCTTGAAAATTTGTATACATTGCCCCATATAAGATTTACTCACTTTTTTCAGTCGACTAACAGGTAACGCGAGTTTGTGTTTGTGCCTCGTATTTTAATTGGGTATATCAGTATGGAAAATAAAAGTATCAGTATTCTTATGTACATATTTAAGATTTTCAAAAATATACTGACCGTCGACTGACTTGTAAATGAACTCTAGGGAAAAGATTGTTAATTGCACGGAGAGGTCTCTTTTGTAGAACGAAAACAGTATTTATGTCAGCAACACCCCGCAGTAGAATACCATAGGACACTATACTTAAATCACAAACTTTTGAAATTATTTTAAAATCTTCCAGCTTGTGGGCTAACAACACAACATATCCAGCTCGAGGGTACATCTACCAACCACCTAGAGCTCCCATGGCACGCCGCTATACATTTGAAGGCTTACTGGTCTAACTATCAGATATGTGGCGGATCTCTTATTACGGCCAATAAAATTATATCTGGTGAGTTTTCTGCTGAAATTCACTAGTATTCATTTAGTTTTTCCACCAAGTCAACAAAAATCAATATGATGGACTGAACCAATCTCATATTTGAACATTACTGATTTACATTAATTTACAACACCTATTCTAATTTAAATTCCAGTATCACATAAGTAATATTCAAAACCAAAATACATACTATAGATTCAGATTTCTCCATAGTGACGTTTAAAAAAAGCACTGCAGAAAACACAATTACTTAAATGTTTCTTAAATAATTCTATTATATTTGTAAGCAATTCAACATATCGTCCAAAAGGAGCTAGATGTATCCAAGCCACTTAAACTGACGTACGTCACTTGTTCTATTTATTAAACCTTCTTACAATACAAATATAATATTATATTGATTGCTTAAATATATATTAGCCATAAGAGTGTGTAAATGACTTTGATAATTCGCTATACAACGGTCTTACTAAAATACCATATTTTATCTTATTCTTGATAGTATTGCAAGAAGATAACAAAATAATATACATATATGATTATTTTTAATATTAATTGTTTGAATCTGATCGTTGCGGATCGGAGTGTTAGATATAAATAAATAATGAACTAGTAAAGTAAAGGTAAAAGGAGATTACTGGTCGGTAAAGGAAAAAATGTCTGATAAAATATTATATTTGTAAAATATTCTTAGCACAATGCATAAGTGAAATGTTTTCAAAGTAAGACGTATTGGTTAATATTATGTTTCTTAAAACCATTAGCTTCACGTTGCTTCAGTATCGACAACGTTGGGCTCCTTCCCGCAAGCAATTTCATAGTGGTCGTGAACAAAATGTATAGTAATCTTGATAATCCCCGTAACAGGAACAGACAACAATCTGATGTGAGTATACAATACACACTCACATACAGAGTGAGACAGGGGGACGACGAAATACATAAACAGACAGAAATAAGTAAATAATAATTTAGTTAAATCACTTTTACTATCTAATATTAAACGAATTTTCAGGTCATTGATATTAAAGTTCCGTCATGCTGTCGAGTCTATGATTCGATGTTTGTGGATAATATTGCAATAGTGGTCGTTAAAACACCATTCTTGTTCCATCTGTCCGTACGACCCGTGTGCTTGGATTTCGATAATAGCCTCGACAGCGCCCAGCTGACAGAAGGAAACTCTGGCAAAGTAAGTAGAAATTATATAATATGTGGGGTTTAACATGTGCTTGAAATATTTATCATCATTCTGCCCAAAATCAACAATCCGAGCTCTTCCTCCTACTTTCGTCCCATATCTATTCTTATATTTCTATCCAAAGTCTTAGAAAGACTCGTATCCAAACAATTATCAATTTTCTTTAACTATAACAACCTCCTTAGTCCTTACCAATCCGGTTTTCGTACCGCGCATAGCTCATCCTCTGCCTAGCTTAAGGTTACTGATGACATCAGATATGCTATGGACAATTAATCCCTCACTATCCTCATCCTATTAGATTTTAGTAATGCTTTTAATACAGTGGATTTATATATATTGCTTGGAATCATGCGCAGTTTTAACATATCTCCACCTGTAATTAACTGGTTTCATTCTTACCTGCATGGACGTCGACAGATTACCTGTGCTGATGATACGTTCTCAGATTGGGCTGAGCTTTCTGCTGGCGTCCCTCAGGGCGGCGTTCTATCTCCCATACTTTTCTCTATTTTCATTAATGAAATTACAAAAACTCTTTCTTGCCACTACCATCTCTACGCTGACGATTTGCATCTTTATAGGCATTCAACACTTGAAGATCTAAAAAGTACCATTAAACTCATTAACTATGACTTAAACATTATAAAAGAATGGGCTGAGTCTTTTGGACTTTTAGTGAACCCCATAAAATCACAGGCCATTTTAATTGGTAGCAGACACTTTCGCAATAAGGTTGTTATTAATCAGCTCAGTAATATACTGTACGATAATTTGATTATACCCTATTCGGATGAAGTTAAGAATCTTGGATTGATATTTGACAAATATTTATCTTGGACAGCGCAAGTTAACAATGTGAGCAAGCGCATTCATATGTCAGTTCACTTTCTGAAACGTTTGCAGAATTTCCTACCATTGCGGACTAAAATTCTTCTAGCACAATCTCTTTTGGTACCCTTTCTTGACTACGCGGACATTTGCTATTTGGATGCATCTGGGGAGCTGCTTAATAAACTAGATAGTCTTCAAAACTTGTGTATCCGCTTTATTTTCGGACTAAGCAAGTTTGACCACATTTCAGATTTCCGTCGTCAACTTAAGTGGCTCCCTATCCGTTTTCGCCGGAGTAAGCACATCCTAAATACGCTGTACAACGTTTTCTCTAAACATGCCCCCTCTTATTTGCATGGACATTTTCATCTCTCACTTCCCAGTAGTTGCACAATACGTTATGCAACTCCCTCGGTTATGGAATTCCCTTCCATCTAATGTTACATGTAGCCCTTCCGTCATGGCATTTAAACGAAGACTGAAGCACTATTATATATCACAATCATAAATTATATATATTATTATGTATGTATTTTTATATATATTGTTATTGTATGTATTTTTTTATTATCATTTATATGTATATGTATTTTTTTATTATCATTTATTAGTATTATAATTAAGTATTAAATATCTATGTACCTATCTCTGCTATCAAAACCTATCCAACACTCGTGGGTAGCTGGAAGAGATCTCTCTGTAGAGATAAGCTTGTCCAATATATACGTCTTTGTTCATTTTAACTTTTGTGTAACTTATTGTGGTACATAAAATAAATAAATAAATTCCCTGCTCTTATCTAAGTGTGTT
Source organism: Dircenna loreta (assembly GCA_963555665.1). Lineage (NCBI taxonomy): Eukaryota > Metazoa > Arthropoda > Insecta > Lepidoptera > Nymphalidae > Dircenna > Dircenna loreta. The sequence continues at coordinate 1,323,457 of OY743099.1, read as the reverse complement.
TATCATCATTCCCTGCTCTTATCTAAGTGTGATCGTCTCACCATGTTTACTCTTCTACTCACTTCTATTATCCATCATCTCTGGCTTTATTTCTTTTATTTCATCATTCACACAGTGCACCCATCTCTCTTTCTATCTCATATCTCTACATTCATATTTATGACCTGCCAACTATTCTGTCTTACATTTCTCCTCATAATATGACCATACCACGCTAGCCCCGCTAGGCTAAGCTATCTTTACTGTCCTTGTTATACTCCTCTGTGTTAGAAGCACTCGATTCATCAGATGCTCGTACAATATTATATTTACATGTGTACGTTATTAATATTATTATTATTAATACCAGACAGTTCGTTGGAATGTTGATAACTATACATCTTCTTCTGTGCTGGATGCAGTGGACAGCTCGTACGTAAAGATTAAAGATTGTGAAAATTTGTTCCGGAAACAATACCGACAAGAGTTGACTAAGGATAAGTTCTGTGCGAAATTTAATGATGGTGAGATTTCGTATAAATATAATAAATAATGGGTATATTGAATAGATTTCTAATGTTTTATCTACAAAATACTTGCAAATATTAAGAATATCTATATATTATCTATATAATATAGTAAAATGTGGTTGAGTAAGTCATTGAATATGAATGTCATGTATATTTATCATAGATTTTTGATATTGAATTGATAAACAAAAATGTGTCATACTCGTTTCTCATTTATGCCGCTATATGATTGTATAAGTTTGTGTATTATTATACAATTGAAGCTGATCTGTAATTTTACACAGAGAGACAGGGTGATACTACAAACGAAGGCGGCGGTCTCGCCTTCCTTGAATCTTCCACACAGCGATACTACCTGCGAGGTGTGTTCTCTGACTATCTCATACCTGCAAAGGGTGAAACCAGGTTCCACTCATACACTTCTATAGTGAAACATGAAAATTTTATCAAACAACATTTATGACACGTGTTATTTTATATATATATTTATGAACTGTTACTATCTATGTTTCTTGTCTCTATTGTAAATTTGCAATTAAAAATATAATTTGTTAAATAATAAAATACTAGAAAGATCTTAATATTGTTTTACTTTCATATTTACTAAAACACACTAAAATGTTATAAAGTAAGATTGTCCTTTACTTACCTGCAAAGTAAGAACGAGTATCTATTTGTGTGTTAAATTCTTCCGTCGAGGTAGTTCTTAGCTATGTTTATGTTTGGAGAAAATAAGAGAGGTACGCAAAGGGAGATCACAGAAAAAAAATTAAGCGACAAGTGACCAAGTGAGTCATCCCGTGACCACGGATGGTGAAATTAGGCCGAAACGTCGGGAATTAAAAAGGTATTTCACCTTTCATTTAAATTGTTTTTCAATTGAGTAATCTTCATATGTTTCAAAAAAAACATTGTCTTCATAGTCTGTCATGATTTTGTCTCCCGTTTGTCCACAAATGATTCTATTGATAGAAAAAATATTATATTATATTTATTATGTAAGATTATATATATACTAGCGGACGCCCGCAAGCTTCGCTTCGCCCGAAACCTTGTTTCATACCAAACCTCTCCCACATGGTCAGGTGGAGTTTTCAATATTTCCAGAGATATAATAATAATGTTATAATATTTATTCTTCTTTGTGTACCATATTTGTGGTTCGATTTTTGTGTGCTAGAACCACCAGACCTCCGCTGAGCTCACCCTCGAACAGGCTACATAGAACTGTCCATGTGAAACAGTCTTCTCTTTGGTCTACTCCGGCCATTTTAAGGGTTTGACCTTGTGCTTTATTAATTGTCATGGCAAAACAGACTTTAAGCGGGAACTGTATTCTCTTGAACTCAAAGGGGTATTCCGAAGGTATCAAAGGTAGTCGTGGAATATACACCGTTTCTCCTTTAGCACATCCAGTTATAGCTGTAGCCTCTATGACATTACGATGAAGTTCCGTTACAATTAATCTGGTGTCGTTGCTTTATTGGACTTTATTGGAGCGCCAATCTTAAATATGAGATTATGAAGTGGAAGGCCAGCAGGGTTAAGGGTGTTCAGAAATTCTACTGGATAATTTACAGCATCATTGATTTGTTGTACTGTATCCACCGATTTGTACTGCATTTCTTCGCCTTCATATGAATATCCTATTACTATAACTATATGCATTTTTACTATAAGTTCAACTTGAAGTTAAAAAAATATCGCGGTCAAGCATTTTTTTGCAAATGACTAACGTTTCCTTAAAATAGAACAAAAATAAAAATATTTATGTTTGACATATATAAATCACTTCTTCATTTCTTCAATTTAAATTTGTAAATGCACTTAATAATTCTTTAAGAATATTTTTAACAAAGTAAGTTAATATATATGTTATATTTATTACAATCTCGCGCTCCTGAGACAATTGTCTGGATACTGACTATAAAGTTATCCATTACGATGCATTTCTTTTTGAATTCTAAAAAAAGGTTTGATGTAATAAATATTTTTTTGTTAAAGAGATACACTTATAAATTATCGGATATTTTTATAAAACGATTCATTATAATTCTCAACAATATTTATAACTTTAATTGCTGTATATGCTAGATAATTGTTGCATCACAACCTTTAGGAATTTTTAAATTATATTGTAGTGTCAAAGTTAACTTCAATTTCAATTATTCAATTCTTCTACATCTCTTTTTGTCTTATAAATGTCAAGTCTAAACTGGAAATTCAAAAGTTGAGGTAAAATTAGCGTGTAAGTTCATACTCAATGTTTAAATATTTCAATGTTCGGACCATGTCAGAACAGCCGGCTAACCAATGTTACTGGCGTACAATGACTCAGTAAATTAATATAAATTCCTATAACATCACCTCCATATAGCGTGATGCATTCAAATAGTCATAAGACTATTGTATATTTGAAACCGGAAAACATATTCAGTTTATTATTGTGTTATTAAGTTATTTTTTTATATTTTTTATATTTAAACTTTTGTGAACCATGACTATTATATTTATAATTACCCGGCTGTATTCACGTAGAAATTAAATCGGAATGTGGCCGACTAGTTTGGAACCCATTCGGGGTTCTTAATCATGATCTCTAAGCCTGGCGGACTCGCGGCGCAAACTGATAAAATAATTATTTAGTTGTCTTGAGAACAATTATGAAAGACAATATCTTTTAGAACATCTTTTTTTGAGCAGTCAGTTAATTAATTTAAACAAAGCATTTCCTGCGTTTCAATTTCACAATAATTAATAATGTTAATTGCAATCAGTAACTGAATAAATGGCGAGGTATTTATCAGTCGAGAAATGTAAACAGAATAGGATACTCGTTCAAATACATTAAATTAAATTAAATTAGCCTTTATTGCTGTTTAAACTTACAAAACATTTTTATTATTATTATTTTTTTTCTTATATTTAACTTTATATATCGACGTTCGGTACAAAAACAGCTTGTCTTTCAACATAGGCCTCCTCTAAAGATTTCCATTTTTCCCTATCTTTTGCTATCCGGATCCATTCTAAAACCAGCAACCTTTTTTATATCGTCCTCCCATCTCATCTTTTAGTTTGTCGTCCTTTGTTTCTTTTACCATCTCTTGGGTACCATTCTGTTACAATTTTCGTCCATTTCTCTTGCTTTTCTCTTAACATGTGTCCTGTCCATTGCCATTTCAGTGTTCGGTATAATAAATTTGCCTGTTTGAATTGTGTTTTGTTTTTAATTTCTATTAGCCTAACTTTATCTTTTGTCTTGACTCCAATGACACTCCTCTCTATACTGTTTTGGCAGACGTTAATTTTGTTTGTTGTCGTTTCTGTTAATGCCCAAGTTTGACAGCCATATGTTAAACATGGCAGAATGCACATATTGTAGACTTTTCTTTTTGCTTTCATTGGCATACCTCTATCCTTCATAACATCACTTAATGATCAGTATCTTTTCCATGTAGTGGCTATCCTCCTATCGACTTCCTTATGCATGGTTTTCGTAGGTGATATTAGCTGTCCTAAGTATATATATTCATCTACGTATTCTATTTCCTGCATGTTTACTGTGATCTTTTGTGTCCTTGAGGAATTAGTCATAATTTTTGTTTTCGCGACATTCATTGTAAGTCCTGCTATTGCACTCTGGTCTGATAACTGTTGTAGCATTTGTTGTAGTGTTCCAGGACATTCAGAGAACAGTATTAAATCGTCTGCAAAACGTAGATGACTAAGCTTTTCGCCGTTTATATTGAGCCCTTGATCTCTCCATTCTAGATTTCTGATGATCCTCTCCAGTGCTGCCGAAAATAATTTAGGTGAGATAGGGTCGCCTTCACGAACGCCTCGCTCAATAGAGAATTCCTCGCCAGATTTTTCCAGTCTGACTTGTGCCGTGCTTTTAGAGTATATATTCTTTAAAATTCTTATATACTTGTCGTGTATGTTTTGCTCTCGCAGAGCTTCCCAAATATATCCGTGTTCCAGAGAGTCAAAAGCCTTATTATGGTCTACGAATCCTAGGAAGTAAATTTTATTATATTCATTGTATTTTTGTACAACTTGTCTTAGAACGTGGATGTGATCAATGGTTGAAAATTTACTTCGGAAACCCGCTTGTTCTCTTGGCTGGTTTTCATCGAGAGGCCGATGGTTCCCTTTTCCTTTTTTCGTTAGAAGCATGATTTTCTTTGATTATTATTTTGTCGTACTTTAAGTAGGCAATATTTCCTTTGTTTCGCTCTTCTTTTAATTTTGGTAGTAAAGCCTACCTTTTCTCAAGAGTTTCTTTAGAGTAGTCTTCTGTAATATATAACACTTTCGATTTTTTCTTGTTCGTAAATATTTCATTCTTTTTCCATGCATTAATGAAAGATAAGAGAGTAGGCCGCGGTTTTCTTTCGTTTATTGTTTTTCCAATGCGGTATATTTTGTTGATGTCGTAATCTCCCAAAGTAATATCTAATTCCTCTTGGAATATTGTTTTGTAAAATTAATCAGTTCTATTGTTGATTTTTCACCCTCCTTCAATGCATATATTATTATGTTGTTGCTTTTCTTGTCTCTTTCCATATATTCTATTTTATTTTCCAATTTATCTACCTGTATCTTTAAATTTCGATTTTCTTCAAGTACTGGTTTTAATTTTTCATCCATTTTTTCCATTATAGTATTGATTATAAACTTGGTTTGGTTTTGCATTTCAATTTTCATTTTGTAGAATAAAACTTGAAATTGATCATCCATGTTTTGTGTGTATTGAAACGTAATATTGGAGATTTTTGGTTTTAATTATACTTTGGCAATACTGGCGACCGTGATTTTCGTAGATCTTGACACAGATCAGTAATGCCAACCTGAGTGAGCGAATATTCACTGATATGATAGCTAACCTCCCAATTCTGTTGGATTTTCTGTCTTTGTATTATTACCGGTAACAGTAAATACACGACGACGATTACTTCAATCACTTTGTAACATCAACTTAATCACTTAGAATGGATTTATTTATTAAAACTTCGGTTGTAAGTATTTTAGTTTAAGTTTTGATCCGGAGCAACACTGCGTGGATGTTTATGTCACGACGGAACGTATACACCTTATCGTTCAAATACAATGAGATCTTAAATATTTGTAAGAGATTTCTGTAAATGTGATGATTTCATAGAAGTTCTTTAAATAATAAATAAAAATATTTATTAATAGTTAATAATGTAATAAAGACCATCTCATTTAATGTGTGAAAGCTATGAGATGAGTTGATATGATAGTTATTTTTTCAAACAAAGTTATTTTAAAGTCATACCGATAATAACTTCTTCAAGAGCATTTTGTCATTAATTCTTCGTTTACGGGATTTCACGTACACGCTTATTTCCCAATAAGAAGTTGAACTCACTTCTTAGAGGCCATACTATCACACAAAAAAACGAATGTCTTCCGTCTTCAAAGCGAAATAGCTGGTTTGACGGTTTTGTGAGTTTTTGTAACATCACCTTTATTGAAACGTCTTCTATTGTTATATAAACCTTTTAACTTGATCTTGACTAAGAAAAAACTAACAAATGATTCTATTTCTTACATTCTTGATAACATATTTAAATGATATAAGACATAAAATATCTTATATTATAATTTTGTAAAGCAAATAATGTATATAGTAATATGTTTAGTGAGCTGATGTTGCTTAGAAATTTTATCATACAAAAAATATAAATTTTACTTATACTAAACAATATTATATAATGATCACGCTTCTTGGTTTTGTTCAAACTAACATTACAACAGTAAAAATACCTAAATGGCAAGCGACTCTCAGAGTCCTTCTAAATAAATGTCAAAAAAGTTAAAAAATATGATTAATATTTAGAATAGAAATTTGTATTAATACGTCTGATCGCTGTCACATTAGGTTAGGTTAGGGAAATAAAAAAGGGTCACGTTACGTATCTTGAGTTGAAGGTTCCATGACCTCTTTGTAGCTCGTTTTGTCAGAATCCCACTTATAGAACACGAATCCAAGGTTTCATCAAAACTGGTTGAGAAATCCGATTCCTACACGACATTTAACCCATATGTACACAAATTACAAAACCTTTTCAGTTAAGTTAGTTAATTTTCGAAGCGTAAATATAATAACATGTTTTATTTAATTAAATTCGTAAATTGAATAAATATTACCTTTTATCTTATAAAGTTTATATTTCTCGGATTTACTCTAACCTAGGTGAAAGTAAAGCGAAGAGAATAAATATTCGTTTGTTCAAACCCAATGAAGGATAGCTCATATATTCGACATTCAAAAACTGTGACCCTGTGTGTTAGCTCAGCGTAAGAAACAAATCTGTATGAGAATTAAAATTTATTATCATTATGACAATGTTCAAATTATATATAAAGTGTTTATGATGAATGAGTTAGCACCCTTCAGAGTCTTATTTAATGGAATTTTGTTCTGATTTTACTGTATTTTCCGCTTCAACCCTGTTTTCTTCTGACCATCTTTTTAATAAGAACAACAAGTGGAAATTCTAACTCTTAAATCATAAAAGTAATAAATATGAATCACATTAATATAAACAGTTTAATAGCCATAAACAATATATAAAATCAATAAAATTTATAAAGATAGCTTTGAAAATATCACTGTGTTTAGTTATTGTATGAAACAGCAGGTTCAGTAGAAAATGCACAATGGGATATAATGGTCTTAAAAAAATAAACTGAATAGTATAACTGTTTGTTGGAGGTAATCTTCAAAGTAATTTATCCGAATCTAATAACCAGTATATTGTATTAATATAATATTATTTCCTTGAAATAATAATAAGTCTTTTTGTGGAGAGCAATTTTGTAAAAAAAGCTCGAGCGAAGGAGTTTTTTTACGGTCTCTGTGTTCTGAAGTCCTCGCGGACGGAGTCACTGGCAGCAGCTAGTACATATATAAGTAAGATAAGATAAGATAAATATTCTTCATTGTACACCCAGATTAAAAATTCAAAAAAAAAATGGTACAAATTTGTCGGCCTTATCGCTAAAGAGCAATCTCTTCCAGGCAACGAATTGTATGGAGGAAAAACCATACACGATAAACTTGAATCGAAAAATACAAATTTTATACAAAATATTTTTATATATAGCATATTTATCAGTCAATACAAATGGTTTTGGTAATGCAAAAGGTAAAGGTTATCGCTTTATAGCAAATAATATAAAGTATGTTACGCATGCGATGTATAATTGAGATCACAGTTTTATGAAATAATGAAAATTTACATTTATTATAATAAAATTAGAAATATTATAATAATAAAATATATATCTATATACAAGATCCAGTGTATCGACTAAATAAGATCAATAAAATAATGAACATCAAAAACCCTGGCAATATTGAAGTCTGCCGTACGCCATATTAAAATAAAACATATATGAGTATGTCAGATCACCCGTGGAAATTGAATTGATTTATTAGATTCGAAACGTCAGGTTAATCACCTGGGTGGAACCAGAGATGGCGTGGTGATCGTAATTAATCATCATTATAATTATAATTATGTCATCATTATAATTAAAGTCAACTTTTTCTTTCGCAAACGTTTACTAAAAAATTTTACTAGGAACTGATTTCTCGCGTGGTGTATAAACATTTTCTGTGAATTTATTATAGCGTATAACTAATATTGGCTTATACCGTCATGTAGGAACAAAATAAGTATAATGTTTTTATACATACTTACACAACATATTACTATTACAAGCTATTAATTTTTCATAATTAGGCTATATATCTCACACGGCAAATAAATCTATATAAAATACTAGCTGTTGTCCTCGAATCCATCCGCAAGAGATTTAGAATACAGGGCTCGTAAGAAGCTCCTTCGCTCGCGCTTTTTTGTTCAATTTTATTTCCAAAATTGCTTTCCACGAAAAGTTCTACATAAGTTAATATAACCTAGATTCACCGTGAATGTAACTTTTTTATATTTTTTAAGGAATTATTAGATTCGCGTAAATTACTTTGAAGATTACCTCCAACAAATTAAATTATAAAGTATAAACCACACACAAACAAACAAACTTTACCTCACTATACTATTTGAAAAAACTAAGATCAAAATATGAGATTTGTCATAGTTTAAGTTTATATTGAAAAGGAGTGCTGAAAGTTGAAATTTTATTATAAATTAATAATGAATGAGTTCACTGTTTACTTTCACACTGTCATTGTCAACTATATATTTTTCTGATGTTAATGAATAGTATAAAAAGTATAATATATTTATATTGAATTTTCGTACTTAAACGTTTGTACTTTAACAAAGCGCCATCTATTGGATACTTCCTAAATCCAGTCAACAAATACCCTAATACCGCCATCTGTTAGTATCGTATTGAACTGAAAGATAATTGTGACTGTCAGATAAGATATGAATAATTTGAAATAAAATAAATAACTAAATTGAGATAAAAAGTATCTTTTAAGTTGGATCAAACAATACATCATTACAAAATTTTATTAAAATCGGTTAAGTAGTTTAGGAGTCCATCGAGGACAAACACTGTGACATGTAATTTATATATATTCAGTTTTGGTTTCGATCAAATGGGGTACTATTATTAAAAACCTTTCGGTCAATTTCTTAATATTTCAATTAGAAGATTAAATTCTAAACTCACTTATATTAATTTATTCAAATTAATTTATATTTTATAATGCCATCGCTAGCTGGCAACACATCTCATTTCCAGTGGGTTCTCTAACAGTATTTAAACATATGGTTTATTTAAAATCGGTCACACTAGTGGATGGTCTCCATTGCTTAAAATGTTTGCATCTATATTTGTATTTGTGGGTGAGTATTTGTTTATATTCTCTATTGTATTTTCATAATGTAACGGATAAACAATTATTAAAAAAAAGTTACTTCTACATGATTTGTAGGTACACAAAACACAAAGAAGTACCTACTCGTTTTATTTTTTATTTTTTGTTATTTGATTATTTAGTTTTTTATTTGTTTTGATTATTATAAATTTAATGGGGTTACAGCTTTTTGCCGAATTTATCATGTTTTTTTTTAAATTCATTGTATACTTTTCACGGGAAAGCATAAAATTTTCTGGGCTTTTATTATCAATAATACTAGAAATATACGGATTTTAGAAAAAATATATAATAATTGATACTTGAGACAGGGAGAGCAGACGAAATCCCTGGCTAGGACTAAGTGATAGTAGAGTGGTTTCTCATCCGCCTTCTCAGTATTCACATATTATCTATTTATTTAAGTTCTTTTAGTAATAAAGAATATTTTACACAAATTAGCTTTCATATGGTTCTATGGTGGGTTTTATGGTGAATTGTCCAGTTAAGTAGGTGGTTTGGTTTTTATGATTATGGTTTTTAGGCAAAGACTTCTAATATAATTTATCAAATTATAATAGGCATGATTTGATTAGCGCTGTTAGATAGATAATAACTGACCTCTGTCTCAGAACAAGTCAAATCAGATAACTGTATATTTAAAAAATACAATATATATATATATATATATATATATGTATGTATGTATATATATATATGTATGTATGTATATATATATATATATATATATATATATATATATATATATATATATATATGTGTATATAAAATAACATGAAATGAATAGTAAGAATTATCGAGTAACAATACTATTAAACTGTTTGATCCAAAACCTCTTACTTAACTTTTAAACAAAAAGAAAAATGTAAATTCAACAAAATAGAAATGATTTATTTATGTTTATTTCTTTATTATTTTATTTAACTAAATCAGTGTAGGTAGTGTACAAAAAATATTGAAAGAAGGATAATCTAACAAAAGTTATAAGCTGAGTTGCAGTGTGTATCGCCCCTTCCGGTAATAATATATACAAATCTCATTTAACAAAACATACTTAGAAAAGAAAAATACAAAAGTATAAAAAGTAAAACTATCAAGAGTTCACTGTGTGTATGTGTGTTTGTGGGCATGTGTGTGTAAATGTGCTCATTCATAACGAGAAAGGTGTAGAGAATTTATTCAAATATGGGACAAGTTAAATATTACTTTTAATAAAGAGCTACTTATTACGGCAACGGATACGTTAGGCAATTGTTATATATTTTTTTTTCCATAGACAACGTCTTCACTTATGAAAATCAAAGAATTATGAAAATCTTTTTATTTTTATGCCCAATTCAATAAATTGAATCTTATATTGTTCCAACTGTAATATGTAAAACGTATTCATAGTGTAATATAAAACGGAACGCAATTTATGATAATTTTATTTCACTTTTTCAGTTTCAGCGCTGACTTTAGCGACCGTAGGCGCTGAAAATATTGTGTTTTTGTAAGTACCAGAATAATTTGTTAAAAATAAAACTTATGTTCACAAAAAACTATAGAAATCAAACATATATTTTTATATAATATATGTTTTTGTTAAACTAAAAGATATTCTAAACGGAGTTTCTTGACTGTGTCTTTGTATGTGTTATAGAAATGAATTTAGAGTAAAGAATAAATCATTTATTTAATATAAATTTGGAATAAAATAATATAACTTATATAACAGGATATATGATCTGTTTAAAATCATTATTTTACAGACCACATGACCAAAATAATTGTTTGCTTCCGCCTTACCCTAACCACGGGAGGTATACGGTCAGTAATTATCCCTCCGCGACGCCGGGGGAAAGATATTCCAGCGTGAAGTTGGACATATCTTGCGACGTTGGTTATTTAAATAAAAACGTTACTAAAAGCATCTTCTGCATCAACGGAGATTGGTCAGCACCAATGCCAACATGTGTTCAGGGTTTGCTTGGTAAATTTGATGATTTATAAATGAAATTCCAGTACATTACAAAAAAAAATAATTACATTCTATCTTATATTTTTCCAGATTACTGCACACTCCCTACAGATGACTTAAAAGTAGAATACCGCTGCCTGTCGTTTCCAGGAACAATTGAGAGGTCTTGGGAATGCGAGTCTTTGGTGTCTGCCAGAACTCTCGTTAGACCTGTATGTAGATTTCCAGGATATTTCTCCCTCAGAGAATTACCTGTAATGCACTGCAGAGATGGAATGTGGAACTATATGCCAATTTGCAAACCAGGTATCAAGAACAAGTAACGTTAAAATTGTAGTCAATAATCATATTTTTATTAAATACACAAAAGTGTCTTCGGAGTAATTATGTTTTTAAACTATTATATGTATATATATATACGTGGCTGTACTGGCATTTGAACGACCAGTTTTGAACTGTTATTACTCATGGACTCGGAGCAAAGAGGAACCACGACGTTCATTTTATATTTAGATCACATTTTTGTAGTATCATATGTTTTGAAATTTAACTTACCTGCTAAATCAGATAATGTTTTCTCTTGGTCTTAAATTAAAAACATTATTTGATTGTCAAAGCCATTATTTATTACCATCCTCGGAAAATTAATTTACACTGACCTGAGAACAACTAACGAAAGTAACCGTTAGCCCAAACGATCCGCAATTAATTTCTTAAATTTGTTAAGTGGTAATACTTGAACGTGTGTTGGGAGCTTCTTGAAAATTTGTATACATTGCCCCATATAAGATTTACTCACTTTTTTCAGTCGACTAACAGGTAACGCGAGTTTGTGTTTGTGCCTCGTATTTTAATTGGGTATATCACTATGGTTAATAAAAGTATCAGTATTCTTAAGTACATATTTAAGATTTTCAAAAATATACTGACCGTCGACCGTGAGTACATAGATTTTCTTAAACTTATCTCGTAAATAAACTCTAGGGCAAAGATTGTTAATTGTACGGAGAGCTCTCTTTTGTAGAACGAAAATAGTATTTATGTCAGCAGCACCTTGTAGTAGAATACCATACGAAAATATACTTAAAGCACAAACTTTTAAAATTATTTTAAAATCTTCCAGCTTGTGGGCTAACAACTCAACATATGCAGCTCGAGGGTACATCTACCAACCACCTAGAGCTCCCATGGCACGCCGTTATATACTCGAAGGCTTACTGGGGTTACTCTCAGATATGTGGCGGATCTCTCATTACTGCTAATAAAATTATATCCGGTGAGTTTTCTGCTGAAATTCACTAGTATTTATTTAGTTTTTCCACAAAGTTGCCTTAAATATTGATATCAATACGATAGACTGAGCCAATCTCATATTTGAACATTACTGATTTACATTAATTTGCAACACTTATTCTGATTTAAATCCCAGTATCACATAAGTAATATTCAAAACCAAAATACATACTATAGATTCAGATTTCTCCATAGTGACCCGTTTAAAAAAAGCACTGCAGAAAACACAATTACTTAAATGTTTCTTAAATAATTCTATTATATTTGTAAGCAATTCAACATCTCGTCCAAAAGCTTTGGTTAATATTATGTTTCTTAAAACCATTAGCTTCACGATGCTTCAGTTTCGACAAGGGTGGGCTCCTTCCCGCAAGCAAATTCAAAGTGGCCGTGAACAAAATGTATAGTAATTTTGATGATCCCCGTGACAAGAACAGCCAACATTCTGAAGTGAGTATACAATACACACACACATACATAGCGAGACAGGGGGACGACGAAACACATAAACAGACAGAAATAATTAAATAATAGTATAATTAAATCACTTTTACTATCTAATATTAAACGAATTTTCAGGTCATTGATATTAAAGTTCCGTCATGCTGTCGAGTCTATGATTGGATGTTTGTGGATAATATTGCAATATTGGTCGTTAAAACACCATTCTTTTTCCATCTGTCCGTACGACCCGTGTGCTTGGATTTCGATAATAGCCTCGACAGCGCCCAGCTGACAGAAGGAAACTCTGGCAAAGTAAGTCGAAATTAAATAATATGTGGGGTTTATCATGTGCTTGAAATATTTATCACCATTCCCTATTCTTATCTATGTGCGGTCGTCTCACCATGTTTACTCTTCCACTCACTTCTATTCTCCATCATCTCTGGCTTTATTTCTTTTATTTCATCATTCACACAGTGCATCCATCTCTCTTTCTATCTCATATCTCTACATTCATATTTATGACCTGCCAACTATTCTGTCTTACATTCCTCCTCATAATATGACCATACCACGCTAGCCCCGCTAGGCTAAGCTATCTTTACTGTCTTTGTTATACTCCTCTGTGTTAGAAGCACTTGATTCATCAGATGCTCGTACAATATTATATTTACATGTGTACGGTATTAATACCAGACAGTTCGTTGGAACGGTTATAACTATCCATCGTCTTCTGTGCTGGATGCAGTGGACATCTCGTACGTAAAGATTGAAGATTGTGAAAATTTGTTCCGAACCCAATACCGACAAGAGTTGACTAAGGATAAGTTCTGTGCGAAATTTAATTATGGTGAGATTTCATATAAATATAATAAATAATGGGTATATTGAATAGATTTCTAATGTTTTATCTACAAAATAATTGCAAATATTAAGAATATCTATATATTATCTTTATAATATAGTAATATTTGGTTAAGTATGTCATTAAATCTGAATGTCATGTTTATTTATCACAAAAATTGATTTAAAAAAATGTATCATACTCGTTTTTTATGTAAGCCGCTATATGATTGTATAAGTTTGTGTATTATGATATGATCGAAGCTGATCTGTAATGTTACACAGTGAGACAGCGTGATACTACAAACGAAGGCAGCGGTCTCGCCTTCCTTGAATCTACCACACAGCGATACTACCTGCGAGGTGTGTACTCTGACTATCTCTTACCTGCAAAGGGTGAAACCAGGTTCTACTCATACACTTCTATAGTGAAACATGAAAATTTCATCAAACAACATTTATGACACGTGTTATTTTATATATATATTTATGAACTGTTACTATCTACGTTTCTTGTCTCTATTGTAAATTTACATTTAAAAATATAATTTGGTAAATAATAAAATACTAGAAAGATCTTAATATTGTTTTACTTTCATATTTACTAAAACTCACTTTAATGTTATATAGTAAGATTTTCCTTTATTTACTCGCAAAGTACGAACGAGGATCTATTTGTGTGCTAAACTCTTCCGTCGAGATAGTTCTTAGCTATGTTTATGTTTGGAGAAAATGAAAGCAGTACGCAAAGGGAGGTCACTGAAAAAAAATTAAGCGACAAGTGACCAAGTGAGTCATCCCGTGACCACGGATGGTGAAATTAGGCCGAAACGTCGGGAATTAAAAAGGTATTTCACCTTTCATTTAAATTGTTTTTCAATTGAGTAATGTTCATATGTTTCAAAAAAAACATTGTCTTCATAGTCTGTCATGATTTTGTCTCCCGTTTGTCCACAAATGATTCTATTGATAGAAAAAATATTATATTATATTTATTATGTAAGATTATATATATACTAGCGGACGCCCGCGAGCTTCGCTTCGCCCGAAACCTTGTTTTATACCAAACCTCTCCCACATGGTCAGGTGGGAGTTTTCAATATTTCCAAAGATATAATAATAATGTTATAATATCTTTAGAATGTTTATTTCTTCTTATTTGTGTACCATATTTGTGGTTCGATTTTCGTGTTCTAGAACCACCAGACCTCCGCTGAGCTCACCCTCGGACAGGCTACATAGAACTGTCCATGTGAAACAGTCTTCTCTTTGGTCCACTCCGGCCATTTTAAGGGTTTGACCTTGTGCTTTATTAATTGTCATGGAAAAACAGACTTTAAGCGGGAACTGTATTCTCTTGAACTCAAAGGGGTATTCCGAAGGTATCAAAAGTAGTCGTGGAATATACACCGTTTCTCCTTTAGCACATCCAGATATAACTGTAGCCTCTATGACATTACGATGAAGTTCCGTTACAATTAATCTGGTGTCGTTGCTTTATTGGACTTTATTGGAGCGCCAATCTTAAATATGAGATTATGAAGTGGAAGGCCAGCAGGGTTAAGGGTGGTCAGAAATTCTACTGGATAATTTACAGCATCATTGATTTGTTGTACTGTATCCACCGATTTGTACTGCATTTCATCGCCTTCATATGAATATCCTATTACTATAACTATATGCATTTTTACTATAAGTTCAACTTGAAGTTAAAAAAATATCGCGGTCAAGCATTTTTTTGCAAATGACTAACGTTTCCTTAAAATAGAACAAAAATAAAAATATTTATGTTTCACATACATAAATCACTTCTTCATTTCTTCAATTTAAATTTTTAAAAATGCACTTAATAATTCTTTAAGAATATTTTTAACAAAGTAAGTTAATATATATGTTATATTTATTACAATCTCGCGCTCCTGAGACAATTGTCTGGATACTGACTATAAAGTTATCCATTACGATGCATTTCTTTTTGAATTCTAAAAAAAGGTTTGATGTAATAAATATTTTTTTGTTAAAGAGATACACTTATAAATTATCGGATATTTTTATAAAACGATTCATTATAATTCTCAACAATATTTATAACTTTAATTGGTGTAAATGCTAGATAATTGTTGCATCACAACCTTTAGGAATTTTTAAATTATATTGTAGTGTCAAAGTTAACTTCAATTTCAATTATTCAATTCTTCTACATCTCTTTTTGTCTTATAAATGTCAAGTCTAAACTGGAAATTCAAAAGTTGAGGTAAAATTAGCGTGTAAGTTCATACTCAATGTTTAAATATTTCAATGTTCGGACCATGTCAGAACAGCCGGCTAACCAATGTTACTGGCGTACAATGACTCAGTAAATTAATATAAATTCCTATAACATCACCTCGATATAGCGTGATGCATTCAAATAGTCATAAGACTATTGTATATTTGAAACCGGAAAACATATTCAGTTTATTATTGTGTTATTCAGTTGTTTTTTTATATTTTTTATATTTAAACTTTTGTGAACCATGACTATTATATTTATATTTACCCGGTTTTATTCACGTAGAAATTAAATCAGAATGTGCCCGACTAGTTTCGAACCCATTCGGGGTTCTTAATCATGAGCTCTAAGCCTGGCGGACTCGGATTTAGTTGTCTTGAGAATAATTATGAAAGACAATATCTTTTAGAACATCTTTTTTTGAGCAGTCAGTTAATTAATTTAAACAAAGCATCTCCTGCGTTTCAATTTCACATTAATTAATAATGTTAATTGCAATCAGTAACTGAATAAATGGCGAGGTATTTATCAGTCGAGAAATGTAAACAGAATAGGATACTCGTTCAAATACTATGAGATCTTAAATATTTCTAACACATTTCTGTTAATGTGATGATTTCATAGATTTTCTATAAATAATAAATAAAAATATTTATTAATAGTTAATAATGTAATAAATACCATCTCATTTAATGTGTGAAAGCTATGAGATGAGTTGATATGATAGTTATTTTTTCAAACAAAGTTATTTTAAAGTTATACAGATAATAACTTCTTCAAGAGCATTTTGTCATTAATTCTTCGTGAAATTATTCATATACGGGAAATAAGAAGCTGAACTCACTGCTTAGAGGCAATACTATCACACAAGACAAGAACGAATGTCTTCCGTCTTCAAAGCTGGTTTGACGGTTTTGTGTTTTTTTGTAACATCACCTTTATTGAAACATCTTTTATTGTTATATTAACCTTTTAATTTGATTTTGACTAAGAAAGAACTAACAAATGATTCTATTTCTTACATTCTTGATATAACATATTTAAATGATATAAGACATAAAATATCTTATAATTATATTATAATTTTGTAAAGAAAATAATATACCTATATAGTAATATGTTTAGTGAGCTGATGCTGCTTAGAATTTTTATCATACAAAAAATATAAATATTACTACTAAACAATATTATTTACAATAATAAAAATAGGTACGTCATAAATAAATATATATAATATAGGTCGGCTATTATAAGACGGCTAATGTCTAAGTTACATTATACGATCTGTGCCTCTCTATCTCAACTTGTCTAAATAGCATCGCATAGTGAAATGGCTGTTAGTGAGTTAATACTTCTCCCCGATTGGATTGAGACGCCTATTAGCTATTCGTCAAGGTCAAATCGTATGGTTTAGATTGTATTATATAATTTGGCCATTAGAGAAATAAATAAAGATGTTAAATAGATCTAATAGCGTTGAAGCTCAAAATAAAGCTTATTGAGGGAAAAAATAACTGTGACAGGTTTGATTTTGGAATGTCTAAGATAACATCAGAGCATTTAGCCAAGCGTTCGTTATGGCTTCTATTTAAATATATGAACGTGAACGATAGTACAGCGTTGTCTTATGTCAAATACATACATTTATCATTCTATTCGACAAGCGTCAATGCCGCTTGTCTAACCCTTAGTTCAGAAATATAATTGCCACTCACCTGAGACAGAGTTGGCGACAAAGTTTGGTTAACTATTATGACGTTACATTTTGCGAGAAGACCGTGATGTTGCGATATTTTGATATAATTAATATATCACCCAGGGAGAAGACTGTATATAATTTTGATTAATTGATAAGATACAGTTTTATCATACAACTTTGCGTTGTTTCAATATAATTATTTACCAACCTCATTGATATTAAATCTTATACAAAAATTATGAAAGTTCCAAAGTGATCAAAACGTATAAAGACGGACCAACAGACTAACAAAAGAAATTAAATAATGGTCTCATATTCATGTGAGAGGGATGCACTACGTTTCACAAAAAGAAACTTTCAAAAATAAACTTTCACAGAATATATGAACTGTCAAGATTAAGAATCAATAAATTTAGATGGTTTGAAAGTGATTTCACTTTCAAACCATCTAAATTTATTGATTGACTTGAATGACTTAAAAAAGTTTTTACATAATACAAATTAAGTAATCAAAGAATACAGAAAACTAATAAATATTTTGAAAAGGATTTTGGGTTTAAAATTAAACTTGTAACTAATTTCAAGTACTTTTATATACAGCATACCTTCTAGTGACCCTCGAAACGACTCTAGCGAATTCTTAAGGTCACATAAAAAAGATTTGATAATAACATTTTGAGTTCTATTTATATTTGTTTATGGTGTGTGCGTATGTGTGTGCATATGTGTGTTTGTTTGTGTCCGTTTGCCTGTGTGTAAAATACCTCGATGTCATACTGTAACTTGATAAAGTCGCAACATACACTGAGCGTTAAGTCAACGTCGGAGTGAACAATATTTAAACCATAATAAACCCAAAAGCAATTATAACTTGACTAGCCGAGTTCTTTGCGTACCTTTATTTCCCTAAGACGCTGCGTAACAAGCGAATTATCCTACTCAGACGTATATAAGGTTTTTGTTTATACTAATTATACTTTTTTATTAATTCATTTCTTATAAAATTATTTTTAAAGTTGATCTCAATTAAATTAAGTGACTGACAAAGTTCAGTTGTTAAATTAAATCAGAAGAGTCGACGTATTTCTTTGTTAAAAAAAAATAGAAAAGTATAGTAGTAAGAGTTAGCCTTTTATTTATACAAGCAACTATTAAAAGAATGTTAGAATTTTTTCCGTTACCAGTACAGCAAAAATTGTAGTGTGGTTCAAAATGTTTACGGCTCACTTAGTTTTCGATTCCTACATGTGGACGCAAGACGCTAGCCGTTACTAAAACTGTTATCGAAAGTTCTTGGATTTATTTAGTTTTCTTTCGTCGCAGTATATCGGAAACTGTTAGATGAAGATGTCTGCAGAAATTTATCTGAAGTCTGCCAATATACAAATATACATATACATGGGGCCAGTAGTAAAAATATTTACATTTTCCATATGTTTATTAGTCTAATAAATATAAATAATATTATTTCATCAAGTTTTAAAACTTATCCAGGCTTATTTTTCAGAATCTGAATCCGAATCAATCAATAAAATAGTTTTCCATTAGTATTCACTGCCAAAACCTGTAAGTTCCTTTTAAATCCCAACTTGCTTTAAAAAATTTACTTTTGCTTTGCGTAACATCGCTTAAACTCAAGTGTATGTAGTACCTATTTTTTACTTATTCTAAACTAAAAAATCGCGTAATACTTACTACATTATAATACAGTCTACATCTAGAACTTTCATCTTAGCGAGATAAAGGTAAACAGAGTACGCGGCAAGTCAGATGAAACTAGTTTTTAAGTTTATCATGGCTTTAATATTGTTCGGAGAGACTTTGTTCCCTCAGAGCTTTAATTTCGCATCTAAGAGCATGAATCATCTTGACTCCTTGATACTAATTGTATTTACTACTTATATTAACCCTTTTTACTAATATATTTTATTTATTTACTAAGGTATTTTCGAAATGAATAAATATTAACTAATACTCTTAATTTCCAATAGAAAATAAAAATAAAAATTATCTATTTAAAACTGCAAAGATCCAATTAGTTATGATTTTATTTAATAAACCTACTTTATTTTGAATTAAATGGTTCCCATTCAATAATACGTTAAAAGCAAATCGAGTGGGCGCATTATAGGCATCTTTAAAACATCGTTATTTATTATTTAAGATAAATATTCTTATAAATAGATGTAAAAATGTGCATTGAAGAATCCTTACGGATGTATTTAAAGAGCTGCTGAATTTATTAAAACTTTAAGAGATATTTGTAAACTTTTTGGCGAACGTGTACTCGTGACGAACGTACAAAAGTTTTCAGAAACATTGGATTCATTTGATGTATTTGATGATCCCATCGAAACTATTAAAGGTAAGACTCTCGATAAATTAAATTTAACTTTATTTGTAAACATGTTATATAGTCTAATCTTATAGTAACTTAAGGGAGTTATGATATCAAAAATACACCAGTATTTTGGCTTACAATTAATTTTGAATTAAAAAATTTTATACGTTTTATCACGAAAAAATATCCAATATTAATTTTGTGGTAGAATTTTGCAAGTGGTATTTGAGAGCAATGGATTTGGGATGGTAAACTTCTTTAAAGGAAAACTCATCTCAAACAGGAGATAAAATAATGAAACGAAACCAGACACTTAAACAATATATATAAGTGTCGTTTTGATTTATTTAAAATAAAGCCATAAAGTAAGAAATATCCGCATCTTTTAACAAAAAAAAAAAAACGAAAAGGATATGCAGATTGGAGATCCCAAATACCTATATTATTCTGTTGAATCACGTAGACCAGTGAACTATTTGAAACAAAGTTCAAAAAGTTAACTGGTCTACGTGATACAGGGGGATAAAAAAGACTAACGCGAAAATATAATAAATCACCCTCTTACGGAAAATAACAGGTACAAATTATTACTTATTATTCGGCTTTTGGTTTAATGCTTAAAATTTAATGTTATATTGAGTTTTAAGCATAAATATAACATTTGTATCAAAAGTAAATACACAGTCTAAGAATATTAAAGTATAAATATTTTAAATTCTTAATATTTTTTCTTAGTTATTCGTGTCTTAGTTCTTAGTAATCTTAAGATTTCTATTAGACGATTTAACTCATTGTGTTGGCAGACTACTTAGTGTAAGCTTGATCTATTTGTCATATGGACTGCTATCGCGGTAAGGGAAAAACAAATAAAGCGGATTTACTGACCAATTGATATTCATCTGACAACGGTCTCGGTACTGTGACTGTAGTCTTAGTTAATGTAGTAGCATTTGCTTAACTTCTTCTGTCAATTTGATTTCCGACTTCAGGTGTGAAATTTTATTAGGAATACAAAGACAAGATAGACACATTGTGTGATCAGGCGCTGAGCAATAAATATTGCAGAACTGTATATCATAATATACTCAAAATGTAATATAATTATTCCTAAACTAATTAATTATCTTACATTTTGAGTACTTGAAGTGTAAAGGAAATTGTAAACAGCATATTTATTACATTTCGTGACATGTTGTAAATACTGTATGAAACTGTATGAATGTGTTTATTAATAATTAATAGGTATCTATTTAATTTTGTTCTGAACTCTAACTAAATATTACAATTAGATTCGTTAGTAACCAAGAAGTATGAAAAGCGACTTTTGGTTTTGAGAATTCTAAAAGACATCTTCGTAAATAAAATCTTCTTTAATCTTGTATTATTTGTCGAACTCCTATAAGTGGAATGATCTGCATTTAAAAAGAGGACTTGGATAACTTTTCTTGTATATAACTTAGTTATTTTATAATTTTACATAATCTTAAAAGGTCAGTGTCAAAGGTTAAAAATGATAGTGTATTTTATAAAATATTTTCTTCAAATAAAGCTTATTAGAAACTAAAAAATAACAACTAAGTAAGAGTAGGTGGAAATGGAAAATAAATAAATTATCGAATTAATGAAAATTGTTAATTAGTTAATTGAGTAACTATTTTCAGTAAAATTGCATTTTGTGACTCTAAGAAATTTTAAAAACCTTACAAAAATATACGAAGGGTCTCCTAGTACACCCTGTATCACCCTTATGGAGGAGTTTTAACGCTAATAATAACGAGGTTTCGTGTTTTTTTTCAACCTAGTCGTGTCGCTCAAAGAGCATTCATTGATTTTGTCTGTTTTATTTCCAGATAATTGGCTGAATGGGTGAATTCCAACATTAGCATCGCCTAAGCGAAATTGTATTTCAAATTATTTTATTTCGTAATATGGACGAATAAAATTTTATTAAAATTGAATTAAGTTAATTCCTGAAAGAAGTTGTTTTTTTTCTTGACAATATTTAGCTTTATTTGGATTATTACGTGATAAATAACAACTAAATAGTTATATAGTTATTAGAATTCATATTTAAAATATTACCACTGAAATCATAAGCTAATAATGTTAGTTAGAAAGGCAAAAAAACAACCAATTGAAATAATAAATCGTAAATATAAAATATATATACAATTCTATAGACTGCTATAGAATTTTATATAATAAATAAATAGAAAATCTATTCATTCTAATACTAAGAGCCATTGTATATTCAGAATTATCAATTTAAAACTGATAGTAGCCAGTACTTGAATCAAAACGTTACATCTGCGGTTTTCAAGATTTGATGATTCTTTAGTGTTGAAGAAATTCGGAACAGACGTCAGTAATCTGACTTGAATTGTTTGAATTACTTGGAATGCCCACATTGTTAAAAATCTTTTAATCAAGAATCTTGTTCAGACAAGTTGTAAAAACTGGAACAAAAATGAAGGTAAATAGCCGGGGTGATCTTCTGGGAGTCGTTGGTAGCCCTGGGACGGTACTTAAATAAAATGTTCGCCTTTCAACGAAATCATAACTAAAGAGAAGATTGTTATCTCAAAAATGTTTGACTAGAAGGCTTAAGTTTTTAAAATATCATAGAAACAATAAAAAGTATTTACACCAAATGTTTTAGTACATTTTTTTTCGTAAGACACGTTCTTTTTATTTTTTTAACTCTGCTCAGGAAATATTATGAAAGATTAATCATAATTAAAAACTGCTTTGTAAATGTTGTGTTATTAAATATTTAGTGAATTTAATCAACAAAAGTTATCCAGAATTATATAAAAGTTTTATTAAAATGTTTTTGCCATTTACCGAAGGACAATGTAAAACCTATAAAAATGTTTAAATTATTATTGTGTTTATTATAATTTAGATGTTAAACATAAAACATCACCATATATTACATGTAGATTTGTTTTTAATTGCATCCATATTAATTAGCTAACCTATAAATCAACAAACAATTTACAAGTTTATATTTAAATTTAGTGTATTTAAGTAGGCTTATAATTAAATTACATGTTTGTAATTTATCAAAGCTGTGTATAATTAACCAAAGCTACGGACTAATATGTTTTAATTTCAGAGCTGAAAATAATGGTTTAAATCTTGTTTATCACAGACGTATAAGTATATTCTTTATTGCACAATACAAGTATGAGAAGTACAAGACAATTTATAAGAAAATAAAAAATAAAAAATTAGAAAAAGAACACAATGAAGTAAGGCATTTAGATAAAATTGAAGTAACGTAAACAGAAGAGTGGTGCATAATACAAAAATACATTTACGGTAGCCGCTAAATTCAATTATCGGTACCCATACTTGGTAGGGAAATAATTTATTTTAAAATGCACTATCCTTTAATATGATTTAGAAAATAGTTATTAAGTTCAACCATTACATTTTCTACTTTCCAGAGATTTTTTTTTTCGTAATATTCTCGTTGGTTACTATAAACACGTAGGTAGTATCTTTACTATGCTTAAGTTGAGCCAAGTCAAAATATTCTTAAACGAAACCAAGATGCATAACACCAGTAGTTATAATTAGAAAATATTGTTTAGCATAAGAAATTACTTAAAAAAAAACTATCAACTCAATTCATCTTATTGACTTCTCATGTATTAGCTATTAATATACTACATACATTTGTAATGTTCAGAATTTTGAATAAAATCAACTCATTATCAAAAATGTATAAATTTTTGTCAAATTTGTTAGTAGTATACAGGCAGTCTCAGTATGGGGCAATGCCAATCTTGTTAAATTCAACACCACCAAAACCCAGACGTGTTTTTCACTTTCATCGCCAAAAGAACCCCTTTCACCTTGCCTCCTAATTTCCAGAATGTATCTTTGGAATATAGTGACCAACTTCAGTTGCTAGGGATAGAGATTTCCTCGAACCTCAACTTTGGTCGGTTCATAGAGTCTAGAGCAAGAGCAGCCGCCAGCAGGCTTGGCATCCTTGCAAAGGTCCGGCAGTACTTCACACCGGGACAACTTCTTACATTATATAAAGCACAGATCCGGTCGTGTGTGGAGTACTGTGGCCATTTAATGGCTGATGCCGCAAAATGTCATTTTGTAGCTCTGGACACAATTGAAAAGCGAGCAAAGAGGCTAATTGGCGACCCTGAACCAGTGGAAGCCAATTTTCATAGCCGCAAACATAGACGTAGAGTTGCCAGCCTCTCATTATTCTATAGGAAACATTTTGGTGAGTGTTCAAAGGAATTACATGACCTAATTACCCCATCCCCCTTCCATCACCGGACTTTCCGACGCACGGCAAGCATCCATCCTTTTGTAGTAGACGCGCCGCATGTTCGAACGAGGCGTTACGCTTCATCTTTTTTAAATCGGACAGCGACGGACTAGAACAGCTTGCCTGCGTCGGTTTTTCAGTCCGAGTACAATGTGGGTGTCTTCAAGGCCAGAGTGAATAGGTTTTTACTAAGTTGATGCACTTTACCACCTACGACTACATTTCCACTTCCCATCAGGTGGAATGAAGTCAAGCGTCAACTTAGTTTAAGTGTAAAAAAACCAAAAAACAGTACATTAAATCTAACCGTATTTGAACGAGTATCAACTTCCTACTTTGTTTACACTGCTCGGATGACAAATACTTTATCATTTACTCAGTTTCTGATTGCAATTAAAATTAAGCATTCATGTTTAAACGGTTTGCTTCATTAAAAATAATCAATTGCCTGCTCAAAAGAAGATACTTTAAAAGAGATTGTTTATAGCATTAGTTTTTAACAAAGTTCTGTAACATTCTAACCAAATTCAAAATAAATGTCTTATATTAATAATAAGTATTGGATCCAACATGAGACATACAATAGTCATATAAGTATGCGAATGCATCGCCCTGTATCGAGTTCATGTGATAGGAATTTGTATTAATTTCCTGAGTCAGTGCGAGCTAGTTGGTTGCAGTCAATGCGGCTAGCGCAAACTGTGGTTTGCCAGCTGTCCTGAATGTTCCCGATGTTGAAATAGACTAACACGTAGAAACTTATACGTTAATATTACCTCAGCCACCGAATTTAAATTTTCTATTTTAGATTCACACGGGAAATATAGATGTTGAATGAAATAGTTTAACTTCGTTCAGACATTCGCAAATATAAAAAATAATATATCTAGCATTAATGCAAATAGTATTGTAGTACTATAAAGCTATAATGGATGACAATTCATCGATCCGACGAAATGAAAATAAAATTTGAATATAAATCAAAGACACAACTAAAAGTCTATTATCTATTTAATAGTCAAATACATTAACACGGAAACCTTTAATTAAGAAAAATATGTTTTACCGATAAAAAGTAAAGTATCGAGATAAATTTAGCAAAGCTGAAAAATATTTTTTATAATAGTAGAAATTGCATTTGGTACTTGTGAGAAGTCAGTCATTAATTTATACAGACATAGTTACAACATTAATGCAGTTTAATATTTTTCCTTTAACATAAGCTCACGGTATGTGTCATAATTACATATACTTTAAGTACAATGAAAAGTCCAGTGAAGAGCCTTCGAGCTTTACGAAAAATGAAAACGGAGCTTCTATATTGAATAAATCGAATTAAGAAAAATGTTATTTTACAAGAGCTGCGTTAAGGCTGTACATTGTATTAGCTAAATCAAAATATATATATTTTCATAATTTTTTACTACTATTTTTTATTTTTAAGGGAATTTCGCCCCAAGAAACGACACATTTCATAGGCATACTGTCTTCATTTGAAAACGTATAATGTAAACCTTTTTTTTACCAACAAAGTTTTTTTTAATTATAAAGCTTTAGTCTGATTTAAGAAACATGTCGGCTCTATCACTGAATCAAAAAGTTGAAACATTCTAATTAATATATTGATCATTTCATTACAACATGGATTATTAATTAAGTAAGTAAGTAAGTAAGTATTTGGAACAAGGCAGCTTAGTATCAAGTGTATGTCTAATAATTTATCAAAATTAGCTTGGCAGGTTTATTCCTTGGCGGTATACTAATCAGGTCAAAATATCGCATCATCACCGTCTTTAACTACATTGTGAGGTTACATGTCACTTTTCATCAGGAATATGCAATTACCTTCGTTGTTCTTCCACACTCGGAACAGTGAAATCACGTTACTCAAAGCCACATCTAATTTTAATCTTAAAGAAACTACGACAGTGAACCTCTCAATTCCTGGCCCTCCACATTATTCTAAATTCTACAATGAATTTTATAAACGTTAATTAGAAACGTTTTATTTATATTATTAAAAAAGTATTTACTTACTTGCTTCAATCTCGATGGTTCAGCGGAATGAATTTGTTTTTTTTTATTATTTTTACATGATTTTTTATAATTCAAATTAATAAATGTTATATATATTTTTAAACCTATTATAGCTTGAAATAAATTTATTTTAAACAAGGTATACACTAAGTGTTTTTTTTTAATATTTTACTATTATATAAAAACAATGTCGAAACATAACTTACCCGGATTTATGTAACGCAATCTGAAGCTCATTCTTTTGTATAGTCAAAAAAGTTTTCCAACGTTATTGAGAGAATTGAATTGCGTCGATAGATTTGACAACGAGTTTATTGTAAGTAATGCTTGAAAACTCATACATGGTATAGAAAAAAAAAAACATTTCTACATAAAATAGATAAAGGAATTACTTTACATGAATATTTTTAACAACAAGGATTTATTTCAATAACCATTCTTTTTTTACAATATAATTTGTTTCAATCAGCAATTTTTGAAAACCTCGTAGTTGTCAATTAGTCCTATTACACATTTACCAAAACAAAAAAAAAACCGTATAAAGAATCAAAAAAACTTTGTAAACAAAAAAGTATACTGAGCAATTTTTCTTTAGGGACCCCGTTCGAGGTACCCTTTTGAGTTAAAAGATCTTACCACTTTTATCTTGAAGTTTGGGGATGTTCTGTGGGCTTTACGTTGTTCGTTATGTCATCATGCAGCACCGGCAATTATTTAACAGGAATACAAAGTTTCATGGAAGTTTGTTGAGAAACGTGATCTCTAAGCGAATAAGCCTATACATAAATTACAAAATCTTTTTACCTCGTTTTGAAGCATTTGAGTAGGTAAATTAATCAATCAATTACTTAGATAATTCTTTGATTTCATAAAGTTTAAATTTTTTTAACATTAGAGACGTTTTTAAATCTATATAAAGTAATGTACTAAGAAACTATTCATATTTTCTGATTAGTTATTTCAAATTGGCTTGAAATCCATTCGCGTTTACATTTTTATTGACTGGTTTAAAAAAAATAAATGTTAAGGTTTCCGATTAGGTAATTAATGGCTTCAGTGAGGTCAAGTGACTTGCGTCACCATAATTCGATCGTAAACCAAGCGAATCGAACCGTGCATTACACATTGCTAGAACGTATCTTACCACTCCGAGGACTCTCAAAACCTCTAACAAATAAAGTAGTTTTCCATTAGTACAGCCAAAGCCAAATTCGCTCTAAGTTGTAATTTGATAAAAAAAAAGGTTAATATCTTGTCGTTATTTCTCTTATGTCACACTCTTCTTTGATAATAATCTGATATCTTTTTAGTACAAATTAAACTTGTAAAGCTTTAGCTTAAATTTTGAAATCAGAAATTGAAATTGTGGATTACTTTTATGGCAAATTTATAACACCTGCTTTAAATATACTTTACCAAATTAAAATTACCATGGAAAGAATCCCCTATTGGCTCTATGAATAGGCTAATTTGCTAGAACACAGCCTCGTATAGGGATATAGGTGTATAGATTAATTATACATCAAGTTAAGGATTTCACTTGCTTTCAAGTTTATTGTCACTTAAATATTGTTTTCTCCAACGTAAGCTTAACGCTCTCTTCAAGTTCACGTCTTCAAATTAGGACAAATAAAAAGTGTTTAGTAGTTCTCGATCTTTACGTCGCGTGCCAAGTAATTACTCAAAAACATGGTAGATAATAGTCCATACATAATATTAACCATTTTACCTGACTTGTTTTGTCAATATTTATTTAAACAAGGAACTACTACGCTACGAAGCGTACAATTCTGAAAGTCGTCAAAATATATTACAATGCGTGTGCAAAGTAAACTATTGAAATTTTCTATCCCTAAGCATGTTAAAAAGAAGATGAAAGTTTGTATGGAAGATCTGAAGATACACACAACACTACAACAAAAAATAAAAGAAAAGCAAGAACATTTAAGTAATTTGTGACATTTTAAGTTATTTTTTTAGGAATTTCAATTGAAGAAAATGCTTACTTTGAAGTTTTCATTTGACCAGCTCCTGACAAATATTCATTCAATGTACGAGTATTTTGTCTTTGTCGTGACGATCCCAAGACCCGTCAGTTTAGAGCCAGGCCTTGTTTTACCCCAAATCAATCAATCAAAGCATTTTATGGTTTTCAGTAACAACATTTCTCAGTTAATTTGTAATTATATAATAAAAACATAACTTAGTACTAACATTTATAGCATTATACTAACATTTATAACATTTATAGCATATATATAACATTTGTTTTTACCAGGTCATGTAGCATGTAGTAGCAAAATATTTTGTAATTTTGTAACCCGTCCGCAATCTATCCGTCCCTGTTGCTTGCGACTTCAACGTTTTGAGTTGCTTGCGACTTCAACGTTTTGAGTCGATACGATACGTGCGATACGAGGTTTTGGACGTATATTTGAGAAAGTTTAGTTTTTTGTTTTTCAAAATGAAACAACTATATTATTAATATTTTAAAAATAAGACAGAAACAAAGTTATGACCAAGTTTCATCCATGTCGAAGTTTGTTTTTACACTTTTATCCATCACGTGCTCTTTTACTCGTATACAACAACAACCATTTACTAAGCTACGAGATTTATTTTCTCTTACAATATGAATTTATTCCGAAGATAATTAGAAACAAAAAACAACGGAATGCTTATTTATCTATTTAATATGATATTGATTGATTAAGATGATATTGACTGATTAATATGTTATTGATTTATAAAGATGATATTGATTGTTTAATATGATATTGATTGATAAAGATTGATTAATCTTTTATTTACATTATTATTTTTATCATTATATATATATTAGTTCAGGGCCGTGCTGTTTATATAAGCTTATTGTTATGGTTAAATTATAAAAAAGTTACGTAACTGAATAAACGCTTATAATAAATAAAATCAAATGCCTATTAAAAGAAAAAAATCATAAAAGTAATTGTCACATTAAAAATAATAATCCCTGTAAGCCGGCATTGTATAGTACACTTAATGGTCCAGTATAGGGCCAGCGAGCTTTACGAGCTATGAAAACGGAGCCTCTGAACTGAGGTAATTAGAGGATTACTTAGAGACATACGTTATATGTTAAGAAAAATGTACTTTTTGTAGATATATTACTTGAGCAGAATTATAGTTAGAATATCTAAATAGTCCCAGGTAGTATTTTATAAATTTATACATACGTAGTATAAGTTTGCATAAATAAAAATTAAAAGACGAACTAAACTAAAAAAAAATAAAAGACTAAAACAATTAAATTCACTATCCAATTTAATTATCTCAGTCACTTAACTATGAAAAAATACAAAAGAATAATTAAAAGATAGATGAACATTTGGTTGAGCTATAAAATTAATGCGGCTCCTAAAGTAAGCTTCGCAGCCAGCATTCGAGACTCACTTCATTCCAGCGATTAAATGAAATTTCACGCTCAGTTGCTATAAAAGAAATAAATAAACACATGTAAGGGATAAAAAAAATGCTTTTCACCGAGCATATATTAATTGGATAGACAACGAATATTTAAATTGTACAATAGTTTGTGGGTTGAAAATTTCACTATAAAATTATATATTAAAAAATATTATCGTCGGCTGTCTTGTTGTTCAAAGAAAAATACTGGATGTTATTGACCCCTTTTCCCTTCAGCCATTTGAGAACAATGAAAGTAGATGATCTTTATGTACCATTAATATATAATAATTGATCGTAAATAATACGTATTTTCTAATGAAAATATAACTTAAATTAACCCTCATTCGGGGTTCGAAACTAGTCGGGCACAATCCTTTTTAATTTCTACGTGAATACAGCGGGGTAAATATAAATATAATAGTCATGGTTCACGAAAGTTTAAATATAATTCAAAAACCGTTTAGGGTGCTCTAGAAACCAACATTTTGTAATATTTAAATATCTTGATGAGTGACATTGAATGTTCATGTAAATTAACATAAATTCATAATCTTTTAATTATCCACAGCTTAAAAACTTTAATCCAAGGTTATTATTGGTATATGTCGTTGAGATATTTTCTCTAGTAATTTTTCTTCCAATAGTCGTCTATTGGAAGTATCGTATACAAACAAACAGATGAACAAAAAATGAGGACATCTTTTGTAACAAGATATAAAGAAAATGTCAAGAAAGTCGTTTAATACCAGCTTAATGAAGGACTTAATGAAAATACCAATTAAATGAATATCTTCTATTAAAATAACTCTTTACATAAAATACAAAGAAAATCCACAAACAAATCTATTAAATTTAGTTCAGTAAGGTAAAAAAGAGAGATGACTTCATAACATTGATGGATTTTATTTCTTTTACCGGTAATTTTTAAAAAGCTATCATGCCCCGATGAAAGCTTTTACAAATACCGCTTTCTGGTCATTTTTTTTGTAATTACAAAAGCTAAAACCAACTTTATACAAATTTTTGTAAATGCTTAGGTCTAGACATTCCTGATCCCTGTTTTCATTGTAATTCAATATTCTTAATCCATGATTACTCTTCTGTACTAACTTAAATTACATAGCAATGAACGCGCAACGAGTCCACCGTGCTCCGAGCTCTTGAGTAATAACCTCGAATGGCTCCGGAACTAGTCAGGCAATCGGATATAAATCTCCCAGGTCATTGTAAGAAAAGAAGTATGTTCGGAGAGCGTTGACTTCTAAAATATATGACTCGTACGGGAGGTATTACATTTTTAATCTATATAAGCTATTGTTATACCACAGCTTATATAATATATATATTAATATTGTGGCTAGATTATTTCTTTATAAACAACATTCCTATAATTAGACTTTTTGTATAAAATATGAATATTTTGTCACAAAAAATAAGCAAACTATGGTAGAATATATTTCAACCTATTTATATAATAGTTAAAAGTATATTTTAATGATAAAAATACGGAATCGGAATCGCAACGTTTACAATTTATTAACCATTTTTAAGAATTTACTTCAACGCTGTTTACGTTTTAACTGTAGAATAACGGAACAAAACACTGTGAAATATAAACGATAGTATAATATATGGTAGCAGCGTTCATCCATTCATAAACCTAATTCCTAGAAACAAACAGGAAAATCAATACAAAATGCATTATCTATAGGAACGT
Organism: Dircenna loreta; assembly: GCA_963555665.1. Lineage (NCBI taxonomy): Eukaryota > Metazoa > Arthropoda > Insecta > Lepidoptera > Nymphalidae > Dircenna > Dircenna loreta. Next base: position 1,291,705 of record OY743099.1, on the reverse strand, counting down.
AAAATGCAAAGAGTGTATTAAAAAAAATGCTAGAACAAACTAACATCGAGAACATATTTCTATTTACTTGACATGATATTTAATTAAATTTTATTTAATTAAAAAATATATATCTTTATAAAATATACCTGTATATTCATACAGGTATAACTTGCAACAATACGAGATCACATTTGTAAAGATTAAATTGTAATTTAATGTTTAATTGTAATTTAACGTAAAAACTTTGTATTGTAATACAAAGTATTTAAGTTACAAAAGAAAATGTTATCGAAATCCTTAGTAAATGCAGACTAGTTAGGCTAAGATTTCCTTTGCGGACCAATAATACAATTTTAATTAAAATTCTTTTGACGAAAAAAAAGATCTACTGACATTTTTTTGTCCGATTTTAAATCTAAACATAAAACATATTTAAGTAAGAAAGTAAATAAGTGAGTAACTATAAGACAAAGAAATGTTTATGCCTTATTAGCTCTAGCTAAATGTCACAAAAAGTTACCATAACAGCAGAGCTGGCTCTTCTATGATGGACACAATATTTTCAAGGTGTACTGTGCTTGTGGACTTGACTTCTGAGCAAACTTTACAATATACAAAAATAATATTTAAACATATTTTTGTTGTACTATTGTGTAGCGTATTTTTAGGGTAAAGAGACTTGACAGTATTTGTTTTACGCATCATATACGCTTGGTAAACCAAAATAACCCCTAAGGGTTAATCCTCAAGTAATTAATAATATATTTCTACAAACTTTTAGCTCAACTCAACAAATAAAGCTTTTCGTCTTCTTAATGGACATTACACATAAAGTTCTGAAACCAATTTTACTGAAGAGGTTAAGCAAATAATGTGACTCGTTACCGAAGTCGGTCGAATATTAATCGGTGGGTAGATACATTTTTATTTGTTCTCCCTTTCTGCGTTAACAGTTCGTGGAGCCAATAGATCAAGCTGACATTGTGGGTAGTCTGAAAACAAATAGAATTGGATTGTCTAAAATAAATCTTATAACTAATTACAACGTAATGGTACTAATATTTATAAGAAAAATAAAGTGTTATATTGTATGTTACAACAACATATATATATATAATTAAAGAACAACTTATCTATTAATGCGTAATATAATCTATTTCTATATATAGTATATATAAAAAGGGTCTGCGTGACGTAATACGAAAAAAACGATAGCTTTTCGAACTTCTTGAGATCAGTATTTGTGTGATAAGTTTATTGATATTTTATGGGTTACCAATGGGTTTAAAATATATATAATCAAGAAATGAAATAACTTACAGTAGACAAATTTGATCGAAACCAAAGTCTTAAGGTTAACATGGAATTACTTACTGTAACATATATTGAGCTTTTCTTGAAAATTAATGAAGTAAGTTGTACCACTGTAATCTTCCACATTGACCACATGACCAGAAAATAACAGAAATTACCAGAAAATAATCAAAAAGTATTGTTGAGAAACTTTCTCGTGTAGGTACTTAATATTCGATTTTGAAAAATATGCTTTTACTTATCTGGTCACCTTATTCTGATTTAATATTTACTTATTACTTCTTTAAGTAACATGTAATTCTAATGTTTGTTATTATTTTGTTTGTTTTGTATATGTATAATTGTTTAAGTGTGTGTGTGTGTGTATGTTTATATTTCTGTAATTTAATGTACTCCGAATTGCAATACATATACGTACAATGGAACGCACAAAGAAAACACGCGTATGAAAATGTAGTTTAGCAGATGGTACATAAAATCAATCTCGCTATAATTTTCAGAATCGTGAAATTCGATTAACATATGATAGCCGTTTACATACAATTTTAAATAGCAGCATAATATAGCAAGAGTGAGTCGTGAGTTTGATCAGTCAACGGTAATTGTTAGGAGCTATTAAAATATTTATCAACTATTCTTTTAATATTTCAACAACTCCGCTTTGAAAACTATTATTTCTAACTAAAATTGCATTTTTTCATATTTTAACTTTCATTAATATTTGTTCTAATTATATATTTAATCACCCTATATTTCTTTCTTAAATGTATTTGAAACTATCTTCAGATATTTTGGTAAAAATAAAGAGAATAAACTTTTCTATTGCTAAATGAAAGGACGACGAAATGAAGTGTGATTATACTCTCGACATATAAAAGCTCTTCCTCTACTTATGACCTCAGCGTAATAAACAAATCTGTTTGGGAATTATAACTGGAGTTATACTCTTTAATACTAGGTTGTTAGTTTTACAAATAATTTCCATCTATTTTATTGAAAATTGTTTTGATTCACTAAGTTTTCACCATTTCCTAACTTAATTACTTTAACAGTTATTATTAAAGATGCCTTTTATAACTTTCAGAACGTGGGTAACGTTATAGTATGAAAATAAATAATAATTTTCCGTGTAACCTAAACGGGCATGGTGGTAAAATGTAAATTGGTATTAAAAAAGTTGTAAGATTAGTAAAATATCGATGAGCTGTTCTGAAGATTTATTGAAAAAACATAACAAGAATAATGTATTTCTAATTTGCCTAAATACAGATATTTAGGCAAATTGGCTTGCCCAATGGTACTCAAATACATCCGAAAATAAACTCTTTGTGGACCACCACTTTAAACCACTATTCCAACTTTGAAATTAGGGTATATTGGTGGGTTTGGATAACTTTGATCACAAACATGTATTGAAATTAGCAATTTATTTAATATATGAAAGTGAGTAATTACTATATAATAAATTGAAATGTTATTTTTTTTCAATTGTTCATTGATTTATACGATGAGAAGTAACTAATTTTACTGACAAGGACTACTTATCAATAAATAAACAAGTTATATATGGTGAAATCTATTAAATAATAATTTTAACTTTGTTTGATATACATGACAATACACTATAATTTTGGCTTAACGTGGGCCCATATAATACATTGACCTTTGGCAACTTTTACAAATGTGCATTTTTTTAAGTGTCTTCTAAGAACATTTATTTATTTATTTAAAGTTCACTTACAGACAAAAAATAGAAAAGTAAGAGATTGAATTTAAGTAACTTGGGATTTATTTATTTTATTTAACATTATTCATGCACATAGGTAAATGTCACACTAGTATTCGACTACTCAGTCGACTATTGACTAGATGACGTAATTGTGCTATATTTCTATAGGTATGCACTAAGTTATGAAGCTGTACCGTGTCCAGAAAGTTTTTTAATCTCGCGCTGATTCAAGATAATTAATATTTGATGAAGAATATTAATAATTTGTCACGTTATTATTTTATTATTTTGGTGAAATATATAAATCTTTAAAGCTATGTTAAAGCTTCATTATATTTTTAGAGAAGGTCTTTGATAAGTTAAGCATTCCAAGCAAATCAAACAATTAAAGTCAAACAACTAAATTGTGGCTGACGTTTGTTCCGAATTTCTTTACAATAAAAAGAAATGATCCAATCTAAAATTATGCAGATGGTCCGGGCACGTAATGCATATCACTTTAAAATTATAGCTCTGAATACTCAATCGTTCGAAGTGTTGGTGAAATAAATCAAGAGAAACTATACTCAATAGGTCTAAAGATTTATTCGTCGTATTTAATATTACTTCTGGTGGGTATGAAAGCATTTGTCGTTAGATATAAAAAAAAATACAGATTATGAAAGTGTTATGATGCCGTAGATTATGTACTCGGTATAAGCTTACCTTACAATACTTGCTCATATTTGAGACTAATTTATTCTTGAGAATAATCGTGAATCAGAGTTTTCAGAGCATTGTTAAAGCACCCACTGAGTTCCACAAATCTGTTAATAGCATCATGTGAAGCTAAAGATTATTCTTTCAATGAATCTTGTAAGGCTAGTTTTAATTGTATTAATATTTGTTTGCCAACCTGCAGAGTCAATCACGAACTTAAGAAGTTAAAATTGAGCTGTTTCATAAATATTATTGAACTATTTATTTATAAATATTATTTATCAGTAGTCGCCAAATTTAAGTTTGAGAGTAGAATTTCTCATTAAATTTTTCAAGTGATACATTTTAGAAAATTCAATAAACAGGATTATATCTTAAAGATAAAATGAAAAAAAAATATATTGATTCATAAACTAAGTAAATTATATATGAACTAACGTTATTGTTTAAATTTAAATTAAATTTCATATTGCTTCCCAATACTCATACATAGAAATAGCTCACAAACTTTGAACGCAATATAGCGTGAGTGACTTACAATCTACTATTATCTCATTAGTATAGTTCAGTTGGGAGCTGTCCCGTAGTTGTCTAACTGTTAACTTGTCACAAGTTATTATTAATGGCCTCTATCTTTATTTTACATCTTTTAGTTTATTTTTATTTAAAACATTGATAAACCGAACTCATTTCAAACAAATAAATAAATAAAGTATTTCTTTATTAAATTCATAAACACAATGCATTTGGAATATAAACCAGTAAAGCCTTTTTTAAGCTTTAATTAGCGATCGAGAAAATCATGTCTGAAAATGAACAATCGATTGATCTGACTCTAGCGGTTTACTCTAATGAGTTTAAACCTGCTGAGGCTTTCAGGTTGGAGATAGAATCATGTGCCTCTTCATGCACTGATTCCATAAAGGTATTTTGTGATTTGCCGTGATAAATTTATTTTTATGAACTTAAATTTATAACGTATATTTAATGTTATAGCCAAAAAAACATTTTTGAGTTATTTCTGAAAATAACCAGATTTCATATCCTCCGCCAGCACGTAAAATATCATATGTCTTATCAATATGATAACAATACATTTTAAAATCAAATTAGCTTCTATCGTACATTATATCCTCCAGTAAAAAGTAATATATTATAATATTCACTTCAAACAAAGAGCTATTTACCAAGTTCCATCGTAATTCCCATAGTATTTTGAACAACATTCATTATTAACAAATAGACCAAAAATATTTAAAAAACACACAATTTAAAACAAAAATTGTTCTTATATTTTTAAATATATTAAAATCATTTTATTATGATTTTACTCAATTTAAATCTTAATCTGCCAGTGTTGATGAAATTTTGAATTTATACTTATTTAAAGAAATTTAATTGATTGTTATTATACATCATCAATCAAGATATTTCAAACAGAAGTTATAGAAGTTCTATAAAATGTTGAGAGTTTACTTTTTAAATATTATTTATGTTTAGATTCATTAGGAAGAAAGTATGAAAGCGACTTTCTTTTTGATATTTCAAATCTAAGTCGTCTTAAAGAAAAAATTGAATTACTTGTCGAACTTTTATAAGTGGACAGGTCGGCATTTGCAAAGAGGACTTCGATAACTTCTGCTCCTTTAAAATATATATTTTTATAATGTTACATAATCCCAAAAAGTTAAGTATCTACAGTTAAAAATTTACGTATAATTTATAAAAATATTTTCATTCTACTAAACTAAATATAAGCTAAATACTAATCACAGTGAATGGAAATAAGGGCAAAAAAAAAACAATAAATCTTTGATGTTAATTTGCTGAGAAAACAATTTTAATTATTTTTTTATATATTATTTTAAGACTCTAAAGATTATGAATCTTAAAAAAGTAAATATTTTTTTTGTAAGTACACCCCGATTTCTACCTTAAGGGGTCTTATCTTATCTTATCTTATGCTTTGAAGCTCTAAGTGTTATATTAACGCGACTGAGCTTCTGTGATTTTCCAGCCCAGTTGTGTCGCTCCAAATACATTTATTATTTCTGCTCCACCTTGCTTGGATTTATTGACATTTTTTCTGTTTTATTTCCAGAGATTCAGCCGAATGGATAAACGCTACCACGAAAACATTACCATCGCCCAAGGGAAATTTCATTTGTACTTGAAAGCTTTTTATTTCGTTGTTTATTATTATTAGAATTGAATTAAGTTAATTCGTGAAAATTTTGAAAATTTTTGGGTTGTTATTTATAAACGTTGTGCTCACTTGCTTCATTTTTCGTATTACGTTACTTGTCAACTGCAAAATTCAGATCCAGATATTTAAAATGTTGTTCATAACATTTACAAGAAATACTGTCCACGTATCAAATTCAAACACAAAAACAAGTTGATGAATTTAGTTTTGAGTATTTTTTTATAAGTAAAATAACAGAACTTCATTAGATAATATAAAACGGTCATTAGAATACATATTTAAAATAAACGCAACTACTGGCGCGAAGCATAAAATGTCTAGCACTGACCTCCCTTGTCACACGCAATTCAGTTCAATCCCTCTATTGAGGAGGAACCTGTGAGGCTCTGATACTAGCAGCTGTGGTGGCTGTGGCGGCTGTGACGGCTGTGTGTGTCGCCCAGGCGGTTGAGTTGGCGTTCAAGTCATCGAAGAAAAATAACCTTTCCCAATCCCCGTCAATTCCCGTCTGCTAATCGCAGTTCCGACCGAGAGAAAATCTCGAACTCAGTAAAGCTGAGATGGGGGGAGAAATACGAGCCAAGTACGGCATACTCCCCAAACACACCACTACCAAACCCGGGTTGGTTTCCAGACTATCGAGAGAATTTGGGGTTGGTAAATGATTCCACGACTACACTCACGGTATCGCTAACGAACCCCGACTCTTTTTGGGTTAGGGGTTCCCCCTTATATTTAGGATACTAGGGATCACAGACCAACGCAATTTTTATGTTCCTTTTTGAAAAAGAGATCGTGGATCCAGGCACAGTGGTTAAAAGCGCAGTGAGAAATTGTACAGTGCTAACGCTGACCTCTAAGAGAACAGTTTTGCTGTCGGGTCTTGTTCATAGTTTGGCCAATACCAATCAGGAATAATGAAGAATTCAAATGATAACAGTACTATAAAAATAGATTCAATAGTGTCAGTGTTTATCAAATGTAATTTTGGTCACTTTTATTTGGTAAAAATGGCCTTAGTTTTGATTCATAATGTAGTAACCATAAAAAAATACAATAATTACGTAATATTCTCTACATCATATCTATATCAAGTACATAATTTAAAAGCAAGCAAGCAAGAATAATTAGAGCTTTTTAAAAGCTAGTAATTCAATACAGAAACATCAAATAATAAATAAATTTCGTCAAAGTCGTTTGCAGTGTACTGCAAGGTGTACCTTTATCCATCACGTGCTCTCGTATATAAAGATTTAGTAAGCAATGAGATTTACTTTCTCACACAATAAAAAATTGTTCCAAGAAGATTATAATTATTAAGTTATAAAAAACATTTTATTTAATTAATTCATTATCGCGCTAAATTAGTAAACAAAAAGGCTTATATCTAGTAATATATTTACGAATTGAGTAGCAAGAAATGTACTCGATTGTGTATAAAAGTTCTTAATTGGATGTGAAGAGATCATTATATATTTTAACTTTATATTTAGTTAATGAAATTAGGACCGTTTTATGTATCAAGTAGATTAGAAAAAAGTATGTTATCAGAGGCTTTTGTTTGCTTGTTTTTCATCAATAATCTTTTATTTAAAATAATAATTAATTGGAAATGCCGAGCAGGTACATAAATAAACATTATCCCATATTATGTTAAAAATCTTAATCTTCAAGTTAATACAATAACATGAAATATATATCAATATAAAAACACTATTGTAAATCTCACTTTAAGTATAATGAGACTATTTACAGTACAATGAATGGTGCAGTCCATCGAGCTTTACGAGCAATGAAAATGTATCGTTTGAACTGAAATAATCAGAGGATTACTAATACACTAATAAATTACAGTTTAAACAAACGTTGCTTAATCTATGGATAAGAACCCGCAGAATTCAAGAAATACCGAGATATTCAGAGGAACTATTTGTTAAATTCATACAAATTAGTTTAAGGTTACGTTGTAATGTTGTCGCTATTTAGTTGCTGTGAAACTGCAACTTTGTGTATTCTTAATATATAATATTCAAATATTTCAAAGACAGGCTTAAATTTAAACTACCATTATTTTTAACTGATGAATACTTTTATTAAAATCATATCGTTGATTAGGGCCGTCTTTTAAAATGTATTATACAAATTAATAAGGAAAGAATAGCTTATGGCTATCTGACTATATTCGCTAGTAACGCAGCGTCCTAGTGGGAAGAATATATACAGAAGAAAGTAAAATAAAACCTTGTTGGTTCATTTAAGCATCAGTATATTTCACTCCGACGTTGAATTAAGGCCGTCTAAGTATTACTGTAAGGTACATATCGACGTAGTATTTTTTTAAATATTTTTGTTTTTGATTTGACGTATTATAGCAAAAAGAGTTATAGAAACGTTATTTAAAATCTATATGTTTTGTACTTTAAATTGTAATTGATTCTAAAATGTTACTGTCTACTTAATAATATTTACAAAAATTATCAAAATGATTCATTTTTTTAAAACTACTAATTACTGTTTTGAAATCTGTCATAGAGAATTGAATTATAATTTGGGCTTTCGCTTAGAATGGCTATTTCAATATTTTATCCCTAAAATTTTAAATGGGGGATGAAATCTAAAATGGATGTTACACTACAAACAAATGGAAAAGAAGTCAGGGTACATGCCTTGTAGTTACGTTTTTATGTGTGCTAGAGGAAGGGCTAGAGTCCTATACTATACTATACTTTATAGAAAGCAAGTGAATAGATTACAAGCTCAATTTAAAACTCCGAATTCTATTAAAAATCTTTACTACTTCTGATTCTTTTATTGTTTAATTTTTAATAAGTAATAGTACAAATAAGCATTCATTTTTCACAAGTCATGTAATAATCATTCACTAGCAAAATATCTTCTGAAATTCAAACTATCCTATCTATTGATCGAAAACTGTGAAAGTTTATCTTTAATAATATTTCTCTTGAAGTATTCCACACGCAGTGCGACCTCTCACGTGAATATGAGACCATTATTTAATTCCTTTGTTATTCAGTTGTGTCGTCGTTATACGTATTTGTTATAATGCAAATTTTAATATTTTTTCATGAGGTTTCAATGTTATTATCCATTAAGTTGATTATACGAGACTTAATATTAATATATATATAATATTAGAGATACCTCGTGAAATAAGTTAGTAATTCCGATTCGGTTTTTTCATACTAGGAAAGAATGAATGATTTACTTTACATTTATTTTTAACTAGTTTAAAACAAAGACCATTTATACTACGAGATATTCTCAACATCCCATCTCTATTTATAGTATATGATTTGAGAGATGAAATGAATTTCTAACCTAACAAAATAACAACGGTCAGCTATTTAATACAGAAATAGAAAGTAAGAAACAAATTTCATGGAAACGAGTTTATATACCTTTATCCATAACGTGCTTTAGATTGACTTAGTTATGAGACTTACTTTGTTCACAAAAAAAATATTTGTTCAAAAGATTGTTATCTAACGACCAAGTTATATTTATTTAATACTATTTTGCAGTATTTTTATAAAAAAAGAGAAGGTTTTTACTCTAATGCTTTATCTACTAGCCAACCAGGACAACGATCGACGAGCGAGCGAACGAACAGACGAGAGGAAATGTACTTGATTGTTGATAGGTAGTTTATTAAATATGAAGATATAATAATTTTTGTTACCTTTTTTACTAGTATATATTTAACCTTAAAATATGACCATTTTTGTATCCAGAAGACTAAAAGGAATTGCGTTAGGAGTGACTGAAATTTCATCCTTATCTGTTTATATAAAGTTACATAATAATTGTATCAGCAGAAGAATAGTGTGCCTTTACTTGTGTTGTAACGTAATTTCGTAAATATTAGTATAGTAATAACGTAAGATTTGTAGATACTTGCTAGTTCTTGTTGCTTAATGGGCTTAAATGCTAATAGGAGCTGTCCAAAAATTCATTTTGCAGTAGAGAAACCGTATATTCCTATGTATCTATCTATAATATAATTTGATGACACTGTCCTTTAACACATAGCCAAAACTTACTTATCTTTGATTCATAACGTGAGCTGAAGCTGAGCAATACTTTTAAGATTTTCATTTAAAGGGAGGCATTAGGAAAAATAACTGGAAGTCTTCGTTCATACGCGGATGGATTGTCTCGGAACAGTTTATAAAATAAATCCAGTTATCATTTACAATTAATAATAATTACACTAATAATTATATTTGGACATTTTGAAATATGAGTACTTTCATAATTTAAATAATATTTTTGTTTAATTTAACTCTCTTCGGTTAACAGTATAATCAATTAAATTATATCAAAAGATAGAATAATACAAATTACTTTAACGGAAAATTTATAAGAATGTCTAAGCCGGGATTAACACTTAAAATATATATTTATTTTCATAGACTTAATTTTACACAAAAAATTAAATAAAAAGATCAACAATATTTGTTTAAAAATAAAATATATTTCATAGATATTGATATGGTCACTATAGGGTGTTGTTACGTTAAGTAATTACGTTACAATTTAAGACAGAAGGGCCCTTAAGTAGGGACTGAATTAATTAATAACCAACTTGGTATTACATGGATCTTACAACTTTTTGCGGTAGAAGAACTGCGTTGAGAGACTTGGATTTTTATTACAAGTATTGTTTTTTATGAGTACACTTATGACAAAAAATACTTAGTAACACTTCAAATAAAATTTTGAAATAAAACACACCAACTAACCAAACCACTACTGAGCAAATCGTTAATATTACTGAGCAAATAAAAAAAACAATGATATGTCATACTTAAACAGTACACGACAAACATAATCTAAGTATCAAATATATATGTTAATACACGATTAAATCATTAGCATCATTGAGTATAACTTGCAATTAGATATTCAGAACTAAAAACCTAAAAAAAAAGTGTGTACCGAAACCATTACGTTTTATCTTCGTAAATAAAGATCTCTTTTACGTAAATGGATTAAGAGAAGTCATGACTTTAGACTTTAATCGCTTGATTTACATGGCATTCTTCCACTGTGGAAGGCCTTTTCATCTAAGATACTTTTTAGAATGGGTGAACTGGAACAAGAACAAAGGAAAATATCCAGGGTGGTCCTCTGCTAGTCGTTCGTAGCTCAGAGGCTACAATTAAATAATTATATAAGACAAACATTTTAAGATATGGTAAAAGATTACATTTCTGTAATATAAAACAGTATTTATAAAAAACTGTTCATTCTATATTTTCTATTTTTAAGATGACAAATTCATCTTCTCGATTGGTAAGATTTTTAAATGATAATATTAAAAACTGCTACGGATATAAATACTTTTAGAAGTTTTTTACCAGTGTTTATATAACTAAAGTGTTAATATAATTTGTATTTTATTATAGTTATTATATTGTGTAAATAAAATAAAATACAAATTTAGACAGCAGTGAAACTGTATATTAGCGTAACAAAAAAATATGAAAAGTATGTATTTTTATGTTATTAAGTTGATTCATCAAATATAAATAATAATATCAATAATGATGAAACCTCATCATTTTCTTTGAAACATTCAACTTTGCTGAATTATCATGAGATGTAGCATTATGACGTCATCTGACCCAGTAGTCGGCTTAGTTTTGTTTTTAAATACTTTCTGTAACATTCCTACAAAGTTCAAAATAATTATTTATGTTATTAAATCGCAACGGAAACAAGAATAAATTAATTATTGTATTTGTATTGTAACGTAGAATAGTATTGTCACTATTCGAATGCATCGCCCTGTATCTAGTTCATGTGACAGGAATTTATATTAATTTCCTGAGTTAGTGCGAGCCAGTTGGTTGCAGTCAATGCGGTTACCGTAAACAGGGGTAGCCGGCTGTCCTGATCGTTAACCGACATTGAAATAGACTAACACGAATTAACTTACACGCTAGTATTACATATATACCATTGCTAATATATTTATATATATATATATATCTACAACTGCATTAGAATCTTGTCCTTTAGATTGGACATTCACTGGAAAAAATAGATTTTAAATAAAATAGTGCGGACAAAGAAACATTCAAGAAAAATTCATCGATTTACAAGACGTGATACGTCAAGAATATTTAGTACTACTACTTTTTATAAACAAAAACAAAATATAAATATGATTATAAATCAAATATCCAATCAAAGACATATAAAAACAAAATTGTTTAATAGCAAGTTATTAATACAGAAACATTAAATAACAAACAGGTTTCATCGACACAAAAATAAAGCTAACGTATACATGGAAATAATTAAAAGAAAGCCTTCCTTTATATAAAAATTGTAGGATTTGAAATCACATATTTTATAAAACAATGATGTTTCTCACAAGTTACATGTCTTTATAAAATAAATACAGCTTAAATACAATAAAATAAATATAATAAAAATGGTGCCTCTGTACTGAAGTAATCAGATATACTGGTGAATAAATAACCAGTTTAAAAAAAACCTGGCAGCAGATCCAGATGACAAAGCCTAGTACAATAATTGCAAAATTTAAATTCTTAATAATTGATCGCAATGCATTAATAATAAAAAAAATAGATGAAAATTTGCTTGCATTTGAAACGCAATTCATTTCAGAGATTAAATGAATTTCCACAGCTAATGTCTGGGAAAGAAAAAAATAAAGATCTGGCATAATTAAATTCGTCGCGTATTGTCTAACATGACCCACTTTTTTATACTTAAACTTTCGGGAACCATGACTGTTATATTTATATTTATATCTAATTTACCCGACTAGTTTCGAACCCCGAATGAGTCCGAAGCTAGTCGGGCAAATTAATTTCTGTGTGAATACAGCCGGGTAAATATAAATGTAATGATCCACTTTTGCTTGAAATACCAATAATTATATACACAACGAACATTTAAATTTAATAATGGTTTGAATTTCGGAAATTCTGCTATAGAATTACTGAATTAATTTCTCTATTGTCTGATCAAATACAAGAGAATACTACTGGCTGTCTGGTTGTTGATCGATTATAATTTGGTTATCAGCCCTTCATTCACCCACCTGATAACGTGTATAGTAAATAATCTTGATGAATGGCGTATAAATTATCTCTATAAGTAAACAAACAAACATAAGTAAAAACTATAACAACTTTTAAAACTAGAAATTCAAGAATTGTTCGAAAAATCGTATGATCGTAATCGTATGGCTATAAAACGAATGAATTAAAAAGTTTAAAGCATACTCGGATCCCGAAGTTTTTATCGTATCAATTTAACATGAATTCATTATAGAAAATAGAGACTAAATTTATTTGAATAAGAAATAAACATTTTAAATACACCCTGATTAAAACATATGTATACAAAATGATCCGTTATTTGATTATTTATTTTATTTACATAAATAATATTTACGACAAGGTCTCAAGAATTAAAAAATGTTAATCTAATAAAAAAACATTTAAGATTTTTCAAAATCTGTAACAGAAAAGCCCAAGAGTGTTGACAGTCTGATATATTTTAAAGACAGTCTTCTGTCTCTAGTGCACTCTCTCTACGTACACTCTCTATCTGTAGATGTAATGTAAACTTGCCTCTAGTAACATCTCTATTTAAATACGGCAGCTAATACTCAATCTCAAGTCCCCGTCATGCCAGGTTTTCTATAGATCATAGCTCTATAGATAACCTGGCAAAACTATGATGTTGTAGGCATAAGAATTACAAATATTTATTTACTGATTTATTAACTTGTGTTTTGATTTCAGCTTTAATTTCAGCTTTATAAATGTATACTGCATTATCATATTTATTTATAATATTTATACGTCATTATTTGAAAATATTCACATTACTTCGATCATTTCTTAAATTGTCCTCATTGCTACATCGCTCTAAAGCACTTAGTAATTAATTTTTAATAGGGTATTTTTTTTATAAAATACAAAACAAAACAAAACGTAACTTATCAAGTTTAAGTAACTTTTGACCCTTTGCCTGATCCATAAATCTCCTTTGACACTTCTCATTTTTGGTGTGCTCTAAGAGAAGGGTATTGGTTTGGATTCTGGGTATTTTCGATCTTGTGTAATTTAACATAGCTAGAAACTGCACTCGTTTCTTGCTAGAGAAGATGCCGGAGGAGAACTCTTTTAAGGCGCCAAATCTAAGGGATTCCGATGTGTATAAAGTATATTTTAGGAAAAACATAAATAAAAACTATAAAATTTGTATCCTGTATTCCTTAATTATGCCTTATGAATAAGCTACAATTGTACTAATACTCGTAATATATGTATTTCATTAATTTTTCTTATCTAAGAATTCTTAATAATTTCTTGTTTCATTATTAAATGAGTAATGTGAGTGTATTACTTCAAAGCTATGTACATTAACGTTAATCGCAATGATTTAACGACATATGTTAATATTAAAATAAATAAGATATTATTAAAATGACTTATATTATTCTTATACAAATATTACTTATAAGACAGCAAAAAATCTAACCAAACCCTTCATTTCAGTAAAAAATAACATTGCAATGTATATTAACTAAGAATATGACTTTCAATTATAAGCTATATTTAACAAAAATAAATAATTATATGATTAAATTTAAAACGTTGAAGTTGAAAAAGAATATCACATATTGTTATAGGATCTGCGACATGGGCTAAGATGAAGAAGAAGGGCCTTTTGTTGCTTTCCATAACCTTAAATACGGCCTTTGTTCAGAAATCAGTTGATGTAATGGTACAATATTTCTCATAATATACTGTAACAGAACTGCTACGTTGTTCATATATTTCAAATATTAAGCTGGCTTGTGTCCAAGTTATTAACACTGGAATAGCATGATGAAGGAAATTAATACTTTCCAAAGCTAAAATATAAATTAAGCGGTTTATATTTATAATGAAATTAGTTTCTTTTATGTTCCTAAATTTCGACTCTAGAACATATTTTGGCAATGGAATTCGTTTTACCATAAAGTATCTAAATCTATCATCGACCTATAAGATAAAAAATATAGAGCTCATATTAAACCCAATTCTTGTATTCAAAGCGACTCTACCTATTGATAGGAAGACCTGTCAATAACTTACTTGCTAACAATTCGTTATATGTTGCTTTAGTTAAAAAATAAGACATTGTGTAATTTATATTATTTTTAATGTTTAAAGTTAGAATAGATTAAAGAAATAGCAGTGACGTGATGTGTAAAACGAATCTTCTCTTTTTACTACGCTTGTATTGGAATTTGTTCTTACATTACAATTATAGCTGTGACGCAATATATCATACAATACTACATTTCTTATAGTATTGACTACAAGAAATGTAGTATTGACATTTCTAATAGTATTGACAATCAATGGTTCATCTTTACGGATGGTTCAAAACATGAAAACTTTTATGGTGCTGCATTTTTTGATTCTCAAACAGGTACTTATTGTAAATTTAAGTTACTACTTAAGTTTATTTATGTATTATTACAATCATAGGGGTTACATTTTCAATATTATAATTTTATATATATTATAATATATGTAAGTAGATGTATTGTATTCATTAAATTTTAAGAACATTTACGAGTACACTTTTGTTTATTTCACTATATGATATAATGTTTGCTGCTATTTTAATTTAACGAATGTTGTTCTAGTACTGTATAATGACTGTCAGAGCGGAACATTTATTAACAGTTTGTGCGAAGCCATCCAGTTGGAGGCGACAAAATTCACGCGTCCACATTAATGGTCCGGTGCGTGTTGTTTGTGCGCCCACTGAATTCACTGCACGACACTTCAGTATGGGAATATATGTAATGTAAATTATAACGTTCTTTTATTTAATTATTTTTTGTCCTCTCCAAAAATGTTTAGATTTAAAAAATATGAGACTCTGTCATATTTTAAAAAATATGACAGAGTCTCATCCAATGGCTCCGTCCAACTCAGCCGTCATTATGTACAAACAAGTAGATTGTTTTTCTCTAACGGGAATCGTGCTTAGATTTTTTTAAGAACTAAACTTACTTTAATTTTAATAAAAATATAATAAAATATAAGCCGATACGGGCAGGGATTCGAACTCGCAACTGGGAAACCGTTTCGCCACTCTACCAATTGAGCCACACACGATGAATTAATGTTTCGTGAGTGCTACAAATACACATTTTCTAAGCAAATGATTCAAACAATTATTATTATATTTAATCAAAAAATCTAAAAAAATAATATTATAACTGCGAGGAACCGCACTTCAACTTATTTGATATTAATTTTAACTTGACATCCCAGCGTTAGTTCCCTAAAAAGTTATAAAATATTATTAAGGACGTTTTGGGCAATCATAAGTAGTTTTTGCGTGGAAGTGTGGAGACACATGTTTAATATATAAATATATATATATATATATCGTTCAATAAAGAACATGTCGTGTGAGCGGTATAAATTATTTAAAAAAAATACAAATCTAAACTTTATTCTAACACAATAAGGACAATTTTTCTTGTCTTCTGGCACGCAAACATTTCTCTAATCATTCTTTTTTTGATTACGTTCATCAAGTATGTAACAGAAAGATAAGATAAGATTAATAACAAAATATAGGAGTGTATATTATCCAAAGGAAGTGGTAATAAGAAATGGTAATCTTTAAGGATTAAGCAACGAGTAACGAGACAAACATACATGTTAATTTAAGTTATTTTTAATATCTCCATACAATTAAGTAAACAATAATTTGAATAATTTTGTATTAAATATGGTACGTAAAGAAACTCGACCGACAACGGTCTCGACTATCGGACCACATTGTTTGCTTAAATTTTCTGTCAATTTATTTTCTGACCGCGGCGTGTGCAATGTCCATTACGAAGGCCGACGCTTTGTTTGTTGATGCGCTGAGCAATCATGCTTGTAGAAGTGATTTTTAAATAAATTAAGGCACTATATATATATGTTAGTTTAGGGTATTTAAGGCATTAAAAGAACAACGTCCAGTACATTAACTATAAAATACACTAAATCTTATAATTATTATATGACAATGTGTCTATTATCTATAGTTGCGACAAATTCTTCTTTTTTTAAAAATAAACTTACTTGAAACACATGAACTCTACTTTCGCTTAGTTTTCGTTTTTAACACCAGGAGTAAAATACAACTGCACTGCAATGTCCCCCATTAGGGTCGTAGCAGTGTCGCGTCGTACGATTAGCGATGTGTATTTTATCTACAACGAGGAAGACGCGACTTGCAGATTTATCAAGCTATGAAGGCGACACCTTACAATATTGTAGAACATAATACCAAACTTTTGCTCGAGAGGAGTCAAACAATAAAACAATAGATTCCTACAGAAAACTTATTGGTAGGAAAATAATAATCAATAAAGGGCTAAATCCATGTAACATATTAATAGCAGTCAACAAATTATTAAAATCAAAATTATAAGATGATATTCATTGTCTAAGTCTTTATCATATTCTATTATTATTTAATACTATTTAATAATAAAACATACAATACAAATTACATATAAAAAAATATATCAATAAAAAGATAAAATAAAAAATCAATCTCCTCAAAAATTTGTGGAGGACATTGATTAATTACGTGCTTTTAAAACCAATAAACAGGCATAACAATACTATAAATAAAGAATAAAGATTTACTGAGCTACGAGATTTAATTTTTTACACAATAAAAATTCATTCATTATCCAAAAAATATCTTTTTTAAAATGTAACGACAAAGTTATAATTTTTTAATTATTTAATACTTTACGGACTTCATTTTATAAGCAACTGGAGGGTTAAGTTTAGTCCATTATTTACGAACCAACTCTTGACGCACAAAAAATGTATTTGATTGAATATATAAAAAGTTTATTGGATATAGAGGGATGATTATTTATTTTACCTTTATATTTGTGTTATAAAATTATGACAGTTTTTTTATTTATTAAAACTTTATTGTTGAATAAAAAAAAGGCGGAATTTGCAAAATAAAAAAAAATCAAATCAATTTGCTTGCTTTGGTTCATTAATCTTGTATTTTCACTAATAATTTATTTGAAGGGATTAATTAAACTGAATTATGCCATAAAGGTGTCATAGTTATAAAAATGTTAAAATTTGGGTTATTAAACTTTTAATTAAAAAAAAAAGATAATATGTATTACCGCAAAAACATTACATTAAATCTAACGTTAAGTAACAATTCCTGTTAGCCGATACTTTAAAGAACAATGAATGGTCCAATCCAACGAGCTTTACGAGCAATGAACGTATAATAGGATTACTCATACACTTACAAAGCGTTACAAACAAACAAACAAACTTACAAACGTTGCTTTATGTATGGATCATTACACGCTGAATTCAAGCAAGACCTAAATACGCCGTACTATTTGTTCCTGATAAACTTTTTACAAATTAGTTTAAGGTTGCGATGTAGCCCATACAGGCTAAATACATATGGTAATAGATTTTTATGTATATAGATTAATGTAATTAACATACATTTAAATAATACATATCTTAAACAATTTCAAATCCATACACATTTTGCGAAATATAAACGTCATCCATAAACATTTTGCGAAATATAAACATTTTTACTGATTCGATTTATAATTTTGATAACGTACAGATATTCAGAAGAGAGTCAAAGTGAAAGTTTTTTTATTTCCGAAACTTTGAACTCTAGTACCATGGTTCCAGAGGGTAGATCCAAGGAAAAAACAGGGAAGAACTCCTAGTTGATCCCGTGTCTGTGACTAATATAGTATAATCTTTTCATTTTTAGCTAAACAATTGTAAGCCTTAATATAATATGACTTTACGTAAAATTATTCTGCAGGTAGGCTTAGTAATTGTTGTTTCATAGGAGCTGTCAAAAAAATATTTTTTTAATAGATATCTAGAATTTTACTTCTAATATCTTTTAAATATAATGACCATCAATACATACAAAATTACTCAGTTAAATTTATTTCATAATATTAGCTGGCTGAGAATATTTTTTGCGAGTTCGAAGGGTTGACAATGAGAAGATTAACTGGAAGTCTTTTTTCGGAAGTGGTTCGGTTACTACCATTTATTTGAATATCAAAATTTGGGTGCTGGGGCGTCTCACGTGAAGAATGAAAAAAATATATATTTTCTTCTTTAATGTAAAGTTAAAAAGAAAGTCGGAGCCGGGATTAAGCCATCAGTTTTAGCTGTTTGAAAATATTAAATGTCAACGACTTTTCAATATGTTTTTACCCTGTAAAAGTAAAATAAATAAATGAATAAAATAAGAAAAAAATATTCTTCTAATTGATGGCTTCTTTAGCTCAATTACCGAATTGCAGTAATAAGTGAAGAAATGAAAGAATCTCCCTTTATTATTCATTGTAGGAATTAAGTTATATTATGAGTGAGTTAATTAAGTTATATTACAGCAAACAAATATATGGTGAAAAATTATCTGTTATTCGGAGGGACCCCGCGACCCTTGTGAAACCGTTCTGTCTTTCTACCAATTGAGCTTCCACATCGCTACCCGCCTTGGTGAGAGCAGCATTCTATACATAAGTGTCTTTATCAGAATGGTGACGATATACTTTATATTAAGCTTGGTTTGAAAATCTCAACCAATTTTTTTACTTTGCAGTAGATATTAACATTGAAAAAATGTAAGAACCAACTTTAATGTTTGAAAATATTATATTTCAAAATATGGTAACATTACTAAGTTATTGCCAGACATAGTATTGCCAAAATTAGTTTTTAATTATGAACAAATTATAGTAAAATTTGATAAGTATTATTGCTTGTAGCATTCCAAATGAAACTAATACAGATAAGTTTATCGTAAATAAATTATCACCAACGTCGTAAATTAGTTTCTGTTTATATGTACCAGCCAAGTGTGGGATGTGCGCGTAGCTGACCTACACTTGCGAGACGAAGTACTACACCAAAACTTGCCAAACCATTCTCGCTTTTCTCCTCAACCACCCACGTCTTATAGGGCTAATTAAAAATTTACATTACCTTATTTAAATGCAATCATTTCGCAAACAAAATGTTATGGTTTCAAAATAAATATATATAATATATATATGTATTGTATTATTTGCTAATAATTTCCAATTGGTTGGTATAAATAAAAAAGAATACAGATAAAACCTATCTATAGATACCTAATACGAATTTAAAATATTGCGATACGATTTAATTCTATATGAATACAGCCGAGTAAATATAATAGTCAAGCTTCCCGAAAGTTTAATTATAAAAATATTGAGATATATTATATAATACTTATCTGACGATTGAATGGAAATAATTTACATTTGAATGGTAAATTTATTAGAAAATGCAATATTATCACATAAATATTTAAGACAATGTTATATTCAATGTAAGATCTCGATATTAATTATAAAATCATAAATTCTTATAATTGACACATTATACACAATATATTTTACCCGATTAATAAAATATTAAAAAAAAATAATATTCACTAAAAACGTTTTGAGCTGTGATCAGACAAATTGCACGAATAAAATGAAGTAAAGACGCGAATAAATCATCACACATTGTCTCCCTCATTAATTACACTGACTCTTAGTACGATTGGATATTCAAAACTATAAATTTCAAACCTAGATCTGGACCCATTTGCAGAACCTTCCCGTTCCATCTGCGTAATTAAAGATTTGACAATTACTTTTTATATTGAAGAAATTAAGAACAGACGTCAGTCAAGTGACTTTCATTGTTTGAATTGCTTAGAATGCTTACATTATTAAAGAGCTTTTCATAAAGAATAATTTTCAGAAAGCTGTAAGAACTGGAACAAAAACAAAGGAAAATAGCCAGGGTGGGCCTTTGGGGGTCGTTCATAGCAGTGAGACGGTACTTGAATGAAATGTTCGCCATTCAACGAAATTATAAAAAATGAGTACATTGTTACCCAAACATGTTGCTCAAGCTTAGAGATATCATAAGAAGTTATAATTCTTTTAAATAAATTAGTACTTATAACTGTACTGACTGTACACTTATTTTTTTTAAGTAACATGATTTTTTAAAAGACTTTCTTTTTTTAATGGGTAAGATTATAACTTTCAACTTTCTTCAATAAATATTATTGAAGATTAATGATGATAAAATGGCTGCTAAGAATATAATATTTGTGACCTTTGATATCTAGCGTACCTACTTTAACAAGAATAGACTTCACCATGTATTATATATTAATATATGAATAATTACCGTATGAATCAAAAAAAAATGAAAGAGTTTACATTTAAATCTAAAATAAAGTCATTTGTCACACAACTATTTCTAAAAAGTTTCTAATGTGAATAAATTCTACCAAACCTAAGAACTAATGTATCGTAATTTAAAAATTGAAATAGTGGTTTGGAATCCTTTGTACCACGATACTTTATGTTGTTGCCACTATATAAAGTCTATTATCTGATGTATTGGATCGCAATTAGTATGTGGGTACCTCATACTCTAATATGCCCTTTCTCCAGCACTGACACAGATTTATGATGGCCGCTACAATTATCACGTCTACTAGGTAATACTTTATTTTATAATACAAACTGTCGATTAATAAATAGGCATTAGAATATATATTAAATTTTCAACCAATGTGTTTTCTATTTCAGAAAGTAAATATTTATTGTTAGTTGATGTTTCTTCTGTAAAATATTTTAAGAACTGCTTGTTACTTTTTTTTTTTTTTAATAAAATAATTTTACTTTCTTGTGCATTTCGTTTCACCAAACCTGTTAATTCAATGAAAAAAAAGGCTACTTTTTTATTATACGATGTAATAGTTTTCAAAGCAATTTTTTCTTAGTAATAAATTAAAACAGAAAAACTTCTAAGAGCTGGAATGTCAAGGAGACCAAAACTATAACGATATCATAATAATAAATGATAACCTGCTTTAAGATGTATGACCAGACTCATGTGCGGACAAATTAATTTACAACTACAAGAACCTAGATAAATTGACATTTTAAGCTTTTAAATTGACTTTTTAAGCGGAGTCGACGCTGTATGCTTTAAAATAATACCTTTTTTTAAAAAAGTTTTTTTTACACCAAAGAATAATATTAAATCAATTGAGGATTTCACTTCAAGTTATTTAGGGAAAACATTCACTTGATTGGTACGTACAAATGTTAAAATTGAGATATATTTATATATATTTGTATCTTTATTATGATATAGAAGTACGTGGATCAAGTCCAGCTTTATTTAAGTTCTTATTTTTTGAAAATTAAGTGAGGAATACAAAATGTTTCCAAAAACATGATAACTGGCACAGACGTACTATTTAGTGAATTGAATTTACGGGTGCGACCAAAATATTCGTAAAATAAATTAATTGGGATACTTGCCAAGGGTCCTGTTTAATGATTCATATGTCATGGTTAATAAGCTCTTGATTAAAGAGCTTTAAACTTAAATTAAGCTTCCAAGCGTTAGTTTCACTATCATATATTATATTCAATAAAACTTGATTTTTAATCTGTTTTATTTCAATCGCTTTGAATGTGTATTTGTTTGTATCGTCCTTACATTATCTCGAAGTCAGTATTAATGCTTGTTATAATAACGTTTTATGTTATGTATTTCATTTTTAATGAAATGGTAACAAAATGTGAATTTGTATTTTAACTTATAAAATGACTGAATTATCTGTTTTGATCTTACCGTAATAGCACGTTTATATGAATTAGATGTAACCGTATAATTATATATATATATATATATATATATATATATATATATATATATATATATATATATATATATATATATATGCCGGTAATGTGTCAATCAATCAATTTCAGAGCCTTTTTTTCATATCTTGATTATATTTTGAAAACTTAACACAAAAAATTATTACTTTTGTTATAATATATATTTTTATATGATATTCTGGTTACGATTTTATTTAAAAGAAAAAATTATGGTAGGATGTATATTGATATTTTTTTGGGGTATCATTTTGAATTTTTGAATAAAATTTGGGGCTATACTTTCTATCAATTTTATATGCCTTACAAAGTATAAAAGTGTCCACATAAGGCTTCTTTCAAAAATCCTAACCAATGTTTCAATCTTTGCGGTACAGATTAACACTGTATGAAGCGCCAAATTCATCGAGTCTGATACGGTACGGTAGCTTAAATGGTAGAGCGACGGTACGGTTTCTCAGAGGTCGTGGGCTCGAATCCCTACCCGTATCGGTTTATTTTTCAATTTATATTTATTTGAAATTTTTGGTTTAATTTAGTTTTATTTCTCCGTAGTTTTTTGAAACAATTTCGTTAAAAACATTCGATAACAATGTAGCATCTTAGCGAGATAAAGGTATACAGAGCACGCAGTAAGTCGGATAAAATTTGTTTCTAAGTTTATCATGGTTTTAAAATTCTTCGGAGGGATTTCGCTGCTTTTGAGCTGTAATTTGTCAGTTTATAGAAAGAGCATGACGCCATGATAGTAATATTTTATACTTATGGGTCGATGCCTCATAGTTGTTTCAAAAAAAAAATTAATATGAATTATCTTTAAAATAATATTTTTAAGGATATAAAACATTAGAGAAATGTAATAAAATGAATGACAGGTAGATTTAAGATTTTTTATCATGTACTTTTGATTTATTGAGGTACGTTAGTTCCGGGGAAAACGAGGTTTAAATATTCAGATTACTAATTCGTTTATCTCCATCAACCTTTATCTCTTTTAATTTTATATCTAATATTTTAGTTACAAATTAAGCTTTAAGTTTATTAAAAAATATATATGAGTTAAAAATAATTCACTTATGATACTTACTATTCTTAGTAAAATTCAAATAGTTAATCTAATAGTCGATTTATTAACTATGAATTATTTAGCTATACAAGCCTTTTACTAAAAGAAAACCGTACAAAAAAATATCTATTAAACGAATGTTTTTATTATTACCGTCATATATTTATAAAGTAAATTATATCAATATAATACGATCATTCTAAATTATCTCCACAGTTTTGATTCTGAATGATATATTATAACAATACTCTGCCGGGTTATGGCCAAATCAAACAAAGTGACCAGCAACAGATAGTTCATTTGAAATGTTCAAATTCTAATCAAATTTATACTAATAAATTTACGATAGAAACTATTCTATCGTAAATAAACTATCACTTACATAATAAATCAGTTTCTGCCAACATGTGTCAGCCCTGTATGGACTGTATGATAAACTTGACGACCCGTCAGTCAAGACAAAAAGCTATACCGACACTTGCCGGATATCAAACTATTGTTGTGGTTTTTTTACTCCATAGCTTTCACACTATTTTACATCTTAAAACTATTTAGCTTTTGCTAATTTCTTTACATACATATAATGGAAATAATAACTAGGTATCAAATAAAAAAATATATCAAATTTTCCTATTAAGTCAAGTAATTTTTTTAATTCCTCTTATAATATACAATATATTTGACATTGATATATCTTTTACGAACCTTATAATTCTAATACTAAAATAACTTCAACTAAAAGCGTGATTCACAAGACTTATTTAGCAATGAGTGAGTCAATCAGCTGTCGACACACGTACAAATGTATTTCATTTATCTGATGCATGTTTGGACACTGTTTCATGAATTTATCATAGTAAAATGAAAAATAATATATGAGCAAGATCATCGCAGATTATTGCACCGCAATTGGGAACCATTCGCTTCTGTGCTCATCTAATAGCTCATGTATTGAATTACTTAGTAAATTGTACGACCTTTCAACCCGACAACTTAAGGTTACTTTTGATAACTTGAGTTGTTTATAACAGTTTGTTGTAATCTGGAACTCTATAATTCGATGTTTAACAATTTTCCATCAAATTTGCATACTCCAAAATACAAAATCACTTCAGAAATCTTTGATGTAAATGTTCTTACAAATAGGTTATGCAAAAGGGACCAAGACGAGGATTAGAATAAATACTCACAAAGTTAGTGAATTAATCTTCATAACATTTTAATCGGATAAATTACTAAACTGCTTCCCTTTTAAACTCTGGTGCTTTGACGTTGCAAAAGGTTCGGGTCAATAATGCCAAAAATCTCTGAAAAGATAAAATGGAAGTAAGGTAAATAAATAAATTAGGGAAAATAAATATCGCCTTGAAAGCGACACAAAGTCAAAGTGTGTCCAATATCACAGACAGTCGCTCGCGTTACACTGCGACCCACAATTCGTGATGAGTTAAAAGTAAACTATTGTATTTGTCAATATTAATGAAAGGTGGGTAGTACAAAATTTCTGTACGATTTGCGATTGTCTTTTCTGTTCTGAGAACCGCATTCAGCGGGAATATGTTATATAATATATGCTAATTAGAAAAAAATAATCTGAATGCAAAGTATTAAATTTTGTTAAACAAAATTAATGACTGCTGGCAAGTTCCTCTTTTTATAACGTTGTTAGATCAAACAACGTACACATGTGCGACTAGTGAAATAAATCTTTTGACGAGTTTGAAACATCTGACCATCTTGAACCACAATAACCAGATATAAACGTATTATCAAAGAAAATGAAAGAATATATACCTATCTTATTAAACAGTTTAGGTTTTTACTGTATTTAAACTACTTCCCTATTTCATGGTAATTTAAGTAGAATTATATTTAATATTAATTACCCAACGTATAAATCAATAATAACAAAAATACATTTTATTTTATTATATTTTCTTGTTACTATTTAAAATAAGTAGATTTAATTTATTTAATATAAAGTAAAGTAGTAAGTAATTTTAATACGCGTGATGATCTGTGTTAAACCTACTATTATGGCTTTCTTTCTAACTTGAAACCCACCACAAAAATATTATTTATCGATGCATTCGCGTGCTATTTGCTCGGTGATGTGCCTAAATGTATCTCTTCCATGCACTTGCAGGCATAGATTTCGAAAGGCATCGTTTCAGTTATCACAACTCATTTGCGGTATATTTAAATGTATCAAACATTGTTAAATTGTTTTAAAAAGAGCAACTGTTGCTGTTTCTGTTCTGGCCAGCTCTTACGCACGAACTGACTATACTGACATTTTTAATTTGTAATAATTGACAATTCGAAATTACGATTACGATTTTTAAATATATATAACACATTTATTAGTTTGTCTGTATGTAAATGTACACCTTGATGCAATATTGTATAACAATTATTGATATCAATCAATAACTCGGGCCTTTCTTGTTAATATCATATATATAGTTCCCTTTACTTATTTCAGTTTAAGCGCGAAATCAGGTGTTTATATACGTATTATTTTGCTAACAGTGACATTCTTATCTAAATATTTCTAGTTCTTTTTAAGGGATGCGTGATCATACAGACAGATAAAGTAACAAACCAAACAAAGTGTTGTTTTTTATACTTCGTAAATATTTAAGACGATAGATGAACACTATTTGAATTAGGCAACTGGCAGCGATTAAAGCTACACTATGGAATGTGTCAAATTAATTGTTCAAGTGTTTTTTCTAGTTTGCTTCACACTTTTTTGTTATTTTTATTACTGTTTTCAGCTTCATTATAACTACGCTTATTATTTTAATTTACATATGTAATTAGTTCCCAACATGTAATTAGTTCCCGTTGCCCATTATTGTGTATTGATTGGTAGGAAACAATATTAAAGAGAGCCACATAATTTACGTCATAGAGTCAAGTTTGCAAATAAGCTTTCAGGTGAAAATTGTTTGCTTTTTACATGAAATAATAGCCATTTTAAAAGAAGATTAGAAGAAGAGAACAATACCTTGGAAGTGATTACATTGAAACAATACGCAGAATTTTTAATATGTCCTATTTCCATAATAGGCTTTGTATACAACAACTCGTTGAATGTAAGCTTTAAATTTTTATTCCGATCGGTCGGTGAAGAGTTTTCGAAATAATTTATAGTACAAATTCTATTTATCTCTGTTTTAAATAATTTCATAGTTTGTATTTCTGGCATAGCGGCTGGCAAAAGCTAATTTGGTAAATTTAATTCAATGCTTGGTTTACATTTAGCTTACTTACTTAGCCCAGCTTTGGGTCATTTACAGGGCGAACCTTTTCATTTACGGTAGGTATTAATTGCAGAGCCTTACACGTAATTAATTATAGTAATTAAAAACGATATAGATATATTCAAGTTAGCGGCAAACCATACATACTGTCTGTTTGTTTGTTTGTTCTTTATTATACACAGATAATATAAAAAGTACATTTCTTAAAATCCTATATAGATGCAATTTATGCACAAAGGCGGACTTATCTCATGAAGGGATCTCTTCCAGTCAACGACTGTTTAGTCGAACAGAAAAATATAACATGGTAGATTAAAGTGAAAAGAACAAAAAAAAATTAAAAAAATAAATTAAAAAATGTGTACTGCAGAAGTACAAATAAAAAAAAAGATGAAAAATAAAGACATAAGACTTTACAGAAACAATTCCCTCTACTTTAGCTGTTAAGACTTGTTGAGCGACAGGTAGTGGTTCTGTTCATTCAAAGCAACAATCTATTGTATTTATAAGGATTTTTTTCATTCTGATTATGCTATTATTATTATAAAGTAAAAAGGTAACTTGTAAAATAGTAAATATTACATTTATGAAAATTGAGATGACACGTAACTTTGTTCGATTTCAATGTCTTAAGCTTTCGAAAACGAACGCTTTCAAAAATTGATAATTTCTGGTAGGTTTTCCCTTTCAGTAATCCTACTGTAAACTATGATTTGCTTGGGAGTTTGTAATAATTGATATGCATATCATATTATTTATTGTACTAAGAAGAAGAAGAAGAAGAACGAAGAAACGAGTACAACAAGGCGGCCTTATTGCTGAAGAGCAATCTCTTCCAGGCAAACTTTGGGTATAGGAGATGAAGTATTAGCGTAGGCATTTAGATATTTAAATAAAAATTAATGAATATACAAATATATATATATATATATATATATATATATATATATATATATATATATTTGTATATTCATTAATTTTTATTATATTATATTATATTATATTATTTATATATATATATATATATATATATATATTCATATAATTGCAATTCGTATACATAACTATTTAAATTTAACTCAATGTATTATCTGTTTAATAGATTCCATTAAAATAATTTATTTTTAGACTACTTTTTTGCTTAACTTGTTTATAAAAATGAATCCTACAATAACTACGAGTGATTTTTTGTAACTGTTATTAATTTGTAACTGCTTGTAATTATTTGTAACTGTTTATGAAATTTGGTAATTGATATTTATGAGTAAATTCGCATCACTAAAAAAAAATATTCGATAAGACGAACATTGTACGAATATAACGAACATTATACGAATATGACGAACATTATACGAATATAACGAACATTTAACGAATATGACGAACATTGTTGTTATCATTCCATTTATTATGTTATAAGTAAGTAATCATAATAGTATCAGATAATTTATTCAGTATTTATGTAACGGAAAACATAAATCTGGATACTTCGCAAGAATCCAGCCGTCTCTAGTATATTATTATAATAAAATAGGTAGGTTCGTAGACTGTTCATTACGAAATATGACTTTCATATGCCGTAATAAATTTTACAATAAATACACATTTCGTTTATTATAGCTCAATTATTTCCGCATTGACTAAAAATTAAAATAACAAATATTTTATTTATTAAGGCTGATAATCCTAACAGAATGAATTAATGAACATTTTTTACTCAACATATTAACCTGTATAATTTATTTATAGTTATCGTTATTTCAATCTACTGCGTTACGATTACTTAAAAGTTAAAAGATTCCAAATAAAGAAAATATCTTCATAAAATATAACCACATAAAACTTTTCAAAATAACATAAAACTTTAAAGAACATGAGAATTGAAAATGAAGACCAATCGAATTATAAATAATGGACAGTTAATCCAAGTCAATCCTTCCTAAGCTCAAAGATTTATTTTACGTTTGACTGTGGTTGAAAAAGTCCAAAAAAAAATGAGTTTGAACATAAGTTATATTATTAGATAAATGAAATAAAATTTCACGCCATCTATTTTGAATATTTTTAAAGATTTTAGCTTATTACATTTTTTTTAATATCAGGCTATCAATCTTCTGTCCCCAGTGCACTCACCTCGTTGAGTCCGTCAAGTAACCTTACACAATTAGATAAACAGTAAGCTTGCAGTAGCCTCTCTATTTAAATACCGCAACTACGCTATGCTCACTTCAAATCCCGTCTTACCATGTAATCTGTATATAATAGCTAACATACAAAGTTTTCAAAACTTCAGAGCCGGCAAAACTATGTTAGTGTAGACAGAAGGATTCATTTATTTACTGATGTTATAGTTTCGGTAGATACTTGAAATCTGAACAGAGTTACTTATAGATGATAATGGACACATTGCCTTATTATAATTATAGGGAATTAATTAAAATAATTGACTTAATTGAATTAACAAATTAACTTCGACAATTTTTTAATTTATTTGTTTTAACCCTCATATCTACTTCACTAAGTATTTCTATATATAAAATCGTATATTACTAAGTTATGATAAAACAAAACAAAACTTTTCCATTTAAAATTACATTTCAAAGTAATTACAGTCAGTATATATATATAAAAAATAGTTATATTTTGACAATGTGTTTAAATATTACTATATTATATAACTAAACTATGTAACCTATTTTCACTGTTTTCAATACTGAACCAAATTATAATGGAGTAATTCCTCAAATTATTGATAATAGTTTCACAAGCACAATTGCTCAGAGATAACAAAGGGTGTTCGGTCTAAATAATGGGAGATACACACCCCCAGGTTAGAAATCAATTAGATAGAAGAATTTCAGCGAACAACGTGGTTTGGTAGCCGAGACAGTTGTCATTGTAGTTGAGTTTCTTGAAGGAAAGACAGACACTTGAAACAAAGTGTCTCATATATATAACTTTATATATATAACTTTGTACTGCTTTTACGTCATCCTTTATAGTTCAACTGCACACAAATACATAGGTACGGGTATATTTCCACAATTCCATGGAAAAACTACTTATGATTGCGCAAAATATATTTAATAATATCAATACTTTTTTTTAACAAAACTATTTAAAATTGAGGTAGAATAAATAAAAATGTATATGATGCTTTGTCCAAACATTTTTTCTAACGTGATACATATCTACATACTGAAGTATCGTGCAGTGAATTCAGTGGGCGCACAAACAACACGCACCGGACCATTAATGTGGACGTGCGAATTTTGTCGCCTCCAACTGGATGGCTTCGCTCAAACTGTTAATAAATGTTCCGCTCTGACAGTCATTATACAGTACTAGAACAACACTGGTTAAATTAAAATAGCAACTAAAATGACATTATACAATATTTTTCCATGAAAAAGGAACATTATATCAACTAACAATTTTATCAAAAGCAATTTTTATGATCATTTTACAATTATACGATAGAAATAGTAAAAAACTCTTATCATAACTAGACAGAAAAAAAATCTTATCATAACTAGCATTTATATTAGCAAAGATTCATAAAATAATCATCTAAATATACTATTTATATTTTAAGTGACAGAAATAAAACAAATTTAAAACTCCTGTTGTATTGATTAATTATTGTATGAATATACGGTTTATCGCTTGGAAGCTTCAGCTATAAATGAACACTATTAACCATTACGAAGTATTTATTCAGCCTACCCTGGTAAATGAACGAATTTACGGTACGAAAATCATTCGAATATCGGTACCAAAATATGTTAAGAAATATACATATATGGGTCCCTTAAAGCTTAATCTTAACATTTCATCTAAACTGTGAAAGTTTGTCTTTGATAACGTTTGTCTTTTAGTATTCCAAAAGCAGTACAACTCGACTTATGAAACTTATGAGACTACTATTTCATTCCTTTTGTTAGTCAGTTTGCACTCCGTTATACGTAATAGTCATGATACGATGATGAATACCATTCTGCTTGCAAAGTTATTTTTGTATTAAACAAACTGTACGAGTATATCTTTAATTGTATTCAGACTGCATATCTATAAATCTATTCAAAATATCATTTTATAATGTGATGTGACCACACATTCAAAATTACGCGTTTTATTTTATTTCATATAGTTAGCTGTTAATATTTTTGGCAATTTTCTTTTGAAGGGGTGATTTTGGGAATAATTCACCTTGACCACCACAGTTACTAAGATTTATTTAAATATATATATTTATTATTTTTAACTTTTATAATTTGGATGCTTATTTTTTTTAAATATAAATCTTGCTTTTTTAACCATCTACAATTTTCATTACAGAGAAATACACCAATATTTTTTTCTTTATGGAAAATCTATAAGAAAGTCTGAGCCACGATTAAGACTTTATTTAAATATTTAGCTGTATTTTGAAAATATTAAATGTCGACGACTTTTCATTATACTTTTGATTTGTAACAGTCAAAATAAAAATCGGATAACAATAAGATAACGTAATCTGATGGCTTCCTATAACTTATTCGTTTCTTTTCCTGAAAAGGTAAAGAAACGAAAAAGATCGCTATAAATTATTGATATACGCCAATCATCATATCCTTATCACGCTTTTTCCATCTCCAACTTTGTTTGAAGACTTGACAGTTGATTACTGCTGGAACTCAAAACAATAGGACATTTAACTAATGACACGTTAACCACACAAAGGCTGGTTGGTTGCAGCAAAAATAAACTGAAATATAAGTCAATTTTAATACAGAAATTAAATATTAAATAGCAATTTTAAATTATTATATTAATTTTAATTATATTAATTTCTAATTATTCAGCTTTTTTTAATGTTGTTTGTACATAGTTCACTATATATTGATGTTTGTTTGTCACAATAAATAAATTATTTTTCAAAACATTTTTTAATTGATAAAAATACAACGACAAACACAAATTACAATGAATTAATGATATTTTTTTATCAGTAAATTAATTTAGATAATTTATTTATCATTATCGCTATTCAATCATTGCACCTAGTACTTTAAAGTTTCTCATAGGTATAAAAAAATCTAGATCAAACTTTTCAAGATTTCATAAAATTACGAAGAAATTATAATAAGTTTTAAAGAATAAAAGCTATCGGTTTTTGCAAATGCAGACCAGTCCACTTTTAAAATCTCTACAATTAATCCAAGTGGATCCTTACGGGCCACTAATCCTGTTAGTCGTCTGACTGTGATTTAGATTCAAGTAAAAAAGAAGCCTTCAATTATATATATATCTTTCTAATGAATCTTAACATAAATATTATTATTAAATTAATAAAATAAATTATATATTTTTTTCTTTTAAACATATTATTTACTATTTTAGTTTACTACAAATTTACATATTTTTTTAAGACACAAAATAAAGTAAAGTAAGTATTCATAATAAGTGTAATATAATTCTTATTTAATCAACAAATGTCAGTTACAGAACCAAATGATACAGGAGTTATTCCTAGACTTCGAGACAACACAGACAAGCATTATTTCTCAGCATATCAACAAACAAAGCGTTTCGGCCTTCGTAATGGATAATAGACACGCTGATGTCAAACATCAAATTGACAGAAGAGGTTTAACAATAGATGTGGTTAGACAGCCGAGTATCCGTATCCAGTCAAATATAAATTTAAGACTTCAAACTTGTATAATTATTACATATATACACCGTCCTAATTTATACATGCAGTGTCCGAGTCTCAAATGTTGTCTAGAAGACATCGCTTTGAAGCGATAAAATAACCTATTTGTACCCCTCTTCAATGTGTATTTAATTCTTTTATATATATTTTTTTGTTTTTGTATATTTTGTTGGTGTACTGTACTGTTGGTTGTGGTGTAATATAATAATTGGTCGATAAATGCGTTTTTATTTGTTGTTTTTTCTTTTCGCGTTCCTACGACCAATAAACGAAGCTAACACTGTGGGTAGGCTGCTTAAAAATATTTCGTCTACCAAATAGAAAACAAAAGATTAAGAAAAATAATTTAGGGTAGTGACATCCTCTAAGAAAAGAACAATGTACGATAAAATATGGACATGTACTGTATTTTTTTTCAATAAATAAATAGTTAAAAAATCGTCATTGAATATTTTCATCCTATATTTATTAAAAAAACAAAACAAAATACTGGTCTCACAAACATCACGCACTTGACCATAGATGTAAAAAATAAATCTGTTTCCAACTGCAAACTTAAGGTAATTTAATATCAAATTGTTTTGAATATTTAAGTACTTTAAAGCAGTAAAAGTTATTTCTGGTTTATGTTTAAGCTTCTAACTTAGTTAAGAGCTTATTAATCATGGCAAAATATTCATTAAATCGGACCCGAATAAATATAGAAATTCATTGCATGAATATCTCGGCCAAATCAAGTCAAATCAAGTCTAAGCAGTTTTACTTCGGTGCCATTTATGTTGTTTTCGGTAATATTATGTAATATATTATTTGTAATAAATAATCAGATGCCTTTTTTACTTCACGAGTCGTAAAATATCCAGTAGATTGGGATCCATCTTGCTTAAGATGTGAAAGTTCGCGCGTACTATGGGCACCCTGCAAGTCTTTCTCCTCACATTACAATTATTAGTGTTAAAAAATTAAACGTAACCGTTACCATTTTTATCTTAATACCAATTATTGGCAAATAAGGCGAATGCTAGACAGCGATAAAATACTTTAGTACCCATATTTTCTTCGACATGACTTATAAATATATTACGAGCCGTAATAACTCATTAAAGCGGTAGCAGGCGTGGTCGTTTTGTCTTTGCAATATTGTATAGGTATTCATCGAAACCAATACACCCTGTAATCACCAGCTAAGAACGGTACCAAGATTATATTAGTTCAGAGTTGTGACTACTAATTAATATAGCATTGTTAATAATAAAATACGAATTTAGGATAAAAATACAAACACAATCGTAATACCAAACATTTGTAAAGAAAATTAAAAAATACTAATTAGATCTAACCTAAAACTCCGTGGATCTACACTTTGCAATCCTGTAATTATACCATAGTTTGACGTTTAATAAGTTCAGTGTATGAAAAAGAAAAAACGCTTTTGACTTCACATTATTCGTGGTTGTAAAGATTAAAATAAAGTCAAATTGGTAATTAAATATATAATAATAAATAATTAAAATATTAAAAATTTATTTTAAAATAAGTTAAATTTAAATTAAAATCAAATCCAGGATTGATCTTTTTTTTTTAAATTAAAAGTTATAGAAACCGGTTTAAATATTGTTCTACATAGTATCTAAAAAGTTCAGTACAATACAGCATGGAATACGTTTCTAACTTAGGACAAAAATAGTTATCTGTTTTAAAAAAAAAACAAAGTAATGAAACTAGTTTCAGGCACGTTCAAGTTCGCGAAAAACTTTTATTTATCAAGAGCTCACTATTTTACACTGTAAAAATTTGTCCATATAAATATTTACAGTTAAAAATGTTTTGAAAAATACATTAACTGTTTTGAAAAATACATTATAATTATTACTTTGTACTAATTTATATCATGACAAGTATTGTGTATTATATATTGTGTATTATATATCTATACTAATATACAAAGTGGAAGAATTTGTTTGAACGCGCTACTCTCAGGAACTACTGGACGAATTTGAAAAATTCTTTCAGTCTAAGATAGTCCATTTATCGAGGAATGCTATAGGTTATATAACATCACGCTAAGATAAATAGAGGAGGAGCAGCAATTAAAATCTTGAGAAAACGGCAAAATTTAGACCTTTTTTGCGTGCGCTGAGTAAACGTTGAAAGTTAAGCAAAAATCAACTACTAAAATAAAATTAAAAATATTCCCTAAAATTGTTCCCTTCTGAAAGTTCTGAAAGAAAGTCCGCGACAGTATATAAATAGCTTTTAAGATTAAGCTTATGAACTTAACTTATTTTCTTAGCCTATGATTACGTACTTTGATTGTGTATACGCTTCGGAATATCGGAATATCAGATGTAAAATTTTGTCTATATGTATGTGGTTCGGCTTCCACGAAAAAAATTATGCAATAGTGTAATATCATACAAAAAAATATGTTTATTTTCGGAAAACAAAGGCTCCATAAATGTTAGTAAAACCAATCTACGCTTATATATTGACAATTAATTAATGTAGTGCGACTGACTAATTCCTAGGTGGTATATTAATTAAGTCAAAACATCTCATCAGTAACATCTTCAAGCACACAACGTAATATCACCTGTTAATGAATCCTCTCTCAGAAATACTTTCTGTTAGTCTTTAAGATATTAGAGTCGTTGAATGAGCGATACATTCTTATATCTTACTAATGCTGTAGCATCAAAAAAAACTAAACTTTTCATGTATAATTAAGTTTGAAATATGTATAGAAAATCTAAATTATTACTGCAAGATTAAACGAAGACGAAAGATAATACGCAACACTAATTGTTGTATTTTAAAAATAAGTTACAAAAGAAAATGGTTGTTTCTTAAATTAATTACAACTAGAATTTACTTTCAGGATTTCCTTTCACCCTGGACATTTTTTCAGGAACAAATAAAATAAAAGCACAATTTGTATTCTTTGAACGCTGAGATTAAGCTGAGAATCCTTTGTTTTCATTTATTTTTTTTAATGTAATTAGAGTTTATTTACAGATATTAATTAAAATGGACCAATTTAAATTAAATAAAAAAATATATATCTGTACATTATATTATTAATACACTTGGAAATTCACAAACAAGTAATAAGTAAAAATAATAAAAGTACTTAAAGTTAGTTTAAATTATATACTTATAATAATAAGAATTAAGAAAAAATCGAAATAAAAATTATAATTCACGAACTAATTATATAAATAGTCAATAGATTTAGGCTGTTGACGTACTTATAAATGGTCTGATTCATCTGATGCATGACCGACACTGCTTGATGGCTATATCATTGTGTTCAGACCGATGAGCTCGTCAGTGACGCACTTGGAGTGAGTTCCATAATGATTATTAATGACCTGAAACAGACGCATGCAATCTATCATTGTGCCTCAATGACCACAATCTCATTTCTGAAATTCTGTAAATTAACATATTAATATTTTGAAGGGATTTCACAATATCACAGCGACATTTTTTATATTTGAACTTTCGTGAACCATGACGATTATATTTATATTTACCCGGTTTTATTCACGCAGAATTAAATCGGAATGTGCCGGACTTGTTTCGAACCCATTCGGGGTTTTTATTCATGAGCTCTAAGCGAGGCGGGCTCGCGGCGTGAACTGCGTGCAGCAGCTCTCTGGGCCTAACTCACATTCCGATTTAATTCTGCGTGAAAATAGCCGGGTAAATATAAATATTATCACAGCAACAGGTTATATAAAAAAAAAAGTAAGAATAGAACTCCCGTTAACTATATATGATATATACATACATAAACACACTATAAAACATAAACAGCTAAAATAACGTAATATTTTCTACATAAAATCTTTATTTTAAGTAAACGTTAAGAACTATTTTTCTAACTTAACATAATAATAATAGTGTGTTATTTAATACAGAAACAAAAAGTAACAAACAAGTTTTATCGACGTCGAAGTTTGCGGCGCACCTTTATCCATTACGTGCTCTACTATATAACAATACAGATTTACTAAGCTACGAGATTTATTTTCCCACACAATAAGAATTTCTTCCAAATATATTAGAAATTTCATGTAATGAGAAGTTATACGTTCCTATTTTATGAACTAAATTGAACTTATTTTATAAACACAGAGAAGAATTATATATGAAAGTCACTACTTACTAGAGACACTTACTACACCAGCGACTTAATACATTTATTAGAGATTAGATATCAAGATACTATTTATACTGACTAATACTTTATGACTCAATGATCAATGATAATAAATTGACGATTTTTTGTATCAGATTTAAAATACATATCCCTAAGAGTGAATACATACAAGCAGGTTAAACTTTAAGTAATTGAATATACGCTTATATAATACACATAATAAATTAAAATATATAAAAATGACGTTAATCCTACATTAAGTATACTTAAACCTAAGTTCCGACACTTTTTAGTACAATGAATATTCTGTTGTAGCCTATCGAGCTTAACGAGAAATTTCAACCAAGTATCTGAACTGAGATAATCAGACAATTATTTACACATTTATATAATACATAAGCAAAACGTTGTTTAATCTACGGATCCCTGTCCGCTGAATTCAGGCAATACCTAGATTAAGTTAAGCAGAGACCTAGATAAAGTTAAGCAGAGACCTAGAATAAGTTGTATAAATGTGTTGCGAATGTTGTATATTCTTATATTTTGTTTATTAATAATTTTACTAAATTTTATTTTATACAATATAGATGTAAAATTGTTCAACCTTCAAAGAGGAAATGAAAGCATTTTATTCATGCCTGGACATAATTTTCCAAGAACCAATAAAATGTTTAAAATCGGAGTTCTTCGAATACTAAAGTTAATTCAGAATCCCGTTTCGCTAATTTTATATATTAATTAATTGACAACATATATTCTATGTTTTTCTTTTTTTGGTTACAATTGAATTTATTTTGGTAACAATTGAATCGAAATAAAAGAAAATTAATCCAGAACCATATTTTTTTTTCTAAGAAACTTAAAATCAAAATGTCGTAAATAAAACTGATGTAAAATGAAGATAAACCCATAACAGCTTTTTGACTGTTTAATAGTTATACAACTACGCGACGGAAACTGAACAGATGACCTAACAATAGATTGTTCGTACATCACTGACACTATATCGCAATTCGATTCGAAATTCGTATTCGTAACGTATTTAATTATGAGTATTACGTTATTATGAAATATAACTTAAATAAAATCAGTTATGTATGTATAACTAAGTAAGAGACGAAGCTTCTTAGCATTCCATGGATTCACCGTGCGGGTGCCGGGCCCATCGCGTTGCAGGGAGAGGAGCGCAAACAGCCCCTGGGACTTGCGACCCAAGTGTAGGTTTAAGGGGCCCCTTTAAAATGCGCATTCACGCTCACCTCAACTGGTTGCGCTCCTTTCCCTACCTAACCAAATTTGGAATGAACCTACTAATGCCGCCTTTGAAGTACGTTCTAGAAATGTACTGATGATAGTTCTAGAGAGGCCAAGATCTTTAAGTAGGTTATAGAGAGATTTCGCTGTTATACCTCTCGCTCCCACTTCTACCGCGTACAAATTAACTATATACCTATTCCTGGTCAGTTCGTTGGTCAGTTCGTAATACTTGTTTACTTTAATTGTGTGATCTTTGGGAATGTTAGTTTCCCACGGAACAGTAAGCTCCACAAGTATCACGCGCTTTAACTGTCTAGAGTACAGGAATATGTCCGGTCTGGATGACGAGACAACAATATCCTCAGGAATTCTATACTGTTTCTCATACGTATCCATCATTATAGTCCAATCGCGAGCCGCCTCTAAGATAGAGTGAGGCTTTTGTTTTGTTTTTTTAGACGAGCCTTCTTTAATGAACTCTATGAATCTTTTGGTGGTTGTTATACCCTTTTGCGCTCTAGCTACTGAAAGACTAACCGCTTCACGTATGATTTCCAATACTTTATCATGGCGCCGCGAGTATTGACCTTTTTCCAATAGCACCCTACACCCTACCAACAAGTGTTTAGCCGTTCCTACCGCCTCCCCACAGATATTGCAAGACTTTTCGGTAGCTTTACCCCATCTTACTAAATTACTTTGATCTGGGAGAGTCATTTGGAATGCATTTAGATAGAATTTTAATAAGGCTGGAGACCACTCATGAAGTAAGGTGCGCCACCTCAATGCTAATGGAATACAAAAGTCGCCTATGGTCACCCACTCATTTTGAATTTCTAGATTCATCGCGTGCACTCGATACTGATCGTTTTCATCTTGCCGAATAAAGGATTTTGTTAAGTCTATATCTCGAACTTTCCCGCTACATCCTAACCCTGCTTTATTTGTTTGAGCACCTATCATGAATTGTTTATGGAATTGAAGTCGTGACTCCAGCTCTGATGCATTTTTATCTTTTGGAAGAGATGTTACAATATCATCATGAGATTTTTCGATGATATGTCTTTTGGTAGCTCTTAGGTGCTTATAGAGCTCCGATGGTTTCTTTAATTTCATCCCAAAATTGTTTCGGTCTCTGAATAAAGTTGAAGAGTCCGCTGAATGCGCGAGCCCAAACCACGACTTCAATATCTTTATGACGTTTGCATCTAACTTAGACAAAAGGGTTTTATTAAGATCGTAAACTAGAAAAGGCCAATTTAGACGTGACGTTAGATAGTTGTCATATATCCAAGCTTTTTTGATATTACTGATTGGTTGATCGTTTACCTTCTTAAGATCATTTAAAAAGCTATCGACTATAATATCTAGAGATGGAGTGCGACCTTTGTAATCTATTTTTTTACCTAAAAATTTGAATGGGGCTGCTTCAGTAATTGTAGCAACACTTTGACCGCCTATTGAAAGACCCGGATTATAAGAGGTATATTTGGTGTCTTGTCTACCCAGACACAGACAGTGGCATTTACTGGGTTTTGTCCTCAGTCCCTCAGTCCACGTACAGAAATCCTCTACTTCATTTAAAAGTACCTGACATTGTTTAGGGTTACGTGTAAGTATAGCGAGATCGTCTGCAAATGCTAGTATGGATTCCGTGTATTTATTATTAAATTTAAACCGATAACCCCACTTTTTCTCATGACTTATTAATTTATCTATTAAAATGTTAATTTTAATAGATAAATTTATTTGGTTCGTAAACTAATCTTAATTTAAATTATGATGTTGTTTAATATATTTATAAATTTATTTTTGTAATATCTCGCTTATTATTTGAATTATTATAAATATTAGTTCCTTGATTGTCAATAAAGTATATTTATAAATAATAGTAAAATAAGTATAACAAAAACAAATATATATATATATATATATTTATCTTATAATTACAAATAAATCAGATCATAATTAGGTATGATATTCGGTAAATAATTATAACATTTATCATTCTACTAACAGATCGTTCAGATAAATTATTAGTGAAAGGGTATATTAAAGTCATGCTGATTTTGAATCAGTATTCCGGGGCATTGTTACTGTCACAATAGTGTTTCATTGAATTAGCACGACATACTCGGACGGAGCATGGAGCTTGATTTACTATAAATATTGGAGTAGACTGACGTGGAGTGCTATATGACAGAATCAAATATATTGTAATTTAATCAGTTCCGTGATACGTGTGCAAATTATATCGATGTTTGATCAATATTGATGATTTGATTGCAATAAAATTGAAAAAAATAAAAGTAATATTACTAATTTCTTAAAGTAAGTAAAGAAAGTATTAAAAATTAATGTTTGAAATTGAAAAATTATTTCTTTCATTTTACTCCAAAATAAATTGTGTTTTGGCATGAAAAAAGGAAATACGATTAATACCCATTTTAAAACTGCAATTCCATTTTATTTCATAATTGCAGAAAATACTTGAAATAATTTATATTAGACAACTTATTTTCCGCCACGAAAACGACAATCTAAGAATACATTATGAAAACAGTCGTTTGTTTTTGATGCACGTACAAATATTCATCTGGCGCACGTCCGATACTATTGTATGGCACTATCGTTGCTTTTGTTCGGATGGGTTCATCAGTGACCCCTGATGGGTTCATCAGTGACACCTGATGGGTTCATCAGTGACACCTGATGGGTTCATCAGTGACACCTTTTGTAGATGAATGCACTTGCACAATTTATCAGTTAACTTCTTTAAGTACCTAAGTCTTTATTCAATAAAATATTCTAGTAGGGATATTACAGCAGCAGTTTATAGAGTATGTAAAGGCGAGTAAATATATTATAAAATACTGCCAATTTTCAATTTGAAAATATTAAACGAGTGCATAAGGAATGTAAAAAAGTAAAATATAAATAACCAATTACTGAACAAATGTTTGTGAATGTTAAATATTGTTTGAGAATTATTATGAATTATATGATTATGAGATTATAGGAATGAACGTTCTTTCCTGTTGCATTTATTTTTATTTTTATTCTTAAATAAAAGAGGGAAGAAGAAAAAAATGGCGTTATGTGAATTTTTTTTTAAAAACTTTTTGGAGGTCATGTAAGATTAGAGTTAAGGAAATAGAGACTCCTTACAAAATAAATGACAACGATTTCATGCATTTCATTTTAAATGATTTTTATACTAACAGGATGATCTAGTTATTGGATGAAATACTCCAATGAACTTTGCTGTGATCCTTTCGACCTCTCAGTCGTACAGTCGGCCAGTCTATTATGCTTTAAATAATTGCTGTCTTAATTTAATATCTACTAAATAAATTGTTTGGAAAGTTTTTTATTTCCTTAGAAATAGTAAGATAATTGACGCGCTGATTCAAACATTGTAATACCTTTCGGTCTTACAAAAACCTTATTTTACACACGCGTGTTCTTAGAGAGGCGTCACTAAAACGTGACATTCCATTGTGTTCTTGAATATGCTGTTGTTGCCATATTTTGGTCTAAAAAACGTGCCTTTAAAGAATAAATCTGTAAAGCTAATTTTAATAAATTGCTTGTCATATAGTTATTTAGTGTTCTGAAAATACGAAATATAAGGTAAATTACGATCTTAGATCCAATATGCAGAAATATATATATGATGTGTGAAAATATTATTCTAATCAAAATTTAGTACAAACTTATAACTATATATGTTAATTCATATACATATAATATAATAAGAAAAAAAAAGCTTTGTTTTTACATCAAGGTCGTGCAAAAGTATTTAGTCGTATATTTCTGTTATAAAGTAATACGTATAAATAAATAAAAAATACTGCACTACAACCACCTATAAGTTATTTGCGACAATTCAGCCAAAACCTTATACTAATTTGTATGAATTGAAAATACAATGTACCTTAGAATAATTTGATAGTTTTGTATTATTCATCTTGGGCAATAATCTACAGAGTGTATACAATTTTGCTTGACATGCAATGTAAAAGTCTCTAAGTAATTCTCTGGTTACCTCAGTTCAGAGGCTCCGTTTTCATAGGTCGTAAAGCTCGAGAGCGATATACCGGACCCTTCATTGTACCATAAAATGTAAGCTAACTGGTATTACTATACTTAATGTGAGATTTATTTTATAGTTATATATTTTTTCGTATTTAATATACTTATATATAATTTCAAATAAATATACGTACAATCACAAATGAACCGATACAGGCAGGGATTCGAACTTGCGATCTTCAGGAAACCGTGCCGTCGTTCTACCAATTGAACTACCGTAACGCTGCCAGACTCGGTGAACTTAGGACTGTTATTTATTTATTTTTTCTATATTTACATAAAATCTAAATAAACTTTATATGGCTATACATGTTCAAAAATATTTTCAAACATTAATATCGGTTGTGGCATCTTTTCAATGTTTAATCTATACTGCAGAGTTAAAAACATTGATTAGGATTTTTTTAAAAAACCTAATAGATAAAGTGTAATATTTTGAGAAATAATTGAACTCTCTTGGGATAATGACGAACAATTAATTACAAAGACTACTTTGCTACTCAGAAGCGTTTGTTTCATGAATTCATTCTAAATAGATACAACGGCCACAGATAAAGGTATATAATTCGGATTCCAAAATTAAAACTTATAACAAATTTGACATGCCGTTGTCTGTCACCAGCCCGTCATCGGCACCACACGCTCACATGAACAAAATACGATATTGACAGTCCTATTTTTATGATTCTGGTGTTTGAACGAAGGAGTATGTTTACGAAATTATATCTTCTTTTTAGAATGTTTAGAGATAAAATATTTCGATAGAATTTTAGCGAACACCTGCATTATAACAGAATTTTAAAGATTTCAGAATCGTAGCCCTTGGAGTTTCACTTTAAATTTATATACGTTTTATTTTCACATTAGTTTTACATTAGTTTTCGTATTACTTCACATTATATAGGTTATGTAAGAATCAAATCTACTTTCGGCTTTAAAACGATTCGTTTCGAACTTCAATCCCATCAATAGGTAATGGTCACACTGAATTGAGCGAATGTTTTTCTCGTCCCACATAAAATAATTTGAAAGATTGTTTGTACTAAGTATACACTAAACAAACTGAAACGTAAAGGCTACACAGACAAAGTTGACCAGTTTCTTGCAAAGGTAACTGTGTTATTATGATTAAGTTCACGAGCAGCTCGCATTATCTTGCTTTTCTAGCATTGTTGCCAAGACACAGAAGATTTAATTCATTGCCTTGTATTCATAGCCCTCTATCATTTTTTTATCTATACGTTGACTTCAAGTTATAAATAATGAATATTTTACAATGATTATTAATGATCACGACAAATTAACTATCAGTAAATTATTTTCGCTGTTCAGTGTAAGCCCGCAATATTTAAACTACATATATTATTTTAGACTGTTTTGATATTCATAAATACGTTCAATCTAAAGGATTAGAGTACTAAATATAGTTTATTTATAATATAGTTTATAGTTTATTTATAATAATTTTGTCTTTGCTACTAGGAAGTAGCAAAGACAAAATTATTTATATTAAACTATATTTATTGCATATTTTGCTAATGTTTATTGCATTATGTAAATAAAAAATTGATCTCTTGTGTACGTAGAAGTAGTATTGAGTGAGAATGTTAGTCCAACGCATTTTTTATATTTGAAGCAGTCAAAGTTGTTTAGTTGTGGTTTCCTGGGCGAGGATCTCACGTTATAAGAGTTGATTAAAAAATAAAAGTAAGCATAGCACGTCAAACTCCGGGTACCATTAAATTATTTTTTGAAAAATAATGTAATTTCTACAAAAAAAATGAGTTTCAAACACAAAAGTATTTAAAATTTCACGTACGTTTTAATAAATGCAAACAGTTATGAGGAATTTTTATCTATAAATACATTACAAAATATAAAGAGGCCAAAACTTTACCAATAAATTTGAAAAACAGCAAATAGGATACTTTACACAATATAGATTTTAAAAATAATTTGAACTTAGTAGACGTAGTGTTTTATAGTTTGTATAAGCGTGAATAAAGCAAGACTTTAGCAAACATTTAATTTTACTTTAAATTTTGTAACAATAAAAAATATAGATCTAAAAATAGCTTAACGGCTTAATTTAACCAAATGAAACATTTTGGTAAACCCGTTAGACCCGTAAATATATTTTACCCTTTAATTGTGATCTGTCTTAACTCCTTGATCGACGAGCGCACCAAAAGCTGGCTTAAAATATTGTAATCCTTATACTAGCGTCTCTTCGTTGCAAGGTTCAAGTCTTTATCTATTATAACCTTTGTTTATTTTTTAAATCAATCTCA
This sequence comes from Dircenna loreta, assembly GCA_963555665.1. Classification (NCBI taxonomy): domain Eukaryota; kingdom Metazoa; phylum Arthropoda; class Insecta; order Lepidoptera; family Nymphalidae; genus Dircenna; species Dircenna loreta. Next base: position 1,247,097 of record OY743099.1, on the reverse strand, counting down.
ACAAATATACTGAGATATGCAGACCAAGATACAAGTTTGGTACATAAATTAATCAAACGGTTTCAATAGTATGAGTCACAAGAACATAGCTTTTCTTCTTTGGTAGTCTATGGTACGCGTGACTTTTTGCTATACAGCTAATAAAACCCATGACGGACCCTTGAACCAAAGATCTTGATAAAGAAACTGTGGGGGTAAGAACGTAAAACACAATGTGATAGATTAGCGATACCATGGATATGGTGAAGGCAATTAGAAGATAACAGTTTCTAGAATTATCTCTGGAATTATGAAATACAATTAGCAAAATAGGTGAGAAAACTATAGATAATTGTGTTAAGCTCTAATTTAGAAAAAGTAACTAGTACCTAAGAAGATACTCGAGACTTAGATCAATGATAACGGGCTCTTTATTCATAATAACTAAATAGCGAAAGCAAATAACGGTATTTTAGGTTTTTTTTAAGCAACTATGTTTTTTGGAAATTTAAATTTAGAAAGTAAAGCTAGCTCTGTCATGAATTGGTGCCAAATCGCTATTATATGAGCAGGGAGGATTTCATCCCAACCTATTTTAATAGGCCATAATTATTTCTAAATTAGCACTGCTAATAGAATAGGTCAATAACTCCAAATCTGTTATATACTTCGGTTGTAGCGGATAAAATACATTGCTTTGTGCAAGTGTTGGCCGTTTGCGAGATTTTAAAACTGAATTCATTAGAACCGGGAATGCAGTGGAGACCTTAGATCTTCATTTGTCTCAAAAAAAGCCGACCCAGTTTAATAATAAGATTTATTTATGTGTTCTAGCAGTTTTACGGAGTTTCTTGACGAGATTTTTTAATCGGATAATTTAAAATACTTTCCTCTAGAGTCAGGTCAGTTGACAGTTTCCTAATTTGTATTTAGAAACTTTAATTTGTGACTTTGAAACAAATGCCCTTTCTTAATAAAAAAAAGGCTTAAGTGCTTGCACAATTATTATTATATTTTTAACTGTTTGGTCAGTCTTATGTTAATGGAAAAAAAATATATCTTCTTTTTGTCCCTCGTCCTCTCAAATTTATTTGAGATTTTTCTGTTGACAACTTTATCAAAAGATTTCCAATAAACTGTGGTGCCAGAACGAGCTAATAAAGAAACTTTTGACTTCGAACAAAGCAAGGGAACTGAATTATGTTTATTTACTACATGTGAATAAACTACGGCACCATATGCTAGTACATTGGCATTTATAATTCATAGAATAGTAATGAGGCTGTCCTAAAATGTGTCTTATAATATGACTGGTCCTTTAAATCGTAATACATCGCACAGATTGCGATTAAAGATAGCATTGACGTTTTTACAGTTTACGGCTACAGTCCTCTGGAACTTATGAAGTTTAAAGACAGAGTGTGTCTAAAGTTGGACACCAAAAAGCTCTAAAATCTTATGGATATCAGTTTCATCAAACTCTTTAATGGCTGTGAGGCAGGGCATCGATGGAACGGAATGGAGCACCTCCTGTGAATTACTCATGGACTTTACGAACTTAATTAACTCGATTCAAATAACTAGAAACTCTTCTTCTGGTAAGCTGTAATATAGATATATAGATCGTCTATACTTATGTGCCCTTCCTTAATAATTTACTTTGAAAAAAATATTTACCAATCCGACTAAATATTTTCTTTATAGGATTAAAACCTTCTTCACTTGTGGTTTTTAATCACAGAAATTATTTTAATAACCTTTTTATATTTTATCTCCATCGACAAGATCCGTACAAATATATTGTTTCCTCAAAGAACGTGTACTTTATCATAGTCAGAAATTAAACCCATATCCTTAAATTCAGATATAAGGATATATTTTAAAGATATTAAGCTCTTGCGGTAAAATTCATCCATTCGATTGAAAATGTCAAAATAAAGGATGTCATTAAATTAAAGCAAGCTGAGGCAAATAAAGAATGGTTCTCGCTATAACTAAATATTGCTATAGCTAAAGCTTGCAATTATCTAATGTGAATTTAAACTTTCATAAAAGTAGCGGTTTTTATGAAATTGAGTGCCATGACTTAAAAATATCTCACCACTAGCTTTACAGTATCATAAAAATACATATTTTATTTGTGATATAAAAACTAAGGTAACGAAGCATTAAAAAGTAATTAATTTTCACAGGAGAAAAGTTGTAGAAGTCCTTTTCGCAGACGCAGAGAGATCCACTACTAACAGTTGAACAACTAATTCAAGTTTTACTTTCCAGCCAAGAGACAAGTTGGATATGTATTCTCCGAATGAAAAAAATACTTTAGCAGACTTTGGAAACATATCACCTGGCTTAAGTTTAAACTTAAATAATTAGAATTTATATAGTCTTGAAATTGAATATAACTGTTATAGACGGGATAAAACATTTATTTTTTATTGGGAATGTGTTTAAAATTATCGAATTATCAATCTGGAACACGATATGCTCAGGAGTTTACTTCTCTTGTTATGCTTGTACTTGGTGTAATTACATATTAAGGTCTATAAAGCCTATCTAAAGTGGTTTATTACTTAGATACCGTAGCTTTTTAGCTTAATTTAATAATACCTCATAGAAAATTACCAAGGATAACTGCATGTATATTGTGTACAGACTTTGAATAAATCATTCTTAACCATGTTAAAATCAAATTTCCGACAGCTAAATTTTACTCCCATTGTAATTGTCTTACTCAGTTAGGTCTTAATTCATAATACAGATCTGCAACTTTATGGTTGGCGAGTCAACAAACAAAGCTTTCGGCCTTCCTAATGGAAATTACACACCCTGAGGTCGGAAATCAAATTGACAGAAGAGATTAAACAAATGATGTGGTCAGAGAGGCGACACCGAAGTCAGTCAAATATTATTCGGTTGGGGAAATCACTTTTATTTACTTTTTATTCTCTTAGGTGCTTTAATTGTTTCGACATCTAATTTTAAATGTAAAAATATATAATAATACAAGACTGATAAGTTCGGACACTAGATTTGAAAGAAATTCGGAAACGGATTACGAAGTCAAGTAAATTTAAGTTCATGGACCATTTTAACATATCATTCAACAGTTTTATATAAAACCAATCAAACTGAGATAAATAAGAAAGTAATTAATTAATAACCTACATAAACGAAATTGTTTTTTTTTATATAATAACAAAAATCAACAAAGAATCTTTGTACAAAAATAAATTGAGCGTCCACTAAAATGTAAATTCAACGCATTATTCAAAAGTTTTTATTTATAACAATCAATATAAATAAGAAAAAAAATAATTATTTAAGGAAAACCAATAAAAATACAAAATAATTAATTGTATATATAGACAAATTTGATTTGTTTAATTAAATCATAACAAGAGTCAATACAACAACTATTTTTGTCTGTAAATCCTAAACAAACGAGGTAATCTCAACAAAATATTATGTAATGTAATTTTATTAAAAATCAAAATAAAGTTATTTATAAAAAAAAAAATTCATTGTCAAATCTAACAATATTTTTATAATGTACAAAAATGTCTTATTGGGAAGTAAAAAGCTCCAGTTAAATATTTATTATTATTTGTTCCTTTTATTCAAAGTTTTTACAACTATGAAACAAATCCTTAGTTAATGAACAAAAAATAAATATTCTCTGTCCCTCGTTCTCTCAAATTGACATCAGATCCATTACTGTGGACAGTTTTATCGAACGGTTTCCGATAAGCTGCGGCGAAAGAACACTACATAAATCGGAGAAGAACTTCAGATAAAGTAATGGCTTCAGTAATGCTTAGTGACTTGCGGGCCGTAATGCAATCTGAAACCAAGCGCACCGTGTACTACACGTGTATAGAGCAAACACGTATTGAAAGGTTTAAGGGTTTTTAAAAATCTTTTACAAATAATATAGTTTTCTATTAGTATTTACTGCGCAAACTCAAAACTGCAAATTAAATTTCTACTTTATAAAAAATAATAGTCTTCACTATGCTATAAAATCATTACACGATTGTAATGATTTTTTTAATAATTAAATGTAATTACTAACTAATTACTACTAATTAATAACTTTTATTACTTCGCTTCGACTGAGCTTTATTTTTACCTTACATAATGACACTTGATACAAAACCTGAATACGTGATACTAAACCATAATATTTTTAAGGTCAAATGACTCATTGAATCATATTTTGTAAATTAAATAGATAGAAGTCTATTTAACATTTATTTCACATTTTAATATTTACAAAGCAGAAGACGGATTTAAAAAAATAGCTAAATGGTTTAAAAAAAAACTTTTGACTTCTCGATGTATGTACATGATCTAAATATATTATGAAATATACATTTTGAGATACGACTAAATACATATATAGTAAGCAAAAAGTATATATATATATATATATATATATATCAACAACAAGAATCTATGATAACACGAGTATATGGCAGTCTTTTATCTCTACCCCTTTGGTCTTGGATCTGAGCTTAAAAAGCGAACACAAGTTTTCACCTTGATTTGTTTGAATGTAAGTTTCAATTTTTTCAGTCACGTTGGTTCCTTTGTAAACGAACCTCCTACTACTAATTAGTTTTTTATCCTTCAGCTCGTTTTCTAAAACAGTTTATCTTTGTAGGCTTATATGGACGTAACAAGTGAATAGGATAGCATTCTTTTACGAGTATTCACTTTCTTTTTACGCCGGCTTTCTAGTCATCAGAAAGCACACCTTACAAAATAAAATAAGAATAGTGGGTTTGTCGATTGCTTACATGTTATTTATTATGTACTTAAAGTTTAATATGCACAATTTTAATGTGAAATTTTAATTTTAATGAATTTCTTGTTAATTTTATTGAAAATAACAGAACAATCATGGTTAGATATCAAGCAATGGATTATAGTTTTACGAATCAAGGTGCTTTGGCCTGTTTAACAAGAGTCTTAAAAAGAAATGGATGAGGTTGCTTTCATTAAATAATATTTTATTTTTACACTTAGTTGCAGAGTAGAGGATGTGGTAATTTGTAGCAAGACTCAAATAGTTAACTTTTTAACTTTACGTATAATTATTTACTATGAATTAAAAAATAATACCAAAAAATTGTTTAAGTAAATCTCACGGTAAGTATAGTAATCCCTATTAGCCGACACTTTATAGTACAATGAATGGTCCGGTGTAGCGCCATTGAGCTTTACGAGCAATAAAAACGGAGCCTCTGAACTGAGGTAATTCCAGGATTACTAAAAGACTAATACATTATCTGTGGGGTATAAGCTGAGTAGAATTAGCACAAGAATTGTTTACGTTCAAGGTAATATTTACGAAACTCATACAAATTAGTTTAAGTTTGTGGTGTCCAATTGTCGCAAATTCGTTATGGTTTTCGTACACATTTTACTGTTAAAGCGAATCTCTGTTTAATTTTACATTTTATTTATTAAAACCTATAGCTTTATTTCGTTTAAATTTTTGCGAAAAAAATATAAATGTCCAAAGATGAAAACTTTTATATTCTTTTTACTGACTCATGTTCATAATATATGTATACATAATATGTTTTAAAAATAGCACCATTAAGCATTCTATACTATTATATGTTTAATACTGAAGCTTTATATCTCATACAATTACAATCTCACTTTTTATCATAGGACTAGCCATAATTTCTAAAAACTATTCTGCCCATATGCCGCCATTACAATTCTTCAACGACACGGGCTCACTACGAATTAATCAATTGACGAATATTTAATGACAATATCGTTATTTACGACACATATATACATTTTCATATTTACCATAAATAAATATTCATATTTACTGTAAATACTTATAAATTCTACAATAACACTATATAATTTCAAATGTAATGAGTTAAAATAATACGATTAAATTGTAACTCTATAAATTAATCAAAATTAGCTAGACTGTTATATTCCTTGGTGGTTTATTAATTAATTCAAAACATCGCAACAACAGCGTCTTCAAGTTTATGACGTCATATCACCTGTTAATAATTCTTCCCTCGGGTACTAGCTTGAGTAAGATCGGGTTTCTGTAAGTCATTATTTATCTTGCTACGGCTGAAACCGAAAACAAAAAGCACATTTGAATAGCAGTCAAAGCTAACGTATCAATTGAGCTATCGTACCGACATGGTAGTTCAATTGGTAGAGCGAAGAGATGGATTCCCAGAGGTATCTGGTTCGAATCCCTGTCCGTGTCGATATATTTTTCATTCTATATTTATTTTAAATGTAAATATGTTGCACATTTACATGATTAATACTTATTTAAAATAGTGGGAATTAAAAAAAAATATGTATGTAATAATTTTTCAATAGCTATCACATAATTGTAATTGTAAATTTTACTCTACAACGCAATACTTTTAATAGTCCTGTAAGTAAATAAATAACAAAAAATGAATATGGCACGTTACGGAAAATGTTACACACAAATCAATATGGCGCATAACGCGACAATTTTATACGATTTCTCCCGTCGAAAAAGAAATTTCACTTCAAAAAAACAAAACTTTTATAATAACAAATGCCACGCACTTAATAGCTTAGGTAAGAGTTTAATTCTATTATAGTATAATTACAAGTACCTTTATAGAAATTGGCCATAAAGTTTAATATAATACCTTTAATACGATTTTAATAACGGATTTAATTAGAAATGCAGTAGCATTCCGAACTCTGATGAAATTATTATATTAAATGGAATATGAGCTATCATGTTTGCTTATTTGATTTTTGTGAATGAATTACTGTAGCTAAGGTAAAAAAAATAAAGTTTTAACATTCTTTAAGACATATTTACATATTTACCACTGTTCTAAATTATTTTTCTAAATATTATCAAAACATCATATCATGACCAAATTATCACCAAATATAATGTATCATTAGATATCTGTAATAGTTAAAATTACGAGAGGAAAACATATAAAAGATAACATTAAAAATAATCAATAGAGACTATGCAATAAAAGAGCAACATTCATAATAAATCAAATTTTAAGAATAAATTAAATTCTATTAACATTTATCTCCTACAAATTAGTAAATAAAATCCTTAAAACACAAACGATACTTCCCATGGGCAATGTAAATGTTCTGGTGGTTGCGTTCATTCATTCGATCTTAAAATAAAAAAAACAAAAATATCTACTAGTCCAAACAAGCTGGAACCGGTCACGAATATTCTAAACCAGTCTGATAAATCACAGGGTCCCGCTTGGGTTAATGTAACATTTCCAACCCCTTGAGGGTGAAAGCGCTGAGAATTAACAGCTATTATTTATACTCTTATAAAATAAGATAAATGTATGAAATATGTTTACTTATCAAGTTCACATAAATAATTATATATTATTTAATTAAATCGAGTTACTAATAATACACATACCATATTCTACTTTTAACAAAAAACTCTTATAGATAAGGGAACATTATAAAGAAATTAAATTACAAAGAAAAATAAATCTACCGTCTTTGCTAATACGGACATATCCACTTCTACATCAACCTATTTTTTTTTTACAATTTCTCAACAAGTTTACAACAATCAAATTTCCCAACAACAAGCTTACAACAAACAAAAGTAACAAGTGTTTGACCACCCTTATATGCATCCTTAGTTTGGAAATCAAATTGACTGAATAGGTTAAGCAAACCTCGTGGTCGGAGAACCGGGACCGTAGCCGGTCGAATATTAAACGGTTAGTAAATGTGCTGCTATTTGTTTTGTTTCCTTACGGCGTTAGGTGTTTGTCTCGCCAATAGATTTAGCTGACAACGTGGGTAGTCTGCCAACAATTGAAATCGGATCGTCTTATTGAAATCTTAAGAATGAGTAAAATAACATGTAATATTTTATACTATTATATGTAACAAATAATTATAACATTCTTGTAGGCGGTTGAATTATATAATAAATCAAATGGAAGCAGAGGCTTTCACTTGCTTGCGTTCAATAGTTTTTTACTTTCAAAATTTATATTGGTCGCAGGTTGTATTGGCAATCAATTACATTTGCACTATACTGTAACAAATATTATAAAAATATGAAATTTAACTATGCGTAATTAAAGACACGCTTTTTTATGAAAAAAAAAAATAATAAGATAAAATATGATTATCTCACGTATTATAATTCCTATTAGCCGATACTTAACAGTACAATGAATGGCCTGGAGTACCGCTACAAGCTTTACGAGCAATGACACCGGAGCATTTGAACTGAGGTAGTCAGATCATTATTTATACACTTATACATAACAGCTAAAGCAAAATCTTGTATATTCTGTGAATCAAGCTGGAAGACCTAGATGTTCCTAGGTACTATTTGTATAACTTATACGAATTTGTTCAAGCAATGTTGTATTGTTAAATAAGTTTTAGTTTTTATGTAAAGTTGCTATTCAGTAGTATCGTGTATTTTTCATTTAATGGATTAAAATATACTTAAGTTAAGTTTAACATATTGAGCAAACGCGTTAGCTTCAGTTAGTATGTTTATTTCAAAGCTTTTTTAACACTTTTTACGTGATATATTATTAAAATAGTAGTTAAAATGAAATATTACATATTTCTTGGCTGTAATATATTATGACATACAATGGATATATATTATTAATAAGAAATATATGAAGATCCATGTTAAATAAATACCAATATATAATATATATAATATCAATTTACCTATGAATTCATAAAAATAATAAAACTGAAAAATGTATTCCATTATAATAAGCTATTTTTAAAGATAAACTTTTATTTGGTTTATAAAAAAGCTACGCTACCACCGTCGATTTATTATTATATATATTGTTGTATTTTTTTATATATATTGTTGTTATATGTATTTTTGTTTATTATCATTTATTGGTATTATAATTAAGTATTAAATATCTATGTACCTATCTCTGCCATCAAAACCTATCCAACACTCGTGGGTAGCTGGAAGAGATCTCTCTGTAGAGATAAGCTTGTCCAATGTATACGTCTTTGTTCATTTTCATTTTTGTGTAACTTATTGTGGTACATGAAATAAATAAATAAATTATTTCGGTGTTTGTTACGGGAGGTAGTAAATGTGTTGCTTCATTGTTCTTTAGTTAATTTATTCTCATTATTAATTTATATGAGACTAAGCGTGCATATTTAATATCGAAAATATTTGCATTATTATTTCATTGTCATGGTGACTGTAGTTGTAAGTTTATATCATAATGATAGGTTAAGGCCTTCTGCTTAGGTTTCTTGTTTCACTGTTGTCGTATTTCTTTTTGAAGGAGTATCGCCTCCATGTTTGGAATTTAGACAGATGGGGCACATCCATGCTTTGGCTTCATCCCGCCAGTCATTTTGCAAGAGAACATACTTTTGTTGGTATTGGACATTGAATGCATTTTAAGCTGGATGGTTTATAGTATTAGTAATGTATTATTAATTAATTACTTAAATTGAAAAAAGACATGAAACCTAAAATTTAAAAAATCAAGTCCTTTCGTTTTGATGTTTCTTTGTGACTTTCCTAAAAGCCGTGTAGTGGAGGTCTCATCGAGTCATGGTGATACCGTTTATAGTCGGGAGGTCGGTTTATATCTTTACGTACAGTAACTTTGGTCCGTCAACAACATTGATACAAAAGTGGGATAAAGTAGACCGCGCTCCTTTTCCGAATAGATGTATTCCACTTCTCACTTCTTGAATATTCGCCAAGTTTTCGGTGACGACAGATTATAGTCAGTCAGTAAGTGAAATATAATTTATGCTTAAATGTCATCTCATATACTCTACAAATTGATTTTGTTTGACGTCTCAGTGACCGTCTACTAGTTTGTTAGTGATAACATGTGATTGTAATGTAACTAAAACTAGCACAACTGAAATATATATATGAGTTTGAAATACACAAAAGGCTCATCACTGTCGAGCGAGCTGTTTCGAGTTCATGTGATAGGAATGTATATTAATTTCCTGTGTCAGTACGAGCCAGCTGGTTGCAGTCAATGCGGCTAACGCCAACTATGGCTAGCAGGATATCCTGACGTTCCAAATACTGAAGTCGGCGAATAAGTATAAACTTTCCCTTTTATTTTACACCACCTCCATATTTCTATTTGCATTAGATTTTAAAAGTTTAAAAAAACTTTGAGGTATTAACTACTTTTTATGTTTTCCCTAGTAATATATTATTTTTTTGACACAATAGATTATTTTTATTTTTGTATGATAGCAATGAATGTTTTGAATTTTTTAGTTTGTTTTTCATATTTTTATTTTATGATTAACTCATTTAGAAAAGGTTAGAATGTTAGTATGTCTATCAGCGTTTACGTTTTATATATCATAAATTTTATAAACAATATATTAGGTAAGCCTGTAGTTAAATCGAGTTTGAATTAAACACGTGCTTAATTTCTTCTGTGTACGTTAAGCACCAAGATTCTCCTTTTAAATCTGGTTCGAAAACATAGAAACGAACGCAATATGGCAAAACGAAATCCATTGTTAGTTCATCAGTTCCAAATGCGATTGTCAAATCTAACTCTATACTACGTTATGATTTTAAATCTGGCAAACATTCGTATCAAAATGCTCCGATGCAATCGAATTATTTAAATAATATATACTTAACATAATATACTGTCAATGTATACTCTATGACTAAGATAACTTTTCAAAAATAAAAAACCTTTGTTATAACAAATTAAATTTTGATTATTAAAGTTTTTTTATAAATCAACAAAGATTCAAACAAATATAAATACAAACACTTAATAATTAGTTCGTTATTATATGGTTTTGTGTGACTTCCTACGCGATTTTTCAATGAATATAGGTTTTTTAAAAATCAAAAAAATATTTCTTGTTCCGCGATAATCCTGTCTTTTGAATTTTTAAAATACATGACGTTAAAAACCAATACCAGACCCCCAAATTTAAATAACAAGAAAGATATTTACTTTTTGGCCTCGTTCTCTCTAGTGGTCTCTAGATCTATACCTGTTGACAAGTTTATCAAACGGTTTTCGATAAACTAAGACTGAGAAAATCCGAGAAGGACTTTAGATAAGGCAATGGCTTCAGTAATGTATAGCGACTGGCGACGCCATTAGCAATCGTTAACTAAACGAAGCAAGAGCTACAGTAACCAAGTTCTTCAAAGTAAAATATACGCCTTTTTATTGGTTGAGTTATATTATTAAAGTCAATGTTCAAAAATTGTTGAGTGGAGAGTTATAACAAATTTTAAAATATTAATCGTTAATCAGTTGTCAATGATAATATCGGATATAAATTTTAAATTACCACTAGAGTCACATATATAAAAAAAAACATTTAATTTAAATAAATATAGAATGAGAAGTAAGCTGCTACGAGCAGGGACTCAAACCCGGATCTCTGACATCTCCACATTTTCTTTTTTAAGAAAAGCTTACATTCCAATTTAAACTTTATCGTGTTTTTCATCTTGCTCAAAAAGACTTCAGCTAGTATTGGATTTATGAATGAATATGATATTGTTATAGTAATACGATTTTAAAACGTGTTTACATTCGCTAGGTCTACTTTAAGCAGCTAGATATAATATCTATTTTTTGTAATAAATCAGTTTATATTTCTGTCTGTTTTAAGAACAAGCTTTTTTGCTTTTGCTAAATGTAAATATACTAAGTATTAATTTCTAAATATGAAAGACACATATATTTTTGTAAAAATTACAACTTATAAAAATACTGATAAAATACATGACTCTCTTTTTACTCAGGTCACGAGTTTAGACATTATATTATAAATATATTGAGCGTATTTTGCTATGACATGTAATATTTGATAAAATCGGACACGTAGCATCCAGGAGATGGATGATCATTCATCTTAAAATACTCATCATTAAAATACATGTGCTTTTTGAAACAAACGTCGTATAACACACAAACGTGTTTGAAATTTATGAGTGCCAATCGACATTACTGCACTTATAAAGCCCACTTAAATAAATTGTGTTGAAGGTAAATGTGTCCGATCACAGATCATATGGGGCTTAGTCCATATGATCTGTGATCGGATTCAAATAAGTAACTATCAGATTATTAAAAGCAATACAAACAGACCAGTTACTGTTGATAGTAATTTAAAATGTAAGTATTAATAAAATATTTCTTTTTGTAACATTAAAATACATTGTAGGCTCATCAATGTTAGAGTGCAGCGCCCTAGGAATTTAGATAAATTTCTTGTGTATGCCCGAGCTAGTTTTTTCAGTCCGCTTAGTGCTTTAGGCAAATTATGCTCTAATTAAAGTACATTGTTAATAAAATTTAGTTAGTTTATGCTTAAATATTGTATTATATAATTAAATACAATTCATGGTTCTGCTTTATTTTCAAAGAGTAACTTCTTCTTCGTAACTTGTAACAATAATCCTTTTTTGAATCGAATTCCCAAATATATGAAATAATATATATTTTTTGATTTAAATAATTTTAAAGTAAATCTTACTTGTAAGTAAAGTAATTCCTATTAGCCGACATTTGATAGTACAATGAATGGTCCGGTGCCAGTGCCATCGAGCTTTACGAGCAATGAAAGCGGAGCCTCTGAACTGAGGTAATCGGTGGATTACTTATACATTAAAGAGAAAGCTATATAACTTGCGGATTGGTCGTGCTTGATAAAACAAAATATAACTGAACCTTGATAATCCAAGGTAAACATAAGTAACTCGTACGACTGCTTTTATTATGACGATTAATTATTTTTCTAAAATTAGTCACTGTTAATATAATCAAATTAATGAATACTTCCACGTCTCAGCCAGAAAGGATATTATATCGGCTAAACCATCTTCCCATCAAAATCAACACACAAACAACACATAGCGTAGCAAATACCCAAACACAAAACCGTACCAAAAACCACTCTTTACCCGAATACGTCAACAATTCAGCAACTGCTATCTCACAATGCAACAGGTAACACTGGAAAAGAGATACCGGGCGTGGCCCTCTTTACATGTATTAACATGGATTCCAACTAAGACAGGTTAGGGTAAAATATATGTATCAAATTTTACTTTTCAAAAAGTTGCAGTGGAGTGGCGAATTACTCGGTACTAGCGGCGTTAATAAATTGTTATAATAGCGACATTATTTAAATTTGCATTGCAAGTCCTTTAAGATAGCCGAAACATCAGTCGTAATACAGTATATTTAATAATAAATAAACTTCTTTTTTATTCTTCTTCTGCTTCAATTATAACAATTAAATATTATTTTACATTGTATTTAAATTTTCTGCTTTCCAGAAATGTTTGTTTTATTTTATCAATTTAAAACTATATAGAGTAATGTCGTAGCAATAAAGATAACAAACTTTAACATTATATTACGTTTTTGACAGATGTATGGCACACATTGGTTGCATTAACGCTGTTCCGAAGACATTACAAAACCCATTCCCTTATATAATGTACTCACAATATTCCACGCCTTTATATTTTACAAATCATCAATAAAGATGTTAAAAAAGACACTAAGTAAGTCGATGATCAAATCATATTTGATTTATGTCTAAAAAAGAAATATATGTTTCCTTATCAGACGAGATATGGAAGGTATCAGTAATTTATGATTTAGATTTGAAAACTTAGTATAGCCAGGTTCATTTGAATTTACTTCATTTTAATTTATTGCACTGTAGCGTATAACCTACAATCGCAAAGAGTAGTGTTAGTGGATCTCATATTATTTAGTAAATAACGCTATAAATATAATAAAACTGTAGAAGAGTTTAATTCTGCACATAAAAATTTGAAAGAAAACTCCTAGGGGTCTTTATAAAAGTAACACAAGCCAAATAAATCATTTTGAACCTTTTGTCTGTCTGCCAGTGTTCCAGCTTTAACGCAAAAATTACTTGTCGATGAAACTTTTTTGTTATATAGCTATTACAGTTTATTTTGAAGATCGGAATATTATTTTGGAATTTTTGTCTGTCTTTCTGTTCTCTAACGTCATCTATTGACTAACTGTCTACCTTAACTGTGTATCCTTGCCATAGAGTAACTAGAATATCGGGTATGGATCGGTCTTTCGGTCGGTTTTGAAGCCTAGGGTAATGTTTAAAAATGTATGGATTAGTATAAATTTAATAGCATATTTTATGAGTTTCTTTGAGTCTCTGGGTGAGAGCTAACAAAGTCGCAGGCAACAGCTTGTCTATAATAAAAAAATAGATGGCATTATGAGTGTATCTTACAGAGCCGCTTAGTCATACAGATACGATTGTAAATAACGATTACATGATAATAAAAAAAAATGTTTTAATATATGTATATTTTTTAATTCTTCAAAATGGGCAGGACGTGACTGTACAATCTCTACATACTACACCAATAGTTGCAGAATCTAATAAAAATTGAAAAAATCATAAAATTAACCTTCTTAATGGACTACCGAAATTAGTTATAATTATTTTAACTTTTAAGAACTGTTAATCAATTGTATAAAAAAAATTTGCTTATTCTGCCACTTAAATTATATATAAATTTAAATAATAAATTTGTAAGTACAGAAAAATTCAAAATTGGTTTAACGGCACGTTGTAACGACAAAGAAAATAATTATTGCAAATTGAAAATCTAATTCAATAAGCCCAGTCCATTAACATGGGCAAAAGAACGTTTAAAGAGATAATAAAATCTGATCGTGAATGTAAATAAAATTAACCAGTCTGTAAGATAAGCTTCGCAATCTGCATTAGTCGAGACGCACTTCTTTCCAACGATTCAATGAAATTTCATGGCTGAAGAAACTTAATGGACAAAGGTTTGGAATATTTAAATTGAACGCTTTTAACTGCTTTTGCTATGATTGGATTTACTTCACTATAGAAATAGTTATTTAATAAGGTTATTTTCATAATAGAAAAACAAAAGATTATTATTCACTGACAAACAAAGGCCTTCAATGTAAAGAATGATTCTTTTAACTTAAAAATACGTTCATCATTTAGCATTACTAAAACTACGCGTAGTTGAAATACAATTTTCCATTTGATATTTAATTTCAAAAAGTAGACCATGAAAAAATTCTGGAATAAGAATATTATTTTTAAATAATTATCTCTTAGGATCTAATCTATCTTTATTACAATTGCATTGCATCGCATTGCATTGTATTCCTAGTTTTATTCGAAGGCAGTTTATTTATTTTATTTATTTATATGCACAAAACCTGCAAAGGCTAGCATAATGCAGTTGGTAAGTTTGAAGGTTCAATTGGAGTTGTGTAATCCCTTGGTATGAAACTAGCACCTAAACAAAAATAATTAAGCTAGATTGATATATGTATAAGATTAGATCGATTTTATTCAAATGTTTCCCCTTTCAAATGGAATTTTGTCCGTACTGTTATCTAGTAGCAAATTTAAATTGTTTAATGAACTTAGATTAACTTTAAGTGAGCATTTAATGACGGGCAATGATGCGCAGGATTTGCTTTGTTATGTTCCTTCATTGTTTCAAATATAGCCAAAGAGATTAAACATTTAAATACGCGAAGCAGGGTTATATCAAATAATATTTTTAAGACTTAAGTTTAAAATACGTTCAAATTATACGTATTTTTATTTAATTTTTTTGTTAAATATTGCAATATTATTTTTGAATATTTTGATAGTTACTTGTGAGTATCAGTACATTACACTCATTATATACAGTGCCAGCTTGTTAAGCTAGACTTGAAGTTTGTATTCGCAACGATCCAATTAAAAGTATAGTGCTTTCCTCGCCACATTTATAGTTCGTTGCATTTCGTTTGTACTCACTGGACTGTCGACTCAGAGGACACAGCACTTATTTGAAAAAACTTTAGTCTATGATACATAACAGATTAATATCTCCCAGTACATCAATATAATATAAATATCTTTTGCGTTAAATTAAGTTGTTAAACTATGTCAGAGACAGCAGACGTTGCTAAATCATTCTAAAGTAATTGATAAAATATATATTATATTATATTTTCTACACACATGTTAACCATGCTATGTGTTCCAAAAGTTACTATACAATAAAATTATCAAAATAAATTTCAACCCACACTTTCAAGGTCTTATATGATTGTACAAAATAAATAAATATTAACACTTGCGTAAAATCATTAAAATTGTCTCACTAGGACACAATGAATACTGTGAATTGTTGAAAAGAGACACATGCAAAAATATGTCTCATGTATCCAATGCGTGTCCAACATTGTTGTTGATTCTATCGTTGTTTTCAGGCTGTTAATCTCATCAGCGATTCATTCATAGCGAGCGATGTTCGTTAATGAATTGAAATTGACGCACGAAGTGTATAACTATGCTTCATAACTAAATGTCTTTTTAGCCAGCGAGTTGTACTTTCCAACCGAGACTTCTAGCAAATTTTGCAACACATTTCAGTTTTGTTAGCCTGCCGAGATCTACTCGTTAAATCGCAAGTTCCATCTAACGGCAATGTATAGTGTTGTCGATTTCTTGAATATGCTCATTTATGTCAACTGGAATTTACTCCACCAGTCTCGTAACATTATGCCATTGTGAACATTGCTAGCATACTTACATTACGTTTTCTTTAAGTCATATAATGAATAAAAAACTTTTACATCTGGATTTTTTTTTATTTTTAAAGACATTATTTGAATAATTACTTTATATATTATCCTAAATCCTTAGGTTATTATTAAATAAACTAGATTTAACTGTTCTCAGAATAAGTATTCTGTCAGTTTTATCAAATTGTTAGATTCTATAACATATTAACCTAATAATGAACAACAAAGCCCATTTACTTACTAAGTAATATTCAAAGGACTACGGTCTCGCCTTTCTACTCATATAATTTGCATAGTCTATTATGTCCACTTCATCTTTGACCTCCAGGGAAGTAAATTGGATTACGAAAGCCAATTGCGCCAAGAAAGTAAACTTGCAGATCTATCTTTCTCATTAGCTTAGAAAGAAATACTATATTCGTAAATAAAACAACAAATATTTGATTCAATGTAGTTAATTTTCATGACATATTTAACGATATTTAACACGCTTTCCTAAGCTTGAGGATAATTAAAAAAAACATTTTTTTTAATAAAATTCTACCAGTTCTAAGAATATAAACTTTTTATAACAAAATACTGAAACTTTTTATAATACTGTCTCCGTTATATAATAACAATTGATAGTCTAAAACCATTTTCAAAATCACATCTTTGTAAAATAAAATTGTTACTTGAATAGAAGTCAGAAAGGCTATATGATCTCTTGAGACTATTAAGGCCATTAGATCTGATAGTTAGCAGCAAGTACGTTTCAAAAGCCCCTTTTATTTTGTTCTAATCAAACTCGTCTCATAAGCTCTTAAGATAAAACGTTAATTATTTGTCCAAATTAAACTAATTGTCCGGTCTAGGTTTATAATGGGGAAATATTCTTATTTCATTTATAATATTTCTTTATCGATAAAGTTTTATATTATAGGCGTATTGTGTAGCTCAAGCGGCAGTCCTTATCTGCCCTATATTAGATTTATTGACCTTTTTTCCGCCTTTACTTTCCGTCGAATGCCATTGGATAAATAATGTCGCACTAGAGAAATATGGTTTGTGTTTTAAAGACTTTTGAGGTTAGGTTTAGGTAATAACTTGATTCTATTTTCAAATGTTCTTTATTGTTACTTCTTCTTTATTTATCAGATACGTTATTATTACAAATTTATTCAGTTATTGTGATATGAACATTAAAATTGTATATAGAATTATTGTAAGAAGTCAGATTTGCATAACGTTGTAGATAACTGTGTTAAAACTTATTAGGAATAATAAAAAACTTATTGCTACTTGAATGCAGTTTTGATACCATATGCGAATAATTAAATATATATAGATATCTATAATTCAATATATATAGTGGTATAAGATTACTTCAGACACTGAAATTGACAAAAATTATTAAATTTACACTCATACTTTATCATAAGCTCGGAATTTGCGTTCCCACTTTAAAGTGAACGTTTGAAAGAAAAAAATGGAAGATTGGAATAATCCATTTAGTTTCGATACAAGGACAAATTGGCAAATTCTCCGTACCCTATAGAATTACAAGTTAATAGCGAAATTACAAACATTGAAACCATAGACAATAAAGGATTTATATGAATTGTCCCTATTTAATTGAAACTTGAATGTCCGTTAATCACTTGAGCGTTTCGCCAACCGTGATATAATATATAACTTTTAGCATGTCATGGGCATCTATTTGCTTTAGTGTTTTAAAATGCTTTTATTGGATTTTTCATAAGACTCGATTGTTTTAATGAAAAACGTAATATTATAATAAAAACATAAAAAGTATAACTGATATTTGATAATAAATTTAAAGAGTGAAGTTGTTTGATGTGACTGGCAAAGAATTCCATAGCGAAAAGTTGTAAAGTAAAATAATTGTTCTTGTCAAAGGGTTTAAAAACTTCGACGTTTTTCAACATTCCTTATCAATGTATTGTTTATGGATCACTTGGTATGCCATTGTATTATACGAGGCCAGTCGTCAGACATTATGGATGCTATTACTTTATCTAAAGTTCGTAAGCAGTATTATTTAGTTTTCTATTGATGTAATTTATCGAAAAAGTAACGTAAAAGTTATTAACAGCGTTCGTTTTGAGGATACTTGCGTAGAATGACACAAAAAGTTAATAGCTTTTTTAATTGTTAATGATTGCTTGAATGGTATTGAAAATCTTTTTAAATGTTTTAAAAGTTTTGGAGTCTAAGACTTTCTGCTTTCTTTTAGGCCCTTCATTCCTTTACGTTTTATATTTTTTAGACATCACTCAAAATAAATATATACATATATATACATATTATAATGTTTTGAAATCGAATTGATTCGAACATTGACTTTTCATACTCTCTAATCATTAAAATTTATTTGTTGAAAAAGAAAAAAACAATGATCACCTTCCAAATACTATTGGCATTAGCATCAAGTTAATTTAAATTGAATACACCCATTAGTAAATGGCCCCTAAAAATAAGCATGGATTTATCCATGGCCTTCGTAAGCTTTACCGATTATATATTTTTTTCCGATACTAGCGTTTAACCACATTTGCTCTACACTATCGGCCCAGGGTGGACTACCACACCTTCACGTGAACGAACTTCCTCTGGCCTAGATTTGTGACGTGGACGATATCCGAGCACATTTGGAACACGACCTCTCCTTTCTTTTCTTAAGCCAGGTTTCAATTAGTCCTATGCCATCGATCCTTTTCTTTCCATCGATCGATATTTATAGTAACATTTACGAGTATAATGATATACTACTATACGAGTATAATGATATATTTAGAAAAGTAATTATAAATGTAATATGTAAAATATCAAGAATATTAAATATTTTTTTACACTTACACTTTAGTAGTTACTTTTAATTACACTTACAGTGACGTCTATTGTAAAAAAAAATCAGTGTATTTTTATATAGACTCGTTCAGAATAATACATTTGAAAAAAATATAGTTTACAGTTCTACACACTAAATGAAATATATAAATAGGTAATATTATATTTATGTACAAAATTATACAGTCATGTGAATTTAGCTTAGTACAGTAAAAAATAAAGAAAATATATAAATATTAATTAATTACAATAAAAGGTGTGACCTCAAAATATGAAATTTAGTTTGTTTTCTACTTACATTATACTTCTTAAGTTACTTATTTTATAAATTTATGAAATACTAGACTTGTAGCAAAGAAAATATCGGTAAATCGATTTTCTCAATTTAATTTTATACTGGAAGAATTTGTAATTATATAATTGTTTTTTAGCCAACGGGGTGATCTGAATGATTCAATTTTATTTGTTCCACAGAAATTAGTTGAAAATATATCTTATAAGCATATTATATAACAGACGAGTACCCACTCGGATCTAGACAAAACATTTAGTAATTCGATGTAAGTAATTAGACATTGTTTAGTTTTAAATTAAATATATAAATAATAAATAAGTTAACAAACATACAAATAAGTTTGAACCCTCTGGCGCAATTTTCAGAGGGTTTGTTTTTCTTTAACATTTATTTAAATTTTAAATAAGCTAAACATAACTATGTTTAAAGATATTTCAATAATAATAAAAATAGCAAGAGTAATCAAAGGCTGTGCGTATATAATAAAAATGTACTTAAGAGTAAGCGTACAAAAATACAAATTTCAATATTTCGACCTTGATCTGTGGCTCTTCATTCTGTTCCCGGCAGAGGATTCATTAACGGATGGTTTAAGATTTTTTAGAAGACGGTGATGTTGAATATGGAATATGTTCCGTATCCCCAATATGTTCCGTATCCTTTTCGGTTTTCTTCATCCCTTTCTATTTCTCAGGAGTGGCAACACTTTTGCAATAACTTATTTTTTTGGATATATACATTGTACATTGGCAACGGTGATATCCTTAATATATAACCGGCTTGCATGACATAAGTATATTCATTTATTTATTTATATTTTTTGCGTTTTGAATGAACACCAGTGATCACTTAAGTACGTGAAATTGATACCATATTTAACGAAATAAAGAAACTCCTCAATTTTAATCAAAGCTATGAGGGTTCCAAATATACCCTAGTCTAAAAAACTACTTAACAAACTTGACCGGGTATTGTTTTATTGTGATCACTGTTTCACGAACAATAAACTTATGCAAAGATAAATAAGAATAAATAAATAGAAATATACATTTAATTATGTAGCTTAATCAACATATGATGCGATTACATAATCAAAATGTGATAAGCTGACACTTCCCTAGAACCGTCATGACTATTTTCCCTAAATTTCTTGCCGCCATCAAAATAGTAATAATCGAAACGTTAATTGCGTGGATGAAACGTGTTGAAAGTTAGGCAAATGGTTCGGGCTACTGGGGTATTTTCAGCTTTGAAACTAATAGTTTTGAATATCAATTGGCTTTAACTTGAATGTATAATGGCAAAGTAAATGATAAAGTACACTTTATTGACTTACTCAGGCCATTAATATAATATTAGTCTTATTTGTGGTGAAAATGTTATGTATCGTTACATTTTTAGACATTATGATTTCATTTACTAGAGGAAGTTAAAAGTCTGTCCGTTGAACAAAGGCATAATAAACTGATGGGTTACCATTTGTGTTCGCGAACTTCATTCAAAGAAAATATTTCTACATTTTCTTGAGAACATTACTATGAAAAAAAAATGTAATAAGGCAAAGCAATATGTTTACATATTAAGGTATATAATATATTTATTATTTATTTACATGTTTAATACTTATTAATATTGGCAATACTCGTAATACTGTAAGTACCATTCAGCGCTGAATGTTTTGTTTCTTCATTTTTATTCAAATAATAACACAAATCTGTTTTTCTCAACTTTGGAGATAACGAGAATGAATAATTATGAATAATGGTATCTCAAATAAATCACTTATGTACATTGTATTCTTATAATCATTATCTTCATATAACAGTAGGAGAAGGAGAGGAGAGAAGAGAAGAAGGAGAGTAGGAGAAGGAATAATGAATGCAGGAGTATGATATTTGACATAGTTAAAGTTTATATGGAGAAGATTTGATTAAGTTTTATTATTTTTATTAAAGATTTAATATTTAAGTAGATAATAATAAAATTGTAACTAGTTAACAAATATAACCAATTTCAAATGACAACTTTATTTGTATTTGTAAAGTTACATTTGTAAACATTATCGTTACCCCTTATTAAGCCAGGTTGGTTGTAAAGTACAACAATTATACAATAACAAACGTGAGAAAACAATCCCTTATATCTATAAGTCATACGACAATTTCTAACAAAGAGAACATACTTTTGATAGAGTATGCAAACGTGAGGATATTTGAACAAGCTTCTTTTGTTCATCGGTAAATGATGACTCAGCTATCATGTAAAAGTGTCTGTTATAATGTTTAGCTTTGTTAAGTTCATCTAATTTTAAATAATCATACAAAAAAACATCAACTAGACTGTTTTACTGTCATATGTGTATTTATTATATTCAATGCTTTTTTAACTTATTTTATTTGTTGTAAATATTTCATTAACATAAATAACGTTTTCATTTTTTATGATTTCTTAAAAGCTTTCAATAAATGACAAAGGCAAAAAAGCAATTGGTATTATTACTTTTATGAAGTGGCATTATAATTTATGGCCGTTGGAAATGTGGCTGTGCAAGATTGCAGGGCGGTCGAGCTTAACATTTAATAACAGTTTGTGCAAGATTCAGTTTCCAGTTGAAAGTGGTAATATACAATTATACATATTCATGGTCCGTGGAGTGTAGTTTATCCATTGAAGTCACTGAATGTTAACTCAGTATATTAAAGTGTAATGGAGATATATCACGCAATTTAATGTTTATTATAAATATTTAGATTGTTTTATATAATACAATTTTAGCAAATACTGCCTTTTTGTATTAAATATGAAAAAAATCACAGTAAAATGTATTAAGAAGAAGAAGAAATATTTTAAGATATTAATTCTCCAAAAAAGTGGTTTGATTTTGATTTTGGATCTATCTTTTACCTTTCAGTTTCATAATAATTTTACTGCTACTTATATTTAAGTAAATAATGATTTTGTGATAGAACTTATATTAGTATTAATGTTATAAAATTGAAGCTATATTTTTTTATTATTGTATTGTATTTTATGTTATATTATTGCTGAAAGTAATTCGAACGGGGAATGTCTTTAAGACGACAAGTGTCTAATGAATTAGTGAAATTCTATTTTTGCATGTAATGGAAAAAAATCATTTGAATTTTACTTCTAAAAATAGATTGCGTAATTGATCAACAGTAACTGAGCCGAATGGTTTCAGGTCTCAGGTTCTAGCTCTCCCGGAATCAAAAATAATACTAAGCTTTGCTTTCGAATACTATCAAGCAAGTTTGTAAGTGATTGGAATTAGTCTAAAACAAGTAATCTACTTTTGTCATATTTAATAACAAATTACTTCACAACATAGTTACGAGGACTAGTAATATACAATTCATTGTTTTTTATTATTAAGTGAATTAAAAAAAATATGACAAAACAATAAGAAAATAAATTGAATCGTTGCTATGGAATATTTAAATGTACTACGTGGTTGAGTTTTACTGTACCTCTATCTCTACTATTACTATTACTATTACTATTACTTTTTACTATTTAGAGTAATAAGAATTTCTATCTATCTCTACTATTAACCGTTAGATCTCATTTAATTACACTTTTACTAAGGTTCTTCTTAAAAAACATAAGGTAGGTAAAATATTTAAGGCTTAGGTAATAAATAAAAATACAAAGTATTGTTTTTCAGAAAAATACAATTTACTTACCAATTCTTCATAATGTAGAGTAAAAAATGTACCTTTTTTATATAATAAAACATTATTTGTGAATTGAAATATATTTTAGACTACGAAATGAAATATATTAAAGATTTTCTTGAATCTTGGTATTTATTTGGGTTTCTTTTGCGAATAGGTTAATTTATTTTATTTGGTGGTTAAACTACCTTTCCTAAATTTGAAATTGTATATTTATTAGCATATAGTTAGAGGTTACATTTAAAATAATATTATTATTATTATTATTTTATTTTTTTTTTAATATTTCACAGCAACAATTACAATGTATCTTGGTGTCCTAAAACTCTCGTGAGTCCTAAAACTAAGAACTAAGAACTTTCAAAGACGAATTTGTGACTGAACTGAACTGATGAATTTGTTTTACCACGCTATTATACTTTTTCCTTAACATAAGTCAAGCTTACACGGAGCGGTTAGTCAGCGAACAATATTAAAAGCACGGTAAACTTATAAAGCAAGTTTAATCCAAACTGCTGCGTTCTCTATATAATACCTTCATCCCACTTCATCCCACCAAGATGACGCCCTATCGAATAAAAAGGCTAACTTCCCTTGTTCTTCCTTGTTTCTTGTTTTTTAACAGTTTCATTTATTTTTTCAAAAGTTTAATGTTTTCATAAATATATGTGTTCTTAAATATATAAAGAAAAATGAATTCAAACTCGTAGTATCTAATAGATGTCGCCACCGTCCTGATAAAGTCGAAGATGTATAGAATGTTATATCACCGAGGTGGGTAGAGATAAGGTGACTTAATTGGTAGACCTACGGGACGGTTTCCGGAGATTGCGGTTTCGAACCCCTGTCCCTAATTCAAATATAAACAAATATATATGAGTGTTGAATTAAACAAATTAAAAAATATTTGAAGATCCTACGTAAAAAATATTTTCAACCGTTTGAAAATCTCGGAAAAAACAATTTTTATTTATTGAAACTAGATTAAATTAAAAAGAATAAACAATCCTATGTCCAAATCTCAAAATTGCATAAAATGTTGACGATGGGTTAGTGAGTACCTTACAAACCTATTTTATGGATTATTGTTTTGCTTTGAATTTCCCTTTCAAAATCTCTTATAGTCTGACCATTTACATTACTAGAATAATAAGTACAAAGTTGGGTGACTGAGCTCCAAAAGTACTTAATATAAATAATTGTCTTATTGAAAAAAGTCAATAAGATAGAAGTTCGTAAGATTTTTTACATAGAAACACTTCATTTAGAAAATTATTTCTAACGAATATTATCTGGGGAAAATAGAAAGTGTCAGTGTTATTGTCTGATCCATATTAAAGGGTAGTTCGTTTTAAAATAAAGTATTCCCTACTAGAGGACTGGTTCCTAACACATTTGTAAGTAGGTAGATAGATAGGTAGGTTACCTAACACATTTGTGTATATTCTTATCGCACTCCAATTCATCCGAAAATGAACTTTATGTGGTGGGATGTTCAACTGGAAACGTGGGAATTTCAAAGTTGAAATAGTGGTTTCAAACCATTACTTCAACTTTGAAGTTACAATAAATAAGTCCATGGGTAGATAATATAGAACTCAAAAGTGTATTTCAATAAGCGAGTTACTTAAAGTAGGTGTGTGACAAGTGTCTATATATTGAATTGAAATGTAAACTTTTAAATTGTTCATTGGTAATATATTAGGTAAATAATAATAATATAGTTATATATAAATTAAAATGTGATATTTAGTGAAGTTTATTAAATACAATCATCATTTAAACATTTTTATGGTTTTTTTCATTTAATTGAGTTGTGAGCCTTGGAATAAAATTCTTCTAAAATTTTTCATAAGTTTTGTTAGCAAAGTATAACTAAATGTTTCCAATGACATACCATTTGTATTTATAGCAGTATTTATTATCATAAAAGGTCTTTTCATCAGGTTTGAAAATTAAAATCTTATCAAGTGATAAGAAAAATATGCCATGTTTTAAAAATATACATATTACTTACGAAAAAGAATTGGTGAATAATGTTTTAAATACTATATAATATTACTAAAATATTACTTAATATAATATCTTCACACTTGAGCCCTTTAGTGAAACATTTTTGTATAACAAAATGTACTTTATTTATAATTTCATTGAATTGCGTACATATAATTTAAGTACCGTCCCATGGCTTCGCAAGACTTCCAGAGAACTAGCCTGGCTACCATTTGTTTTTTACCCGTTTTTACGACTTTTTTAAAAAGAATTCTTCATTAAATTATTGTATGTTTTATATGTTTAACAATGCAGGTGAAACGTGAAGGTTCTCTTAATGGGTCCAGGCTGCAATCGGTTTGAAATTTATAGCTTTTATAATCGAATCCTTTTAAATGTTGGTGTTATAAATAAGAAAGAGTTAAACACAATTGGGCTTATTATTTATTCGCCGCATTTACCTAATTTTAATCTTAGTTGCTATGAAACCGTCTTGTGTTATTAAATATAGCTGTGAATAGTGGGTACTAGATGTTTAATGAAAAAATTTGCTTCTATTTGTAAATAGCTTAAGTATTATTATAATAGGAGATCAGTTAATTAATAAGTAGAGATTATTTACTTCTTATTTCAGAACATAAATAAAATTCTCTTAATTATATACATTAGCTATCTATATAGTGTAGTATTTTAAAATGGACTATCAAAAAATTAATATCTAATCAGACTTATATGACATGTCATAAGGTTGATATATAATATTATGACAATAACTGAATAATAACTGAAAAATAACTGAATAGTAACTGAATAATAACTGAATAGTAACTGAATAATAACTCAATAATCCTGTAAGAATTCGTGTAGTAACAAATATTCTCAATAGCAAACTCTCAAGAAGTTTTGGTCTTCAAATCAATATTGGCTTCAAAAGTCCTAGTCTTCACTAGTCTGACTGGGAATGTATATGGTTATATTAAAAATCTCATTTTCTATTCGAACTTTCCCATTTTCTTTTGATACACTCAAGAAATTGCTCGATTAGTATGGAAGCGGCTAGAGGTAAGCTTTCAATTCCGGTGCGTAAATCCAAGATCCTTATCTTAGGTGCTCAGGTATTAACGGTATTTTTTTATAATAACATGATAATTAAAAACAATTCAGTGTTAAGAGTAAGATTTGAACATAAAAGCCATGTTTAAGCATATTATGTAAAAATGACCTTATATTGTTTTTGAGCTTGTGAATTTTGCTTACCTTGACGTAGAAGAAACATTTTAACTGTACTTAGTTAATAAATTCCAGGGTCAAACTACAGGAACAATAATTTGGCTACGATAATTAAACCATTGGCGATTAGAAAAGGGCCTCACGAGTTCGGACGGCATTATTTTTGGCATTAATCTTGAAAAGTCCAAAGGACAATACAGTTCCACATATGAAGTATCCAGAAGGTACAGGAGTTATAAGACACGTTCATTTCCTGACCTAGCACTTGTTGGAAAGCCTACTCTCGTTCAACAATCATATGAAACCGAACAGATTACTGGTTTATTTTTCTAAAAACTGCTTTTCGGTTTGTAAACTGCAAAGTTCGACAGGGAATTAAACATATAGTTGGTATTTAAATTTATTCTTTTAA
Source organism: Dircenna loreta (assembly GCA_963555665.1). Lineage (NCBI taxonomy): Eukaryota > Metazoa > Arthropoda > Insecta > Lepidoptera > Nymphalidae > Dircenna > Dircenna loreta. Next base: position 1,219,989 of record OY743099.1, on the reverse strand, counting down.
AAAACTATAACAATTAAATCTACTAAAAACTATGAATATATAGAGAAGTTGACATCTTTGTTTTTGTTACAGCTGATTTCTTAATAAAAAAAAAGTGCAAGAAAATATAAATGATTGCTCTCGATCTTTCGATCACTCGCTCTTCGCTCTCTGCTGAAGTTAACAGAAGAACCATATACCTCTCATTACTTTTAATTACATGCTTATGAAGTAAGTATTTATGTTTTTGCAGTTTTTTAAAAACCAATACTAATTTTCTATAAAAAAATCTAAGTCTAAGATAATTTCCTAAAAAATAGATGTCCCTTATATTTTTCTTATCATATCATAATCTTAATATTTATATCACACGATTAAATTTTACGTGTTAGCAAACTACCCACAATGTCAATTTGAGCTACTGGTCACACTGCTAACACAGTAAGAGACATGCAAATAAACCGCATTTACCAACCGATTAATATTCAACCGACAACTATTTGGGCTCTTTGACTTCATAGTTTGCTTAAACTTGTCTGTCAATTTGATTTCAAATTTCAGTGTATGAAAATTCATGAGAAGACAAAGGCAAATATAAGAAAACCGCTATATGTGTGGAGGCGTTGAATAATAAAGCTATTATCAATTAGTTTAGGAAAAATATCTTATATTTGGGGTGTTTGAAAATGAAACAAGCTGTTATCTGCATTGTAACAAATATCTGATCCGGAAAATAAGCTGCATTCTGTATTAGTACCGTTTTATATAATCTGCATGTATATAAACACACCGGTATATACACGCTTTGAATATTTCGGTCTACTTCATAGATTTTCAGGCGTTTCTATTTTGATAACTTTGTATGAGAGCTGCTATAAAGAGATAACATGGATTAGACGGTGATTTGAAGTCGAGTCTTAGTTGTGATATTTAAATATAGAATTTGCTGAAGGCGGGCATAATGTATCTAAATAGGTAAAATTGAGAATGAACCCGAAATAGTGTTAAAGATTAAAAATCTTTTGATAAGTAATTTGAGCAGTATTAAGGATGAAAAGTCTTTTGACTTTCGATGACATACATTATTAATTACTATTAAAGGTTATTATCTACAGAAAAAGGGTAAGAGGTCATCCCAAAATTGATGAATGTTTAAGCTTAATTTATTTTAAAATTACATGACTGACAAGTTTATTGATAATTTCAAATATGAATATTCTTTATATTTAGTAAACTAGAAGTGTAAATAATGATATTTTAAAGAGAACTTATCAATTTCAATTAAATCTTGAGACTTTACTTATTTTAAGACTGATTAGCAAGAAGGAACTATGAAAAGTTACTTTTTCCGTTTTAAGATTAAATCAAAGTCTTTTTATTGGCTCGTACCGAAAAACTTAAATTAGTTGTTGAACTCTAATGAAAGTTGAATGGTCTACATATGCAAAGACCGTTTCGATTTATTTTTCCTTATTACTTAATTATAATGTTACTTAATTTTAATATGTTTAGTATCACAAGTTTAAAACGTAAATAGATTTTATTACAATATTTTCATTATATTATAGACTACCTATTAGAAACTAGGTACAAACTAGAGTAAATGAAATATCGATAAGGAAAAATAAATTATCAACGATCTTCGAGGCAAGAGTGAATCGGCTTTTACTAAGTTGATGCGCTTTACCACCTACGACTAAATTTCCACTTCCCATCAGTTGTAAGTGTAAAAAAAAAGAACAAGAAGTTATCGATATTAATTTGCAGAGTAAACAATCTACATTCATTCATTCATGCATTTTATGTGTCTAAGGATCATCAATCTTTATAAAAGTATACAACAAAGTGGCAGCTAGTACAACTCGTTTTTACCCTTAAGGGGCTTGAAGGTCTTGGAAAGGCATTAACCCGAGCGAGCTTTAGTGATTTTCCAACTCAGTTGTGTCGCTCCAAAGACATTAATTATATTTGCCTCTGTATGCTTGGATTTTTGAATCTTTCCTGTTTTGTTCCCGTACATTTAGCCGATTTAGTATCATTGTGATGCTCCCACACTTTCTTTTTATTACTTCGAGAATTTTCTGACTATTACAGATATACTATCTTAACTTGAATAATATTTTACAATTAGTTATTTTGTTATTTTTTTGTGACCCTGCTGAAATTCAGATATTAAAAAATGTTTTCGATGACAATAATAACACACTACATGTGTCAAATTCGAACAAAAATTATAAATTTAGTTTCAAGTCTTTATTTATAAATAACAAATAATTAAAATTCATTAAATAAATAAATTAAGTAAGTATTAAGTATTAGAAATATTGGCTTAGCTTAATGTTTGCAAGCTTTATTTATTAATTCTAATCCTTGGCATACACCATGATCAAAGCGGGCTCAATAAAGGCTTAGTGATATCATGAAACCAACTCGTTCCATTCATCTAACAGACATCTATGAACGCATTGAAATATCAACAAGAGATTTTTCTACCTACACTTTTTAAATCTGTGAAAATGTCATGAATTGAATAAGGTCTTACAATAAGTATGAATACAAGACCATAAAAGAAAATATAAATGCCGAAGCAAACTGAACCAACTTCCAACACGCGAAAATCTTAAGAATCTAAAGACCCTTACGATTTAAAATTGTTTAAGGTAAAATTTTCTAAAACAGTAAGAATTATACTTATTTGCCCTTTAATACTTTATACGTTTATTATTTAGCGTTTTTAGGATATAACCGCTATGTATATTATTGCGATCAATTAATTATTCAATTATATATTCTTACTACTTGACTCTTCATTCGCTGGTTGTCTTAATGAAGAAGTATCACTGTTTAAGATTAACTCTTTCTATGGAGAATGGAGTAAAAAACAAGATGGTACTGCCTAGGCCTGCTCAAGTCACGAAACCGCAGCGTGAATACAAGCTGTCTTGTTTGGTTTAGTAGCCACCAACCTATCTCAGAACATTGACGTAGAGTAGTTTTTATATTTATATTTATATGGTGAGTGAGAAAATCGGATGTCTCTCCCTTTCTTACCAAATTAATAAGACAAGAAAATATTTATGCTTTATAATTATTAGTAAAATAACGGGTCGGTTTCCCAGAGGTGACGGGTTCGAGTCCCCGCCCGTATCGGTTTATTTATCATATTTATGTTATGTAATTGAAGAATAGTCGCAAGTTGTTATTATTGCTATGAATTTTTTTTAGAGTTAAATCGTTTCGTAAATAGTTTATTTACTAAATTTTTAAACGAACGTTTTAAGTTAAAATTTATTTAAGCGTTGAGGCTAGTTATCAATAGAAATAGGCTCTCTGTCCATGGAAAATATCTTCACTATCTACCTTAAAGGATTCTTTTAGGATCTTCAAATTATCATGACATTTAGATCATGTTGAAACTTACCATAAATGATATCCTTCAGGGTATTAAGATCGGGACTAGATGACGGTCTGTCTTCTGCTCTGTCGAAGTCCAAAACATTCGTTACCACCACTCTGGTGCTGAGAATTGCTGAAAAGGCTATTCACAACTCTTGTGTAAATTATTTACGTGCATTTAGCAGCCGTTATGACCTTGTACTGGACAGGAATGAAAAGCAGGGTTAATGGGCGTCACACGGCCCTAATTACGCTGAAGAACAATATAATTCTGTTTACTGTTAGTATTGCTGTTAATTTGTGCTCAATAAATAATGTTTGGTATGTAATACCTTATTTTGGAAAGGTTCTCCAACTCTAAATGCTGTCTGAGTTTTCTTTTAATGGTTTCATCAATCACAACGTATACTGACAGTGTTACTGACAAAGAAATGTATATTTATTAGACGAGGTGTTTTGAACATAAGAGGCTATCATCCCCTTATGTTTATGCTTATAGGCATTTTTGGAGTTGGATACATAATTTTTAAATTAAACGATTAATGAGTGGAGTCTAGATTGAATTAAGGTCATGATTTTGGAATACGACAGCGCTTTTGTCTTTATTGTTATATGTGAACTTGATTATTTTGCTAATTTACTGATTTTTTTTTTGCCTAAAAATTTGATCTGGTTTTTTTAAAATCATTACATTTAGATTCAATTCAATTAAGTGTTTCCTAGACAAAGAAACAATTCATAAAGAAGGTACGTTACACTTCTTGAGTATTAACGTTTCTTAGTTTTACTTTTGTATTATATATTATTTATAGTATAAATTCAATACACAAGAAAAAAATATCTTATTTAAACTATTAGCATATAAATTATTATAATAATCCTACTTTATTCGGCATCAAGGAGATTATTTAATAAATAGGTTCAGGGCAATTGAGTGGGCGCATTCTAATGCCATGCCTCTAGGCATCTTGTTTAGCTCTCTCTAGCCAATCTATTTAAGCGGATCGTTTTACTATATTTTTGTTTTTAATTGAATATAACAATCTAATGACTTTAAAAAATAGTGTTATTTGCGTTGAAGAATCCTAATGTATGTATTTGCTGCGGAATTTACTAAAACTTTAAAAAGATGTTTGGCGAACGCGTATTACGTGCATTAATGACGGTTCTCTTGGAATTATTAAAAGCTAAAACATTCTTAGTTTTTTTTTTAATAAATATTAAATGGTATTTTAATTTGCATAAAATATATAAATATTTTTAAACTACCTATTTTATCAATATTTCATTTTATATTACGGCAATTTTTGGGTCATATTAGTTTATGGAATTATAGGGTTTACGACATCAAATGTATTTTGGTTTACAATTAACTTTGTCTTTAGATATCATATGGTTTTTTAATATAACAATGAATCTAACAAAATTTAATGAAAATATGGAGAAAAGATAAATAATTCAAACTATATAATCCTAATATTGTCTCAGGTTTATATTTTTTGTATTAGTTAGATAATTTTAATATTTCTATGAGCTGATCTAATTCTTTATATTTGTAGACTACAGTAAACACAGTGTCAACTTGGTCTTCTAGTCACAACAACTACTATTACCGCGGTAAAAGAAAAGCAAATAAAACACATTTACCCAGCTATTAATATTCAACCGACAACGGTCTGTGCTCTCCGAATACATCGTAGACTCTCGGAGGACAAAGACTAAAAAAAGCTTTATATATTGAGGCGCTGAGAAATAAAGCCCCGTTTTATGAATTAGTAATTAGTGAAATATACTGTTAATAGGATTATTTCTGAATAATCCTATTAACAGTATATTCTGGGTTATTAAAAGCATAAATAAAACTGTAAACTTTATTTAACCAAACATTTAAGATGACAAAATCGTAAACACAGGCTAAAGAATAAAATTTGAAACAGAAGTCACAGTTCCATTACATCTTGAGACTTGATTTTTAAATGCTATTTATGTTTAAAATTAAAAGCTCCTTTTTTTGTAATGAAAATTCAAATCCAAGTCATCCTATTAGCCCATAAAGAAAAACTTAAATTAGTTGTCGAAGTCTTATAAGTTGACTTGGTCTACATTTTCAACAAGAACTTCGAAAACTTTTCTTTTTTATAAATAAATGTTACATAATAATAAAGTTTAATGTCAAAAGTTAAATTATGGGTATATTTTATACATATAAAGTAAATTCTAATTACAGTAAATGGAAATATGGATCCATAAATTTATAAATTATTGGTGGTAAGTTACTATAACAAGAAATACTCTCCATGTCTCACGTTCAAACTCGAAATCACTCAATAGTTTGATGATCTAAGTTGTAAGAACATCTCAATTTATTAATGAATTCCAAACTTCATTTAATAATGAAATAGTAATAAGAATTTATAAGGAGAAAGACAGCAACAGACAAGAGACAGACAGAGCATGCAGAGCTTATCCAAAACAGCCTCTAAGAGGGTCTCACTACACCGCTGGTACAAAACCTGAAATGTAGTGGCTGCAGTTAGATTTCACCTCCTACAACATTATTTGCTTTTATTCTTACCAACTTAATATTGTACTTAATTTTAAGATTTCAATTAGCTAGACAATTTAATTCTATTTGTTGGCAACCTACCCACAGTCTCAGCTTGATCTATTGGCCAGACGAACTGTTAACGCAAAAAGGAACAAATAAAAAGGCATTTATCGACCAATACATATTCGACCGGCTACGGCCTAGGCTGCCTAACCACATCGTTTGTTTAACCTCTTCTGACAATTTGTTTTCGGACTTAAGGATGTGTAAAGTTAATTACGAAGGCCAAACTTTGTTGGTTGCTTTGCTTGTTGGTTGATAGGCTGAGCAATCAAGCCTGATGAAGTGTATATCAATAAGTCATACACCTCTTATATTTTGGGTAGGTAAAGTGTATTTTATCAAGTATTTTAAATATATATAGAATAAAAAATAAACAGATACGGGCAGGGATTTGACCCCTTCTCCGGGAAACCGCCCAGTTACTCTTAGAGTTATGTTACCGTTTTATATATTATATACCTGCCTCTATGAATTTAGTATTCTATACATATTCGTCTTATAGTTTTTTTTTCATTCTATTTTTATTTACAATAAAACAATTGTATATCTTTATGTGTTAAAATATTATTACAATATTTAACTAATTCTACTTCAAGCTCAAAGAAAAAAGCACACCTGTAAATAAACACTTTGAATATTTCTCTCCATAATATCATAGATTGGCTTGCGCTTCTGTTTTGGTGACTTTGTATGTTATTACAGCACCATATTATTTTACTCAAGAGATTTGTGGGAGCTGATAAAATCGCTGGCATCAGCTAGTATTATATAAAAGCAAAACATGGCTAACACGCTTACAGGCCATTTAAAATATTTCTTTAAATTTTTTAGTAAGCCAGAAGTGTAAAGAAAATATCTTTATTTTTTAATCATTATTTATGTTTAGGATTATTAGCAAGAATGAAATATGATAAGCTCTTGTTTCATTTGTAAAAAACTTATAGTTATCGAACTTTTTTTAGCTGACTGGTCCGCGTTTGCAAAGAGGACTTTGATAGCTTTTCTTCTTTATAACTTGATTACTTTAAAATATTTCCTAAACTTGTAAAGTTTTATTTCACAAATTAAAAACGTGGATATATTTTAATTATATTGTCTATTGTTCTAATAATTACAGCCAACAATTTTCATTAATTAATTGTATTTTATATAAGGATCATTAAATTTTATAAAAGGGTACAGCAAAGTGGTTGGTAATAGTATGAAGATCTTAGAACATTAACGCAAACAAGCCTTTGTAATTTTCCAACCCTGTTGCGTCGCTCCAAATACATTCATTGTATCAGCCCTAGCTAGCTTTTATTTATTGACTTTTTAACTATTTTATTTCTAGACATTTGGGTAAATGGATGAATGTCTAGAATTAGACCATTAATACCGCCCAAGGGAAATTTCGTGTGTCTCAAAGTATTTTATTTCTTAAAGTGTACGATTAAAATGTAAATGAAATTGAATTAGGTTAATTCTTGAAAGTACTTATTTTCTTGTAAATCTTATGCTCCTTTGCCTTAATTTCATTATTTCATATGCAATTAGTTTCTTTGTTAATTTATTTTAACACTTAAAATGTTATCAAATATTAATTTATCAAATTAGATCACAAAATCTAATTGGATGAACTTAGTTTGAAATTATATATAAAAAAAAAAACAAACATCTAAACCTAATAAAATAATTTAATAGTTAATATGAGACAGCATATTTTAATAAATAATACCAAAGTCATGCGAAATAATGACAATTATTTTTTAATACTCCAAGTATAGAAAGATTTAGTTCTTTAATATTACTAATTTCAATGGCGTGGATATCCATTTAATATTTGTTTGTGGATTCCCCTCAATTATTTATATCCAATTTAGAATTTCATTTGAACAGTGTTTTTATTTTTCCTGATATAATAACTTTTCTAGGCATCCGGATACTATTGAATTTTCTAGTTGAAAAAGTTATGAAGAAATTTCTAGTTGAAAAAGTCATGAAGAAATTTCTAGTTGAAAAAGTCATGGTAAATTTTAAGTTTTGTAAATAATATAAACAGAAAAATAGTACATACACTTAAAAAAAAAATTCAAATTTATTTAAATTAAAAAAATAATATTAAGGTAGTGCAATTTCTTTTAAAACAGTACTTTATCTTGAATAAATACGGCTGATGTTTATTCTCGTTCAACAAATTTTAACCTCTGGCACAAAGAGGATGGTTGCTGTCAAACAATACAAAAACTTGATTTTTAAAAGGTGTTTGAAGTTTGAGATAAACTTGAAGTTTATTTTATATAGATTAATTAACTATTGTACTCTAAAATTCTCTCCTTACTGTCCAACAGCTGATCTAAGTAACGTTTTTATGCTAAGTGGGATCTAAGCTATCACTTATTTTACCAAATTTGACCTCAGATGGTTTAGACAAAACAAAAATTGCTTTGAAATGCTTTAAAAAGGTAAGCATTGCATAGAAATTGGATGGAAATCTTAATGTCGTCTGTGTCTTTTAAAGATTAGTATCAAAAAAAGTGTGGCTTTACTGTTGCTTTTAATGTTAAGCATATGTTTGTATAAAAAGTTTTTCAGTTAGAAAGACTAGAGACATATTAAAGGGCCACGTGCTTATTATATAAATCCACTGCTCACTTAGTCTCCGTCTAACACGATTATTTTATGACACTATATGACATGAATTATTTGGATTATTTATTTACTTCCTTTTTAGTGTAATTATTTACTATTATACAAATTAAAGTTTTAGTTTAAATAAGCTTATCTTAGTTATACTTAGCAGCTATCACTCACTGATTGATTTAAAGACACTTACATATTTTGCCTTAAATAAGATTGTTACAAATTATTTCAAACGTCGACTTAAAATGTAATCCAATCTACGTGTCTTGAATTCATTTGTAACTAACTTAATTCTATCCAGAAAGCTTAAAAAGTGCAGAATTCTTAAGAGTGTAATACAGTTTAAAAATTTGTTTTGTGTACAAATTTTATATTTAATAAGAGCTTTGTGAATAAAGAACTTTGGTTAAAAGAAACAAATATTTCTATATTTTTATATTCAAACTTTCGTGAACCACGACTATTATATTTATATTTACCCGGCTGCATTCACGTTGAATTAAATTGGAACGTGCCCGACTAGTTTCGAACCCATTCGGGGTTTTTAATCATGAGCTCTAAGCGTGGCGGACTCGTGGAGCGAACTCGAGTCCGTCGAGTTAATATAAATATAATATTACTATATTATAATATTTTATCGTATATTATTTTTTTCTTCTAACAAAAGTAATATTTAAAGAGGCGAAAAAATAAATAATAATCGATTCATGACCAAAATATTGTTATTTCTTGGTGCTCATTTTTGCGAATGATTTCTAAGATGCGAGGTTGTTAAACTTTTTGTAATATTAAGGAAACATGAGATAATTAAATAAGATTTTGTGCAATTTTCGGAGCACTGTTGCGGCGACTAATAGATGGCAATTATCTGTCTTAAAACAAAAAGTTTAGGATAAAGTGTAAATATAAGGTATTGCTATCACGGTGTCATGATGATTCATTCTCTAAGATGCGAAATTAAAGCTCTGAGGGAAAGAAGTCTCTCCGAACAATATTAAAGCCCTGATAAACTTAAAAACTAGTTTCAGCCGACTTGCCGCGTACTCTGTTTACCTTTATCTTGTATATCAAACATCTTAGCTTCATTTTTGAGATTTTTTTTTAAGAAATTAATGGTCAACATCTGATGATTTATAAGGTATTTTTGAATAAAACATATGTATATTTAGTAAACTCAGTAGAAGTTAGTATACAATTTAATAGTATTAGTTTTTTAAACCTATTTATATTTTTTTTTATGAGTTCAAATTAGTTGAACTATTTCATAGACTTATATTTTACCTTGAAATAGAATACACAATTTTATACCAAGCTGAATTAAAATCAACGTTTCAAATCAAGCTGGTATTTCAAATGAACTCACGGGCTTTGGCAGTGAATACTAATGGAAAACTACTTTATTTGTTAGATTATGAAAAACCTTGGAGTGGTACAATTCGTTTTAGCACTGTGTAGTGTATGGTTCGCATTTTTCCGATTTCATCACAGAGACGCTAGACATTAATAAAGAAAATTACTTTAAATAAAGTTCTTCTTTGATGAATTTAGTTTTCTCGCGTTGCGGTTTTAAATTTTAGATAATTTTGTCAAAAAGTATGAATCAGAATCCAATGTGAGAGTAAAAATATATAAAATTCACTAAGCCATCAGATTAATATTAATGGTAATGCTCTTTATTGACGGAAAAGTTTTTTGCTGACGAGGATTATGAGAGTTACGTGTCAAATATATGGGAATGATAACCCCCCCCCCCCTAAAAAAAAAAAAAACAAAAAACTGAATCTTGCGTCAAGATCATCTGTAAAAATATAAAGGATATATTTTTATATCACTAAGACCAAAAGAAAAAGAAAATAGAAAAATCATGATTAGAATATATAAAATACTATGTTCAATTTAAGTTAATATTTCTCTGTTTAATTTTACTAGAACTAAATTAAAATGAATGGAAATAGATTAACCTTATGTTGTTTATATAATTTAATCGGAGTACGATTCATTTTCATACGTCTAATTCAAAACTATATAATTCATAAAGGGAAATAAAAAATAAATGTTATCTGTTCATGGAGAGATTTTCATAGAAAATTCACATTTTCATTTAATAATCAGGTTGGAATTTCAGTACATTTATTAAACGACTCTTCAGCATATTCTTATATTTCTTGTCGGAAAAGTTGTTATAGTATTTTACATTATCCTGTTATTTTCATTTTTGTTTGTCTGTTTGGTTGTTATTTTTTACCATACCTATTATAAGATAAATTATGAAAAAAGGCCATCATAGTGATATTCATCCAGATCACTTATTTATTCTCAGGTGGCTTAATAAAAAGGGCTAAACCAAAATCGCTCAACGATGAGACAGCCGACGACAATATTCTATAATATTTAAACAGACACTTGAGAAATGTAATTAATTAACTATTACTATAACAAATTTCTCAACTATCAAACTATTTTAATGTTTTAGAACTGCCAATAAATTAATTATTGAAAGTTCTAGTTATATTGAGACATGCTTGATTTATAATTTAATCTATACCCAGAGCTTTATGTATTTTTTACAGCAACCGGATGGGAAAAAATATTTATTCGCTGAAATAAAATGCGTCTCGCATGCAGGTTACTAAGGGGCCTTCGGTGTAATTTATTTATAGCTCAACCTCATTTCAGTCTATGTTAATCTACTAGTATGTGCTTTCGTATATAGTCCATAGTGTAATAAAAGCTTCAAACTTACTATAATTTCATTTCAATCTAATAGTTCCGGAAAACTAATAGTATGATTTCTTTTATAACACTTTATAGATTGTTTTTTTAGAAGCGAAAACGCATTAATTATTTATAATGCGGTAACTATGACCTTCTCTGATAAAATTAAAGGACTTAGAAAATAAATAATATAATATAAAAGATACTAATTATAATATAAGTACTAAGTATAATTATAAATTAATAGTTCTTAAATGTCTTTAAATATATTAATTAAAACAAAGAACCATTTAAGGGAATAGAAATTGTTTTAACAATGAATTGCCCAAATTTATTACCGATAGATCGTATTCAAAATGTAAAGTTGAATGCATTCTATCCAAAGCCTGCTGTGGAACTAAGAGTACTTTATGTTGAAGATGAGGAACCTGGCAATAATTATAATATAGCACTAATAATCAAGATAATTCTGCATATATTGTTTCACTTTAATCACTTCCAAGGTATTATCTATCAACATTCTAGGTTTGAAAATTATGCGTTACTATTACTTAAAAAATTTAAGGTAAGAATTTCTCAAGGCTTTGTATTAAAAAGCATTATAAAACTATTCGTTTTTTTTCTTTCTGTTACTTTAATTTGTTTGTCACTGTCAGAAAGTATAAATAAGTTAAAAGAGTATATACGAAGTCTCTTGATTTAATATATATCTATGACACTCATAAAATTGTATGAAATATAAAAAAATAGAACGTAATAACACTGATACGGAAAAACTAATTTGAATGAAACCACTAAATAACCGTTGAAGATATAATAATGTACTAGGGTCGAGACCTTTACGCCCAAAGTGTTTAATAAATGGGTATGCTATGTATGTATAAATGCCCGAATCGGGAAAATAATAAGTCACTTATCTCAGTATTTGGAGCTCTAGACTAGTTACCATAACCCTGAAACCTCCTGAGGTATATGATATTATTTAATGCGGTTCGGAAGGTATTGAAAAGAAGCCCCGATGCGGCTGCGTTGTAAGCCTTTTCTTCGGCAGCTCAACCATCTCCTCTTCTAGATAATAGTGAGGGCAGAGGAGGTTTCAGGTAGGTAATATGTAACGAAAATGCATAAATACTCTACATTATTTCACACAAGCATAGTCTATGAGTAAAAATGAAATTATAATATAGATATGATTTTGGCGTAACCACTTAATTAATAGTATTGTTGCTTAGGATTTTGTCACGAAAGCGTAGCGGTGTAAATAAGCGTATCGACCCGATATATAATTCTATCGGCACAGTTAACAAGCAGCTGTATGCTGAACTGATAAACGTATAATAGATTTGATTTGGAAATATTTTTCTCAATTATTCTTATTTTTTCTTGTTTCAGGCGTTATTATATATACTCCATTACTTATAGTAAATATCCGTCAACCTCAATAATCCTTTCAAGTGTGTTTTGGCAATTGAATTAAATAATATTCTGTACCAAACTTGTACTATTAATATTATACATGACATGCAAAGCGGATTGTAGTTATAAAGCAATTGTCCCAGGATACTGATTCAAAATTTCCATATTCTTACTAATTAAACTATACGATACTCGGATAAGTTATTAATAACCACTTGTCCACAAATATTGTATCTGAATACGATCTGCCAATTTATAATGACAAGACGAACCATTTTTTTTAATATATGTCATATTAAAAAAAATGGTTCGTATATTCAACCGTTATTTATATAATAAATACACTTTCTCGGCTATCAGCGAGCTGAAGGTATAACGGTAGAATGTAAAATTAATCATCAAAATGAGATCTGAGATATTTCTAAAATTATTAATTAAATTATCTGAATATTTCACTAAGATTATAACTAATATAATATAAAAATAATAACTTATAAACTAAAGATGTGTCAGATCTGAACTTAATTAATTTTTATTTTCTTTTATTTTACTTTTTCTTTCTGTAAAATAAATGCTATTACAGTATAAAGGATTACAATAACGACTTTACGGCCAGGAAATTATTTTATTGTATTAATTAACTAGTAACCTGTGGTTTGACGTAGCTAGTTACAATTGATTGATCTACTGGCTGCGTCGCACCGTTCCCTTAAACGTAATTACTTGCGGCGGCGATTGTTCCAGTGGTTCTCTACATATTGATATTTTAAACAGTGATCACAATAAGGAAATTCTTGGCTGAGTTTGATGTGTGGTTCTTCTCTGACCGGGGCACGTTTGGAAATTTCGTAGCTTTCATTTTCAATGGTATTACAGAAGCGTTTATTCGCAGCTGTGTGTTAAGACAATAAATAGGCCCTCCTGACACTTCCATTTGACTTACATAAGTAGCCACTGATATTGATTAAAAGTGGAAAAGATCCAAAAATACCCACGACCTCTGGAAAATCGTCCCGTCATTCTACCTATTGAGCTACCGTAATTAAGCACTTATATTCGTATTTCACACATATTCGTATTTATCGGAACGGTGGTGACATTTGTTAGGTTTCTTACGAAAAAACTATCATTGTTTTAAAATATATAATGGATATAATTTCTTCTAATCAATGATAAGATTAAAATAAGTCATTGGTTTAAATTAAATTATATTCCATACTCAATAAAAAATATACATTCTATTTATTATAAACAATCCATTGCTACCTCATCAGCTAAGTTCCTAGCTGTCTAGCAGCTGTTTAGCTGTCAGCTAGTTACAAGATGTTTTTATTTTCATATTAAATCTGATAAATAATGAAATAAACTATTTATTTACGAACCTTTGTTAACAACCTGTATTGACTATGAATTATAAGTATATTATTTCAAAACTGTATAGGCATTTCTTTTGTTTAAATTAATGATAATTGATAGGTATTTAAATGAAGTTTATTATATTGATACTTACGAATTATCATTGATTTTAACAAACTTAGCTTAAATAAAATTTATTTATTTAAGAATTTTGAAAAGGAAAACAAAGAATGTTGAACTTTATCTGAGCATTCGAAGAACATAGATTGTATTTATATAGTGTCCAAAATAAAAGGAGATCCGTTCAGGAAGGTATAGACTTTACATAATTCATTTTTTTGTAACCTTTTTTTAAACAACAACTTTTTTTAACAATGTGTAATGCGCCTTATTATTTCGTCTTCGATTATATTTACAGTAATTATATACATTTAATTTATATATTAATTACCTTAAATTTTACCTACACCGAACATACGTGTAAGTTATTCAAATGAGGCCCAGCTTCTCTCTGGTTCGAAACAAACAGTTTTGGATATCAATGCGTTATAACTTGAAATAGTTGTTCGCAATTGAGTGAATGTTATTCTTATCCCATTTGAAATAATATTAGTCTAAATCGTTATAAAGACGTTTCTTGTTGTTTCATTTTAAAAGTTGACTAACAATATAGCAAGGTATAATTATAAAGCAAAGCGTAAACTCAGAACAAAGACAACAAGCCATAATTACCCAGGTTCTTGCAAACATAATATAACAAGAGTTAATATTAATCAGGAGTAAGCAAGTTTATTGGCGCGTATTTGTCTTGCTATTTTCATGATTATTGTTCATATGGAAGATTTTATTTATAACTCTATATTCGACCTCTGTCAGTAGTTCAACTGTACTTGGGTTAGCCATAATATGACATCTTATATCATTTTAAATATATTTAATAATAATATCCTTACAGTTTAGTTCTTAATGTTATAGTTTAAAGCAGTTTTTTTTATTTTTCTGTGTGAATGAAAAAAAATCTGGAGTAAACATTTTACGCATAAAAAACTTACACTAAACTTTTTTACTTATATTACTTCAAAAAAATATTTTGTAAACGGATTTGTTACTTTCACAATATATTATTATTTTTACGCGGATTTTTTAAATTTTAATTTTAATATCAGTCAATTATTTCGAACAGGCATAAAAACCATTCAATAAAATCTAAGTTTACTTTCTTGTTTGATTGAAGTGCGAAAAGTATTCCAATGTCTTATGCGTCAATCTGTAGTTGTTGTCAATTTTAAATTTTATGACTAATTATAATCTAACATGTACGCTCATATATTGTAATTTAAGTCTAACCAGGGCTGCTCTAGGACAAACATTTATTAACAGTTTGTGCACAAAAATCCGATTTGAGTTGCCAAAATTCGCGAGGCCACATTTATGGTCCGGTGCGTGTTGTTTGTGACACGATGACTGAATATATTGAACGATATTTCAATATTCGAACATTTACCACGCATGACAAATTTTAATATTTAACATACATTTATTATTTTTTATTTGTTTGTTCTTTTAAAATATTATCTTCTTGAAATAAAAGGGCAGTGATACAGATTTTGTTGATAGTAACAATCGTTTATATTTTAACAATCACCGAACTAGTCTTAATAAAATGTTTCTCCGCAAAACAGATATACTAGTTCGGGATAAAATTTATAGGAGTGTCAAGACTAAAATCTATTATCAGTTTCACATATTTTCACTGAATTTTATTTAAAAAAAAATACGTTAATTATTAATATATAGTTATTTTATGTTAACTTTTTTCTCAAATAATTTTTCAGGGCGAATTTCGAAACTTTAGTATTAACTTTAAAAAAATGGTAAAATGAGACACGGGACTTCTTTTGATGAGAACTTAATCTGCAGAAAAAGCGTATATTTTGGCCAGTAATCGCACCCAAAGTTCTTACAAAAAAAAAACTAACCTGTACAATTGAATATTAAATTGTAGATGTTCGGAGGCAGACTTTCTCAATAGCCATAGTTAATCACGATACACAATAGTAAAGAAAAGTATCGATACATTTTTTTTGGAACTGTGTTCGTAAAGACGTACAAATACAGAGGCATTCTACGATAAAAGTCCTTTGAAAACAAGACAGTAAAAAAAAAAAACAAGATAATAAATATAACAAAAATAACGCGAAGCAATCTGAAACTAATTTGTTTGAATTTAGCAAATAGAATATCCAGCCGTAATCCAGCTCTTGTAATACTACATTTTCCTTTATAAAATTACCTCTGCTTAGAGCCTTCATTTTCATTGTTCGTAATGTCTGTGTGGTCCAGTATGGTACTGGACCATTCATTGTATTATAAGGTGTCATGCAATAGTGAGTA
This sequence comes from Dircenna loreta, assembly GCA_963555665.1. Taxonomy (NCBI): domain Eukaryota; kingdom Metazoa; phylum Arthropoda; class Insecta; order Lepidoptera; family Nymphalidae; genus Dircenna; species Dircenna loreta. The sequence continues at coordinate 1,203,500 of OY743099.1, read as the reverse complement.
AATTTATAACTCAAAGATTTTTCTACTCTTTCTTAAAGTAGAAAACATATTATACTCTAAATATTGTTTTAACTGTGCAATCAATTAAAAAATATATATTTAACAAATAAACAACAATTATCATATTTAAAAGTATATTTTATATTTTACAATTGTTGTATCAAAACTAAAGTATTCGATTCCTCGACGTATAATTTTGCCGTTTGAATGTCTAGTTTAAATTGCAAGTTGATATTCCAAGATTGAGGTGAAATTAGCGGGTTAATTTAAACGTTTTAGTGTATTTCAATGTCGGAAACAGTCATAAAAGCCGGATAAACACAACTTGTGCTACCCGCTCCAGGTGGCTCGCACTGATCCAGTATATTGCACATTGGATTGTCGATGCATTTAAATTGTAATAAGACTGTTAAAGGTTTCAATCAATATTTAATTAATCAATGTTTCTGTAGTCAGTTCCGTTCCTTAAGTTCCTAAAATGCCAGTCGAAGTTGGTTCTCAGCCTGGCGCGACTTAATACCACGGCTCATCATTTTTATATTTAATATCAGATTTAATAAATTAAATAAAAGTCACTAACAGGTGACCTAGTTGATTATATTTATTGTAATAAAGGAATAACAAATAAAATAATTCAAATATGAGTTTGTTATCTGGTGTGACAATTGACGAAAGCTAGTTACAAAAAATATTACTTGTTTAACACTGAATTTACAACGGTAATATAATTTTTATATAACAATTGTAGGTATATACATTCTACAATTATTATACATAATTTAATAATATATAAGTAATTAAATTGATTTAAATAAGGAGCCTTAAGACGTTTAGTAGTTAGGGTTGCCACAGCAAAAAAGCAGAAATAAAATTAAAATATATCCATAACAATAGCAACAACTTGAGTAGTTGACGGTTACACAACTACGATACAGTTACTAGCAATGTCGCAATAATGTAATTAAAATATGTGTCATACAATTATGTGTCATAATATTATATTTATATAATTCATATTAAATCCATAATGTATTTTAAATTAGATTTATATTGAAACTCCTAAAACATGATTGTAATTTTTTTTTAATAAACACGGAGGTTTCACCACCGTACCAACAATATCTTTATATTTATAATCTTATTTATAAAGATAAATGAGATCTTTATTAAAATACTTCAATAATTAACACAGTTTATAAGAAAACTAAATCATACTTTATTACATAACAATTTCGATTACTCGATTTGTTGATAAATATATGGTTAAATTTATAATGATTCAATAAGTATGACAAATACCAAATAAAAGACTTGGTAATAAAAAGACTTTTGGTTTGTATTTACAAAAAAGAAATATAATAATTATAAGATACTCTATATTTAGTAAATACTGCTCATATTCCTAATCTTTCCATAACCTAATTAGGGCTAAGTTTAGTTTCTTGTGATATTGTATGGGGAATTTGTAACAGTATTTTGACGTTTGTAAGTACAATTTATAAAATAACCGTCATTAATTTCGGACCTTTTTATATCATCCAACTGTCTCGACACACTTAAACGGAGCATTGACGTTGACGAGAATTGCCTATTATTAATAGAGCCCACTAACGACTGACGCAGCGCGTAATATATCAGAATCAAGTGTATTGTGGGTTCATCAGTTCAGCTTGCAGCTGCTTGTTAACTATAGCGGTTATTTTGATCTCTTGGCTCGATACGCTATAATTTCGATGCCACTTCGCTTTCGTGGCAAAATTAACTTTTAATTGATAAAATGGTAATCAATACATATTCCTTTATTTGTAATTATAAAAGCAGATTATAATTAATATATATAGAGTACATATAAATTAAGTTTAGAAATTATATTAATATATTTATATTAATAATACTGTTAATATTAAAGATATTTCCAAATCAAATTTGGAAAGCTTATTATTTTTTTGTATAAAAAATATAATAAAATACTGTATTAATTTTTTTTAAATGTATTTTTTTACCAAGCTGTATTCACGACGGCGACTAGTTTCGAACCCATTCGGGGTTTTTACTCATGATCTCAAAGAATGACGGACTCGGTAAATATATATAATAAAAGTTCTAGTTCATGAAAGTTTAAATGCTTGATAATTAATGTATTCTTCTAAAAGAAGGAAATAATAAGGCTTTTATAATAATAATTTATGAACTAGCTATTTAAAGCTATGTATTATATTATGATTAATTATTTGAATACTTATTTGTTTACTATCTGTTTTCGAAACATAATTTGATTAATGTAAAATACAAGCTTACTGTACTGTACAGTATCGGTACTGTATTTCAAAACTAAACTTATTCTTAACAGTTGTCATTTGTAATAAAATATATATATAGGAACTCTAATAAATTACATGAGAATAGTTTGACGTAAGTAAAATTACAAGATATTATACTTTTTTTTATCAAATTGCTACCTAAAGCGAATTTCCGGGTCTTGCAAATAAACACTTAATGTAAACAATTTTATTTGTTAGAGGTTTTGAAAATCTTTGGAGTGGTTCAATACGATTTACTAGAGCACGATTCGCTTGGTTTCCGATTGCATTATAGGAACGCGGGTCCTATAAGCTAATTTAAAAGAGTGAATCAAAAAAGTGAATTGCTTTTTAGTACTGTACTTTATATTGATTAAATATATATATTCTATATAAAGAGGTTTGAAGAAGTTTGAAGACCTTTGACCATATAACTATTTGCCTTGTTCTTAGAATTAAGTGTGTTCACTTAATTTTAGTCTCGCCCCATAGTTAATAAATACTCCTGATCCTATACTGATCCCATATCGGTAAAGCTGTTTTCTTTTGTTTTTCAATTTCAATCCAACGAATTAAGCACATCCTGAAGTTAGTTTTTTACTTTGTAATTGGCTAATGTTTAAATCCTTACCTACTTGGAACAAACTTGCAGTTTATGTAAATGAGTCAAAGCTCTTTTTAGCTAAAAATGAGTTTTGAATTTCAATCTGATTAATTTATAATAGTTGTATTCAATGGAGTGAATGTTTCACTCGTCCTACTTAAAATATATTGTTCTTATTTCGTATAAAAGTTTTTTCATATAAAAGTGGTTGTACAAAATAGCAGGGCATTATTATAATGTCGTAAAACGTGCACTCAGCATACAGGCTCTATAGACTAAACGGCGGTCAATAAGAGCAGCACAAATTTATTTTACTATTTTAGTTGCATTGCTGTTAATATAAGGAAGAATACATTCAGTACCTTTTATGCATAGCCGTCTGTTATTTTTTCATCTGTAAGTTTCAGTAATAATGCAAATAATATATATATTTTTTGTTTTTATTAAAGTTTAAAGAAGTTTTTTATTTTCTCTGGGTATGGAAAAATCTTCAGTAAAAATATTGGAGGAAGACAATATGAATAAAAGCTTTTAAAAAATCTGTTTAGTTTTATAATATTAACATTGAAAATAAAAAAAATATGTAACCACAAACAAATATATCGATCCGACCCCCAACGCTACCGCAAGTAATGACTTCTAAGGGAACGGTGTGATGCGGCCAGTTGATCGAACAAAAGTAACTAGCAACGTCAAACAAATTGCGCAGGTTACTAGTTTATCGCTACAATACAATTTATTCCCAGGAAAGACCGTCGTTAAAGTAATCCTTTACACTATAATAAGATTTTTTATCAAATTTCTGTTAACGTATAATTTAAATTTATTAAATGACAATTTTAAGGATGCATTAGGGAGTTTATTATTAAAACGTATACAATTAATCTTGAAAGGATTTCCTACTTTTTGGAGTCTAGTGGTGGGCATAGCATTTAGGCATTTATTTTTGTTTCGGATATTAATTTTGTGTAAATCACAATTTTTCTTTAAGTTATTAATATTCTTATGTACATACATTAAGTTCTCATAAATATATTGATTATATACAGTCATGATTTTGAATTCTTTGAATTTATTTCTTAATGATTCTCTAGGCCTCATATTATAGATCGCACGAACAGTCCTCTTCTGCTGCACAAATATAGCATCAATATCTGATGTATTACCCCATAAAAGTATGACATATGACATGATACTGTGAAAATAACTAAAGTAAACTAGTCTAGCCGTTTCAACGTTAGTCAACCCGCGTATTCTTTGGACCGCGTAAGCGGCAAAACTAAGTCTGTTCGACAAATCTAAAATATGAGGGCCCCATTGCAATCTTGCATCCAAAGTAATGCCCAAAAAAATAGCAGCATTAACCAATTCCAATTCCTCATTTTTTAGCTGAACATTGGTTTTGACGGTCTTCACGTTTGATAAAGTAAATTTAATACTTTATCAAATATTTAGTCTTTTTTTCGTTGAGTAACAGATTATTGGCGTTAAACTATTGTACAACATCTGAGAGAGCATTGTTTACATCGTTAATACTGATTGCTGTCCATTCATTTAAAAAAAAAGAGATGTATTATCAGCAAACAATATTATCCCATGTTGCCATGTTTATCAAAGTAAGGCAAATCATATATGTAAATGGGAAATAAGTAAGGCCCTAATATAGAACATTGTGCACACCCATTTTGACAAATGAATCAGGGGGATGCTTTCCATTCACGTCTACTTTTTGCATTCTTTTATCAAGATAGAAGCTAATCAAATCAAGGGGTTTTTTCCTAATTCCATAATGCTGTAATTTCCAGATTAGTGTTTCATACTGTACACAGTCGAACGCCTTAGATAAATCACAAAAAATGTCCAGAGCATCTCATGATTCCTCCCAGGCCCCAAATATATTCAGCAATAACTTAACACCGGCATCTGTTGTTGAGCGACCGGGAGTGAAACCAAACTGTTGTTTATGTAAAATGTTATTTTTATTAAAGTGTGCTACTGGTTGAATAAGAGAACTGGTTGAATAATTAGTTGGATCTAATGTACTGCCAGATTTAAATAATGGTGTTATATTACTATGTATTATTAGATCAGGAAATATACCGCAATCTATATAGTTATTGAATATTACTGCTAAGTATGGCACAACAATGGGTATTTGAGGCTGAAGTACGTTAACGGACAATCTTCAAAGATCATTTGTCGTCTTGACACTAATCAATTTAAAAACTTTAACTATTTTTTGGGCACTAACCTTAACGAAATTGAAATTAGTACAACAATTATCGACGTTGTCCGTAAGTACTCGTAGTTTCAGACTGGCAACAGTTGAAGAGCTTAAAGATTTAGTTGTGGTAACTGGAGTATCAGTAAAGAAAGTTTCAAAAGCAGGTGCAACCTCAAGGTCAGAAGTAATATATTTACTGTCTATATTTCATTTAAAATCAATCCTTTGAGATTTAGCTCTTCCAGTTTACTCGTTAATTATTTTCATTATTAAGTTGTTTTTATTTTATTACTGCTATTTTGTCTATCTATATTTATATAATGATTTAGCTACCTTACATTTATTTTTAAAAGATTTGGGAAATAATTTAACATCATTTTTAAACTCAGTCATTTTTTATTTTACTAATACGATTTGCAGTTATTCGTACGAAAGTTATTTTCTTTTTTAAATTTGCTTTCTTGTTACTTTTGAATTTAATAAATTGACCACAGTGGTCAGAATCTCGTGTATTGATTAAGCATTTGAAATTTGGAATAAAATTTGTAAAAATATTATCCATACAGGTTGAGCTAGTGGTGGTGATTCTAGTAGGCTCCATAAAAAATGTGTGATAAATTATGTGAAGTAAACAAATTTTAAAACTTTACACTTAATAAATTTTGGTCTAAGATATTAATATTAAAATCTCCACAAATAATTATATGTCTACTCAACAGCTTAGTTAAAACCTCATCCATAATTCTCTCATATTGCTCAAAGTGAGACGACAGTGTCCTATAAACACTTACAATAATGAATTGCTATAATTCTACTGAGGCTTGTTCAATTGTCCGTTCAACAGAAAGACTTGCTATGTCTTTCTGTTGAGCGGACGTTATTGTCATCTGAATTTAATATGTTTATTTAAAAGAATTAAGGAGTCACCATTTATGGAGTTAATTCTGTTGAACGAACTACCAACCTGGTGATTATTAAAATTAAACATTAATTCTTCATTTTTTAACCAGTGTTCAGTAACACAAAAAATATTTATATTAAAAGTATTAATGAATAATTATATTCCCAATTCTTTGTTTCTCGTGTACTGAATATTCTAATGTACAAGAATGATAGTGTTTATATTATCATGCTTACTGGTTAACTTAACAATACTTGTTTTTCTTAAAAAAATATTAATTTCTTTAAAATTATTAATTCAGCTAGAGGATATCTCTACTGTCTTATAATCTAGTTTAAACTCATATTGTTTGGAATTACTTCCAAACTTTTCCTGCTTACATGTAAGCACTGCTCAATAGAAGCAGTTTGTGTAACCAAATTATTGGCTGTCATAGTAAAAAAATATGATAGCAATACAGCTACCTGTCTCTTAATATATGAAGGTAGGTAAAACCTACCATGACTCATTCATTTTACAAAAATGTAGTAATTTGTGTTAGTGTCAATGACATAAAATTTTGAGTTATAAAGGCATAAGTTATATTAATAAATTAATTATATACATACATTATAGTAAAATAAAAAACAGCTAAAAAAATGGTTTTTACACGAAATAGACCTAAATAAAACATATTTATTCAAAAAATGTGTTTATTTGTAATAATTTGTGAGATGGATTAAATCTTGTATTCTAATAAATTATTATTTTGAGTAACGTAATAGTCTATTTGTTACTGTGGAAAGTAACTATATTTCCACTTGAAAATATAAAACTATTTCACGCTATTCCAATAATACTAGATAAGACTTGTTTTTTTTAAATGTTTATAATTTTTTATGTATTTTGAATATACCAAGCGTATAAACGACTACTCAATTTAATATTCTTTAAATTTTGTAAGAATAAAAATCGAAAAATAGCTTTCAGTGTTGACCAAAAGATGTTTTATCCTTTATTTGTGAGTTGTCTAAGTCTTTGATCGATGAGCGCGCCATAAGCGCGCTTAAAGCAATCCTTTTACTTGCGTCTCTTTGTTGCTGATGATGAGAGAGATGGACGAGCAAAAAAGTCGCTCTACAGAGATTATTGAAGGAAAAATTCAGTATGTCGTAGATAACGATGTTATTTTAATTAAAGTTCGTTAATTGATTACTTCGTAGTGGGGTAAACGCGTCCAAGAAGTCCAAGAATTGTAATGGCGGCATGTGGACAGAGTCATTCCAATGGTCACTTCTGCAGGAGGTACTCATCTCGTCACTTGTTTCAATAAGTTATTTAGTATTGAATAGTGAGGTAATATATTTAAAAATACATACCATACCCAACACTGGTATTGATTGTTGATTAAATACTAGATAATTTCGCCTTACAATTTTGTATATTTGGTATTTTCTACACTGAACTTTTTAATCAAAAGACATCTTATCTATTTTTGATCTGTGAACTCTGTGTACAGTCTAAAGTTAAAAATATAATTAATATCAGTGGGTAAGGTTAAATTGGCTTGTAAGTGTGTTACGTATTATACGTTACGTGTAAGTCTGATGTCGGAAACAGTCAAGACAACCGGCTAACCACTGTTTGCGAGCTAGCCGCATTGAATGCAACCAACTGGCTCGTACTGACTCAGGAAATTTATATAAACTGGTATTATTTAAACTCTATACAAGGCGAGGCATTCGAATAGTAAGACGATAGTTTCCATCTGGATAACGTATTTATTTAATTAATGTTTCTGTTGCCAATTCATAGCATCAAAATGTATTATGAACTTGTTTACATGATATATAAATTGGTCCACTCATTTTTTATTCCGAAAGTGTGGTAGGAAATTGATTTTTTTGAAATTATAAACCTCACTGAATTTCAACGATACTTATCGTACCCTGATTTAAATATGAGAAATTGTAATACATTTTTGGTAAAATTTTGATTTCATTTAAGTTCAATTAGTTATAAATATTGAAGTTTTTTAACATATATTATGATAAAGAGAGATAAGCGAAGTCTCTGAGGTGATCGTTTTTTATTCCAAATAAAGACTTTCATAAAATATGCATGTTATGAATATTTCTTTTAAAAGTGCATTTGTCGTGAAATCGTAAAATTATTCGTATAAGGGAAATATGAAGTTAGCAACAATCAAATATTTTTAAAATGATTTTATTTTTTTCTATTTCACAAACGGTGTAAGGTTCTGTAACATTCCTAAATTAAAAAGGAAGTTTATACCAATGGGCTAATTACATAAAATATATTATAATTTTCTAAAGGAAATGTGTTTGATCCTAATATTTACTTACCACTTTTTTTATACAATTATTTTCTAAAACGCAATATAATTTGCTTATTAATCACCAAAATTTTATTATTAATATAATTATATGCATCTAGATTTGGTATAATATATTCTAACTGAACACATGCATAATACAAACATAACAACATTAATTCCTATACCATATATTCAAATTAACCACTTATTTTGCTCTACCAACTGAGCTACACCATATTGCAACGGTAGCTTAATTAGTAGAGCTAAAGAATGGTTTCAAAGTGATCAAGGTTCGAATTCCTACCCATTTTGGTTAATTTTTAATTCTACCTTAGCTGAAAAATTAAATAAGCTTAACATGGCTGTATATGTATAGATATTTTTGAGCACTTTTAAAAACAAGCTATTAAGTTTAATCTAGCTTTTTAGATACTATCATATCAGTTAGCCCCATATTCATGTACCTATACGTTTGTTTAAGATAATATACAAAATAATATGAAACATTTAAATAGAAAATTGCATTGTTGAAAATTATTTTGTTATGTTTTTAGTAATAGTTCGTTTTAAGATAACGTATTACCTAGTGATAACTGAACTGGTGGCTGAATAGTAAATCTATACCAGTGGTGGAGTAAGTGCACATTAGAGCACCTACGTACATTGGGGCACGTCGCTATCCTAATGGCACTCAAATGCATCCGGAAATAAACCTTGTGTGGTCAGACGAAGGACCAGAACCATAAGTGTTAAATCTAGGTCATATTAGTACGTAGATTTGGTTAAAACAGACCTCAAACGCGTATCTAAATTAGTAATTAGTTACTCAATTAAAATAGGTATGTGACAATTATTCATATATTAAAATAAAATGTAAGCTGTTAAATTGTTTGTTGACTAATACGTTAGATGATTAATAAAAAAATAAAATTTAATATAAATTAATTTGTATAATTATTTAAGTTGATCCATATACTACTTTTTCGATAAAAAATCCTTATATAAAATAGTTTTCAATAGTGTTAGTGTGTAGAAAATAGTGTTCAAAAATGTTTGAGGAACCATCTGCCCCTTTTTTTTTAATTTGTTTGAATGGCACACAATTGATTTTAGTACTGTCCCAGGGATATTCCCCGGGGTCGTACACTGAGCATCGTTCTCAGAGGATCACCCCGGTTTCCCTTTGATTTTTCGTCTTGTTATGACTTTTCTGAAAAGTATTCTTGTTGAGTTTTTACAATGTAAGCGTTCTAAGCAAATCAAACTATAAAGTTCACATAAATTTCGTCTGTTCTGAAGGGTTTCCTCGCACCAAAAATGTATTTATCAAATAACGGACGTGGCTTAAAAGAAATACTTCATTTCTTTTGCGAACATTAATTTTCTCTGTATATATATTTTTATTTTTGTGCTTGGAAAGGTTGTTTTCTTTGACGTAATAGAAATCTTATCAGTAGACTTAGTTAATAAATTACGGAGCCAAACTGCAGTTACAGCAAACGAGTCCTAAAAGAAACGAAACCTACAAAAAAGTAGTATTGAGCTCTCAATTGTTATAAGAACATTTTAATAGCTAATATATTAGTTTACTTATTACATTGGTAAGATTTGTTTGTTTTGTATTTAAAAAAGTAGGAATTGATATTATAAATTAACGTAGACTTAAGAAATATTTATATAATTTAAATGTGTATAGTGTGAATAAATATTTAGATTAATTGCTTTCGACTTGTATGAATCAACATTGACAGTAAGTAATTAACAAATAGCTTTATTGTCAAATTTCGCATGCTTATGGAATAAGTGAACACTAAATCTATGCCTCCTATTTAACCTTATTTAGTGCAAAGAAGGATTATTATTATTATGTAGTATTTTGATTATAAGTGTCAATCTTTTTATTTATGTTTCCAAACTGAGATGAAATATTTAAGGTTCGTTACATGATATTAAATAAATTTTAGAAGCTACCTTATTCTTTCATTCATAGTAATTTGTGCCAATTTAAAAACATAATACTTGGAGTATTTCACTTTGATATATAATGACCAAAGTCAATTTTTTTTTTTTGCTTTGGCTTAAAGCTATTTATGTAGATTATTTTACAATAGACTACTGATTCTACTTTTTTTTTTGGAAAATTCAACTCATATTTATTTTTAATAACTTATCACGGTATTGCCACTATTTCGTGTTCACAGGCACAATATATGTAAAAAAATATAATGGGTTGAAGTCCGTTCCCAATTACCATCCGTTCACTATCATTTAATTAATACATATTCAATTAAGAGAGTGCCGTTCGCCTGCAGCAGAACTCGTTGTAGCATAGTGATGGATTGCAAAGTCGGTTCCAGATCATTAATGGATAATATAGAAGGTTTTTTTGTTTTTTTTTACACTCAAACTAAGTTGACGATTGACTGCATTCCTCCAGATGGGAAGTGTAAAGTAAAAATATTCATTGCGAAGATAATCAGATAAATCGTATACAAAAATAATATATTAATAAAGTACTTGCAAGTTCGGGCCCTGCTCGTGTCGAAGAATGTTTGTTTAAATTGATTGTACATGATTTTAACGCTTTTTATTTTATTATTTGTATTATATATAAATGTATTTGTATCGATTTTGTTAATAAAGTAATATGTCTTCATAGTTAATAAAGTTATTATTAAATTAAATGTTTAAGTTTTACCTATAATACTTATACAGTAATTCCATAAAAATAGACAGTCTACTGCTTTTTGTTCTTAAAAAATATGATTTATTTTCACTATGAGGTAACAAGACGTTTGATGTTGAAAAAAGTAAAAGGTATTATTGCTACTACGATTTCTAGCTAACTCTGTAATTAAGAAATTTAAACTTAGAGTGAAGTCACTTCGCAATATTCAACTTATAAATTAGTTTAATCCGACTTGCCACGTACTCTGTGTACATGCATCCTGAGACTTTCGCCCTTCCCTATCTGAAGTAGTTTTGAATATAAAATTGTGCAATTTCAAACAATAGAAGATATAATTTACATTTCTTTAAATTATAACTTTTTTGCGTAATTAGTTCAAACCTAAACAGTTTCTGTGGTTTGAATAATTAAAAAAAAAATAGGCGTGACCTTGACAAAGTGTGAACAATATTATGCAAAGCTGAGTAAACATAAACTTTTGAAATCTAGTTGTGATTTCAAATGAACTTAAGGGTTTTGGCTGATTGAAAACTACTTTATTTGTTAACCTTTTTAAAAAACTTCGTGTAGTTTAATTCATTTTAGCACCCTATAGTGTAAAGTTCATTTTGTTTCTGATTGCGTAATGGGAAGCCAGTCGCTAGGTTTTATTTAAAGTCATTATTTTTTAATATTGTTATGAGGTTTTTTAAGGTTGTTGCAGTTTGTTGAAAACCATTCGATAAAGATGTCAACAGGAATAAATGTGTAGTCAATTTGAGAGAAGTAAATACAAAAAGTGATTTGTTCTTGAGTCATTTTCAAATTGGTTAAATGGTATAAAGGGTCCGTGGAGTCTTGGTGTCTGTTCGTATACAAACAATAAGTTATAACCCGCGTCTGAAATGAGTTTTTTTATTTGTGCCAGTACAGTGTATGCGATAAGCTAGATTTAGACGGATGAGATGAATTTCTACACCGATCTTTTCCGTACAATTCCAGTTTGACCCTTCAGACCCTATACCTATTTTAACTAATTTGATACTTAGAAAAAAGAAAGAACGATATTCATATTCAATTTCTTTAAGAACGTATAAAGATTAGATAAAGCTCTCTTCTAATATTCCCTGCCTTTCATCCCATATGTTATTCACCTGTTTGTTATGGCTGTTTTAATTATTAATAGTATTTATTTATTTAAATAACTCTTTCCAGCATCAGTAATGTTTCAAATTTAACAACAAAACAAATCTATGTTGTTTTATAAATATATTTATAAAACAACATATATATTTTTTGTAAAACATGTTTCCCGTTGATAGTACGTATAATGAAGGTGCACTCTAAAAAGGTAATTGCAAATTTTTGACTTTAAAAATTAGGGGATGAAAGTTTCTATGGAAATTCTAAAGTAGACAGACAGCCCACTAACAAATAAACAAAATTATTACAAGTGTAACTGGAAACCTCAAACTGTATACACTTCTCAATAAGTCTATGATAATATATCATAATTAAATATATACCTTAAAATACTAAAACAAATAATATTTGTAAAAAGAACCACACGTAAATGGATCCAGAAAGCTTACCAATATATATATATCTATATATATTTTGTAACCCTTACTATTGGATTCGCTTATAGTTTAAATTTAGTATCTCAAGAACATATTTGTTATTGCCCTAAAGTTAAAACAAATACTTGATTTAAACAGACCGAAATATAAGTGTTGATTTTTTTTATATATGATATTGAAGGTTATCTCACTTAGCTTTAAATTAAATAAAGAATTGATGGTTAGTTTTCAAATCCTAAAAGAAACAATAATTATCCAAATATCAAAAAACTTGCCAATTAAGAGCCAATCAATGCTCTTTAACTGTATACTTTATCTGCACAAATTAAGCAAAGAAAAGTATAAATAAGAACTTAAATTTTTCTATAAGTCATATAAATATACGGTACCAATATATCTCGTGAACCAAAAACCGTCGTTATCTATCCGTCCCTCAAAGCTAAACCATTACATTTAATCTAAACTGTGATGGTTTCTCTTTGACAGTGTATCTCTTTTTGTATTTCAAACGCAATGCAATCCGTGTCACGTGTATATGAGGCCACTATTCCATTCCCTTTGTTATTCAGTTGGCAATTCGTCATGTTTAACCCTTGTCATATGGCAACCTTTAGTTATTATTTTCTCAAAATTTAATATTACCAACGTATTTTATCAATTATATAGAGAATATTATAAAATTAAGAAATATACTCACAATATATCCTGAATATGCACTTCACTGTAACCTCTACCAAGGTTTCGTCTATTAGCATTCTTGGTTTAAAAATAAATCATTATATAATTACTATTGCATAAAATATTTTCAGCTCTCACAATAAGAGTGTCACGCAGCTAGTAGTGGCGTGGTTTGCTATTCTGTTCTCTTTTTTGGTACCATTCTTCATTTTGGATTCTAACTTGATGTCACATCTCAATTGTAATTGTTACTCAATAATTAATACTATGAAAGATGTAAGTAAATTCATTGATTTTCTAGACGGTTTTTGGCCCTACATTTTGCAGTCAGAAAGAAAATAATAGTGAAGGAGCCCATGAAGCCTCATCCGCTTATCGAGATCGGCTTATCGAGATCAAAAGTAGATTGTAACAACACAATTAGTTACAGGGAATGACAGTAGTTGGTAATACAACACTCTGGTTTGTAAAATGTGACCTTTAAGATACCGTCCCTACAAACTATTAATTAAGCTACAATGTTGCCAATCTTGTTTGTACTAGCATTTTAGGCCCGTTGCGTCGTTACAGAAACATTAATTATCTGCAATAATATGCTTTTATTTAATGACTTTTTCCCGTTTTAGTTCCTGAGTTTTAGTCGAATGGATAAACGCCACCACGAGATCATCAGTGACTTTTTGTATTTAATAGTATTTTATTTCCTAATGTGTAATATTAAAACGCGAGAAGAATTGATTTAAGGCAATTGTATAAAGTAAATTGCTTAACTTTTGTGTTACAATACGTAAATCCGAAATAAACTGCACGGGTATTTCGTTTCGTTTTATATCGAAGAAAAATTACTAAAAAGAATTTAAGACTTCGTGAAAAGATTTTTAATTATTTAAAAAATAAATTATTACCTAATAAATACCAAACTTAAAAACCTTACACTATTAAAGCCAATATACGACTTACATAATTGCAATAAATTGTTTTTTTTGTTATTTTCTTAATTTATTTATTAATTTATTTATTTATTGCATAGGAAACCAACGTGAGATACAATATTACCTATAATACATAAGTAAACATTATATATCAACACTTAGAGGTTAACTCAACATGTGTGATAAAAAACAAAAATGAAATAAAGCAAAATTAACAAACAACAAAAACAAAAAAAAAATGTTCTAAATAACAACACTAACAGTATTAAAACTTAACTCTATCGTGCACTTCCTTAAATGTACTAAGTAATGTAACAATAAAATTTAATAATAATAATAATAATAATCCAATTATAATTGTAATAATAAAGAGGTACAGGTAAATAAACATATAACCATTCCAAAATAAAAGAAAAAAAAATAAGATAAGAATAGTTAGGTATTATAAAAAAAATCAACAAAAATCCAAGCAACTATGTATAAAAGGACAAAAAATATTTTTTAATTTTTTTCTTATAGACCCTAAAGGAATCATCAAAAAGATCTATCTTTATTTCCTTCTCGATACTGTTATAGGAGCCAAGTATTCTATTGATAGGCCCAAATAATCCCAAATTCGTCCTAAATTTTTTTCTTCTAAAAGTATAAGTTTTTCTGGCGTTTTGTCTTTACTGATATATTTACTGATATAACCCTAAAAATCAATTAGAAGGAACTTATATTTAATAATATATTTGATAATGTATCAAAATAAAAGAAATTATCCTGTTTGCAAAATATAATTATTGAAAATATCCAAGTAAAGCACAAAAACTGATCTTCTAATTACAAATAAAGAAGTTTACCAGCAATTGAGTGTTTGAGAGCACTCGCGTTTTTTCAAAAATTAGATCCATCAATGCGACGACGCCATTTCTCTCTGTAATGAAATTGAATTGAAATAGATTTAGTACCCTACGAAATCGGACCCTAATAATAATTTGGTTTTCCATAATAATTATTTATTAAAAGTAAGTTATCAAATGTATATCATATATTTTAATTTACTCGGCTGTATTGACGTCACCCATATCTTATACTTTTGTTATTTTGTGCTTAGAATTCTTTATAGTATATTTATGAAACTCAGTTCAATTGCAAATTTCTAATTACAAAGGCATCTTCCCACGTATAAGAGTAGGAGTCTGATTGACTGTATCCAAATTTATATTTTAAAACTAAATTGTTAACGCTTTACTCTTTTTTTTAAATAAGAACAAGTTATTAGAACAATTAATATTAATCTTTTACTCATTTCTTAATCTTATGTTAATTTACCGAAAACAATTTACTTTTTTTTTTATAAAGTTATGAACAGCAATTTATTTAAGATAAATTTCTGTTGCTAACTTTATTTTAATATTTCCAATAAAGTACGGGGCGAGAAAACCAAATAAATCCGAGAAAAACTTTAGATAAACTAATGGCTTCAGTAATGTCTTGTGGCTGGCGTTCCCATAATGCAATCGGAAACCAAGTGAACCGAGCACTACACCGTGCTAAGACGTATTGAATCAGTCCAAAGTTTTTAAAAAATCTCAAAAAAATAATCATTCTTTCCATTAGTATTTGTTGCCAAAACCGGAAATGTATTTCAAATCCCAATTGAATTCAAATTATTTTTTTACTCTGCCAAGTATAATGTCAATATAATTATTAAGTATATTTCTTTTATGAGATCTAATGCCACTGTTCAAACTTAAACTAGTTACAACAACTTTTATTTAAAGCTATTTTAAACGGTGACTATTAGCTACTACTACTATTAGGTTTATAATACTAATTAATATCTTCAATAGAAAACTAGTATACATGACAACATCGAGAGAAAAGTCGAGATGCAGAAAATATGCTGTATCTAGACTTACGCGTACGCGTCAAATCAGAAGAACTTTATTTTTAAGACTTTAATTATTCTGATTTTTAATTTGTCCAGCCACAGAAAGAATGTATAGTATTATTATTTATCATTATTATAGTATTATTTCAGTAGTATTTTTAGGTACAGGCTGAAACTGCTTATTTTTGAATTTATTTTTTTATTCACCATCAAAAAGATTTCTATGAATTTGATCCACTATTATGCCCATTGACGAGTACATCCAAATATACAAGTTATTTCATCGATATTTTTCTCTTTTTAAATATGAAAGGCAATATGATGGTGACAAGTAAATAGGAGTGCACTTTTTGTTAGGTTACAACCACCTAACAAACCCAAAATAGATTCCTTAAATTTATTCTCATTCTCATACTCACTTATACGACAACCATTTTACTTTATATTTATTCAGATTGAGTATCAATAGTACTTAGATTAGTATTTATATAGTAATTGAGTACTTTCATAATCTATGTGTTAATTTTGAATTTACCATAATAAAAACTATATCCTTATCTTTTTATACCATCAAAGATATATTTAAAAAACTCACTCTACACTAACGCATTCATAATAGATAAAATATTTGCATGGAAACGGATTGGAATTTAATTGAAATTTACATTAACGTCACCGATAAAATATAATCCTGGCTATTTGTATTAATTAATTTGCAATAATTTGTACTTACTTTGATATATTGTATTTAAAGTGGTATCAATTTGAATTATTTTATAAAATTCTCGTTCGCTCTATTATAGAAGCAGTTGTTATTTTATATATAATATTCAAATTTTAATTGAATTGACTTTGATGAGAATTTGAAAATTATTTAAATCATTCAAAGTGAAACTATTACAGCGATGTCTGTCGTAAATAAATTACACCCAATACCATAAATCAGTATCTGTTAACATGTGCCAGCCTAGTGTGGGGCGTGCGATAAGCTACACCCAGACTGACGAGACGATTTACTGCACTGAACCATCCCATTCCATTGAAGCTTGACCCCTCAGACACCCCTTTTCATACTAAATTTACAAAGGAACGGCATCATATAAGATCAAGTCTTATTCCTTTTTATGATGGAATGATGGCTGGCTGTATTTTTGTCCAAAAATAAGTTATTCAAAAGGTAAATGCAGCTAGCAATCTTGTAACAATTACTTTCTAACGTGAGTTATACGAATGTAAATTTAGTTAGTTTTTATATTAGCTTTACTTTTTTTTTAATACTTCTCCTTTTTAGCAACGCTCAACTAAAGACAAAATTAAAAAACTAAAAAAAATCCTGTTAAACAATTAAAAAGTTTAAGATAAGTTACATATTTTCAATTTTATTTGTTCTCTAGTAGAGAAGGGTATTTTCTAATGTCTTTGACTAGGGACCATCTATCATACACTTGTACTACATAATTTTATTGTAACTATATGTAGTCATGAGGTAATTATCAAATCAGTGAATTAGTCAACAAGTTATCAAAGCACGTGCAAACGTATTTGATTTATTGTATTCTGTTTATATTATATTATATTCCAGATCGATACGACATGGGTACCTTCAAAAAAGGCGTTTATATCCACCTCCAAGGCCGGCAAAGCTCTTGTGAGTCCTCGGACGTTGCAAGAGTTCGTGGGCGGCGGTGATCACTTCACACCTGTGATCCGCACGCTCGTTTGCCCTCTTGTCACATAAAAAAAAAAAAGAAAAAAAAAAAAAAAAGCTATACCTTTGTTATGAAGATGGAGTACTCAAATCCATTAACTAAAATATTTATAAATGACCTGAAAAAGACGCACGCAATCCACCAATATACATAAATAAAGACTGCTGAAGATGAACTGGTTTTATTAACTTCAATTTAGATATAAAAAAAAGTATTATTATTATTTATAGAACTTACTTATAATTTGCATTTTATTACTGTATTTTATAGTACGATTAAACTTCTTAACTGTAGAAATTCAACATGTTCGTCTGGGTCGAAGGTCAGTTTGATGTCACACGCAACGAGAGCTGAAATTGACTATCCTAAAGCAAAAGGCTACTCCTTATGTTTTTGTTAGTTATCTGATGATACCTGAACCTACCTAAAATATGAATATAAAAACAAATTATATTTTTTGGGTCTCATAGAAGTGTTTTTTTGCGAAAATATACTTACGATATTAATTGCATAAATAAAATAATGTAGTAGATGAATTATAAAGAATTACTATTTAGCTTATTTTAAGTTAAATTGAATTAGCTGAAGAATTCAAATTTATGGTTTTTTTCAATGCCGATTAAAACCGTGCGTACTGGCTCTTGCTGGCTATTTATTGTTTAGCTATAGTATCCGATATATACATCTTTTAAACAATTAAGAGAATATGTATTGTTATATTGAACTATATATGGCTGTAGCGTAAAGACGAAAACATCCACAACATAAAGCAATGCGACTTGATACTTCCCTGACATCAATGCCATGACTTCACTGTACAGTTAGTTCCTTTCGGTAAAATTTGATTCTCGTCGTGTCTCGTCAAATTAATTCTCGTCGGGTCTCGTCAAGTTAATTCTCTTCGGGTCTCGTCAATTTCAAGTCTCGTCGTAAAATTAAAACAATTTTAAATAAATAATTACCGGGTTTACAAGTAATTCATGTTTATTATTTTACTGTACTGTATTCTTAATTTCTTGTTGATAATAAAAACTATAGGTTTACTATAAGGAAATAAATAATAGAACACATTCCCCAACTCTATATTTTACTCTACAGAGACGAAGCTTCTTAGCATTCCATGGATTCACGCGTTGCAGGTCGCGTTGCAGGGAGAGGAGTGCAAACAGCCCCTGGGACTTGCGATCCAAGTGTAGGTTTAAGGGGCCCCTTTAAAATGCGCATTCACGCTCACCTCAACTGGTTGCGCTCCTCTCCCTACCTAACCAAATTTGGAATGAACCTACCAATGCCGCCTTTGAAGAACGTTCTAGAAATGTACTGATGATAGTTCTAGAGAGGCCAAGATCTTTAAGTAGGTTATAGAGAGATTTCGCTGTTATACCTCTCGCTCCCACTTCTACCGCGTACAAATTAACTATATACCTATTCCTGGTCAGTTCGTTGGTCAGTTCGTAACACTTGTTTACTTTAATTGTGTGATCTTTGGGGATGTTAGTTTCCCATGGAACAGTAAGCTCCACAAGTATCACGCGCTTTAACGGTCTAGAGTACAGGAATATGTCCGGTCTGGATGACGAGACAACAATATCCTCAACACAATAAAATGTAATTACAGCATGTTTCATTTTGCAACACAAATAGTATTTGTTTACATCTGTATAAACTTAATCATTTGTTTTAATATTTAGGGACAAAATGTTAACTGTAATTATACTAACTGGAATTTCACTCGACCGGTATAGAGAACATAAATAGGATAAAAAATATACGATGCAATTATATTTATCCAATCTTTAAAATTAAATAAGATTAAGATTTTTTTTTCTCAAAATTGTTTCATAGAGTACACTTAGTTGAAATTATTATTCATAATTATAAATATTATTTTCAGTAGTGTATTAATATAGAAATTTAAATTTAAATTGAGTTGGCTCATCGTCAAGTTTGTATAAATTTATTTATTAATGTGGTCATAGAATTTATAGGAAATACATGAATTATGAATAAAAATGTATGTATACATTTAATATATTAAAGATAAAATGTGTAGTTTTATATTTCAGATATCTGATGCAACGAAAACTAAAATTACAAAATTGGTAGAATAACATTTTGTATAGGTGCTGATGAAACAGAACTAATGCATATATTTTCATCAATCACTGTGATATGATGCAAGAATATATAACTGAATAGATTGTTGGTAATCCGATCAAGTTGATGAAGTGGGCTGCACATTAATTGTCCCTGACCACACGAGTCTCAACCCGAATATAAACAAATGAAACCCGAATACTGTTAAGTAAAAAAAGGTTGTATAGAGACTTTCTTATTGTGTACAAATTTCATTCAATGCAGTCACCACGAAACACGCCAGTATTGTATTGTGACCGGATTGAAAAAATATCAAAATAATCTTATTCAAACAAGATCTAACAGCCTGTTTTGAAAATAAATTTAGGTGACTAACCTTAAGTGGTCATGAAATCTTTGGTATCGATATTTCAAAATGTTTAATTAGTTAGTTTCATTAAGTTAGCTAAATTCACAAGTAAATTCTTTTATAAAAATATATTAGTATATTTACAATGACTTACCTTATTTTTCATTGTATATTTATATTCTATTTAGATTTATAATTGTCACCTTATTAAATAAATGTTTTTAAACTATCGCGACTTGTACACATTTTAAACTTATATCGGCTCTACTACGCGATCAAAATTAATTAAGGTGAAATACCTTTTTATTTCCCGACGTTTCGGCCGAATTTCACCAGCCGTGGTCACGGGATGACTAATGTCAGCTCAGCGTCGTCTTCGTGAGGCGCGAGTCTCGGTAACTACCCTTGCTTGTTCCTCATTATTTGTGTTGTTGATATTGATACTATCGGAAGTGAGGGTATTTAAGTCGCGGCGAGTATGGCACTTGTTAAAAACTGGATTCCATGCTGGTGATAGTCGATATCCATCTTCTCGATTGAAATTTTTATGTTTCTTTGTTTAGTTAAATTCGGCCGAAACGTCGGGAAATAAAAAGGTATTTCACCTTAATTAATTTTTAGGTTTACATTATTCTGATAAATTTAAAGCTAAGACCCTTCTGTAATAATTGAGCCAACTCTTATATCTTATTAAGACAAAACTCCCAGTACCAGTACAGTATATATTTATATATATTCCGTTAAAAAAATAAATAATACTGTTAACAAGGAATTCATGAATTCTTTGTTAACAGTATTTTGCACACAATTATTTATTACTATATGTATAAGAATGTTTGATCCGAACCGATAAATAAATGACTTAAATTTTATAGCTGTAATTGAAAGAAAAATATGTCAACGACTTCTAATTATATTATTAACTAGATGTTACCAGCGATTTTGTCAGATTCCACCCAGAGATTCGAATAATGATCCATATGATATG
Organism: Dircenna loreta; assembly: GCA_963555665.1. NCBI lineage: Eukaryota > Metazoa > Arthropoda > Insecta > Lepidoptera > Nymphalidae > Dircenna > Dircenna loreta. Next base: position 1,182,274 of record OY743099.1, on the reverse strand, counting down.
TTATTAAATTTTTACTAATTCATACTATTTTAAACATTTCTTAAGTATTCAACCTCTATATCCGTTCTAGATTGAAGTTTACGGTAAAGAGACATATTTTGTTATTGTATTAAGATAAGTAGTCAATAGATGGCGCTAGGCAACAGACAGAAACAAAAATTTGAATGTGATATTACGATCTTCAAAATAAATTATGTGCTACAAAAAGAAAAAAACCCTTTTAAATCCGCCAAATTTTGAGTCAAAGCAGAAAAACAGATAGACAGACAAAAAATTCAAAATGAATTTTATTGTCCTTTTTTACTTGGATGTAGACCCCTAGGGGTATTTTTTTAGTTTTTATTTCATTTACACAATTGAACTCTTCTATAGTGTTATTATATGTTTATTTTGTAAGAGCGAAATTAATAATCGAATAACAATAACTTATAGTATTTTGTAAACGTCTCACATACTCAGCCTACGTATGGATTAATGGCAGTAATAAGCCAATAAAATAAATAGAATCACAATCAATTGTTTATTTCGGCCATTACAGTATATTGATTAGATTGTCAGAAAATATTTATGGATTGATGAGAATTTTAGAAAACAATTTAAGAAATCAAAACTTAAAATCATGTAACTTAAAGTTCATGGATCTCAACATTGCTTCAACATGAGAATATAAAACAAAGGGAGGATAAAATAATAGATTTCTTACATTTTATTTATCCGAAGCAAGTTTTCATCGTCAAATCTAACATTATTTTAGTAAGATACAAATTAAGTATTATTGAGGAGTAAAAGCTCTAGGTAGATACTTTTTATTTTTATTATTTGTTCCGTTTATTAAAAGTATTATAACGCTTAGCATCATTATAAATGTATTTAAAACGATCAAATCAATCTTAAATTAATGAACAAACAAAAAATTCACTGTGTCCCTCGTTCCCTCAAATTGACATCAGACCCTTTCTGTGGAGAGCTTTATCAAATGGTTTTCGATAAACTGCGTAAAAAAAGGCTACATAAATACCAAAAAACCTTAGATAATGTTATGGATTCAGTGATGTATAGTGATTTGTGCGCTATAAAGCAATCGGGAACTAAGCAAACCCGGTAAATAGTGCAAAAACGTATTGAACCACTAAGATTTTTCAAAATCTGTTGCAAATAATGTATTTTTGCATAAGCAATTTCCATTGTCCAAATTGTTCAAAAAAAAAAAAAATCAAAAGTTTAAATAAAGTCCCAACTTATTATAAAGAAGTAATCTTGACTCTGCTCCTTACAATGTTTTTAATTTATAATAAAATGAATTTTTATTGCTGACTTTTATTACTTTACTACGTTTGAGCTTTATTTTCTTAACTTAGAGAATGAGACTCCCACCGTGATAATGAAACTCCAATGGCTCATTGACTGGTATATATTTTTTTAATTTTATCATACAAGTTTATTATTTTTAAGCGTATAAAGGGCAGACGATATAACAAAATAATTAATAGGTATCCAAAAACTTCCGTTCGGTTAAAAAAAAAAAAACATATCAAACATTAATTTTGGAACAAAAATAAATAATCTAAGTATAATGTTAGTATTTAGTCTTTTCTTCTTTACCTGTTCTGTTTTGGAGCTTGATGACAAAGAGTAGAAGGAAATCGAGGCTTAAATACTTTTATTGCTTTTTTTTTTTACTTTAGTCCGTTGTCTAAAATAATCTTTCTTTGTAGGATTACAGCAGATACGGTCGTGATACGTTAATAGGACAGTACTGTTTTATGGTTTTTGTTTGGTGGCTGGTTCGTTTATTACCACCTTATTTGTCATGGAATAACCATTCCTCTCTTTGTTCATTAGGATGCAGTATTAGCAGTACTTATAATAATATTTATATTCTTCTTAAGCCTTTTTATGTTTTACGCCTACGATTTGTAATTTTTATTCCATTCTCCATTAGCATTAAGGTGGCGCACCTTACTTTATGATACTTGTGGAGCTTACTGTTCCTTGGGAAACTAACATCCCCAAAGATAACACAATTAAAGTAAACAAGTATTACGAACTGACCAGGAATAGGTATATAGTTAATTTGTAAGCGGTGGAAGTGAGAGCGAAAGGTATAACAGCGAAATCTCTCTATAACCTACTTAAAGATCTTGATCTCTCTAGAACTATCATCAGTACATTTCTAGAACGTTCTTCAAAGGCGGCATTGGTAGGTTCATTCCAAATTTGGTTAGGTAGGGAGAGGAGCGCAACCAGTTGAGGTGAGTGTGAATGCGAATTTTAAACTTACACTTGGGTCATAAGTCCCAGGAGCTGTTTGCACTCCTCTCCCTGCAACGCGATGAGCCCGGAACCCGCACGGTGAATCCATGGAATACCAAGAAGCTTCGTCTCTCTGTAAACACCTAACCTTCTTATTTTGTCAAAGATATTCTCAACAAACTCTATCTATTCTCAAGCACATACAACAGATGCAATATCCGCATGGGACTGAATTGGAATTGAATTATAATTTAGAGAGAAAAAATTTAAAGAATTAACCTTTTTAATTAAACCCTTCTCACTTACTTTTCATTTATTATTATTTATATAGAAATAAAACTTTTTTGCTTTGGGTTAATTAAAATATTTTATGTGCTTAACAAATAAGCTTCCAAATAATTAGCATTATGTCAAGAATTAAAAAGTTTTTAGATATTGTATTTTATATGCCTTGAGAAATTTATAAAATATTACCATAATTAAAAAAAAAAATACATTTGTCAGTAAAATATTATTTATAGAACATAGAAATGAGAAAAAAGAAATAAAGAACCTTTATTTTTTGCTTTAGTTATATTTATATTAAAATTATTACCATAAATTATTTAAGAAAAAATGTACATTTTTCGGAATAATATTATTTATAGAATATAGAAATGAGAAAAGAGAATTGAAAAAAAAACCTTTATTGTTGCTTTAGTTATATTTTGTTATATGAATATTTGTGTATTAATGTGAAAATCTAAACGATAGCCTAACATGTTATAATAATATTGTTTATTAATGATGGAATAATTGGAACAACGGATAATAATTCGATAAAACTGTATGTATGAGCGATATAATAATAATGTTGAGATTATAACAAAATTTATAATTTGTTACAAAATGTATTATTCAAAATATTTTAATTTAAATGCAATTATATAAAAAACGACGACACAGTTAACACAACGCAATTAATAAATAAAGCAATTAAAGGTTAATTAGTATTTGTAGCACTATTTTAGGCTCAAGAAAAATTGAGTAGTTTGTTTTTTTTTAAATATACTATTGTAAAATAAGGAAATATTTTACTTTTTTTTAAATGCTCAACTTCAGGTAGTGATCTTAAAGGTAGATTGCAAAAATGAAATAAATTTGATTTTTGATTGAAGAGTATGAGATAATTCATTAATATTTTAAGATACATATACAAAAGCCTTGAAAACATATTTATTTTGCGATAAGAATCTATTTATTAGTTACTCGTGAATAAATGAAAGTGTGTGTGAAGAAATTCCACGTATCACACATCGCCCTGGAATACTTGATGGACAGGCATCGGAGCTGTTCAACCTATGCTAGCGTATTAGGAAGTTCCCGGTAGCATGGAAGTTAGCTTGTGGAGAGATGGTCGTGATATTTCACGATATTAATTGCAACGCGACTATTTGAGATTATTGAGATTGACTATTGACTATTGAGACTATTTGAGACGACATAGTAATGAAGAAACATATTCTAGTCCATAATTACATTATACAATCTTATAAATTACGTAAGTGTACTCACATATCTCCTTTTAGCTGTTCAATGTGACATACTGAAATCAAATTATTGTAAATAATTATTTATCATGTGTAAGAAATATTAAATTATATTTTATTTCATTTAATATTTCTTTTTATATTTCTATTTCATTAAATATTGTGAATATATTAAATTAATTTAAACAGAATCAAATGTCATCTTATGATACTATTCCCCATTGCATTAGAGTCCCTTGTGAGAGTGTTAAGACTAATTAGACCAACTACTGCATGGCTGCTCAGAGTCTATGAAGTTTGTTCGATGTATGTATAGTCTATTGAATGGCTTAGAGCTCTCGCAGTATTAATAAAGAATTTTTCAACTTTATTTATGGGTCGCTTAGCGTTAAGATCGTTTGAATTTATGAATGTAATGGCTCCTGTCATAGTAGACCTTCTGTTGACATGTTATATTATATACAATAAAACAATACATATGTACTTATATACTTCACATGTCTGATCTATTGAGAAGTGATCTTACTGTAAACATTTTAAGCGTAAAGTTCTGACATTTGTACAACATGCTAATGAAATGTCACTATCAAATATTGTCATGAATCACCTCACAAGAGTATTTGACTGAGTGGATTATAGGTAATTGGGTTACTTGAAGAGGAGGGTTCTTTATTTGTCTCAAGTCATACGGGTATCGACTTGTATATACAAGTCGTGTTAGAAGATAAGATGGAAACCCGTTCACTTTAAACAGAAAAAAAACTAAATAGATTATTTTTTCTGCAAAATCAATTTGCTCTGAATGTACTAATACAGTAAATCGGGTATGAAGCCGATATCAGTAGTTATCTTATATAGTTGTTTAGTCAAACATACTTTTATAAACTCATAACTCATTTTTTAACTAACTCAATATTATGTATTAAGTATAAAATTCCATCCAGTTTCCAGAATCATCTTGATTAATAATCTGTAATAAAATTCCAATTAGTTCTGACAGAGTTAGAATGGAACTTATTTATAAGTGTTAGAAATGTATTAATGACAAATGATTTATTAATGAAAACAATTTAAAAATATAAAGTATTACAAGAAACTAATAAATATATGTACAATATATTTATTCGTTTTATCCGATATAACATTTGTGCTAGGATTATTCAGTATATTTGCCTGAAATCTAATGAACATATGCCTAAAATCACACAAAAACAAAACCACAAGTGATTATCAGTTAACAATCAGATGATAGTATATCTAGAACTTATACTATCGATAAAAAAGTGATATTTGTTTCAAATGAAAAACTTGTTCACTAAAGTTTAATAACCTACCAGACTGTTACGGTTCTTACGTGACAGTAAATGTAATAAAGTATCACTGTCAGTCTACTATTTCCTCGTTCTCTTAATTAATAGCGATGCTTTATAATGACATATAATCTGTGTGTTTTCTCAAAGAATGGAAAGTAGCGTAGATGTTTCAATACAGTAAAGAGGCAGCCTTAGAGGCATCCTGAAAGTGTTACTATTTGACGTGAAGGACGTGGTACTTGACATAATTAGTTAACCCAGAGACTGATTTAAAGACGAATTCTTATAAGGAACAAAATTCATTTTTAGTGCAATACTGTACAGTATTTTACTGAATTAATCTTGTATATAACTGTTTTAACAGTTATTAAATCAAATTGAAAAGACTAACATAACAGAAGTGACTCAAATTAGATTGTTTATCTATTATATTATTTTGTGGTGAAATAAATATAGTTAACTACGGTTATAATAGATTATATTAGATTATTATTAAATTATTATATAGAGTATTATTGACAATGCAGCCTGTCCTGCTCATATAGGCACTTGGTGACGCCCAATTAACAACTGAGATCTTCAAGCAAAAATCTGAGCAAGTAGACCTATTAAGACTTTGTATTGAGATTTGAGTGTACGCTATTAACTTCATGATTATTACTTGCAATTTTGATTGTAAACCTATTTTAACTTATAACACAACCCTGTCGCTCGGGCTTTTATTGGTCAACATTATCTCATAATTGTTCAATACGAAAAGACCCATTAATATTTCAAGGGAATAATATAACTTAGTATAGATTCAATATGAAAGTTATTTCTAAATATTTTTTAAGACATTTTTAGATTTGGATAACTTATTTTGAAGATTATCTCTAACAAATAAACTTATAAATTATATATACACAAATATGCAAACTTTACCTATGTATAATATTAGAATAAATTGATCAAAATAAAAAAATAAGATTATTCTTAGTTAAAGTTTCTATTGAAAATGAGTGCTGAAAGCTGAAAATCCATTATAAATTCGTAATGATTAAGTTATTTGTTTGCTTTCATATTTATCAATGCTAAGTTTATATAAGTCTGATAGTCGTTAAATACTCGTAGACTGTCAATGGAACAAAAGATATGGTATGTATTGAATTTCACAGCATTGTGTTTACTATAATATAAATTTAACTTAAACTTTACCCTCAGCAGCACTTGGATGTTATCCTATTAAGTTTTGGCTTATATGAAACGTTTGTATTTTACCAGAGCGCTATCTATTGGATACTTACTCAATGTAGTCAACAAATACGTTTATACCGCCATATATTAGAACAGTATAGAACTAACATATAATTATGACTGTCAGGTAGTAATTGTCAAAGGTGAGATAGTAATTAAATGATTCGAATAAAATGAATAAATTAACGTGTTAATTGTAAATCTTTTACTAAAATATATAACTTAATAATTCTATGGTTTTACTAAAAATATTATTAAAATGGTTACGTCATACAAAGTTGTTTCCGCTTGAAAAGAATGAAACGCCAAACGATACTTACATAATATTGGATGAACTCTAGCAACAGCCAGCAGACGTGGTCCTGCTACTATGTAACATTTTCATAGAGATTGGGTTTACTCAAAAGTTAACGCGTAGTGTACGTAATACGAAAACAAAGTAACGTTACTACGTTACGTTACTACGTTACGTTACTACGTTACGTTACTACGGTTGATGTAATGTAACGCAGTATGGCGTAACTCACACAATTTTATTATTATAATTATTAATTAAACTTTCCAAGTCACTCCCTAATAAATATTATTTTCCTTCGTGTTGTTTTAATTTTGGTATATTTACGAACTGTATACATAAGTAGAAAATAATCATAGTTTTATACACTTCGTTTATATATTGTCCTTAAATGTTGAGTGATATATTTAATGATATTTAAATTATATTTTATATGATTTATATTTTTTTCTATTACAAAAATAATTCTTAACATAAATTTTAAATCAAGTAATTAAGTAATTAAAAAAATTAAAAATGAATTCTGATGAATAAATCCCATAAAAAATAATAGGTATCTACTTGTAAGAAAATCCCAGTCTTCTTTAAGTTCTTCTGCCGCAAAAAGATGTAAGATCCATGTTATACCAAGTCGCTTATTAATTTATTCAGTTCTACGTTTTAAATAAATAAATTGACTCTGCCATCGAATTAAGACACAATGTAAATACATGCAATGCATATTATATTAAATAAGATTCTTTAGTGCGATTGCCAAGTCAATGCCCCCACCAAGTCGTGGAATTATTTAGTATTAGGATGAATATTATTATTAATAATCGTATAAACCTTAAATGAGATAAAAATATATAAATTATTTTCTACACTAATTTGTATCTATCTAGCTTTGATATTTTGCAGGTTTCCCTTAAATTAATATTACTACATACTACAGTTAAATTTTAATTTCTGTTTTATTTTGCGAGATGCCTGAAGATATTTCGAAATTAATTATTGGTTAGGTGAGCTACCGTAACGCTACATGACGCGGTGAATTTAGCATTCTATAGATCTATAGGTGGTGAAGGTTAATCGTCTTTCAAAAATTGTAACCTAGATTTCTAACTTTTTGCATAGATAAATATTGTTTTCAATTAAGATTGAAACTCAGAAATCAAGATAGTCGTACCGGAAACTGAGTAAGCAGTAGGGGTGCAGACCTGTAACCATGAACAAAAAAGTCCTTTAAAACTTTTTAAATAAAAGTACGATGAACATTAATAGCAACAAAATTGAATTTCAAGTTTTTTAATTTTCTCAATGGGTTTAACCGTTCTCGAGATATGATTTTTTTTACTTTTATCTGAATTTTTGGGGTTGTACACGAATATAATATTTAATCACACTTGGTTCAGAAATGCGATATCTGCGCGAGTACAATTTATATATATATCAATATACAATACCGTACAATATACGTTCAATATATATACCGAATATAAACCTTACAAAAGCTTTTTCACCTAGTTTCAAAGCAATCTCTTTCTCTCGTCTTGCTCGCAAAGTCAATTAATACTGTTATTATAAGTAGGATTAAAATCAGTGCTCTACATTAGTGCAAGAGCAAAAATATAAATAGTCTATTTATTATTTTTGCTCTTGCACTAATGCAGAACACTGATTTTTATTTCTTTTTATTAATTATATCCACTGATTTTATTTTAATGAAGAGCATGAATATATATAGTCTTAGGACCAACGTCATAGTTCTTGGTTTACAATAAATATGTCACATAAAATTTATCGTGATGCGGTAAAAGTTGGTTGGTAGAATTTAAGTTTCTCAATTTACTTTGTCTACAGTCGTATTATTAAAAATAAATTTTCCCTTGTTTATGAGAAATAATATAAATAAAAACTTTTGTTGACTTTAACTTCCAGTGTAAAGTTATTGCTCATAAAATCTTACTTATATTTTTTTTAAAGCCTTGCTGAAAAAAATTAGTGAAATGAATGAAATTTAGTGAAAAAATAGTTTAGTGAAATCAGCAATGATTTCTTTAGCATTTTTTAATTAATAGTTTACCAAAGCTAAAAATGGCTTACGATTTTAGCTTTGTTTCATAAGGATTAAATTTATGAAAGTGATAATATTTGACATATTTTTATTAATAATTTTACTAAAGTAATAGAATGTGTTAAAGTTCATTACAATTTACATAGTTGTACTTAGTTGTAGTAAACAAATGCTTTATCTCTATCTTACACTGTAGATTGTAGCTCACAAACATATACTTATGAAGGTGTTATTTTTAAAAACAGTGTTTATTATAAATAAATATTTGACTCAAATTTATAAAACAAAAAAGTTTACTTTTTGACCTCGTACTCCCATTTTTCTCTAGATTCATTCCTGTTGACAAGCCTATAGAACGGTTTTCGATAAACTGCGTCTAGATAAAACTGAGATAACCCGAAAAGGAACCTTAGATAAGGCAATGGCTTCAGCATGGTGACATTCATGGCGACTGGTGACGCCATTAGCAATCGCCAACTAAGCGAACCTAGCGCTATACTAACCAAGCTCTTCAAAGTCTAAAAATATAGGTTTTATTGGATAACGTTTATTTTTAAATATAATATTGAATTCAATAAATTTTTTCATGGACAGTTTTAATAAATTTGGAATAAGTTATGATTCAATAACTGTTAATAGTAATATCGGATCTAAATGATATTTTACCACTAAATATAAAAACAATATATTTTATATTATTATTAACAAATGAAATATATTACATTAGTAATTTAAAAAAATGATATATTCTTATAGGGTATCAGGTATTTTTTCTCTAATGTTCGAAATAATTCCAATAGTATTTAATTTTTATCTTCATCGTTGTTTTCATCTTGCTCACGAATATTTAAATCTCCGTACAAGATCTCAGAATGAATATGACGCCGTTATAGTAAATAGTTTTTTTTTAGTATATCAGATTATTTTTATGAGTTATAATTGCCAGCATTGTTACTTTTACTAAATGTATGTCTAGTAAATATAGAATTCTGTTTATGAAAGCCACAAAGATTATTGTAAATATAACAAATTACAAAATACCGGAATAAAACATATTTTATCATATTATGTATTATATATGTATTGTATATGACAAGCCAAATACATTTCTACCTTTGTTTTTATTGTTGCCACTAGCTTAGACAATAATATAATATTTAACATAATTTTGTATGACGTATAATGTTTAATATTATCCGAAATTCAGGAAAAAGGGATGGGATCAAAATGCTCTGTTCCTAATAGGTACTACTTACTCCGCTTGCCGTTTTTCCGAAGTACTGTTCCGGAATGACTTATTTATATAAAGGTGGTTCATGTGTCCCATATAATCATTGAAAATTTTGTTTGTTCATTGCCATTCCTGCACTTGTAGAGCCCCCTTCATTCGGTCGCGATAATGCTAAGTCTTATGATCTGTGTTTAGGTTTATTCAAACCAAAAAAACAGACTTAAAAGTAAAACAAACAGATTAGTAACGGCGGTTATGGTATATATTTTTAATTTACATTTAATTATATAATATACATATAGTCCAGATTTTTACTAAAATGTGTGTCAGTCTTTTCATGTACGATTTCGTGAATACTTATATATTAATAAGAGAAAAAAATAAGCATAATTAAAAAAAATAAGCATTACATCAGCATGAAATGATGTCAGTTGATCATTACCATATATTTTTTTTAGTTTATTTTATTTTTATTAAATCTACAATTTTGTTAATGGCGTTTTATAACTTTAAAGTATTTATATTCATAAATAAATATAAATGTTCTGTGATGGTACTTTTCAATTGCCTAACAGCATTAAAAAAAAATTACAAAACCTTAAATACTTTACCCACACATTGTAATGAAACTTGGCTAATTATGACAAATAAAGAGGACCAGGTAACCTGTTAAAACTTTATCTCTTGCAATTAATCAAAATTAGCTCAGCTGACTTGTCCCTCGGAGATATATTAATTGGGTCAAAACATCGCAGCAGAACATTGTAACGTAATATCACCAGTTAATGAAACATTCCCCGAGAACATGCTGATGCCTTCAAGCTACGGTTGGAACAATCAAATTAAGTTTTTGTAAGTCTGCACTAACTTACAATAGTCTTTGTTTTACAGTCATTTATATTGGCGTTAAAAAATTGTACTTAATATTGTATGTTTTCAGATATGTGCATTCCGATTTCTAATACCTAATTTATATTCAGGTAGGTTTTTATTTCTAGAATAATTGAAGTCTTATTACATCTTTTCACTTACTCTATCTATAAAATGTCAGTCCAGTCTGCATTCTTCAAGTGCTGAGATTAAGTTGCATGCAATTTAGTCAAAATTTTTTTTGATGCTTCAATGATTTCTCGTGTTTATTAAGCAATATATACGATTTGTATTCAGTTTCAAATTAAAAGTTAATAAGCTTATTATTTATAAAAACAGCAAACAAAAACATTCAATGAATCTTTTTATACTTTCGGAGGTTTTTATCACGGCGAATGTACTATACCGCCTATTGTAACATGCCTACCACCTAGATGCGTTCTACCGTTTGTCATTAGACACCAGATAATATATACTTGACATAGACAGAATAAAATTAAACAATTTACTTATTCTTTACGAATTTGTAATAGAATTTCAGCTTTCAGCACTCGTTTCAATACAAAATTAAATTAAGCTATGACCAATCTCATATTCTGATCGTAGTCTATACTTATATATAGTTATTTAGAAATAACTTTCACATTGGATTTAGGCTTTATAGTATTACCAAAACAAAACTAGGAGTTTTTTGTTGCCTGTTTGTGGAGTGTTCTGAAGTCTTCGCAGACGAAGTCGTGGGTAACAGCTAGTATATATGTTTATTATACTATTGGTCTATGTATGTACATTCATGAATTTCATTTAAATATAGATCCTTGTTCTTCTTCGTGTTTTTTACCCAAAGGTGGAAGAGATTGTTCTTTAGCAATGAGCCGGTTGTACTATATTTTATTTGCTATTTTTTTTTATTTTTTTTTCACAGTTAAAAATATTGTATCGTATCATACAGTCATAAAATAAATTTCTTTTTCGGGCTTCAACTTTAAAAGGTTAATTTGCTAGAAGCAAAACGGGCGTTAGAAGTTGAAACAATAATTAATTGAAGTACAACTGATTATATCACGATATCACTAAATTTATATTTAAATTTACGTATATATGAATTTATACTACGCTTAAAAGTTAAATAGAGGATACTATAGACCTTGGCTTACTAACCCTGAATTAAAATTAAAATTTGGAGGATTAATAACAAAAATATTTTTTGCTCATCTTTAAATTAATAAATTAATAAGGCTTGAAAATTCGCGTAAGTCGATACTGTAATTATTGCCAGTTTCCTATCGTCTACGAAAACTCAACGGTAAAAGGCTGGAATATTTAAATTGAATGCCCTTAGTTCGACATTGTAATCGTAACAAGAAATACCTTTTCTTAGTCTGTTATCTGATATATAAGGAATAATTAGTAAGTTTAAACTCGGAAATAATGGAGCAGAACTAGTTAAGTGTTAAGATTTCGGTAAATATTGTATAGATGAATTTATTATTATTACACTTTTCTAAATATATTATAAAATAATTAAAATAAGATTTATATAGTTGTGATGAATAAGATTAAAATTATGTCTTTGAGATAAGTTTTATAAGTAGTTCTATATTGTATGGCATATTTTGTACTAGAAGTAATATACAATAACAGACGGCTTCAAAAATAGAGTCATAAGGGAGTCACGCCTGTTACGCTACGCAAGCGGAAGTGCCGACTAAGTACTCTCTGCTAATAAACTTGCTCATGCCCAATTGAAAACAACACTTCTGTATGTACAAAACTGAGCAAGTTGGCTTGTTCAACCTTTGTTGTGAGTACACACTCGGCTTTTCTATATTTAACCATCCCTATTCAAAAACTATATCTGAGAAGCAATGTTTTTTTTCAAAAACAATTTGAAATCTTATATCTTTTGAAATATAATATTGTTTTAAATGAATCATTGATGGTGAATGTTTTAAAAAATGGGACAATATAAAAAGAAAATATTTGGAGTGAAAATGGAATAGTATTGAACTCCAGGACGGAATTTTAATAAAATATAAGTCATTCTGAAAAATAATATCAACAAAACAAGGATATTTCGTTAGAAAATACATATGATTTTGTTTGAAGGTAACGTAATTAAAAGTTGCATTTCTAATGAAAAAGAGTTTTTTTTATGTCCAATGAAGCAATTACTTCAACGTTTTGGAGTAATTAATTTGTTTTAAAGAATTCCATGTATTCCATGTTTTGAAATGAAAATATTAAATACTGTCGAAGATGAAATAAAACTTTTTAAAAATCTTTCTTTAAGAAGCCTGGGCCTTCTTTTCTATGTATAGTTATTTATCACGTACATTAAGCCAGTCGATAACTTTAGAACATTCGGTGTTTCACGTTAACCAAAGCCGGCTGACTAATATTCCCTAATTGCAAACTTAATTTATTAAATTTAATCCCTAATCCTGCTATATAAAGTTTATTTTCGGATGCATTTAATTGAAATTAGCATGTGAATAGATGTATGTAGACAGTCTACTATGCATTTGCTTCACCACAGGCCTGGATTTACGATAGCCACAACTTCAGTTATCATACTACAGAATTAGTGGTTAACAAATTAATTGTAAAAGTTGTTCTTTCGTATACTATTTACCAGTCAAGTTTAAAATAAATAACGAATCAAGTAAACGACAAACAAATAACAATTTGCTAACAGTAATTCTTGTATAAACTGGATAAGTTTGCCGAATTGAAACATACAACGATAGCATAATTATGATACAAAAAGAATTTGGCAAATTTTGCAATGCGCAATGGATTTATATAAATTCTCTATCATTTGCATAAATAAATTGAAAACAGTAACTTAAAAGTATTGTTATGAAACAGAATGTATAGAATAAAACAAAGTCTGTTAATCAGGCAAACGTTTTGGAAACCATGATACAAACAATTTTAGAAGTTTTATAACGCAATTTTTACTTATATACTTATTTTATTTTGATGTGATAACGCCTTGTAAACTGATGAACACCGGCTGCACGCACGAAAAATTGTGACTCATTGTCACGTTTCGCCTGAGCCGATCATGCAAGCGAGAGCATTGAATAAGCGATAGAGAGGTACGATCGGCCTAAACGACGGGCTTTTGACGGATTTATCGCTTTTTCATTGCATTAGGCGGCTGATGAAAACGTGAACTGTTAATAAACTAAAGTGAAAAAAATTTATGTTTTCCATTATTTATTATAACAACAAACCATATTTATCCTTAACAGCATACCGCATATTCGAGAATCTTAAATATCATAGACTTTTAAAATTTGTTAATCAAAATCAAAATCAAAATCAAAATATCTTTATTCAAGTAGGCATTTACATGCACTTTTGAATCGTCAATTACATTACATTACATTAAAAAAAAAATGTCAGTATGTCAGTCCGTGAGTAAGCTACCACCAGCTCGGAATGCGGCTCTGCTGAGAAGAGCTGGCCAGAAACTCAACAGTTGCTCTTTTTTTAAAAAAAAAAACAATTTAACAATGTTTGATGTATACGTTAGAGTATCCCGCAAATGAGTCAACAAGCAAAGCTCCACAACCTAACCTTTTAGTTGACCGAAATACGATCAACCAAAAACTCCTGTATGCTATAATAAGCTTTTTTTAAGAGAATACTTTTAATTTTACATTTAAAAGCAAGAAAAGGAAGGTCTAAGATATCTTGTGGAACCTTATTATATATGCGTACACTCAAACCCATAAAGGATTTTTTAACTTTTTGAAGTCGATATTTCCGCGTTGAGAGTTTATTTTTATTTCTTGTATTTATAGCGTGTCTGTCACTATTTTTTTCATATGTATCCAAATTGTGACGTACAAACAAGATGTTATTAAATATGTACTGAGAAACGACCGTAAGAATGCCTATTTCTTTAAAAACATCTCTCAGGGAATCTCTAGCTTTTAAATTTAAAATAGCCCGCACAGCTCTTTTTTGTAAAATAAATACAGAGTTTACTTCAGCAGCACTGCCCCACAATAAAATGCCGTAAGACAAAATACTATGGAAATAACTAAAATAAACTAATCGAGCCGTATTAACATCCGTTAATTGTCTTACTTTTTTAATTGCATAGACGGCGGAGCTGAGTTTGCCTGAGAGTGTTGAGAGATGGGGGTTCCACTGGAGCTTTTTATCTAGAGTTATACCTAGGAAAACTGTTGAGTTAGTTAGTTCCAACAGTTCATTGTTAAGGAGCAGGCTACAATTTTGACTTTTTACATTAGGAATTGTAAACTCCATGCATTTAGTTTTCTTAGTATTTAAGACCAAATTATTAATTTCAAACCAATGAAGAACACATGACAGAGCACTGTTAACTTCGTCATAATTAGTCCTATTACGCTCTACTTTAAAAATAAGTGAGGTATCATCAGCAAAAAGTACAATGTCACATAGACCTTTTATGAAAAAGGGCAGATCATTAATATATAATAAGAATAAAAAGGGGCCAAGAATAGATCCTTGTGGAACACCCATCTTTAGGTAAGAACCAGCCGATTTAGAATTATTTACATCAACCGTCTGGACTCTTTGATCAAGGTAGGAGGCAATAAGATCAAGCGCAACACTACGCACACCATAGTGGTTAAGTTTGCATAGCAATGTTTGATGGTCAACATAATCAAAAGCCTTGGATAAATCGCAAAACACCCCGATGGCATTCTGCGACTCTTTCCATGCGTTGTAAATGTGCTTAAGAAGCGTGGCACCTGCATCAGTTGTTGATTTGCCTTTGGTGAAACCATATTGTTCGCTATGCATGATTTTATTGTTATAAACAAATTCTGTTAATTGGTTTAAAATAATCTTTTCAAAGATCTTACTTAAGCTCGGTAAAACGGAGATAGGCCTGTAATTTCCCGGTTCTAGTTTATCGCCACTTTTAAACAAAGGAACTACTTTACTATTTTTCATTAAATCTGGAAAAATACCGGTTTCAATGCATTTGTTGAAAATTAAGCAAAGCTGTGGGGCAATATCACTTATAATATTGCTAAGTAAATTAACTGACATACCCCAAAGATCACCGGTTCTTTTCAGGTTTAAGGTTCTAAACTTTTTAACAATTTCATCCGAAGAAACAGGCTTAAAAACAAAACATTTATTACTGACTTTAACATTATTGCTCAATACAGTGATTGCATCAGATGATGAAGAATTTAAATAACGCGTTATCGTTAATGGATTTTCTGTAAAATATGATTCAAAAATAGTGGCGACATTTATATCAGTACTTATTTCTTTATTATTAATTTTTAACTTTATGGGTTCATTGGTAGCCCTAGTTTTCCCAGTAATACTAGATAAAACATCCCAGGTTGCTTTTATTTTATCTTCTGAATTTACAATTTTATTTCTTATATATATCGACTTGGCTTGTAAGCAAACGTTCTTAAATATTTTAGAGAAATTCCTAACTCTATTCAAAAACAAGGTATCATGATTCCATTGCCTCTCACCATATAAATCATATAACTTTTCTCTACTTCTATGAATTCCCACGGTCGCCCAGTCACTAAATTTAAGATTTAAGTATTTTATCCTTGTTTTTGACTTAAAAATATTATTAAATTCATTCAATAACAAATTGAATACGTTATTATATAAATAATTTGGATTATCGTCTCTCAAATTTACTTTAACGACTTTTCGTGCAATATTATTTTTAAAAGTAAGAATTTTATTTTTTGTTATCGGCCTGCAAGTAAATTTTTGGTGCCTCTCAATTTCATGATTAATGAAGAGAGAAAATTTTTGCCCACAGTGATCTGAACTTAAATTTGTTATCACCATCTCTTCATAAATGTTACAGTGACAGAACACATTATCAATACAAGTTGCAGAAACATTAGTAATGCGAGTAGGTTCCGAGAAGACGTTGAACAAGTTAAAAGATTTAAACAAATTTAATAAACGTACACTAGACGAAGTTACATGTAATATATCTACATTAAAATCACCGCACACTATCACCGACTTGTTTTTATGACAAAGTTTTGTTAAAATATCCTCCATTTTATTTTCAAATTCCTCAAAGTGGTGACTTTGTGAGAGGGGGGTCGGTACACGCATAAAATAATATAATCATTGAGCTCAACGCAGGATAGTTCAATAATTCGCTCGACAGAGAGCGCCACTATGTCTGATCGAGACTTTAAAACTACATCGTTACGAGCTAAAATAAGTGAACCACCGCGAATAGCTTTCTCTCTAAAGAACGAACTTGACAATTTGTAATTTTCAATATTTATAATATTGTTGTCCTTTGACATCCAATGTTCTGTAATGCATAATAAACTTACTTACATGTCATTAATCTGTAGAATTTAAATTCTACAGATTAATGACATGTAAAATGAAATGTTAAAAAATAATAATTAATGAGTGTAAATAATTGTTCATTTATTAACTTTTTGTATGTTGAATGTTTGTTGTTTACAAATAATTGTGATGCAGTGTTAATAATTCAACTAAATTCATAAAAGTATGCAATTTTTCATCAATATTTTCTTATTACGTTATCACGTAAAATTATCGTAAAACGAATTTACAGATAACCGTTTTCGTTTATTTTATTTAACTTTAGTTTACTATTTGTTTACACAATTATATTAATTTAGAATGCATAGACTTACAACGTTATATTTCTGAGTAAAATAAAACGATAGATTTACATAGTTTTTTTCTTAAGATAATAAAAAATCACACACTTCTTTAGATGACGAACAAAGGCGTAACGAGACGAAATTCTACACCAAACATCCATGCAAAAAAAAATTGAGCCTGAAGTCACTTTTTCTTATGGCATATATTACAAACCTAATACTAATTCGATACTTCGAGAATGGAAACGTAACTGACTACAGCAACTCTTTCATGCATTTAGTCACGTAAGTTGAATAATATACCGTCATAAATATGCTTTCTTATGCGCAACAAAATATTTCTTATCAATAAGTTATAATATAATGTAAATGTTATTTATTATTGACTTATGAAATTTATCTATTAAAATTCAAATTAATATTAAAAATATCTTTATTCAATTAGGCATTTACATGCACTTTTAAATCGTCAATTACATTACATAAAAAAATGTCAGTATGTTAGTCCGTGAGTAAGCTACCACCAGCTCGGAATGCGGCTCTGCTGAGAAGAGCTGGCCAGAAACTCAACAGTCGCTCTTTTAAAAACAATTTAACAATGTTTTATGTATACATTAGAATATCTCGCAAATGAGTCAACAAGCAAAGCACCACAACCTAACCTTTTAGTTGATCGAAATACGATCAACTAAAAACTCTTGTATGCTATAATAAGCTTTTTTTAACAGTATACTCGTATATTTAATTTTACATTTATAAGCAAGAAAATGAAGGTCTAAGATATCTTGTGGAACTTTATTATATATGCGTACACTCAAACCCATAAAGGTGCTCTTATATACTTTAATAATAATACATTTAAGACTTATTTACATATCTTAATATAGACCCTCAAAAGTCCTTACAAAATCTTAAGCGTAACATTAATAGGACGTGTAACCATAGGATATAAGATTAATTTCCTGTAGATAAATTATTCATAGTAAATACTAATACATATACAATAAAAACTTACACACATACATACAATAAAAACATTCTATATATAAAAAAAGGTAAATAAAACCGTTAATATTGTTCGGAAAAAAAATGAATTTACTTAAATATAAAAATATAAAATGATGTTTTCAAAGTAAATTTTAATATTGGATATATTTTTATTAACATTGCCAGGTTCTTTACTCTGGTTTATTTCTAAATATAATAGATATCTGGTTACTTAACTCACGCAATACTCACTCATATTATATTAATTTCATATACGACTACTATATTTAATATAATTGCTACCCGATACAGACACTATAGAGATGACCAACTGTAACTGAGCATAGAATGTTCTTAATGGCTTCTCTTCGTGTTTCAAGATAAAGCAAAGCTTCAATTTCAACCAGCAATCGTGTTTGTCGGAGATTGAGTTAAATTGTAAGCTTCAAGTAATCTACAGCTTAAAGACGACCACATATATGAAGATAGTTGAAACCACTAAGGTATTTATGAATTTTGGTGTAAAAGTTTTAAGAATGGATTTTGGATTATAGTCTCAGATATAATACGATGAATCGATTTATAAGAATAAAAAAAACATTTATGTACATGCAAATTCAGATATATATTCCTTTTCAATAAACTGATAAAATATTACATTCATTCAACATATTCATTTTAGCTACTGATAGTGAAGAGACTTCAGGTTTAAGACTATTTATGTATTTGATTGGCTGTTTGTTTTAGGACTTTGTCCATTGGATCTTTGTTCACTTTTTTATATCAATCATTCTCTTCAATATTACGGCCCCGTTCCCCGTAACTGCACATGGGATAGTGACATCTTTGTTGTGGCGTAGGTGTTTCAGAGCAAAAGATTTGTTACGGGAGATGTTATTTTTTCGGCAATTTGCTCAATGCCATTGAATGCATGAGATATCCTGATGGATTGTCAGGTTCCTCTTTTGTGATTTTATTATTGTAAAAACATTCACCAACATTGCAAATAATGTCTTCGAACGTTTTTGTAGAACTTCAACTGTCGGTTTATATAAAACTTGGTTGGCATACTTACAACTGAGATGGGTGTGGCCAGGCAATTAAAACTTTTTATTTTTTTGAATTATTATGTGAAGTTATTTTTAAGCTTTTCAAATTTATTAATTTTTCTTTATTTAAATTCGTTATATGTTTGATGCGCATTTATTTGTTAAATGTAAGCATTCTTGTCTTAAATAAATTGAATTCTAAATCGATAAAACAGAAAAATTAAGACAAAGTTAAGACTGTCATATTTATCTTTTCATTACAGCGTATTTGTCTTTACATTCATTTTATTTCATGTTTCACATTCTGAATGAATGTTTGCCACATATTCTAAATGCGTGGTATTTAACAAGATGACAAGTAATTTTTTGATTGTCTGGAGGAGTATCCCGTTGCTTTAAAATTGATAATGCACAATATAAATTCAATTATACGTAAATCAGGTCCGTAAAGGATATTATATTTATATTTGTCCACCACGCTTAGAGCTCATGAATAAGAACCCCGAGTGGGTTCAGAACTAGTCGGTCACATTCCGATTTAATTTCTACGTGAATACAGTCGGGTAAATATAAATATAATAGTCATGGTTCACGAAAGTTTAAATATAAAAACCGTAAAGGATAGGTTTATTTAAATGTGTACTCGTGAAAATCTTTGAAAATACTATGAATTAAAATGTTCGATGATGACACGGTTCTTTATTTTAATACGAAAAAAGCTGTAGGGTAAATATTTTTAAACTAGCCGATAAAGAGGTTGGCTCCTGCAAAACTAATGCAAAAAAGCCTTAAAATATGATATCCTCCCATTTAATCAACAAGATGATAAAAGTGTGTGATGTGATTGTTCCACCTTGCAAAAAGTGGGTAACAATAAATGTACTAGAACTTCTACTGATACAAGAGCACTTACTTCTATTATGTAATACTGCCAGTCTGATAAAATTGTCCATATACTTGTGGGTTGACGGTAATAAATATTTAATGTCAAATTTTTGTGTACAATAAAGTTATATGAATGAAATAAATGCATGGCCATTTTGTATTGGCGATTTATTTCAAGACACTTTCTAATGGTATAAAAAAATGGTAACTTTCACCAAAAGGGTCCTGCCCTACTAGCAGGAACGTAGGCTTCCTACGTCAACCATCTCTTGGGGTATTTCAATAGGGTATTTTGTAATTATATATAAATTTCAAAACTCAAACCTAAATTGGACCAAGAAATACTTTTTAAAATAAATTTATGAAAATAGTATTCGAGAAGTATATAAGTTAAGTAGAGTTAGATTATAAATAAAAATAATTAAATTATTATATTATTAGCAGCTAGACGGCTGATCTCAGCTATTTCTATCAGGTCGTGAAAAAGCATTCATCTTTTCGCAATACGTATTGTTATTGTCTCATTTACAAGGTAATATTGTTCTTAAAGTATTGTACAACAGTCAATGACGATATAAAGTAATAACGGATCTCGCGTAGTATCAACAATGGAGCCAAAACCACAAGGTATGCTCGGCGCTCACAAACTTGCTAACGCCCGATTAATAACAACGAAGTTCTGTATGAACGAAACTGAGCAAGTTGGCTTGTTAAACCTCGGTGCTGCGTGCACACTATGCTTCAACATTAAACATTCGTATTTTCAACTCTATTTCACAGAAACAATATTTGATCTACTTTAATTTTTTTATTAAAATCTTTTTATCCAACAATAGTAGAAGGCAGAATTTTTCTTATGATATTTGATAAAAATTTGAATTAGTCTGACATTTTTTCATTGCTTCTTACTTATAGAAACGGGTTTGTATGTTTAACATATTTACACTCGCATTCATTTTATTTTAGAGTTGCTTTAACCTTTATAACATTTACTCGTAAGTAATTTATTTTATGCTCAAATATATTCAGTTATTGTTTATTTTAAATGGTTTGATTTGCTATATCTTTATTATATTGTTAAAGATTTAAAAGATTTTTAAAAATATTGTAACATATGATAAATTTATAAGAAATAACAAATTCTTTAAAGAATTTAGTTGTAAAACTGAAAAAAAAAAACTAAATGGAAATACAAAGCTATCCTTTGATGTCGTTTTAAACCGTTACTGATAAGTAGGATTTAGGAACGAAGAACCTATTTTAGGAGGATTAACAATTTCAAAAAATCATCCCAAAAAAATGATGTTCTTAAATTATTTTACTAACTTAAATTAAAATAGTGGTTTAATTAAGACACTTACTTAAAGCACAATTTAAATTTATAACACCCTTTATATAAATAAAATGAAAACGTTAAAAACATTTTAATATTTTTTTTTGGCATATTTATTATAATCATATTAGTCATAAATCGTTCTCTGTAGAAAATTCAGTGCTTCTCGTTAACCAAAACAAACTGATTTTTATTCCCTTATTTCAAACCAACAATATTATATAAAAAAATATATAAAAAAAATATCCTAAATTAAAAAAAATATAATAATAATAATTACAATAAAATAGAGTTACTTATTAAATTTGGGAAATTTGATATAATTTGACATTATTAAACATTTGAAAATTTGACCTACGAACATTATCAAGTTGTAACTTATCTACATGATTCCTAATATTATAATAAAACGTGAAATATTATACTATTAAAAAAATATATACGAGGACGAAGAACTATGAAATGTCATAATTAGAGATATAAGACGTATAGAAATAATTGAATTGAATATAAAAAATTGTACATGATAGCCGATAAAGGATTTTGAATTTTTGGAAATTAGTATTTTTGCTTAATATTGCTGGCACATTCAATTAAAACAATCAACTTGGTCGAACCGTTGACGTTAACGAAGATTGTTTATCATGAATACGGGATTCAACTAACGACTGACGTAGTGCCAATATGCCAGAATGAAATTTATTGTTAGTTTATCATTTATGGCTTCAGTTGCTGGTTACCGATACCATGTCAAAGTTGATAAGATATTTCCTGTCTCAATACAATAAGATTTTGAATCAGCTACACGTTCGTAGCATTGCACGAAAACTAATTAAATACTCAGTAAAGTTAGTATTTCTTTATACATAGATATATGCATATAAAACTTGCAACATTTATTATGAAATTACTAAACAAGTGATAGTTGATTATTTTAACGACAATTTTGATAGTATTTAAATAAACTTTATCCTAAACAATCTTTAGATTGCAAAAAATATGTTTTATTTATCACATAACAAATAAGTACATAAAAAAATATGTTTACTTTTAATTATATATATATACATTTAACGTAAAATATATATGCAAATAAAAGCATAATCCATAAAGATATGATAAAAGCAAAATTTGTGAGAACTATTTACTCGTGTACAAGTCTATTTGATTTATCTGGGTATAGCATGTCTGACACTGTTTTATGACGCAATCGTTATTTTCGAGCTCATGCTGGATAAGTTCATAACAGATCCAATAGAAACGACGTTCAATATTCACTATTAATAAATTATTTCTTCGCAAAGTTTTATTAATCTTAATTATTTTTGTTTAAGATACAAGATTGACTTATTTTTATTTTTAAACAATGCAATATGTCTCTTATATTTAAACGACGTAATTAAAATTAAAGTATTTTGAAACAAAACCTTAACGTCGTCTATGTATTGCCGAATTGATGATGATCCAATGATTTGTAAATGCCATTTTTTAATACTAAAAAATGGCATTTACAAATCATCGGACTACCCGCTAGTGATAAGTTGGAGCAGGGTTGATATAAATATGAGCTTGGAAAACTCGTGTTTCACAGAGGCGAAGTTTAGCTACCTTTATTATGATCGTGGGCGGTAAAATTTAGACGAAATGTCGACATTTTCAAAAGGTTCTATAAAACACAAAAAACCTAAGTTGGTCTGCTTCCGTTAATCATGTACATATTTTAAGGTGTCTAAGGCTGATTCATCTTAAACCTGACTGAATTAAATATTTAAAAAATATAAACGTTTTTATTTTTTAATTTCAAAGGTAAAAAAATAGTCATCATAAACTTTCAACATAATACGCCATCCTAAAATATATCTTAGTTTTTTTGATTTCATAATTAGTAAGCGAGTGATATGTTGCACAAATATATGTATAAGTACAAAACAAAATAGAGAGCCAACTTTAACATTATATTAAGTTTTCGACAGATGTATGGAACACATTGGTTGCATTAACGCTGTCCCGAAGACATTACAAAAGCCATTCCCTTATCTAATGTACTCACAAAATTTATTTAACTTCCCACGCCCTTATATCGTAGGAAGATGTCAACAAGAAATAACACCAATTCAGTTGAGGTTCAATTCGTATTTATTTTATCGTCTCAACAAGCAATATGGGGTTTTCCTAACAGCTACGAAATAAATATCAGGATGTGTGTTACGGTACATGATTAATGACATGAATTTATTTAGAAAGACTGAATTTAGTTAGTTATACCATCTTAATATATATAAATTAAGATGGTATAACTTGACGCCTGAACTACATAACCGATTTTAATGAAATTTTGTAGGTATCTATTGTTTGGTTCACTTAAAAGATAGGATACTTACTATCCCAGTCTATTTATTATTTTTTGCAATTTTTTTTATTTATTATCTGACTGTCACGATTATCTGTTAGTTCCATACGATTCTAACAGATGGCGGTATAAGGGTATTTGTTGACTGGATTGAGGAAGTATCCAATAGATGGCGCTTTGTTAAAGTATAAACGTTTTATGTAACCTAAAATACACCACCACTACATGTTGCCGAGGCTAAAGTATATGTTAAATTTTTATAATAGTAAAAGTAATACTATGAAATTCAATATAAATATATTATGATTTTTATTCTATGCATTAACATCAGAAAAATACATAGTTGACAATGACAGTGTGAAAGTAAACAATGAACTTATTCATAACGAATTCATATTAAAATTTTAACTTTCAGCACTCCTTTTCAATATAAACTTAAACTATGACAAATCTCATATTTTGATCTTATTCTTTTCTAATAGTATATATAGTATGACAAAGTTTGTTTGTTTGTGACTTTATACTTTATAAGTTAATTTGTTGGAGGTGATTAAAGTTATTTATACGAATCTAATAATTCCTTGACAAATATTAAAAAATGACTTTCACGGTGAATCTAGGTTATATTATATTATTTCCTTGATATAATGGTAAAGCTTTTTACGAAGAGCAATTTTGGAAATAAAGTTGACCAAAAAAAGCTCTAGCAAAGAAGATTCTTATGAGCCCTGTATTCTAAATCTTTCGCGGACGGAGTCGCGGGCAACAGCTAGTGAGTTATAAAAAGTAACAATTTCAGTTTACTATTTTTTAATTTTTACTGTACAACCTGCAATGAAGAGGATTAGTTGGTTAAAACTCATATCATTCCATGACTGTAAACACGAATTATCATAATATTTACTGTATAAAATTAGAGATTTCTAAATATATATGCCTGGGTATATTAAACTTTTATTTATTTTAAATCATTGCTAACATCATTTACAGATAACTTAAATCAGTTTAAAGTATTATTATTATTTCTTCTATGAACTAGGAATCGACTACAAAAATGCTTTTATTGCATGGCTGAACAACAACTTAGATGTATTTTTAAGTAGTACTTAAGTAATACGTAAAAGTAAGTTCTAAGTTCAAATTCAAAAGTTCTAAGTTCAAAATGATTCTTTGGCGCACAAAGAAAATAAATATTTCATTTATAATAGTTATTTCAATTCAAAAATATAATTCAACGTGTCCAGTCCATTAACAATGAAAAAATTTACAAAAGAACATTTAAGGAGGGAATAAAATTTGATTGTGCTATAAATTAACCGGCCCCTAAGGTAAGCTTCGCAATCTGCATTAGTCAAGACGCACTTCTTTCCAACGTTCAATGAAATTTCATGGCCGGTTGCCTGGAGAAATTAAATGGACAAAGATCTGAAATATTTAAATTGAATACTCTTTGCTTATTTTATGATTAAATTCACATAAAAAATATATAAATATATGATTGAATTCTAAAATTTCACTACAGAAATAGTTATAAAACAAGATTCTATGAATGATTTAAAGATATATTTTATCCTAATTATTTAAAAAATACTAATATAATCGACGAAAATGAAATTAAGAATTGTTTTTTTTTGTGCTAAGGACGCGTTTATGAAGCATATGGGTAGTATCACAAAACTACATTGACAAAGCTTGACACATACGTATGTATAGTCGTGAAATAATAGCTATATGAAACAATTTTGATAGTTTGAATTTACTCGTTTTTCAAATATTATACTTTTAATAATTTAAATTATTTTATTTTTCATGTTAAATATTATGTTTTTTTATATGATATTAGTATTGTTTGTGACCTGAAGGTCCAAACGTTGAAGGCTTCTAGATCTCCTACACGAAGTAGGTTAGGTTAGCCGAGTTTAGGCTTGTTACAGTTTTGATAAGATCTCTCTATCAGACTTAACGGAGTGACCTGAATGTATACTTATGGATGGATGCTATTGGATCTACTAGACCGATTGAACCAGGTGCACCAAGTTTTGGTTTGTTTTGATTTGTTGGACTTAGGACTTCAGGGAGTGACCTGAGACTATTGATAAGAATATGGCCACCGCTGGTATGTGTTTAAAAAAACTTCACATACATTTTTAAATTTCTAAATCCGTTCCTCATCACAATTTTTGCATCCTCGCCTGGTTATATTACGTCAAAAAGTCTAGCCCCTTGAAAATAAAAGGTATTCTTTAAAAATAATTTATTTTAACAACGAAATTTTTGTAAGTTAATATCTGAAAACTATATAATAATAATAACGTGTTCCTTTGCGAAACGAATACGTTTTTCGTTTACGCATTCTTGTACCAAACGTAAACGGTTTTCGTTTAATAGTAGTTAAAATTGAATTATTTATTTTAGGTATTATCTAGGTACTAGGCATGTCTAGAGTATCAACGGTATTACTTATCATATAAATGGTAATTATTTACATACGTAA
The DNA here is from genome assembly GCA_963555665.1 of Dircenna loreta. NCBI lineage: Eukaryota > Metazoa > Arthropoda > Insecta > Lepidoptera > Nymphalidae > Dircenna > Dircenna loreta. The sequence continues at coordinate 1,155,740 of OY743099.1, read as the reverse complement.
GCTTTAAGGACGCGTTTACAGTTTTGCCGAAAATCATCAACTTTTAGGTACATATTGCTACAAAATCAAACTTAACGTGATAAATCTGTACTAACAGCAGATATAATGTATTTTTTTTTAAATTATTAAAAAAAGATATAACACAAAAATGACTAACGTACGTACGACTACGTATTTTTTTCAAACTACCCAATTAAAATATTTTATAAGTGCATATATTGATATTATATCAAAAGCCCAACTGTGAACATATGTAAATAATCGAGAAATCTAATTTAAAATTACGTTTGTATGTTATAATTCTCAACATACCCACAATTTCAAACACCTATATATTTGATGAAAAAATTGAATAATAATACTTAAGTTAAACATTAAAACTGGAACTAAACACATAATTCGCTAGGACACAATGAACACTGAAATGCTGAAAGCTGTCGAGGAGCGTACAAATGTGTCTGATTTATCTGACGCATGTCCGACACTGTTGTTGGCTCTATCGTTGTTTTCAGGCTGTTGAGCTCATCAGCGATTCACTCAAAGCGAGCGTCCATAATGTTTGTAAATGATTTGAAATAGACGCACGAAATGTTTTATTATGCGCCATGATTACCGGCAGACGGACATGCATTTTTTTTAATTACGTAAGATTTTATAATTTTTTTCACTATTTTTAATAGATTTCGTAATTTATAGCAAGTTGTTTTTTTAAATGAAATAGCAGAAATAGTAAAATATAAATTATTAAATATAATATTTCAATTGTCAAAAATCTAAACTTCTCTCTCCAACTCATAGACGTCGCCACCGTTCCGATAATAACGAATATGTGTACAATGTCAAATGCACGGATGTGGACAGCGATTCGTTAACTCAATTATATAGCGACGGGAAGATATCCCAAAGGCCGCTGTTTTGTCTCCCTGCCCATGACACTTTATTTTTTATTCAATATTTAAATAAAACTTAGAATGGCTTTACAAGTTTATATTTTTTTTCAAACTTATCTTGTTGTGGTATCTTTTTAATGTTAATCTATACTGCAAAAGCTAAAGACATTGGTTACGATTTTTAAAAGAAGCCTAGAAGATGTCGACATCGTCCGGGTAAAGACGAATATATATAACAATTTTAATAGTAAGTAATTTCATTCCTCACTATCTCAATAAGCTTATGGTTGTATTTTCGGTTTTGTGACTTTCTTTTATATTTTTTGTCGCGATATTTCAGTATTTGTCCTGTTGTCGAAACAGGATCATTACTGAAATATCGCAACGTTGTAATAGCCTATGCGATTGGAGTACATAGTTAGTGGACATAGGCAATTACACCGTTTGTGTGGCGTTTTTCATCCATAAGGTTATTATTATTTATATTTATGTTATATGTCTAAATGAATGAGGGATTAGTATTTTTATGTAGTTTTAACCTGTATACCTACTATACATTACAGGAGGTTTATTCATTTTGTGGCGGGTAGATGTGAATCTTTGATGCTTTGTTCTGGTTATTGTCTACATATGTACGAATATGACCTCTAACACTTTATCAGCCTTACCAAAGTTTATCAACAACACGGGAGCTGTGCAATGTCTTCCCTGTCATTTGTCAGTGGCACCTAGGATTTTAATTAAAAGATCATAATTTTTGTTTAATTACCTCGAATAACCCACCGCTGTTTTTTAGTTCAAGGTTTATAATATTTTATTATAATTATTTATATCCTTTAATTTTTTCTCAAATCACCAACACAAAGGGTATAGGATATACAATAAGGATGAAAAGTTAAAATCAATAACACACAACTGGGTACTACTGAATGTCTCGCAACAAAAGGCCTACAGAAATCTACTGTTTCAATTAAAAGATATATGAGATTTCGTCCTTTACTCCTATAGTAGGTACATACATAGTGGAAACAAAAAATAATTTCTACTACAACTACTTAATTTTATAAAATATTTGGTAACAAAAATATTTTATCATATAATTATTCTTATTTGCACCATATGCTTCACTGGATATATTGAGTCAAATTTAGAGAAATTTAGAGAAACGCGAGTAACTGAAGTTCAGTGAAAAATACTACTGACCATTTTTATATTTAAGGTTCTTGAGGGAACATTTTTGTTCATACTTTGTCTTACAAAAAAATCCTTTAAAGAGAGACGATGCTTAGAATTCCTATAGGCTTATTAAATACTAAACAGCCATAGGATACCTTAGTGGAATTAATATATATATATATATTAATTAGTTATTAGTTATACTTTGGGGAGTTTTAAATATATATAGGTTATAGACGACAGAAATGTCGAGATATCAAACGGCTTATTTTTATGATGTCCATAAAAATTTGCCAAAGTCACAATTTGGCAAATTGCAAAACAAAACAATTTGCCAAATCTTCCACGGTATAAGTATAAAACCGCTGAAGTTATTTCTACAGTATTTACTCAAACTAATTGAAAACAAAAACGGATCCAAATGAATCGTTCAATTGTAACAATGTCCATTAATCACCTAAGTGTTCGACAAACTGTGATCAATTCTTTACTTTTAACTTTCAAAACTTTAAATTTGTCAGTGTTGGTAACCTTATTGCTTACATTTTTTTTCATATCATTATACATTTTAAGTAAACAGGTTACACATTTATTTATAATAAAATAATAATATCAATTAGTTTGTATCATGTTTCCGACCGTTAATCGTAAAAATGTTTCTTTAAGACATCGTTGAAAATATTATTTTCTTTAATTTCATAATATCATGTTGGCAGTCCTGAAAAATAATCATTACAACTTCCATTGTTACTCTATAAACCGGCAACAACAGTTATATTTGTTGAAAAATCGGAAATAAGCAATTAAAAATATCTTTTACTCTGTATCTAATCCTAAGTAAATTAATTAGTGTAAACATTTTTAAAAGTCATTATTATAATAATTATTGGTGCAAGTAGTATATTAATTAGATAAATATTAAAAATATTCTACCATTGATGCCTTTTGATAATAATAAAAAAACTTTACGTTCCCCAGTTGCGCCTAAATTTATTGACATAAAATGTATTACGATATTATATAACCGTTCAAAAAAGTTAAACGGCATATCCGGTTAGGAAAATTAGACATCTAACTGATATAACAGCTAGGTTAGTTTATTTTGCGTACTTCTATAGTAGGTATTATATATTATGTTACTCTGCTCTGGGGATCAGATATAAATTCGTAACTAATTTTTATTTAAAAGAGCAGTTTGAGGTATATTCAACATAGGTCCTAGAGAGCCCCATAATATTGTTTTCAGACTTTATAATGCGGACGCTGACTCTATAAATATAGAGTGATGGAAGCTGAGTGATGGAAGAAATGATCAGAATTTTTAGATAATAAAATATAATTAACATTCGTAAAAAAATTGCAAAGATATTATATAAAAAGTGATTTTCATAATATAAATACTTAAATATAATTATAAAAATAGTGTCTACGTTGTCTGACTGACAGACTCATTAAAAGTTATTATTGGACAATAGAATTATTTCAAAGAATATTTAGTAAAAATGGCTAAACTTTTTCACAATCTAGTAGGATAAAAAATTTAAAGGTTTTATTAAGCGCGTACTTATATCTTGAGTTTATTATAATGGTAAGAAATATGTTGACGGTTTGACAATTACCAACTTGTTGCATTCTTATATTATATATGTTACATTACTGGTATTACTTTCAAGGCGTTGTTTATTGGCGTTCAAAGTTCGAAGATAAGGCAATTTTTTATTTTTATTGTTTTGAATGTTTCAAGTTAGAATCATGTAGGCCCTTGCAAATATTAAAGCATAGAACTAGTAATGGCGTGGTTTATGATAGGTTATATGAACTCATGAGTCTATTAAGACTACCAAGAAATAGGTTGATCTTTTAGTACTTGTCAGGTCTTACAGTGGTTTTTTTGCTTATTAAACTTACAATATTTCTATTTCACTAATTATTTTTATAACTTATTATATTATATCAGTAAATATACATGTTTTAAAATATTTTTATTTATTCTTATAAATTACATATGTTGATTAAAAAAAATAATGTATCTTTTTTATTTCATGCATGGATTTGGGATATTAATAAATGTAAAGAGTATTCGAAGAATATCTAACTGTCGGACTAAAGGGTGCTTCTACGATTTAGCCTGGTCGTGTAGCTCTGGCGGCAGTCATTATCGGTCCGATCTTAGATTTATTGTCTTTTTTACGCCTTTACTTTCCGTCGAATTGATGCCACCGGAAAAATAACATCTCTTTGAGGAAATATCGTTTGTGTTTAATAGAGCTTTGGTATTCTAATAGTAGGTAACATGTATATTTTGTGGAGAATATATTTCAAGAAGTCAGATTTCAAAAACGTTACAGATTATTATCATAATATTTCTTATTAGAGTGAAGCATTCATTTTTGAAGTAATTTGGATATCTTATTTTTTTGTATGAATCCAAACTAGTTGGTTGCATTCAATATGACTAGCATAGTGGCAATTATGCTGAGCCAGTTGTTGTTACAGTTCCAGATACTCACACCAAGCTTGGAATTTACTTTCGCACTTTAGATATAACGTTTCAAGGGCAAAAATAGATGTCAAAATATAATTACAACAAATGGCAATTTCTCTATACTCTATATATTTTAATGCCGATATTATTTATCCTTTTACAAACACATTGAAAACGTAGAGACTACAAAGCATTTTAATGAATCGTTTCATACAAACAATAACCGTTAATCACTCGAGTGATTTGCAAACCGTGGTACAATGTATTACGTTTAGCTTTGTTAGGTTTTTTGTTTTAGTTTTATTAAATGTTTTTATTTAACTCGCTTTTTTCCTGTCTATTGGGCACATTTTGTAATCGTTTTTAGAATTCGTGGCAATATGTCTACATGTATATTTTCATCCTGTATTTTCGTATAGAATAAAATATCAAATGTGTTGAGGACACTTAAAAAATAAACAAAGGAACGCAATGGATTGATACTATGGGATATACCTTCTTCTTTCTCTTCTCTTCTCTAGTAAAGAAGAAGATGGAGTAAAAGATAGTTACAATTATCAAGGAAAGATGGTAACACTGAGAAGCAGCTACGCAGCAGCGGGTCCAACAAATACTTTATTTTAACTTCTTAGCTTTTACTTAACTAAAAATAATAGTTTTTTTTAATTTTTACATTTCATTAACAGTTTTTTTTATGATAATGCAACTTGTTTTTTTTTTATTATTTTCTTCTAGTATTAAATATTTAATATTCTCTTAATAAGACAAAGTTCAAAACAAAAAAATATATATATATTAATTGAATGGTCATATATGGCTAACTATTCAATTAATATAAATTGTTTATAAACAAGAAAGAGAACTTAATTAAGTTTCATCGTAAAAATTCTGTCTCTCTCGTGTGTTTTATAAGAATAAATATTTATTAAATTATGACTTTTATCTCAGTTATGATCTTAGACCCAAATTCGCTAGCCACTGTTTGCTAAAATAACTCAAAATTAGCTTTTTTTGCTGATTCAAATTGTTGTATATTATTTGCTGCATTATTGTTCATACTTTGTACAAACTATTTCAATAAAATCATAAAGTATTTTTACCTTAAAATATATTTTATTTGTAGTCGTTATTAAAAAACATTTTTAACGTGAAAAATATTATAAGTGTATCTTGTTTTTGTGCTTAAAAAGGCTTTATTTAAAAAAAATAATAATCTTTTGAGTTGCTTACCGTTTCATTATTGTCAATATTAAGCATTTATATCTTTATTACATCAAAGTTATCAAAACAAGGTAATGATAAAACTAAATCTCTAACAATTAATCAAAATTTTGGTGAACAGACTTATCCCTCGGTGATATATTAATTATATCACGACGTAGCAAAAGCACCGTCTTCAGACACATTGTAACGTAATATCACGAACTAATGACTTCCCCGAGGGCCCACTGATACGTACCTAGCTGCGATCGAGGTTATAAAATTAAATTAATATAAATCTGAATTAAATTTGATTATAATTCTGTTAAAATTAAAAACTAATTTGATGGAAAAACTGTACCCCATGTTCACAAGTAGGGATGTGTTAAATTAAAATGTGTTAAATTAAATTGTGTAAGTAAGTGACTTATGAGTTAAAGTAAGTCGTTCGTTTTTACACTAAAATTATATGATAATTCATAATGGGCTTAAATTTATTAAAGTATTTACCTAATAAAATAGTTCCAAGTCAGAATCTGAATATTAAATATTTAATAAAATTACGTTATAAATTTTTAACACATAACTTAAAACAGTAATTCAAAAAATATTTATGTCTGTTTATTTGTACAACATAAAAACTAATGAATTTAAACGAAATGTGATGTGGTGTTTCATTAATTTTTACTAGAATATCTATTCCTGGAAGGGAGCCTATTTTCTTGAGTAAGATTCACGGTGATACGGTTTCTAAGTTTTGTAAGGAGATCGACAGTACCAGCAGCCCAAACAAATGTTTATAACCTGAAGAAAAAGTTAGAATTGCGTTCTAAAATGGTGGACATACGGGTACCTATATTTTCGTTACACCGGAAAAAAAATAGAAATAAAAAAAGTTATTTTGTAATTGTATTTATGTATTTAGAATTTTATACTTACATTGAATAAATTTGGGTGTTTTGAGATAACTGACTTTAGAGATATAAGATACGTCAGAACTAAAATAGATGTTACATTAATACTTACGTACAGTACACAAGTTGCGTTAAAAATCATGACATATCTTGTCCATGAAGATATTAAAGACATGTGATGTGTCTAAATAGGTAAAATGAAATTGTGATTTGGTGTAAAGGAAAAAATCCTTTAAGTCCTACCCGATACAAAGATTCCATAAATGACCAGAACACAGAACGTTCTTAACAGCTCTTCATGTCTCAAAGATAATGCTAAATTTGACATTTGAATACTATTGTTACCTTGTGTCCTAGATGAATAGGTCATCTCAAGCAATCTACAATTTAATTACGACCAAAGACAAAGACGGTTGAAACTACAAGGCCTTGTAATAAAGATGTGAGTCAAATTAAAAGCTATTCTGACTAAGTAAAAGGACGATATTTTTTAAATAGCTGCAATATTAAAATATTTTAAATTACGTTAATTAACGTGTCTCAATTCTTATTTTTATTATGTAGTAACAATATTAAACAAAATATAGTATTTAATTAATTTTTAAGAACCATAATTAAAATCATTAGTTTTTTCAAAACGAATATTTCATAATGCAATAGAAAATGGCGTCATATATATTTATAGTTGTATTAAATATATTTTAGTAATTATTGTATTAATTGTTACGCTAATATTATATATATATAATATTACAGATTATTAAAAATAATTAAAAATAATATAAATGATGTACACCTTGTAAAAAGTTTCAACTGCTTTTTCAATTTTTATATTTAAACTTTCGTGAACCATGACTATTATATTTACCCGGCTGTATTCACGTAGAAATTAAATCGGAATGTGCCCGACAAGACTTCTTGTGAATGCGGGAAGTGTTACGTAGGGGAAACTCGTCGAAACGTTAATATACGGATCACCGAACATATACGTAGTGTTAAAAATTTAGACAGCAATTGCTCAGCGATAACGGAACACGTCTTAGATTCGGGAACGGCGCATTTCATAAGTTTTGACAAAGCGTCCGTATTCGCAAGGGAAAAGTTTTTAGTACCGCGTAAAGTACGGGAGGCTATCGAAATTAGTCGTATACCGAACTTCAATAGGGATAGTGGTTGGACCTTACCATCGGCGTGGAAACCGGTTATCAATACAATGAAGAGCAAGGTCTATTCAGAAGATTTTAAAAGTGACACGGTGAGTTCAGTGTGTACACAACGGGTTACAACGAGTAACGAAGACCTGCAAGAGACCTCCGAAGACATCACTACATCTTCCCTCCCCCACCGCCACCGCCACCTTCGCGTCGGGCCCAGAGAGCTGGACAACTAATACCATTTATACAAAATTTATTAGATATATGATAATGTATTTTTTAAACAGAATATTTCTTCCCCGTTTTTCCCTTGCCTTCTATATACAAATCAATTAAAGTTTACAATGCACTTAACATATACACATATAGTCAAAATAATTAAAATATTCAAAGGTAAACAATTATTACATTTAATTTAACTACAGGAAATCATCTTCCCTAAAAATCGTAAGATTTAAGCAAATAGTGCCAAATATAATTTTGTAATTGCATTAATTTGGCACAGGTGTTAAATGGTTTGCAATAATCTATATGAAATATATGACGTATATGAAATATATGACGTATATGAAATATATGACGTTTATGAAATCCCTTGATTGCCTTAGTTTAGAGGCTCCGTTTTCACTGATCGTAAAGCTCGATCGCGTTACGACGGAACATGTATTGCACCATAAAATGTCAGGGGATAATAAGTAATTCATTAACGGGAGGATTACTTTAACGTACCGCGAATAGTAATCAAATAATAATTAATACTTGTTACATAATAAATTGATTTATCATAAAATATAGCAATACAATAATAAAGTTTAACAACTAAATACTTATACAATTACAACACTTACTTAATTAAATAAAATTAATATTTGTAGTGATTTTAACAGCATTACAATAATAATTCATTAATCATGATTTACAAAATTTGAATATTATTTCCGTACTAATGTTTCATTTGGTGCTGGAATTGCAACTTTTAAAACTATAATATAATTTTATTTAGCTGATAAGAGACGAAGCTTCTTAGTATTCCCTGGATTCACCGTGTGGATGCCGGGCCCATGGCGTTGCAGGGAGAGGAGTGCAAACAGCCCCTGGGACTTGCAACCCAAGTGTAGGTTTTAGGGGCCCCTTTAAAATGGGCATTCACGCTCACCTCAACTGGTTGCGCTTCTCTCCCTACCTAACCAAATTTGGAATGAACCTACTAATGCCGCCTTTGAAGTATCTCATGTAATAGTTATCTCATAATATTTATCATATTATCAATAATTTATCATCGAAATTGAATGATAATCATCTTTAGATTACTGGAAAACTAAGAAGTTCTATTTTGTTAGTTTACTCATGCGTTTCTAACCATTGATATTTATGGTTAATCGCTTCTGTCTTAAGCCGTAATCTAAAAAATAAATAGTAATACCGTAAGAAGAATATGAAATTAGTTATATTTATCCTATTAAATTAACAATTCAAATGAACATTCTAATTTGCCACCAAATACTTATGAAAAATGAATTTATTTCTTAAGAGGTTCTAAAACATCTTGGAGTATTTCAATACGTCCTAGCAATGTATTGTTTACGGATCATTTCGTATGTGATTGCCTTATGCGAGGCCAGTCGCCAGACATTACTGAAACCGTTACCTTATCTAAAGTCCGTCTTGAATTTATCTAGTTTTCTATTGCCGTAATTTATTTGAAACGGCTCGATAAAGTTGTCAACAGGAATGGATCTGGGGCCAATTTCGGAGAATGAGGCACAAAAAGTCAATAGCTTTTTTAATCTTAAACTTAAGGTGGCTTGAATAGCATTGAAACCCTTTATAATTGTGTTAAAACGTGTTTTGGAGCCTAAGTGGTATTTCTCCTTCATTGCTAAAAGTTTTCATGTATTTTTGTTTTGCTTACAAAAATACAAAACGCAAAACTAACTATCAGAAAGGATGTCCAGTGTGTCAAAGCTCTGGCATATTAAGTTAATTCCGTAAATAATTATAATTAGTATTTAATCCTCTTAGCATAAGTAAGTGCTTAAGTGGATATTAATGATGATTGAAGATATGTATGATTGTCAAAATCTAATCAAATACCAGTCAAATTTGAAAAATGTTTGTTCGTCCTTTACAACTTTTGTTATTGTAAAGAATAATGATGTTTCTTTTTCAGATTCGAATCAGTACTTCTGAGCAAATATACCGAACGTGTACTCCCTTTGTTGTCACCGCCGCCGGATTACTCTACTTATTTACTAAATTTAAGTTCAAAAAATATCATTAAGATAGCTGTCAAAAAATTAAAATAAATAAAATATAGGTAAAATACTGTGGAGTTATCAAAAAACAGATAGAACTGTGACATATAAAACGGTTGTAGTAAAATAGTAGCCTAATGCGTGGATTCATCCAAGGTGGTCTGTAAGTCGTACCTATTATAACTTATTTCTCTCCCAAACTAACGCATTATCATATTTGTTCTACAGTATCGGTCTCAGGATGGATGAGAAAATCCACTGAAATGCCTTTTGTAAAAACCTACACCGCCTCGTACACGTGAACTAACCTTTTCTGGCCTTGATTTGTGGTGTTGATAATAGTTAAAGGTAGCATTTGAATATCTATCCATATCCGTATAGGTTTATTATTATTTTTTATATTTATAGAAAATTTAAAGAAGTTTAAAACGGCTATATAAATATGTTCAAATATATTTTCTACTTTTAGATACACGAATATAATTATAGAAAAACTAATGAACCGCAGTAGAATATAATATATATATTATATATAATATATATAATAATATATATATATATATATAATATATATAATATAATAAAAATGTACTGTTGTGCAGACGTACAAAAATACCGATTTGATTTCGACCTCGATTACTAGGTGTTCATTATTGTTTTCCCGGGAGAGGATTTTAAACGGATGATTTAAAATTGCATTTTTCTAGAAGACAGCGATGTTGCAGTACCATTCTGTGATATATATTATATTAATTTATTATCGTTAATAGTATTATTATTATTAAATTTGTTTCGTTAATGTGAATAATATTTAGATGAATGTATTTTTAATAATTACTTTTTAAAGATAACAAAATTATTAAATTATTTTCGTAACTAAATCCGAGATAATGACAAACTGCAATATTAGTTCATTAATAATGAAAAGTGATACGCGTTCTAGGTTGATTGAGCGACTCCACATTGAATTTACAAATTAATAGTTCGACAGCGATGGTGATAACGCAAGCCTTGCTACAATTCTTATTTTTATTATTGTTTTACACTATCTTGTCTTGTTTTATATACGCGAATATATTTTAGTGTCGCATGTCGAGTGATGGTATTTATATGGTCTTGGGTTTACAGCTCATTTTGGAAGGGATCATCAATAGTGTAAATGCGTGGAATAAATTAGGTAAATAATGCGTCATATAATATGTATCTTGTTTTTATTCAAGCTAGAAAACCCACTAGTTAAGTAACGTTTTGCTGTCGGTGTTAATATTATTTTCAATATTATCATTTAATAAAATGTAATAAACATGAATTTACTTACTCTTATGAGTAACCTATTATTTCTTATAAAGGCCTTATCTTAAAGATTTACGTTTCATTCTGAATTCGTTTATTTTTTGCAAAAATATATTTTTGTAGTATTATTCTCTATAAATAAATATTTCATATTTTAAGATTACCATTTTATTTGTGTTTATTAAATAATATTTTTAACATGTGATACAGTATTTATTATTTTACTTTTAATAGATATTTTCTGTGAAAATATAAATAATAATAAACCTTGAACACGATATTGAGCAAAAATAATTTATGCAACATTTTTATATTACATAATAAAAAAAATGTAATAGTAAATTTATAAAATTATGGTAAATAAGGCTGGATTTAAGAATATTTTCGAACTAACTGTACGCGGGATGAATACTTTATAAATTTGAAAGCAACGCATCATCTTAGTGAGGTGAGAGGGCGCAGCAGACGGATCAAACTTGTAGTAAGTTTATCGTGGTTTAAATAAGAATTTAAGCTCCCGCTTAAACTGTAATACCTGAAATTACAGAATGAGCCATATAGTGGTAATACAAATTTATTGGACAGTTGTTTACGATATTACGTTTATTAAAAATATAAATTTTTGATTGTGAATGGATTGTTAGATCCCTTTTCGTGACAAAAAAATTTTGTAATGAATATTTTATGGAGATCGTAGTGAGGAAATCTAAATAATATTTAACAGTTGTAGGGTATGTTGTGTGTTGAATTTTAAAATACTTTAGGTTTTTTTTATTAATTTATATTAATAAAATGTACACTAATACGACAAATTTATAAATTGTTAATTGTTTGTTGATACATTTATTCAAGGGCGTAAAGAGCTTCTCAAATTATGCACAGTGTGGCATATTTGAAAATAATTTTCTTATTGTATTGTAAATAATTTCCCCAGTGGAGAAAATAAACACCAGAAGTCATTACGCAGCGGCAGCTATTTTATGGCTCGTACATTATTGTAAGTCACCACGACGTCACGTGAAGTGGCTATGAACGTGTTAAAAATAAAACAAAGTATTGTTAGAAGATAATGTTTATTTACAAGATAGTGTCATAAAAAAATGACTTTTTCTTGATCTCTGATCAGTAGAAATGTAACTTTACCTGTGATAGCTCACACTCATACGGTCACGATCGAGATAAACAGAAAAGATGACTCTACCAAATAAAACATTTTTGCTTGATATTTAGTTTATAAATTAATGTAATTTATTTATTATTAATAAGATAATTTTAATTAATTAGTCAAAGGAAAAAATGTTTTGAATAAATAACGATATCACGTTTCCACAAAGTTATTTTTTTCCGAATTTCATGAATGTATCCACAGAGTGATTTTGTAAATTCTTCTTCATTTTGATAAATTCAACACTACCAAATACACGATTTCGACACATAGCGTGTATTTATCCTTTTATCTTCAATATCCCACATGTCCGAACGAAGCGCTTTGGGTAATCTTTTTTAAGTCGCACAGCAAGAGAATGGAACCGCTTGCCTGCGTTCGTGTTTTCATCCGGTTTCAATGTGGGTCTTTAACGCGAAAGTGAATAGGTTATCACTAAAATAGAATTTTTACCTCTTACAACCAAATTAAAGGATATATAACAAGCTTACACTTATAATGAACTTTGAATTCTATATAACAGTTGTATGTAACAGTTATAATTACTCATTGCCATTTAAATATCAATAAGTAAAACGTAAATTACGTGGATGAAATGTGTTGAAAGTTGTGCTATTTGCCTAACTTCGGGCTACTATGCTACTTTCGACTTTGAAACTAATAGTTTTGAATATCAATTGGCTTTAACTTGAATGTATAATGGCAAAGTAAATGATAAAGTACACTTTATTGACTTACTCAGACCATTAATATAATATTAGTCTTATTTGTGGTGAAAACGTTTTGTGTCGTTACATTTTTAGAGTTGACAGTTAATATTACGGGGAAGCTAAATGTGTGACCTTTGAATTAAGGCGTAATAAACTGACATATTTGTATTAGTATTCATCAAACTTAAGTAAATATATTTACCCATGTTACAGAACTCTTTTATGAAAATAAGATGTAAATTAATTAATTTTAAACTTATTTATATATTATATGCTACTTAATAATTGAACTGCTCGGTCAGTTAATCAATAAGAACAGATTTTATTCCCAGGATGAATGCTCCGTTTTTAATTCTTATAACAAAGACAGCGCATGTCTAAAAATGTTTACTTTTGTAAATGTTTAAATTACAGAAAGACAAATTAATTGCTGCACTAGGTATATTATTAGAAAGTGCAGACTTACAAAAAAATATTATTAAATAAATAAATTAAATTAATACATCCTTTCATCCATTGAAATAGACACTAAGAATTTACGAAACATTATTTAAATAACATTTTTCTATTAGGGACATATAAACACATTTTGTTAGATAAGGATATTGGATTAATATATTAAAACAGAGAAATAATACCTTACGTAGAGATTCGATAGAAACGTATCATCTTGGTAGGATGAAGTGAGATGAAGGGGGATGAAGTTATATAGAGAACCCGACAAGTCGGATTATACTTGTTTTTAAGTTTATCGTGCTTTTAATATTGTTCTCAGGGATTAACCGCTCCGTGTAAGCTTTATTTTCTAAGTTAAGGATAGAGAATGACAACGTGGCAATACAAACTTAATAGGGACTTCTTTATGATTTTTACATCATTTAAAGATATCAATAAATTGTCTTTTGGCGTTCTTAGGTCAGAAATAAAGCATTTCCCTTTGGTATGCCTGGTGGTAAAAAGTTACAAGTTATGCCTGGTGGGTATGCTATTTTTAAGCGCCTGCAACAAAATTGTTCGTATTTCTTTTAGTTGGGTTGTAGTTAACTTTCTGGCAACAATGGACACATTATATATTATATACGTTTAAATTTACCCGTCTTTATTCATGTTAATTTATAGGAATTTGAGTGACCAGTTTCGAACCCATTCGGGATTTTTAATCGAAGCATGACGGACTCGGGGCGTTATCACGTCAAGTAATCTAGAGTAGTATATAAAGTTTGTAGCATAATAATAACGATAGCTTCTAAGCCAATAGCTCATATTAGCAACGGGACGTATTGAATGGCAAAAGTTATGTTAAATATATGTATTTTTTTAAATTTACTGTAAATGATAAACAGTCTAATTAGGTAGAATAAATAAAAACATTCATAAACCATAATCTGCAGGAGTGTTCGGTTAGAGGGCAAAGTTTTCTGTGCCAAAAAAATACTATGACAGCTTTGGCCGATAAATAAAAGGTAATTATCAATTTACTATTACGTACTAGACGTAAATTTCGTAACTTTTGTAAAATTTTAAGAATATTACAAACAAAGCAATGTAATATCATGGCACCTAATATTTTAGAAAGTTTACATTTGGTAAGTAATTGCATATTTATCTATTTTATTTACACTTTTTTTTAGGTTAATATTGAAAATATTTTTACTAACTAGAGTCAACGGACTAACTGTACTATACATATTACTTAATCATAGTAAAATTTATTGTATTAAAATAAGGATGAAAGAAAATTATGCTTGTAAAATTTGTTATAATAATTAATCGTTTTAAAGTTGTATTATCCTATTTAAGCATAATTATTTTGTTGTTTTTCGAATTATTTAATGACAACAGATAAAAAAGCCATCACAATATATAAATAAATCTAATATAATTTCTCATTATTTTTTTATCACAAATTATAGTATGGCTCCGGTGCATAGCTTGACAAACAATAAAAACGAAGCTTTTGATCTTAGTTTGATCAGCGGATTACGTACTATAAAGCTTTATTAACAGCTACAGATGCAGGTTGCCCAGAACAAATCAAAATAAGATCCAGATGGTCTCAAGCACTATTTGCCTAAATCAAATAATTTCACCGACATTTCACTATCAGTGATCCTACCATACAAGATAGTTCTGCACTATACGCGATTTGAACTCCTGAACTGCTTACAAATTTCAATTGGCAGAAACCATTATCAGTTTGTTTATAAAATATGTAATAATATTAATAAAGAGGCTTGCTTCCACTGTCGTTGCCAGCATTTAATTTGACGAGTCTCTCAATGAATAATGTTCATCCCGTTTCATTATTAATGAATTAATATTGTAATTTGGCAATTTTATATCAATTCTTGTGAAAAAATAAATCTCAGAAGTATTTTAATATTCAAAAAGCACTAATTAAAAAAAAGTTTTATCTGAATAATGCGGAACGTGTAGCTTATAAGCTACAGATTTAATAGTAAAATACTGTACATATACTAATACAAATTGGTTGTAATATTGTAACATCACCGTCCTCTAGAGAAATATAATCTTATCCACTCCCCGGAACTCACTTATAAACACCTACAGATCGGAAACGAAATAATAAAATTTGTATGTTTTTACGACTGCGCAATAATACATTATTATAATTTCAATATTTAACACCGCATATTAGTCTTGCTAAAATTTTATTGAAAAAAAAATGTCTCAAATACATATTTATGTATTTAGTTTGAACACATTATCCAATAATCTAAGTTAACTAACTAAATACTAATTAGACATAGTTGTCTATAATATCAAATAGTAATTAAATATTGATTCTTATTTTTTTATATCGTATTTTGTAGTATTTTCGTCCATCAGATTTGCATCGTCCAGTAAAATTTAGAGCAATAAATTTAGTCAAATAAAATGACTTCAAGCCGTTCTTAGTTTTGATTTAAACTTCGAGATTAGAAATTGTGAAATGTGAATCAGAAGCTGTGGCGTTTGCACCGGTTAGAGAAGCCTTTCTGATATCTGTTCTTCATCAGGTTCTAACTCATATATTTCATTGCGATATTTACTATCTAGCGTTGTCGAGGCGTATATCCTGCGGGGATGGTGCAGAAATAGATTTTTTACTGACATCAGATTAATGATAGTAGTAAACTGAATCCCTGGACACATATCGGTTGGACTATTTTTTTGGGTATTTATTGCCCCAGTCTGCTGCAGCCACTTCTAGTGGCAGGGAGCATCACGACAGACTTTAATCCACCTCCGTCTTGTGATATCAGCAGGTTACTAACCTTACCTTGTTTGTCATATTTTAAATAAACACAGAGATATAAATTAATTAACAAAAATTAAAAAAATATATTTTTTGTAAATTTCCTATACTTTTAATAAACTTAAAACATTAACTTAAGAACTGTTAAGAAAACAGAAAGATTCTTATAGGTCCGTCCTAACCATTTTTCTTGCTTTTTGTTCCAACATCTGGTTTTAAAAGCAATCATTTAAAGCATTTGGCAATTTAAGATTTAAACAATTGAAGTCACGTGATTGACATTTGTTCTGAATTTCTTAACGCCATTAATAAATGATCAAAACGTTTATAACGTGGATGGAACGTGTTGAAAATTATGCTAACGGGTTCGGGTTACTGGGCTACTTTGAGCTTTGAAACTAATAGTTTTAAATACCAATTGGATTTAACTTGAAGGTATAATGGGAAAGTAAATGATAAAGACTGGTAATTTATTAACTCGCTTTATCAACATTATATTATTTTAATTTGTGATAAAAACGTGTTATGTTCTTCGATTTAAAATTTTGTTCAGTTGATATTTAAAAAAAATGGAGGGGATACATCCACAAATGCATAATCAACGCTTAGATTTAAGTTCACGGAACTTGGTGTAGATATTAGCCCATTTGAATATGGTCTACCCTATGACAAAATAAATTAAATGATTTAAAAATATTTTCTAAATTAGATTATGTTAGATTTCACTTTTTAATGTAGTTGCTGGATCGGTTAATACATAAAAATTGGTTGCTTTTACCAAGCTGAAAACTTAATATTATAACTATAATACAAACAAAAAATATAATTTGATAAAACGAATTATATTAAAATTGTAATGAGTTGAGTTATATAAGCAATATTATGTAAATTAAGAATTTAAAAAATTACCGCTTATTTAGCTCCCTTAAATTTTGATGTACGAAGGATCATACGATACATTACAGGAAAATCAGTTCTTGTGAACATACATTTATACATACATACATTTTTTCCAAGAAAGGATTCAAAAGACCATCATTGGAAAGATCGTTGAGGACGCGACTGTGCGAGGTCGCAGGTATTGGAGCTGAACATTTGCTAACAGTTCCTGAACTATTCAGATTCCAGTTTGAAGCGATAATATTCACGCGTTTATATTTAGTGTCCGTTGTGTTTAATTTATCCAGCCACTGAAGTCATTGCACTTTGATTAACCTTATGAAAGTAAAGGGAACCTATATCACCAAAACTAATATTTAATATATGATTACGTTAACAATTTTATATTGATGTGTAAAATATATTTTTGTTAAAAATGTATTGTAATGTTTTTTGGGTAATGTTAATTTAACAAAACAGGTAGGGTGTTTTTAAGGAAACTTTTAATATTTATGCTGACTAAGCTTACGTGGTTAAAGTCAATTTCTAGTATCATGCAATGTAACCGTAACGTATCTTATCGTAGATATCACAATATGGTATCGTAACTTATCATTTCTTTTTTAGTACACAGATGCAATATAACTGGTGAAGTAATCAAATACCTAAGAATTTGAAAATACTTATAAACATGTTAAGATTATTGAAATTTTATATCAAATTTCAATGAAAAATAAACCGATACGAGCAGGGATTTCAAACCTGCAACCTGTGGGAAATCGTAGCGATAATGTAGCTCAATTGGTAGAGCGACGTGGAAGTTCCTCAAAGGTTCGAATACTGCCCCGTAAATAAGTAAATGTGAAATAAAACTTTAATGTGAAATTAGACAGCTAGGAGACAATTTTATAATAAACTAGATTTTTCCGTTCGTCAATATGTCTACTTGAATATATACATTTTATAAGCCACGAAACTCTTAGTCGTTTACTAAAAAAGTCTAAGTAGTTTACTTAAGTCACCGTATACTAAAATAGTTAAAAGATACTTTATAAAATATTTTTGAAAATATCGCGATCTATTTTTCCTACTAATGCCATCTAGTAAAATATTCCTCAACTAAATGCGCTTGTATCTCATTATGATTTTTTTTTACAAATATGTCGCACTACTGTGTTCGTTGTGCTTTTAATTTAAACGTGTTGAAAAATGCATGTTTTTTTCTTCTTATACTAATTTAACAACTTTGCTTCAAATCGATATTGATAAGAAATGTTATTTAAAGCTTTTATATTTGTGTGATTGGAATTCAGACTTTTAAAAAACGGACATCGTTTTGAGCGATATGATTAGTGTTACAAATTGAAATTTTATTTAAAAAAAATGTATGAATCATTCTATTACTCAATACTCCCAGATTACAGCCTAGTTATGATCATATACTTGAGTCTGTAGAATTAAATATAGAGATATACGGTAAAGCGCCAAGAGCTATTTCTCTATTTAGATACGCTTAGACAGCTCAAAAGTCAAATTTGAATTATTGTTATATTTGTTGTATTTAGTTGTGTTATCTCATCTTAATAGTTTACATACGAAGTTACTTAAACAAGCAGAATTATTGGTGTTGTAGATTGTTAATGAATAAAACTCATGCTAGGATTTCCTTGCTTACTGACTACGCATATTTATGCTATATTATGTAAAGCTTTTATTTATTCTTATAATAAAATATACCAGGACGTAAGAACACAATAAATTACAACACATTTTATATAGATACCACGGCCTATTTAGCCGACTAACGCCATCTAGTAGGGTCTATCACAACTACTCATCCGACTTACGCCGCGTATTATTTTAGATATTTTTCGATGGCACGAAAGTGTCGCTATTTGCTTCTTCTTTCATAATCTACAGCTTGTTCAATAATAATTTTAATTTTGATCTGTTACTGATAGTGTGTTTCAAACAGATTCCAAAATATTCCTTATAATAAATGCTTAAACAAGATATCCAAGCTTTATGCTCGAGGCATCAACATACAGATTATAGTTGAAATCTGGGTAATGTCGATTAATTTGTTGATCCAACGACGGGTCTTGGAATCAATAATGCTCATCAAAATTCATTATTAAATTATATAATTTTGTAATTTGTAACTTTTAATTATTTTTTTTTAAATATTTGGTATTCAACTTTATATTTGAAATGAGTAAGATATTATAATGTAATGTACTAAATTGCCGAGAAATTAACTGTTTATTAATTATTTATTACAATTTTATATATAACTTTAATAAAGCCGGCTGTATTTACATATACGTGCTTAAATATAAATATAATTTTATTTGTGTTCATTTTTACTTAATATTATATTATATTACCCTACTGACTAATGACAAAAGAAAAACGATATCGAACCGACAAGACTGTCACCATGGTTACAAAATGGAGGATTAATAATAATATTACAACGGAACATAAAAGTATTTTTAAGAATAGAATTCTTAGTCATTTATAGCTTCTTGCTATCTCTAAAAGTCATATTATGAATATTAATATAGCGTCTCAGAAAAAGATTTAAAAACAAGACACTGCGTGCGAATACTCATCGATTTTTATCGATCAATAGACTCAAGCTAAATTTATAAGTGCAAATACTAAACTTGCGGACTGGTAGGGGAATTTAAATTAGGCGCGATTACCCTAGAAATTCCAAATCCGCTTTGAACATATCACGTGTCGTGTCGCAATTCCAAAATATGGGTGTCAGAGGGTAGAAGGTGGGGAGCGGTGACAGGTGTGGGTTCCCTTGTGGCTTGAACGTTCAGTGCTTCTCGGAATAGCACACTTGTTCTATATTCTGTTAGATTTTTTTTCTTTTATTTTGTTATTTTTTTATATTTTTTATTATAAGTACTATTGTAATTATAATTGTTGTTATTTCTTTGTTGACAAATACTAAAAATGTCCTAATGTAATACATAGCTACGCCGGCAATGTTTGTTTACATTACATGTGTTAAATTGTCAGAAAACATGTTTTATGTTCATCTTTTTCACTTTTCATATTTCTACAATAAATAAAATAATATTAATTGATGAATTCCACTAAATATCATTTGCCCGCTTGTCGTAATGCGCGAAGCAACATCATAAGGTCTTTTATTACTTTAACTCAATATAATTTGTTGTAGCAAAATATGTAAGTATATTATTTTTTTGATATTTTACTATAATTGTATAAATATTTTTCATTAAGTATTTCTCATAATATAACAAACTGACATTAGTAAGGTCGCTAAACGAAACGCAGCCTAAATCCCGTGAGACGTCATCTGGCTAACTTCATGCTACGACAGAGTCTAACTCACGGAGCGGTGCTGAGGTGACAACACACTTGCATCTTGTGGAAGTCGTGTAGTTCGGTCTTATAGCTAGAAACTGGAAGGTTTAGTAGTGTGCCAAGTGGTAGTTATAAGATATTGTCTAATAGATGTGATTATAATACATTCGCTGTTTATCTTCTGCTTGTATTCCCTACCTGGCTTAATATGATAACAATTTGATGTACATAAAAATATTAACATTATATTAACATTATACTCATATAAATAAAAATAAAAAAATTAATAAATTATGCGTGCAGTGAGCTAAGTAACAAATACTTTGCAACAAACAATAAATATAGGCAATAGAAAATTATCGCTCATAAATGGATCACCAACGACACACTCCAGCATCAACAATACTGCAGATGAACGAGATATTTCTTTAGGTCATTAGCGCAATATTATTCAGTAAAGCTACATTAGTCGCGCAAACACATATCAGTATAATATTATATCACAAATTAAATGGTGTAAGTACACTAAAAAAGTTCAGTTACCATACTGAAGTATCCATGCTACAACACCATACGGTTAATTTCAATATTTTTTTATACTCTCTACAATATAAATATCTTTAATATAAGGTTAGTTATGTTCAATTATTTATATTAATTAAATATTATTAATGCAATTACAAAAAATCATCATATCGCGATCCCAGAGGTAGCAACTAGCAAAAGCAACAGTTCCTGCCTGTGTTGGTGAATGTTACATTCCATATTATATAAGATTAAATATTACATGTCACACTTTTTGGAAACAAATCCCAATATATATATATATTGGTTATCTGCAATGAAAAATGTCTCCATTTATGGGTTAATTATTAATCAATTATATAATATTATTCACTACTTTATTGAAATTTATTTACATTGTAAATACATATTTTAATTTATATAAATCAATTTTAAGTTATTAAAATGTTTAATACGAT
This sequence comes from Dircenna loreta, assembly GCA_963555665.1. Lineage (NCBI taxonomy): Eukaryota > Metazoa > Arthropoda > Insecta > Lepidoptera > Nymphalidae > Dircenna > Dircenna loreta. Next base: position 1,134,029 of record OY743099.1, on the reverse strand, counting down.
AATATGTTAAGCATTGTGTTATACATTTAAAAGTTTCTTTTTCATTAAGTGAATCAACATGTAAACGAACATACGGACGGTTGAATATTATAGCTTCTCACTGGAATATGAACCCGCACAATTATTAATAAACAATCAGATCTACCGCCTGCAACCACACGCAGCCACATCCCCAAAAGCTTCAATTATAATTAAATCCTATAAATTTGTCACCGCGCAAATTATCAAATATAAAAAGAACGTTATATCAATTAACATTTTATTCGATTATACATCTCAAAAACAGCGATTGTTAGTTTATTTCAATCTAAGTAAGTTATAGAACATTCTTGTCATCAATAACTAATATTAGTTATTGCACAAGATAAATATATTTAAATGATTTCATATTCATAAATAAATAATTAAATCTCGTCTTAAAACAGTTTTCTTGGGAAAAGGTTGTATAACTTATAAGCTACCTGAGGTTGTTTTCTCATATGCATTTTCGTATAATCCTTGCTTACATTCAAATTAAAACTAACGAAAGAAAAGAAAATAATAATTTTCCTTATTGGTTTCTGGGATTTTTTTATGTTTCTTAATTTTTTTTCAAATTTACCCATTGCTAGACAAACGACATCGAGCCGAAGCTGCTGTTACTATCGTTCAAACTGGAGAATTAATAATGCAATAGTCATAAAGGATTTTTTAGGTTATAATTCTCCGTTATTTAAATTCTTCATGTTATATTTAAAAGTTACGTCATGAATATTAACAAAGCTTAGAGTATAACAAAAACTCTAAAACAATTAACTTTTTGTATAAAAATGTAGCTTTAAAAGTATAAAAATAATAAATTGAGATCAAAAAGTTTTTTTAACAGCTGAATTGAATAACGTTTTTTATTTGATAAAATATTATCTCTTTTACTATTACTTTTGTTTGATTAGAAATTCTGAAAAGGCTAGACAAGACTATATAGTCTAGTCTACTCTCGATGAAGATAACTTTAACTGAAGCGAATCTTAGAAATTATGACCAAGACCAAATTTTTATAGGCATGCATAAAGTATGGGAAAATTTAAACAAATACAAGAATCTAATAAAATATATATAAGTAGTGAGTGTGGTGCAAAGCTCTAGACAATATTAAAAGGTGACATAGAATAAAACAAACATACTGAAATGTGGTAAAAATTGTTCCGTTTCAAAAGCCCAGCATGCGTTATTAAAAAAAAGGGGGGCATAAATACTTTATATTTATACAGTATGCGTATTTTAAAGTAGACGAGGCGAGACGAGTTTTTTCCTTAATATTCAAAGCGTTTTATCTTCACGCTCACTATAGGACTCTGGGCTAAGAATACGTACCCGCGACATCTTCCATCTCCAAGAACTTACTAATAACTTAGGCATAGAATATGTGTACATATGCAAAATTTATCAAAATTATATGAATGTTATAAAAAAAACCCATTTAATGTTTTGCTAAATAGGTGTAATTGTTAAAAACTATAATAAAAATGTTGTAACATTTTCACAATGTACAACATAAGTAAACACTAATCTCGTAAATTGTTTTAAAAGTATACGATCTCGCGTAATGCATAGTGCAACATAATTGAATACTTAAGCGTTAAAAGCTTCGAATACTCAAATGCAGTCCAGATTTTGTCTTTAACTATTTCAGTGCTGTATTTTTTTTCTGTAGCAGAGAAATCACGCTCCAATTCACAACGTAAATAAAAACACACCGTTAGACTTAATCTTCTTTGGAGAGCCATCTGTTGATTAACGAAAGAACTTTCGATGATTCACTATTTCGGAATTTATTGTAAATGGGAAATACATATTACTTTAAAAAGGTTTAAATCCGTAAAACAGCTTTTAGTTTTGTATTTACCAAATTTAGTTTAATTTTACTAACAAATATTTTATTTGAATTTCTTATTCTAGCGACAGGAATTAAAACAGATGATTTTGACACAATATATACTTAATGTTTCACCTATTCTAAATAATGATTTCTAGAGTACAAACGATAGAGATACTAGAACCGTATGTTATTTCAAGAAAATTCGTATTTTTAAGAAGAGGCAGGCGTTAAGTCTGACATTGTCTTCCATGTATATAATAATTTACATCTTAGATACACTAATCGTCTATATAATAGGTTTTAATATCTAACAAATATCTTTAACTTCATATTACATTTTTAAATCAATTATTATTTTACCGACATGAAATATTTATAACACACACAAAAGAGCTTTGTAAGCTATTTATGTATTTTTTAAATTTGTCACAAAATTTTTAGTAAAACGACTTTCAGCTTTTCATAGATTAGATATGGATGTGAAATTTTTAACGTTTTAAGTAAGACATAATTTTTAATGAAATTTTTAAATAAATCCAATGGATCTTAAAAATATATTATATTTTCTGTTCCAATATGAAATATATTTATCAAAACCCGTCCAGCTAATCAGAAGATGGCGCATTAATTACCATTCAAAACCCATTATAATATGATGAAGCCATATTCAAATTTAAATTGAAAGCCACGCTTAGATTGCTTTGCTGCAATCATGTTCTAAGGAAGACGTGAAAGTAAATTAAATCTCTTTTAACTAAAGCTCCAGAAGACACGAGTTTGCTCTTTAACCACTACGAAAATCCATTCCTCGTATAGACGAGCTTAGAAAGCGCTCCTCTAAGTACCTCCTCAAGTAGTACTGGGCCTGGATATTTCAAGACAGTCAGTTTCACGGTCATTTGGAGATTAAGTACAAGTTAGATTCAAAGAAATTGAGGGTTATGAGGGCTATGAATATATTGAGAATATACCAGAAGCTAACTCCATATATGATCGCTGGGTCCGGTTATTTATGGAGTACTGCTTACATCTTTAGGCCAGATCACCACAGTATCAGCAAATGTCTTTCAACTACTACGACTTGTACGATTTTGAAAATAAAATAATGGGTCTATATTGCGATAGAAAAGGAAATACCCCTTTTTATTTATTTATTGATTTATTACTTGTTAATTTTCAATATTCAATTATCAAGATAGCTTTTTTAACAGTAGCAATTAATTTCATTTTCATTAAAATACGTTACATACCTTGAAACATATTTGTAGATCAAAGTCTTGCAGTAGCAGTTACTTTAAAATTAAAAAAAATAAGATACTTTTTTCTTTTTTTTTTTAGGTTAAAACCAATATTTAAAAACGTAACCTTTTCATTTATTACGCAATAGGCAGTAAAACAAAAGAGTGTCCTTTGATTTATTTATCTGGTGCCTTAAAAATACCTTATTCATTTATTTTAAGAATCATGTAAGAATTACAAGGGAGCCAATGTGATATAAAACTGAGTAAGTTCGGTTTAACAGAAAATGAAAATCGCACAAAACAATTAACACTTTTCAAACTTTTGATCATAGTAAAATTGGTTTCTTGCTGGTTATATTTATAATGGCTTGCATTCATACTTTTATGTTTATAAATCTTTTGACAATGATAACTTAAAGTATTTATAATTCTTTGTCTGATAATAATCAGATAAAGAATTATAAATACTTAACCAATAGGTTATACAAATTATGAGTTGAATTTTTCGCAACGTAAACAAAATACTAAATGAATAGGAATTTCGATTTTTTTTGGTACACATTGACTAAAATCTGAAGATGCTTTCAAAGAAAACGTGTCGATACGAACATTTCTCTTCAAACAAACTTGAACTTTGGAAAATAAAGAATAACGAACCTGAGATCTAGGAAACCGTCTCGCAGGTAAAATATTTCTTTGTAAAAATAAATAAGTTTAGAATAAAAAAGAATGGCAGAAAGGAATAATTTAAGTTTTTTTAATAATTTATTATATTGTAAATATGTGTTTAGCATGAGTCTGACTAAAATTAAAATTCTAACCATAATAAAAATGTTTGTGTTGTAAGTAATACATGGAAAAGTGATATTTTGCAATTAAACGTACCCAAAAATAAGACCATTTTTTTTTATTTTCGGAATCATAAAAGCTAATCTATATATATATATATTTCTTTTATTAATATGATACATTAAATTTCTTTTTAAAAGTGTGGTCTGTCTTTATTAGAGTATTGTAAAAATAACTGATAGGTTGGCTTCGAAAAATGTTTGTGGAGGTTTAAAAAAAATATAAATTTTATATGTATGTAATAATACAATGACTGGTTTTAATATTAAATCACTATAAAACTAGAACTCTACATATTTAGTCAACACTTTAAGCGATGTTTTATTTCAATAAGTTTTTAAACAATTTTGGTATATTCATGCGGATGCTTTCGATTCTATGTTTTTATAATTACGTGTGTATTTTTATATTTCATTACATTGTTATATACCATTTTAAAGAGTAGTACATATTCAACTTTAAATAAAATACCTATGTATAAATTCTACACTGTTTAACCGGGTACCAAAAATACTCAAATATATTTATTATTTTACTATTAAATATACTATTTTATGCAAGTTCAAATAAATTAAATATTTTTTTAAAATCGCATCTCACTGAACTCAAATTATGAGATCACTAAATTCTTTAACTGGAAAATACTTTATGTTTCATAGAGATGTTCTGTAAATAGAATGAACAGGAATTTAAAGAAAATATAATAAAAACTTGGAATGGAAGAATATTGTTATTACGTCTACATCTAGTTGCGAAACGGGTATAAGAGCTCAAAGAAGAGGCACTTAAACCTTAGATAATCTTCGTATTTAGAAATATACGTTAATTGATTTATTAACAGTAGTTAAGTAATCTTAAAGGTAAATGTGACCCCAAAAATTGATCTGTTATCAACAACTATAAATATTATATTATTTGTAAATCGTTTGTATTTTGTCGTCTTTAGGATATAAACAACTTTATATACAACAACGATACACAGGCATTTACAATATCATATTATGATACCTTGGGAATATATATAATTATAATTTTGTATTTATAAAAAATAATAAATATTAATTAAAATATATTTTCATTTAAGGTTTCACAGTGTCAATTTGATATTCGTCAGTCGAACTTGCAATGCCTTGAGTGTAAATCAAATAAAGGTTCATTTATCGTCCAGTTAATATTCAACAAACTACGGTCTGGGCTTATTTGCTTAACCTCTTATGTCGACTTGATTTCCGACCTCAGGTTATGAAATTTCTATTACATATACCAAATGCTTTGTTTGATGACGTACCAGGCAATAACTCTAACAAATAAGTAGTAGTTATAGAAAATAGTTTTTAAAATTAGGTGTTACCACTTTGGCTGTTATATTACATATATTTTAATTATTACATATAATATGAAAAAAAATATATTTACAATTCAAAACACACATGTCAAAATTTATAGTCACAATCAGTATAGCAAAGTCTTAGATCAATTTGTAATTTTGCCAATTATTTAAAGATGCTTTAAACTAACTAATAATGTTATTTTTTGATCTTTTACTTTTTAAGTAAACCTGGTTTTAGGGGAATTTCTTATATTTTTTTTGAAAACTTTTAATTCGAAAGCCAGTGTGTCGAGATAGGTAAAATTGTAAGCTCAGAAACTGATGTGTTTTATTTATGTATTTTAGGACCTACTCTACTTTATGTTGATGACACGCTACTGATTTTTCTGGTCGTGATTGGGAAGAATCTATTTAACCTAAAAAAATACTGAAAGTGGGGTTAAAAAGGTTCGACAATGGCTATATAACAACTTTTTTCTATAAATTTTGATAAAACAAAATAAATAAAATCTTGTGCTAATTTTATTTTATAATTAAAAAAAAACAAAGCTTACCTAAAATAAAAGAAAAACATAGTTGTAAGTGGCAAGGATGTTAGAGTTCACCGGATATCAGCATAAGATGCCCTAGAGAAATATTTTTCGGGTAATTAAATTATGTTCAAGCTATATATTGTAATTAATTGTCCTTATATATTGTAATGTATTGTAACGTGTTGTGTTTTCTATAATGTAATTTATTCATAAAATAAATACACAAATAAACAAAATTTTTGCTTTTAGAAAAATATTTCACGAAATTACGAAATACGAAATACGAAATTCGTTGCATTACCACGTGCTTTAGATACTGTATATTTAATTCCTCACAGACACAGAATTATCGTTTATCGAAGTTTCATTTGTCAACTTAATTTAGTACTAGAAATTTCTAAGATCATATCTTTCATTACTATTTTATTTTATAAGTTTTCAAATAATAAAGATTTTATTTTCCAAAATTAAAGCAAACTTGATATTAATTGTACGCGCTGACATCTAGAAGCTTTTAAATTCGATGTAATATCCGAAGAATTCCTGACCATATTTGTGTTTGTTCGAAGTGAAGCAATTGTGTTTCTTTAATTGTATAAACAAGACAGCAGACAAATTGTAAAGAAATACACACTTTGGACAGTCGCCAAAAGTTTTCAGAGACGAACCTATAAATTTGGCGTTAAAACCGTGTTATTTACTAACAAGATCTGGTTCATCGTTATTTCTGTATTGGTACCGCGTCAAGCACTTCATAATTTATAAGAGCCAGATCTACAATGATCTGGCTCTTATATTTATACCGGAAGATTTTGCATAAAAGTATTTTGTTTTATTCCACTTATGAGATTTAGTTGCATAGTTGGATATTATATTGGTTGGATAGTTGGATATTATTACATAGGTGGATTTATGGAGACGAACCATTAAAAATCTTTATGGATTCGCTAAATTTATTATTTATAATATTTATAACGTCTGGAGACCAAGATCGCCAAGACTCAGCTATTATGGATTGTTAGATATAATTGGTAATACATGATATGTACAGCATTTTATTAAGTTTAAATTTAAAATTAATAACAATTAAATAGAAGTAATACAAATAAAGAAACAAGGAACCAGTCGCTGCCGGAGTTCCGTTTGTATGCGACAAAGGCAACCGCGCAGACTATCGTATACTTCGCCTTATCGCCCAGTCATTCTATTATGCCACACCGGCACATGTGTTTTATTCTTATTCTTAATCTTTTTTAGAAATATACAAAAGATATACGATATAATATTATCAGTTATAAGTTGCCAATTATTTTTTTATCATGGGTATTAGTTAAGCAAATGACAATTTAAATTACAAATTGCAAAAGACCTGACTTAAAATGTCAAAAACACCTTATTCCACACAATTACTAAGTAATTTGAAATAAATAAGATTAAAAAAATAAGATAATCATTAAGATTGAAATTATTGAAAGCACAGCTACAAACGAATGCAAACTATGGCGATATTACTCCCGTTGAAGTTTTACTAGCCAGTACTGATGACAGAGTATAATATTATAACCTTGTGTATACTATCAAACTACTTACATTTTTAGTTTCATTGTGATGTATAAAAGGTCTCAATAAAGCACTACCACATAAATCGGGAAAATTCAATCTTGGTTTACAGGAATGTCTTTGGTTAAAGCTCGCAATTAACCGGCTTGTAGAGTAATGTTTTAATGGACTTACTATTAATTAGGTTTATTAAAAGAATTTTGTTATATTTTAAAATAAGGTTTAAATAAAACTTCGCGTTAGTCGACTTGTAAAAAATATTTATGTTGGAATAAAAGGAACTCCAAAAGCTACTGACAGTCAGACTAACCGTACCACTACACATATTGTTAAACAGTGTATTGAGAATAATAGAAAACAATACATTTTAAAAATAAGAATTTGTATTTCTTCATAGTTAAATGTTTTGACTAAATAATTATTAGACGTAAGTACTATTTTTATTCATAACTGAATATTGTTAGAAATTATATGAGGTAATTCTCGAAGCGGCATTATACATTAAAATGATTAAGTTGAATTTGTAAAATCGAATATATAATCAAATAAGTAGAGACAAAAAACATTGAAGTAAATCTCATGTAATGATTATTCATCCCTTAATCTGACACATTCTAGTACGTACTATGGTCGATCCTATCTAGCGCTATAGAGCTTTACGAGCAATAAAAACAAAGCCCCTAAACTGAGGTGCTCAGAGAATTAGCTACGATACATTTACACATATTAACAGCTAAAGCAAAACGAAGGGTGAGTAATGTGAGGATTGCTCAGTAAATTAACAAAATTACCAATTGGTTGGAGAGACTTGCTTATATAATATTAATACTTCCACAATGGGAATAAACCTGCGGCGCTACAATCTCCGTGTAATGATAAACTAAACCCGGACCTGTCTGCACTTTTGCCTCTCTATCCTACAAAAAAAAAACTCCTTACGCACCTTGCTTACTAAAATTACAACTATTGCTACTTTTTATTTTAATTTATTTTAATAATAATCAAAGTAAGCCTGACTAAAAGAAACCATAAGGATAAAGATCCTCAAGTAGGAGTTTAATTTGAGAGAAGAATTTAAATTATCTGGTAAGGAGCCGTTAACGTACCGTCATATAGTACGACGGTCGGACGTCATACAGTATGACGTTACGTTAACGGACCGATTACTATGAGTAGTAATCGGTCAGTAAATAAGTGATAACTTGTTTTTCCTTTTTCACCTTGTTTATTTGTTTGTTCAATAGTTGAAGCTGCCAGTATGGATAAACTACTTCCAAAATTTAAATGTAATAGTAAAAAAATTAAAAAATAGTATAACACATATAATAAGAATATTCGTATAAGAAAAGTGGATTTTTTTTAACAATATAATTGTTTGATTCATTGATTTGATCCAGTAAGGGCGATTAAACCATGTTTCAAAAGTAATTTCAGTAAGAATCTAAAACCGTGTCATAGCTGGGGATATGGGATAAATGTAGATTTGCTTTTTATTTTATAAATAAGAGACATCCGGACTATATACAACTTGATCTTTGTGTATTCGTTATAAATTATTTTAACGATTTATTTTATAAACACACTAAATTTCTATCGCTTACGCTATCTTCAAACTTGCTGTTGTCAGCTACGATATTTTTTCTCTAGACCTATCATCAGTTCACATCTGGAGTGTACTTCAAAGGCGGCATTGGTAGGTTTATTCCAAATTTGGTTAGGTAGGGAGAGGAGCGCATTCAGTTAAGCGGAGCATTAATGCGCATTTTATACTGGCCCCTTAAACCTACACCTGGGTTGCGACCCAGGTTTAGGAGTCTTAGGAGCTGTTTGCACTCCCTCTCTTTGAAACGCGATGGACCCGGCACCAGCACGGTTAATCTATGGAATACTAAGAAGCTTCGTCTCTACCTAACTTACGTGCAAAATGCTAACATAAAACTAAATAAATATAATAATAAATGTAATAATATACAATAATAAAAGCCTGTCTTGCAGTTTTGTTGTTTTGTAATTGTACCTACCTAAATTCCTATTGTTGACTGAAAAAGTCTAGTTATAGATTTAATTAGATTTATTCCAAGGTAAATAATTTTAATCTACCACTATAATTTGAAATAACTTCATAAGATGATCTTAAAAGTATAGAGAAGCTGGAAAGCAAACATACACTTCCATTTATAACCTACAACTAAATAAATATTCTTTATAAAGACACTATTCTCCTGAGTTATGTTTTGATTCAAATTTATTTATATAATCCTTAAAATACATCCAGTATCCAGAAGCAAAGAAATATATTTTTAAATAAGCACATAATATTTTTAATAAAATAAACACTAAAGAAAAATAAAGTTCTTGTTCTATTGTTGCTGAAAGGAAACTTAACAGATGATGAGTAATTTTAACATAGCACGAAATATTAATTTTCAAAACGAACTAAACGAACACGTACAGAAAACTAACTAATACATTTATGTTATAGGTGATTGACTATAAGTCCATTCGCTTTAGGTAACAAAGCATTTTAAGAGTGCATTAGCAAAGCAAAATAAATTAAAAGCAAAATAAATTCTCATTAGAAAATTACTTTTTATTTAAGGGAGTTTTCATGATGTATCAGTGACTGTCACTTGACTAATTATATAATATATTCGTTTGAAGTCGATTTTTTTGACGTTTTAAAGAATTAAATGGTGCATTATTTCGACGATTAAAATATGTTATAAAGTCAAAGTGTACATAAGACTTTATGTAGTTTAATAAAATTGGTTGGTCTATAAACGCCTCAGTCAGAATCTTAGATTTGTCCTCTTTTACACTAATGATTCAGCATTTTCCGATAATAACAGAAGCAAATGAGAATATTAGTAGCCCGTTGAGTTTAAAAACATTTTATAGATCAGATCTTGCTTCTATAAGCAATTCTTTAATCATTTCTTTGGCTATTCTATAATCATTCTATAATTGCCAAAGAAATGTTATAGGGTAAGAACAAACTTAAGGCTTGAAAGGTATAGTATGTCTTAATGGTTATTTTAAGTAACTAGAAATTATTTCTGTAGCCTTATTTAAATAATATGTTTTTTTACTATTATATTTATTATTATTTTAATCTGCAAAGTTATTTAAACCTCCGCGATATGTCAAAAAATGTCTGTTTATTAAGTTTTATTATCTGCTACTTTCGGAATAGAAAGGAAAACGAAAGAATTGAGAAATATTTAATCATTTTTTCAAGAAATTACGTAATTCGATTGTATTTATATTTCAATAGTGTACATTACGAAAATACTATGAAACACGAACGATATTTCCCTTGGGCGACGTTAATGTTCCGGTGGTAGCGTTGGTCCATTCGACCGAATCTCTGGAAATAATGGAAGAAAAAAAGTTAATAAATCCAAGCAAACTGTGGCAGATAAGAAATGTCTCTGGAGTGACACAATCAGCTTGTTCAATCGTAAAAGATATTGCATTAATGAATTAATTTATATATAAATATATAAAAAAACAAGCAAATACAAAAAATGATCTTATATTTAGACTTTATTTTTTATTCTTTTATAGTAGTAGTATAGTACAGTATATTATATGTCTTCATGTCTAGATAAAAAGGTTTGCTAAAACGGTCACAGGAATTAATTAATATAAATATCTATCACATTTACTTTAAAACAGAGCTGACACGGTAGTGATGAACCTGTTGTATGTTACAATCTGACAAATGTATCTAGTTTATTTCATGTTTGGATTAAGTTTTCCTATCAACTGATTGCTGTTTGTGTTGAATTTAATATACCCGTGATATTTTTTAAACTTGTTTCGCATATAGTTTTTATAAAAATAATTTTAAGATATCGGATTGCAATTTTATCTTTTCAAATTTAAAAAAATGATAAAATATATCATATAAATATATTATTTATTAGTTATCAAAATTGGTCATTATTTTTTTAATGCAATTAGTCTGGCAATAAAATAATAAAATAGAAATAATAATATTTTTTCCATGAAATAACATATCATTTTAATAATATTTTATAATTATCAGTTTTTGAAATATCAATAGCACAAAAGTAATAAAGTAGGAAGTTGATACTCGTTTACATACGGTTACACTTCAATAAATAATTATAAATAAAACAGTAAAAAAAAATAACTATATAAAATATTAAATTTAACAATTATTGAAAAACCTTTAGCTATAAGTTAAAAAAATAGAGTTATACATTTTGAAATAATATGGTAAAGACAATAATTGTGTTACAATTATGTAATGAAATGAGTTATTATATAAGAATGTTCGACGTTATTTTAAACAATTAACATAAATTGAAACAATTAAAAACAATGCCTCCTACTACGTATTAACTTTGCCATGTGTTTGTATTCATGAAATAAGAAGTGCATTCTACCTACTTATGTCCAATACTATAGCGCAAAGAACAGAATTGTTTCCATATTCAAAATGCAACATCTGATTTCGCGATTTTGAGAAAGTTTTCTAACAATCTCTCGAATCTCGATCTTGTGTTTTATTGGTGTCAATTTTATTTATATCGCATGAAAAGATTAATAAAGATATTTCAATTTAAAACTTAAAATCATTATTTGTCACTTATTAGTAGAATATTTTTAAAAAATATGACGCAGGTTTTTTAAAAGTCCATTTTAGAATAAAAATCAATAATTTCAAGTTTTTGGTGCTGTTGTTTAATGGACTATATTTTTTTTTTGTATACACTGTAAATTTCACACAATCTTCAACTTCTTATTATTTTTCTAAATAATAAATATGTTTATTACAATCTGTTCAGTTAAGAGCATGGCGATTCCTCGCCATAACAAAGTTTAAGCAGTTTATTTATTATTATTAAATCTCTAAAATTTTTGATATTTTTGACACCAAATTCATACATTGCATTTATAAAACACAAAAGGCTTAAGTTGCATTATTTGAAATAGAAGATCCATGAGTCCATAAATCCAGGAATAAATAAGAAATTTCAACCAAGTTATAATTTATTTATTTCAAGTTATAATTTATTTACAAAATGATGTTTAACATTATTTGCGTCACCACTGTAATTAACAACTAATTAGAAGTCAAGTAAAGCGTGAATGCATAATTCAATCTGTTTTTTTGCGAATCGTGCGCTTTACACGCACACAACAATAAAAAAACATTACTAGTTTAAAACCAGTAATCAATTAACTCTTACAAGAACTAATATTACATTTTGTGGAACTAGAAATAATCGAAATTCGACAATTCCATAAAATTTATCTCGTCGTGAGAGTAAAATCTCAGTTCTCATTTAAAACACAAATAATAATAAATAAACCAAAAATTTAAACTGTATTGTTCAATTGACTTCACTTATCACTTACCCAATCTATCTGGTTACCTTCCATACCATCTGGTTACCATCTTACCCAATCTATTTGGTTCACTTATCTAAAGATTCTCAGATTAATTTACCTATCACCCGCCAAAAGTTTATCGAAAACCGATGAATATGTTTTAAACGTAATGTGGGAAAAAAGAGACACTGTTTGTTCAATCACTACTTTTCTACATAATAATATAATCTCAAAAAAAAAAGAGTAATTACAATAGACATTCTTTTTTCAAAATAATATTCATTAGGCTTTCTAACCGTGGAAGCCTAATGAATATAGTAATGGCAATCATTGATTGTTTTAAAACTTTTTTTATTCTATATTTAGGGATTATCTTAGTATGAAAAAAGAAAAAAAGGCATATTAAGAAGAAAAATTTACATAAACAATGATGATTCAAAAGTATAAGTATCAAATGTGTAAAACATTTTGTTAATAAATGGTTAAAAAAAGAGTATTCACAATATAATTAAGTACAATTAAGATTAAATTAAGTAATTAATTAATTAACAGTATAATTAAGAGCTATTTATCATATTAAACTTAACTTTTTATGTTTTTTAATATTATAAAATGTTTTTTTCAATATGTTGATTTTTATGATCTGTAAGGGTAACAAAAAGTATACCTGAAATAGTTCATTAGGTAACAAGTTACCTGTAACCAGATTATCATACGGTCTTTTCTCTCTTTATTTTTCGAATAATATTATTTCTCGTAAATGTTAACAGTGTACATATACTATACTATTTTTAAACCCTATTTCTATGTCCCAGACTTGTTGTTGAATCTATTTTTTTTCTTATATATTTTACAAAAATGCGATACAACTTATATTTTCAGATCGCAGACACACAAACAAAGTGGGAAATTTTTAAGAGAGTAGATATGTACTTCACTGTGGTATACTTATACCACAGTGAAGTAAATAACAACAAATTTTATACAAATATATTTTATATTTTAAGCCATTATTAATTATATGACGTCAGTTTTCATTTCAGTTATCGTGATTTTAAGCCCTGTTTATACAAATCTCATAACATCTGTGATTTAACTCTTAACATAAATAAAAGGCTTTGTCTTACAAATGTTCATCTTCACATTGTAGAAATCTTGGGTTGTACTATTCACTCCAATCACTACTAACTCGATAGTATTCAAATGTGAAGCTTGACATTATATTTGAAATATGTCGAATTGTCCACAATATTCTGTATTCTGTCAAATATTGTTACTTGCGCAATTTCTGTATCAGGTAGGAAAAATATTTAAATAAATTTAACCTTAACAGGAAAGTACGATTACAGTAAGAATAATTATATTTAAGTTATATAGAAATTTTATTTTTTTTTAAACTTTATAAGGTAACTTTTTATGCTAAGGTTGATTTTAAAAAATCATGTGCTTGTTTATGTGAGTTGTTGTGAGTGAAAATAATTGCGTTAATATATTTTTATCTTAAATAATTCAACTATTTATATATTGTTTGTTTTTAACTTACGTTAAATTATATCAAACCATCAAAAATTATATACTGTCAGCATAAAGAAAGACACAATTGTGAAGTATCCAATCATAATATTTTTGTAACTTTATATTATTTTAATATGAAGTACTGAAGTTTAATTTTTAAATAAATAAGTGAACAATTTTGCAATATTCCGTCTTTAATTCTAAAGCTTAAATTTAAGGTAGATTTGCTACATTGATACCCCAAAATTATATATGAAAGGATTAACTTATTTCATATTATATTAATAAAAAACTAATTTTAGAGTAGCAAGCTCAGTGATTGGACAAACGGCACGCAACGGACCATAAATATGAACATGGGAATATTATCGCTTCCAACTGAATTGTCGCAAACACAAACTAACGCCTCGCACAACACTAGCTCAATGAACTTGCTCTCTAGATCATTAGATGATAGAAAACTATTGTTTCCCAACACATATTTTGAAGGCGTTTATTTTAGTTTAAATGTGTATTTTGTTGTTATAGGTTTAGTTTTTTCTTGTTATCTGTTTAGTTTGTTGTTATACGTTTTGGTTTTTTTTTTTCGTAGCATATTTTTTTTCCTATTACTTTATTACTTAAATGATGAATATTTTGTGTTCGTGGAAGTCTAATAAATAAATTTGATATTTATTTAAATATTTGAAACGAATAATTAATATTCAAGAATTAATCCTTATTTCATCAAAATCGTAATACATTAGAAGATATTCCTCACTTTATGTCATCATATTCAATGCCACGAACACATTTAAGGTACGTGCTTTTATATTATTATATTATTTATTTTTTTATATTAGATTTTTATATAAGATCATGAATACAATAACACCAGGCTTCTAATTTAGTTTCAGCCGAAAACAGGAAACTTGGACAACCATGACAATTTCCGGAAGATTCACGATTACGGTGTGATATAAAGGCCGATGACCTGTAAAATTATAAGAAAATAAATTTCTTACATTCCTTTAAGTCTCTGATAAGGAGAGTAAATACAATTTTATTTTATAAATCTTAACGACATGTAATTTTCCCAAATTGAAAAAAAATTTTTTCTTAATCTCAAATTTCAACTGTTTAAGGTTTTTATTTATTTCAATGTGTTCGTAGTTTTTCCCTAACATTTGTTTCAGGAGAAACGAAAGTCTAAGCTTCTTTCCTGAAAATTGCGAAAAACATGTAAATTATGCATGGATACGTTTACGAGTATCTTATTAATTGCCAGCGACTTCGCTAGCCCACCACACTTCTACCCAAAGACTCAAATAATAAATCTTAGAACATATTTCTAAATGTATACCAATCCATGCTTTTTTTGACATTCCCCAAGGCTTAAAACTTCAACCCGATATTTAAGTTACTGTAAGGCAAGGCGTCATATTTTATATAGTACTTTGGCAGGTAGTCAATAGATGGCGCTGAATAACAGACAAACGGACGAAAATTTCAATCTGAACTTCCGATTTTTGAAATAAAAGCTGTTGAGCTGAATAACAGACAAACGGACGAAAATTTCAATCTGAACTTCCGATTTTTGAAATAAAAGCTGTTGATTATAAAAACATCTCACCCTTCACAATTTTATATATTTTCAATTTAATTGAAAGCACAACGACAACAACATATATGTGACATTACGATATAGTGAGTGATGTAGGATTTTTAATAAAATAGTGCGCTATAATGATATTTTTGTTTTTTTTTGTCTCTTTCGTTACCTTACTGGCTATTACAGGCCCGGTGACCGCACTATTTTGTTAAGAATCTTAATAACTTTTCGTTAGGATTTAGAAAGCTCTACCTGGTATCTAAAATGTTTCAAATAAGGTATTACATTAATGTTTTTTTTTAATATTGTCGTCTAATTGATAGCCAAGTTAAATTATAATGAAACGTTTTTACTTGTATACTTTTCATTAAGCAGGATTTCTAAAGATATGCATCTTTGGCTTTTAATAACAAGCCATGTTTGTTTGTATAATAGGCACTTGTTTGAAACAACAGTTTGTGTTTGTTGACTGTGTAATTCTTGTTGATGTTGTCGGTTGAGTTGATTAACAGCTAGCTGCATTACATCATTTCCTTACTTGCGGTACTCTTATTGCTTGCCATGGTTTTTATTTATATATATTTATGCAATTTCATTTTTTTTTCCACTTCGAAACACTACCAGTGACCACTTGTGTCCGTCAAATGGAGGTATCAGGAGCCTATTTTGATACCTACTTCTCGATATAAGCCCTTCCGTAAGGACACCTCTTAACTTAAAATTAAAATGACGAGGGTTCCAAAGGTGCCCTGGTCTGAGAAAAACCACACAACAAACTCAGCCGGGTGTTTCTTTATGGTGATCACTGTTTCATAAATGTCAATATAAAATGAGCAATTTACTAACAACTAGAATCATTGAAATCAATTTGAATGCCTAATAATATAAGAAATACAACAAAAAGACAAAAGACAAAAACTGTTGCCAGCAACACGACCAGTCACCGTAAGCAGCACACATTCACGGTCATAATGCAACGATCAGCCATCACCCAGAAAAAAATGGAGATTGCGTTGCAAACCGAAGTGATTATTTTCTAAGCCATTGTAAATTAACCTTTTTTTGATAAACCAAACATTGTGAATAGTGAACAAAATAGTGAATTGAATACGTAGTGAATTAAAAACAAGTAATTGAAAATATGTATCTTGTGTATTAAACACAAAAAGTTGATTATTAAAGGAAGGAAAAGGGTGAATAAATTCGTCATAACCATTGATTACAAATATTTATAAGAAAATAAAAGAGTAACAAGAAAATACCATCATACAGTATAATAATATATTTTATTAAAAAAGCAGCAATTTACTGTTGAAATTAATATTCCAGATATTTCTCTTATCTGCTTTTTTGTATGTAATGTTAACCAGAAATCTTCCAATTTTATTATTTTCAACACATAAGATATAAAAATATTTTTTCTTTTTATACCTATGACGAAAATATTTTGACAATCTTACCTGTGGAGTTGTTATTATACATAATATGGTTTTCATTTAGCTACACTCCATGGTTCGTCTATATCCAATCACGATGCCTAGTTTTAGCAACGATAAATCTACCAAAAATTTTTTTTTGCTTCCACCATGAAAGAAATAATATGATATAATTACTATCCTTATTGTCTGTCCTTTTTATTTATTTGGAATTTGTCACCTGGCACTTTACCAATACATTACCCCATGTAAAAATAAATGTATTTGCAAAATAGTTATTTTCTGCGGTTATTTGAAGGAAAAATAATAAAAAATATAAATCAATCAAATTGAATCAATAAAATCATAAATAAAAGTCGGTAAAGCCTTTTTGTACTGTCTTATCTTGTTTCGATTACTTGTCAGAGATGATTCGTTAAAAATAACTCTAGCTAGTTATAAAAAGACTCTATTAATTAAAATAAATTTTGATACTCGAGACTAAAATATTTCAAAGAAATCACTATATTTACTTTTAAATAGCCTTAATAACAAGTAGTTATTTTAGTTTGACGTGTCCGCCTTCGCGTCTGTATTTGAATGATATTTAATTCAACTTAATTATGAATTCCTCGATAATACTTGTACAAAATAAAACTATTCTAAATATCAACCTAGGTTTGGACTTACCAAATTTCGAATTACAATCAAAACAAAATAAAGAATTCAAATAAATATAGAATGAAAAAAAAACCGATACAGGAGGGTTTTGACACCGATTACTTTACCAATAGTTAAAATATTTTTTTCAATTCGTTCGTAAATAACCTATGCTCAGAAAGAAGTATTCTGTGTATTAATAAAAGTTTATATACGTACTTATCCAAAACTATGCAAATCCGTACAGCACCCTCAGTGTTCTTGAGTACCAAATAAAATAAAAACCATCTATCTATACATCAAAATATTTGTTATTATTAATTTAGTGGGGTATTTATATTTTCAATTATGAGGATTATAGTAAGCCTTTGTTAAAAAGAAAACCAGCCAGAAAGAGGCATCAGTCGGGAACCCACCAAGCCCAAACCAATCATCGTCAAGCGCCACCGTGGTGTCGCACTCGGCAACGACTAATCTAAGCAACGTCAGTTGCTTGGACCGCCTCCCCGTCGAGCAGGCTCACACTGCTCGGCGAAAAGAGGTCCAAGCCCTACCACTGCAAACGGCCTCCCTCTCATCAAGAAAGAGACCGCCGCGCACCCCCCTAACAAATACGGGACCACTCCTGAGTCCACTCTGCAAATAGTGAAGTACCGGTAGCGATCCCGCAGCTGACACCGGTAAAGAGGGCCTGTGTCCTCCATCCAACAGAGCCCAAGCCAGCTTTCCATCGACGAAGGCTGATGGAAACAGGCTAGAGGCCGCCACCACAAGCAGGCTACCCCGAATGGCAGCCCACCGTGTGACCCGCTCCGGTCAGCCATGAACCGGACATGGACCCTCATGGCCCACCGGGTATTTTTTTTTTTTTTTAGTTGGGAAATCTGTTTCACATACCCCCCGGCCGAGAAGGTAACAACCGGAGTAGTTATGTGGGACTACCCGGCAGCACAGAAGACGCTGCTATTTTTAAGGCTACCCACTAAAAACCAACGGTTACCCTCATCGCCATAGTGGGACGCTACGGGATCGTTTTTCGCACTCACCGTGACGCCCCGCTGGAATCACCACCCCCGAGAAGGGTGCTCCGAGTAACGAAGGCACCCTTACGACGTAGGCCTATGGCAGGTCACCCTCCTCTCCCACCCAGGCCTACAGCTTGGGAAGGAACTTACTCGCAGAAGGAGAAAATGTACGCTGTGTAGCTTACATTTTATTTTATTTATGTTTAAATTGTAACATATTTCTATTTCCAATGGTTTAGACTGTGCGTTGTCTGCTGTTAAAATAGCGTATTGAACCAAAAATATAACAGTACGAACCATGATGGAACCCATTCCATTATATTAAATAATTCTGAATTTCATGTTTAGACAAAAATTAAATTGAATAAATAAAAGTGAGAGCTGTTATACTAATCTAATCATACAAAAAATACAAATCATACAAAAAATATAAATTAGGATGTTCTGGCGGACTTATAAACAAACATTCAATTTCGAGTCCTTTTAATCCGTCACTTGTATCGCTCGGTCATATTTTATAATATATTTAACATACAAAAAAGATTGATAGTTATTTAAAGAGTAAAAAACTAACTCTGTAAATAACAACAAATTTTACAAAATATGTATATTAAGCATTATATAATTATGACAAGTCACTATCATCAAAGTTATCGTGACTTTAAGCCCCGTAGAAAAAAAAATTATAAGATATGTGATTTAATTACCAAATATTTATAAAAATTAAATGAAAGAAACGAACCACTGATTATTATTTAATGTTAAAAAAGTTAATTATTTTGAGTCGAAGTTTTAAATGCTATTTAATTTATTGTAATGAAGGTACAATAAAAATGAATATTATGCATAAATATATATATTATGAATAAGAAATATTCAGATTATAGAGAATTTAGAAATTAAAGTACTCTTCAGAATATTCATTGGTACTTTTAGTATCCGTTTTATAGTTATAGGCATGAACTCTTTGTATGTAAGCCTCCAACATGGCCAGTTAAGCTACATACATATCAACAGCGTTCTAACATGTACGTACATGAAAACAGAGCATGTCAACCAAGCTACAGCTTACAACAATATTTCCCAAAGCCAATACTAGCGAATGCGAGTAACTTTTGCAGTTTTTTCTCTCTCTTCCGCTTGAACAATAAACCAAAAATGATTTTAAGTTTATAAAAAAAAACTATTATAATTAATAATAGGACAAATTATTATTTGTGTTTTTTTTCCAATAAAATGAGTAATTTAACCGGAATAAACTGAAACCTTGCCAGATTGAAAGAATACTTATTCTGTAGGAAAGTGACCAAATATGGGATAGTATCCCTAATATGGAATACGGAAATTCATATCAAATGGAAAATCACACACGCAATAAACACTGTTTGTCTCTTTCTTTTTATCCCCATTAGCGCGTACAAGTTGGGACATGTCAATCAAACAAGCTCTTTCGTCACTATCGTACTGTTTTGTTTTGGCGCTTTCTAATGTATGTAAAAAATAAGTATTTTTCGTACAAAAAGTACACACCGTTGTTTTTATGTCTTCTAGAGATAGTTGAGATGTTCTTGTAGATTTTAGTGATAATTTATTGTATAGCTTTCTTAAATATAAAAATATGTATATCAGTTTGAAGTCGTTTGAAAAACCAAACATGGAGGGATCGAACTAATCCATAATTGGTTCTCATAAAGAACAGGTTAAGCCTAAATCAGCTTCAGATGATGTCTTTGATACAGATAATGGGCACGATGCCTTTATAGGAAACATAGCTCCAGATTTTGAAGATTCGGAGTGTATTTTCTGTGGTATGCTGTTTTCGAATGATACTCATGTGAAACATGGATCAAGTGCCTCATGTGTGGGCTCTGGGCACATATTGATTGCAGGAGCAATATCTGAGGCCTGGATTTGTGATTTTGCAAATAATTTGTGTTCCTTTTTATGTAAGTTTAAATATCAATGGTGTTTATAGTATTCCATATTTGGAGTACCTTTATTCTTATTTCGGTTTTTTTTCTTATCTTTTTTAAAAATAATGAATGTAAACAAAATTTGTTACAAAACAAAACGCAAATATATGATTGCTTATAATTACAACAAAATTTTTTTTATTTATGTTCAAATAATGCGTTAAAAACAAAATAGTATTCCATGTTTGTCGTTAAACGGGAAGTCAATAACTTATATGCAACTTATTTCAAGATAACCAAAGAAATATATTTATTATTGTTACTATGAAATGTTAACAAAGGTTTCCAAATTTTATTTGTTCAGTGTGTATTCAGTACATTGAAATAAGATGACAGATACGAGGCCTTGCTTTAGGCGAAACAGAGAAGACGATTTGATAAATAACTAGAAACTTTGTCGCGCTTCGGTGCTCTTAGAAATGTAGGGATGCAATTTGTGCTCGCTTTTATCGCCTCAAGCTGCATGCATATTCTTATTCTACCATTATAATAGTATTTTCCAGTGTACTGCTACTTTAAATCATATTCATTTCATTTAAATATCCTTATACTAAATAAAATATTTAAATGTAGACTCTTGCTTAAATTTTATGTAACTCAATAATTTTGTGAGTCAATAATACGATTTTCCGGAAATATAATTTTTATTATTTTTTTATAAATTAAAAATAGGTAGTTTGCCCATAATTAATTAGGTCGGCATAATTAATTAACTTAGTTCTGTAATAATTGTCTTTATTATTTATGTGAATTATAATTATTTATCATGATAATTAAAAACTATCTCTATCTTTTGTGTTACCTAACCTAACCTAATTATTTATGTTTTGTGTTACCTAATTTAAAATGTCAATAAAAGTAAATTAATGAGGCAGTATTCATATCCTTTCTTAAAAAAAAACAATAAACAATCTGTATATTATTGTTATTTTTTAGTTGGTTTAGAAAAAAATAAACATTAAACGTACAATTCTTATCTGTCTTGTTGTAGGTCACAAGGAAAACAAAATAAAAAGATATATTTTAGAAGAAGTCATATTGTATATAGATCGCTAATTGTCTTTCGAGATATTTCATCTTCTACTTTAGTTTGCTATTTTAAAGCTTTTCGTATAATTATGAAATAATATTGATTAAAACTGATGGTCTGTAGATAATTTTTATTGTTAAATTAACTTACTATAAGATAACAACTTAACAATCACATTCTTGAACGATTACGTTTAAAAAAGGTACCGTATATTTTTTGCGCATCATTACCGATTTGGTCATCCTTTTCGGAGAAATAAACTAAATCCACCCGGTGAAGTTATCTGATTCCACCACATCACTTTCCCAAATAAAGAACATGTAGGTGACGTGAGGCAAATCTGAGACTCACTTCTCACGGGCGAGGCTCCTACTTCCTATAATCCATTTAGCCGAACAACCTATAGTCGTGTCAGAGTGATTGATGTAGACACCTGCACGGCGATCCGTGTGTAACTTTATCAGAGCTTACATGAAATATACTTATAATAATGTAACCGACAATGAACTTGTAAATGTTAATTCTATTGTAAAATTGTAGAGTTATAAGTTTCAATGATTACAGTTATAATATCAATGAATTTGATTTACATTTTAACAGTAAATAAGACATTTTATAGGTGAATTTAAATGTTTCTCAGTGGTCAAATTAACGAACCATTAAGAAACGTCGTGAATCTCAATGACAGGATATTTACAGTTGTTTTACACTATAGTATGTTAAATGACGTTTTTCATTTCATAAGACAATTGTAACCTCATCTGTTTTGGATAACAAATATTTATTTCATTGTATTAGATAAAAACATAAGAAATATTTTTTATTTTATGTATTATCTTAATATTTTTATAATTAACTTATTGTAACTAAACAGTTGTGTAAATTCACATAAGTAAGGAATCTCTCAAGATGTGCCTAAATCTCCAATATAAGTGTTATTTACTTTTATATTTCGTCCTCCGACGCTTACTGATTTTATACCGAGCTTTATAGCGCATTCGGTACAGGCCATAAAAATAGACTTCCAAGTGATTGCTATCGGCCGATTCCGTCAAAATAAATTGCCATTAAAACGGAACATTTATCGAGCTCGAATTTTGTTTTAGTCATTTCATTTTCTAGAAATATAAAAATAATATGCAGTAAATCTAGATAAATACTTTATTCTAGCAAACAATTGCTTTTTTATTATTTCAGATTTGTAGGACCTGTGATAAAACCTGGTCGTAACTGATTGCTGCAGTTTGCACATCCACTCTTGTTTTAGTAACATTTTCATAGCAGATTATTACTACTTTGGCTAGTTTTGTGATGTAAATAAGAAACCCGGAAGCCAAATATTAATATTATTTTATGTAATAATTTTTAAGCCCCATGGATTTGTAGAGCTAGCCAAATCGTGTTTTTCTATTTTTTATTGTCAAGTTTCACTCGTTAAAGGTTAAACATTGAACACGCAGAAAATTAAATAATAAGTTTATTATTTATTGTTTATTGTACATTAATAATTTAAAAAAGTACAAACACTTATTATATATTATATATAAACATGAAATTAGATACCAGGTAGAGATAAACTTTAATCGTAAATAAAAATATGATAAAGTTGCCATTTCAAAAAGGCGAAGTCATCGTAGACATTTAACATTTAAGGCAGACCTTCTAAGGTCTTTTATATTAGTAAATAAACACCGTGATAATCGATAACGTTCTTTTCTAGAGAGATTTATACATTTTATCAATGGCAGTTACTCATAAAATATAAATCATCAATACGTGGAAATTCTTTACACAAGAACTATTTGTACGTCTTTGTTGTAAAACACAAAAATTAAATAATCCAATATATATACACATTACGTAACGATTCCCATTTTATTTACAAATGTCATTAATGTAAATTAATTGATATAAACAGTGTAAGCTACAATTAGCGATTCTAATTAAACGTTGGAATACAGCTTATATAAACAAAATGTAAACCCGGATGTTATGAGTCAAACATAAGATTACCGAGATACAACCGGTTGATACTTGAGTACAAACCAAATGGAAAATTTTAATTGGCATCACATTTCTTTGATGCTAAGTCAGTTGTTTATACAAATTACAAAATACAAATATAACGGGATTTAGTAAGTTACTCCACATTATTTGACTTTGAATATAAACTTCTGATTATTATTATTATTTTTAATTACCATATATACATATACGTAAAAAAAGAAAATATAAAGAAAACATGTTTATTGGAAGGCCAATGTTTATATTCTTTTATTTTAAGTATTTCTTTTTATAGCGGCCACGGAAATACATATGTCTCTTTGTTGATAATAGATGAACTGCATATGACGGTTCATTTTATCAAATTGCTGGGATTTCCTGGTCAATAAATAGACAGTTATATAAAAATAAAGTTTTAACTTATCAAGTAACGCTGTCACCAAGTTATTATTGCTAATTATAATTATCTACCGCCGAGCTTTGAGCAAAATTCTATAGATAATATATGAAGGATATATTTTATTAATATGAATTTAGTAGACGGTTTTTAATTTTTAGTGAAAATAAATTACTATTGTAGAAATAATATTGTTGTTGTATGTTTTAAAAGCATTTAACTGTTAGAAGCGAGCAACGAAATTTTACCGAGAAAATAAAATCCAAACAAAAACATAAAAAACAGAAAGCTGACATCCTTTCAAATAAGTTTAGACCTAAATTGTACAATTTTAAAGGTACATGTAACCTTAATTAATTTATATGAAAGGAATGCTACATTTGTCTACTATGCTACTATTGATTTTCTTAGAGAAATTTTTGAGGCTTCTTTACAAAAATATATAATATACTTAGTTTTATACAAGTTTTTCTAAAAGGTACCAAAATTAAATTAAAAATTTGAAATTTACCAAGCATTCCGTGGACAAAATCATAATAAGCTTATTAATAAGTATTTTGCTATAAGTCATAATGGTTTTGCTATCGAATAATAGTATTCTAGAGTAGAGTACTAGAAGATGTCTGTATGTAACAATACACTTTATAAGAGCTTTTATTATTTTAAAAATATTTTTGTCACTAACAATCTACAATTTTAAATTATAAATAAAAAAGCTTTCAAAATAATTTTGAAAATAGCACTTGTTAATTGAATAAAATGAAAATATTAAAAAATCCTCAACTAAAGTTAAGAGTTTATTGACTTGGTTGAATTGAATTAGACAATATACTTATATAAATATTGCTGCCGAACGGTATCCAATTTTTAAATTAATTGAATTCATTTTATCGTAACAATGTTTAATTATCCACTAGAATTTTTACATTATTTGAGATTTTTAACTATATAAATACTTTTTTCATTATTTTTTGTATATTTCTTCTAATTCTCTATGCTGTTCTTGACCACAAATGCTAACTTTTTAAGTAATCTGGAAGTAGTCCTATATTTTTGATGGATGAGTAAGTGAATTAATATAAACAAATTAATAAAACATGATATATTAATTAAAATCATTGGCTTGTCCAAAGTTATATAATTTTAAATTGACCTCATATGCCGAGCGAGTGTCATATACTTACGGAAATCGGCTAGCTCACTCCACTTCCTGCTTCCTAAAATTTTAGCGGTTGAATAAATGTTTCAAGTTTTTATTATACAATAAATAGCACATATTTTAAATAACTCTGTAGTCAGCTGCCTCAAATTTACAACTATTTAAAACTGGCTATTGTTGATTGTTGGTCCATTGGTCAGCGATATAAGATTAGTAAAATGAGAATTTATATGAAAATAACGTATAATACATAAAGGACATTAAAATAGACACTGTGCCTATAATAATTGCTTTATTTAATAATTGATTTATATCTACACTATTATTTTAGTATGTTCATTGTGCCCAGTTTGCCAAAATTAGGCATCTCTTGTATTCCAAAGCAGTAATAAAATCAATATTGTATACGAATTCCAGTGACAATTTAGCTAGTTAGATCTGAAGTTTAACACAATTTGAGGCATCATCAAATCATATTATTATTATATTATATTTCCCATATCAATATGGATTGAGTTCATTAGATTCAATACTGCACATTTGTTAAGTTATATGAATAATTAATAATAATATAACTGATTTAATATTTACAATGTAAGAGCCAAGTTCCACGTTTTGTATCTGATGAGAAGCTCTTATATTGGAAAAAACTTAACAATAGAAACTAATAAGAGGACACATTGTTGAAGGAGAACTAATTAGTGGCTTTGTTATTAGACTTGCATGGCTCAGTTACGAGGGAAGTTATGAACATAAAATAAGTAAATAGCAATCTTAGGGCGCTACAATGCAAAATCGCTATAATACAATTTAATATATCACTGAACATAGTTAAAAAAACATATACAACTTATAACTATAAAAATTTTAAAATAGTGAAAACATATGACATCTAATTACACTGATGCGGAAAAAAAAATTTAAACCAAACCATTAAATAATTGACTGAATTGATTGATGACGTTTGAACAGATAAATAACTGGAACAAAGGACGAGAACTACACAACCGTATACAAGGTGACCAAAGAATGGATGTGAACGATGCTGGTCCAGGTAATTTAAAAAATTGCAGCTCAAATACTTGCTCCCTGCAACGAATATTTGGAGCTCTTAAATAGTTATCTGGGCCACAGTTTTATGGACATAAAAAAACTCAAGGGTAAGAAAAGATGTTGAATATTTACATTTGTAAATATTTTTATCTGTATAAAGTGACACAACTTTTTAACAAATAATAATAATATTAGGACTGACTTTACTAGTAGCATCCCTAAGCATAAATATAAATTTTCAAGTCGTAAATAAATTTGAGAGTATGTATTGAATTATGTGGTACGTAGGCGCTACTGACTGACTGACTGACCGACCAAAAGAAGTAAATTTGGAAGCATGGGGAAAAGAGAGTGTTGTGGTAGTATTTTCCTTATCAAGCAAGGAAAACCATCTCCAATCATTTAAAGTAGGTGTTTCTACCAAATATAAGTGTCGTAACTTTACTATGCAAGCCAAACGATTCGACGCCTTACCCACTAATAAAAGCGCCATCTATATAAAATGTAGAAGAGACAAAAAATGCATCTCGTATTCGAAAACAGTTCGAAGCACTTAGGTGATAAGACTTTTTTAAATGGAAGAATTTATGTATTTTTTATACTCATGTTGTTAATTAGTTTATAAAAATATAAAAACATTTAATTTTTTTTTATATCTCGATATCTACTTTTAACATATAACTGTCAGAAATGTATTTTCAAAATATTTTTTATTTATATTTGACATACTCTTATCTTAAACTTCTATATTAAATAATATGGAACGGTCTGAATGTCCAAATAATCAGTTTGTGCTTGTCGCATTGATCATAACCAAGTGCTCAAACAGACACAGTAATGAATATAAATGTCTGTCACATGAACTAAAAACAGCGTGACACAGTAGTGATGAGTCTATTGTCAATCCGACATAAACGTGTTTGAATTAGAAGTTACTGTTGACTGATTGTTGTTTGTTTTGAATTGAATATACTCGTAATATTTTTAAAACTTTTTTTTTTATAAAAAGTAATTTAAATATGTACATTTTGCAATTTTACTTAATATTCTATTCAAATTATGGTTTATTTGAAGTAATTACAAAAATCAACACTTTTTTTTTTTCGTAAAATTACTCTTGCAATGAAATAATTTAGTAAGGATAAATTATATTTATAAAAATATCATTTTAATGAGTATCTAAATAGGACAGTAGTGGCACACAAAATCGACTTTGGGAACATAACAACCCAAATTCTTACAGGGCACGGGGATTTGCCGAATACTTGCACTGTATGTGTCTTCATATCTACTTTGTATACTGCTACCACAGCTTTATCACCTCACTCCATTTTAGCATAAAAAAATAATCAACACCAATATTTAGAATAACAATGAATATTCAATTAATAATAAAGTACTGATTCCGAATTCAAATGTACTATCATGTATTTTTTTTCTATAATAATATTTATGAAGAGACTAAGTACTTATCCGGGTTTTGCCAGTGAAGAAAATTAATATACGCGCCAACCCGCATGGGAATATCGAAGTTGGCAATAACAGGCCTCAGTCCTTAATTAAAAAGAAGACCTATCCTTATCAGTGGGATATATAAAGGACGAAACAGCAATATATTTACAGGAAAAACAATAAGAGAGTATATTTCTGACATTCCCTTGTGTCTCTGATTAGGATAAATAAATATATAAATCTTAGGGTCGTGTCATTTTCCCATACCTAAAAATGTATATTTCTTAATCAAAAATTGAAACTTCTAAATGTTGTACTGTTTATCATTGAAAATCGTCATCATTTATTATTCAAAATTAATGTGATTAAATTAACTAAGTTTGGCATTAGTTTTTTCCTTGAGGGCTTTTTGCTAAATATGCATTTAAAGGAAACGGAAGTCCGTAAGCTAGTTTCCGGAAAAGTGCAAACCAGTGAGACGCATCGATACTGGAGTCTAATTAAAAGTAAAGAAGTAATAAACATACTATTTACTTTTACAACAAAGATGGTACCTTAAAATCAAAAACACGTTTTAAATCATTTTTTTTCTTTTCTAAGCCATTGTTAGTGAATGTTTTATAGATAAACTTGGGTAATCTGTACCTCAAATATATGTAAGGTATATATATTAAGCAGGTATAATATTTTAAGCACAATATCTCAAAAAATATGTATCTTGTGTTTTAAACACCAAATAAAAGTGAAATTAATAAAACAACATTACAACAAAAATAAATGTCAAACTATTATCTAGTTGTACCCTCTTATAGTCCGTGAACTTCAAAGGAGCATTACGAGTCTGTAATTTATTATTGATTTATTAATATTATTCGCAAATTATACATTTTTATAATATGCACTGTCTATACTTTTATATATTTTAATGGCATTTTCAAATAAATGTATTTGTTTTTATCTTTTGTACATATGTATAAAAAAATAGTTACAAACTGAAAGGCAGTACAAGTATAGTATAAGTATATTTAATTACTTTACTGTTTAAAACAATATCTCATATGTAATATCTCTTATCACTTTTATTGTAAATTTCGTTAATCAGAATTATTTTCACTTGCCATCTTTTTTTCTATATTTAACATACAAAAAGAGTAAGTACCTGTGATGACAATACTTTTAGATTCGTACTTGTGAGTCCGTTGTTATATATATTGTATATTTTCGTTTAGCACGCTACATGGTTCGTCCACATCCACCTACGGGGCTTAGCTTTGGCTACGATATAGATACAGTAACTTTATTTTGCTTCCATCATATAAAAAAAATATTTTAATTATTAATTTACTAAAATCTAAATTTTGGTTTTAATAAAGTTAACAGTCAATTATTATTTTTTAATTCATCCAATAATATTAGCCCTTCGATATTCAATTTTGAACTTGTGGAACTAACATATATAAATTAAAAATCATAAACTAAAAAACACTAAAAGCAATGACTGGCTAAGCAGATAGTAAGATTAATTGTTTATTTTGCAGCCAAATAATCTACTAGTCGGCCAAAGTCATAGTAGGTAGATCTCTATTAAAGGAGATTAAATAAATGAGACTCTTTACCGATGACCAATTTTGACTTGATATAAAACATTGATAATAGTAAATTATAAATATTCGACACATCCACACAACGCCACCTAGACCCTCAAACTATGCAAAGCTTGTACTATGGGTACTAGACAACTGATAAACATAAATAAACTATTTTATTCGTTAATATATATGTTATCCGTATAAAAGACGAAATAAATACCACTGCACCAATCAGTTAACAATTTTATTGTGGTTTCTAAGACACTACTGTTTCTGAGGCAATTATATAATATTTTCTTTGTTTGAATATTTGAAATATAAGTTTAGAGCTGAGTAACAAAGAAACTGGTTAATATTTACATTAATAATATTTAAAAAATACACGTTACTGAAATCCTCAACCTACCTTAAACCAAACCTGTCCCGGCTTCAGGTGGAATTTAGTAATAAAAGAAATAAAAAGTTTGGCTACCGAAAATATGTTAGCTATATATAATAATATGTTTCTATTTCCAATAATTTAGACTGCATTTTCAGTCATGTAACATTGTGCAATAAAACAAAAATAAAGCAGCATGATGATTTTCATGAAATTAAATAATTTGGAATTCTATGTTCAGACAATTTGTCAGCGCTTAAACGTGACAGCAGAACTGTCACACTCATTTTGTTTTATTGAGATTTTCCGGTGGATTTTAAAAGAAACATTGAGTTTCGGATTCTTTTAATCCGTCACTTGAATCCCTAGGTCATAATTTCAGATGAATAATATACAAACAAGGTCGGTAGTTATTTAAAGAATACAAGCACTAAGTCTGTAAATAGCAATAAAATGTTACATATGTATTTTAGACATCAAATAGTTATCATCAGAGTTATTGTGTCTTTAAAGATAAAAAAAAAGCAAAAATCATACGACATAATTTAATAAACGAATATAAATTATTTTTTTCTGTACCGGTGTAATCGTATAAACGGATATACAGATTTGGCCAACTTCCTATTCTATTATATTTCTAGATTTAAAAGAGAAATGCAAAGTTGATTACTTTTTTTTTTTGAGTAACTTGTAATATTTAATTCTCGAGTGAGTAAGTATATACTTACATTAGTATTCGGCGAAGTAATAATATAAAGATATAAGTACGTTTTCGTTAAACGGAAAGCTTTTTTTTTAATATATAACTAGTTTCAAGATTACCTCAATAATATATATTTATTATTGTAAGTATGAATGTATGTTAACAAAGGTTTCGAAATTTTATTTGTTCAGTGTGTATTCAGTACATTGAAAT
The DNA here is from genome assembly GCA_963555665.1 of Dircenna loreta. Classification (NCBI taxonomy): domain Eukaryota; kingdom Metazoa; phylum Arthropoda; class Insecta; order Lepidoptera; family Nymphalidae; genus Dircenna; species Dircenna loreta. Next base: position 1,103,136 of record OY743099.1, on the reverse strand, counting down.
AAGATGACACATACGAGGCCTTGCTTTAGGCGAAACAGAGAAGACGATTTGATAAATAACTAGAAACTTTGTCGCGCTTCGGTGCTCTTAGAAATGTAGGGATGCAATTTGTGCTCGCTTTTATCGCCTCAAGCTGCATGCATATTCTTATTCTACCATTATAATACAAGTAGTATTCTCTTGTGTACTGCTACTTTAAATAATATTCGTTTCAATTAAATATTTTTATACTAAATAAAATACTGTTAAATAAATGATTGTCTAATTTTGATGTGCCTCAATTATTTTTAAGTCAATTATTGACTAGATTTTGTATTATACATGTATGATGAAAATTTAGAGCATATATTTTTTTAGTTTTTTGTATTGCTGTATTTAGATATAAATAAAAAAATAATAGTTCAAAAATACTAAAAACACGATTTTGTGAAAACGTGACCCAAAGTGAAAAATATTTTTTTTTATCTGAATTGAGAATGATATTAAAAAGCGTAGGGTGCTTTTTAAGTAATCTATTGACACCCTGCACCCCACGCTTTTTTAACATTATTCTTGATTCCAATTTAAAAAAAAGTGCATTAAGAATGAATGAGATTTTTTTTTAAATATTTTTATCATAAAAGCGTTTTTTTTTAGTTTTTTTATACAAATATTTATTATCTTAATATTTTAGGATATTTTATAAAATTGTGTTTTAAAAGCACCCGCCATCGCCAAAGAACAACAAATCGCTAATTCTGAAGGTCCTCGTAAGGATATTGGGATGATTTTTTTTTTGTCTTCAGTTTGACACGTATGCAAGAATTCAAATTCATCCGACGTTTTATAGTCAGTTAAAATCGCGTTCAAATTTTCCATTACAATCAGATAAATAATAGGTACATAGATACATATCAAGCTAATAAAAGAACGTCAAGATTGTTTTTTACGCTTTGACCTTTATTTTTTAATTTGACTATTCAATTGAGAAATAGGATAACTTTTAAGGCTGAACAAAATTCGTTCTTCCTTCTATAACAAAAAACCCTTTTGAGTGCTCTGAAGTTAATTGGATCTTTTGAAACATTCTTCTCAAAATATTTTTCATCTATCACTTTACCGGTAATTTGCGCTGTTTCGTGAGCCAACACGCCTTTGAAGTAAAAATTCAAAATGTTTCATTGTTTTCATATTAAATATAAAGAACATATTTTACCAATAGTAAACCTTAAAAAAATATTATTGAAATCCAGTAAAAACATTTTATTACTTAATGTTCTATGTTATGTAATAATCTACTTTATTACTTTAGCAAATGCACTATTTATGGTAATTCCAATCTTCCTCATTATTTTAAGTTACCAAATGAAAAGTTGTCATAAAAGAAATAAACAATAGAAGTGATCATTTTGTATTTTACAAGAATATTAATAACTAGCTGATGCACACGAATTCGTCAGCTCCCAGAAATCTCATGACTAAAATAATATATATGGTGCTGGATTTACGCTCTATACTATTAGTTACTTTATGGCAAGGAGACATTGATAATATTGATTTAAACTGATGGTCTGTAGATAATTTTTATTGTTAAATTATCTTACTATAAGATAACTTTACAATCACACTCTTGAACGATTACGTTTAAAAAAGGTACCGTATATTTTTTACGCATCATTACCGATTTCGTCATCCTTTTCGGAGAAAGAAACTAAATCCACCCGGTGAAGTTATCTGATTCCACCACATCACTTTCCCAAATAAAGAACACGTAGGTGACGTGAGGCAAATCTGAGACTCACTTCTCACGGGCGAGGCTCCGACTTCCTATAATCCATTTAGGCGAACAACCTATAGTCGTGTCAGAGTGATTGATGTAGGCACCTGCACGGCGATCCGTGTGTAACTTTATCAGAGCTTATATGAAATATACTTATAATAATGTAACCGACAATGAACTTGTAAATGTTAATTCTATTGTTAATTGTAGAGTTATAAGTTTCAATGATTCAAGTAATTATTTTAATGATTTTGATTTATATTGTTATAGTAAACAGGCATTTTATAGATGAATTTAAATATTTCTCAGTGGGCAAATTAACGAACCATTCAGAAGAATTGTGTTTATTTACAGTTGGCTGACACTGGAATACTGTGAATAGTGTCTGCCATTTTATCTCCTTAGACAATACTAACCTTATTTGTTTTGGATTGCAAATACCTATATACACAAATCAGATACACAAATCGGACATATGAAACGTATTTTATTTCATATATTATCTTTATATTTTTGTATATCTAACGTATTTAAATTTAACACTTGTGCTTGGAGTCTTCCTTGGAGGGGCTAAAAGTAACAAAATTTTAATATTTAACCGTGGTTTATAAATTATCTAACATTGGGACTTGATTTTTATGTTACAGATGCTTTCATTATTAAGGTATAGTGTAATTGTTATTTAAGCTTTAACCATTACTATTATATTTATATTTACCCAGCTGTGTTCTCGTCGAATTATATCGGAATGCGCCCTAGTCGTTTCTAACCAATTAGGGGTCTTTACTTATGAGCTCGAAGCATGGCGGACTCACGGCGTGAACATGCAGCAACTCTCTGTCTGTAGTGTTGTCTTCAGAGCTCAATTGCAGGTCTTCGTCACTCATCTTTGTAATACGTTCAGTGTAATACGAACCTACCGTGTGACTTTTTATTTCATCTATACTTGGATTAGTAAGTATTCTTTATTAATATTTTAATAACTGGTTTCCAAGCTGGAGGTAGCTTGCATACATGAATACAGCCTAATAAATTATAAAATTCTTGTAATTATAAAACATATTATTTTTTTAGCTTTCAGAAATGATGTAAATATATATTTTGTTCTTAAAGCAGTCAGCTGGTAATTCTTACCCCACATGTGGGGCTAGAATTAACAGGACTGGGGTATGTTTTAAAACAAGGGCTAACTATTAACATTATGCATAACATAATGTTAATAGTTAGTCCTTTAAAATATATTTGTGCTCCTTTTTATCAGTCGGTAGACTGACAAAAAAAACAAATATATTTATGTATTTTATTTTCATTAAACTTATTCACATTAATACAGACTTGTATGGAATGGATTTTTTTATCACCTAACAACAATACCTGTAATCACAAAAAATGAATTTGAAGAAAATTAAACATTATTTTAATTTTTTTCATATAATCAAGGTCTTAAAGTTTTTTTCAAATGTTAATTCAGTCTCACACAGCTGATCCTTACCATGCTTAAAAATAAGTTGACAAACAAACTAGATAAACGAACAAGACTGCTATATAAACTAGTAACTACTTAACATCATGAGATGAAGTACAAAATGGCAAATTTTTATATTAGGTCTTTATAATTAGTATTTTTTTCAACTTTTCAAGTTATAAATCAAAACATATAGTATAAAATCAACAAAAATATCACTATTACGAGCAATTTTAGATAAAATGCTAAAAAATTAGGTATCTATTCGTATTCCATCGTCTGAACTACAATTCAGAAAAGTGAATGTTATGTCGTCGCTAGAGAAGTCAGAAACCTTACTGATTACACGCATAGTTCTTGTACAAATAAAAAAACGTTGAAGATTAAAATGTTCGTTACTTGCTCATGCAAGAATTTAACTTTCATAAGTTAAATTCTCATAAGTAAGGAGTTTCTCAAGATGCGCCTAAATCTCCAATATAAGTGTTATTTACTTTTATATTTCGTCCTCCGACGCTTACTGATTTTATACCGAGCTTTATAGCGCATCCGGTACAGGCCATAAAAATAGACTTCCAAGTGATTGCTATCGGCCGATTCCGTCAAAATAAATTGCCATTAAAACGGAACATTTATCGAGCTGGAATTTTGTTTTAGTCATTTCATTTTCTAGAAATATAAAAATAATATGCAGTACATCTAGAAATATACTTTAAACTAGCAAACAATTGCTTTTTTATTATTTCAGATTTGTAGGACCTGTGATAAAACCTGGTCCTAACTGATTGCTGCAGTTTGCACGTCCACCCTTGTATTAGTAGCATTTTCATAGAAGGTCATTGTTTTAAAGCTATTTTTAATTTTGTGATATGTATAAGAGACATGGAAGCCAAATTCCAATATTATTTTATGTAATATTTTTTAAGGCTCATAGACTTGAAGACCTAGCCAAATCCTATTTTTCTTTGTGATTTATTTTTTTAATATTACCAGGATATTATGTGAGAAAATTAATATCTTATATATATATGAGTAACTGCCATTGATAAAATCTATGATTTTTTGTCTGTTTATTTATTAAAATAATATTAGCTTACAATATCTGCCTTAAATGTTAAATGTCTACGATGACTTTATCTTTTTATAAAAGCGACTAATTTTATTTATTTATATTTTACGATCAAGATTTTTCAATTTTCTGTTTCGTTAATTACTGACAATAAATTTTATTTACCGATGTCATGAATGAGAAAATGAATTGACATAAACAGCGTAAGCTACAATTAGCGATTCTAATTAAACGTTGGAATACAGCTTATATAAACAAAATGTAAACCCGGATGTTATGAGTCAAACATAAGATTACCGAGATACAACCGGTTGATACTTGAGTACAAACCAAATGGAAAATTTTAATTGGCATCACATTTCTTTGATGCTAAATCAGTTGTTTATACAAAATATAAATACAACGGAATTTAGTAAGTTATTTCTCATTATTTTAATAATAACTTTTGATTTGAAATATGTTTACATGTATTGAAAAAATGTAGAAAATAATAATAAAAGTATAAAGATAATTTCACAATATTTTATAATTAGCATATATTTTTTTTTCATATTAAAAATAGCAACATAGCAATAAGTTTTACTTTTTTTTTCATAAAAGGTAATCTCTTTATGAAAAATAGCTTAATGCGAATAAGATACTACCTAAGAATTATGTATAACATATTTTCCACCTCTGTAGGTTTGAAACACTATATTCAATGCCCATATCTTATATTGTAGCACAAATTGTATCTAATAAAAAGAAAGAAGGAGCCTCAAAATTACAATCATATTGAAGTCTTAATATAAAAATATTACTAAGTCATTGATATTCCTGCAGTGCTAAAAAACAAATTCTATTCACATATTATAACCTTGTTTACTTTTAATTAAAGTGTCTGAATGAATCCAAATATAAAAAGACCTTCAATTTCACGTTCCTAACTGAAAAGCTAAAGTTATCATCTTGTCTTTACATAAATTAAAACAAATCTTTTAAAACTCGATATGTAAGACTTACATTAACGACTTCGTAAAGAAAATTACTATGCCAAAGTATCAACTAATTATATTATAAAATGGCAGATAGCAAAAGCGGAGCGAAGTTTTTTCATAAAACTTTACTGATAGTGAATACTCTATCTATTTGTTGGTAATAAATACGCTGACGGTCCCAAGTTGCCTGCTCCGCCAAGATGTGACGAGCCGTGGTGGCAGGAGGGGGTCGCCTCTTGGTGTACTCACTGAAGCGCGACCCGTCATCACCTGCACAAGATGGAACGTTAGCGTCCCGTGCCCCCGGTTGATCCAACGATCTATGTAATGGTGGATCGCCCCCAATCGCTAGACCTGCGGTCGGTGACTCTTACCTGACCTTCTCTCACCGTCGCATCAGGGGACCAATATAAATCTACATTATCTCTTATTAAACTATAATATTTCCTATATATGTAAATATATTGCTTTATTAAAAAAAAACTAATAGCGACGTGGTAATCTTCTTTTTTGATACCATGCCTTACTTGAATTCTTATTTGTTCTCAAACATTAACTGACAAACTTAAAGAATATATACTATGCAAAGTTTTAATTCTTTAAATAAGAGAAGAGGCCCGTAGTTTTACCCTGGTTCTTCCTTATGGACCTTCCCATTAAAACCGTACAAATAGACTCTGACGTCATGAAAAAATTCCGTACGAAAAACTTCTAATTGTGAATCATATTGGAGGAAATAAAGCTGCTTGACTGAACGGTATAATTAAGCCAGGAAATTAGAGGTACATACTTTAATTGCTTTTCTGGTATTTATTTATTTGTCACAAACAGACACTTAAAAAAATCAAACAATTGTAATTTATGAAGCGACGCTATGGGCGAATAATTACCACTTATTTATATATAATATATAGATTAAATGTTCAATACATAATGTATAACTTTCAGTTTTCCTTAATACGACTATAGAAGTTGTTATATACAATATATATTTTTAGTGAAAACAAATTACTTTAAAAATATTGTTGTATAAATCATATTGTTCCATGATTTAAAAGGATTTCAATGTTCGAAGCGAGCAACGAAATTTTACCGAGAAAATAAAAATCCCAACAAAAACATAAAAGAGAAAGCTGACATCCCTACAAATGATTTTAGAAATGTGCACAATTTGAAAGGTACTCGTAACCTTAATTAATTTGTATATGAAGAATGTCACAATCAGATTTTTAATTGATTATTTAACCAAATTAGTGATGCCTCGTTATATGACTTATTTTCATACAAGTTATTTAAAATACTACATTGAAAAACGTTTTTTACTTCATCTTAGTAATAAAATAATTAATATTATATCAATTTTATTATTTATCAATTATTATAATCCATAAACATATTTTTATAAGACGATAATGAATGAATTTATAATATTTTAATATTATAAATTAGAACTTTGTATTTTATTATGCTTTTCAGGGATAAAATCACAATAAGCTTATTTTGAGGCCTTGCTAAAATGCTTTGTTTTCGACTACTAAAGTAGAGAACTAGACTCTGTCTGTTCCTAAGAACACATTTTATAAGTTCTTACATTATTTTTGAAATATATTTAAAAAAAAAACATTCAAAACAATTGAAAAAACTTGAATATGATACTTAAATAAAATGGAAATAAAAAAACAACTCCACTAAAATCAGACGAGTTCAATGACAGTGATTTGTATAAGACGATATATCTAAATTGAAAATTGGTTACCAACCAATTTTTAAATAACCGAATTCATTTGAACGAATATTTTTTTTATTCTTTCGAGTTCAACTGTGAATATTTAAAGTTATTTGTGTTTTTAAAATAAAAAAACACTTATTTTCTGTTTTTTGAATTTTTCTATCCATGCAATTTTCTATCCTATTTCTAATCCCATTGCTTTTTAAATCATCTGTAAGAGCCTGATAATATTGATGGATGAGTAAGTGAATGGATATATTTTTTTAAACATTGACATTTTAAGATATATATATATATATATATATATATATATCTATATATATATATATATATATATATATATATATATATATCTATATATATTAATGTCAAAGGTTTTTAAAACGTCCCAAGTTTGATGTCCCAGATTTAACGGCAAAAGTCCAAATAACTAAAATGGACCTCAAATTTCGAGTGTCAAGTACTTACTAAAATCGGCTATCTCATTTGTGAAAGCCGTGATGATAGATTCCACTTCCTGTTTCCTAAAATTTAAGTGTATAATTAAATAATAAATAAAAGATTGTACACAACAAACATATTAAACATAATTCAACTAAGTAATAAGTTGCCTCAAATTCATATTTTAATTTAAATCTGGTCATTGTCAAACTACAGTCGCTTGATTTAAGCGTAGTTAAATAAGAATTTGTACTCGTATAAGGCAAAGGCACATTATAAATAATAAATTAAGAACTTTAAGCTAGACACTCTGCCTATAATAATTGCTTTATGTAGGCACTATCGTTGTAATATCATCATTGTGCCCAGTTTCCCAAAATTAGATGTCTCTTGTATTCCAAAGCGGTAATAAAATGAATACTGTATATGAATTCCAGTGACAATTTAGCTAGTTAGGTCTGAAGTCTAGCACAATTTGAGAAATCATGAAGTCACATAATCATTATATTACATTTCCCATATCAATATGGATTGAGTTCATTAGATTCAACACTGCTACACGTTTGTTGAAGTCGTAAGAAATAATAATAATATAACTGATATAAATTTTCTATATAAGAGACAAGTTCCACGTTTTGTGTTATATTGGAAAAAACTTAACAATAGAAACTAATAAGAGGACACATTGTTGAAGGAGAACTAATTAGTGGCTTTGTTATTAGACTTGCATGGCTCAGTTACGAGTTATGGAAGTTATGAACATAAAATAAGTAAATAGCAACTTTAGGGCGCCATAACAATGAAACCGTCACTTTATGAAATGGGCTCGCTGTTGATTAATGGAATATGAGTGGTGGGACGGTCTTCTTACTTCGTTTATTCATACTGGTATCCCATGTCAACACGAAACAATACATAAATAATAATATTTGATAAAGCATTGCAGCTATAAAACATTAATTTATTTTAAAATTAAACAAGATTATAAATGAGAAATATTATTACTTTTTAAACAGTTTTTAAAGTTATATAATATTAATAAAAAGACAATACTTTTGCCCTTCAGCGAACAGTTTTTTTTATATATTTTACTGTTTTATATTTGTAAAGTTCTCTACACACATAATATTATATTTACTAAACATTCTAAATATATATAAGATGTAAAATTTATCAAAACTAGCAGGACTTTAAACTGTGACTCAGTAAGTAATTCTATATATAACCGTCTTAATTGGGACATCGACGACATATTTTAAGATTCCTCCAAAAATTCTTCCCGATATATTTATACGTTACAATAAAAAAATATATTAAATATATTAACATATACAATATACATGTATATGTTATTCAGGTTAAGCTCACTTAAAAAATCATTGTTGATAACTTTTTCGTTATTTCGGTAATTTATAAAATAATAACGCCAAGCATTGGCTATCTTGTGACTTAATTTACTAGCATGGCCAATACAAAACATCGCAAACGTGGCATGTTTATATTTATTATTAGAAAATTCCATTTTATATGTTTAAGGAAGGGTTATGGCATTATTTATTTAATCAAAGCAATATGAGATGGCACAGAAACAATATATGTCTAACAATGCGACAATGTCTGACAGTTCGAAAAGTGACAACCTTGATAAATAGCTTTAAGCGATTTAAGACGGACACATATGTATTCATATTGTATAAGGAATGAAAGTTAATTAAGAACATGTAAATATTAAGTTAAATAATTCCATACAGTGATAAAATATTATCACAATAATATTATCGGTGCCTCCTCTAGCATTATTTGTTTCTCTGTTAAGTAACTCCAATAAACGTTTCTTAATTTAATCAATTAACGTGAATTCATATTTATAGTAAAATATTGATATGTTATAGTTATATTCTCACTACTTTTGAGATTTAAGTTCTATAATTAAAAATTTTATTCAGTAATCTATTTTTTAATTTTAAACTCCATAATCTAATTTTTTTTGGAAACTTGTCAACAGCAAAACATTAAATGAAAAGTAAATACAGCGGCAGTTTCCGATTTAGAAAAATATCCCAATAATACGTAGCACGAAATTAAAAACGTTCAGTAAATATTTTCTGGGGATGGTTTGAATGAAATTGTATTCCAATATGACGGGGCATTGAGAGTAATGTTTAAATAGGCGGCTAATCCCACCAATATTGAAATATCTGCGACAATATCCAGGCGGGATGCGGTGATCCGCTCTTATTAAAACACCGTTTTACATGCGAAACGCTTGAAAAAACCGAGGTACACTATAACGTGAATGTTGTCGTCTCAACGTATTATGGCACAACAATAGGTATTACATCTCCAGTCTCAAATTAGAACTGTGAGATTGTTTTGTTGCGTCTTGTATACAATGTATCTATTGTCGCCTGTCCGTCTTATGTGCAATAAATAAAATAAATAAACTTCATATTATTTGAATATTATTTATGTTAAGATTATTACAAACAATACTTATCAGAAAATTAGAATTTAATTTTATTTGCATTTCAAAAAGTGGAAGCTTATAGTCGTAATTATAATATTTTTTTGTAAAAACAACTATTTATCCTATAGCATGTGTTCAATGTAGGCGATACATACATATTATTGCAACTGCAAAGAATTGTTTTTTTTTATTATTCTAGCATTAAACAATTTCCCTGAATTAAGGAATACTTTATAAAAAATTAAAAACTCGTATTCTTCTGGACTGTACATTATATATAGTTTACATATTCTTATGGGTCCTATTGCACCCTGGAGGGATTAAATTTTGGTGCAAAAGTGTATTTTTATCTTTTAATATAAATGAATTAGACCAGGAACATTAACGTGATCTACATTACTAAATGATGAACCACGAATTTAGATTAATGCAACAACCCTTAAACGAGGTCGCGAGTGCCCGAAAATAGAGTCAAAACCTAGTCTATTACCTTGCTTACAAAATGTAGTATATTTAATCTGACGAATATTAAAATATATCTAGTTTACTGCGAATACTACAGTTTATGAAAAACAAATCTAAAATTACTTCATCTACTTCTCTTTTCTTCCTTTTTAAAATTAAGATTATCTTTAAAGATATAACGACAATATAACATCTAATTTTATGATATGCTCATTTACATTGTAATAGTCTATTTTGTCCCTACCTTAATAAAATGTATCGAATTGATGTTGAATACGAATTGGACTTGTTCCCAAATAGTTTTAATTCATAGTATTTTTTAAATTTCAAATAGACATACACTGCACTTATGAAACGTCAGACTCTAAGTGTACGGTTCCAATGTGTAGGTCGATGGAGAAGAACCGGCAAGGAACTCCATGGATAGTCTTTTAACTTATTAATTAAAATACAATTATCCATGGTATTGTCTATTTCAATCATAGTCCCAATTGTGCGAATAAATTAGAACTTAAGGGAAGCGCGGTAACGAAAGGAAGACAATAATAACCAATCACATTGGAATTAGTACTTTATTGCTCTCACATTTACAAGGTCTTTAAGGATTCTAACTTTAAACACTCAAAACAATAGCAATTATATAGTGCCTTAACTTCGAATGAACAACTCTAATAGACAACACCTCGGAAGTAATTACAGTAAAGAAACATGTACAATTTTGTAATTGCCAAACCTCCCGTCATCAGCAAAAATAAATATAAAGATACGTAATCATTTTATTGTAATATTCCATAGCCTCAACATTAAGTAGACTGTAGTAAAATTACCGTCAAATAACCTGACCCAGGTATATGAGTAATAAGTACCTAGATATAGAGGCCACTAAATGTTACTTAGGGTGAATACATAATTTTTCCACAAAGACAGGAATGATTCCTTTTATGTTTCCACGTAACAAGTATTAATGGTCCTGGCCGGGCCACCTTCCAAGGATTCTGTCATTTGCGAGCAATTAGAACGCCCTCTTGTCGTAAATTATCTAAGAATATGATAAATACAATTTTCATTATGCCCTGACTTAATTTTTCGACTTCTTGATCAAAGAAAGTTAAGTAATTTGATAAGGACGTGACTAAGTTATTTTATGCGTATTAAAATATTACTACGTATTAAAAATATATATATTTAATACGTTGTGGTAATATAATTTATTTTATTAAATCTTATTAAAAGATTACGTTGTCATTCTTGTATAGCTTAAGTAAAAAAATGTAGGAAGCTCTCGAATTTATAGAGAATTTTATTAGATGCACGTTTCTTCTTACCAACCCATTTCAGAGTAACCCGAGCTACTACGAATGGTAAATGAAAAACAAAACTTGAAGCTTACGCCAAGTTCACCAGTAAGCCTCGCGATGCACGGTGAACTCACTACAACGTCTTGTTATGGACGATAATGCTGACCCACAAGTGTACCTACATACTTATTGATTTAGTGGCTACTTTAACTGGATCTGAATTAAATCTTTAAACATGTAAATCATTATTGATAGACTTCAAACAATAAATTTAAACCCAAGATTTAGAGCAACACAATACCGGAGCCTATCATATGGTATTTGTTATATAATTTAAATTATCTCGCAATTATTCATATTAGAAGCATATTAAATTATTGTTAGAGTAAAAAACATAATGAAACTGAGGGGATACGTCAGCTGCATGAATTCGCTCAACCCTTTGCAGTAACATGAAAGGGGTGCAGGATTAGGTGCAAGGGGCCTAGGGGCCCGCCCACTTGAAATAATGTACAAGATTTTCACAATATATCCTTACAACGTAGTGCCAGTTTTTCGTATTTTAATATATAACGACTATTAAAACTGTTAAAGTCTAATTGAATAGAATCTTTTGGTTATCCTAATTTATCAAGAAAATTACGAAAATATTTTAATGTTTTCAACTAATTAGAAAATTAAATGCTATTAACGTAGTATTACAATTTAGTAATAAAAACCTTCTTGGCACATTTTTTTACTTTTATTTTCTTTCTTTTATGTTGTTTCTTTCTGTTTGCACAAAACTAGTCTTTCCCACAGCTTAACCTGCGCCTCTGTACAGTTACGAAATGTGTTTTTTATACAATATATTTGTATATTTCTTTCTTTATAAGTCCTATGCTGCTACTCGAATGTAGTAATAACACAAAAAGCACGACTTCAATCTTAAGCACAAAACACTTAAACAATTTTTAGTAGAAGGTTTATTAAATCGATTACACATTTGGCATTATATAAGAAAAACAGTCCGTTTTAAAATACTAACGCCATCTAGTAATCTACAACGCAACTACGTTCACACGGACCGCATTTTATTTTCGTTGTGCTTTCACGAATATGTCGTAATTGCACGAATGTGTCGCTTCACAGTTTCCTTTGTGCTTTCAATTACGCAAATGTACTGTGGTAATGGAAATAGATTTTTGATAATCTCTCATCTTTTTCAGTTGGTTTTGGAAACAATACTATAAACTAAACTCTACACTGGTGTAAGAATTAAATACTGTCAACAAAGAAAATTCCTTTTTCAAGTGTTATAAATTTATAGACTTTTTAGATACGAACATGCAGACAAGATTAACCAAATTTAAGATGTATTTTTAAAGCTTACAGCCTGCATCAGTACAGCTTATTGTAATACAAAAATATATATAGAGACGAAGCTTCTTAGCATTCCATGGATTCACCGTGCGGGTGCCGGGCCCATCGCGTTGCAGGGAGAGGAGTGCAAACAGCCCCTGGGACTTGCGACCCAAGTGTAGGTTTTAGGGGCCCCTTTAAAATGCGCATTCACGCTCACCATCAACTGGTTGTGCTCCTCTCCCTACCTAACCAAATTTGGAATGAACCTACCAATGCCGCCTTTGAAGTACGTTCTAGAAATGTACTGATGATAGTTCTAGAGAGGCCAAGATCTTTAAGTAGGTTATAGAGAGATTTCGCTGTTATACCTCTCGCTCCCACTTCTACTGCGTACAAATTAACCATATACCCATTCCTGGTCAGTTCGTAATACTTGTTTACTTTAATTGTGTGATCTTTGGGGATGTTAGTTTCCCACGGAACAGTAAGCTCCACAAGTATCACGCGCTTTAACTGTCTAGAGTACAGGAATATGTCCGGTCTGGATGACGAGACAACAATATCCTCAGGAATTCTATACTGTTTCTCATACGTATCCATCATTATAATCCAATCGCGAGCCGCCTCCAAGATAGAGTGAGGCTTTTGTTTTGTTTTTTTAGACGAGCCTTCTTTAATGAACTCTATGAATCTTTTGGTGGTTGTTATACCCTTTTGCGCTCTAGCTACTGACAGACTAACCGCTTCACGTATGATTTCTAATACTTTATCATGGCGCCGCGAGTATTGACCTTATATATATATATATATATATATCGTAGGTTATTATAATATTGTATAATCGCATGTTTTGGAAGGAATATTGCGCAATGCTATTTATACGATAAAAGATTTTTTAAGAAAATTTATTCGAATGATAAAACAAATTATGTATATATAAATCGGTACAACAACATCCTTTATTCATTAGATTGTGCTGCTTGCAAATTAAGTTGGCATTGTCCCAGAAATTGATATTTTCGATAGCATAGCTTACTATAATAAAGATAGAACAAAATATATGTTATTCTTATTTTCTGAACCAATTTTAGCACTAGCTTTAAATGGACACAATATCATAAAATCTATGGTCGTTCATTTTAAAATGCAACGCAAAAAGGAAGTGATTATTTTAATGGTTGGAAGTCGTAAAAATGATGGTGTTGCTTTCGTCATTAATTTGATGGACATACAATTATTTTTCAGATAAAAATCCGTTACAAATGTAGGTAAAGTACCAGAGAGATACAGAAAAACAAATTCTACTTAGTGAATTGTGGGCTTTTATTTTGAAAATGAAATATTATAAATGTTTTTCAATTCATATTTTTGCATTTAAAATAAAAGCTTCTGTCAAACACGTTTAGTTATTTTTGGGTGCAATATTAATTGAAAAATATTTTGTAAGAATAGAATTACTACCATTATTTAATAATTATATTATATAATTAATTCGATATTTCAGTATAAAATATCAAGATTGCTCATATTATTTTGTGTGATTAGAAATTTTTTGAATGAAGTGAAATAAATATGGTTGTAATTTTAAAACGATAAATGAACACATTTTGTCTAATCAAATTAAATTAATTTCAATTTCAATACTAAAGAAATTAATCAAATGTCATAAAAAATGTGTTGTGTAAGTAACAGGTAGGAAGTATTCTTATTGAAAATATCGTAGAACTTTTATAGAACAAAAAAGCTAAAGATGCATAAGCTTTCTTGTCTTAATTGTATTCCTTTTATGTAGAGTCCCTAAATAACAAAAACGTCTGAAATTTTCGATTTTATTGCGGAACAAATTAAGCTTTGAAAAGTACAAATAACAACACATTATCGTTCGAAACTCTTCAATTGTTTATCATGCAAGAAGAAGAAAGTACCACTTAGCTCTAAGATTATATTACTAAGCAATATATTTTATTATATTTATTTCTATATAAAAAAATATCCAAAATTACGTTGACCTTTTAAAACTTATATTGTTTTAAAAATATACAAATCAGATCGAGATAATGTTAACCAAATAAAATTCAACCTTCAGAGGGTTGGATTGCAAACGAAAAAGGAAATACTCCTTTCTTTTAATTTAAAAAATAATATTCGTACGTTTTTACGCCAGTTCGATTTAAAAATCGCATATTTTTAAATATTGTAAAATGGTTATTTATTTTTATCTTGAAAGAACACCAAATTCGAATAGAAATCAAAGACCCTTTTTTTACAAGAGTGTATGTAATCTTGACAAAGCAGTTAAAAGCTTTTTAACGTACGGGACATTGGAGAATGAGTTTCACGAAGTTATTATTATATTTCATTTTCCCCCGCAACGCCTTATTATTTTTATACTTTTCTTTACAGAAGGTTATCGGCTATAAAAAACGAAATGTTTTCTGCTTGATTGAACCCTCGTGAGGCGCGTATTTTATTTCCTTATAACTTAGCAATATATTGTGACACATTCTTAAAAGGGACTTTTTATTAAAAATATTCTCGTAATAAAAGACAATACGCGAATAGAATATTATATAATGTTTTTGTAATTTCCTTTTTTTATTAAGATCTATTAAATACTAAGTGGCAATATAGAAGTAGTTTATCATGATGTCTTGATCTTATCAAAGTGGTTGCAATAAATTGATGGCTCATTTTCTAACAAAGCGTACGGTGTCGGCATATGGAGCAGCTCACGGCTTGAAACTTAGTTGCATTTTGCATGAAATCGATAGTTACTTAAAAAGTAAAAACTAATTATAATAAATAGGTATTATATAAGAGAGGTATTTTTTTAAATCCATTATAAATATATTGTGTTATTACATTGTCAAAATTACTATTTTGTGGAGTATGAATATTACTGATAGAATTGAAAATTGTATTTCTGTTCTCTATGACTGCACAACTCGTATTTATTCTACCGTCATTTTGTAAAGTTTGTATCGTAATATCATGATATACATGTAAGTTGGTTTCTCCTTTACAGCTCAAAGTATACAGCTTATAGTGGACATCTTAGCACAGGGTATCCTTGTGAGATATCCACGGTAATTTAACTGCGTTGAAACCATCCTTTTGAATTCTTATATATTGTATTAAGTTTTTACGTGTGGTGTATCCTTATGTATTTGTTATATTGTTAATAGATAAATAAATTATAAACTGATAATAACCGGTACAAAATTGAAAAATTAATTGCAATTTTGATAGTAATATGATTATATTATTTTGTTGGATATCAAACATATCCTGTGCAAATTGATTTATGGTAGGAAGAATAAATCAAGTCAATATATAAAGGGTTGTATTAACAACAAAAATATATATTTTAAAGGCCAAAGACAAGCGTCTAAAGTGTTCTTGCCTCCTTACCTCACAAACCCATTTAAGTTGAACCAATAAGTTAGGTTAGAGTAAATTTTCTCCAAAATCTTTGTAAACTTTTAGTATCACTTACGATACGATACGATACGATATGCTTTATTGTACCACAAACAAATGGAATATATAAAAAACAATAACACATAAAAGACTTACTGATAGTTAACGCGAGAGTAGTTTACCAAAACAGTTATTTTGCGAGATAATATCTATTTTGGTAAACCATTTGGTTTTTTAAATCAAAACAAAAATACTATATGGTATTACAATATTAATAAATCTCAAATAGATCTAATATCTATTTGAAATAAACATGAATAAATGACAACTTCTTTGATATGGGTAGGATTCCAACCTGTGATCTCTCAATCAAATCTCTCTGAAAAATGCGCTACGCTATGCTACGCTGTGCCACGCTACGCTACTCGCTTCTGAATCCAGTAATCTATACATAGTTGTCTTTATGGAGACGGATATAATATATACTAGACTGCTTTCGAAAATCCTATGCAATGCTTCTATGTTTGCGGCATAGATTATATGAAAAAAAATCCTAATCGTTATCAATGTTTTAATTTCTATACAATCTATAATATTTAATTATATATGCAATATGAAAGCGGTAGGAAAATAGGACTGGTTTATTTACTATAATAGTTAGCATCAATACACGACCTAATAAAGTACCTAAGAAGCCAAAAGACCAAACTATAAATAAAACAAAGGAGATATATTATACAATATAATAAATAAATAAATAATATATACAACAGATATAATATCGTATATTTTTTTAATAAAATATTATCAAAATATATAAATTGGTAAAATGAAATATCAAGTTATTCTAGGAATAAAATAATCCTGCAAGTTCTTTAATACCTAAAGCACTAAAATATTTAAAAATAAAAATTACTTATCAGGATTTAACAAATATTAAACAGTTTTTTCAAAGGTATGACTTCACCATAGAAAAAAAATTGCATTTATGGTTTTACGAGTTCTGATGGCATTTTAAATCCCTTTTAGTATTTGCAGTCCTCGACGAATCTACGAATGAATGAATTTCAAAAAGCTCACTTCTGATACGAGAACTACCTACCGTGGACGTACTAAAGCTGTAGTAAAATTTTTGCTCACAAAAAATTAAGCTTAAAAAAGAGGCGTGAAAGGCGTCCATTTCTCTAGAAGTGTCTGTCATCGCATGCAGTTATGAATAGATATTTGTGACGTCTCTACTAAAATAAGAAACAAGCAGAGCTACGTATCTATTCAGACTCCTCAGTTACTCACGACTTGATATAAGTGCATTAAGGTTTGTTCAGAGAAGTGTTATTTTCTATTACCATAAGTAGGTCGTGAAAATAGTGTTTGCGTTCTGTAATGTAAGGCCCTGAGGAGATTTAACGTAGACTTTCAACGAATGAATTTTTATGTTGACTTTTGAAAGAACTGTAAACTATAATAAAATATATATATATATATTTTTACCAGCTCTCTAAGGTTCTCTAAATAACTCTAAATAAATAAAGAACTGAAAATGTACCGACACGGGAAAGATTCGAATCAGAAATTTCTTAAAGTCTATCGTGTCGGTATCCCATTTGATGTCATATGCGTCCAGATTAATTAGTTTTCTTTTGAATTCATAACCAATTCGTTTTAAAACTGAAAAAATAATGTAAATATACCGCCTTTAATTTTAGAATAATTATTATACAAACAATTATTTTAACTTATTTAGAAATATAGGTATTAATAAATATTTTTATATTTAAAAATATAAATGATTATACTTGTATTAAAAATCTATTTATTCTATCAGGTTCAAGTCGTTTTTAAAAACAAATATAGGATGTATCAACATGATCAGAATTTAAACTGCGACCTCTGGGAATCCGAACCCGCCACCTGCCACCTGAGTAATTTTCTCATTTTTTTTTTGTATTTATTTAGCTATTAGTGCTAGAAAAGTAAAAGGCAAAAAAATAAAATGGTATTATTTATTTAATCAATCGAAGTAGCTATCATTTTTATCTAAACACTTTCGCCATTTCATAGGTAGTTCATTGATTCCCATTAAAATGGTGGGAGCAAGAGTCAATAAACTCTTTGAAGGCGGTTTGGACTGCCTCATGAAAAAATTATCCGATTTTCGAAAAATGTGGTAATCAGTTAGAGCAAGGTCCGGGAAGTATGTTGGGTGTCAGAGACATTCCAGTCTAAGCTTTTTTAATATAGCGATCGTTTAACGTAGCGTTGTTTTGAAACGGGAGTGGGCGAGAGCAATTGGAAGAAAAAATAAATGGCACGAAAACAATTGAATCACTTAAGTAAAAACTGCAATACACGTGCTGAAATTATAAATAAATTTAAATTTGGTATTCCAAACGAAACGCCAGATATTTTGAGATCAAAAGCTCATTCATACGTTTAGATCTAATATATGCAGATAAGTACGATGTTTTATGTAGTTTTAAACTCAATGGTTCATTCCTCTAGAATTATTGTACTCTAATTGTTATTATTCTTTAGATTTTCTGGAAGTATCTGTTAACGGCATAATAATTATTCTATGTGGAATAAATCTACGGCCTTCGGCAATCAAGCTTACTAACTACTTAACTAATAGTCTAAGAAATTGCTTAGGGATATAAATAATTAAGTCATAACTTTTATACAAAATTTATTTGGTAACTTTACAGAAACAACTAACGGTGACTATGATATTTTAGTTTACGAGGAATTCGATTTGCCAGATATGTATATCTATACGTTATAATTATTCGAAAATAAATGTGTCTTTCTAATACCGTACTAAATAATATTAACATGAGTATAACGGTATAACAATAAAAATATAAATACTAAAATAATACTAATTTATTATATTTATTAAAAATCCGTCTAATAGTTTCTTGCAGTAATACAATTCAATTAAAAATTATTAATTTTAATAATTTTTAATTGAAATCGATTTTAAATAAATAATTTAACCTACATATTTAACATGTTCAGATATCACTACAAACCATCTAATTTGGACATTATCAACATTTAATATAATAAATGTAAGACATAATTTATAATAATACTATTATTCAGACTAGATTTTGTAATGCAAAGCACACCATATTGTCTTTATTGCGGCATGGAATAAGTTATTTACATTTGACAAATTTCTATACACGGCGTAAATTATTGACAAATATATAATTCTATAAATATCCTACAAGCAATGTCAATTTTATACTTTGAAATTATTGTTGTGTTCATTAATCTTTTAAGGCAAAATAAGTGACTTTTTTTAATGATATTTAATTTGGATTTTTTAATTTAATAATAATAATAAATTCAAACAAATCTTATGAAATTCTTAGCCAAGTGTCAATTATTTTAATAATTTTCATTTGTTTGCCATTAAACCATTATTTGAAATAAATTACGAAACCACACAACTATTACTATTGTGCGGTGTAAAGTTAGTTTAAACTAATATACTAAATCATATTATATTTTCTAAAATATGGCTCTGTTTGTTAAGGTTCCTGGAGTACATTTGTGAGATATGAAAAAAAAGGTATGATTTCACAGTGTATTCATATTACGAAATTGTATTTAATGCTTACAGAATGCTTATATAAAATCGGTAGAGGTCTTATGACTTCTTTTTAAATATTCCATAGCATGAAGTAATAACAATTTTGACACAGTTACACACATAACATTTTATGAAATTTGTAAGTGTGTAAAATAAATTTCTTTCCAATAATCTGTTATCAACATACGTATGAATTATGATGTAGCATCTGATATGGCACAAATACCGTAAACTCTATCAGTCTTTTATAAAAATACTATTTGAACGATATTATCTATAATAATTACTAACATATCTAAATAATTAAATAGACTAGAACATCACAATTTAAAATTTCTTTGGATTCAAAATATATTTATTCAAGTTGACATTTACATGCACTTTTGAATCGTCAATTAATTCATTAACGTTATATTTGAGTACGATTTGGTGTTGAAAACTGTTTTCAAGTTATAATCGTTTCCGTTCTAGGAAATTCCATTTGACTTGTGTCCCGAAGTTATACACCGCATATAGGTGTGAGTTAGCTTTTACTTTACAAAGCGAAAACTGGGATCTGAAAAGTTGATTCAATGTTTTGAAATTAAATGAAACAGTAATTTATTTCTTAAATAAGTACACAATACGTAATATACATCAGACATTATTGCAGTTATTTACACTTTAGAAGTCTGTTGGCACAATACTTATTGGTTTCTTAGTAGTCAGCTAAGAAGTAGAATTGCTATAACACTGTACACGAAGCCACGTATTGATGATGAACTTGAAGATTGAGTTGATTCATAATCTGTGGGAAATATTTATTTTATTTAGCTTAGAATTGTAGATTATAAACTCGTTTCTTTAAAAATGTTTGATAATATTTATGTTTAAAAGATCGAAACGAATATTTGTTTAATGTTGCAAGCCAAATAATATAATAAAAGTCCAACAAGTGTGTCCGTCTTTAGAAATAATATGGACATAATATAAAATATATTTTTTTGTAGAGGAACTCCTATAAAATAAACTTTCATATTTTATTACTACGATACATACAACATTCATATTTACAGTGGATGATTTTCCAAAAAAACTTTGAAAGATGTGTTTATTATTTAAAAAAAAAACAAATAGCCAACTTTTCCTTGTTAATCTTAATAAACAAACTTATTCCTTGTTTAAAATTAGCAGAGTGAAAAAAGTTTTCAAGATTCATGATTACAGTGTAACAATATACATACCGACATCTTTCCATTCTTCAACCTCATAATCTCCAATTACTCTATTTTCTGCTGAACTGTCTCGCCATCGGTTCTTGTGCTTACCTTAAATTTTTGGAAAGAAAAAGAAATAAATATTAGAAAAAAATCTATCAAGTTTGAATATAAAATAAGGCATCGTAAAGAAATGTAGAGGAAAGCCCAAATCTGTAACAATAAAAACGTACAGTAAAAGTCAAAGAGCAAATAACATCGTTTTTCCCACAATAATATTACTAACGACCCAATTGTACGGAAGCATTGGGCCAGGCGGCAAAACCAATAAATACGGAATCTACCAACGACCTTTCTCGAGAGTCGAGCCGCAGCCGACGACGCGATGAATGTATAAAAGGCACGTGGGCCTAACAACTTTTGACTGCTATTGCTCTTCTAATCGTGGTTTACGCGGCTATATTGAATTTTCAAATTTTCCAATAAGCTGTTGTGCAAGAGGGGAAATCGAGATGAACATGAAAAATTAATTCTGAAATGGCCGAACCCAAAAGGGTTTCATTAGAGCTTCTAAACGTGTTTATTTATGATTTGACTATTTATGTCATAAATTATTTTTAAATATTTCCTAACTAATTGACATGACTTGAATCAAAACATAAATAATTTATATTAGTCAGTAGTTACATACCTTTTTTTCTGTGCGGAAAAGTCGGTACGTAATTAGCTGTTGTGCTTGTTGTAGATGGCGCTGGGATTTCTAAGACGAACAAAATGTTTAATAAAATCATAAGAAAATGAATTTAAGTTCTAATATTTAGTTAAATTTTATTTTTTTGTTTTATTTAGCCTAACGTGGTTCAGATTCAGATTTCGTATGAAGAACTAATAAAAAATATATATCTGAAACAAGTTTTTCTTCAATTGTTTCTTGGTTTACCTGATTATGGTGAGAAAAACTAAACTTTACTGTGTATGTGTGAGTAGCACAGTCGTATTTTAACAAACAATTTACCATCAAGTCGTATGAGCCCATCTGTTTCACCGAGAGAGTTTTTGGCCACACAGCGGTAAGAAGAGAAATCCCTCGACGACACCTTGCGTATCGTGAGTTTCATTTTTCGACTGTAACCGTCGTCATTTAATCCTGTTATGTATTTATTACCTAAAAATAAAGCATTAGTATTATTAGCATTATAATGATTTAGATTAATAAAAAACTAAAAAAAAAATATTAATAATAATTATTGATTTTTTTATCGATATTTTTTTATGTAAGTATAAAACAAAATTAATAAATGTCAATAAAGTAACATTCAAAAACCTGATATTATCATATCTCCGCGATCCGTAGTCCAGTAATTAATTGAGGAAGGGTACGCCTCCGTATGGCACTCCAGAGTTACATCCTGCCCTACATATGCAGCCTCTAGCTGATTGGGGATCGATAGCATCGGTGGGACTGCAAACATCACATTCCATTTGCTATATTTTAAAACGGAATCGTAATTTACTGCTTTAAGTAGCTAGTGTGACTAAAAAAAACCAATTATTAATTATGTGTGTCTCATAATTTTTATTGTCAAATTTGCTAAGAAATTTAAAGTAGTTGTAATTTTTTCTGTCCAATTTGATAACACAAGCAAGCATTATGCACGATATATATTCTTGAAAGACAATTTTTTTATAGTTTCAAAATAAATAATATTATTTTAGAGTTAATCTACCAAAACAAACCAATTTATTTAAGACGATTAAGACTGGATTCGCCATTATAATGAAATTTGGGCAGAATTCATAAGGAAGTTTCATTGGTTAATCGACTGAAAGTTACGTGAACATTTTACGTATCTTATAAGAAATGCTATGAATGTGCTGAGATAGGGAATGTGAATTAGGGGTAGGAAATCGTCTCATTGGCTTCCAAGGCAGGACGAAGGTGTCGGGTTCCGAAAACAGATTGCCATTATCGCATCCGCGCCGTATTCACGTCGGCATTATGCTCTAATTGGCTGCAATTATGGCCCTAAGGAAGCCTTCATCAGGAAAAGACTCTTCGTAAATACTCGTTAACGATGCCCACCCTAAGAAAAAATATATTTCTGTACGTTTAGTACCTTCGAAAGGAAACGAAGTGAAAATGCGAACGTACTTACGTTGTAGGAATTTGAGGCCGAGTTAACAGGGCGAGAGAAATGTCGCGGCGGTAACTTTATGCGAAAGTGATATTGGTACATTTTAGACCGAGCGTCTATTCGGTTTAATCTGAGAATATTCGGTTTCAAAAATCGAACCTTAGTCCAAGCATAAAGTAAAAACAAAACTTTCCTTCGAAACTCGAAAATATAGCTTTTATATCTTATAAAATCTTGATGTAATCTCATTAAAGTTAATGAAATAAATTATTCAAAAACTATTTCATTTTTGTCGTTTTTTCACACGTTACAATAAAAAAAAAGATATTGTAATAAAAAATACTTACACTGTACCATTAAAACAACTCGTTTGCTAATCGAAGGCGGAACACCATTAGAAGCAATGCATAAATATGCACCCATATGCAACCGTGACACTTTTGATATAGTGAGGTTTTCTCCATCCACTACATTGACTGCAAAAAAATATAAAAAAAGGTTTTTTTAAGTTATTTATAAATATACTTTATATAAATAGTAGATGTATAGAAAATTATTTAAACTTACAGTCTAATGAACTGTACGGTGGAACCTAATATTTCATTATTTAAATAATTTGCTCCATTGACCTGACGTTTACATGGCTATATAATTCGAATGAAACACAAAGACAATTCTGAGATTTATTAATTACTAATTTGTGTTTGAATAAAGGTAATCTTTGTAATAGCTAAATCGATTTTGATACAGTTTTTATAATAATATTAGTAGTACATTTACAAAAATACCTTTATAATTATTTAGTTATGTAGTTATCAATATTATTATTATTACACTTTATTTTACTGACCCTTTTTAAAAATAGTACATAAAGAAAATAATATAAAGACATAAATGATATTCCATTTTCTATATCCATTTAAGATAAACTCGCGGACGTAAGCAAGTTCGGCATATTTGTCAAAAACATTGGAAAATACATTTTTGAAAACAATAATACGATTTAATCATGCTATCTTTGTTTGTAAGCAAAGTAAGATAATATATGCGTAAATAAATTACAATTTTTATTCAAAAATAATCGTTGTCCAAATATGAATATCAGATTATACCGATATTTGTATGTCCTATCTAAATTTTAAATTGAAATATATTTTCGATACGATATTACGTAAGTGAAGTTCCATTTGCATTTCTAGATTCAATCCTGTAAATATGCCGGCTATGCGAAGATTGTACAATTTGGTTGTATTGTACGAAACAATTGGTTCAAGTTGTCATTTCAACGGAAGGTCGTTCGATGTCCCGAACCATTGGTCCCAGACATTTACTTTAACTCTCAAGAACATTTAAAGCTTGATTCTTCCAGGAATTCGAATTATTCGAAAGAATCTCTTAAGGTATTTTACTTATCCCATTGAAAATTCATGGTTGGACTCTATCTTTTCAAGTGGTCCGTTTCTTTATTAGATTTTCAGTTTGTATTTTATGGGTCTTTTCCTCAATCCAGATAATTATTTTATTTTTTTTCGTAAATGTATCGATGGAATGACAGGAGACAACTTTTTATTTTATTTGGCTCAGAAAATTTGATAGCTTTTATGTATGCTTTTCTAAAAACATTTAATAAATGTTTATTTCCAATTCAGGCTACAAGATAATTTATTTTACACATGCTCTAATTGACAAGGAATGTTTTTGTTGGTTTTGATTGGAATTTTATACAAAAAAAATAATTATTTGCAATACATATAAGTTTGCATATTAATAGTTGGGCACGAGAAAAAAAAAACTCACAGTAGAAACAAACACTTTTCATAAACTGAACTTAATTTTAAAATTAGAGTACCTGTAGTAATTTCTGCAGCACTTTTTAAAGCAATGAAAGCTTAATTTAAATACTAAAATTCCAACGTTTTTGGGGTATAACGCAAATTACTATTCTCTCTCTTATTTTTTGTACAAGATTTTTTTGCCTTTGCCTTTTTTTGTCTGACGGTAAAAAAAATCAAAATAATTTAAGATCCATAGTTAGATTCCTTGATTTGTCTTATTAGATCATAGCTTTTGACAATCGAGGTATTTACATTGTATTTGCATTCGTGTTTAGTAACTGAATATGGTCTATATTGGTTATAAACAGTAGACTGCGATACGTACTGGTAAAAAGAAATATGTTTGAATTTTCTGAAATCAAGTTGAGAGTTTTTGCATCAATTTGGCGTTATATATAATACGTGAATAGGGATTAAATAAGTTAATACAGCGATTGACGAATAAATATATGCGGGTTCCAAAATAAGATCATTTATTAAAAATATGAAACGGTTATTTCAAAGAATAATTGTAATAAAATAAACACTTATTCATAAAGAAAATAAACATTAGTATTTGAGAGCTACTTCGGATAGCTAAAATATAAATTTAAAGCTCTTAGCATGCACATTAAACATACTTTACTAGTTTTCTGGTATTTTTTTCGATTTTTCCTATTACGTATGTTGGCTTAGTAACCCAAACATGGACTGCCACAAAAGTATTGATATTCTTTTCTTACCCAGTTCCCCATTGCAGTTAAATTCCTGGCCATCTTCCCGTCTCCACATTACGTATGGTTCAGGATATCCAAAAGCTCGGCAAACCATTGTTACGTTCGTACCTTCCCGCACTACCATATCCGTTGAAGTCATATTGTCGATGATCATTGGTGGAACTTAAAAAAAAAGGGCAATAAAATACAAAAATATATTTTTAGCTAACACTCATCCAATACTTTTAATATTCTTACCAACAACTTGCAAATATCCCTTCCTAGATCGCATGGGATCTGTATTGACTTGGCACATGTACCACCCGCGGTCTACTTCTTGCACGTTCTTGATGTGCAGGTACCACGAGCGATGATCGTTGTATGATAAACTAATACGCGGGTTTTGGGTTATTATATTATGGTGGATACTCAGAATTGTTTGCGTATCTACACGTACCCATGCCACCTGCGTTATAAAATGTAATATTGTAAACGCAGTCAAAGCAGAATAATGCATATGGTACTTATATTATTACTAATATCAAGGATGGTCACAATAAAATCGATCAAGCTTCGAGAATGATACAATAAAAATACCATAATTCGCTTGCCAAAACTATATCCATATTATATTGAAATATCGATGACTCTAATAATGATAATTCTATTTTTGAAAAACATGTGAAGATCAACTTTGTAATTTAATTTTAATTTATTACTATACCTTTTTTTAATTTTATTACATATCTTCTTATTTGTTGTAAGAAATTTAAAACATTTTAAGGAAAGAAATGTGTTTTTTTAATATTTTAGCACTAAATTACAGTTTAATGATGTTGAATAAGGAATGTATGATATTGATTTAACCCAAGTATTAGCGCTTTAAATTGAAGGAGATTAAATTATTAATGGAGCTTTAATAAGCTTACGGCCAGTTAGGACAGTAATCAACAACTTAAAATCCTGACGAATGCATATCCAATATCATATTAAGTCAGTTAGTTATTTAGTTTTCGTATCTCGTGAGATGATTGTTGTCCAGTCATTTTACATTCTGAAGTATTATTCGAAATTCAGGTCGAAAGCGGAAGGCCACTTTCCATGCAAGTTAGGTGTGGCATATGAGTTGTAGAATATATGCAGTTGGTTGTCGAGGATTGAGCCTGGATATTTTACAGGGCCAATTTTAATTATGATTTTATTTTATAGGAGATATTAAAAATATGCGATAAATAAACATTATATTTTAAATCAACGTTTTCACATACTCACTATCACTGATCATCTAAAGTAAAATTGTTTACATTATAAAATCCAACTTATTTGAGACAGGGTTACACCCACTTTTAATAATAACAAACGAAAATGAATGCTACGTCACAGTTTTCAATGGTTGTCTAAATTGTCGTTTTACAAAGGTCCACAAAGTCATTTTATATTCTGCACTATTATTCGAAATTCAGAACACACAATGAGATAATTCAATAATCTCTTTGTTCCAGGTCACAGTGCTACACTACTCGGCCGCGGACTTGTTTACTTGTCAAAGAATATTAAATCGTCTTCTAAAACTCAGTTCTGGATTTACTCTCATTCCACTTAAATCTGAGCACACTACAAATGCCACTCCAATTTCGCTAACTAGCCGTCCTGCATGATTAATAACTGGCGAATCGTGCATTCTGGGCAAAGTGATATTAAGTTGGCTTGTTAAAACTTTACTTCATGCGCCGCATGAAGTTGCATAAAATTCCTACGTTACTATCCATTTACTGCAGCATTTGCCCATTAGTTCAGGGGTCAATACATCGTATTTTCTAAAAGTAATACGATATTTTCTGGATCAATTTCTTTGTAGCTCAATTTAAATATTAATAAGCTATAAATAATTTGCATGCAAGAACATGGATATCACATAATTATATATTTATGACGTATCAGGGTATGCAAATATTATATGAGATTATATGAAGTAATTTTTCTGTACATTCTCAATTACATAACTTTGTATTTCTATAGTAATAGTTTTAGTCTAAAGATTCTAGCTCATGAATTAAATTATTAATGTTTTATTATTTAATTTATTGTAGATTCATTAAACGTAGTCGCAATATATTTATCATACTTTGATGAAGCTGTAAGGAGCTTCTCGACGCGTACCTTGTATCCTCTTAGATCTTCGACGACACACGCTAGCAGTGCATCTCGGCCGACTGTAACTGTAACATTGGGGACCGGTTCCACGAAACGAGGAAACAATGACTCTGCAAAACAAATATTAAAAAGATAGAAGCTCGTTGACCCCCTAGGATGGAATAAAATAATATATAAAATAATGTATGCTTTATGTGTTATCGTATAAATAATTAATAATTTTATTTGATTGCAATTTACAGCTTAAATAATAATACTAAATTTAAAAATAAAAAACATTGTTAACCCAAAATCAACACTCTTATAAAAGAAAAATAAAAAAAAATAAGAAAAAAGAAAAAGACTAATAAGGTCTCTCATAATGTCAGGGGAGAGAAGCAGACTTTTTTATTAAAAAAAAACTATTCCTCCTCTTTACTAGAGCGTGGAATGTTAATAATGAACGTATTGACGTTTTTAATATTAGAATAAATAAATCAAAGAACCATTTTTTTAATTATTTAACCTGTTAATTTTTTTTGTTATCATTTCTAGATGGGTATTTTTTTAATCAATTGATTGTGTCTATAGATTACCTAAACATTTAATATTTTTAGTAAAATTAAACTTATTCACTTTTTAAATTATTTTATCTTTTTTAATTGTTTTGAAATATATTTTACAATCTTAAGGCTGTGCTTTGAAAAGTGTGTGACGACTTTTTATTCTTATGCCAGCTGTTAAATTCGTTTGTCCTCAAAAATTCTTTCTCCCTTTATTTAATATTGGCATTTACATGTTTTTCTTGATTTTTCTTTGTTTTTACTATTTTTATTGCACGTCAATTAATTTCAGTTGTCAGTAAAACTATTTTGTTTTTAACGGTCATGTTTGATGTTTTGGTGGATGAGGTGTGGCGCCCAGGAACACGGGTTTATAACCTAGCACCCCTAGGGACACTTAGTATCTATTTTGTGAAATTATAAACGAATAAATATATTTAACAAATATAAATTGATAAAAAGGGTCCTCTTCTCACCCTTTCGTTAATGAAAAAATATAAAATCAGTTCTCAAAATACGTATTTTTCAAATTACTTAGCAAATAAGTTACTATGTTAAAATTATATGTACTTAATATTGTTTTCAAGCAATATTATCCCCAATTTGCAAATCTCGTGTCTTACTGGTTGACGCCGTGCTTTGTCAATTTAAGTTTCCTGTTGAGGCTTTTTAGGCTTGAGAGAAGAAGTTATAAAATTAATTTATTTTGTTTATTTTAATATTATGTACATACAGCTCGTTGGAAAAATAATTATATTTTTACATGTCAAACTATTGGACAAACTGTTAAACTTACTTGAAACATATATATTTTTATCTCATATTTATATATTTGTTCGTGGGCAAAAGTTTATCAAATGTTTGTAAGAAGTTTTAATGCAGAAATAAGAAAGTTTTTACACTTAAAAGTATTGTAAGAACTTTTATAAGTTACTTCAGTGGCGTATATTAATTTACCACGCGTATGTACTAAAAGAAAAAAACTAAGAATAATACATCGCTATCAATAATAGCCATTAAAGAACTATTCATATTTATTGAAACGGAAATTTCAAGATTTCAATATTAAAATACTTATTTCAATACTCCACTTACATAGAATTCCATTTCGTAAGACTCGTAACCACATCCACTCCGTAAATGCATTTTATTACGTGGGTAATTTATTAATTCAACTGAAAACAGCAAACTAGGTTTCTATCTGGTTTCTAGAGCACTGCCAAGATCTGTATGCCGTGTGCCCCTTACACCGAGTAGTTCCGTTTTTTTAAGTTTACGTTTGCCATTGTAGACTACAATGGCTTGTACAAATACTTAGTTATTTATTCAGTTTCTTTTCTTTGAAGTTACACGAACCCAGCAAATATGAAAATGTATAGTATTTATTTCGCTAAATTCTTATCGAAACCGAGATATGTGTTTTGAAATAATCAATTCCTTCTTTTTTTTTAATGTAATTTTAATGTTTTATTTCAAATATGTTAATTAAATATGTTTTATATGTAATTAATTTGAAATAGTGTAATCAAAGCGCCCGTAATTCATGTTATTTAACTATCGTTATTACCTATTATTCGTTTGTCCGCTATCTATAAATATAGCTGTAATATAGACGGCATGTTGTATATCTAGTCAACTCTAACAAAACAGTATGTACTTTATAAGAAATTGAATGAAATATAGGTCATATTATGCAAGGTTTCGAATACAAGTGGAAATAAGTGCAATGAAGGTTCGTACAGGACGTCAATCGACTTACCTCGAGTTCTATTAATAGCAACTGTAAGAAATCGGACAATGCATTCAAATTTTATGACAAAAAATAAAAAATATTAGAAAACTTTATATAAAATTCCTGAAATAACTAGGCAAATAAAAGATATAGCCTCGAGACACGCAAAGTTGGATTCGTTAATGTTTTTAGTTTACGACTTTTATTTCGCGTATAAATTTTATAGTAAGTAAATAAGTTATAATTTTTTAATGATTATATAAATATTGCACTTTTGAATGTTGATATTTAGAAAACCAGCAAATAATGCTTTATAATTTCGTTCCACCTAATTTTGGGTATTTTTAAAATATTTATACATTTTTTTACTTAGAATTCAAAAATAAAGGCGAATACTGAAAAAACAAAAAAAATGTTCTTTATATAAAAAATCATAAACAATGAAAGGGTTTAGCTTTTTTCTTTTGCTGGTCTGGAAAATCATAAACAATGAAAGGGTTCACTTCTTTTTTCTTTTGCTGGTCTCTTTCACATTTATGTCCAAAATACATAAATGATACACGTGTCAATCATGAGTAA
Organism: Dircenna loreta; assembly: GCA_963555665.1. Lineage (NCBI taxonomy): Eukaryota > Metazoa > Arthropoda > Insecta > Lepidoptera > Nymphalidae > Dircenna > Dircenna loreta. The sequence goes on along the minus strand of OY743099.1, from coordinate 1,072,233 downwards.
TGTTGGCAACAATCTATTTACGCTAAACAACTTAAGACATGGAAAAATATCGCGAATGATTGATGAGTTATCGCGAATAGAACAAATCCATCCAAGCCCCATCAATCTTGGGACTGTACTCCGTAACGTCTCGCTCTAATGAAAGAAGAGCTTTAGTACAAACAATGTTGTTTCTAATATCCTGAACATGACTGATGGTATCGTATTGCATTGAATTTTAGTTTCTTTCTTTGAATTATTAAAATTATCCATATTAAACTATTCACATTGCTACAAACAATTTTCTTTTTTTATCTTTTTTAGTCAGAATAGACAGTTATAAGAATTAATAATTTTTCTTCCTTGTATACTATTGATCAAGTTCGAAAATATTATTAGTGATGTAACTTGTCTGAATTCAGAGTAACTCTATGAAATAATACAAAAATATATAAACATATTCCCTGTTTTATTAATAAAAAATAATTGTTAAGCGCGTATTTTTGTTTTAGAAAATATCGTTCAAGATAAAAATATGAAAAAACATTATCAGCGCTGTTTCGGTTCCTTACACCGCTGTTATTGGATGACCCGAAAAATATTTGTAAGTTTCCTCATTGACTTTCGTAATAAGCGAAGGTAGAATAATTTGCTTTATTTTTCATTTTTAATTTTGATCTTCTGTTTGCATTAAATTTTGTCGGATATTTTATATAATCATTTTCAGATTATACAACTTGTAGCTTTTTGAACTAAGTTATTCAAACAAGAACGTAGTATGAAAACACGAAAAAAGAGACAATCTATAAATAAAACATGTGACGATAATTTTTATATATAGGGATCTGCAAACATGGGACGCGTAGACGCGATGAAGAAGAGGACACATGATGGACACAAGAGAGACTGTCTTTCACTCACACAATCAAAGCATCCGTACTATCCGTACTGAACTAAAACTTCAAATCACTGAACGAGAGATTCCTGTGGACAACAGGACAATTATTCCATATTTCAAAATCAAATTACCAAAATGTGACTTTTTTAAAACAAAATATTTTTTTAAAATTCAGTTGATAATAATAGTTATAACTCGGTATTATTAATTATATTATATTATTTTTTATACATTGGCTCCATGCTACAATCAGAAACAGAAACACAAGGAACGGTAAGATTACATATGTGTTTATTTAATCTGTAACAATAAAATAAATGAAACTTTCAAGTAACATAATACGAAAAGGTTCATTTGGGTCTAAAGAGTATGATAATAAACTATTATATTTCTATACTAATTACCCACAATCTCAAAAGCTATAATTTATTAATGTAAATAAGTTCTTTACTCAAAATTATTTTCAATTGTTCTATAATTATTATCCCGTACTGGCTTTCAGTTAACTATTTGATTAATTGAATGTATCGTGTATACAAAAAAAAGTATTTAATATCAAATGTAATTAATATATTTAATTGCGCAATTATTGAAACGGAACCTCCAATTATTCCTACAACGAATATGCTAATTATCTCACATATTAAATTATATTTTTATTTTTCGTATTATTTTAAACGTCGGTTAATATATTTAAAAAATAGAATATTCCCCAAAACATTTTCCCATAACTATAAGAATTTCAGTAAAGTACCCTATCTGACCCGAAAATAAATCAAGCTTGAGGTTGGATTTATTTATTAAAAAGAGTTTCCGCTTAATTTTTAATTGAAAAAATACTATTAATATAAACAGCTATTCAATGTTTTTACTAAAATAATAGCAAGTTAATTTATATTTTAGGCAGACTCCTTGAAATAACATCTTATTTAAATGAGCGCAAATTAGAAACATGACGCAAATTTAGCAATGAGTCCTTCATTGTGGATATTCATTACCCTTGTACTTTCATTCATAATAGATCAGACATAGATTAATAATATTATAGATTATAAGCTTTAGATTTAACGATCAAATATCAGATTCAAATGATAATGATCAAATGTCAAGACAGGTCTTAAAGCGTAATTCTCTCTTTCAAAATTAATTTGGGTGAAAGTATTGGCAGCTATCTGGGATAAAAGCTTTTTCCCGTCATTACACATACGTATTTATTTAAAATTCTCCATTACGCTAAGTGTTTAATATATACTACATATTTTGCTCTTTTTTATGTATTGGTTCTTTTTTCATATATCTCTATTGCATAACATGCATGCTATAGCATTATATTTGTTGTTTGGATAACGTCAAAAAAATGCTTTAAAAATTACTTTATGCTATAGAGTCTGCTTTATTGAACAAAAATGAATTCTTAAATTACGAGTCGAATTCTAGTTAAATACAGTGAACTTTATATATTGTATAAAGCAAAAATAAGAGACTGAAGATTGTCTTAATTAGTATTCTGCTACGTTCAATATTTTATGTACTATTTCGCCTTTTTTGTTTCACAATAAAAAATACTTCACTAATGTATTTTAATTTACTAAGACCGGGTCAATAAAACTACTGTGTTCTTTATTAGATTTCAGTGCCATAGTTATAGTGAAGAGGATACAGAACTTATAGTAATGTTTCCCTAAAATAATAAGGCAAAAAGGACTTTTAAATACCACTTGAAATTCCTCAACCTAAAGGGCTATGCTGTTAATTAAAATGTACTCGGTCATTTATGAGCCCATTAAAATATTAATTATGCCCCTGCTGTAATCACATTCTACTTAAAAGAGCCTAATGTTATATGAATGTAAATTATAATATTTTGAAATAGAAGGGTTGTGTTTACGAATTCAATTGATGCCTTGTCAGTCTTAGTAGTCGTATTTACCTAATTGGTAGACTACGCTACGTTGTGGTAAAAGTCTACGCCGTCCGTCCAAGTAAATTAGATTACACGAGCTGTGTGGCGTCGCTTGGAACATCCGTATTCACTTTGCTTACCTCTTTTACCCTAAATTAACTACCTTGGCACTAATTGAAAAACGTGTCAAAGACCCATTATCATATTAATTGCGTCTACTGTAATCCTTTTTTTTTACCGCGATTCTATTCAATATGCAATATTACATTAGTATATATACAAATAATAATATTTGTACGTTATATTATTATTTAATTTGTAATTTACATCACATATGCGGAAAGGAAACTATCCATTGCACGTAATTTGAAATGTCATCATGCACATGTTTAGTCTTTGAAATTGAATTATCCATTTTCCATTTTAGAATAGAGTTCTAAAAATAAAACCTATTCTAGTAAATTCGAGCTGGCGAGTCTCATGCGGCACAACAGCGGCTTCAACGAGGGTACATTCATGACTATCGATTTTATGCAAAACGCAACAAGATTCACTTGAATTGTCTATACGTATTATTCGAAACACCTATCTACAGAACAATTACACGGGAACGCTATCGTCCTTGTAAATGGTCACGAATGCTGTCGGGCCGTTGATATTGAAGTTGCGATGAAATTGGGAGAGCTCAAGTCGTGTATAAACATGAAACGTAATTAGCGGTGCGGCGCTCAAAGTGCCGCGGGTAGAAATGGTTCTGCAGTTACATAATTCACAAAGTCAAATTGTAGTAGAAACAGTTTCTTTGTCCTTTATTTTATAAACAGAGTGCAAGGCTAATATATATTTATTTGTAAAGTAATAAATGCTAGCTGTGAATAAACATTATTTTCATTGTCAACAAAAGGCATATGACAAGAAATCACAATGACCTAGTTAGTTTATCTTCAAAACCGTTTCTGTAAGTTATAAAAAAAGCTTCAATAACATACAAGATTAAATAATAAAAATAGTATTACGTTAAGGTAATATTACTTTAATATTATACCAAATTGGCTTTATGACTTATATATTTTCATTAATTAGATTGGTAACTACTATTCAGATACTACTATTCAGATGGCCAGGCATAGGGGTATTTAGATAACGGAAAATAACAAACTATAATTTTAAGATTATTGCAAAAGATTATTATGAATACTGGAAGTGTATAAAGAAATATAAAAAATACTTTATATGTTGTATATTTACACTATTTTAAAAAAAATCTCGTTAATAAATTGTCACCTAGCTTATAAAATTAATCAACTGCCTGTTTTAGTTTAATTGGACATCAAGTTATAAAATCAAAGTTTTCTTTCTTATATTATAATGAAATCTTAAATTATTCAAACATTTTTTTGAAAATGACACTCAGTTCCATACAAAGTGGATAGACGGCCATCTACTAACATTCGTTCCCTTTCATCCTTCTTTAGCTATGTGATATGACGTCGCGTCTCTTTACAAATAATTGTATGTATGATTTGGAATATTTTCATGTGATTTCCCTTTATTAGGTTGGCAATATCATGCAATTATCACGTTCGTAAGCGAATATTCTATATATATGTATGTACACGATCATACATTGGTTGAAATTGTAAACATTAACACGTAGATAATTAGTGTTTACATTGTGTTATGTTTGTTTCTAACAATGTACATAATATTATATATCAAACGCCACTAAGATTGCGTGCTTAATTAACTTCGCCTAATTAGGATTCATATACAATTTGCTTAAAGTATATATTGTGACTTGTTAAATCCTTTTTTTTCGATCTATTTGAGATCTTTCAAAATATTACTATTGGACTGTAAAAATATTACAATTTTTAAGCAATAAAATGCAATTCTACAATATTACCTCCCTGTATCTGTGAGATGGGAGGGAAATTAATTATTCTATAATAAATTTATATAACGTGTATAAAATAACTATATAATATACTTGTGAATGTACAAAAAAAGATACAAGATTTAAAAATATATATTATATGAGAGATCTAAACAAATCGATTCATATTAGCTTGGTAAATATTTTTACATGAAATATTAAAACATCAAAGTCATCGTAGTATCAGATGATAGGTATTTACATTTAATTCAACTTCAAAATGATCCATTTCCATTAATTATAATGAACGAAATACAATACTATTAAATAAATAATAATAATTAATTAATGTTTGAAAATGTCGATGAACATGTACAGTTATGTTAAGCTTATTTTAAATATATATTAAATGTAATATTTATCTGTCCCGTTTCAAATATCGCAGTTTTGACTACATTTAATTAACTTATTAATATGAAAAAATAAGTTGTATTCTCAAGGTACATTATAAGAAATAATAAATGCACTGATAAATCATACGAAACATGAATGAAAAAAAAAAACATCGAAAGAACCGAGTCTGAGCTTATAAAAATATTTGCATGACAGCTTGGCGTTATATTACAGTTATAAATCACAGACATCGCGACAGAGGCGCGTGGCGCAACGAAGTATGGCTCTGTGGTTCCACCTTGTAGGCGACACCAATCAGATGCATAAATATTACACTACACCTATGCCTACACACGCCACGATTGGAATCTACCAATGTCAACCGTTAGATAACACGCTTCGACTTATCGTTCAACTAGCGCATTTCCGTAATTTGTTTGCGACAAATATCTTAAGCGTTGCGATAAAATAGCTTTTGCATAATTTGCATTTGACTTGGCACTTGCAGCTTGTATAGGAAAGCTTTTAAAGCAGTTATAAAATTATTTTAAGTCTATTTCAGCAGTTAATTTAAACTACTTACAATTTTGTAATACTAGTATTAAAAATATGTATGCTTGGAATAATATTCATTGTGTGTAATAACCTAAAACAATATGGCCATTTAGTAGCTTGTAACTATTAATTTAATTTATTTTACCCGGGAACAATAAAAATAAAGTATTTCTTGTAATATAATAGATCTACTAACCAAGTACTGAAATAAAGTCCATTTAGTCATGTCGCGTATTGGCTGTAAAGGCTTTGTTTACAATGCAAAAAAATAACATCGAGGTCAGCACTCATATTGTAAACGAGTAGTAAAACTTTAAAGCTTTGTGTAAAGCGACAGCGTTAGTACCTGGCTATGGTTTACATGCTTTGCCAGAGCTCGAAATAGAGATACATATGTATTGGGAGATTCACTTATAGCCTGCTACAATACAACACATCGTTGCATTGCCGTTCAACCGTTAATAAAATACGATTGTAGGGCGGAAACCGCACATCGAAAAATCGTTGAGCGTCGCGTGAAATGCTACCGGTGCCGGCATCGGCATAGACGTTAAGAAATATAGCCAAACGTTGCGCACATACGAAATATATCGTACAATAGAACTCTGCTCGTGTCGAGCCGTGCCGGTCTCTGCCTTTTTATTCATACCTACTGGTTATTGTTATAATCTCCAGGCAATTCTTATAAAGTATTTTCGGAAGCTTTTTTGAGTGCACCATTGTGAATAATACAGTCTTATTTAAGATTTTGAAACTAGAGTAACATTTCATGAACTGTTTTTTATATTTTGTATTAGTGTTTGATACATTCAACAATTCTCAACGCAAAATTTATTAAAGCAAACTTAAATTATAAATTATTGATCTAATATATCGACCGAATTATTGAATTGATTTTAACTGAATTATTGAATTGATTAATATATTTCACGGAAGTGTTTATCAAATTTGACTTGCTACTGAAAATCATTTAATGTAATTGTAATAAATAATAAAGTAGTTGTAATAAAATTAAAATTTCGTCCAAACTAGAACTACTAAATTGCTTTAATTCATAAAGATATTTTATAAATCTGCATATCGTGACTTCAGTGTGCCGAAGAAGTTGACTTACGAAGCAACTGCTGTTAACTTTAAGGGAGAAACTTGTTTTGAAATATTCTCAAAGACCGAGCAATGCAAATAAGGAAGCTTTATGTGCATTGCGATTTCTTTTAAAAATATCGAACTTTCCTTAGAACTTATAAAAATTAGTTGCAAACTTTGTAAATATTTGCAGCTTGGCGACTAAAATATCAACTAAGCAACGTGCGTTATATTTTAAGCTACTCTTTATACTATAAAAATATTTATAAGGTATTTATATTTTGGACCGGTGACATCTTGCCGTTTGTAGGACGTCGGTGGAGAGAAGTAGCAAGTTTATTAGTTAATTGTACTTTTCATTTTTATAAGGCCAACAAATTTCATGATCTACCGGGGTTACATAGAAGTTAATCAAAACAGGCATTAAGTTCGCATTTTATGAAAAATAAATAAATAAATTATTCACATGCTCCAAATATACTTAAGAAAAATCTTCGTCATTTTAATTAAAAAAAGTAAACGGTTAAGTATCACGGAGAGTTATTTTATTCCATTTGAAATTTCTGCTTTTATAGTCTCAAAAAAGCTCTATAACTATCCATATAGAGTAAAATAAATTTATTATTCTATTATAAGTTAGTTAAATATTCCAAAACCATTACATAAACGTAGATTTGTCTTAACTCCACGAGTGCAGCTTGTGAGTTTTTCCAAGAATTTACATAGATAAGTTGTAATTTATTATGTGCTCAAACTTTAAAGGAACGCTGATAGTGTATGCATTTGTTATGATTTCTTAAAGCATTTTTGTTATATACCGCTACCAAGAATAATCTTTTTAAAATAACCGACATACATGTCAATTTAAAAATATTGAACATCATGTAAAATGTTACATTAGATTCTGGAGGATCAGATAAATAATAGTCATTGGTGTGATAATTATTCTGGTAATGGCTTATTATCCACTAATTAACTTCCAATATCCAATTGGTAAATTGAATTTTAAAATTACGACATATTACCATGTGAAGCTATTATTTAAGCTATACTATTATATAAGCTATACCGTCGTATCATTAGTTTAACTGCTTAATGTAGGTATTATGTTTTGGTCAAAATTTTATTCCGTATATAAATTATGTGTTTATGTCTTTACCAAAGGTTACTAGGTAACCAAGTTGCCATGTTAAAAAATCACTTTTCTTTGATTTTTAAATATTCTTAGCTTATTTAATTTTATTCGGTTGTGTCATTTTTATTTAATCACGCATAATTTCAACAATAATATTTGATTTAATAATATAATAGCTAATGCTGCCCTCTGGAATATTAATATTTTGATTTCTTAGTGGTACTTGAGATTTTGGTGTCTGATTCTATTTTAATTTCGTTTTTAAATCATACTACATTACTTTAAAAGTAAGGTCAAGAACGAATAGTTCCTACAGATGTAGATTAAGAACAAGAATAAACGAAGGTGATTTTGAAGATAATTAAATCACACGCACATAAAAAGAACTCTGTCTTCCGAATAAAGTGAAAAAGAGATGTTTTGTGATTTCACAAAAGTAATGGTTACAAAAGAATATAAAATATGTGTATCAAGAATGAAGTTATTTAATTTCGCAAACAAAATCTGGAAGACAAATAATAACTATTATTGCTCATTGCTTACTTCATTGAACTAACAAAACTTTAAACAGTTATCAAATATAGGAAGTATTTATTGTTAACATATTGACAAGAAGTTTATAAAAATGAAATGCCTACCCAAAAATCTCCATAAAACTACCCAATACTTAACTACAAAGACTTTCATATGACGGGTAAACGCAATAACTATAACCTAATTGAACAGATGGAAACCAAAGCAACTTGACAAATAGTGTGTTGTGCAAAAAATCAATGGCAGCGGATTTGGAAATCAAAAGTAATCTTCGTATGCGGCGCGCGGAGATTGATGTCAACGAAAATACGCGAGAAAATTCAAAAGGAAAGCAAGTTGGAGCTGGCATGGAAAATTGGCTTCATTAGATAGAGGACGCATAACGTCTGTATACACACGGGCGTTTCAAATAATAATTCACAGTATATATTTTTTAAATTTATGAGTAATTCGATAATGTGGAATTGGCAAAAATTTGCTAATTTATGAATTGTTTTAAAATTATGATATTATTTTAATATAGTTTTACAAATATTTATCGCCACTCAAACATGGTTTAAAAAATAAATATTAAATACTTATTCTAATAATTAAATACGGAATAACATGTTTCGGTTACTATTTTATTAATATCACATTTTGCCTCTTGCTTTTCCTGCAAAGACTTATTCGAAAAAATGCTAAAGAAATACAGAGTGTGGCCGCCCTCGCACCTTGTAGAAAAAAATATTGGCAAGACGTTTTTTCTGAATTGTATTTTTGTATGTTTTTTTGGGGATAGAAATCGACTATGCTCTTTTCTGACTATACTTGATCTGTGTGCTAAAATGTTTATCCATCTTAGATGATAAAAGATCAAAAAACAAAATTTCCGATTTAAAATGTTAGAAGACTTAGTTCTTAGTCACAGTCGGGTGTAATAATTATATTATTAGAGAGTAGTGTTTCCACATTTAAAAACAATTTTTTTTTTGGTAATATGATAAGATTAATCATATTAACAAGGATTATTCGGCGTGAGAAGTACTTGCTTCCTGTTTAGAGTTTTTCTTTTTTTCAAAAGTGTTATACCATAGTATGTGTCTGAACCATTTGATTTATTGTAAGAAGTATATAACGAAGTTCTGAATTTCAGAAAGTCATTACGTAATAAACCAATTTAATACGCGACAAAGTTTTTCCGTGATTAAAAACACTACACCTAATTAATCGGTTTAAGAGAGCACTGTCACTCAGTACATCGCTACGTAATTGACTTATCGAACTGCGGCGCTGTGAGGATGATAACAGATCAATGCTGTGAGAAATTATTGCAAATAAACTTTTTTTACATTAAAAAAAAAGAAACATTACTTAGGGTTAATCATATATTTTGTTCAATTTCTTCTTAGAATTCCTGTGAAGAGTTTTTATAGTATATTATGATAATTTTAAAGTCCATAATTTAGACATTCAATTCATTATTGTGGTTTCGTAGGTAGTTTGTCGAAGATAGCTTCAGAGTTAACGATAATTGAAAATATGAATAAGTAAATATGACATATTTGTACTACAAAAAGAAATCCCAGACGTTTATCTGGCACCCTGTCTTAAGGATCATTATTCTATGTTTATGGCTGTCGTATAAAATAAAACAATTTCTTCTTTATACATTCGAACTAAAATGTTTTTTCTTATAATAATTGCATATATTTAATTTTTACAAGAATTTAGAATTAGACTAAATCGGTATCTCAGTATTAAAATGTTTAAAATATATGAGCATATTATTTGCTCAAAATATGAATTGAGAATTCAATATTTTGGTATACACATAACAACCAATATAAAAAGTACCTGCATATTGCAAATTTTACAAACTATAATACTGAATAGTTTATATGATTGCATTTAGCGTTGGTATCTAACATACACAAACTATCAAAGGGAACGAATTTCAAAGGCACTGATTCAGGCTTTAAATTTAGATAAGCAATTCATACAATTGTATTTTCAAAATACACAACTTTTAATTTTAATCTTTGTAAATTTCTTCTCAAATTTGAATATTTAGATTAAATTATTCAAGAATCTTATTAAATGCTCGCGATACCTACCAAGTAAATCAAATTGACGAATGTTTGACGAGTAGCTACAAATTCCCGGGACATATTTTGTTTATTAAAAACGACAAACGTTTTTTATTGCCAATATCTTTATATAACCATATGATTTCAAAATACAACTTGAAATTTTGTACTTGCAGTAAATATATAAAATGAACACATTAACTGTTAGGTTCATAAAATCTTTATCATTGAAAACAAAATAAAATCTCAAGCTAAATGTCTAACTCTTTTCTTTATAAATTTATTCTTATTGATTAAAATATTATAATTGTAATATCTTTATATTATTGTGGCCATCTATCTTCTCCTGCTAGATCCACAAATATCAGAATCAGCTGCTACGTACTTACCAGCTGATCAGCAAGCCCGGACGACCTGCAAGTTGGATGTAATCGTGCCAACATTACTAAAATGGAACAATCCACCAACCAACCAAATGATATAGTGAATTTAGGCAGTAAATTATAGTTACCCGCATTATTACTCACCTACCACTTCTCAACATTTGATCGTCGCCTATAAATAAAACTCTATAAAGAGCAGTCAAAAAATACAATCCCTCGCCGCAGCATTTGAAATAACGACAACATTTAAGAAATCTTCAGCTGAGACAAATTCAATCGATCTGGCAATAGAGAAAGCAGTGACGATTTTGCAATGAGATATCAAAGGTTCATCTAAAATTCTAAGAGACGAGGAGAACTTTTTAAATCTAACGCATAACTGAATATGCCTAACTGACGAAGTATAGACAACTCCTATTTTTGGTGGCCATATTGCATTGCCCGAAAATCTTGCATTATACTTTAAAACTATTTGTACAGCCATAACGGGAAACATTACAGTATATTAACGGTGGCCACCAGGTGGTAGAAGTTGTAATAGGTGTAAGTTTTAGACCCAGCTTTTAAAATTATATCACACAAATACTCAGACTAGACCCCCTGTCTAAAATAAATGGATGAGGCATGAGTTTGTCTGAATTCTAGATAAGAGTTTTTTGTGACTTATACTGAATGAGCGACCATCGAATAGAAAAAAGGCTTGAAAGTTGATACGCAATGAGTGAGTCGCTGGAATCAAGCAAGATTGTGATGTCTGAAATTCCTTTTGTCCCTGATGACTTACGTCCAGTAGTCTCATCCATCGCTTGAGATGACGACGTTAATAAATTTCAATAAATAGTTCAAAAAAATTATGATTTTCCTTACAAAAAAATAAAGGGGTTAAAATATAGGCCTCTTCTCAATAATTAGGAATCGGTCATTATATTAATTATTATCACGTTATTCTACCCGACTCCACCTCAATGTGCAGTGAGACTTCATTACCATATTATTTTCTACGCACTACATCTATGTCTTTTTACATAATGGAATATTTATACTTAAGACTTTTTACGTTACATCCTTTTTATCCCTCCGAATTACCATAACAGGAGAAACTATTAGTTTACATCTCTTATACTTTGTGTCACTTTCAAACTTCTCTTACAGACACATTTTTTACTTTATCTATTTTTGATACGCAACATTTCCATAGAAACATATGCATTTCAGCTGCATATTTTTTGATATATATTTTCCCATTTGAAAACCAAACAAATAATAATACAAATCAACACAAATGTTTTTGAAAATTTCTTTAGACGCTTTTATTCATCTAATTTTGTAAAAATTGTCAATACATGCTTGTAGCAAAATTATATTATCGTAAAACTATAGGTTCCGGACAAAGGATCTGTACAAGTAGAAAGATTATCAAGTTAAGGCTGAGAGCACAGTTTATGAATTTATATTTATGTAACTTTTGTGGCTTTTAATTAGATATTTACTTGTACTTATATTCGATATCATTTAATAATATATTTTATATATATTTATCTAAGTAAAATTAAAAATAGATTTGCCTTTATGAATTCTATATGAAACGGTAATTAATATTTCGAATGCCTGAAACCTATCAAAGAGTATGCAATGTAGGTGCTGTATGAGAAATACATATTTCTCATTACCAATATTGAGGGCCATTTTGCACTTTATAAGGAAAATATTTATATACATTTGACGAAATATATTTATAATAAATATATTCCCGGTATTATTAATAGTTACTTTTAGTATCTTGTAATAGTTTTCTATTATTATATTACATTATTAAGTTTTTAAAACAATCCAACCAACGCGATAATGAACGTGTATTCAAGTATATACCAATAAAAATAATAATAATTTATTAAATATTTCAGTATCCTTTTTAGTCTATTTTATAGACTAATAGAAAATTAATTGTTACAAAATAATTAACACGGAAGTTAATCTTGTAAAGAACATTTTATATGAAAAGGAAAGTCAAGATTTTCTCGGTATTGCGGAGATGTTTAATGATATATTATGAGAAAAGTGTACGAGAAAGTTTTGCTATCGCGGCCGCATAGCTGGTGTTAGCGAGGCTTGTTTATGTGGCAATTGGCATCGCAATGAACCGACATTCTAGCGGGAGCAAGTTCCAAAGGCGTTCGGAGTTGAGTAACAAATTGAAGCATACCGCTAGCAACTCGCAAATAATCATACACAAGGTAAGTTTAGAGTTCAGCGCTGAAAGTTCACAAAACTTCAGTCTAATAGTAATTTACTTCGGAGCTACGATAAAAATAGAGAAGAGTCCGTAAATGTCATACTTTTTTAAAAACTTTGATTCAAGTTTAGTAGGTTAACTATATATACTTCAAATATAAACAAATATAAATAATTTCATACGTCACCACCAAAAGAGAGCATTTATTCTAAGAAAAGTATAAATAAAATAATAAATCCAATTACAACAAAAATATTTATAAATTTTTTTTGAAATATATAATAATTTATCTTTAAATAAGTGTTTTAAATGTATTCATTTTCAGAGTTTACAACAGAAAATAACTTTTTAAAGATAATAACATTATTTTCTGGAAAGTACTTATAAATAAACGTATAATTAAATTTAAACGATCTTCCAACGCAATTACTACCCTTGCTGTGTTCATAAATATTTTAGACATACTGTTAATAAGCAATAGCTTTAAAGATTTTATAAATTATTTATTCCAATTTACTCATTGTTATCGATTTCCTTTTTTGTTTATTTTCTGGACACACAAAAGGAATTGAACAAAGAGCAATGAATGTGAAAGATAAAGGTCGAATTTAGAGCAACACTGGTACAGATTCAACAAAATCCAATAATACCCTTTTGAATATTCTACGGCTCATCCAGCAAAAAGCTAATCCGCTGAATAATGGCGTTATAGATATCAACGTCGAAGCAGGCATGGTGAAAAATATGCCAGTTGTTCAACTGTGCGATTTGGTATATGGAATTAATAAAGCTTTTAGATAATAAATTTGCTTTTGTTGGTGATATAATCGTTTTCAAAACAATTAGCTGTTAATATGACAATGATAAAACATCCTGGTATTGATTTTGAACGGTCTGTATGCTGTTGTTATTTAAAAGGGAAATGATGAGAACTGGGAAAGTAAGTATACGTATATACTCGTACATTTGGCTACATAAATATGATGAATATGATGATGATATATTGATATAGATTTTGTGAGTTACAAATCTGACAGAATACAATTCCTAAAACATAAAACCAATCATAGGTTTTTTAAAGCTGGACTATGTTTTTGCTACTATAAAATGTAAATTTGTTTTTCCTCATTTACTTATAATTGTATCAACGTAAACTCTAATTTGTAGACTGTCGGATCTGAGCCCGTAGTCTATAAAGAATCCATATTGATGAAGTTATCGGTAATGTAAAAAGAATTGTTTATTTATGATTATTTATTTATGTGATAACGTTAAAACAACACCATATATGTACGAGTCTTTTATATTGACATGTAAAAGGTATTAATAAAATCTAAACGTTGTGTATGGATTAGAAATAAAGACTATTTGTTCAACCTAAACAAATATTTCCAATTATTTGGTTGTCTGTTTATCCGGCTTATGTTCCATACAGGCACCATTTTAAATGTTTTAATATTGACAGATTTAAGACTTCCCTATCTTACCTTTTCTGTCCTAGTCTCTATCTTCCTACATTCCTTGAGGGTGGCAACACATTTGCATATTTGTAAATGGGAATCATACCCTCAGATGGACCTTCTTTTCTTCGTTTGCCACCATGTCTCATAAAATAACATGAATAATAAATCATTAATCATTTTATTACACTGAAGTAATGTAAATAGTTCATTATAAGACAAGCTTTATTACATTTCTTCTTAATTTCCAACGCCAAATAGGTTTCCCCCGCTTTTGCCAATTAATTGCATTTTCTATGCGATGCATCTCTACTCGTTTTGTTAAAATATAAGAATCACTATAGTTTATGTTTCCTTGTTGGTACTATTATATTATTTATACTAGTTTGCACTATTTTTACATCATAAAAAGTTATTAAATATAAGAATTTTATTATTGTAGCTTTGTTTGTTGCTTATAACATAATTTTAAACATTGATATTTCAGCTGTTACATTTTTTTTATAAAAATAATATCGTAAAGTAGGATCTACAACCTCAGGAAACCGTAACAAGGTTCGTGTAATTGATCCATCGTGAGGTTACTCTGGGTCTATTTGGTGGCGAAGGCTTATAAATAATACAGTTTTATTATAATTTATGATACAATTATAATTAAACACATAATAAAATCTGGTCCGTTTCATGTTACGTTTTATTTTAACTTCAACATTTCAAAGATTGTAATAGTAATAATACCACTTTGAATATTATTAACAATAATTTTAATTGTATGTTTAAAACAACAGTTTTGAAAATGTATAATTCTTAGCTATTTTTCTTGGTACCATTATAAAAATAATTTATTTGAATACCTTTCTCGTTTACCTTTCAAGGCATAATTTAAATTCTTCGAGCTCTTGGCTTATTCCTAATGGTATTTATTTATTCTTATAAATGATTAGCGATCAAAGTATTTATTCCTTTTTCGTTTTTAATTAGAAATTAATTAATTTTGTTCGCTTAAATATAGACTTAAATGTTTATCCATTTTAATAATCAATTAAACTATTTATATACTACATATTATTTTATAAGAAAAATATTTTTTATTTTTTTTAAATATTAAAATCATATAAAAAAATATTATTAATGAAAGCAAAAAGGATTTTACTATTAAATGTCTATTTTTCCTTATAAATATAAAAACATTTAATGGTGTTTATTGTGCAAACCTTTAACCAACAATCATTGAATCATTGTATAGGGACTATTCTTATCATACCTGATAATTAAAGTATGCAGGACCTATGTCACAATACCATTACAATGATATTTTTTTATACAAATTAAGGTATTACCATCTTTTACTGTTTACGTCCTCTGTTTTAATTTGAAGATATGGAACACTTAACGACTTAATATATTTGAAGGTTACTGAATTTATTTAAATTAAATCTTCACTTGATTAGTATAAACATATTATTATTCAATTAGTCAAAAAAGTTAAAAAAAAAAACATTGACATTATATGAATCAAGAACACAATCTTAAGCTTAAACCTACTAATAGTCTAATAAAAAATGGTTAAAAAGTTTTTACTTTATTGTAGTAATAACAATTGTTTCGAAAAGGATTTTTAAAAAACGTACAAATGAATATATATAGTTTTTAAAGGTAAAAAAAGAAATTGTCTTATGTAAATACGAATTCGTTTATTTTTATAGTTTGTTGTAAAGAGGTGTGTGTTGATATTTTTTATTTGAAATAGTATTTTTTTTTTATTAATGATAAAATAATTATTCAAAAGTAGCACGCTAAAAATTTATAAGCAAAAGAATGAATAAAACTGTCAACTTTATTTAAAACTTTCATCTTTTTCTTTTCATATTAAAGCAGTTTGGAAAAAAAATACTCTGTTTCATAAAATGTAAACAAGCAAGACATAAACGAGATTTTTATTCATCAGAATTTATTTATTATAATAATAAAACAACATTACAGAATTCTTAGATTGTTACTTTCTTGTTACTTACCGTCGGAGGATG
The DNA here is from genome assembly GCA_963555665.1 of Dircenna loreta. NCBI lineage: Eukaryota > Metazoa > Arthropoda > Insecta > Lepidoptera > Nymphalidae > Dircenna > Dircenna loreta. Next base: position 1,055,702 of record OY743099.1, on the reverse strand, counting down.
TTACAGGAACGGCAATTACTAAAAGTTTCAATAAAACAGAACACGTAGCGTATTTTAAGCAGTTCATATTGATGTAAATATTTAACCGATCAGCATGATAGTTAAGCAAACTTTCCGGCTAATGGAGGTATGTCAACAAAAGTGTTATCATGAGTTTGCCGGTGCGGCGATGAAGTTCGTTCATTGATTCGCCGGCTCGGTTCTATTAAATATTCATTGAGTGGTTGTGGGTCGAGCGGGCGAGCGGCGAGCGCAAGCGGTGCGATCGTAGTCGCACTCGTGACGCGTTACGGTATCGTAGCGCGTAGCTGCGGCCTCGGGGCGCTCCGGCTGCGTACTGCCCGCGCTGCCTACTACCTCGCCGCTTTGTCTACGAATCTTCTACGCTCCCGGCGCTTGCGTAGCCCCGCCTCGCTCTCGAATGAAAGGACGGAACATTGCCAGTATTTGTAACAGTTTGCGTCAAATTGATATAAATGGAGACGGTTTTAATAAAGTGTAATTGACTTTTGCCAACTTTGCGTCGCATTAATTTCGGCCACGCTAAGACGCCTCGGGCAGGTGCGGCGTTAAATACCATCAGAGTAACTTCGCTTTTTCCTATGAATAATCTCAATTTTAAATGAATGTTAATTATGACGAGATTTCAAGTTTAGCAAGATACCAAAAAGATTGATGCTAAGTAACAAACATAAATTTATCCTTGTTAGAAACTTTATACATAATTAAATATGAAATGGAATTTCATTTCTTTGTCATTATTTATTTTTCCCTATTTATGACAAAATGCTTTAGTACCGGATTCCTAATTACGTTGGCCCCGGTGAAGATAGACATTGAACTACATTTAGCTCCGTATTGAATAACCTTCCCGTCATTATCTTTAATATTTTATCATAAATAAAGTGTAAGAGGATTCTCCAATTTGATCCTTATAAAGAAAGACAAATGCCTGCGATTTAGAGGAGTATACTGATATTGTGAATGTTGTTTTAGTCGAATTTGACACAGCTGAATCTCTTAGAATGTTGTTTTTCGAAGCTTAATCACTAGTTAATATAATCTCATAAAGTACGCAGTAGGAAGCCGAAGCACGGTGAGAACGCGCCAGGTTATACGCATTAGACACTGACTTAACTCGTTATAATGATAAAGGGGAGAACTGTTCTTCTATAATTTAATTTAGAAAATGAAATAATATATTTATTTTACTTATCAACTAAATTAAATTGGCAGAAATTTAATTGCTAAATTATGTTTATTTTAATAAGCTGTATTTAAGTAAAAATTAATAAATTCATTTATTGTATATTTTCATCCACAATGTTAGTATAGCTTTATCTTTTGCCATTAATGACAAATATAATATGCTATAGTCTACATGCGTGGCAATTTTTGCAGAGTATACAATATTAAAAACTTATATAGTATTTCTTTGTAATATTTAAATAAAATATTATAAACAAAATATATAGCAAGCGTATATTCCATGTGTTGTAATTTGCTTTAATTCTGATCAATCATAAATACATTAGTAAAAGAGTATATAAAAGTATGTGAAAGATACATCCACTAATATTTGTATAATGAAATCAAAAAACAATAATAATATTGTCATAACTCGGGTGAACTATTATACCATAAAGCTGCCGATGCAAATACTTTGAGGGATTACCAGACGGAAAATCCTATCTTGTACAGACGTCTCACGATTTGGATATTCTGTAATATTATTGTATATTACCAAATAAATAGGGCTGAGCGATAAGCATGGACAGAAAACGGGTCGGTTATATAGGGGACCGGTCGCGTCTAAGCCTCTCGAACCCTTTTTTCCGTCTTCGCAAATCGTCGGAGATTAAGCCAGAAGAGCTCACACCTTCTCGCCAATATTTTTTGTGGTTTTACCCGCGCAAAGAGCTATAATACGAAATTGGAGAGTTCAATAGGCTTGTAGAAATAATACTTATTACTTATTCGGTCTCATAATATTAGGTACGTTTCGTGTAAAGTTCTTATATCTAATATACTCGTACATATATGAATGATATATTTGAAGTAAAAGATAATAATTTTATAATAGTATTGTCACTATACATATGATAATTAATTAAATAATAAAAATAATGGCATAGCGATTTATTTAGATAAAAAAAATCTTGCTAAAAGAACGCTAAAGTTTGTTCGTTTCAAATTCAATATATTATGGCGAGCGTGCTCTCGCTCAGCCGACACCGAAACTCATTCGAGCGTTGCTCACAGAAAATTTATTGTTTTTCTAAGAAAATTTTATTCGAACAATGCTACATTCCCGCTCAACCCTTGGGGAAAGAGTTTAAAAAGCTTAATGACATTGACGCTGCCTTGGTGTTTGATATTATGCAATTTCCGTATTGTTACTTTAACTAAATGTCTCCTTACAACAACATACATGAACCATTCATAACATGATATTTTATTAACAAAAATACTAATATAAATATTCTAAAAAATATATTTAAATAAATAAAATTAGTATAAAACATAGTGTCCTTAGCACAAAATACGTGTCGATATCAGCAAAGTCCACAAAGGTTAAACGTTCAATAAATAGAACATCGTCTACACTAGCAAAAAGGGTCCATACGCCATCGGCACAGTTTCAAGATAAAGTCTTTTATCGGACACATAATAACGTCCGTGAAAAATCGTTAACTCGTGTTCACGTCTCTGAGACACGTGCGCGCAGGGCACTCCTGAGACTGATCCCTCCATGTGCTTAGATTAAATTTGTTCCTATAAAAATGTGTTCTCTAGTCGATAACGTTGAAAATGTGCAGATGTCGCCAGACAGTGTATGAAATCCGCGAGGGTACCCGACGTGCCGCGCCTACTGACGCTTGGGTCCTATCACAAACTGATTGATTGTCGAATAGCAGAATAAATAAATATTTTTTTCTTCGATGAATAATGGATAATATATCTTTAACGATCTAGTCAAATTAAAAAGTTCACCCCGTTCACAATTAGAATGAGATTAATAAATGTTGTTTTTGAAAAAGTCAATTCATTTATCCATTTCAATAGACATTAAGTACAAAATGATAAAGCATAAAAGTGGACTTTAGATTTATCGTATTAAAAAGAATTAGGGAAAGTGCTCTGACAAAAACTTTTTTGTGATCGCGAGGAGAAACTTGTACATTTAGGTATGAAAAAATGCGAATCACTCCCTGAAAGCGAATCAATATTCAAACATAGAAAGTTTTAAAGAAACTTTGCATTAAAGAAATTTGTTTTGGCCGTTTTGGTATTGAACTTCTGCTTTAAATTTTAGAATGAGATAGCTAAATTGACTTTTTACGTATAGAATTTTAAACTTGGTTACATTGAATCAGTTATCCATTATCCATGTTTTATTTATATTTGTACATTATCCAAGATGAAAAGAATCAGTATTCGTAGCCTCTGAGATTCTAGAATCTTCTGGGTTTGTCGTGCTAATGTCCGCATTCAGCCACGGCTAAAATGTTATTCGAAGTTCGTTTTATCACAGTATGCTCTTGAAAAGCGTTATTCCGATTCGTTTTGCTTGTTAAACTATTACTTATAGCTGATTATTTGTCGACAAGATAACGAGGTACCCCCTTATTGTTCTTGTTACATTAAATTTATCGGATTCTTTACCTTAAAAAATGTCTTTTCAAATACCCTATTCTGATAACGGGTATGTACTTGATTTCGAAGCTATGAAATAATGATCAACTAATCTATAATACTTATTCGGAAATATGATTTCAAAACCTATTAGCATGTTACTTCTGAATATAATGTTTCTTTGGATATCTATTATCAAACTTTTTACAATTACTGAGGACAGACGATTAAGCTTTTCTAGTTCCAGGTCTTTTATTATTTAAGAAATATTTTCAAAATTTTCTTTTTACTAACAAAATAGAAGCATTAATAAAGTATTTCTATTGAAAAGTACTGGGTATTGTTTTTAATTTAATTTATATTGATTATAAGAGTGCACAGCGTTATAGTTGGTTCATTGTAAATGCTAACAATTAGATTAAAATACATTTTCTAAGGCATTGTTTGATTTAGCAAGTAGGCGCAGAGCAACACAAAGCCTTCGTTAGATAATGCTTGCATTTCGAACGATCAATCTTTGGGCTATTACGATGTTTTAGCGCCCTGATGTATTGTTTCAACTTCAATAAAGTTTTGATGAATTTACGTGTTCTCTCAAGTATTTGCTTAATTGAGACCATGAATATTGATGAATAATTTGATGGATAAATATTGTTATTTTAATTATTTTGTCTGTTATTAAATCTAAGTTAATTTACTTAAACGACAAAATGACTTGTTAATACAATAAATTAGTTTATCTTTTGATTTACTATGGTTGATGTTTTTAAACTACTGCAATTTGTACACATTTCGAACTAAGATATGAGGTATTATTTCTTCAATCGTGGACAAATTTACCACCAGAATAACGGAGTAGCCATATATCGGTAGGCCTCAAATTACTTCTTTAGAAAAGGAAAATCGAGAATGTATATTGCACAATGAAAGGAAATATAAAATAGAAAGTACAACAATTTACAAGCTACTTGAACTCTATCCATCCGCCAAGACATACAGTACATAGATAACAGAAATACACATACCCGAAAATTATCTAAATACCTGTTCACCATCCACGATATTTGTATCCATAATGCCATCAAATCCATACAAACATACGACTTACGTGATTTTGAATACTTAGACAGTAAGCTCAACCATTTTCAGATGATAATAAAACGAAAAGGATACAGAATAAATTTTTGACACCTAGTTAAGTAGGAATGCACACTCTCAGTCCTTAGAGCACCATTATACCTTCCCCACTTAAGGGGAGATCGGACAAGGCCGGATCAGTACTACAAAATACTAAGATATCACAACACTTACTTACTTAAAAGAATGTAGATGTTTTTCAAACAGCTGGTGTCTATGAAAAGGACTATTTCATATTGCACAAACCAGATGGAGAAGATGAATATCATCATCCTCATGGAACCAATTTTAAAACAAATGGCATACTCGTCGAAATTTAAAACGTAAATTTGTAAACATCGATAGTACCGTGTGTCGAGATACCCTCAATTCCTATCTTATACAAATAAAAGCAAATTAACAAAGAATAAGCAAATGCAGTTGCAGAGACTCGCGTTTCACGAAAAAGACGCTGAAGTGACATAGTCATCTAGTGTTTACGGCTGGTCAAATGTGGCCGAAACTTTTCGAAAATAAAAAAGGGTATCTAACATTTAATTTGCATTGCAAAACAAGACTTGACATCTTAGTTTAAAATTTGAATTTATTAAAATTGAACATGTACATTTAATATATTATGTAATATTATAATAAGCTGCCGATTCAATATATCTTTTATATAACAAAAAAACATCTAATAAGAGGTAATTATAAAATTTTATTGTTTCAAAATGTTATCTGTAAAAATATTTAGTTGCACCAGGGCTTTGATACAGAGCTTTAAATAAAAATAAATATATTTTTTTATAATTTATTCTTTTTTTATCCTCCTATTGTTTATCACACGAAATTAAACTGTGTGCAAGGATAAAAAACAGCTACAATTGTTATATCAAATTTTCTCAAATTTCTCATATGTCTAAATGTAATGTGCTTTTTATTGAAGCGTTTTTCTTTTAATATAAAACGAAATTGTTGTTGTATGAAAATGTATTCTCACAATACTGTAGCCGACGATAATAGCTTTCACGTAATTTAAATACAATAAAACGAAGGACCCCAAAGTAAATGCCAGGAGTCTACGAGTCATCGTTTGTATTGTGAGAAAAAACTTTTATAAAAGCCGATCCTATTGTTGTCAAGATATTTACTAATAACTTTCTTTATATTGCCCGTTACAAAAAAGCTTATAGAATCTTAATATAAAGAATTCTATTTGCAAATAATGTTGTTTTGACATAACATAATGTAAAATGAAATTGGAGCTAGACAAACTTAATAAATTGGTTTGTTTTTGTATGTAAAGATAATTTGCTAAAATATTATAGTATATTTTTTACTTTCTTTTCTTTTGTAATTTTTAGTGCATCCATAATTTAAACCATGTCTACAAATAACCTTAAATAATTATCACAATCTACAATCATAATAATATACATATTTTATGTTAATCTGTACGTAAATATTCTTGAAATTGATCAACAATAGATGTAAATGTTAAAATTATTTGGTGTAGAACTATCTGAAAATTTATCTTATTTGTGTTCACGTCACAACATATTTAAACACAAACAACGAATCATCTGAAAATGTGAAAATCATATCTGAAGGTCCAATATGACTGGACATAAATGTAGCATTCAAACGATGCTCTCTCATTTTTTAACATTTTTTAGTTTGGTGGTTCGCTTATACGATAGTATATTGGAGTAGGTAGATCAAAACTGGCAGAATAGTGTTATGCGAAAAAAAAAGATAAAACTGAGTGAACGTAGTAGTCTGCATCGTTTTCCTGGCTCGAATCGTTCCCTTTGCTCTGCGGTCGCCCCTGACAGATGCATGAATCGGGACCGAATGTACGATGGACTTTTCAATAGTGGTTTGTTTTGAAGATAACGATTTATACGTAAAACCATAGAGGTTTTAATGGACAATATTTATAATCTAAAGCTTAATTTTTATTTAGAACAGTTATAATGACAGCTTTTCATATTGGATTTGCATTCAAATCCACATTATTTATTATACATTATAATTTACCATTGTAAAGTATCTTCTTTTTGTAATATTATTATTCTATCCACATTTCCAATAAATCTGATCATTTTAATGCAAGATTAAAATATGATTGATCCGTACTAGGATATGCTAAGTACACAATATTGACGAAATTTTAATAGTAAAATAGAAAAGATAGATGATATAATTTAAATTCAGAATGGAGGAGACTCAAAATGTTATTTATGACTTTATATAAGAGGTAAGTTTTTGAATTCTTATCAGTTCATAACTGACTCGATTTTAGCCAATGTGATAATGGTGATACAAATAGCTTGAAAAATAATGTCTAAGAGATTGTAAAGGGGTATAGATTTTTTAACCTGCTATTAGTCTGTCAGAAGATATATTTATGTCATATTCTTAAAAAAAGAACATTAACTTTATTTAGCGAATCAAAATGTTCTGCATTATCAACAAGTTAATTATAGCCAGACTTCCTTATTTTCAACATAGTCCTTAGATTTATAATAAGCTTTAGGTATAAGAGTACTAAGCATTAAATTATTATCAGATAGGTCGGTGAACAATTTTGGAATTTTATGTTAAAAACGACTCCCCAACGACCCAGGTATATATAGGATGAACTGTTCTCTTTTCTGAAATTAAAATTGTTTCTATATCAGCTCCTAAATTCCAGGGCAGAAAGTCGTAAGAAAGAATACTATGGAAGTATGAAAATAAACCAATCTCGCTAGATAATGCGATATTTGTAAGTTGTCTAATTTTCCTAACCACGAATGCCATTTAGCTATTGATATGTGCACTCCACTGTAATTTTAAATCGAAAGAGTCAACTAAAAATACACTTTTATTTATAGTGAAAATTAAGTTGTGGTCAAGATTTAAATGTATCTATTTGCGGAACATAAGATAAAAAAAACTTCAGACATTTTTTCTTGTTCTTATTAAGCAAAAGGCATTTACTGCAAATCATTTCAAAAGGACTACTAGCCACCGTTTACATGTAAAAAAATATTGTTATTTTTCACCTAGATAATATTAGATATTTTATAATTATGTATATATTACATTAACTCATCAAACAGGATAAATCATTAATATTAGCTATTAATAAGAAAGGGTCAAGAGAAATATCGATGACATTGAATTTACAAAATTTCTTGATCTTTTTTTTTAAATCTTTAAGATTTGAAAATCTCATTTATTTACAATGAATATTTTTTTTTTACTTTTTAGAGGCTAAGATTTTTAACATTTATTAACGAACTTTTACAGCACTGTTAAATTAAAATAAAAAAAGAAATATTGTTAGCAAAGTTATTTTTTTACAGTCATAAGTTTTTTTGTATTGTAATAATATAATGTAAATTAATTAACCTTATTGTTTAGAATAGCACAAAACCTCCGCAGGTGTATGCATGTCATTCAATATGTATAATTTCGTTTAGCAAATATGTTTAAAAAAAAATTGTTCAAAGCAGTTGAAAATTTTCAAGCAATGAGTACTACCAAAAAACAAGCCTTGGAAGTGAATGCATAAGTAATATATATTATACGATAATCATATATTAGTTTAACTGTTTGTATTTAAATATAACGTAGCTGGTTTTAATATGCTTTAATTACTAACATTTAATAACTATGTTTTATTATTTCTCATCTCATCATGAATACTTTGTGAGTAATTTTTTTTTATTCCTTTATTTACCCAGAATTTTTTGTTTATAAAAGAAATATGTATCTTTATAATAATATGTTTCACATTAATTCGTTTCGTCATTTAAAACTTACGTAGCTTAATCAAATATATGAACGTAAATATTAGATATCTTGGATACTTTCGTTTGCCCGGGTTTGGTCATCGAAGATCAGCAAAACACTTGAGGAAATCTTAGAAAAAAAATATGACATGTAAATACAATATAAAATTTTGAAATCTAAATTTATTTTAAAGTAGATTGTAAAGTTATATTTTGATTTCTTATTTTTTTTATAACATGATTTTTATTTTGTTACATTAATTTTTTTAACTTTAAATATTTTAAAATCACAATAGTAATAAATACATTTTTTCTATGTTTCGCTTCAATTTACAAGGGCGCATAATAAAGGTCACTATGATTTACACAAAGGAGCACTTAATAATCACGTCACGGATATTTTCTTTTACGGGTGTAGCTTCATATAGACAAAGATATAATAAGATATAAATATAGAAAATATTTCTTATTTATTTTTTTCTATGAAATAAATGATTATCTATAAAAAATACATACCACTTTCAGGAGCTAATACTTTCAATTGTTATTTTAGATTTATCAAAACTGGCATAATTATATTTAATAAATACGATATATAACGGGCATAGCACAATGACGTGCACCATTTCGTGAACGGTACAATGCACGCGAATAGAAATACCGCGTTTGCTTTGAAAATGTCGAGATAAAGACATCAATCACTTACCTGAGAACATTCAATTCCCTAGTGAATACACAGGAAAAGGAAATAATTTTCTTAAAATGCCATAATCGACATTGTTTTTGTGTTTAGCGTATTCAGAATGTTTGTGAAGTATAAATATAAAACGCATAAATTTACCATTGAAGCAAGGTAGATTTTTTGGTAAGTTTTTCAATTTATTTCATACGTCATTAATATTGAGATTGATTTCGACGTTGTCCCTAACGATACATAAAATATTCTTACTCATTAAATCACGTGGCACGAGAGCGGAGTGCTCACCAGGGCTCTTATGCAATCACGACCGAATAAATATATGATGCTCAACATTCAATAATTAAAACAGCGTTCAGATTCAATGAATGAAACTTTATCCACGTAAACATTTGATGGTAATAGAATACCAAACGTAGTGCCATTTAGATCATATTAATTTTGCTTTCATTTTACAATCATAATAAATAAGTAATTGTATATTGAAAAAAAATCCAAATCAGCTAAGGACGGACACATTAGTTTTATCCATTTTTCTTGAACTCGAACTAGAGTCTCAGACATGAAATTTACAATTCAATAGAAACTGCATAAGGCTTTGCATGCCAATATGTCCATTTGAGGCACACACGATCGACTTCCCAATTGAAAGATGAATGAAATCATTCAAATAGGATATTCAATTCAATTTAAAGATTTACTTGTGCAACGAAGGTTTTCGGCTTTCAAAATGTACATCACCGAGTCAAAATTCTTCAATTGTTATATCACATGCTTTTTTCTCGATACTTTAAAAAAAAAGTTTTATGTATAACTTTCATAAACAGATTTCATATGAACATTATTCAATTGAAATGATGTGTCTCTTCCGTCCTTCGAATCGAAGCGAAGCAATAGCTGGCTTCGCAAAAGTTGGCAAGCCTGGCGAATCACACCACTGCCAATTTCCATTAGCCATCATCCAAAACGAAAAAATACATAGACGATCACTTTTTCATTCAATTAAAATTGGCCTCCAACCAAATCGGTTTCACATTTTGAAAAATAAGCATGACTTCAATTCAGGGTACGTTTAATTGTGTGGATTACAAAAAAAATCTAGCAGGTGAGTTTTAGTAGCAAAAAATTTGTTGTAGAAAACTGGTCGATTATTATCAAAATATCAAAATCGTAGCTGAGAACATTGCAAACCCATAAGCTTTCAATATTGCGAAGTTAACTGGGGTTTTGTTCCCAGTAGTTGCTGGATCTGAATATCAAAAATGTGAAAGCAGTCGTCAGTAATCGGGACACGTATATCGGGACCCTATCACTTCGCTCTTTACTTACTTGCTGGGCGCCATCTGTACATTTTACCTAATTCAGTAGCAAATTTGATTGTGTAACAATAGTCTCAGTTCTTTTGTCTCACCAAAATGATTTCATAAAATTATAATAAATATAATATTTAGAATAATTAGAACTTTTTTTTTGTTTTTACTCTACGTAGACGTTAATTGTATCGTTTCCTAGCTTTTTACCTTGGCTTCACTTATACAAAAAGGAACTTCAGAACAAAGGTCTTTTACCAAAAGACCAAAGTAATTGACAATAACAATGAATGGGGACTGAATTAATACCTACATCTTTAAGGAATCATCAATATTTGGAAAATAACATTTCGGAAAAAAAATAAAAAACAAATGTTATGATATGATATGATATGATATTCTTTATTATACTAAAATTAAATATATGAAATAATTAATAAATATGTCCCGGATCTAGTTTTATTGTACCATAGATTTAAAACAAGTCAAAATTATCATTATTATAAAAGTTAGATGTGGTGCTCAAGAAGATGGGTACGTTGGAGGGCGTTTTAATGGCCTCTTGAAAGGATCTCACCGAGTCCTTCACGTCACTTCGTTGCTCTGATTGCATAGCCCGTTATTTGTGCTATGAATAATTTCACTTTGTACTCCTAAATTCTACTTTTAAACCAGATGTCATAGACCTAAACAAGTTATTTTCTAGTTACACGAATGCGCTTAATAGTGTACTTGATGCAAAATTTTGCTTTCTGATAGAATCACCATTTCGAGTGCAATAAACACTAATATAGGCAATACCGCAATTACATTGAAATATGGTATATTTCAAAATTTACTATTATTATTAAAAAAAAATTGTTTTTAGATTTGTTTATTCAAATAATACTTTATAGAAATAAAAGATAATATATGTTGATAATATCTATAAACATGTATTGTTTACTTGATAACATGCTTATTAAAAATGTTAAAAAACATAAAATTAAATTAAAGCTAGATAAACTATAAAATAATGTCAAACCTCAAATAAACAGTACAAATTGCTTTTCGACATCATAGTCGATGTAAGTAACTACGGAATGATAAAATAATTATCGTTAATGATGAAAACAGAAACGTATAAAATACAAATAATTAGAGTACCAAATGCTAAAAGTAATTACAAATGTTTGTTGTTATTGCGATTACCACGCTATGTAAAGTTTGTTCATGAATACGATTACACTAACCTAATTATCAAACTTGTGGACAATTAATTTGGATTAAATGGGCGCTATAATATTAGGTTATATCTATCTGTTGTCTAGCTCAGTAATTATGGCAGGCTCGCGCTAACCGCCTCGCTCGTAAACAATATCGAAGCCCATCGAACGCTGGTTCTATATTAATTTAGTTCGCATTAATACTGCAAGTGCTATCTAAAATACATAATTTTATTAAAATTTTGCATATTGTTTACAAAGAGCTTAGTGTATTTATATCATATAATGACAATGAATCTCTATTTAAATAATTCCAACGGTGCAACAAGGTCCAGTTACAAAATATTTTTTTTTTTTTAACATAACAATTTCATAAAATCGTGATTCTTTTATGATTTTGATTTTGAAGGTTTCAGTACAATATAATACTTGAGTGTTATAACGGTTTCCCTTTCAATAAACACATAAGGTTAATTAGAATTATGTTTTCCGAGTCTGGTTACAAAATTAATTTTAAATCTAATTATCTAGGGAACTATGAGATGCCAAACATTAGTAGCCTTGTCTTATATATAATCTGTAATATTAATTTTGCAAACCCTTATAAGTCGAAATAATAGGTCTTTATCGGATAGCGATAGTAAAATTGCGAATCTGTAATAAAATATATTCCGGAGTTTGTATTGCATACAAACCTGCCAAAACAGTTCATTTATCATTAAAGTTTTTCAAAATGAATGATAATATTAAGTTCGTTGGTTAAATAGTAACTTGTTCTGGATATAATTTGAACAACTGTAACAAAACTCTAAAATCAAATGGTAGCGGACAAGCGTAAAATTTAAATTCACAAATATTATTTTTATTTAAGTTTTTTTTTATTGGCAATGTTTTCATCAGGCAAGAATGTATGATATAATACAAAAGACATTTATGTGGTCACATCAGGCCGGTATGGAGACATCCATTACTTACATACATACCTGCCTACATAGATACATATCTATATAATACATACATACCTACCGTCTTACCTACTCTAGGTTATAAACCTGACTGCACAGAATTTAAAATTATTTTAAGTAATTTTACGACATCGAGTTATATTCCTACTTTTATAAAGCAACCTCATTTCATAATTATTTTCACATCAATCATTCTTATTTACGTTCATTTTATCATACCATTCTACAGAAACAATCCGTTACAAAGCTTAATAAATATGCTTTTTATATTTATTTGATTCTCTTTTTCCTATTGTTACTCAAACAAAATTGGATTTGGCAAATACGTTGATAAATTCAACTGAACATAGTTTTACGCGTAATTAGAACATAGCTGCATTTCAATCGAACAGCCCTACTATCTATACAAAAGTAGCGATTTAATGTAAATTGCCCAGTCAATGGGCACGCCAATGGGTGCTCGTATCTCAATGGCCCATAAACAACACGACCGTGAATACAAATCGCATATTATAGGGTTTGTTCTATAGACAGGCCTCGCAATATTATCACTATTATCAGTACAGACATGAGTGATTATTGCTATCAGCTTACATGCGACGTTTGTATGCCTTGGCTTTGGCTCTAGTCGCCATGCCGTAAAGTTTATCACTCTTCGAGGTAACAAATGTTTGCAATTATGTACTCGACCACAGTGTTATCTAAGTAGACTGTTAAATGTATAACTTAACTACCAACTACGTGAAATCGGTAGTGTCATTGTAATAAATGAGTTCCATTTGTTATAGCAAGAAATTTATTTTCTTTAGAATAGTTTGCGAACGTCAGAAATCTTGGAGTTTCCAAGTTTTAATTTTAAAGTAAAAATAAGGAAATTTAATTTAATAAGCAGTAAGTTTATATTTTATATAACAGCATTAAACGATCGTTAGTCATCATATTTCATTATAAGACAAACGAAATATGTATTCAGAAAGCTTGCATTTTGAGCCACCTAAGAGATCGCGTCTCATAATATTATACAGATGGGTACTGCTTTAGACACTTAATATTATTATAATCTAGTGGTACGGAAAGCAGGCACAGGTCGCACATCATATTACGTTGGCGAGAGAAAACAGATGGCTGGATTTCATTACAATATCTCAACGAGGCGGAAGGCGAATCGCAGCCGGTACTTGTAATGTTCCTAGATTATACAAGACGTATCGCTTTTTTGATTTGATAATGTGGACTCGAGCATATTATAAGTATTTTTGCAGGTACTACCTGTTTGTTTTTAAAATGGTTTTTAGAAGATGAGTAGATTTCAAAAGAATTTATAATAGCCATTTATTGCATTCTAACCCATCTCAGTAGTTTCGATTAAGAGCTTAATGTAAGTGAATTTTACAGGCTGCTTTAATTAAACGCAGTCCACTTCGCTTAATTGAATTCTGATTCGATATATCACGTAATTATCATTTGCCAATGTTTAATTAATGGTCTGACAGATAATTAAATACGAAACTAAAATCTTTTGTGTTTCAAAAAATAAAAAAAAAAGAAGTGAATTTTATACATAAAGTGAATAAAATAATTTGCTTTTATTTTAAAGCTCGCGTTTCCTAATAAGCAGTCATTTACGTGCAATTTTACCTTTCAAAAACAAATGAAGCTTGTCCGTCTTTATTATCAAGTTGAAATTATAGTCATTAACTAACGAGAAAATGAGCAGAGCCGCCCAATTTGCACCATTTTATAGATAGGGTTTTGAGTTACCCTTAACTTTGTGGAAATTGAAACTTTAAATTCCAATGGTCTTTTTATTATTAAGTATTTCTTTTACTTTTTGAGTTTAGGTGTTTTATAAATGTACCGTTTTTCGAAATGTTTTTTTTTTTATATAAATATAAACTACACGTAAGTTATAAAACTGAATAATGAACATTTCCTGTCGGCATGCATCACTATAACAGCCAATATCGTGGAATCAATTGGGTAATTTTTCTCTGACGCTATACGTAACATGATCCGAGTTATCTGTCTTTCATCGTGTTCTACGTATTTTAATTTAATCGCATAAAATATACTCAACACATAATTTTGCTACAATAAACTGTTTATATTGAAACTATTAATATCTAAAATGTAGAGTTTACTGTTTTTGTTTACCTCAATATTTGTTAATTATCATAAATACTGTCATGAGCATAAAGCGACCCCAGCCTCAGGCGTATTGCGACTTTATTTATGTAAACGACGAATTATCATTTAGACTCATAAAGTGCTGCCATTTAGAAGGATACCTTATCCTACCCAATGTTTTAAATTGCTGTTAAATATAGTCAAAGATATACATATATATATTTGTTAATTTGTCCTATAAAAACAATTATCTAAAGTAAACACATTATTTATTATTAAAAACTTCACTAAATTTCTTATTAAAACAATATTGACACATTAAAAAAGTAAGAACTAACTACATTAGATTGTTGTATAGATCTCGTACATGTGAAATATTCGCGGGCATGTTGGCTGTATTTCCCCTTTTGAATAGCAATGCTTATTTATTCTTTTGACCAAAAATGAGCCAGTTGTCTTGTCACCAGATGAAGAAGTTAAACCAAATGACTTAAATATTTTAATTAAATATTTGGTAATACTTTAACAATATCCAAAACTAAAAAAGTTTTGATAAAAAGCTATATTATGAACCCCCGTCCTTAAAAATGAATCGGGGTGACATAAAACGGCCATTTCCAAACTTTCCTAATATGTGCCCAACCTCTGTCATCTCATGAAATAATGGAGGTAATATTTGAAAAGTTTTCAGAGGTAACCCCGTTCTAACGCCTACCGCAAAGAATTTGCTTCCACAATAAAATCCGAAGTTTCTAAATCATTGCTCTTAGCTTACAGTATATTATATTATGTTGTTGTGTTTACAATGGCACACTTTGAATGTTACATTTTACGTAACGTAACTTCGATAATATGTTTCTGTTTTGCAAACAGTCATAATAACGCCATTATCGGTATTGGTTAAAGACCCTAATGCCGTAACTGGCAGATGTTACGTTACAAATATAATTAATAAAATGTATCTCAAATCCTATTTAACCTGGTGGGATATAAAAATGGAAGATTGTCATAGAAATTGGGGGAGTGTAATAAAGTCGGATTCAGGCGGTGGTGTTAATAAGTGCGATCATTTTTTATCAGGCTTCCGAGTGAGGTTTCACAAAGCCAAAACAATAAATCACTAAGGCGGGTTGTGGCTTATTATTTCGGGCCACACAGCACCGTTCCTTTCTACTAACTAACCGACACAGCAATATTTTTCTTTCAGGTTATTATTAATTAACTGCTTTCGATGTGGTGCTCGCTTCGAACACTCATATATCTAAATAGAAAATCTAAATTTCAAATGTAAAATAATGTATTTTGAACTAACTGATGCACTCCGACTTTGTTCAGATAGAATATTTGAAATTGCTTTTTTACTGACATTACAAAACTTCCCGAAAATATTTATCAAAATTTCAATGAAAGCTAAAATATCAACTTTCATTGGTATTTTATTTATAACTGGAAAAATAATGGAGTTTTAGGGAGGACAAACTATTTTATTTGATTGATTTTATTTAATAACAGACAATACATATATATATATATAAATCTCCTGAGACATCTTGCGTCCTTCCAAACTACCACCCTACGGCGTCTACTGAATTTAACAATATCTTAAATGTTTTCAATGCATATATATGTTCAATTGAACCGCAGGATATCATGAATCAACTCGAAATCCCATTTAAATATTGTATGTTGATATTCGATTTCAGATATTTCCTGCTAAATTAGCGTGTCCGTTCACTCTTAAACTTTTCTAGCACATTGAATATTACCGTATACCTTCTGTACCCTGCATGCATTTTCCTGATTCCATCCAAACTTATGTTTAAACCAATTCTACAGGTATTCATATATTTCAATGACTTTACTTACTAAATTACATCCATCTAATATTGAATTCAAAGTGATTCCGAATACTTTTCTTGTATTATTTATCCGGCTTACTATCCAAACAATTAAGTATTGTTGTTTTCCAACTTACTGAGACTACCATTCAATAATAGTCTGGTCAAGTTAGCATCAAAAATAGGGCTAAGGGAGGTTGAAGGAAGACGAGATAATAGTACTTGTTTCTTTTTTTACGTCTTCTTGCAAAAGATAAATATCGAAACTTATCTAAGCACGTCATTTTTTTTGGAGCTCCGTAAATTGAAAGAAGAAAGCGAGTTCCGTTGGTGATACAGCTTGTGGAGTAGAGGAGGTACTTTATATTATCGTTCTGTAACGTATATAACGGTAATTGACTTGCATATTATGAAGAATACAACTTTTTCAACATTTTGCATCGCTGTATCTCCAAAATGGTGATTCTTAGGAAAAAAGTGTAGGAACAATTTTTATAGATGATTGCATGATAAATAATTTTTGTCTCACCTATTTTTATTATAAAACTTATCGTTTAGCTGGAAAACTTAAAAAAACGATTTTTGCAACATTTGACCTTGATTAATTTTTTTCCGCACTTCGGATTGAAGTGGAAAATTGACAAATTGTGTATAATAGGGCTCCCAATATTCATGCCAATTGAAACGTACTGTACGTACTGTAGGTACTATCGAACTGTAAGTTATGATTAGTAACATTAGGAAAAACGCTACACCATCACGTAGTTGGAAATAATTAACCTTGTTGTCTAATATTAAAAAACTTTTTATTCTGTACGGAAAATGGATATGATATATGAGAGCTAGAGCTAGAACTCTACGTCTATGTTCGAGGCTATGAAGATTGTATTCCACCAGTTCAGGGTCACCAATTAGCCTCTTTGCACACCTCTCAATTGTATTTAGAGCAGCAAGATGACTTTTTGCGACACCAGCGATTAAATGGCCACAGTACTCTACACACGATCGGATCTGTGCTTTATATAATGTTAGAAGTTGTCCCGGTGTGAAGTACTGCCGGACCTTTGCAAGAATGCCAAGCTTGCTGGCGGCTGCTCTTGCTCTAGACTCAATGAACCGCCCGACGACGACGACCGGCCCGACTCAATGAAAGGCCCGAGTACTCGGCAGGTATCTTTCCACCACTGTGCTGTCGTCTGCATACCCATGATACCGGGTTTGAGCAGATCGTTAATATGCAGTAGGAAGAGAGTTGCAGAAAGAACGGACCCCTGAGGAACTCCGGCATTTATTGTTAAGGGCTCCGATGAGCACCCATCAACAACCACTCGGATAGTTCTTAGATTCAGGAAGTCCGTTACCTAGCCGATCAGACCAGGAGATATACCGTACGCTGAAAGCTTGCTTAAAAGGCCCGCATGCCAGACCCTGTCAAATGCCTTCGAGACGTCTAGAGACACGGCGACCGCTTCTCCATTCCTCTCTAAGGCCTCGCCTAAAATGTGTGTAGCATAAACTAGAAGGTCCCCAGTGGACCTATTTCGGCGAAACCCGTACTGTCGGTCACTGAGGAGATCGTTACCTTCTAGGTATGCTAAAAGGCGCGAGTTCAATACACGCTCCATAATCTTGCAGAGTATGGAGGTGATTGAAATCGGTCTGTAATTGGCAGGATCGGCACGGCTACCTATTTTGGGCACTGGCTGCACGTTAGCAAGCTGCCAGGATTTGGGCACTATTCCAGTCCTGAAAGAGACGAGATATAGACGTGTTAATACAGGAGACAACTCAGCTGCACATGTTTTGAGCAGAATGGCTGGTATACCATCCGGACCACTGGCTTTATTCACATCTAGACGACACAATGCTTTCCATACCTCTTTGTTAGTGATGCGGATTTCAGGCATAGAAATTCCGCAGTGAGGAAGATGTGCTAGGGAAGCATTGCCAGTGTCTAGATGAGAACTATTAGCGAAAAGAGAAGAAAATAAATTTGCTTTCTCTTTCGCTTCATGAGTCAGAGATCCATCTGGCTTCAGCAGAGGTGGCAGTGAGGTTCAACAGAAATTCGACTCAATCGCTTTGGCAAGAAGCCAGAAAGCTCGACTGCCTGATGGCAGGACTGAAAGCTTTTCGCCAACCTTAGCGATACGACCGAGACGAACCCTACGTAATGCCTTTTTATAGGACTTAGCAGCTAAAGGTGGTAAAAGGTTTAAAGGTGGTAGAGCCTAGCTGCAGTCCACTCACTGCAGTTCGTATTGGGCTGGCTCGACCGGGGAAGGACCACCCTCTCACAGAAGACAGACGTGTAGTAACCAAATTCCTTTGGTTATGTTCCGTCGGTGAGTGGGAGATTCCGGAAGCCCAAACCCCCCCCCCCCCCCCCCCGCACCAAAGAACATGAATGCATTGTTGAAAGGAATTGTACCCCAGGAGGGTACCGGCTTCGATGAAGCCGGACAATCCCTCCCCGGGCAAAATCAGGGAAATGATTCTTCGATTTTGCTCGGGCCGCCCGTCGTATCTGGGGCGGGCATAACACTGCGTTCCGTGTTCACCGAGGGCAAACGACGAGCAAACACAGCGGCACCCCGTTCCACCCTGAATGTGGACTTTTGCAACGTCCGACTTCACTCCAACTTAAACGCCGTCCACTATCATCTTGAGACGGCGCAGCCGGCCTTGTTGTTTTTGACGGAGACGCAGATATCTCAACCTAGCGACACAGCGTACCTATCATACCCCGGGTATAAACTTGAACATCATTTTATACCACACGCCGGGGTATCTGTGTTCGTAAGGGAGGATATCTGCTACCGTCGCCTTCAGTTTTTTGAAGGTCGGGACCTGTCTTTACTTTGGCTGCGCGTCGACATGGACGATCGTGTCAGAGTCTACGCGTGCCTCTACAGGTCCCATAGTGGTAATGCAGAAACGGAGCAACTCTTGGGCCATGTCCAGGCGAAGATTGACGACCTGCTTTCACAGGTTCCCTCCGCTGAAGTCATAGTCCTTGGGGACTTCAACGCACACAATACCGACTGGCTAGGGTCACGTGCCACTGACTACGCGGGGAGATCTGTTTTTAACTTTGCTCTGGCAAATGGTCTGTCCCAATTGGTTCAGACGCACACTCGTCTACCAGACGTGGACAGCCACATGCCCTCTTTGTTGGATCTTCTGCTGACTACACATCCCGGAAAGTACCAGGTCATTGTCGAGGCCCCTCTAGGGTCCTCTGATCATTGCCTGGTACGGAGTGTGGTGCCAATCCAACGTCCGGCTCGCACAAGACCCGCGACCCGACGCGTCTGGTACTACAAGTCAGCGGATTGGGATGGACTGCGGTCCTTTTTTGCGTCC
The DNA here is from genome assembly GCA_963555665.1 of Dircenna loreta. NCBI lineage: Eukaryota > Metazoa > Arthropoda > Insecta > Lepidoptera > Nymphalidae > Dircenna > Dircenna loreta. The sequence goes on along the minus strand of OY743099.1, from coordinate 1,035,660 downwards.
TACCCATGGGGGCCGATTTGTTTCCCTTCCAATGATCCCAGTGACTGCGCTGCGGCTGCAGCTGAAGTGATACTACAGGGCATGGAACTTTTTGTGCCAAGCTCTGTGGTACCACTTGGTGGCAGATCGCGGCCTTGGTTTGATGCGTCTGTTAGGGCTGCAGCAGCCGGCAAACGGCAGGCGTATCGTGCTTGGGCTAATGCGTTAGTCACCAAGGATCCGAACTCTAGAGATCTGAAGAGGAAATATAATCTTGCCTCCAGATTCTTCAAACGGCAAATAGCTAGAGCAAAGTTCAAGCATGTCGTCAAAATCGGGGAACAGCTGGCAAAGTACCCACCTGGCACGCGCAAATTTTGGGCGCTATCCAAGGCCAGTCTGGGCAATTTTTGCCAGCCGTCCCTACCGCCATTGCACGCGGGGAATGACTCTCTGGCCCACACGGCAAAAGAGAAAGCCGATCTCTTGGGCACTCTTTTTGCCTCAAACTCGACTTTGAACGACCAAGGGAAGACACCGCCTACCATCCAGCGGTGTCAGAGCTCTATGCCGGAAATAATTTTCAGGCAAAAAAATATACGACAGTCTCTGTTTTCCTTGGATGTTCACAAGTCGAGTGGGCCGGATGGGATTTCCCCATTGGTGCTACGAACATGCGCTCCTGAGTTGACTCCAGTGCTAACGCGTCTATTTCGGTACTCCTATATAAAAGGCGTAGTCCCGGTCTCATGGAAGAGCGCCTTTGTCCATCCGATCCCTAAAAAAGGGGATAGCTCAGACCCAGCTAACTACAGACCTATCGCCATCACCTCTCTACTCTCCAAAGTCATGGAGAACATCATCAACCGACAGCTCCTGACGTACCTCGAGTATCACCAGTTGATCAATGACCGGCAATATGGCTTCCGCCATGGCCGATCGGCTGGTGATCTTCTTTTATATCTTACGCATCGTTGGGCTGCGGTTGTTGAGAGCAAGGGAGAGGGTCTGGCAGTTAGTCTGGATATAGCGAAAGCCTTCGATCGTGTATGGCACAAGGGGCTTCTTTCGAAGCTTCCTTCCTATGGGCTTTCCGAGAGTTTGTGCAAGTGGATTACCAGCTTTCTCACTGGGCGGAGCATACAGGTCGTTCTCGACGGTTTTTGCTCGGACCCCAAGCCCGTGAACGCAGGTGTAACCCAAGGCTGCGTGCTATCCCCAACCCTGTTCCTCTTGCATATCAATGATATGTTGGATATTTCCAACTTACATTGTTATGCGGATGACAGCACTGGGGATGCGGTATATTCCGGCCGTGCAGGTCTCTCTCGGGAAAACGTCGACGAGTGCCGAAAGAAACTTGTGTCTTCTGTAGAGACATCCTTGGGGATGGTCTCAGAGTGGGGTGAACTGAACCTCGTTCAGTTTAATCCCCAAAAGACACAGGTTTGCGCGTTTACCACTAAGAAAACCCCAATTGTCGTATCGCCGCTCTTCGAAAGCACACCCCTCAACGCCTCGCCAAGTATCAGTATACTGGGCCTCGACATTTCGAGCGACTGTCAGTTTCGTGGTCATCTGGAAAGCAAGGCCAAACTTGCCTCGATGAAATTGGGTGTAATCAATAGAGCGAGGCAGTATTTCAATCCTGGCCAAAGACTTGCGCTCTATAAGGCGCAGGTCCGACCACATATGGAATACTGCTCTCATCTCTGGTCCGGTTCACCCCAATATCAGCTTCTACCTTTTGACCGCGTACAGCGGAGAGCCGTTAGAATTGTCGGGAACCCAGTGCTCTGTGAACGGCTGGACTCTTTGGCATTGCGTAGAGACGTGGCTTCTTTGTGCGTTTTCTATCGCATTTACAACGGGGAGTGCTCCGAAGAGCTTTTTGATCTGATGCCCGCCGCCGAATTTCACCACCGCACAGCACGACATCGCCTGCAATACCATCCTTACCACCTGGATGCGTGGCGATCCTCTACTGTGCGGTTTTCAAGAACATTTTTTCCTCGTACCACAAAGATGTGGAATGGACTTCCTTCGGCGGTGTTTCCAGATCGATACGACATGGGTACCTTCAAAAAAGGCGTTTATACCCACCTCCAAGGCCGGCAACGCTCTTGTGAGTCCTCGGACGTTGCAAGAGTTCGTGGGCGGCGGTGATCACTTCACACCTGTGATCCGCACGCTCGTTTGCCCTCTTATAACATAAAAAAAAAAAAAAAAAAAAGCTTGGTTAAAAGCTCTCTTCTTGGAACTCACATCTGGAGCTTTGTGGTTTCTAGCATCAACCCAAGTATCATATGCCAAATGTTTTTACTTTTGAGCATGTCCACTTTCGGCATTGAACCATGCTTTGCCACCGATAGGTACATCAGCAAAATTTATGAAATACTCCATTGCCTGATGTACCACATCAGTTATAGCATCCGCACAACTCGACGGATCCTCAAACGAGAAGCAAACCTGCCGCCAAGGATAAGATGCAAAGAAGTGCCGCATCTCATCCCAATCTGCTGACTTGTATTTCCAAATTCGCCTAAAACCATGGAAGTCTAAGTCCGGCTGGGAATACGTTAATACAGATTTCACCAGACAGTGATCGGAGGTTCCCAAGGGGGCGGAAACCTCTACACGATACCAATGTGGATCAGTTGTCAGCAGTAGGTCCAGGCAGTTGGCTGTATGTGACTCCACGTCAGGCACCCTTGTCGCTTGCCTCACCAGCTGAAAGAGGTCCAAGGATAACGCAAAGTTCCGCGCCTCTCTTCCAGCGTGGTCTGTCCTCTGGTATGGGAACAGCCAGTCCTGATGACAGGCATTAAAGTCCCCCAGAAAGACGAGCTGCGCTGAAGGGTGCCGATACAGAGCTATATCAGTAGCCTCACTGAGATACTCAAATAATCTGGTTGGCTCCTGATCACCGCTGTGCAGACGGTAAACACAGGAATACAGGATTTTTTGGTTTCCTGTGTCTACCAAAACCCTTAGGGAAGAAAAAGAGGGGTCTTCAAGGTGACGAAGGCGCTGGATAGAGAGGTCATTCCGCGCGTATACACAAACCCCGGCATGTGCGCGAAAATTGTACTCTAATGTGTGCCCAGGGTAAGCAAGGTACGCAGTGCTCAAAGGACATTGTATCTGCGTCAGAAAGAGTAAGTGCGGCTGCTCTGTCTCTAGGTGGTGATGGACAGCTTCCAGATTTGCGTGCAATCCTCGAATATAAGCGAGGTGCACTAGGAGTGAGGAGGAGTGCAACCGCTGAGTAAACGTACTTTTCTTTTTCTTACTTTTTATAAAAATTTGAATGGAGCGAATAGGATGGGAAATGGCAGTTGAACGAGGCTCTACGTATCGAACCCGACGTCGAAATTAGTGTTGTTATGCCAATGTAAGGCTAGTCTGGAGACTGCGGGTACGCCCGAACCCCCCCAAGGATCGCCATCGGGCCTCCTCATCTGGTCGCCAAGCAGCACGATGGAGCCACCCTGGGATTTTTCGCAGCTGGCGAGGCAGCCTTTCATCGGGAGCTAACCTACTACTTGGGCCCCCAACTATCAGCGGGCGGCCAGCGGAAAGCTGTCGCTTCGGATCTCGCTACCCTCCTCGACTAGGCACCCGACACAACAAACACCAACTCGACGACATAACTTCTCACCAACGCAACATAATTGTTCAGACCCATTTCCCATATACGGCTTCATCGAGCAACGTAACAACACGACAGAGTCGCTTTACGGTATGGCTTTGCCCGATGGGTGGTAACCTTGCCGGCGACCTGATGTTATGGTCTACCACCGAGAGATGCTAAAGCTAGCTAAATATTTTGTGAGATATGCTAGTGTAACACGTAAGTTAAATAAAAGCAATTAAGGTTCCGGAAATTTATAACAATTAAATACGTACGTCATAAGAAAATTCTAATTGATTTATATATCCTGGCTCGTTTTCTTTATTTTCATTTCTCGCTAAAAAAAAATTAATTTTAGTGTAACGTAAATTGTGTAAGTATTTGAAATTTTTTTTTTTTTCATTTATTACACTATTATTATTAATTTAGCAACGAAAGGTACCTTCTATTATTATTATAATAACATTCGTCTTCCGGATAATGGTCGTAAACGGCATATTTACAAATATTGCACCAAAAAAAAAGAAGAGAGACCGAGCAGTTGATGTCATCGCAGTTCATACTTAGAACAAAGTGTTCAACTAAAGTTTTAGTAGTACTAGTGCTCGCGAAACAATTAATTATTTTTTTACAAAATGAAATGAGTCGAACACCAAGGCCAACGCATATTATTTTCATAAAAATATTTAAAATCAATTCTTTTAAAAAAAGTGTCTATGTCAATTACAATCATCATTACTGGAGATTAAGTACACGAGCACACGAACTTCTGAAGTTATATAAACTGAGTTCGATTAAACAGACAGTGAATGTTGAGCATTATTAGGTAGGTAGAAATTATATATTATAAGTAATTTATAATAATAAAAAAATATCAAGTTATTATTTTCATTGAGTTATAAGTAATTACAGTTTACCAATTTAAGAATCCTTTCACTTCTTTTCATTTTGTTTTATTTATAAAATGACTTAATAAATACGTTATAAATTCACTTCGGCTACTAATTCACCTCCTGCCGGCGATATTTGTTTACAAACATAAGACCTGAAAACTCTGCATCCCGCTTGGCCTCCACCCGTGCACCCCGAATGGGCCCCTCAGGCGTTGTTCATGTGCTCATTTTAAAATAACATAAAGGACGCAACATAATTGTCACGATGAACTTGTAAAAACTTTAATAATTAAGTATATAATGGGACGCACTGAAATCGGTACATTTGAAGAAAAATATACGTTGTAAAATATACGCCGAAAAATAGCTCCCTCCAAATTTCGCGCGGCCGATGGCTGAACTACGAAATACGCTTAAAAGCATTTTAGTGATGAAATTAAGTCCATGCCAATTTTTCGCCCATACATTCTACTCATAAAAAGAGACCGTTGGATCAAATATCGGGGCTGGTTAATCTTGCGTCCGTATATCGGACGCATCAAGTCGGTCGGACGCACTATCATTGGTAAAAATCGCCATGTAGGACGCAATATTACCACCAAGTTGTATATATATATATATATATATATATATATATATATCATAGAATAGTACTCTAGCTTAGTGCTTTTATTCCAATTACTAAAGAATACTCTTATTTCTAAATATTGTACTTATTGAAAATATTTATCTTTAATAAATTAATCAGCATTCAATTATACTTATAATAAAATTTGGATATTATAAGATATTAACGAACATAATATATTTCACTTAATTGGGTCACCAAAACATTTATAAAGAAGATTATATTTATCAAATATAATTTAGAAAATCGATTCTGTCTATATAAATCGGCACAAAACCAATATATTTTCCAACACTTGAGCTCCCAGGTAATTGTGGCAGAAAGTTTTGGAACGTGCGCGCAATATTGATGAGAGGCACCGCATCTTGTGGTCCGTGGGCGACTCACTACTTGTTTCTTCTTTTAATAGAATTATTAGTAATTCTAGTGTAGATAAACGATTTGTGGATTTTAGGACTGCGATTTTTTTTAATTGGTGACTGCGATTAAAATTTGGTGATAGATATATAAGAGAATATATTTAAATGTTACAATAATATATGGTCCTCCGAATATATACCTATAATATAAACCTAAACCCTATTATGTCTTTCTCTTCTTATTTCTGGTTGAATCATTTATAGTGCGTTTCATCTAATATTACTTACTTTTCCTGTTTATTTTTAAGTTCTACCCCAGTTTGGAAAAAAAATCGTGATTGCATGCAATATATAAATAGATAATAAATTAAACATATAATTCTATATGTGGTCACCTGAATCCGCAAGATTTGAACATAAATTTAGCACGGACCTGCACGAAAGGTCGAAGTAATTTATATTATTCCGAATACAATTCCATTTTCCTATCACAAATTACTGACTGTTAAGGTTTCGCATAACTTGCGAAAATTGCGCGTCTGTGAATTTTGTTTACGGCCATTTTGTTTCAAAGTCGATATCTAGTAAACGTGAGGGTCATAAAAAACAGATAAAATTCATCGAATTTATAACTCTTGTAAACACGTAGTTTGAAATTTCTGAAATAATTTTATAAGGTTACCATTGTATTCAATGTTATATGTGTAAATTAGGAATGCTTAAAATAAATAGACTTTATCATAATTTTTTATATAAAGTTATATGTCTGCGTAATTAACTTTTATTTCGTATACAGAAAATATTTTCCGGAAACTCAGTTTTTCTTGGTAAATAAAAAGGGACGTCTTCATACCGGGAATAAAAAGCTGGCTTTCAAGTTTACGACATCCCTTTCCTTATCTTAATACGGCGATAGGTGCCGAATGAACGATGTTTAGGTGAAGACGGATTACGACGGATTCGTAAACAAAATCTTTAGAAACACGATAAATGTAATTAAAACTTTTCCAAGATAAGCATTTGATCCGTTTGTATGTAATTTTATTAGTAAAAATTCTAAATCAAGAAAGAAATAACATTGAAAGAAGCTTATGACGATTGCTTTTTAAAAATAGAAAAAGTAAAACATAAATTACACTAAACAGAAAAGAAATAAAAAAAATGGGATTATCTATCAGTCACCATGCGAGAAGTCGAAGTCTGAGTCAAAATTTATTTAAATAGACGAACATGGCGCATATAAAACGTTAGGTTTTAGCTTATGGTTCCAAAGGGAAGGTCCATGGAGAAGAACCGGTAATGATTTCACTTGGAATGATGATCTTTTAACTTGTGAATTTATAAAATAATCTAGCTTTATCTATTGATTCACAGTCATAATGGATGTGTTAGAATATATTACAATAAAATAAAAGCAACGTATAGAAAGATGACAAGAATAACTAAACTATATGTATTCAAAAAACAATAGGTATAAGTTTATGAAAATAGTAGAGGTGGTTACGTACAGGGGCATGATTGCAATGATTACATATAAACAAAAACAATAAATATCCACTTTCTCAACGAAAGGAATAAAACATTCGAGAAAGTGGCAAAATTGAAATGCGATAAGATACATGTTTCACGTACACACTTCCAAACGGTATAATTTTACTTAAACACAAGTTGTTTTCCGTAAAGGGCATTTGGATCAAAATCACCCTAGGGCGCTACAAATCACGCGAAAACCTGTTGTAGGTAATTTCGGAAGGCCCGTGATCTCAAACGCTCTTGATACCTGATAGGTAAGCTTACAAATTGCGTTCGATCTTAACCGGCAATATTTCATCCGTTTATTTATTGCGATGTCTTTATTGACGTATATCTTGATCTGGGTTTTTAAATAAGGTGTGTTTTGAATTTATTTGTTTTTTAGTTAGATATTGAAACTACAGACATTTTAATTAGTTCTTAAATTAGTATGATAACGGAATATGTTTAACGTTTTCAACAAATAAAGGTACTTACACATCAAACGTTGTGACTTGGGCTTAACCGTTTTATCTTGGGATTAGTATATATCCTAGCCAATTTACGTGACTTCGTGTTACATGACGAGCCCTTGTTTGTAGGATCAGGTGCGAACTTTTTGCACTGCGGGAAAAAGTATTTTGATTATAACTACGGTTCTTTTTCGTTTTTATTAAGTAATAAAAAGAAAGAATAATCTTTAGAATTATAACTACCTTATTACGTAAATATTATTTTAATTAATATTTCGTTTTATATTAAATTTGTCTTTAAATAAACATTTACATGAGTTGTGCTAGATCTCCTTTTAATATTACGCTTCTTTCTTTTTATATTACGCTCTATTGTATGAAGGCTGTTAACTGCCATCTGCATGGCAGCGGCAATGTATCGCGGCCTACATATCGGGTAAGCACCATCCCTTTATAACTCGCCTTCATTTTTGCATCGCTATTACGACACTTCTATTATAATTTTAGATACTTATTATAAAAAATGTTTATTTATCAAAAAAAGAGTTTGCGTACCTTTCACCATTACTTCTTGCTCGCTGACTTTGCTTATTAAGACTAACAACAGCTACTCCATTTTTAAAACGCGGACTGTAAAAATTGCAGCGCACGATGACTTGGCTTTTTAGTTTTTTGTACAAATTGCAATTAGTGAGAAGTTTGCGAATCCTCGGCGTGGTGTCAGAGATTGATGACAATGGAAATTTTATACATCGTTAGTCAATACCACGTTAGGTGAGTGCGCTCTTTTATCAGTAATCCTAGCTGTTCAAGTACACCTTTTCTTCCCACGAACTAAAATATGCCTGCTGACCTTTCGAACCCACTACTCTACAGCATGTTAAATTATATCGTTTTGTAAATGCACCATATCTATTATAAAAACCGCCTGTTATTTTTTAAGCCATCAGCATTATATTGATCGTCAATTAATCGACAGCTAATAGGCTATAAATTCTGTCACCGCAACAATATATAACGAAAATCGAAAGCGATTATTCATTTTTGAGGACCGTTTGGTCCCAAACAATAATACCGGAAAACCTATTCGATTGGCCACAACAATGATTTTTTATCCCGCGGATGGCTATTATTGAGCTGCACTGTAGGTATACCCGAACTCATTCGTTTGTGTTTATCAGCAGGGAAACCGATAACCCTCATTCCGCTTGGTCTGACGCAATGCAGAGATTAAAGGCTTTCACTCTTAGTGCCGTATCGTTGGATATGATGTCCGTTAGATCCAATATAAGTCCAGTCTGACGTACTTTTGACACTCTCTTGTTTAACTCGCTTATTTTCGGCGCTTGTAAATCAATTCCATGTTAATATCGATTTGTCCATTTACGTGTAGACTTTTAATGTATTGTTAGCATTTTCATAAAATTTGGTATGTTAAAGCTTATTACCACAACCTTATATTTCCTGTTTTCCCGATATTCAAATATACAAAAAATGTTATAATTACAATAGAACCATAACTGAATGGATTTACTTCAAATATTATGTCATAATAAATGGCTAAATGGTCATAGAATTATTGTAATTATGAAATCTGTTATCTTAAGTATAATTGCAATAAATATCTTTAGTGTAAAACAATTTATATTGTAAAGATACAATATTCTGCGCTTCAGAAAAAAATCTATGCTTTCATAGAATTTAAACAAAGGCATAAATCTTTGTTGGTCGACTGGTTGACATACTGTTACAGGCAGTTAATCTGGTGATCTGGCCAAAGTCCTGAACTGACATAGCAACGCTCCTTTATGTCACGCGGCGTTAACTCGCCTCGTCACATGTAGATACCCATCGCATCTGGTAATAAAGTAAATATGTGTAGATATATTATATCTGGTAATTTTCACAAGAACGCAGTTTTATAGTATAATCAAACTCCATACTATAAAACAACTAGTGACATTTTTTACTTAAGATATTATTATATAATCACAGATATTAATATAATCACAGAATTATAAAAAAAAAATCTTTAATCCACGACTTCATCTTCGTTAACTTAAAAAAAGTATACTTCGGAAAATAGCTCAGAACTATTTATTAAAAACTTCAAAATATATATATCTTTATAAAGTATATCCTGTGATATTATAATGTTTAAGTTATATAGAATTGAAGCTGTAAAGTTTAATCGAAATCAAATCATACATACACATATATATACTTCCATCCATGCTAACAAACTTGATGAAAATGTTTATTTTCAAACTATTATTAATCTTAATTACTAATATTCTTATAATTCATAAAGTATTAAAATAAAAACTGTTATTTAATTATTACCATTCTTTTAATTCGTGTGAGTGAAACGAACGCACTATTATATTTATAACCAGCAGGCGAAACTATTGTTAGCTATTACTTTTTTTCTACCAAAACATCATATAAAAAATAGCATTATCTTTTAAATTAGCATTCCCTTTGAAAATATTTTATTTACTGTATACATTCATTGATATAATATATTTAATACCATATTTTTGTCTCTTACGTCATGATAATACTTTTCCTATACAATATAGGGCAAGCCATATCGTATATTGATGATGATCAGACAAATAAATGGTATAACATGGTTCACTTTATCATCCTACTACGAACATTTGTAATTTATTGCGTCGATACTGTCAGTGTTCCAGAATACGCATAATAAGTTAAATCTCCCATCGATGCCAGACCATTACATGATTAAGTATCCACTACAGCATTTTGCTCTTGATAAAATAATAAAATGTTGAACAAGGTTTCCACCTAATGAAGTAAACTAAGATCAAATTAGAGAAAGTATTTTTTTTTAATTTACAATTAAGAGGTAGACGAAGTGTTGTAGTCGTTTCAATGAGCTCTCGGACAATCTTTAATTTAGTTAATTGCTAGTCACTTTGAAGAGGTTCAAGCTGTTCTTGAGAGATCACGAATGTCTTTATCCAATTTATTTAACGATCAAGGCGCTCTCATTAGAGATCGTACTGGACGCCGGGGCATCTCGACCGTCGAATGTTGGCTGTCTTCGCTTGGCTGGCATCTTCTTTGTTAGTACTAAAGACTACCTGTCCTAATTCCCTACCATTCCTTGGTATTTGATTAATCAATAAAATGGTTTTAAGATCTCGTTTTGAGTAATAGCTGCCCTTTTACGTTTCAGAATCCAAAATTTCATAACCTAAAATAAACCGCAATTTTACTTTATTGCTGACGCGGACTTAGTTTACAACCAATATTTCCTTTTAATGTTTTTTCTTTGTATTTGAACACCACGAATTATTGAGAAATATTACAAGAATAAACTTATATCTCAACAAACGCCTTTTGCCGACACGTGCTTCTGACAATATGATATAGACAATACTTTACGAAAGGATTGTGCTTCATTCACACGTTCGGTTTTACTATCTAGGATTGTTTGATCTTTGTAGCCATTTTTCCTATAACATAACAAAGATGACGAGATATGAGATAGTCAGTGGGTGAAGAATAGCGATTTCGGCAGAAGTAAACGAGGCATAAGTGACAATGCGTTGGAAAAGGGTAAGCTACATCGTCCTCACGTTCTTGAAATATGATTTCGATAAGTTGTAAGCTATTGGACAGGGTTCTCCTTTTTATAAAATGGTTTATTTTACATTATTTTGGGATCTAAAATCGTATTTTGATTCCCCTTTCATAAGATTTATTATTATAAGATTTTTTGGTCAAACAATATATCTCAATTGGTCATCAAAGTGACATATGTACAAAAATATGATTGCATCGTATATTAGATTATTAATTTGATTATGATTGATTCTAAGACTTTGGACTGAGCTGTAGTGTTATTAAAGAAAGTTAATATAGTTTTATCATTAATTTAATACAATGCTCAGTAATTATGAAAGCGGTACGGTATCCAATGAGTTCTCGTACGAACACATGGAATGTCTTATTAATCAGTTTATGTGATCCCGAGAAAAATAATATCGTCACATGTTACAGACACTGTGAGATTGTAACAACTATGTATGCTCGGCCTCTATACTGTTGCGTTACGTTAAATAATATTTATTCTGTATATATTGTGTCGAATAACGAGATAAGATTATTTAAACGAAAAATATTATGTTGTTGATTTCATTGTCCATTACTTACATATAAATTGTTTTAAAATAATAATAATAATAATATTGTATTTATGTCAATATTACTATTCAAATTAATAATTGGTGGTTTAATAAAAGCGTCAAATGAATAACCCGCAACAACTATATAATAAAATAGCTGTTGGATATTAATATAATATTACATTATTGAAAATTAAATTGAAATATTGTCATAAGTGTTTAATTTAATTTGGTAGTTCGTTAGTAAGGAATCATTTTCACTTGAAGACAATAATGTATCTGTCCTTTACTTCTTTGATTAAAGTCAGTGTATTAATGTATCTATTGATTTATTATTATATTTATCTTTTTATTTATTATGAATCTGTTTATTTTTTTTATGTTCTATATTAAAAGTAATAATATATTTTTATTGAATACAAAATGCAATATTAAAAATGCTCAAAAAATAAACTCAAAGAATGCTAGATCGATAGAAAGATGTGTAGAGGCAAGGTATAAAAACGATCAAGCTTATACGAAAGTTGTGCGCAAAAGTTTCAAAATTCGTGATCTGAGAGGCGCTTGGTTGAGTTTTAATTAAGATAGTTCAGGTAGACAGATCTACACTACAGGAACAGTTTTGCCATGTCGTTGCCCTGCATTCAATTCTTGTAAAACAAAACTAAGAAGATTGCGTTTTACCTGTATACATTTACTTAATTGTTAATTTAATTATTTTTCAAACATGATAATTGAACTATGAAAATATAAATAAATAGCTCGAATGGTCATGAAATTAAACTTTCAACATCGCTTTTAAACAGAGATGATACGCACTATCGAGTAATTATCTTGTTACCCATTAAACCTCGATATATAGGGTTACCAATTAAACATTATCGACTAATTGGACAAAATAAAATAAGAATTCGTTTAAACATAACAAAAGTGATTTAAACGTCTATTTTTCTTTATAAAGTACTAGACAAACTGTAAACTAAAAATAATTGAATATTTATAGCTGAGATACAATATCCAGTAAGTCTGTAAAAGTTAGTGAGTGGCGTTTCCATTGTACAGCCACCGATGTGTGCTTACTTAAAAGTAGTAAAATATAACACAACTTCTTGCATATTTATGAGCTCCAAAGAGTTGAGTGACGGCAGTTGAAGTAGCCACTGTATTGTTGTAAGAAACTAAGTTAAAACCAACTCTTATACAATATATTATATAAAATAATTTGAACAAAGAATAAATATTTATCACTTGTTATTTAAGTTTGTGCCAAAAAAAAAACAGTTCCCTTATGAGTATAAATTTGGTTATCAGCTGTGAATCGTTAATTTACAAATTATAAATATTTACCACATATAATCTTTGATAATGAATATGTTTGCAACGTATATTGGACAGTTTTATATTATATTGAAAGTTAAGAAATTTATTTACATTATATTATTAACAAATAAATTATAATATGATTTCTATTCCACAATAATATTGCAGTGAAACTTTATTTTTTCTGAGAAATTGTTGAGCATTAACATTTGTAATTCTATACGAGACAATATCAGCATCAAAAATAACAATCGAATGAACTTCCGAATCTTCACAGTATATTTATTGTTTTCATACGAAAACTCGCTGATATTTTGCCGCAGTCAATATGTTTTTGCTAAAAGAATCTTACAAATAGATTTTTAGATTTCAAACAGTTCAAAAAGCTTATAAATATAAATAAAGAAGAAATATATGTAAAGTTATATTTTGTTTAGACTACGATAAAATAGTCTTTAACAATGGAATTAATTACAATCTAGTTTATAATGGATTAAGATAATGTAAACACAAAGACGTAGCTAGTCTAAACGAATGTACAGATTATTTTCAAGAAAATCTATACATTGACAGCGAGTGAACTTATCTGTGGAATTAGTAATAAAAATTTACATAATGCGAGAAAAGACCACCCTGCAAGAAAACACAAACGATGAGAATTTTATTTTCATACTCACATTTGCGCAATTTGTATACAGAATGTAAATTAGAAAGCGCCTTATTTCAGCCAACGGCGTCAGGTTATTTGGCTTAGTGTCTCGCTAGCGCTTGACGAATAAAAATATACTTAGAATAAAGCTTCTCAGTCACATTCGTTACTTTTCAAATTGTGCCAGCCAAATGAAATGTTGCGTTAATACGTTTCATTGTTATTAACGTCCTTTCTTTCGTATCCATTTCCTTAATGTTATTGCGGACTGTTCATGTGGAAGTGACGTAGAATTAATTCAATTTCGTAAGTGACTATGACAAAATATATATTTGAGCCCGTTTTATTAATATTAAGAAAACGATTTCATAACTTTATGATGAGACTATATGAATTACTTTATATATTTTTTAGATCGGTATATCTTCAAATTCAATTTTCAAGGGGTTTTCTTTAAAAACTTATTTTATCGCATAAGTGAATCGCATAAATAAGATAAATTGAGCGGTTTGGTTTGTAATGTGGGTATCCGTGGGGAGGATCTGAATACGTTTGAATAATAAAGCGATCAGGAAACCGACTTTCGCTGTTTTAAATTTGTTCCTAAAAACGTTTAACCACATGCCATTTAATTAAAGTTTTAACAAAAACGAAATCAAGGCGAACATATTTTGGTTTACTACGACATTGGATTTTTAGTATAAAAATAGTATATAGTCGGCGACATTGTATTGAATGTACAAAATGGAATCCGTGTTCCCAGTGGGGTGAAAAGAAAAAATGTTTTGCAGTGAACGCGTCCCCGTTGCGCTGTCCAGTGAAAGATTTACAACGTTCCATTACAGCTGTACACTACGCTACACTACCCACACGTGTTTTAGACGATCAAATTGATATTAAGAAATACAATACAAATTTTGACAGCATTAAGTGCACGTACCATAAGTAGCTCCCTCAAAACAAATATTTTCATTCTCCTTTTGTAATTAGGAGTTCCGAAGTTGGATCGAGGATTTGAGGAAAAGTTTATTATAGCTGTTATATCTGAAGCGTTACATTGAAGGATTTTGTGTAAACCTTTAATTTATTAATAGGAAAACAATAAGTCCCGTTCTAAAACATTAATAGATTAATATAAGTTATAACAATATTCTGAAGTTGTTATTGTATATGCTACGTAGTCTTTTATTCATACTCGTAAACTCCACAGTGGTAAATTTGTACTATGACATCACTTACGTTCGGAAAACATAATTCTATTTTTATAAAATGTACTATTCCATTATTTTGTTAGCGCTTTGATATTGTCCAAGAAATGAATGTAGCTTTTAAGTTCGAAATTGTTTCATAAATAAAAACATTCTTTATTTTACGTTTTTTGAATCTAACTAAGATGTTTTATATAAATGAGAAGATATTTTTAATGCCACTGAATAACATTTTAAATTATTTCTAAAATAATTTAGAAGATCTAAGAATAGTATAATAATAATAAAATTAATAAAGATAACATGAAATAGCAAAGCCTTAAGATCTCGATAATAAGTCGTCTGCTTTTCATCTTTCATTGAAATGTGTACGATAATTTAATATCGTTATTATATTTCTTTCAAATTATTTGGAATAGCAAAATTATTTTAAGAAATAGATGCCTAAACCTTTTTATAAGACCCTGAGAAGCTAACTTTTCAAACATCCTTTCTTAATTGACGTATTTATTACAAGAAGAGCCAAAACATTTTACAAATTTCATATAAATTTATAATTTAATTAGTCAAAGAAGAGGGCTAATACATGTATCAATCTGAAAGACCCTTTATATATATACATTATATATGAAGTGAAAAATCTGTATCGGATAGTAAAGGAATTCAGGGTGTATCTAAGTTAATGGCATATCTTGTGAAAAAGATAATTTATCATAATATCTTTGTGAACACATTCTTAACCTTTTTTAGAATTCCAAGTTTCAAGTCACAGTAAACTTTACGTATATTCATAATTATTTAGTTTCTTAATATCTAGAATAGCTTTTATTTAAGATTCAATTATAAGTTGCAGGTCTGGGTCTTATATTGGTTCAAGGTCTATAGAGCTGTTATAATACTGTCACCTTCAGTTTAAACAATTATATTGTTTTCATCTTTAATTGTCTAGCTGTAAACTTTAGATTGTTTAGACGTGTTAGTTTTCCGTCCGTTTAACTAACAAGTTATATCCATTTAAATTAAAGTTGACGTTTTAAAAGTATTAGATATCAGTTAGTTATAAAAAAAAGGTAAATAGATTACAATATTATTAGGGATTTAAAAAAAATAGATCAAGAATGCTTTTATTTATTTAAAAATATTATAATTATATTGTGGCACATTCAATAAAATTAGATTTGACTAAATCGGATTGGAAAGATTATATTGTATGGGCTCTAAATAATCAACAATAAGTGAGCAATTTTATTATATTTTTAATCAAATTCATTATTCTTTACTTTCATGGTCTGTACTAGAGATTTTGAAAATAGTTTTTTGTATACCAATATTGTGTTACCAATAGCCCAGGTATTGAAATGACGTGTTATGTATTCGGAACATATTTTAATTGCGGCTAACTTAATTACTTAGACCAGTTTTGCGAAAGTGCTTTCTCGAAATGAGAATTTTGTTAAAGAATGTAGGTAGAAAAGTAAAGACCAAATCGTGGGGAAATCGAATATAGGAATGCCCCGCATGAAATGAAAACTGAATTGTGCCTTTTCCAAAACTGCTTGAAGCTATGAAAATATTCTAAGAACACATTTTTATTGGGAAGCGAGTGAAAAACTTTTAAAAACTAGTTATTGCAATTTAATCGAACTGTAATTTTATTGTGTTGTTAAATTAAATTTAAATTATAATTCATTGTGGATGTTGGACCGATTGTTCTGAAAAGAGTCTTTGTATATTTTATATTAATTAAAATAATTGCAGATTTATCTAATTACAAACTACTCGGCAGTAACGCCAAGCTCTGCAATATTAGTATTTTTCACGAAAAATATAATTTCTTATATATAAATATTATATTGACTTTAAATTTTCATCTCTTTGAAACGTAATTGAAAATTTTTAGTTTTTTTTTACATATGAGAATTTTTATTCCAATGTTGCAATTTTAAATAAATTTCATGTTTTTTAAAACTATTTTCCATTTTTCGGGGGCTGGGATTTCATATAAATATTTTAGTATTATGTAATAGTGTTATTTAAAACTTCTTATATAGTGAAGTTGTATCAGTCAATAAAATGCTCGCCAAAATTTAATTTTTCTAAAAGATTTTTAGACGATGTATTTATATTATCCTCAGAAAATTAGAAGCGTAACCAAAACTATTTATATTTTCATACGACTAAAATTAAACTTGACAAATGTAGCGCCAGCTTAACTCTATGATGGACAGTTAGGAAGAAATATACTAAGCAAAAATAAACCAAGATAACTTCAATTTGGTCTAGAAATGTTGAGAAATAATATTCTGAACGCTTTAACTTTTCTTCAAAAATACCCCCGGATAAATATAACTGTGGAGCTCAGTATACCAAGGGTATTATTGACATCTTTGATTAAATTATTTGCTCAGAGGTGATGTAACTAGCTAATTATTATGTAAAGATGAATCTGCTTTTACAGCTTAAGCTTCATAGGTAACTGAATGTTTTCGGAATCGAATATAGTTTTATAAAAAAAAATATTATTTGAAAGAAATTTAATTTACTCTGAGCAGACATCATTCAAACCAAAAGGTTCATTTTTATAAAGTGCTGGACTCAGTAATGTTTTTTTTTTTAAACTCAACCCCTTAGATAGTCAAGTAAGGAATAAAAATTTCTATGTTTTTTTTTTTACAATACATATATGGTTTCCTAGTTAAAAACCAATGAGCTTGAAAATAAATATAATAAAGATGATTGTTGTGGATACTAGCCATTTTGAAATAACAAACATGTCCAATATTATGTAAATAATTAAAATAATCAAATAAATATAATTTATAAAAAGTAAAAAAAAAATATCCCATCAAAATATTTGTATTTAAAAATCATATCTTCATACATAAAAAATAACTTTTTTCCCTGCTACTAAAACAATACTAATGAATACAATTTAATTTCAGGAAATGTTTAAACTTGTGTTATCCAACCCGATAAAGATGCTCAGGAATAGGAATGCCGTTTTAGCCGAGTTTGTAGTTTTCCTTCATCCAAGCTGATTGTGTAGGCCACTCACGATGCCAACTCGTTTGTGAAGGTAACAACGTTGAGTGGAAAAGAGTTAAAAGCGCCCCTCGCGGCCTCAAGAGCCTCGGGTTTCGGTTACGGATCATTAAGCTTATTACATTTGTTGAAATTCCTTTTGTGTTTTATTTGTAAGGTGAATTTTTATTTTTCTTTATGTTTGATCAACGTGTTGCGTGCAAAACGTGTTTTGTAAGATCTTAAAAACAATATGGTTAAGAGATGAATGAGAAGTAGATAGGAGATTTTGACACAACTTTGAGACTTCGATCTCTCAACAGCCTTAGAATTTCGATGGGCAAAACTTGAGTCGCCTAATTGCGCTTCATGCGAAGCCATTGCAGTCGGTCATGTTGGTAGAATTTAGCCGTGTGGAGATTCGAAGACTAATTATTTTGGTTAATCTTATTTTATTTTAGGGCTGTATAAAATAATTCTAGTTACTTATATTTTGGAAATGGATAGACCGATTTATGTATTACTAGATTTGTAGTTCACTTTTCGGGAAAAAAAGTTGCTTAAATTATTTCTCATAGTTTGATCCGTTTGTTATCTATAACATGCGTGACATTTTCATTACTGATTTCACTTTAATTAATATATTTAAAATTAATTTATTATGTCAAAAAGTTTATTCAAAGAAAACAGTACATATCAAGAATATAAACATAATAATACTTAGGTATCTTCCATTGATCCGATACCTGAATTAATTTGTTCAACCATCTACAAAATCTAAATTGATTTCAAATATGTTTTTCATCACATACTCAAATATGTAGGAATAATTATTACCCAATATAATGTAAACTAGCCAAGTAAACTTCAAAATGTCAACTTATTCATTCAGCGTTTGTCGGCAGAAGGTAAACACAAATGGAAATGGTCGCAACTAAATCGCATCGCAGGTACAGAGGTAAACAATTGAAGCTTATGGAAATCAGGGTCCGTAGTATTTTACCGGATTAAATATACTAGCAATTAGTGCCACCCCGACTGCCCTGAGACTAGTTATTTATCGCGAGGCCGGAGACTTAATTAAAACATCTTACTTTGAGACACCCAGAACTATATTCGTTTATTTGGATTTCTTTAAAGTTAATTAAATAAATTCGCTTTTTAACGTAAAGGTCGGAATTAGTAAAGAAATATAATTAAAATCTAGGGATGTAATTAGGGGCAGTGTGTTTACATTACAAGTAATAGTTCATAATAATATTGTAACAGTTTGATCTAAAATAGAAATAAAGTAATTTACTTAGAACATATATATATATATATATATATATATATATATATATATATATATTCAATTTCGATGTAATTGTTGAAGCGGAATTAAGAGGCGAAAGAAGAAATTTTCTTTAATCACTGTAAAGGGAGGCCGGATCATCCCGGGTTTGAATGTGCAGCCGAACTACGGAACTCCCGCGGAATGCAGATCTGAATTAAAACTCAATTTCTAAAGACTGCTCCGAGGATTAGAACAAGTTTGGATAGCTCATCTCGCAAATTAATTAACTAATTTTTCGCTTGGCGTCACAGATATGCTCTGCGGAATATTAAATTTTATTCAAATAACAACGACATTAAAAATTAGATTACATATTGAAAATATAATTTTCTGTTGATTTTGGAAAATAAAACAAGGACAAATGGGATTTATTAATATATATTTTTTATATTTTGTCCCAATATAAACATGGGCGTCGGATATTATTTAGCATAATCCCCGCGGGTTTTCAAGGCGTAAACAATGATGTCGTTATTCGAATAAAATAGGGTTGGTATGGTTAAACGTAAGCGAACGTGGGAAAATTCAACGCACAGCCTATAAACAATTAAACAGTCTGCTTAACTACATGGCCGTATTTTGGCACAGTATATGCGTATTCGGTAATTGTAGCGGCAATATAAAAGTCGTACGTGACCGTAATATGATCAAAATAATATAGTCTATCTCCATTTATCCTAACATTTAAAATTATAACAAATTCAAATGTTTATTTATTTAAACCTTTCATTTGTTACAAATTTATACCTTTCATTTGTTATAATATCCCGGACAGCAGTTTCGTGTTCAATTATATAGTTTGAATAAATTTGCATTTTCCACAAGATATCAAATTAATCTATATTGGTCGGCGAAGTACGTACATGTTATAGATATCGCAGTTAGAATAAATAATGTTAAGTGTGAATAATTATAATGAAATAAGACTTTTTTTAGCAGAAGAAAGTTACCAAACCGACCTGGCATTCAGCCAAAGCTAAATTAGATAATGGAGTTTGCGTGCAAAAATATAGGAAACCGAAAACAAAGACAAATGGGGTCGACTCTGAATTAATGGTGAAATAAAATAACAGACGAGATTTTGGTTGGCCGTAACCGCCAGGACCTCATGTCATCATGTTTTGACGTGCGGTTACGCTCGTGCCAATATTAATACTCCGAGCGGGAGATTTATTTCCTAGATTAACATTACATAAGTTTAATATTCAGGGTTATGTTTTATATCTAATATAGTCAGTACCTCAAATAGTAACAGATTAATAAAAAATAAATTTCAGAGTACAATAAATAAATATAAACTTAACAAACAAAAAAAAACATTAAGACAAGCAAAAATTTACATCAAAAGATAATTTAATTTATATTATAATAAAAATAATCAGAGAGATGAAAACGTCAGGAACTGTAATAATTAAAATAAGAAAATAGCTTTATAAATATTGTCTCACATTATTATACAGTATCTGGGAGTAAATGAAACGAAAGGAACTTTTATTGTGTAGCCGCCTTATGAATTTGTAATGTGTAATAAATTCATATACTTTTATATGTAGCAGAAATCAACCGGACTAAATTATAATCCCGTGATCTTGGCAATGATTTATTATATAGCTTTTCTCGGCCTGAATGAACCACATGAAAAATGATCTTGGTTATTGCTAGCAGCAGCTCTGCGGTTGACGCTTTGTTTAAGCACAAATGACTCACACTATGAAGTTATTTGGACTTATGTTTTTACTGTTATAGAGCTGTCACTGATGACAAATCGTTTTGATCTCGGCTCACTTCCGCACAAGCCTTAGATTGTAATTAACTTGTGTTTGTTAACGAACTATTTGTTTTTTGATGGATGGCTTTATTATTTTATAACGGATCAATTTGTCTCTTACTAATTTAAGGTTACACAATTTATATTCTGCGTGTTTCTTTATACAAGATCAATATAATTTTGTTTAACTTCTTAGACTATTATGTTATATTCAGATATAATATATACTTTTGTTTTTGATTGCTGTTGATAATAACAAACAAATGCAATAATTATTCAAAAAAAAAAAACTCTACATTAAATAAATGTTGGTAACAAAAATATATTTAAATTTTTCAACGGAGGAATTCACGTACGTTTTAATTTGACTAACATTTTGGTGAAGCTGTCTCGGTCGTGGTTACGACACTGAATATTCCGTGGTAAATAGGTAAATGAACTGCGAAAAATTTATTATAAGGATTTAACTATATAAGAATTAAAAATATTGATGAAGCGAAACTATGGTTTTTGTAAATATAATATATATATATATATTTGGAATATATATCCTTTTTGCGATAGCTGTTTTTGTTAAGTTAAAATAATACATAAAATCAATAAAAATAATACGTCAAGGCTAGTCATATTGGATTTAGTTTCATAAATACTTTAGAAATATTATAGTAATAGTTCGAAATGGTCCATAAGCATACATGCGCGATCATTTAAGCATTTTTTATGCTTATTTATCAATTGAGATTTTATTGTAATTGGCTATTTTAATGAATAACAAGACCAAATACATTTTTTAAATGATCCATCAAGGAGGTTTGTAAAGGTTTGAATACATAACAATACAAACAGTGAAAATTAAAATCTTCTAAAAAAACAAATACGATTCAGGTAACATAATATGAATAGCAAAATGGTAGTACATTATTACTTTAAGTTCATGATCTGACTTAGGATAGTGCTCGGAAATTCTATATTTTAATATAACGTTGCCAGCATACGTATTTTAATCTCTTAATATTGAATAAACTCAGAATATACGCAAATCATTTTGAGTATTAGAGTAACGTTTAATAACCTTAAAATTTTCAAAATTCGCTGTTGTATACGTACACTACATACATTACTTTATAGTTATAATCAGAATACTTAAAACCATTTGCTATTTCCCTATAAAAAATTGTTAAGACTTTTAAAAATTAAGTCTATATTTTGTAGTAAAAAACACCTAGTATCGAATAAGTAAATGAATAAGATTATTCTTTTATTACCTGTCCATTTCTTCGTAATTGAGTCTTAATTATTAAAGTTTAACTCATAATACAATTACTATTCTTTCAAAAGTTAGGTACTTGTAGCTTCATCCTTAAAAGCGAGGTATAAAAAAAGTATTCTACATGTTCGATGACAAAAAAAAATTAAATTAATTACCGTATCATAAAAATACATAACAACGATACTAGCTCTTGTTAGAAAGCTCTAAGATGCAATTTAGTCGGTGTGGACAATCTCTTATTGCCACTTTAAACACGCTCTGCTAGGAGTGATAAGGGTATACTTTTTTCTCTTCGCAAACGGAAATTAAGTGTCACCAAACGGAAAATAGGGTGAAAGTCCAATTAATTATTTGATACTTTATTCATTTAATCCAGAGTTCTTTTCGATATTAATGCCTAAAGTGTCGGACTAATCGAGAATCTATCACTTCATTCATTAATTATTTTTAGTTTAAAATGTTTTTTTTTTGTCTCTACTGTAAATTTTATATTAGTATAATAAATCGTTGTCATATACTATATGTATCAGATATTCGTTTAAGACTGTGATGATAAAGATAAAATATATATATTTTTTGTAATTCAAAGTTTTTTTTCGTAAAGTATTAGGAGCAATTACAGGAGCACTTTGTAGCCGAAAAAACTTTGCCCGAACTTAATATCTAAACAAAAGTTTCCCTTAAAAATTGGCAAAAGTTCTAACGAAGTGACTTACAACGTTCCGTTTCATGCCGTCAGCTGGGACGATCCCATCGCTTTCCTGATGTTAGGTAAAAAACTAACTATCGTTCATTGGTACGATCATATCAGCCTGTCATGGAATGTGTCTATCAAAATTAATGCGATAAAAGTTTTAGTTGTTCTTTTAGATCAACTAGGTAAAATATTTATTAATAACCCATTTTGATTAAATAGTATCGAATTCGATTTTAAAAGTATCGTCTTTTTAGCACTTTATAAAGTGTTCTCCAAAC
Organism: Dircenna loreta; assembly: GCA_963555665.1. Taxonomy (NCBI): domain Eukaryota; kingdom Metazoa; phylum Arthropoda; class Insecta; order Lepidoptera; family Nymphalidae; genus Dircenna; species Dircenna loreta. The sequence continues at coordinate 1,012,478 of OY743099.1, read as the reverse complement.
TGAATAATGTTAAAATGATAATTTAACATTATTCAGTTTGGATAAAGCAAACCAAGCAAAAAATAGAAAAATAAAAAGCCTTTGGACACAGAACAGAGCAATTCCATGCATCCTGACCAAGATGTCTGGTTAAACGTGCAAGTTATCAAACAAACGATGTTAGCATGGCCTTAATCGTCGTCGAGGGAGTCGCATACACACAGACACACACACACAATACTATCGTAACGACTTAATTTGCATTTGAATTTTTATATTAGTTCCATCATGAGATTTTTTAAATATTCGCATAGTTTCATTTATTATTTGAAATATTATAAGCAATGTGTTCTGTACTTTTTGAACCGTGAATATTTGTAAATTTTCACTTTAGTGATTTTCTGTAGTGTACTATTTTTATGACCAAATTCTTATCTTAACATTGTTAAAAATAACATTGATTATTTTTTAATAATGAACATTTCATCTGTTCTCTTTCATAAATACAACAACAGCACTAACAAATGTATATACGTGCATTTAAATATTGACATAAAAAATATACGCGCATTCAAATATTAACATAAAAAATGACTTTATAAATTCATTCGCAAAAATTTTAAATGATTGTTTTTTGTAATCAACTATTTAAGAAAGTGTGCTACCAGTTTTTCTGAAGGGAATTCATATATATATTTGTAATTTTCCTTTGTAATATGGCATGCGAATCCAAAAAGTAAAATTTAAAAAAATATATATAATGAGATTTATAATTTTGTTAAGACTAGAATCTAGAATACTTTTCCTACAGCTTTATATACAACTTACTTACTTACTTTTGCTTGACAAACAATATAAACATTCAATTACGTTATTCTAGAACAAAATTGTGAGTGCGTTACGTAATTCTATTGTACTGTAATTTTCATTTGATCTATTGCTTTAATTAGTAATATTAGAATAAGTAATAAATATAGAAGCATAGTAAGAAATGAAACATGAAGGGTTCAAAGATTATAAAACTTTAAAAAATAACCAGCACAAACGCTCAATTAACAGCGCACAGCATGTACGCAAAAAGTCACAAATTCTTATCCAGCTTGTGTTGAAAAATTATTTGTAAATTTAAATTTATTTTACAACACATAGCTAAGTAAAATAAATATTATCCAGATAAGATATTATTTTCATTAAGGAAGGAGTAGTACCTTTAGCACTTATTACAATTTTACAGCACAGATTGTTTTAAATGAAGGCAATGAGACCACCGCAGCACCGTACTGCAGTTGCTCCACTTTATTGGAGTAAAGGAAACATTTATTACATGTTAAGAGGCTCTTTATGTCTATACGCTTGCCAAGGATGTAATAAGGTATAACGTTCACGCGAGTAACACTTTTATAACAAGTTTGAACGCTTCAATTACTTTGCATATTATTATTAAAGAGAGAAGATACTGTAATTACTCAATTAGTTATAAAAATTACCATACACTTCAAGTTGCTATACATCCAATATTTATGACGAGATATAAAACGTTATATTTTTTTTTTATTATTTTGCCTGTCTTAGATTATTGTTATTTTTCATAATATTAAACCAGATCTTTTATTTTAAAACTTTAAATTCGTTCTGCTTGATATAAGCAAAAATATATATAAGACTTTGGCCATAAAAAAATATGCCCTTTCGAAAGTAATGTTTAGAAAACAGCAATATCGATGAATTTTATTTTGCATGACTTTAATACTTTGGGGGAATTTGTCCCCTTCAGGATTCTCTTCCGTTTCCCTACTATTATTGGATTTTCAAATCAGAGGTATAAAGTTTGTTTACTTATAACAAGCTAGCAGCGATTTTTAAGCCGGTTGTTTTATTCAAATTTTCGTTCTATTATTCTAAAAATAGGATGCATATTTAACCAAGCAAATATATCCCATATAACATTTATATTTCATAGTTTGAAATATAAAATAAAATATTATTTTTATTCTATAATAAATATAAAATCTCATTGTGGTACCTAAAGTTTTACATTTAATTACTCAAACTTTGTAAACGTAGGTCAAATATCACACGAAAAGAGGTAAAGCGAAACCGATATATTTATAACGTTCAGCCAAGTCAGTTGTTGCAGCTGGATATTTTAGGTGTAATAGGAAAATCGGCGGTAACCCCCTGTGGTTCAGTCTCGCGCCTCGGGCAGGGCGGTTTCCGACAAGCTATAAATAGGGTGGCAGCCGCCCACTCCTATTAATCACGACCACCACCTGAGCGTTCCACCTGTGCTACACCAAGGAAATGCAAGCAAAAACATTACACCACATTAGTAACGTCACAAAACTAATCTTTTTACTTTTTATTTCGAGTTTTAAAAGTCAGGTAAACGCATGTTAAGCTGGGATTTTTAAATCGACGTTGTTTGTTATTTTACTTAAAATATTTATAAGAATACGAAATTATTAAAACTACAATTTAATGTATTCAGCATTAATTTCGCTTCGCAGCCGTAAAATATGACCGAAGAATGAAAGTCATGCTAACGGTCAAATGTTATATTAAAAATAAATTCAAATTCAGTTTCCGACATTATTCATGGCCATAAATAATAATACTAATACTGCACTGGAACTTTATATGTGTAAATAGTATTTTATTCCTTTGTTAAAACCCGTTGTCCCGTTGGGGCCTAATGGAAAATTTCTTTACAAAATTCCATGAAACCATGAATATGTGACAAAAGATAAATATCCTTACCTTAAAGATGAAACAAATTTAATATTGTATGTTTAATTAATAAGCTTTTAATAATTCATTAATTCACATAAAATAATACGTACTAAAAGAATACGTAATAATAAAGTACGTGTGTATTATTATTATTGCAATTTAATTATTCGTAATGACACTGTGGTCACACTGTAGGATGAAACTTGTCGTAAGTGTCCTAGAATCATATTTAATAGGTTAGGTATATTAAAGAAATATAAGTAATTTATAAAAAAAAACATTTCTTTATTATATTTCAAATATAATTTGCAACAAATAATAAGCATAATTCTAACTTATACTTTGAAAATATAAAGTGGTTCTGGTATTTATTTTCATCTTTAATTGTATAAAATAATATTTCCGTCATGATCGAGTTATGTAGCTTTCTTTTCATTTCAGGGAAATTTAATACCAGAAAATATCTTGTATGTATAATAAAAGAAATTTTCTAAATACTCTTTAAAAAAATCATTAAAGAAAACGTTTTAAAAACGTTGCTATGAGACTAGAGGAATATAAAAAGGACGTGTTATACTAATTTATTAACAATTAACTTAAACTTAATTTAAAATAAAATAAAACTAGCCGTAACTAGTTACAAATACAGCTTTACACTTTAAATCGTAGCCCAGTCAAACTTTCTATGTCTCAGTTCAATTCGTTATATACGTCTTTATATAAATTGTTATCTCTTGAGACCAATTAATCAAGTGGACCACCTGCTCTGTATTTAATACCAAGGGATGAATAAATAGAAGGAATAGCGTTATTGGTTATGTAATCAATCTTTGATAAAATAGTTGGTTAGAGATCGTAAGAACAAAAATATATATTAAGTATAGTGTTGTTTCTGTAAATAATAATAATTAAAAATATGAGTGTTTCTTGCTATCTTAATATTTTCTAATCTTACGAACTGTTGTGTTGTATGAAGATACAAAATAATGAATTCAGCCAGCCCATTCAATTTAGTAAAAAATGCCCTTTTATTATTAGAATTCTAAGGTTTGTGGATCGAGATAGTTAAACATTTTCCATTGGATAGCTGTGATAAATTTACATAAAAGGTACACACTCTACATTATATATATTTTTAATACACTTAAATAAAATATCAAAACTATTAAATATAACCAATAAACCTTATTCAATTTAAGTACAGGAAAACAACAAAAACGTAAAACTAAACAATATAATGTAAAATAATATCTCCGAAAAGTAAAACTTAAAGTGGAAGCAGGTTATAGCCGCATGTCCATCTGCATTTCTGCAGCAAGAGCGTAGACGCTCGTAAATAATCCTTTGGACCTGAAAAACGTTTCAGTGAATCCAATAAAATACGTATCCGCAGAGACTACGCCGCAGTGAGCTCGTTACCACGCCTAGACGATTTATTGAGATTTGAAGGCTGAAATAGTGTAGGTATTCCATTTTTAAAATCTCTTATGAAATACTAGTTCCGTATTTCCCAGATATCCTAAAGAAAATTATTCGCTACAGGCATGACTTAAAAGTAGTCTTTGTTTATTATAACTATTTGCATAGTACTTTCAATATTGTTCTATATGTTTTTTATGGAATTATAATGGTCATTTATAATAAACAGAAACAGGGGCATTGATATTTATTATTAAATACATATATATTTTTTAATTTCATTTAAAAATCTGAGTAAAATTTTATGAGCATGTCATTATGTCGTGCTAGGCCGGGTGACAAATTTTACTAAATTATATGTTCCCACGTTATCATTACATTAATAAGTGCCATATTTGATCGGTCACAAATGTTCAAGAAAGAATTTAATTATAAGGTAATTACAATGTTGAAAATAATAAATAGTTTGTATAAATCTCATTATATAGAAGGCACATAGGTGTAAAATTTCCAATAACGTTAAAAGTTTCAGAACACACCGTAAAATAAATTAAACTTTTCTTTTTCAAATGATATAAAGAACCAATTGATTGAAGAAGTATTTTAATTAGCTCTAAAATAGAAGCGCTAAAGATAAATTTTCATAGTTAAAAGTTTAAATATTAAGTTTTAGAACATTTACATTTAGATCGATCGGAGCGTTTGTGCTGAAAATTAATTATACATACAAAGGATATAGCTAAATAATCTTGTTAATCTTCTTTGTGAATATGAAATATTTTCATCGCCCAAGGCTCGCGTTCATATGACATGGGATACAATGTAGTAAAGATAAGGTGTTCCCTTCCGCGCCAGTGACTCCATTGTCAGTCTCGTACGCAGCGCGGCTCGTCGAAAAGAGCCAATGGCATGATTGTCACAACGCCCGTACTAGGGACAGATATGTTTATAATTACTTGCCTTCTCCAAACCCCACAACGTATACGAAAGTATTTCATACAAACTAATGATTGAACATATTTAAAATATCCACCGCGTAATATTGGGTACAATACGTTTATCGTAAAAATGATTTAAGAATTTGATATTTCCGTGCAAGCGATAAAATGATAAGCGGAATAAATTTTAGACAGTTTAGTTCTCCTTTAGTGAAAATGGCTTCCTTTAGATAGAGAAAACGTATAATGGAATGCAATAACTCTTGACCGGGTGTGCGAAGAAATAACAGTGTGTCATATTTCACAACCCTCCAACATTTTTATAAAAGAAGACCATCTGCTTTTGACCCCTCATTCTTTTTGTTTCATAAATTATTTCTGTATCCGAAACATAGGTATTGATTTAATTCAAACAACGATCTATCAATAAAAAAAAACATTTTATGTATTGGTAGAAAAAATACTCAAATAACTTTCTAAATATTCTACTTATCTCATTGCATATATGTACTATTTAAAATAAAATTTATCATGTTTCCAGTAACAAAACACAGATGATTATTTTGACAGAATTGCAAACATCACTTGCAATAACACTTCAATTTTAAGATTACCAGAGTAAAGGAATTTATGTTGTCCAAAAAAAGTTAATAGAGGGGTGAGTGTTCGTTTCGTCCATAAAAACTTTGGGGAGTGAACGTGTAAGGAATAAACGTCACCAGTCCGGGGTGACTGCGGTCATTTCGCTAAACGAAGATCAGAATCGCAAGCTGTTAGCATAGAGATTGCGATCGAATGAAAGCCTTCCGAAGTATTCCATCGCTGAATCGAGGGGTACGGAATATTGCGGTGCCGAAACAACCTAGTCCTAACTCCACTAATATACTTTCACGCATTTTCCGTGTGATTTTCTTTTGGATAGAAATGATACAATTCACCCATTCATAGACTTGCACCGCTTGATTAAACCGGTAAAACTGGAAATGATAGGAGACTACTATTACATTTGTTATATTTTATTTTGTTGCTATCATTTTTATAATATAAAAAACATTACAGATTATGTAAGTTTATGAATATTATTTAGTATTGCTTTATAATAAATACAACAAAAAGATCACTGCTTTTTAAATGTTTAAGAAAATAAAATAACAAAAAATATACGTACTGCGAAAATTTTCAAAAACCCATCAATTGTTTGTATTGAGAAAACTTTCTTTGTCATTTGATCGATGGCCCTTGTCCATTAGGGCCTTTTAGAAGTTGTTCTTTCATTCATAATATATTTTAACAATAAATACAAAGTTTTGATAAGAAACTTTGTGCTTAATGAAAATACATAACGATTAATCACTGAAATTTTCTTCTATTCAAATAAATTTCCAAAGAAATAACCTCTTTTTGTAAAGAGATTCTTTAAATAGATTTAACTCAAATAAATAACGCACAATTTATATTTTATAGTTAAATACAACACTTTTAATAACTAATACACAATACTTTTAATAACTTTGTCTTTTAAAAAAAGTCTTTTCAAAAGTGTTTTAATCATTTAAATAATGTATAATAAATAATAGAATACGAGCCAAGTACAGGTTTCTGGAGGTGCTAATATATATCCTGACGTCTGAACGGTCAAGTAATTGTGGCTGGAACTTATCTCAGAGAATGAACGTGAGGAGAATACTAAACAGACCGTGGCTCTTGTGCAAATTATGAATGTTCCCGATGTTTACCTTTCCGGTACAATTTGTTTTTAGAATTTATGCATACCCCAGCGAATTTAACCTTACAAAAATATTACAGCTTTCCGTCGTTATTTGTTGATAACAACGAAAATGAACGGTATAATTTAAATTTTACATTGCGTTTTAATACAAAATAACTATAAGATTAAAATATGAGATATAATATAATATTTACAGACAAGAAATCAGTAAAAATAAATAAATATGAGCTGAAATAACTAATATTTATTCTCTTACTTATATTAGCGAAATAAATCGATCAAATTTAACGCCACTTGTTTACTATATTATAACGCCACTTGTTTACTATATATATTATAACGCCACTTGTTTACTATATTATATTTAAATTAATTTAAATAATAATCTAATCCAAATAATTACTGTAATGTAAATAATTACATTAAGTAGAAAATAATTACATTACTCCTTCCTACATGAGATTGAGTTAGTGCTAGGAAGATATATTTTTTTTTAGTTTCTTTTACAACTCGCCACGAGTCTCTGTTAAGTATCAAAGGTTGCTGGAATCTCACTGACGCAGACTTTGTTCAAGTTATTTACTTTAGAGCGAGCTCATTAGCTAAATGACCGTGTCTTATTGAATCAAAAGAGGACCTAACTTTGTTGTTTGCTTACACCAAAAGATAGCTTTTTAAAAAATAATACAATTATGTCATGATTAAAAATAAATTATTTTTTATCCTACGCTAATTTGATCATTCAACACAATTATAATTTCAATACTATAAAGTCACTACGTTGAGCTATTTTAAACATTCTATCTATAATTTAATAATATTTGATGTTTCTGTTCTGACTGCTTCAAAGAGTAAAATAAAATAAATTAAAAATATATATTGGATATTTAAATAGATTTTATGCAATGTAACTTATTTATAACGGATTAATTGAATTCGGAATGCAAATCCGTGAAGCACGCTATCTGAAACAAAATAGGGATATTGCTTTTGCCTTTTTTAAATCGTGAATTTTTTTAAACTCAATTTAAATAAGGCGATTAAAGAAAAGTGCCGTTTGATAAATTGTAAGCTATTTGATATAAATATTATTAGTTTTATTTCTAGTTATAAACGATATTTGTTGATTTGAATTTTATTTTACTCGGGCAAAGGCCACAAAGCTTTCACAGAACAAACGATTTCTCTTTATGTTGACTGTTGTATTCTTTTCTACGATTAACGTTTTATTAAAACCTCTATGCAAAATACTTCTTTTATGTTTATATGCAATGTTTTTAAATAACTTTTCATAATATATTCATACTTATTGTTTATCTCTTTTCTTTTCTATATCTTATCTTTATGTATGCTACTTGTTTAAAAATGTTAGTCTGTTAATTACAAGTACAAAAAAAAAAAAAACAATTCTCATTATTCCCATTTGCAATCCAAATATTCTTTAGTGTCTGTTACTGTCAAGATATATGTCCAAATAAAGATAAAGTAGATACAATTGTTCTAGCATTAGGTTTTCGGTGTTTGGAGACGTCGCAGACACAAAACCGATATATGGTTATTCCCTGACAGCTGAGCTCTTAGGTGATTGTGGCGGAAAGTTTTATCGGTTGTCGAACGTGCGCGAAATAGCGATTCCCATACGCCCACCTGATACATACCTGTGTATATAGATACTGAATAAGCCAGCACAAGCAAGGTCTACCCCACAATTAGACTCAATTAGTTCCTTTGTGTTCCTCAACAAATGTGTAATTGTTGTTTTTGCTTTATAACGAACAATTAAATAAATGTTGCGGTTTTGATGTTTTCTTCAAAGTAAAAGATTGACTATTATTGTTATAAAGCAAAATAAAGTAACACAATAAACGAACGTCTGGTATAACCTAAATAATGTTTCATTTCAAATTTAGCAGCAAAATATTGACAGGATTGAATGATATTGTATAACATGTAATGACACGAATATTACCATTTTTTCAAACGAAAAACTATTCTAAATGTTAATGCAAATAATTCTTCAAATGACATTATTTTTTGTAAAACTTGAAAGGCCGGAATGTAATGAAATGTACAGGACATAAAATGGATACCCACATCACTCGCATAGAGTTTCACTTTGCATTCATTTCTATCATATAAATGCGAGACAACGCTTCGTTCTGCCAACAATCACACCGTACGCTTTTGTTTCTTCATCAAAAAGTAATATTTATTATTTTATAATCAAATAAAAAATGTATAAGGAAAGCTATTTTAGCTTAGGTATTAAAGTTAAAATCATCACTTCCTTTTTTTTAAATTACGTGGTATCATTATTTCTCTACATGTCTTATCATTATTTTTAAAAAGCAGGAAATAAGAACTTTATTGCGTTTTAACAAAAAACAAAACTTGTACATAAAAGACTTTCATTAAAAGAAGGATCGTTTAAAAAACAAAATTGGTCAAAAATAACTTAAAAACTATTTGAGATTTCAGATATAAACGGTGTGATAGGACATCACAAACCCTCGCTGGGAAACTCGAGTGAGACGTAGGTATGTTCGTTCTCGATCGCAGCGAGCTCATGATATCTGTAATGGCCACTCGAGCTATCTGCTCAACCGTTATTCTCAACAAATCTTCCATATTGCGGCCAACTGGAGTTCAATCAATACAATGCACTGGAAGGTTAGTTTATTCCTTTGTATGTATTTACCATGAGATTTTCCTTTCTTTGCTTTTACAATGAGAAAATTGTCAAACTGCTGTACTTCATACTATATAGCAAATATATGTGTTACTCCACATAAAACTATTTGAAATAAAATTTTAACATATTAATAAATTACCACTAATATATTTGGAGTCAAATAAAAGCATAACGGTGGTTTAATTCGCAATGTTAAATAATCAAAATTGCAAAATTTATATTAATATAATCACCAACGTTTTAATTATGATAAAATGTTCAAACACATATATATATATATATATATATATATATATATATATATATATATATATATATATATATATATATATATATATTTATATATATATATGTAAGTATTATACACTTACTCTAAACAGAATTAAGCAGTATAGTTTAAAAAAATATATTATAATTAATTAATTATCCGGACTACTATCAGATCACCTACAGACTGATCTAAACTGAATCATTATAATTTGTTATTTATTTCATTAAAATGTGACTTTTTAAATCTTAAAGCTTTATATCGAAGGAAAAGGTCTGTTTACGGGGGTGTTGGAATTAAGTGATGCCGTTAAAGCAGTGACAGAGGCCGGGCTGCAAGGGGAGGCGGTGAGGTGAATAATTGCTGCAATCACCGCCAAGCCAACTAAGCAATGATCGGGAGAAATCCAACCTACAGCGGCATTACGTCTTATTTATTTTATTGCTACCGTAATTTATACATACCAATGAATTTGAAATACAGTTCACGGTATTTATTTGTAAGTTAAATGTAGAACACAATTATACAAAACGATTAAATTGTACACGTTTATCATGATACATTTAAATTACATTTAATCAGATAAAATAAATCAAAACAGAACATTTCTGAGTAAATAAAAGTCATTCGTTTTAAAACCGACGTGATTTAAAATTATGCATGTATTGAATCCAGTTATTTCGTTACTACCGCGGTCACTCGAATAAAAGTATAAAATAAATAAAAACATTTCGACTCAAATTGTTTTAAACGTTTCATACTTCAGTTTTTATTTCATTGCGAATAATGGCGCAGAATCATAAATGTGGTATTACAAAGTTTGTGGCTCTATAGAAGTATACTTTCTAATTCAAAGCATAACTAGCGTATAATATTAAACGAACTAAACTAGAGATTTTTAAAGTTTTCTTTTGTCGCGTTCTGAAGTGGGCGTACTTACAAAAGCTTGAAGAAGAAACTTTGCCTGTCTGCGTTCCACTAGTTAATCGAAGTATATTTTAAAGAACCACAAAATATTCGATAAAGATGACAGATATAAAAATATTTGTCCGTAATAAGACTTTTTAATGTTGTACTTGGCAAAATACTACTTGGCAGAAAACGATGGTGGTTAATTCTAAATTACGAATTTTTTTTTTAGCATTGGCGTAACTATGATATTTAAAACATAATATGATTTTATGGTTAACTTTTTAATTTATGATTAATTCATTTCATTTCGTTAACGTAACCGGTAAAAGTAGCCAGAGAGAGGTTCAAAGCGGTATTATTTATGATTTTAGATTAATTTACCCTAATTAATCAATATCAGTATTTCTATACACTTTCATCATTTGCAAACAATGTTCTACTAACGTTATAAGAAAAACACATATTTAAATTGAATGCATTAATAAACTCTTTAACCCGAGAAGCTATATTAAAACACATTTGTTTTTGTCATTAAGTAGTGAGCACCATCTTAAATGCAAATAGGCCGAGAGAGATCCATATCCGGAACGCCTTTACAACATTTACTCGCACTTTATTGAGAATGTTCAGCAAACCTCCTACACGCAATTCTTCAGCGCCCTGTTTACTAAGAGGTACCGCACTAAAAATAATAACAAATAAAAAGGTCAAATAAATATCTACGATCCCACGACAAATCTCTATCTTTCTAATTAATAATCTCGATGATAAATGCAATATCAACATAACGAGCAACTACACAGTTTAATTACTGTTAATGTAATTAAATTCTACAGTTTACAAAGACGACGATGCTCAGCTGCTAGTTTACGTCGGCTGACCCGTCTCCCAAAGGAATAGGATGAATGTGACGCGAGGTAGCGATACTAATTATACCGTAGGTAGCCAAGCTCTCTAGTTGCGTTCATACTTAATCTTGAGAGCGCGTTGCGGCTGCCATCTTGATTTGTTGCCACTCCTTTATTTTTGCTATTTATTACTGTTAATGTAATCTTAACAATTTCCTTTTAACATAATATATGCCACTATTTTTATAAAAACATATAATAAAGGCTAAAATAACATATTAAACAAACGTAAAACTATGATTGAATTATGTTTGAAACATAACGTACTATTAGAGAACTGTATGGAGGATTCAATCCGATAGAAAATGTTCACAGACAAAGCTTAGTTTAACGAGGCTTTCGGAGGCGACAGAGTTGAATAAATGCGGAAACCCAATGACGAGTGGTGTACGTTATCTTTAAAAATCGTGTGTGTATTCTTCTGTTACAAAACAAAATTGTTACATAACAATTCCTTTTATTAATTTATTATAATGTAAAGAAAAATGAGGAATGAAAATTTATAAGCATTATCAAAGTTTATAGAAGCCCCACTTAAGACTTGAGAGGGGTTTTTTTTTAAACAAATACTTTTTTTGTGGACTTATCATTAAAGAAAAATATTTCTTATGTATTAAAAGAATATCAATTCCGTCGCATAAGTTTCAATGGCTTCAATCAAGATGAAATGTAACTCAGTATAACGAGAGCCTCTTAGAATGGGAATTATAACATATAAGAACTATACTATAAAAGTATTACAAATATACAAATATGGTCATTGTATTTGATAATTTAAGCAATCAATGTTAAGCTTATTATATGATTACGTTGTGTGGTGGAATTACGTTGTGATTCGGTGCTCTGTTTATTTAGGACAAACAAGAGAAATATAATATTGTATTTCTTAATTTACTATTCATATTTATTGCGGCATTCGGTTCAACAACATTCACGTGCAATGCTGAAATATTATTAAATTTAGTTTAATTGTAGTAAATATGTGTACAGTTATTGCCAGCGGCGTCATTTGTGTCCCAAGTAAAATTGTATCCCTTATTCTGGTTAAAAAATGGCATAGTCCTTACTTGTTAGGCATAAAACTACAGTTTTTTTATATCGAAGGACTTTTATTAGGTGTTAATGAGTGATTAAATAATTTAATTTTTCAAAAGGCTCTTATTATAAAAAAGAGTGTGATGAAAAAATCTTATATTCATATATTTAACTGCTGAAACATACGTTTGACGTAGTTACAATTTTGACGGTCTCCTACAAGAATTTCCGAAACCAATGTAAATTAGACAATGTTTAACAAAAATATTTAAATATAATAAAATAATTTCATTTAAATGTAATAAATCTATGTTTACTTTAATGTTGATCTTTTGAACAAAGAAAAATAATTAATGGTTACAGTTCATTTTTAAATATTATATTATATTTTACTTACGATATATTTATATCAAAAGATGCGATTATTCACATTCTGCTACAGTTTTATTTAACATGACAACAAACACATTAAATACTTGGTAAGCTCGTTGACAGTATTAATTATTAATGTAACATTATTTTGTAAAATAGAATATTTTATGTTTAAATGACTAGCCGATTTTTGTGGACAGTTGTATTTAAAGAGAAATCCGAAAGTTTACCTGCTCGAAAGGGACTTTCAAAATGTATCTTAAATTTATAAGACGTTTCGAATGTTTATTTGCATTCAAAGCAGCATCTAGAAAGAAGTGTACGGTAGCCGTTCTGTAACGTTGGTACTCAAGTTCAAGGCTCCCTTGGCAGTGATTAGACGATGCTAATACCATTTACTTTCCAACTTTCCTGACTTACGGACCGTTACGCGAACATTTGCTATTTATTTTACAGTACTTTGAAATCATCTCAAATACTACTCTTCAACTTGCTTAAATGTATTTATTGAATGAAATTTGCATGTTAAGTTTTTTTTTTTGTTTTATTGAATTTACATTAAATATGATTTTGTCAGTTTAGTGAGTTTTCGGGAACAAGCCATCACATCAATATAACTAATCTAAATTAAAACTAAGCGCTCACTGCGGCTGACCGCTACTACAAACTTCTTCTACAACTACCTACAAGTAAGCTTAGGATAAAGTTTGTTTTAGTATTTTAATTTTCCATGTCAGATGAAATACACAAAACATATTTATATAGTCCAAAACAGTAAATGTAAATTAAAATCAACCTATGGGAAAACATATCTTTTTAAAATTATTGATTTTATATTTCATCAGAGCTAATGCAAACCGAATTCAATTAGAAATAATTTGAGGTATAAAAAATATATTTTACTATATTTAGTAAAATATTTTTATATTTATTTATATTTAATAAAAGGAAACTATATCATATTGTATAATAACACAATATAATATAGTTTCCTTTTATAAAGAGAATTACTATTGGTAATTTCATAAATTAAATTCGCCAACAATGGCGAACGTATTTCATGAACACAGGAGTTAATAGGTCTTTATAGTTTATCTTGCACTGAACGTATTATAATGTGCGAAGTAAACACTTACATATGTTTTCTTGTAATGCGAAATCAGTTACCTCAACGCGTAAGTTCGAAGGACCTTCTCGTGCTGTTATATTTTCAGGTATATATATATATTTTATATTCTGGTAGTTGCATATACAGTTAAGCTTGTCCCTTAATTATCAATGGTTTCATTGACAGTATATTTTAAATAGAATAATCGAATACAATTTAAATTTACTTTTGTTAAAATATAAGCTTTATATGAAAAAAAATCAAAATACACCAATATACAAAGTTACTTACATCATACATGAAACTAAATATACATTTTTCCAAGATTGTATGAATATTCACTAACGCTTGGGGATAACTCAAGCACACAAAACAGTATTAAACAAGCACATTAAGTGCGTCTATATACGCTTAAATGAATGGTAAATATTTTGCAAGAACATGAATTTATGAATGCAATATGAAATCTAATTCCTCCGAAACGATATCAAATTTTAATCATGTCAATACTATATTTATTTTTTTTTCACCGTATTAATAGAGATTACTAGAGAGTATTCGTGGAGTTTGTTGTCGAATACTTTTGTTGTGACCTAAGATTTAGAACTATGCAACAAGAGTTTGACGTTTTACAAGTGCAATGTACTATCGATATAAATAAATATCGATCGATTTAGCAGTTTTTTATGATATTTTCATTATCAGGAAAAGGATATAATAGGTTGGTTAATTCCCCGATAAAAGTGTGAAAATATTATGGTATTTTTGTATGAAAGTCTAAATACAGTGAATGTTATAGTAAACAACCAGGTGACCGACAATGTATAGTCTAAATTATCAGAGTGTTCTTAATATTTCTTACCTAAATGTACTTTCAATTTTTATGGTATCAATGCGGAGCCGGGGTATGTTGCTAGCTGGATAGAAAAACATTTCTCTTTGAATTTAACTGCATACTGTAATCCTGGACTTTGCTTTAGTTTATGTTCTCATGTTATTATTTACCCTTGTCATATAAGCAACATATCTCTTTTGAGAAACTTTCATGAAATAGCATAATTTTTACATATTTTATTTTTCAGTGTCTAATATTAAATATTATAATAAAATTCTATTTAATGGATGTAAACTAAAATAGATAGGAGTAAGAAAATAAAACCAATAGTAAATTCAAATATAATCTGGAAAATGCAAATTTAAGATTCCGGAACGTAAGCCGAGCTTTTATGTAATTAGATTTTTAAGTAAAAGGAAACAAACATTTAAGGGAAAGATTTGTGGTAAGCAATATATATAACCGTATTATAAGAATTTTGAAGTCACTGTCTGCATTGCTAGTGCTAAATTATTTATAGAAGTTAGCAACTCAACTGCTCTGACGGAAAAATATTGCTATAAATCTAATGCTATCTTTGAAGTGAACAATGCATTGGCTGTCGGACTAACGCAGCAATGTTATTTCTTTTACGAGTTAATGCTGGTTGATATTATTCTAAGTGCATTCTACGACATTTATATGATTAAATTTAATATACTGTTTCTAAAATTCCTACCGGTTCTTGTTGAAACTTAATTAACCCATATTTGGTTGTTCCCTCTTGTTTATATGGCTTTGTTTTTAGAGTTTCATATTTACGAACTAGAAAGTAATCTACCTTACGAATCTGATTCAAACTTGCTCTTCTCCTTCTAGAGTTCGTGATAAGATTAAATTTCGTTGATAATTATAGGATAAACTGTTTTGTATGGTAAAATATATTTGAATCGAGTTCAATTTGATCTTTAAATTTAATAAAGTAATATTTCCCCATTATGTATACTTCTTTTCATACCTATTTGGAGATAAAAATATATACATAAATGGATTTATTGATATTTTTTAAAAAGAACCATCCATCTACAACATATATATTTTTAATATAACCTAGTAAATAATATATAAATATAACGATACATTAATTCGAATACTTAGTAGTAGTTGCTTATAAGTTTATATGAAAATAAGGTGTATGTAAAGTTTATTTAAACCAGTGATATAGAGCTAGAGTTAGACAATGTCTCGCCCGCATTAACCCAATGAGGAGGATTAACTGCCAAAAACCAACGCCGGCATTTATTGGACGGCCTAAGTTATTTACGAGTGTACGCTTTTTTTACTTTTTATTTGATAGCAACTTTCACAAACGGTAGTTTCTTAAATTATAAAGTCAATGTTTGAATAACAAGCAATAAAGTTACTTATAAAGTTCGATATTTAATAACACATTTTTAAAAAGTAAATAACATGGCAATAATATTTAATGTCATATAAATTTTCAATACGTGACACGGTAATCACCATTAAAATTTTAACATTGAATGTTTACAGCCACTCTCGTTGCCTCGCTCATACAGATAAATTGAGAACGAAATAGTCCCAGTAAAGCGGATATACTTCTCGCATGAAACAAACACTCGAGGTTTATGCAAATTGGGCTCCTTTGTATTTTACAGGATTAAAATATAGTGGGAATTAGTTCCGTGTCAGATATCAGACTAGCGGTCCACTTGATTTTAGTATTCACTACTTTATATGAAATGTAGCCATTATCTATCTGCTTACTTTGTCTTGGGAAATGAAGCATTTTAATAAACCACGTCCATCTAAACCTTACTTACCTACTATTACGTATTATTATACCTCATATTCAGAATATAGGTAAACAAAAATCAAGTTTAATTTAATATATACAATATACAAATATTTATTAAAATTTATACCTTGTAGGAGAATATATTATAGAAATATTCAGAGTTTTTAAGACTAAGAACTTAATATTGTATTTTGCCGAACGAAACTGGAAGCTCTTTTCGATTTATTTTTGTGCAATCAAAATTGTGGATCACACTGCGTTAAGCAAACAAATCGACATACCCTGCTCCAATATTAATACTTCATATTGTAATTTTATTACTTGTTTATATATTTTTCCATAAACCCACAATCTCTACAAAATACCGGTTCCAAAATAAACACAAACCAATAAAAATATGGGAGATATGTTATTAAAAGCAAGGGGTCATATTTATTTTTATTTATTTTCAATTATTTAAATGCCAATCTCATCTAAACATTTATCAAAGCACGTAACACAAAGTACCAAGATAAATAACGCCTTTGCTTTTTAGGGTAATGGCTTTAAAATTATTTAGAGGCTCAATAAAATTTACATTACATTTACAACCAACGCTATAGGCTTTTTTCTAGTTGTATAATGAATAATTCTCGCCTCAAAGCTGACTTATAATAATTTCATCACACTGTATGGATATTATTTTTTTATAACAACATTAAAAATAACTCGACTGATTATTTCTAACTTTTATAGAATATTTTTTTAAAAATGCACTTTTTAATACACAATAAGGCGTTAATTAGCAGGTTTATTTGTTTTTATGTTATTTGCCCTTTAACTTATATAATGTAATAAAAATAACATTACGTATTAAATCCTATACACATTGAACACAGTTAGGTTTATTGAATAAAATTAACATCGTAAATCTAAGATATTTTTTCTTTATGAAAGAGATATTTAACAGAAAACTGTAAAGTTTTCTAATGATGAATAAAACAAATAAGGGATTTTAATTATTAATGATTTCTGATTAATAATAATAACTATGTTTAAATTGTTTGTTGTTATAAAATTTAAAAAGGACTATATGAAATCATTATATTCAACTTAACTACAGCCAAGGGAGCCCTATTACATAAAACCTAAAGAAAATATTATAGCACCTTTAAAGTAGTAATTACATCTTTTTACGGCGAGTAATTCAATTGAATTGTTAAGGATTTTTCGCATAACGGTTTTATCCATGTTCCTCCCTTAGCAGTAAGGTTTGCTTGTTTATAAAAACAAAATTTTATTGCATAAGCTTAAGTAAATTAGCTTGTGGTAATGAAATTAAATATTTATATGAAATAAGTGAAAATAAAAAAAATATATATTCATACGGATTTTGATCATTAACAGTAGCACATTAATGCATATTTAGCTGTATTAACCTGTTTATTTTTGTGATTATATTGCATTCATTCTTCAATAAATAATATTAGAAATAATAAACAAATGAATAAGTTTTTGCAAATAATATTTATAAAATAACACAAAATCGTTAATTGTTTTAAATTAGTTAAAAAAAATACATTAATATTATATACGATCGATCAGAGAAGTCCCGATGCAAGATTGCCAAATAAGTTACAAAACCCCTCGGCTACCGCTGTCTGGTAAAGATATTATATGTTAATTCTACACAAAAAGAACTGCTTAAACATATAAAGTATTATTAAACAAGTTCTATATGATTCATATGAGTTCGTCAGAGGCTTAAAGTCTTTATTTATAAAGCCATTTCTTATAATATTCGACAACATTACAATCATTAATTACCTTATTTTTAGTTCAAATTAACAGAATGTGACGGTACTGTGCAACTGCAAATTCTCCAAGTAAAATATAACAAGTTTGTTATAGAAATTTAGAACTCTTAACATTTTTCGTACTAAATCCAAACAACACGCAGTTAGTGTGCGTGACGAGGACGAACGATTCATCACGACTCATATTTTTAACTAACTCCTCTCTTCTGTGGTCTCAACAATAAAAAAATCAAGGATTTCACCTCAAATGAGAAAGAGTTTAGAATAAAAACACTTAAAATTACGACTACGGCTTATGTCCATTGTTTATTTTAACATAAATAATATAATTTGGAAATTTATATATAAATTTTGTATTGTAAATCAAACAATAAATAATTGTACTACATATGAATAGATAAAATATACCAATCTATTAAAAAATGAATTATTTTGTTTTCGTAGACAAATATTTTAAAAATGAATAAGTGAGTCGTGAAATTCGAAACTGTTTGCAGTAACGTTGTATTTTCGAACAAATATTAAGAATTTTTTCTTGAGAAGACGCAGTACTACAATATGTTCCCTAATAGTGATACAAAAAAATGTTAATTTCTTATGAATAATCTTTTTACTAAATTAGTATTGCTGTAATAATAATAAGTTAAACGTACAATAGCACACGACAAAGTACTCCAAGTAAGCGATTTCGCCGCAAACATGTTTAGACGTCAGATTTATGTTTTTGATCCATCTGCGTGCCTCTTGCATAATATTGTAGACGAACTTCAAAAATAATAAGGACTAGGAGATACGGTTTTCGTGTGCTTCAAAAGAAACGCTAAAATTGACTTGCTATTTTATTTTTCATCTGCTGCTTTGCAAGAATATTATGTAACCTTAGGGTTTATAAAGTTACCTTCCTACGATATTATAAGTATCCCATAATTAACTGCATACATCTTTGTTTATATTTTATTTTCTTATCAAAAAAAGGGGCTTTAACTGAATTATTAAGCCCAAACAAACGTTTATTGAAACGATCAAACTAAAAGCCTTAACTTTAAAAATTCTATTGACTTACCATAGTTCAATAAGTAACAGTAAAGCTATAGCAACACTTCCAACCAGAAAAACAATCTTAAAAACACTTTTAAAGATAAATAATTAAATTAAAAATCCCAAGTTTGTTTTTAAACTTCCCTTACGAAAAACAAAAAAAATAAAGTCATAACCATAACAATGCTGTTTCTGTAATATTTTTTTATGATATGATATTTATATATTGTATATAAAAATGAGTAAATGATACAATAAATACAAAAATAATCCTGCCAGCTTCCATACTTCAAACAAAATAATACAAAATTCATGATACGTGTATTTCTTCGTACTTTAATATTTTTATTATTTTCGTTCTCATATTCTGTCGAGGTAATATTGCTATCATTCCACGACAATATTGAGCCAGAGATTAAAATATCCACAACATGCCGAAGTAAAATGAAATAATCAAAATAGGTTTTAGTGTATCAAGTTTCTTCGGGCAGTGAAGCGGCACAGGGAACCAATTTCTGAGCCGATGAGAACCATTTTGTTAGAAATAGCTTTATTTCAATATGTATTTTCTTGCTGATTTACTAACTTTTATACAAAACAAGAACTTTCTTGAGTCCACACATAAAATTAACATTAAACTTATCTTACAAGATTGAGATTTTCAAGTTACTGTATCTTTACAAAGTCAACATTTCAAGTAGGAAAACAATGTGAGAAAAGCTGCTGGCTTATGATCCTATCATTAAAAAGTAATTAGGATTCTTTAGAAATGGTGAATGTTTTTACATTCGATTGTTCATTAACGTTTCTTTCTTACGAAGTCAAAGATCTTCGATTATCTTAATAATTTTTGAACTCTTAAAATACAAGTTATTTTATCTTATATGTGTGTAAATTGAATCTCTTGCAGTATTTAGATTAGGTGAAAATTTTATAAACAAAAACCTTTTAAAAGCATTAAACTAGGTTTAAAGTTTTAAAGTTAAAAGGCATCATACAGCGAAGCTTGGAGTTAACTCTAATCTCCGTCTCGATATTGCACGTTTATTCGAGACGTTTTAAATAAATATGAAGTTAACACTATAACTAATTGAAGTGGTTATTAAAAGCGGTCCTATTCTACTTTACACTGGCTCAGTCATTATAAAGATTTGAAAATCCCTTTAGGTCTTAATTTTAAACATATTGTGTGCCTGGTTCGCTTATGACTAATATATATATTATCATAAAAAAAAACTTTCCGAAGAAGTTACCACAAATTTAAAAAGTTGTATTATTGAGAAGAGGATGAGACGAAGCTTCTTAGCATTCCATGGATTCACCGTGCGGGTGCCGGGACCATCGCGTTGCAGGAAGAGGAGTGCAAACAGCTCCTGGGACTTGCGACCCAGGTGTACGTTGTACGTTCTAGAAATGAACTGATAATAGTTCTAGAGAGGTAAAAATCTTTAAGTAGGTTATAGAGAGATTTCGCTGTTATACCTCTCGCTCCCACTTCTACCACGTACAAACTAACTATACTTAGTCTGGCCATAAATACCGTTACACTTTAAAATAAAGAAAATATTACATTTGAATTTCGAATCTGAAATTTGTGTGGCGGGCTATTAATAGGTATATTAAGACTACTTCTATTAGTGAAAGAAAACGATCTGGCCTGGAAATCCTGTACTTCATTTCAAGTGTCTGACTTTTTTTGGGGTTACATGTCAGCATGGCGAGAGTGTCTGCAAATGCTTGTATGGATTCCGTGTATTTATTATTAAATTAAAACCGAATGAAATGAAATGATAAATTTCTTCTGCATGGTAATTCTGTTAGCTATAAAACGACTTGCCTTACTTCTTGAATCAAATATAAAAGGAATTATTATACATTTCCA
This sequence comes from Dircenna loreta, assembly GCA_963555665.1. Taxonomy (NCBI): domain Eukaryota; kingdom Metazoa; phylum Arthropoda; class Insecta; order Lepidoptera; family Nymphalidae; genus Dircenna; species Dircenna loreta. Next base: position 991,039 of record OY743099.1, on the reverse strand, counting down.
ATTCAAAATCTAGGTTGAAAGAAAATAATAATTATAGAATATTTTTATTTAATTGTTTACCTGTATTTAGTTCAATAATAACAGAAAGGCTTCTATGATTTCATAAAACAATTGTAAGGTAAATGAAATCCTTTCCACGTTTGTTCTTATCGCTCGACAGATCTCATGGTTTTAATACTCTTAGTACACACGCGTTTGGTATTATAACTTCACGTCTTGTTACGTAATGAACAAATTTCCCTTTATTTCGTGTCAATGTTAGCGGAAATCCGATTATCGGCAATGTACTATCATTTAATACTACTAACTGAAAATGGTTACTAAAATAGCGTCGGTTCTTTGTACATCTACTGCCTTACTTATTATTTATACCTAATACTCGATTTTTAGTGTTAAATTGCTGCTTCAGCAGGATGTCTATGATCACGTCACTAATACTGACCCTGGCGTAACCTAATAGCAGTATTACATGACTAAGAATCTAGGGTAAAAACCAATAAAGGAAATTTTCAAATCAGTTGTGATGTTCAGTATTTTGCACTAGAGGAAATAGTTGCTGACACTTTTGGTCAGATATGTTCTACCTGAATGTACACCGAGCAGTCTTCTACTATATACTATTTTGACTATCACTACACCACTGCACCAAAAACAGCTTAACTATGATTCAGCCAATTGTTAACAGATGGTTAATTACATTACATAATTGGCTCTTTAAGAGTTAAGCCGATGTTGCTTTGAAATTAACCACATTTAAAATAATTTGTAGTAAATAAGTACGCATATAAAAATTTGAGGGTAAGGCCATATTTCCGCTGACAGTCCATCCCTCAGAAGTTTCAAAATAAAATTAATATTTAATTATATTTAAATTTTATGACTTAAAAATAAAAAAAAATATATAAGAGTCTTTATCATATTATATATTAACAATACTAAAATATATATATATGAGAAGTATATTCAATAATGAAAATACAATATTGGCCAAACACGGCAGACTAAACAATATTTGTGCATAAAAACTTTTATGATATTGTGATAAAACTATTTAAAAAAATCGAACAATGCAGAAGTTATTTTTTTTTTATAAAGGTTGTTTTTTGATTTTATGGTTGTTTTTTATTATGGTTGTTTTTTGTCAATGATTGCTGACAAATTCCGAACCTTAAATTCAAATAGTATGCGGAGAACCTTTACAACTTTTACCCGCACTTTATGGAGAATATTCAGCAATTCTTCGACGCACAAATTTTCAGCGCCCTATTTATAAAGACTTACCGCACTGAAAACAATACCCAATAAAAAATAAAGAAAGTATCCAATCCCCAACAACAAATCTCTATGTCTATAAATAAAAAGATCTAAGTGAAATGCAAAATTCACGAGACGAGAAAATACACAGTTTAATTACTGTTAATGTAATTAGATTCTACAGTTTCCAAAGACGACGATGCTCAGCTGCTAGTTTACGTCGGCTGACCCGTCTCCCGAAGGAATAGGATGAATGTGACTCGAGGTAGCGATACTAAATATACCGTAGGTAGCCAAGCTCTCTAGTTGCGTTCATAATAAATCTGCTATCAAGTACACAGTTTAATTACTGTTAATGTAATAGATTCTACAGTATACAAAGACGACGATGCTCAGCTGCTAGTTTACGTCGGCTGACCCGTCTCCTGAAGGAATAGGATGAATGTGACGCGAGGTAGCGATACTAATTATACCGTAGGTAGCCAAGCTCTCTAGTCGCGTTCATAATAAATCTGCTATCAAGTACACAGTTTAATTACTGTTAATGTAATTAGATTCTACAGTTTACAAAACGACGATGCTCAGCTGCTAGTTTACGTCGGCTGACCCGTCTCCTGAAGGAATAGGATGAATGTGAAGCGAGGTAGCGATACTAATTATACCGTAGGTAGCCAAGCTCTCTAGTTGCGTTCGTTCTAAATCTTGCGAGCGCGTTGAGGTTAAATGTGGCAAGCTTGATAAACGCATGCAAGCTGGATAAACGCATTTGCTTTCCCTATTTATTACCAATATAGAATTCTAACAATTTATCTTTGTTGGCCAAAAAACTTAGAGAATGTTTGATAAACAGCATATTACTACAAACGTGTTGTTTATTTTCGTAAAAAATGCAAAATAAAGGAAAATATATCGATATATAGATACGTAAAACTATGCTTGAATAATGTTTGAAAAATAACGTACCAGTTAGTATCATCATGTTTGAAAAATAGCGTACATTCATAGGTATAGCTGTATGGGGGATTCAATCCGATAGAAAATGTTCACAGACAAAGCTTAGTTTAACGAGGCTTTCGGAGGCGACAGAGTTGAATAAATGCGGAAACCCAATGACGACTGTCGTATGGATATTCTTCAGTTATATAACAACATTGTGACATAACCAACACTTTTGTTGATTTTTTATTGCTAAGATAGACAATAAGAAAAGGTAAAATTAAAATTTATAATCGTTATTAATTTTTTATAGAAACAAAACCGTCGACTCAAAAACGGTGGCTTTAATATTTCATAAAAAAACAAACTCTTCATCTGGATTGTGATAAAAGAAAAGTATTGCTAAGGTATAAAGAGATTTCTATTATTAAAATGTTGTTGATTTTGATCCGTCCACTTTATGTTAATATTGATATTTTGAAAAAAGAATAAAATGAGTAATGATTTTATTTCAACAATGTTTTTTTAGCCTATGTGTTTTACCTTCGTAACCCTTCATAGCGTAAACCATACGTACAAATGTATACATTCATTTTTATAATATAACGAAATCGGTTCCTACAATGAATAGAAATATAAATTAACAAAGTTTACAAGTTAACGTTAGATATAGATCGCTGACATAATTTTGAAACACTACGCATATTAATTAACTTAGAACGTATAATAATTAAAAGGTAGAAAAAGATGTAAGTGTGTAACTAAAATATTCTAACAATTACATTCATTATGATATAATATATATAATAAAACCTTACCTTGACCATATTATTATTTGAAATCGACACAATACGTCAACTGCTTCGCTCACTCACTTCACACTTCACTTCACACATTCTTTTATCATACGGCATCTCAGTTCAGGCTGCTGTAGTTGCTATATAAATCTTCAACGCTTTCCATCTATCTGTTTCTTGGTTGTTCTTTTTTTGTTAAGCCTTAGTGATGTCCTCTTCATCTCTCCGGTGGTCCTCCGGTTATTACGTGACTATACATTCTTCCAAACTGCAATTGATACTGTAAAATATTTTAAACTGAGCGTATCAAGTTCTGTTTAAATTGTTTTAACGTTAAGTGAAGTATGTCGCAATATTTATTAATAACTTTTTATTTTACAAAATTGATATGGAAAAGCTATTTCCCAAGATGAACGTAATATACGAAAAAAATATATATTAATGTCACTATTGAAGAATGTTTACAACCCGTTTCCAAGTTAAGAATGTATAAAAATAAAATTTAAAATTAAAATGAACGAACCTACTTCTTGCATGAAACATACATATAGCTTGATTGTATTTTGCATGATTAAATATATTTGAAATCAACTTCATGTCATATGAAACTAATAGAAGGAAATATACTGTAACTGACATATACTTTTATTACGGCACGACTGCTAGTTTATTGAAAGATATTTTTTTTAAGCTTAAAATACTATCATTACATAAGTATATTTATCTGGAATGTTTCCAATTTCTAGAATGAGGCCTGTTTATTGGCACAGTGAAGCATGTTATGGAAATTATGTTTGGCAAAACTAAATTATATCTTACTTACGTTATATTTGGATGAAATGATGCATTTATTAACATTATGCTACAGTTCTCGTATGTATTTGGATGCCAACAAAGCACATCGGACACCTGGCAAGCTTATTGGCAAGTATTTATAAGTATTTTTATACAAATTTTGTAAAACATGATAAGTTATTTTTAAGGGTTTGCCAAGTTTTGCATAACGTTGTGTGAAAAGAAAATACAAACGTTTGCTCAAAGGGGGCTTTAAAAATGCGCCTTAACTTTGTAAGGCGTTTTGAATGCTTATTTGCATTCAAAGAAGCATCTAGAAAGAAGTGTACGGTAGCCGTTCTGTAACGTTGGTACTCAAGTTCAGCGCTTCAGACGAAGGGCTCCCTTTGCAGTGATTAGACGATGCTAATACCATTGACTTTCCAACTTTCCTGACTTACGGACCGTTAAGCTAACATTTGCTATTTATTTTACAGTACTTTGAAATCATCTTACCGACTTTTCCTTTTTCCTTCAATTTGTTTAAAATATAATTATTTAAATGTAAAGTTTCGTTCTGCTTTACAATATGATTGCATTATATATGATTTCCTTGGCTTACCGAGTTTTCTGGAACAAGCCATCACATCAATATAGCTAATCTAAATTTAAACGTCAAACGTGAAACTAAGCGCTCACTGCGGCTGACCGCTACTATAAACTTCTTATACACAACTTACTTACAAGTAAACTCAAGGAATGGTATCGTTTTAGTATTTACATTTTTAATGTAAATATATCAAGGAAATCATTAATACAGATTATTTTATAACCTAACTGGGAGTACAGTACTTCACCCATATATTAATCTAACACTAAACTGTACATTTCAATAAATAAATAAATACAAATATATTTATTTAGGTAAAAAGTGTAAATATGAATCAAAACCGATGTAAACATTTTTTTGATTTATCTTTTATAAATGATTTTATACTTCATCAGGCCTAATAAAATTATAATACAATATAAAACATTTTCAGTTAAGCCAAAAATACACTTTGTAAAAAAAATAAGTTTACAATTTCATTTATTAAAGAGAGCTACTATTGATAAGTAAAGTTTACTCAAGATTGGGAACGTAATTCATGAACACAGGAGTCGGTTTTTTAGTAAAGTCCAAATAGCACCAAATGCCTTAGCGTTTACTTCGCACATTATAAGTAATGTGCGAAGTAAACACTTAGATGCAGGTTGACGTATAATGCAGGAAGTTCCTCGTTACTGTGAACTGCTTCGCATAAGTTCGCATTTTAATTCAAAACCATCCATAATGTTATCTTTATGTGAGACAAGGTTTTCAAATTAAATCATTATTTTTAACCAAAAAGTTCTTGAAGTTATTTGAATCCTATAAATATTCTCAAATGCCGGGGGATTAATTCAAGCAGAAAAATAACTATTTTAGCAAACACATCCTGTTTTTATATTTATGTGCTTAAATTAATGGAAAAAAAATATTAAAAACATAAATTTATGAATGCTATGTACAAATTATATCTACACATTAACAGAGGGTGTTATCGGGTTAAAACTATGATCTATATAAATTAAAGTCAATAGGCGCATGGATCAGTGGAGCCGTTCCTACGTATATTCCGTCACCTGGGAACGGCTCCACTGATTTGACAGTTATTTCGTGTATTTGCAATTGCACGAAAATAATTGTTTTTGTTCTAATTTCTCTTGAAAAAAATGAGAAATATGTTATGTGAAAGGTAGAACGTAATACTTTAACAATCTGATTTAAACTTGTTCTCCTCCTTTTAGTGATTGTGATAACATTAAATGTAGGTGATGATAACGAGATAAGCCGTTTGTATAACTTTACAGTGAGAATCTGATCTAGTCACTTATGGAATAAGTATTTTCCTATTACGTGTATATATATCTTACCATACCAGTTTGAATATGAAAATATATTCACAAATAGAATTCATTATTACAGATTAACAGCCAAAAATCTACAGTTTCATTTAATGTACGGTCTAAGTTATTGGCGTTTTCTTACTTTTTTAACGATTTCTAAAATAAAACAAGCAGTTAAACTAGTTATAAATTTATTTGGAAATTTGGTATTAAAGTTCCATGTGTAATAAAAAACATATTAAAAATGTAAATAATATTTACGACAATAATATATCGATTTATATTAATTTTGCAATAGGTACGTCACACGGTGACATTAAAATTTCAGCATTCAAAGTTTACAGCTGCTCTTGTCACCACGCTCATATAGATTGAGAACAAAATAGTTATAGTAAAGCAAATATACTATGTTTATATTATGTTTTTAAAAACGATAGATCTATTTATTTCCATGTTTCCTATTTATATATGCAAAATACTTTAAATGCTGATATCATCTGAACATTTATTGAAGCACGCAACACAAAGTTGTAAAACTACGCCTTAAGTATGTATTTTAAGGTAATGACGTTAAAATGATTTAAAGGCTCAGTAAAATTTTACAACCAACGATAAAGACTGTCCGATAGTAGTATAATGAAAAATCCTCGCCTCAATAGTGACTTACCTCGCCACAGTTGTGTTTGGATATCGATTTTTTAATTCCACGTTGAAATAAGTAGGACGATAAACTTAAAGTTTTATAAAATATGCTTTTCGTAACCTCTTTTTTTATAAACCCATTAATAGGTTGCATAATTTTACTCGATACTTTTTTTAGAAACTCGAGATTAAAAAACTCTAAACTTTTATAAAATAATTTAACTTGAGTACTTCCAGTCTCTTTATGAACTGTATTTTTAATGTATTCATATTAGTTTCTAACCCCATATACTTTACTCACTATATAGTACATTTAATATTATTCACATCGTAAACCCACGAAATGTTTACTTCATGTCTAACATAATATCATGGTGAATGAAAAACAATATGGGATTTAAATTATTATAATTAAACTATTTCTAAATTTAAAAAAATAGCATACATATTTATACAGTTTAAAAAATACATAGTCCTATAAAAAAATGGTGGATTGCAGCCAGGTTCGGTCCAGTATTTGGATGTCTTTCGTTTTGTTAGCGGGTCTTGTTTCCATTCAGCTTCAGTAAAAAACAACATCGATCTGTGATTTGAATACGAACGTATGTAAATAAGAAATTATTAAAGAAAATCTAGTTAAAATTAAAATGTATCGTTTTAATAACTTTATACTATAAAAAACATTAAAACTTTTATTAGTTCTGACTTCTGTCAGGAGCCAATATAGTCGGCAAAGTTATTTTACAAAAAAAAATGACATCTACTTTCATAGGTAATTAAAGAAAGAATTGGGTTTCAATTGTATTTAATATAGTAGCTTTAACTACCTAAAAATTTTCGAATAATTAGTATTAATTCAGAAACGTCTTATAATTTAAGAAATTTTCGTAAAAAAACTAAACATTGTAGGCTGCTCTTAAATAAGTCAAAATATTCAACTGAACTAAAACCAAGCGAAGCTATATAATAAAAGTGAAATAAAATATTACAGATTCTTTTAACTAGTGATTACGTCTTTTTACTGCCAGTAATTCAATTAATTCGTTAAGAATTTTTCGCAAAACTATTTTATTCACGTCCCTTCTTCAGTAGGACGTAATCTTTGCTTGGTTAAAAGCAAGAATTTATTAAAAAAGATTAAGTTAATAAACTTGTGGTAATTGAACTAAATATATATTTTAAATGTATGTAATAAAATAAAATCTACGAACTTGCACTTTTTCCTTCCAATAAAGATACCCCAAAAGTTTCCAAGTGGTAAGTAACATTACAATATGACCATTTGATAAATTCATCTTGTGGCTAGATACGTAGTTATAGTCCATTACATACAATTCCAATTTTATTTACCTTTTTATAAACATCAACATAAAAACAAGCAATAAGTTTCACAATTTGACAGTATAACTGTTTTAAAAGTTACATAATATTTAAATCAACGTGACATTGCAGTTGCGAAAATATTCCGTCAATATTCCGCAATTCATATTATTATATTTGCAATTCTTCAAATAAACAAATTTTTGCTTAAAATTTTACAAAAAAATAAGGTAAAAATAACGCAAATATTATTTTAAACAAATCTAAAAACAGCTATTTTCTTTTTTCGATTGCCTAAAAAAACATTTATGAATATTGAAGCTTAAATTCGCAGAAGTAAGGTTCCAAATAAATTACGAAACCTCTCCACAAAACTGTTTCGTTCCGTAAAGACATTTTATTGATCATAAAATACGACAGAAATAACTACTTAATTATATTGAGAACCATTGATGCAGCTCTTTATCACTCACATGAGTTCGTTAGAGGAAGCCAGTTAATAGTCTTGTTTGAAGAAGACACAGTCGAATGTATTTTTTTTTATTTTTTTATATATTTATTTATTTTTCACTTAGTTTTGAGTAAAAGCATGCTAGAATTTTATATTGTTATTGTTGTTATTTAGGGAAATTTTGTTTTGTTTGTTTACTACTTTTTACTAAATGTATTTTTTAATTACAGGTGAATTAGGCTTATTTTATTTATTATAAATATTCAATGTTATACTGGTTACATGTGTTAATAGATGTATTATTTTGTAGAAACAGACACACATTTCATAAAAGAATTAAGTGACCTGTGAAATTGAGAAATGCTGGCTATAAAGCTGTGTTTTCCAATAAGTATTGAAGAATTTCTCTGATTATTCATGAGGAAATCACAATATTCCATTCGAATTTGAACAATATAATATAAAATGTATAAAGACTTCATTTTTTAAAATCGGAAACTATACCACAAAATAAAGTTCTGACAAAACGAATTTGTTATGTAAAATAAATGATAAATAAGTTTTTCCGTAGTAATAATAATAGTGATTATTTTTAATATACAAAACCAAAAAACAATGTACTTAAAGTAAACTATTTCAACGCAAACATGTTTAGACGTCAGATTTATGTTCCTGATCCATCTGCCGTGGCTCTCGCATAATATTGCAGACAAACTTCAAAAAAATGAAGGAGCAAAGCTAAGGCACGAAAAGTTTAGGTGTGTACTTTAAAAGAATTGCAAAATAATTATGTAACGTTGTGGTTTAAAAAGATGATGTCCTACGAAATAATAAGTATCATATAGCTAAACGCATATTTCTTTGTATATGTTTCCTTTGAAAAGGAAGCATTTAAACTTATTACTTTTATACAAAAGATTAAACTAAATACTTTAACTTATTACAATGTTGATTCTCAACTTTTAGCCGAAATGCAAAATTCTATTGACTTACCATAGTTCAACTTGCAGTTACGCTAAGGAAAATCTTCCGACCAGAATAAAATTTAATCATTTTAAAACAAACAATTATTAAAAATCGAAAGTTTGTTTTATAAACCCGCGTCGGAAATTTTATAAAATAGTTTTTTTTTTAATTTTGACATATATTATAATGTATCCAGCTTATTTCATAACGTATATACTATAATTTTTATGCTATATATAAAAACAAGCAATTTGCTTTGTTTTTATACAATAAATACAAAAACAATCCTGCCGTTCTCCATACTTCAAAGAAAATAATAAAGAATTCATGATACATGTATTACTTGGTACTTTAATACTTTTATTATTCCGTTCTCATATTCTGTCGAGGTTGATATCATTCCACGACAATATTGAGCCAGAGATTAAAACATCCACAACATGCTGAAGTAAAATGAAATAATCAAAATAGATTTTAGCGAAGCAAGTTTCTCCGGGCAGTGAAGCGGCACAGGGAAACAATTTCTGAACCGATGAGAACCGTTTTGTTGGAAATACCTTTATTTCAATCTGCATTTTCTTGCTGATTTATCAACTTTCATACAGAACAATATCTGTCTTGAAAGACATTCTACAAAGACAGAATTTTAGATGAATCGACACACTAAATTAATATTAAACTTATCTTACAAGATTGGGATTTCAAAATTACTGTACAGTAGTAACTTGACAAGGTCAATATTTCAAGCAGGAAAAATGTGTAAGCTTTGCTGGTTTGTAATCCTTAAAAAAGTAATTAAATTTGTTAAGTAATTTGAATGTTATTTACATTCGATGGTTCATTAACTTTTTTTTCATACGAAGTCAAAGAACTTTGAATATGTAAATATTGTATGAACTCTTAAAAGACAAAATATTTCATTCTATGTGTAATTTGAACTTGTATTTTTTAATTTGAACTAAAAAAATTCTGAAACAAACATTTTCTTGCGATTAACTAATGAGAAGAACATGACTTAAATTGGGAAATTGCAAAATCTCCTAGTATTAAAGGGGGCAATAGCTATATAATTTCACTACAATCCTAACAAAGTGTCAGACTATGTTTTAAAATAATAAGAGTTTGATGTTATTTTTTTACCTGTGTTGAGATAAGGTTGAACTGAACTTCTGTAGTTATAGTTATAAAGGGTCAAGCAATAATAAAAAATTAAAAGTGCTTGTATCCTCTTGTTCTATATTAATAAAGACTTGAAAATCACTTTAGGGGTTTATTAAAAAAATATTATGTCGATAAGATCGTTTGTGAGTAACAAATATTGCTATAAATTAAACTGTCCGAACAAACTATCAAATACTAATATAAATTCATGTTATTTTATTATAATTCATATTGATAAATTCCTCGTGAATAGTGATCCTATTAGCTATCAAACAACTTCTCAGACTTCTTCGATCAAATATGAAAGGAATTATTATAAAGTTCGTATTTTCAATCTACGTTGAAAGAAAATAATAATTATAGAATGAATTCATTCAATTTATATTCTGCATTGAATATCTCATTCATTTTGTTGTAAGATCATAAACCAATTAATTATTTACTATATAAAATCCGTACCAAATTTTGTCTCATCGCTCGCTAAGTCTCATGGTTTAGATACTATTCGTCGAACACACGTTAGATATTATTCCACATCTTGTTACGTAATGAACCAATTAACCTTTATTATGATGTTTATGTAAATCTGATTAGTGGCAAACTGCTATTATTTAATAATACTTACTGATCGAACATGGTTATGAAAACTCACAATTCTTGTTTCATAAAAAACTTGAGTGTTTAGATTAGATAAATATGATTATAGAGTTGCTTTGGAGTTGACGGGACTTTGATTTGATCTACGAATAATACCACAATTATATAGTGCAAGTGAAGTCGGTATAGACAACAATTTTCTAATTGTGCACACCGCACCTTGTGTATACCTGCACATATAAGATGACATTGTATGGTTTAATGTAACTTCCACGGAGCAGAAGAGCAGAGTTGTGTTTACATAATTGGAGAGGAGGCTTGAGGCGACTAGTGTATTATATATGACACTAGTATCAAATACATACTAAGTAGGATTACTTTAAATAATATTTGATATTTAATGAAATTAATTCAATGAAATAAAAAGAAAAATATGTTTTTTTATTTAGTATTACTCTTTCTGTTTAATGGATTTCAATGAGACGAGGAAGTTAAAAACTTTCTTTATAAGGAAGTTAAAAACTTACGCGTTCAAATGAATTCGTCAATATTCAAAGTTTTTTTGATCATCGTTGAGATGAAACAAATGTTTAGCTTTCAAAGTTTCATTTAACCCGTTAGAAGTTTTAAAAATTTTATAGAATTTTCCTAAATTGAGAAATATATATATATATGAATTACATTTTATAATAACCACCAAATATCCGCCAAATATAGCAGACGTAAAGTATTTGTCCATAAACCACTTTTTGACTTGTTGGTACTACTTTCACTATTGGAAAAAATTAGGCAATGCGGAAAGATTGTTTTTTAAAAAAGCTTTTTATTGATTTGAGTCGATGGTTTTTTAAAAATTCCGTAAATATTTTTATAGCATGGTAGAAAGTTTGAAACGTATGATTGTATGGTTTGCTTTTAATTTATTTCACTTCATTTGCGCAACCTATAAAAGTACCAGAACGTGTTTAAAAATAATACGATTTATGATTTCAATCGAAATTATTGAATTTATCAGTGTTCATATTTGCATATACTTTACTTATGTTAGTAAATTCTATAAGGTATTTATTAATATATTTATTTTTGTCATTACGTAGTGAGCACCATCTTAAATGCAAATAGGCCGAGAGAGATCCATATCCGGAACGCCTTTACAACATTTACTCGCACTTTATTGAGAATGTTCAGTAAACCTACACGCAATTCTTCAGCGCCCTGTTTGCTAAGAGGTACCGCGCTAAAAATAATAACAAATAAATGTAACGGTTAAGTATATATTTACGACTCAGCCACAAAGTCATTTCTTTATAAATAATAACGAGACGAACAACTACACAGATACTTTGCTGTTAATATTCATATTTTTTACAATTAACATGAATGACGCTGCATGATTTATGTCAGATGACTCGTCTTCCAAAGGAATAGGTAAATGTGAAGCAAAGAAGCCAGACTAATAATCTCATAATTAGTAGTCACGACTTTTGCGTTCGTACTTAATCTTGCGAGCCCTTTTCCTGTTTTTATATTTTTCTAGAACGGTAGTTCTAAAACCCAACAATTTATCTTTAGGTGCTAAAATTTTATACACTTTTATTATGATCATTGTGTTCGTAAAAAAAAAATAAAGGCGAAAAATAGCTTACATAAGAGACGTAAAAGAATGATTGCGTTACGTTTAGAAAATAACGTACCAGTTAGATAACTTTATGAAAGATCCAATCCGATAGAAAATGTTCACAGACAAAGCTTAGTTTAACGAGACTTTCAGAGGCAACAGAGTTAAATAATTGTGGCGACCTAATGAAGAGTAGAGAACGTTATTTTAAAAAATCGTGTGGGTATTTTTCTCGTAGCAAAATTATTACATTACAATTAGTGTTTTTTATCCTTTTCATCCCTCCCCGTTACTAACCATACATTCCACAAATATAAGAATAATATTGTAAAATTATTTATTTATCGTTAAGTTCTCTTAACAATATTTTGTCATTGAATTAGGGTACTTTGGATATTCACAATTATCTATATCACAAAATTGTTACGGAACAGTTATGATATTTTTAATATTAGCATGCAGTTTTTTTATCAATCTACGACTACTTCTTTATTTAAGAATGAACGAATGAATTAACACACAATATAAGATTTCTCACCCTAGCTTCATATAAATAATTAGGACCAACGCGTAGAATACAAAAAGTTACGCCGAAACGGCGGTCTTATTTCTTCGGCCTAATGATGTTGAACGATGCGACCGCCTCTGCATATTCAAGATAGACCCGTCATTTAAAATAGGTACCTTCTACTTGCCCCCTTTCACATAAAGGAACCCTTCGTTATTCAAAAAGACTTTTATTTTCTGGGAACTTGATTTCCTAAAGGGATAGGGGTTTCTATAGAGATTATAAAATTTAACTGCTTTACATATTATATTAAATTATTTTTAAAGCATTAAATAACCCGTTTGGCAAAGTAAGAGAAGGACGAACATATATGTTTTGTCCTTTACTACGATTATTAGGAAAAACTTTTATGTAATGAAAGCTTGCCTGTGCTGTATAGATATAATATTTTGTTCTAGTTAGCATCGCAGCAATGCTTTAAAAACAATCATATTTTATCTTTCTGTAATAAAAAAGATAAATAAGTATATTTAACATGTAGCAGTAGTTACAACATGGTGATACTATTTTATGACATTCATTACGACATGACTGCTATTTTATGTAAAAAGGATTTTTTATGCTTTAAATATCTATCATCGCTTAAATGATTTGCCAAGTTTTAGGTAAAGTTTTATAAATAAATCCAAAAGTTTACTTGCTTGAAGGGGTTTTAAAAATGGGTTTTAACTTTGAAAGGCGTTTTGAATACTTATTTGCATTCAAGGAAGCGTCTAGAAACAAGTGTACGGTAGCCGTTCAGTAACGTTACTCAGGCTCAGCGCTTCAGATGAAGGGCTCCCTTGGCAGTGATTAGACGCTAATACCATTTACTTTCCAACTTTCTTGACTTTTGAACCGTTACACGAACATTTGCTATTTATTTTCATTTGTTAAAAATGGTCGTAAATACTAAGCATAAACCGACTTTTGTCTTCCGTCCGTCATTACTCTTTAACTTATTAAAGATATTGATTTAAAAGAAATTTACATTTTAAGTTTCTTTCTATGTATTAATGAAGTTGCATTGAATATGATTGCTTCGGCTTACTGAGTTTTTAGGTAAAAAACCATCACATAAATATAACTAATCTAAATTAAAACGTCAAACGTGAAACTAAGCGCTCACTGCGTCTGACCGCTACTACAAACTTCTTCTTTAACTACCTACAAGTAAACTCAAGGAATGGCATTGTTTTAGTATTTAAATTTTTAATGTAAGATAATATGTAAAAAATGAATTTATTTATTTCAATGTTAAGGAAACACCTTTTTTGGAATAATATTGTTTTTATATTTCATCACAGCTAATGAAAGCATAAACTGATTTAAAATATTGTCAGATAAAAAAAAGGATACTTTTCAAAATGAAATAAATATAACACAATTAATTTTTTAAAGAGTGCTACTATTGGTAACTTGATAAGTATATTCATTCATGATGGTGACCATATTTCATAAACACAAGATTCAATAGTTTTTTATTGTCAAACTAGCACCGAACGCTTATAATATGCAAAGTATTTACACTTAAACACAGGGTTCCTTGTAATTCAGGAAGTTCCTCGTCGCGTTCAATCGCAACGCAAAAGCTCTTAGGCTTTTCCCGCTGCTATATAAATTTGAGCTCATATTCAGGTGCACATGCAGTCATTAATATACAATTTAGTTTATCCGTTTCAATGGAATTCAATGGAATTATATTTTTCTTTAATGATACATTGTTTTTGGAGAAATAATAAAATTTAAAAATAATTATCCAACGACGCATAATTTTTCCACATATCATACATGATTTCATTAGTTTGAGGTGGCGCTCCCTACTTCATAATTGGTCTCCAGCCTTACTAAAATTCTAAATGCATTCCAAATTACTCACCCAGATCAAAGTAATTTAGTAAGAGCTACCGGAAAGTCTCGCAATATCTGTGGTGAGGCAGTAGGAATGGCCAAACACTTGTTGGTAGTGTATAGGGTGCTATTGGAAAAAGGTCAATACTCGCGTCGCCACGATAAAGTGTAAGAAATCATACGTCAAGCGGTTAGTCTTTCAGTAGCTAGAGCGCAAAAGGGTATAACAATCAAAGATTCATAAAGATCGTTAAAGAAGAGCCTTCTTCTAAAAAAAAAAATCCTCACTCTATCTTGGCGGCGGCTAGCGATTGGACTATAAAGATGGATGCGTATAAGAAACAGTATAGAATCCCTGAGGATTGATTCGTCATCCAGACCTAACACTGCTGTACTCCAGGCAGATGTATCAGTATTAAAGCGATGATACTTGTGGAGCTTTCTGTTCCATGGGAAACTAACATCCCCAAAAATTACACAATCAAGGTTAACAAGTATAACGAACTGACCATGAATAGGTAAATGGTGGGAGTGAGAGGTATAACTGCGAAATCTCTATCTGTGAAAACTTATAAATTCTATTTAAATATTTAAATCTGAAAACCTGATCAACTGCTAAGCTGAAGTTATTCTTCTGATTTATTATCTTCATATTTATTATCGTTAAAGTTATCAGAAATTGTGTAATAAGACGTTCCATTGCAGTTCCCGTCAGCGGAAAAATGTTCCAGTTTTTGTTGAGTTTATTGTATATTATGTGTCCTTTCTAAATAAATTGTAATGAATCTTAATCAATGTAAGATAAAAATAAGAAAAAAATAAAATTAATTCGGATATAGTCATGAAAATATAACTTTAAGATTCAGAAGAATGTAAACATAAGCACATAAAATTTGTTTAAGTATTTGAATTTTTATAACAGTATATATAAGAATTCAAATTCGCTACCCGCATTGCTCTCACTAAATATTATACAATTTTCGAACTCTACAACTGCACTGATATAAAAATATTGCTATAAATATTATATTTTTGTAGAGAACAATAAATTATCTGTTAGAATAACGTAGAATTATTGTGAATTTTGACAGTTAGAGTTGGATATTACTTTTTATATATAAATTTTACTATATGATAACATTTAATCAATCAATTGAAAAATCAATCAATAAATTGAAAAATTGAAATCGTAAGAATCTTTTGAGAGTTTCATATTAACGAACTAGAAAGCAAAATATGGTTGGATCTGGAATTAAAATAAGAATTTATAATCACTTGCTCTAACTTGTATAATAAAAGTGGTCCTTTTATGAGTATTTCTTATCATTCCCAAATATATTTACAAACTTTACCTATTTCATTGAAACGCTATTTACCAACATAAATATATAACATAGATAAATGATTAATAAATGATTAAATCTCACCGTTTCTAATATTACATATCAACAAAGACAATTATAAATTGATGTACATACTTGGTGGTGATTATTATAAGTTTCTAAAATAGTGATTTATATATATAGAGTTTATATAACTATGTAGAGTAAGATGGCCCACATTAACCCAATGTTGAGGATTTACGTCTGGCCCTATGGCAGCATTTATTGAATTATCTAAGTTATTTTTAGTTTTTTAATTATTCACAATTTTCATAAACGTTAGTTTCTAGAATTGTTTAGTAATTATTTGAGTAACAAGCATTCAAATAATATGCAGTGGTAAGGTTCGATATGTAATAACATATTTAAAAACAAAAATACGACATTCATATTTAATGTCATATAAAGTTTCAATACGTGACACGGTAATCACCATTAAAATTTCAACATAGTATGTTTACTCTCTTTCTCTCTCACTGTCGTTGTCTCGCTCATACAGATAAATTGAGAACGAAATAGTCCCAGTAAAGCGGATATACTTCTCGCATGAAACAAACACTCAAGGTTTATGCAAATTGGGCTCCTTTGTATTTTACAGGATTAAAATATAGTGGGATTAGTTCCGTGTCAGATATCCGACAAGCGGTCCACTTGATTTTATTGTTCACTACTTTATATGAAATGTAGCCATTATCTATCTGCTTACTTTGTCTTGGGAAATACGACCGATTAACAAATCCAGTCAATTTAAATCTTACCTACTTACCTGCTAAGTTACTTAATTATTCTTGTCTGAATCGTTCGTGTAAACAAAAAATAAAAAGCAAATTTAATGAATACATGAACACAATATATATATATATATATGTATGTATATATACATATTTATTCGAAACTAAAACTTTTTAGAAGGAAATATTGAAAAGTTCAGCGTTTATAAAAACTAAAAATCTAAAATTGTATTCTGCGAAACGAAACTCGAATCACTTTTCAATTATTTATTCTCTGTGCAATCGAAGTCATAGATATAAAGCAAACAAATAGACATACCTTCATAATTTGTATAAATATTTACTTATAAGCCAACAATCTTTACAAAAGATAGAATCCAATAAAACCATGAAACAATACAAATATGAAAGATGTTATTAAAAACAATGGAACATGTTTATTTCAATGTTTTCTATTTATATTTTTGAAAATACTACCAACGCCAATTCTATCAAAACTTTTAACGAATTACGTTACACACGAAGTTCCAAGACAGAGAACGTTACTTTTGTTTTTTAAGGTAATGACGAATAATGAAATAAAACAAGGATATAGGCTCTTTATTATCCGTATAATTAATAATTCTCGCCTTAATGGTGACATGATAATTTCATCTCATTTCATGGATATAGCTTTTATATACACACACATATACACATTTAAAAAAATCGACCGATAAACTCCAAGTTTCATGAAAAATAGTCTTCTAACGTTCTTATTTTATACACCTTTTTTATAGCCACCGGGCTAGTGAGATTAGTTTCCACGGGATTTTTTTTGTAGAAACGCTTTCATAAAAAAGTATAGTGACCAAACTGTGGATTTTTCTAAACTTGTAAAGTGTTTACATTTTAATCTAGGGTCTAAGACAGCACAAATAAGGCACTACGAGCTGGTTTCTTTTACTTCATTGCCCGTGTTACTATAGTCTATCCAATCTAAGAAGTATTGTAAACTTTGTCATTATGAAAAATGCTCCCATTTTTCATAATGACAAACATACTAATTTCACATATCTCCATATGTGAAATTAGTATGTTACAACAATATCAGATTTTTCAGAAATATCGATAAAATATCTTTGTATTTACTAATCACTTACGTAATCGGTTTTATATTTACATGGTTATTAAAATAAGACTATTAGAATTATTTCTAATTATTCATTATTATTATTTTTACTGATAATGTTATTAGGCGTTAGGCGTAACTCACACAATTTCAATTTACGCCGATACAAAGTTTAGTACAATTGAAAAGAATGTAACGCTAAAGGGTACCTCTTAGATTATATAAATTATCACATAATGTATTATATTGCGTTATTAATTACATACACATTATTAAGGTATTATACAATATTTATAATTATTCACATCCTAAATAAAAGACTATTTCTTTACTAAACATAAAAATGCATCAGATTAAAGTGTTTGACTGTCTTTCCATCTGTTTGCGGCTTTTGTTGCCATTCAGCTTCAGTAACAAACAACCTCGACCAGTGATTCGAAGGCGGACGAATGTACATAATAAAGTTATACTATAGTTCTATAAGGTATATGCCAATGAACTAATAAAATAACTAGCTTTATTAGTTCATTGACATGGCTGTCAGGAGCCAACACAGTCTGCAAAGTTTGCTTTACAAAAAAAATAAAGATATATCCCCTTTTATAGGTTATTAAATAAGGAATTAAGTATCAATCTTTCTTTATCTTATCAGTTTTAATTACCTAGATATATTTGAATAATTATTGGCAATTCAGAAACATCTTATAATTTAAGAAATTTTCGTAGAAAACGGAACATAGCAGGGTTTTCTTAAATTAAGTCTTAATATTAACTTAACTTCAGCCAAGGGAGCCCTTTAATATAAATTCGAAAGAAAATATTATAGTACCTGTAAAGTAGTAATTACGTATTTTTATTGGGGGTAATTCAATTAAATCGTTAAGGATTTTGCACAAAACGATTTAAGGAGAGTAAGTAAATTAATTGACTCAAAACTTAATTTTAAATAATCAATATAATCAAGTTAGTATTCATTCATGGATTTTTTTTCGTCTACACATATAATCCTAAAGTTCCCAAGTGGGAACAATAGTACCACCTGATAAATCTATCTTGACGCCAATTTCTTGTGAATGCCGTATTTTCATGCGGCTGGTTAAATACATAGTTTTAGTTACTAAATACATAAATTCCTTTTATTTACTTTTTGATAAACTCGTCAACTTATAAATAAACAATTAGTTTTACAAGTTCACAGTTTTATAAATTTGAATTTCAATCAACTATAATACAACATTGAAGTTGTGAAAATTAAAAACAAAATAAAATTCGCAAATATTCAGTAATCAATATTTATGATATTTGAAATTTACAAATGTCGGTGATAATAAGAAAACATAAAAATTGAGGTAACAATTTATAAAATAACACTAAAAGGCTCATTTTATTATCTGATGACAGATTTATAAATATTGTTTAAATTCACAAAAGAATATATTATAGATACTAGATAACGTATACAATACGTTATCTAGTATCTATAATACGTAACAATAACGTATACAAAACGTATACAATAGATAGTTACGAAACCTCTCGGCTCCGCTCTGTCTGTTTCCGGAAAGACGTTTATTGATAATAAAATGCGACACAGTAAGAACTACTTAATTATGTCGAGTACTATTGATTAAGTTTCATGTCACTCACATGAGCTCGTTAGTGGCTAATAGTTTTTTTATAGAGCCAGTTAAGTTAATACCCTTGTTTTTAGAACAGACGGTTAAAGTTTAATCTTTGAAATACTTTGTTTAAAAGATAACATTACATTTTGAATACAAAAAACAGACCATCATTTAATATACAATTGTTTTTTTTACCATGTAACGCTTATAAATAATGAAAAGATAAAAGTAAGATTGTCTTATTTTTTAAATTCGTATAAAGCTTTTATAACTAAATATTTAATATACATATACGAAAATATGTATGTTAACAATTATTTTATTGTTTCGTGAATAATACAATTTTGGAAATTCGAAATACTTTCAAAAGTACTTCAAGTCAATAATATAAATAATGTATTAGAATGTTAGAGCTCTTGACATTTTTCGAACTAAATCCAAACATCACGTAGTTAGTGTCCGTGACGAGCGCGAATGAATGACAACGCATTTATCATACTAACTCTCTGCTGGTCTCAATAATATAACATTCATAAATTCAATGCACTAAAAATATTTGGAATAACTACTAGGTCTGACTACATAGTGACTTATATGCCTTATTTCCGTAATTTATTTCAATATAATATTATTTATTCGTATATGATTTAGTGAATCAAACCTCTAACTTATGTATTATTTTGTATTTATACACAAATATTTAAAAAGTTATCAGAGCGATTGAGAAATCTTGGCAATAAAATTGATTTCCCAAAAAAATATTTAAAAATATCTCTGTTTTGTCTTGAAAATAAAATTATATTCGATTAGAAATAAAACATTGTCTAAACTGTCAAAAATGTCTAAACACTTTATTATCAAAAAAAACAACATAAAATGTCTTGATTGTAAACTATTAATCCGAAATGCAAAATTCTATTTGCTTACATTATATACATTAACTTGAAAAAACTTCCAGTCAGAATAACATTTATAAACATAAATATGCAATTCAAATCACAAGTTTGTTTTAAAATCTCACGTCGGAAATATTATAAAAAGGATTTATTACTTGTTTTAGCACCTTGAATAATGAATAATGTTTATGTTTTCAGTTTTATATAATATAGTAGTCTCATAATACATATAAAAATTGGAAAATTATACGATAAATATTAACATAAATATAACATTCTACATACTTCAAACGAAATAATAAAGAATTTATAATATGTATTGCTTGGTACTTTAATACTTTTATTATTCCGTTCTCATATTCTGTCGAGGTTGATATCATTCCACGACAATATTGAGCCAGAGATTAAAACATCCACAACATGCTGAAGTAAAATGAAATAATCAAAATAGATTTTAGCGAAGCAAGTTTCTCCGGGCAGTGAAGCGGCACAGGGAACCAATTTCTGAGCCGATGCGAACCGTTTTGATGGAAATAGCTTTATTTCAATCTGCATTTTCTTGCTGATTTATCAACTTTCATACAGAACAATATCTGTCTTGAAAGACATTCTACAAAGACAGAACTTTAGATGCGTCGACACATTAAATTATTATTAAACTTATCCTACAAAATTACTGTATATACCTACTAACTTTACAAAGTCTACATTTTGACACGTATATAAACATTGGTGCTCGCTAATAGTTCTGCCATGTAATGGCAGAACTAAAATCTAAGAATCCTAATAACTATGTATAGTTATTAGGATTCTTTAGAAATTATGAAAGTTATAACAATTGATGGTTGTTATTTGTCATACGACAACCTGTTGCATTTTATGTGCAATTTGAATCTTTTGCAATATTTCAAATACACGAAATCAAGTAAACAAGAATTCTTTTCAGCCTCTTTTCGGATTAACTAATGGTCTGCACGTGACTTGATACGCCTTATTGAAAAAAAATTGGTGTCTTATAAATTAAGCCAGTAGCGTAAATTATTCAACCAAAAGTTTCACTTTCATTTGAATACAGCAAGACTTCGTATTTTTACTTGTGCACACAAGTAAAAAGGTTTATTTTTTACTTTATAAAAGCACTAATCTCTGAAACTACAAGTCATGTAACTAAAAATAATACTTACGATGTTCCTTCCATGCATTGAGGATCGTAATCTTAAATTAATAGGTTGAGTAATTTTTCACTTCAATCCTTACGATTAATATGCGAAGGTGAATTAAAAAAAAATAATAATAAATAGCCTATCCGGCTATTTTTGCTATTTTTCCTCGGTTTCAGACATTGTTGAAAATTAACTTTTGTATTTCACCTATAATTTTAAAATTTCTCAAACTGGTAACCGAGGCTTTTTAAGCACGACAATAAAAGATTTCACTTAGTAGATACATTCTCTAATAATTTATGAAAGACATCAAACTTCAATAACTTTTTAAAATGTATAAATTCTTGGCCTGAATAATATATAAACCACAACTTTATAAATAAAAATGTTTAAACAGCATTCAGCGAGCTTTCTAGTTTTAAAGTTAAAAAGCGTCCTCAAGCGGAACTTGGATTTAACTCTAACCTCCGCTGATCCGATACCACGCATTTATTCGAGATGTTTTAAAAAAATATTAAGGTAACAATTTCAGTAATGGAAAGAAAAGAAATGAAATCTACTACATTTCGTTACAGCATTTAATAAGATTTAAATTACATTTGGCCTTGATTCTAAATATATTGTGTAACTAAAATCGTTTTTGACTAAATTATAAAGTCATAAATGAAACAGCCCGGAGATATTATCACTAGTAAATAAAAATTATAATTATTAATAATAATATTTTTTTTGTAAATAATGATCCTATCAGCTATAAAAATAACTTTTCTGATTTCTAAGGACAAATATGAAAATAAATTCATATAAAATTCGTATTTTCAATCTTCATTAAAAGAAAACAATAAGTATAGAATATTTTGATTTTATTTTTATAGCTGAATTTAATTTATATTTCTGTTTCTTGTGAATTCATATAACAATTGATTATTTAGTATCTGAACTAAATTTAATCTCATCGCTCACCTGGTCTTACGGTTTTGTTTCGTAAGTATCTTGAACATGCCACTTAAATGCGGTGCGGTGGAATTACTTTTATTAATATTTGACATATAATTAAATAAAAGGATGTTATATAATTAATAAGCTTTATTCCTTTATTCTAATTGTACACAATGGATTTAATTGATGACAAAATTACATTTCTTAAAGTCGCTTTTTGCACTATAAAACTATGACCTTATGTTATAATTCTATACCTTTATATCTCTCTCTCTCTCTTCATTCGTGCCAGTTGAAAAAACTTACTCTAGCAAAGCCCTATCCCTTTAAATAATATAACCTAAGTGAAAAGCAAAATCCCCGAGACGAGCAACTACCCAGTTTAATTACTGTTAATTTAATTAGATGTTATAGTTAACAGTTTTAGAAATGCTTCTCAGCTGTTTAATTTACGTCGACTCACACGTCTCCCTAAGGGATGAAATAAATGTGACTCGAGGTAGCGATACTAATTATACCGTAGGTAGCCAAGATCTCTAGTTGCGTTCGTACTTAATCTTGTGAGCGTGTTACGGCTAGTTACGGTTGCAATCTCGATAAATGTATTTAGTTTTACTATTTATTACCGTTTTATAATTATTTTAGCAAGATCTTTGTATACTAAATGTTTGTAAAGTTTATAAAGTTTTTGGCAATTGACGTAGTACATACTGTTAATGTGTTCATTCTGTTCGTAAAAAATTTTAAAAGGTACTACCAAAAAAGGAAAAATAACGTCCCAGTTAGATAACTGTATGGCGTATCCAATCCGATATAAAATGTTCAAAGACAAAGCTTAGTTTAACGAGGCTTTCAGTGGCGTCAGTTGATAATTACAAAGACTGAATGACAAGTATATTACGCTATTTTTTAAAATCATGCTGGTATTGTTCTGTAATGTAACAAAAAATATTTTTAACAATTACTTTTTTATATTTAAACTTCCGTGAACCATTACTATTATATTTATATTTACCCGGCTGTAATCACGCAGAATTAAATCTGCGCAGTTCACGCCGCGAGTCCGCCACGCTTAGAGCTCATGAATAAGAACCCCGACTGGGTTCGAAAATAGTCGGGCACATTGCGATTTAATTCTGCGTGAATTCAGACGGATAAATAAAAATATAACAATTACTTTGTAGATTTTTTATCATTTGCGTAGACATTACAAAAAGGTAAAATGTTTGAAAATTATCTAAATCTCTGTGTTTTTACTACTTACAGTTAGGACTAATTAAATATTTATAATATTTAAATAGTGTTTAATTGTTGAAAAATATTTTATTAAGATGACCTTATAAACCTGTATATGTATAAAAAAGAGCGAAAAAACATAATGTTATTTGTATAAACATATTTCATTAATTAAATATATTTTTTACATAGTTATCATCATCATTACGGGTCATGTGGCGCGGCTTCCCACACGGATTTCCGAAACCAGAGTAAATTTTAAGAATGCTACCGAATATAATTAATACAAATAAAAATTAAATAAAATTGAGATGTTAAAATCCATCCACGTTTTTTTCAATACTGTTCTTTTGAACATAGAAAAAATTATTGATGATTTCAATACAGTTTTCATAGCATGTGACCCTCTGTAGTCCTTAATAAGGTAAGCCATTCACGAAAAAGTTACCGTAAAGTATAATTTAAAAAAAATCTGTAATTTTGAATTACTATTTATATTCATTAATTTCTGATATATAATAATGATAAACAAAGATCATCCAGAAAATATGAACTGAGATGCCGTTCTCAGTACAAATGTGCTTTTATAATGTTTCTGCGTTCCATCTATGTCTTTCTGGAATGATAATATAAAATATTTTTAATTCAGCATTTCAAGTTCCGTTCAGATTGATTAGTCATTAAATTATGTATGTTGAGATATTTACTTTTAACTTTTTATATTCAATATTCATTCAGTGTTTTTCGGTGTATAATTACCATATTTATTTTAGTAAGAATATTGAAGAGTAGTGTACGTATTCGTACACTCCAAAATCAATGTTAAATAGACATAATGTTTGAAAAATGGTTACAATCCGTTTGCATCAAGTTTCAATGCAAACAAATAAAATTTTAGAAGTAGACTTAAATCGGATATACTTCTCTTATGAAACATACACACGGGGTTTATGCAAATTGCTTCTTTGTATTTTACAGAATTAAATATAGTAGAAATTAGTTTCCTGTCAGATATGTGCCCGGTAAGTCCACTTTATTTTATGCGCGCCATTTTTTTCGCATTATAATTTACCTATCTGTCTAATTTAGTTTATGTAATACTAAAAAATAACCTAAGTGAACAGGTTAAGTAGTTAAACTAATGCAGTGTGAAGTGTTTTACTTTAGACTTAATTTGAGTGAGATTAATATGGATATCTATTTTATTTTTTTTTATTTTAACTGAAAATGTGTGTTTTTACAAAAAATGTTTAATAATAAAAGAACATTACATTTATGATGTCCGTCTCTTCTGTGCTGTGGCCCACAACCCATAAGTATGGTATGCTCTTCCCGCTGCTATATAAATTTGAGTTCTTATTCAGGTACACATGCAGTCATTAAAAAATAAAAAAAAATCGTTTTTACATACATTATACATGATTCTCACATATATCATATATGAAACCAAATATATATTTAAAAAAAAAAACGTCCTAAAAGTATTGCAACAAAAGAGCCTTAAAACTTTTAACCAAAACTTTCTTCAAGTTAGTGGAATCGTATGTATATTCACTAACGCCCGAGGACAACTCAAGCACACAAAACTATTTTAACAAGCACATTAAGTGTTCCTTATATATGTGCTAAATTTATGGTAAATATTAGAAGGAATATAAATTTATGAATGCATTTTGAACTCTAGTTTCTCGGAAACGATGTCAAATGTTAAATTTGTCCATAAATTGTTTGTCGTTATTAAAATACTATATTCAAATTATATTAACACATTGATACAGAGTACTAGAATGTAGTTACAGAGTTTCCTGTCGTATTTTTTTGTTTTGTAGGATTTAAAATTTACTACCGTGCAACTAGGACTTGACGTGTTTGTCACTAATAATATATTTACCTATTTATAAAAATAAAAGTCAATTTCCTCATTCAAAGTGAAGTCATCAAAGTGAAAGCCATTCTTATGACTTAAAAATGGCTCCGCCGTTTTATCAGTATTTCCGAGTATTTGTAATTGTCAGGACATATTCACACAAAAAGTGAAAAATGTATAGTATTTTGTATGAAAATATTAATAGACGAAATGCGACGTTAGTGGACAGGCAATTTATAACCCAAATAATGGGAAAATAAAATTTCTTAGCTAAGCGGATTTTTTTATAAATTACAT
The DNA here is from genome assembly GCA_963555665.1 of Dircenna loreta. NCBI lineage: Eukaryota > Metazoa > Arthropoda > Insecta > Lepidoptera > Nymphalidae > Dircenna > Dircenna loreta. The sequence goes on along the minus strand of OY743099.1, from coordinate 964,952 downwards.
CCGTTTCTATATAAGTAGCATATTTGTTTTATTTTTACATATTTTTTTCTGGTTGTATTTGATATTAATTTTATAATAAATACTCGCGCTTGTATTTTCACTAATATAAGATGAGAGTCAGAAAATAAAACCAATAGTAATAGTTCAGAAATAGCCGTGGAAATGTAAATTTATGATATTAGAACTTCAGCCGAGCTCTTTATGTAATTAGCTGCTATACTTTTTACAGGTCAATGTCCAACAAGGACATGATTTCATACATGGAATTTATGATTTAATATATTGTTTGCAAAACTGCTACTGGTTCACAATGAAACTTATTTAACCTATCCTTGGTTTTTCTTTTTTTTGTAGTTACGCTATCTTATAATTATTATTTCATTTTTTTTAATCATACATACGTCGCCACAAATTATTAATCATTCATTATTTTAATTGAATTGGGTCACTGATGAGTAACCTTCGCATTCCTTCTATCCTTACTCTCTAATATACCAAATCCCGTAAGAATTAAAGAAAGCGCCATCAAGTTACACTTAATATCAAACGTATAAAGATATTCGTCTACAGCTACTACTACAGCAAACTACATTATATTCGTCTACAGCAAACGGGAACTTAACATAACGTACGAACGAACATGGCTGTCGAATCATGTTGAGCTTCTCAATTTCATCAATTACATGAAGTAGAAGGATTTATGTAATCACTAAATTCCATTTCAGCAAGCTTATAAAACTGGAGGAGACAAAATATACTGTAGTGCAATGTTTATTGTAATCAGTGCATTATTGATCTCCGGTAATTAACGCAGAAAGAAGAGAAACGAAGAGAACGCCATGTAATTCCACCCTTACGTTTACCCATCTCCGTGACGTTGCGTTCACTTTTCTTGCATCCGCTTGTCTTAAACCTATGAAATAACCTTTATCTTAAACCTATGAAATAACCTTTACAACCACTAGAGCTTACCATTGAATTGCTGCTCCACTTTGTTTTTTAGAGTTTCATATTTATGAACCAGAAAGTAATCTACCTCACCAATCTGATTCATGTTTGTACTCCTACTTTTCCTACTTTTAGCGTTTGTGATAACATTAAATGTACTAGATAATAACGGGATAAGCCATTTTGTTTGGTAAAGTGTGCTTGGATCGAGTATTATAATAAGAATTTATATCACTGATCTTCTTTCAACTTATTGAATAAATATTATCCTATTATGTATATTTTCATCATGCCTATTTTTTTGTACATAAAAAATATGTATACAAATTGAATTTATGTAATTCAAATTCTAACTTATATCATAAATATATAAAATAAATAAGTGATTAAATCTCACCATTCTTAATATTACTTAGCAACAGATATTAATAAATAAAATATAGCAATAATTATAAATTAAACCAATGATGTAGAGCTGAGTAAAGTAATGTCTCGTCCACGTTAACCAAATGTAGAGAATTATCTGCCAGAAACCAACGGCAGCAGTTATTGAATGGTCTAAGTTACTTATATTCTTTTTCTAACTACTACTACTTTTTATTCAATCATAACTTTCGTGAAGAGTAGTTTCTAAAATTATAGAACCTATATTTGAATAGCAAGTACTAAAGTTACTTATAAAGTTCGATATTTAATAACATATTTTTAAAAAGTAAATAACATGGCAATAATATTTAATGTCATATAAATTTTCAATACGTGACACGGTAATCACCATTAAAATTTCAACATTGTATGTTTACTCTCTCTCTCTCTCACTCTCGTTGTCTCGCTCATACAGATAAATTGAGAACGAAATAGTCCCAGTAAAGCGGATATACTTCTCGCATGAAACAAACACTCGAGGTTTATGCAAATTGGGCTCCTTTGTATTTTACAGGATTAAAATATAGCGGGAATTAGTTCCGTGTCAGATATCAGACTAGCGGTCCACTTGATTTTATTGCTCTCTAAGTTAAGTATTACAAACTAATACTTTGTAGGAGAAAATAAAGAAATTAATATAATAATAATAATAATAATATGTTTTGCTGAATGAATCTGGAAATTCGTTCCAATTTTTTTGTTTCTGTCCAATTAAATTTGTGGATAATATTACAGTAATCAATCAAGTTATCTGACCCTGCTCCAATATGAATACTTGATATAGAGATTTTATATCTTATTAAACTATTTAGTTATTAGTCAATTATTAATGACTAAAACTAGTTCTAATATAAACATGAATAAATAAATATATGAGAAGTTTGTTTTTAAAAACGACGCATATTTATTTCCATGTTTTCTATTTACATATTTGCAAATAATTATATATATATTTTTTATCAAAATATATACAGAATTACGTTCGTTACACAACACAAATTTTCAGGACAAAGAACTTTCGTTTTTTAAGGTAATGGCTATAAAGTTATTTAAGGGTTCAATAACATTTTACAGCCAAAATTATGGGGTTTCCCCTAATCATATAATGAATAATTCTCGCCTCAATGGTGACTTGTTACAATTTCTCCTTAATATATAAAAAAATTTGAGAAGCATTTTAACTATAACTCGGCCGATAATCTCCAAATTTAATAAAATATGTTTTATAACGTCTTTTTTATACACCTGTTACTAAGTTAGTTAGATTTAAAAAAAGTTTATAAAAAAAATAATAACTAAACTCTAGAATTTTATTCGCTTATTTGACCAGGACTCTTCAGGTTGTTTGTAAGGTGTTGCTATTTTAATCTAGCGTCTAAGGTAGCGTAAATAAGGCATTACAAAGTGGCTTCTTTTATTCAATTATCCATGTTAGTGACATAATATATTCTTATCACGTTTTAATCTCATATACATTACTTACAATAAGGTACATTGAATATAATACACAGCTTAAATAAAATATAATTTTTCTTTACTAAATTGATGTCTTAAGGAACACGTTAAAATATGACGTTTAAATAAAAAAAAATATGAGATTTAAATTATAAACGAGTAAAATTTAATTTCTAAACATTAAAATAAAAGTGAACAGTTTAAAAAATACATAGTAGTTACTCTAAAAGAGGGTCTATTGCAGCCAAGTTAGGTCCAGTGCTTGGATGTTTTTCGTTTTGTTTGCGGCTCTTGTTTACATTTAGCTTCAGTAACAAACAACCCTAGTCTGTGATTCGAATGTGAACGTATGTACATAAGAAATTACTACAGAAAATCTAGTTGACTTAAAAAAAATAGTTTTAATAATAAAGTTATACTATAGTTCTATAAAGAAAACTAAATCCTTTATTAGTTAATTTCCACGTCTGTCAGGAGCCATCATAGTCTGCCAAGTTTACATTACAAAAAAAATGGAATAATTATTATATCCATTATTATTGGTTAATAAATGAGGAAATTATTTGTAATTGTTTTATGTGTTGTTTATAAGCTTTAATTACATAGCCATCGTTGAATACTTATTGGCAATTCAAAATATTGCAAAGCAGGCTTTTCTCAAATAAAATCTTAATATTTAACTTAAATACACCTAAGAGATCCCTGTTATATAAAATAGAACGAAAATATTGTAGTGCCTTGAAAAAAGTAACTGCATGTTCAAGGAGTAATTCAATTAAATAGTTAAGGATTTTTCGCAAAACGATTTTATCCACGTATCTTCTTTAGCACATAAGCTTTGCTATAAAAGGAAAATTTAATTGAATTAGATTAAGTGAATAAGCTTTTGGGAATTGAGCCAAAACATAAATTAAATAATTATAATAATAAAATATTTAAAAATATTGTTTAAGCTCACAGAAGAAAATATCCTAGGTAGCTAAATAGGTTCCAAAACCTATCGGCGACATTCTGTCTAGTTCAGTAAAGACATTTTATTGATAATAAAATACGACACAGTAGGAACTACTTAATTATGTTGAGTACTATTGATTAAGTTTCATGTCACTCACATGAGCTCGTTAGTGGCTAATAGTTTTTTTATAGAGGCAGTTAATACTATTTTTTATATCATACGTTCAAATTTGTATATTTCAAATACTTCTTTAAACAGATTGTATTAGATTCACTGAATGTTTTTAATATGTAAAATAAGTACAAACAGACCATTATTTATTAATTTTAATTTCTTATAAAATAATAGTATTTTTTAAAGATGTAACATGGAAATAATAAGATTTTAATCATTTTTTATTTTATATAAAACTTAATGAATATGTACAGAAATAGGTGGAGGAAATCTAAAATGTTTTGTACACTAAACATTATATACATGTAAAACTGTGGAACGGAAGAATACTTTTGCAGGTACTCCAAGTCAAATATATCAAGATTGTATTAGAATTGGAGAGCTTCTGGCATTTTTCGTACTAAATCCAAACCTCCCCCAGTTAGTGTTCGCGAATGAATGGTGACGCATTTTTCAAACTAACTTCTCTCTGCTGTGGTCTCAATAATAATTTATGAATTCAACTCTAAATGAGAAAAAGTGTTAAGAATAATAGCACTAAAGAGATTTGGCATTACGACTACGACTGAAATTGTGACTAATACGACTCATCTCTGTAGTATATTTTAATATATTATTTATACATAAGTGTAAATTTACTAGAATCAATCCTCTAAATTATGTACTATTTTGTATTTCTAGATAAATATTTTAAGCTATAATTGAGTGATCAGTAATTGAGCAATACTGGCAATGATGTTGTGGTTTCAAACTATTGAAAACTTCTTGACATTCCATGGATTTACCGTGCGGGTGCCGGGTCCATCGCGTTGCAGGGACAGTGCAAACAGCTCCCGGGACTTGCCACCCAGGTGTAGGTTTAAGGGGCCCCTTTAAAATACGCATTCACGTTCTCCCCCATTGTTTGCGCTCCTCTCCCTACCTAAGCAAATTTGGAATGAACCTACCAATGCCGCCTTTGAAGTACGTTCTAGAAATGTACTGATGATAGTTCTAGAGAGGCCAATAAAGAGATTTTACTGTCATACCTCTCGCTCCCACTGCTATCGTGTACAAATTACCTATTCCTGGTCAGTTCATTGGTCAGTTCGTAATACTTGTTTACTTTAATTGTGTGATCTTTTGGGATGTTAGTTTCCCATGAAACAGTAAGCTCCACAAGTATCACGCGCTTTAACTATCTAGAGTACAAGAATATGTTCGGTCTGGATGACGAGACAACAATATCCTCAGGAATTTTATACTGTTGCTCATACGTATCCATTATCATAGTGCAATCGCGAGCCGCCTCCAAGATAGAGTGAGGCTTTTGTTTTGTTTTTTTAGACGGGCCTTCTTTAATGAACTCTATGAATCTTTTGGTGGTTGTTATACCCTTTTGCGCTCTAGCTACTGAAAAACTAACCGCTTCAAGTATGATTTCCAATACTTTATCATGGCGCCGCGAGTATCGACCTTTTTCCAATAGCACCCTACACCCTACCAACAAGTGTTTAGCCGTTCCTACTGCCTCCCCACAGATATTGCAAGACTTTTCGGTAGCTTTACCCCATCTTACTAAATTACTTTGATCTGGGAGAGTCATTTGGAATGCATTTAGATAGAATTTTAATAAGGCTGGAGACCAGTCATGAAGTAAGGTGCGCCATCTCATGCTAATGGAATACAATGCTTATGGTCACTCATTTTGAATTTCTAGATTCATCGCTGCACTCGATATCGTTTTCATCTTGCCGAACAAAGGATTTTGTTAAGTCTATATCCCGAACTTTCCCGCTAGATCCTAACCCTACTTTATTTGTTTGAGCACCTATCATGAATTGTTTATGGAATTGAAGTCGTGACTCCAGCTCTGATGCATTTTTATCTTTTGGAAGAGAGGTTACAAAAGATATTATCATGAGATTTTTCGATGATATGTCTTTTGGTAACTCTTAGGTTTTTTTGGAGGACTATTTATTTTTGGAGGCTTGTTAAATGATTTCTCTGATTTTTCTCACAAAAAAATATAAAACGCCACGAGGATACAAATTATATATATAAAATATATTATATAAAATTTTCTCAGAAATAATATTTTTGAAAAATAAGAACTGTAACAATAATAATAGCAATTAATTTTAATGCTCAAAACCACACAACAAAGTACTCCAAGTAAGCGATTTCAACGCAAACATGTTTAGACGTCAGATTTATGTTTCTGATCCATCTGCTTTGCCACTCGCGGAATATTGCAGACGGACTTGAAAAATAATATAGGCGAAGAGATAAGGTTTTCGTGTGCTTCAAAAGAAACGTTAATATTGACTTTCATCTTATGCTTTGCAATAATATTATGTAATATTGTGGTTTACAAAGGTACGATCCTATGAAATAATAAGTATCTCATAACTAAACACATATATTCATGAATGTTTAAATTTTATTTCCTTAAAAAAGAAGGTGTGTAAGCCTAATTATCAAGCCAACTTTAGTGCAAAATATTATACTAAATGTCTTAACTTATTATAATGTTGATCTTAAACAATTAATTCGAAATGCAAAATGCTTTACCGTAATTGAAAGTGCAGTAACCCTTAAAAAACTTGCCACAATAATAACATTTTTAAACAAAAAAAACAATTAAATAAAAATCTCAAGTTTGTTTTACATCCTCGCGTCCCTAACATTACAAAAACTTTTCATAATTAGTTTTAGCATTTAGACCAATGTATCCTGCCTATATTATAATATTTTATTTAATAGAGTATTTTAATAAAACAAATCAAAATAATCCGATCATATAAAAAATACAAAAATTAGTCTGCTATCCTACTTTATCGTCAAAAACATGTATTATTTGGTACTTTAATACTTTTATTATTTCGTTCCTATATTCTGTTTATACATGACAATATTGAGCCAGAGATTAAAAGAACTACAACATGCCGAACTAAAATGAAATAATAAAAATAGGTTCTAGCGTAGCAAGTTTCTCCGGGCAGTGAAGCGGCACAGAGAATCAATTTCTGAGCCGATGCGAAACGTTTTCTTGGAAATAGCTTTATTTCAATCTGCATTTTCTTGCTGATTTACCAACTTTCATACAGAACAAAAACTTCCTTAAGAGACATTCTACAAAGACAGAACTTTAGATGAGTCGACACATTAAATTATTATTAAACTTATCTTATAGGATTGGGATTTCAGAATTACTGTATACTAACTTTACAAAGTCTACATTTTCTGCGGCACATGTATATAAACATTAGTGCTGGCTAATAATTCTGCCATTACATAATTATTAGGATTCTTTAGAATATGAATTTAACAATCGATGGTTCATTAACTTTTCTTTCATACGAATTCAAAGAACTTCGAATATCTTTATAATTTATGAATTCTTAGAAGACGGTTGCATTTTATGTGCAATTTGTATCTTTTGTAATATTTAAAATATACGAAATCTTTTAAACAAGAACTATTTTCAGACTCTTCTCGGTTCAACCAATGGTCTTAACGTGACTTGAATCAATAAATTGATAAATCTGGATTCCTTGTTAAATTAGGTTTGTAGCGCAAATTATTCTTAGTTGATATTCAACAAGTAGGTACAAAAAATGATTTTTATGTAAATGGAAGCAAGAGTTCGTTTTCTCAATTTTATATAGGAAATGTTTTTTTTTTTTACTTAAGCATGTTAATCTCTGAAACTATAATTCATGTATGAAAAAATAATAGTTGCGATACCACGTCTATTGAGGATACAAATAGTTTTAGACTTCTATCTGAACAACAAGTATCAAAAACTGAAAATAATAGCCGGATAATGCTATTTTTCCCAGGTTACATCAGTGTGTTTAAATTGAACTTCTGTAGTTCATTAAGCCACGGTACTAAAATAAATCACATAGTAGATAAATTCTCTAAGAAGTAATGACAGTATGACAATAACTTTTTTAAATTATAAATTATTTGCCTAAATTAAAAATATACATCACAACTTTATAAAAAAATCTTGAAACAACATTCAGTGAGGCATCTAGTTTGTAATGTGAATGTGTATTTGGAACTATTACTTCTTAATTAGGGCCATTGTTAGTATTATTCTGATTATTGGCAATTTGTTATCATTTAATGCTACTGATTGATAATAGTTACAAAACGCGACTTTGCTTGCTCCAGACAAATCTTGTGTGTATAGATTGAACATAGATAAATCACACGTGTGGTATGATGTGGACTTGCTTTTAAATCGACGGGCCCCGAGTTTGATTTTCGGCTGAGTACCACTGTGGTTTTTGGTCCGAGTATAGTCGACTACAAAAAAACCAGAATAAAAGCTACATATCAATGGAATATTTCTATGATATTATGTAACGGTCACATAGCAAAAGAGATTGTGCCAAAGATATTGGGCTATAAGATGAATATTTTGTAAATGCCAATTCAATCTACGTGAATATTAATTAGAATTACTGTTACTAATATTTAATATACATATATTGTTAAATAAAAGGATGTTATATGATTCATAGGATTCATTAACTTTTGCTCATTGAGCTTAATGGATTTCAATGAGTAAATAATTAATTCTTCACTATTAAACTATGACCTTAATTTATAATGCTGTACGTCCCTCTCTCCATTCGTGCCAGTTGAAGAAAACTTTCTCTAGTAATAACTTAAACGTCCAAGCGAATACGTTCTAGTATTCAAAAAAGAAGGTAACAATGTAATAAAATTTTGACAATTTGAATTTATTGGTCTTTCAAATAATTTACTTTCAATAATTTAAATTATTTTATTTTTTACGTTAAATATTATATGTTTTATTGTCTGATATTAGTATTGTTTGTGACTTGAAGGTCCAAACGTTGGCTGCTTCTAAATCTCTTAGACAAAAAAGGCTAGGTTAGCCGAGTTTCAGCTTGTTTTGACAGTTTTGGTAAGATCTTTACATCAGAATTGATAAAGTAACCTGAAGGTATACTGATGGATGAATAGTACTGGATCTTCTAGACGTATAGAACTAGGCGCTTCGAGTTTAGATTTGTTTTGTTGCTTTTGATAAGATCTTTCCATCAGACTTGATGGAGTGACCTGAATTGGACCTCCTAGACGGATTGGGCTAGTAAGGCCGAGTTTAGGTTTGTTTTGTTATGTTAGACGTCGGACTTGAGGGAGTGACCTGAGACTATTGACAAGTGTAAAGCCGCTGATATGTGTTAATAAAATACATCACATAAAATTTATAATTTTCTAAACCCGTCCCTCGTCACAATTTTTGCATCCTTGCCTGGATATATCACATCAAAAACCTAGCCCCTTGAAAATAATAGATATTCTTTAAAGAATAATTTCTTTAAACAACGAAATTTTTGTAAATTAATAAATATCTGATTAATTATAAAATAATAATTACGATTTTTTTTATGAAACGAATACGTTTTTCGTTTACGTATTCCTATTCGAAACGAATACGTTTTTCGTTTACGTATTCCTACTCGAAACGAATACATTTTTCATTTACGTACTCTTGTAGGAAACGAATACGTTTTTCGTTTAAAAAAACAAATCTAAACCCCATCCATCATACCTTCAGGTCACTCCATCAAGTCCGATGGTAAGATCTTATCAAAACTAATAAGATGACCTCAAGGTCACTAGATCAAGTCTGACGGTAAGATCTTATCAAAACTTACAAAAGAAGCCTAAACTCGGAGCACCTTACTCTATTCGTTTAGGATATTCAGTAGCTACTGGATACTTCTATCCATCAGAATATCAATATCTATATATTTACAAAAAAAATATTCATTATTTATCTAACATAGTCGACAATATAGAATATTGTGTGAGCCGTAAAGTATCAAGTTAGGTTCTATAAAATATTTTGTATTCGTACGGCGATCTTTATCATCAGACATTTTGCCTAAAAGAGGTAAAGGGCCACTCACGACAACGGTCTTAGACCGACTCAGGTGGTGTTTCAATTTTAGAAATATTGGTAATAAAGAATCAATAAAAACGCAAGTAAAATAAACCTTATTACCGTATACAAAGATTCATGTGTCAACTACAAAGACGTGAATAAAATATTTTTATTTATGTCATCTAATTATTTTTTAAGTATTGATAATTATTTTTTTGGTAGGATTGTAGTTGAGTGTGACTTCTTACCCAAGGTATTTTTTTTATTTTCAAATATATGGTAGCCTATACAAGAAAAATGTACCAAAACTACGCCTGAAATCGTAAAATAAGAATGACAACATGATGGAAAATCGTTTTATTTATATTAAAAACATTTTAAGATTTTTTTTAAGGAATTAAAAGTAAACAGCACACATTATATTTGCTGTTAGTATAGTTTTTATTACGTAAATTTTTGATGAATTTCTGCGAAACTGTAAATGCACCCTTAATGTAATTAGATTCTACAGTATACAAAGACGACGATGCTCAGCTGCTAGTTTACGTCGGCTGACCCGTCTCCCGAAGGAATAGGATGAATGTGACGCGAGGTAGCGATACTAATTATACCGTAGGTAGCCAAGCTCTCTAGTTGCGTTCATACTTAATCTTGTGAGCGCGTTGCGGCTGCCATCTTAATAAATGTATTTAATTTTTCTATTTATTGCCGTTTTAAAATCCTAATGATTTTTTTTGTGTGCATACAATTTATACATTTTTATATATCATAATAAATATATCATGATCTTCGTAAAAATATAAAATAAAGGCAAAATTTTCTTATAAAATAATTACATTACGTTTAAAAATAACGTACCATTAAGATATCAGTGTGGCGGAACCAAAAAAAAACGTATTAATATTAATTAATGTAATAATAATACAAAGCTTAGAAACCTAATGAAAAGTAGTTTACGTGCGTTTGAAAATGGGGTAAGTAATTTTCTGTTCCAATTCCTTTACAGTTCCTGTTATTGATTTTTATATATATATATAAATGTTTAGCAACGCAAGCTTAAACGTAAGGGTGGTTCCATTTTTTTAGTAAAATAAACTTTGCTTTGCGTGTGTCAGCAATGAGGTAATTTTAATTGAATTAATAACTATATATCATATTAAAACAATTTTATTTTCCAATATAAATAACAGTTAATAAATACTTATAAGGGTTATCACATTTACATGATATAAATTACTGACACAATACAATATAAAAATATAATACAGGACTTAACTTGCTATCACTAGTACCCCGTTCTTGGGTCAGTATTAGAATTAACCAAGACTACACAAATCTATCGCTTTTATACTTTATATATTCTTGATTTATTATCTACCCGACAAACGTCTATTCGAAACAATTTTAATATTTACTACATTTTAACAATAACCACTTAAAATGCTTTTAAAATATTTGTAATAGTTATTAATAAATTTGTAATGTTATTAATAAATCTTACCACATAAAAATAATCAATAGAACTTCTTTTTAAAATAATGTCAAAATATCTGCACTTTATTTATTATTTAAATTCACTTTATAATTATTATCACGTGTCTTACGTTTGACTTAATTTTTTGCTAGATTAATATAAAAATCACTGTTTAATGTTAATTTTAACGCTTAATGTGTAAAAATGTTTAAATAAAGAATAACATTGCATTGATGATGTTTCCTTACCAAAAGCTAGGATGTATTTTATTTCTTCCAAATTTCTTTTTCTTTCAAAAACATTTATTTTATTTAAGAGTGACAGGAAGTCCAAATTGTTTTGAAGCATTTTTATATCAAAATTATAAAAGTATGAAATAGATTACAGTTAATTTATGGACTTTTTTTTATAAGACGTTATCTAAGGATCACAACGTTTACGTATTCGTTCTTTGACAATAATTGTAATATGTATTTGGTACTATTAAAGTACGCAAGTAGTATCAAAGAGTGAAGACATTTTCAAGGCAATAGTAAATAAGCTTTTACTAAGTTGATACGCTTTAGCACCTACGACTACATTTCCACTTCCCATCAGGTGGAATGTAGTCAAGCGTCAACTTAGTGGAAGTGTAAAAGAAAAAAGTTCTTAAGCCTTCGTTTAAATGAAGAGGATGGCAGTATTTACAGTAAAACATTCAGGCAATTTATTAAATACTTTTATACACATGCTATGTTTTGGGTCGGGAAAATCGTAGGTTTATTTTCAAATAGCAATAGGATACCAAGTAGTTCTAGGTTATATAACATCAGCGGTTTTAAAATATTTTTTTAATTTTTAACAAAAATATACGTCTCAAATATGCACACAATGCTCCTAACTTTTGAAATAATGGATGATAAGTTTCATAAGATAATGTTCTTATTAAGGTTCATCAATCGATTACTTAATATAAAACGCAGTGACTGGAGTTAATTTGAATTGATTTAATGGCGGCATGTGGACAGAATAGTTTTTGGAGAGCATGGATAGTCCCATGGTAGCTTCTTTTAGTAGGCATGGAGCTGGTCACTTCTTCAATACGAAACTGTCAAGTTTTCTAGATTTATTATTGAGTGTGTGTTATAAAAGCTAAGTTGTAATTTGTACAAAATAAAGGTGAAGCGTAACAGTCTCAGTGTTATTTTCTTACTAAGCGGCAATATAAACCGTGTTACACCGAGTCTAAATGATGATGGCCCTCTTGCTCTGCCATTGCTGGCGTCGTCATATAGGTAGGCATATTTCAAACTTATACAACGTCAAACTCAAGTTGCACAGTTGTCAGTTTAAAATTATTTTTTTCACAAAACAAACAAGAAACTATATAAATACTCTCCAGCAGTGTTAATGTCGTAATATAATTTTATGTAGAACTTGAATAAGTACAAGTAATATGTGGACAAATATAACATTTGATACCATTTCCGAGGACCTAGAGTCCATATTGCATTCATAAATTCGTGTTCTAAATCTTTACCATTCATTTAAGTTCATATATAAGGTACACTTGCTAGTTAAACCAGTTTTGTGTACTTGAGTAATCCCCGGGCGTTTGTGAATATTTATACGTTTCAAATATCTTGAATAAAGTTTTTGTTAAAAGTTTTAATGCTAGTTTGTTGCATTTCTTTTAAAAAGACACGTTCTTGAAAAATATACATTTATTTCATTTATATTTATGTGAGAAAAGCATTTATCTATGTTTTTTGTATTTTTTTAAATAAAGCTATTATGTATAATAAATGATTTTATAATTTATTCAATAACAAATATATTCCTTAAAAAATTTTTTGGTTAAGGAGGAATATAATTCAATTGAAACCACTGTTAATAAACAGATGAACTAAATTATATCTTAATGACTGAATATGCACCAGAATATTTACGCAGACTAATGTGGCTGCGGGAAGAGCCTATGCACATAATATAAGGTCGCACCTAAGAACTTTCTTGCACTACAAGGAAACTTGTATTTAAGGCTTTACTTCGTACATTGTATAGACTAAGTGCAAGTTGGACTATAAAAACTTACTGACTCTTGTTTTTATGATATACTTTCGTCATCATGAGTGAGTTTTACTTATCAACTTATTAGGTAATAGTAGCACTATTTCATGAACACTATTATATTTTACTGTATAATAATAAATGCAATTGTAATAAAACGTAAAATGAAACTTTACATGTACATTTCATTTAAATAATAAACTTTTAAACAAGTTGAAGAGTAAAACAAGTCGGTTTATACTATTTAAGACTATTCTTAAGCACTGCAAAATAAATAATAAAGGTTCGCGTAACGGTCCGTAAGTCAGGAAAGTTGGAAAGTAAATGGTATTAGCATCGTCTAATCACTGCCAAGGGAGCCCTTCGTCTGAAGCGTTGAACTTGAGTACCAACGTTACAGAACGGCTAGCGTACACTTCTTTCTAGCCGCTTCTTTTAATGTAAAGCATTCAAAACGCCTTACAAAGTTAAGGCGTTTTAAAACGTCTTCTAGCAGGTAAATTTATGTATTTCTCTTTTCGTACAACATTCCTTAAAACTTCGCAAACCATTAGATATAAGATATTATATTGTAAAATTTTTAAAAGTGTCAACCAGCTGTATATTATTATTATTGTATATTGTATTTTATGTGCCTTGTTGTCACTAAAATGTAAAAGAAGACTCCAGAATTAAGATATAACATTCGAAATAAATATACTTATGTATGAAATGAATATAAATATTTCGAAATAAATATTTAAAGTTTTAAAAAAGTCTTTCTTTTTTCATAAAAGTAAACGTCATTAAATAATATCCTAATGTTGTCATAGTATATTTTCCTTTGTTAGTTTCCTATTTAATATAATAATATACTATAGAATAGTAATAAACGACGGAATCTGATAAGATGACGAAGCGATCTAGTTACTAATAATAAAAAGACAAGACAACTATGTTCATCTTTCTCTTGTGAAGCCGTAAGTATAGGTAATAAGAATTGTTGAATAACATTATTTTAAGCAAAAAAGAACGATAACCTTTAAAGAAACCCTATTCCCAGCAATCAATTTCCAAGAAACTAAAACTTTTTTTGAATAATGGGTCCTTGATGGGAAAGGGGGCTGAAAGAGAGACAATTTTTTAAATGACGTTGCTGTCTGGATTATTTAGAGACTGTCGAATCGTTCAAAATCTTTAGGCCGAGGAAATAAGACCACCGTTTGGGAATAACTTCTTGAATTCCATACGTGGGTCCTTATTACTCATGTGAAGTTTGTATTGAATTATAGGAGAAATTTCAAGCTTAATTTTATTAACTGAGTTTGTTATTAATTTTATTAATTTACATATAAAATTTACTGATAAAAAAATAGGTTTCATCACGCAATATTTCAAAAGTAAGTACATTACTATTTCGTAAGTTTGAAAAGGGCACATTTTAAGACGTTTTTGCTCACACTGAATGAAAACACCAAATATTTAATGAATGGTTGCGAAAATTTGTATCCGAGTTCCGCTTTTTGTAGTACCATAGGAAGTAACCTGAAATAAAATAAATTACGTAAAAACAATCAGGCTGTCATTGCCATGAAGCCTTTATTTATTAACGGGTAAAGCGGCTGTAAAATAACAGGATGGTAATGGCTCTCTAACAAATAACTTAATTAATAATTTATTGTTTGAAAATTGATATAAACATTTTTAGCCATTTTGAACTTACTGGCTATGTTAAACTTGTTAAACTTACGCGATACCAATTGAGCTACCGTATCTCTTAGGTGAGTCTCTCAGTGAATTCAGCATTCTATATATATTTTTATTTTATTATATTCACTTTTAAATAGTCACCATAAAATAAACATAATATAAAATTAGATATTTACTTTTATTTAAATTGTTATATCAAAGAATGCAAACTTGAAGATATTTTCGATTGTATATAATATAATTTAAACTGGTTTCGGATATTCTTCTGGAAGAACACATGACCCGGAAAAAATTGACTATCTCAAAAATATATAAAATCATTTAATATAAGTAACATTTTGCTTTTGTGCTCTTTTTTAAACCTGTTACTTTGTTATTTACAGGATTATCATTGTAAAAGTATTTTGTTCGGAATTTGAATTTACTACGTATTAATTAAATGGAATAATATTATAGCACTGCATGTGATAATTAATAAACGGCCGGTCGCAATAAATAATAATAGTAAATTAAAAATACAACTGATTTTAATTAACATTTATAAAAAGAAAGTATTCACCCTACTAAACGTTAGTAACGTAAGTTTAAAAAAGTGTTGGTATAAAATTAATAACATAATATTTTTATTTCACCTTATTATTTAAGATAAAAAAAAATCAATAAAAGGAATAATGTATCAATATTGTTATATAACATAAGAATACAGACACGATTTATAAAAATAACGTACGACACTCGTCATTGGATTTCCGCAATTATTCAACTCTAAAATCCTCGTTAAACTAAGCTTTGTATGTGAACATTTTCTATTGGATTGGATAGTCCAAATAGTTATCTAACTGGTACGTTATTTTCCAAACGTAATGCAATCATACTTTTACGCATCTTTTATATATATATTTTTGGCTTTGTTTTATATTTTTACAAACAATTAAAATTGAGCACATAAGGTTAAATTGTTATTATTATTAAAGTAATAAATAGCCAAAGAAACTGTATTTATTGGGTTAGTTAGTTAGTTAGTCTGGCTTCTTTGCTTCACAATCGTTCTTTTCCTTTGAAAGACGAGTCAGCTTACGCAGATCTAGCATCTGATTATCGTCGTCCTTGTATACTGTAAAAAATATGAATTTTAACAGTAAATAATCTGTATAGTTGCTCGTCTCGTGGATGTTTCACATAGATTCTGATCTGATCTGATCTTTCACGTAGATTTTATAATTTATAAAGAAAACATTTTGTTGTTTAGCTATAAATATTAACGTTACCTTTGTGTTTATTTATTATTGTTTTTAGTGCGGTAATAAATAGGGCATAGAATTGTGTTTAGAAGCTTAGCTGAAAATCCCCAATAAAGTACGAGAAATATGTTGTAAAGGCGTACTGGACACGGATGCTGCTTCGATGAGAGAGATAAGATGGTGCTCAAAACGTGACGATAAAAAAAACGTATTAATTTTACACCACCTTTCACCTTTGTGGTTAAAGTATAGATATATCACATTTCCTATGTATGTTCTTAAATGTAAAAAGCATTAACGATAAAAGAACAATGTTTTTATTGCAAATTATGTAAGTATACATAAGTAAGAGTACTGAAAATTTAAATACTGTCAATCTAAAACCAGACCTTATTTTTAACAAAATTGTACAACTTTTTTTTTGTTGCGCAAATCAAGTAAATGATTTTTTTTTCCCTTAATGAAAATAGTACTGACAAATCAAAAAATGCTTTATGGACAAATATTTTACGTCTGTTATCAAAAATAATTCGTCAATAGATATTTTTTTTTTCTAATTGTTTAGAAGATTCATAGAATTGTTCAAAACTTCTAATGGATGAAATGAAATTTCAGAAGCTAAATATATCTTTCATCTCAATGATGATCAAAACAACTTTGAATATTGACGAATTCGTTTTATTCGTAAGTTATTGCTAAAAAAAGTTTTTAACTTCTTTCTTTTTCTTCGAAATCCATTAAACAGAACGAATAATACTAAATAAAAAAGCAGATTTTTCATTTTATTTCATTGAATTGAATTTCATTAAATATCAAATATTATTTAAAGTAATCCTACTTAGTATGTATTTGATACTAGTGTCATATATAATACACAAGTCGCCTCAAGCCTCCTCTCCAATTATGTAAACACAACCCTGCTCTTCTGCTCCGTGGAATTTACATTAAACCATACAATTTCATCTTATATGTGCAGGTTTTTTCTAATTGTTGTCTATACCGACTTCACTCGCACTATATAACGGTAGTACCATTCGTAGATCAAATCAAAGTCCCGTCAACTCCAAAGCAACTCTATAATCATATTTATCTAATCTAAACACTCAAGTTTTTTATGAAACAAGAATTGTGACTTTTCATAGCCATGTTCGATCAGTAAGTATTATTAAATAATAGCAGTTTGCCAATAATCGGATTTACATAAACATCAAAATAAAGGTTAATTGGTTCATTACGTAACAAGATGTGGAATAATATCTAACGTGTGTTCGACGAATAGTATCTAAACCATGAGACTTAGCGAGCGATGAGACAAAATTTGGTACGCTCTTTTTAGTAAATAATAAATTGGTTTATGATATTACAACAAAATGAATCAGATATTCAATGCAGAATATAAATTGAATGAATTTATTCTATAATGATTATTTTCTTTCAACGTAGATTGAAAATACGAACTTTATAATAATTCCTTTCATATTTGATCGAAGAAGTCTGAGAAGTTGTTTGATAGCTAATAGGATCACAATTCATGAGGAATTTATCAATATGAATTATTATAAAATAACATGAGTTTATATTTGTATTTGATAGTATGTTCGGATAGTTTAATTTATAACAATATTTGTTACTCACAAACGATCCTAGGAATAAATTGACGAAACGAATAAATAAAAACAATATTTTTAAAAGAAACCCCTAAATTAATTTTCAACTCCTTATTATCATTAAACAAGTATATAATGCAAGCAGTTTTAATAACCAGTTTTATTAATTATAGTGTTATTATAATATTTTTTCCATACGTCTCGAATAAACGCATAGTATCGAATCGACGTAGGTTAGAGTTAAACCCAAGTTCCACTTTAAGACGTCTTTTAACTTTAAAACTATACATCTCTCAGAATACTTGCTAATAGGTTTTCAATCATAAAGTTGTAGTTTATTTGCGATTCAGACAAAGAATTTATATATTTTAAAAATATTATTTCACTCATTAATTGTTAGTAAATGTTAAATACATAACTATGTAATTTTAATTATTACCGTGATTCAATGAATAAAGTTATAAGACATTTTGTAAATTCTAATTATTGCTTGACACTTTTTCTGCTTGAACTAGAGAAATTAATTCCAATACTAATGATGTAACGCGGAATAAAAATTTAAATCATCCATAGGTTATTGTATTTATACTTTTTATAAATAATAATAGTTTCAGACGTTAAGATTTTAAACAAAATAAAAGTTAGTAGTACTGCATAGAATTTTTTTTTACCTTCTTATTGCATATCAAGTATGAATAATTTATGCTACAAATTTATTTGACAATTAATTTATAATTAATATGCTATTATTATTACTGCAATAAACTCATTTATCATAACTTTTTTATATTTTTTTTATGACAAATGCATTTATTGCAATATTTTTCTGTGAGAGCAGTTGTAAAGTTGGAAAGTTCTATAAATAATTAAATAGGAGAAATGCAGACAGTGAATTCTAAATTCACTTAACACTGTCATAAATACATAGCTAACAACTAATATTTCCTTTAAATGTCTATAACTTTAATATCTAATTAAATAAAAGGTTGACTTTTGTTCCTGAAGCCTAAATTTGCATTTTCACGTTTAAATACGAATTTACTTTAGATTTTATTTATTTTATTCTTATTTTATATTAGTTGTAAAAATACTATTGAATAAAAGTTTCCTAAAAGAAATAATATATAACTACAATACTTGTCATGGGACAGGGGTAAAAAATAAAATAGGAGTATACAAGTCAATTAAATAAAACTAAAGAATATACAAGTTAATTAAATAATACTTCTCACTCATATTTTGTTTTATTGATTATTTTTAATATTTGAATTGTCTTGCACTTACATATATAATATGCTTATTAAAACAGTTTTGTGTTTTGTAATCCCTGGGAATTTGTAAAATTTCAAAAGACACGAATAACTTGACGAAAGCTTTTGGTTGAATGTTTTAATGCTAGTTGGTTGTGACACTTTTAGAAATGTACGTTTTTGTATGTAAAAATAATGTAAGTATATCTTCCTATTGAAGATATTTTTTGATACTTTAAGATAATCTATATTACATACAATATATATCTATATAAATAAAGATAATATAAATAATAATCTGTACTTGTAATTTGTAATACGCTTATGTACTTAGCTTATATATCTAACTTATATATCTAACTTATATACTATGCTAATGTATTATATTGCTTATAGTGAACAAAGTTTATGTACTAAGCATACTTGTATGTTCTCAGCTAATGTTCTAGGTTTATGTTTTATGCGTATGTACTAAGCTAATATTCTGAGGTACTTAGCTTATAAACTAAGCTTATGTATATAGCTTATGAACTAAGCCTATGTTCTTTGTACTAAGATTAAGTACTTTGCTTATGTACTAAGCAAAGTACGTACAAAATAAAAGCATAACAAACACGTTCGGTTTTTTGCTATACTTGTATTCGTTCTGATGAAAAAAAAAATGGTTTTAATTTACATTGAATGATTAACATATAAATTATTTTCTACGTACATGGAAAATATTTATTGTAACACAAATCAATATCCTAAGTTTACATGTACGATACGTTGTGTAGTAGCGGTCAGCCGCAGTGCGCGCTTAGTTTCACGTTCCCCATTTTTATTTAGATCTACTAAATTGATGTGATGGCTTGTTTCGGAAAACTCACTAAGCTGACAAAATCATGTTTTATATTTCTATTAAAATATAGATCTAAACTTAACATGTAAATTTTATTCAAATAAAACATTTTAAACAAGTTGAAGAGTTAAGCAAAAACTGCTTTTTAATTGAATATGATGTTTAAGATGATTTCAAAGTACTGTAAAATAAATAGCAAATGTTCGTGTAACGGTAGGTAAGTCAGGAAAGTTTGAAAGTAAACTGTATTAGCATCGTCTAATCACTGCCAAGGGAGCCGTTCGTCTGAAGCGTTGAACTTGAGTACCAACGTTACAGAACGGCTACCGTACACTTCTTTCTAGATGCTTCTTTGAATGCAAATAAGCATTCAAAATGCCTTACAAAGTTAGAGTGCATTTTTAAAGTCCCTCCGAGCAGGTAAACTTTTGGATTTCTCTGTTTATACAATTGTACGCAAAACTTGGCAAAATATTTATACATAAGTTATTCTGTTTTACAGAATGTATAATAAATTAATTAATAACATTGTTAACCAGATTGTAAGGTTTCCATGTGCTTTATTGTCTTTTTAATGTAAAAGAGGACAGCAGCATATTTATACAAATAATAAAACTGTAGCAGAGTTCAATGCTGTACATTAGATAAAATTTTTAAAAAATCCCTGATTTTTTTCTGTTGGTCTGTTGTCCGGCTGTAGCGGAAAATCTACTTGACGGATTTGGATGACACTCTTTTTGTCATATAGCTATTAGTCCTTGGCAACAAATAGGCTATAATTTATTTTAAAGATGGAAATATCAGATTGAAATTTTTGTCGGTCTGTCTGTTATATTAAAATATATGTCTCCTTGCTATAGAGTATTTTGAATATCGGTTATGGAGTGAACAAATAAGTTTATCGAATTGATAAAAAGAATAAAAAATAATTATATATACACATATATTTATATTATTACTTTGTTAAGTTTTGGAAATCTAGTTTCCAGTAAAATATTTATTTTTTTAATAACGAAAGTTTTCTTTATGTGAAAGGGGGCGAAAAGAAGGGACCTATTTTAAATGACGGGCTATTTTAAATATGCAGAGGCGCTCGCGTCGTTCAACATCATTAGACCAGTGAAATAAGACCGCCGTCTCGGAATAACTTTTTGTATTCTATGCGTGGGTCCTAATTATTTATGTGAAGTTTGAAGTTACAGGTGAGATTTCAAGCTCAGTTCTATTATAAAGTTTATGTTTGATTTACAATGAAAGAGATAAAATGATTCATGTAAAATAACACAACGTAAAACTATATATGTAGGTGCCTTGATATTGTGTTATTAAATACGTATTGTTAAAATAATTATTATAAAAGATAAAATACTTGAAGTTATGGTGCTTAGATATCGCCTTATAAAAGAAGTTCCTTAAATTAACTTTAATCAGTTTCATACTTTGGAATTTTGATCTATGAATATTTAAGAACAATCTTTACTAATCAGTCACTCTTACATCAAACTTATATTTAAAAACAAAAAGTTTGGGAGGAATAAAAGGCATACTAGTCATTGCTTTGAAAACATCATCAATGGAATGCTATTTTATTTTTAAACATAAGGACACATATTTTCATTTAATATAAACAAAAAAAATTAAGATATCTATATTAATTGACATTAAATTAAGTCTAGAGTCTAAAGTCTTTGACGCTGCGTGAGTTAACTTCGTAAGCTGTTCACTTTGGATATTTTTTAATATAACATAAATTAAAGCAGACAGATAGGTAAATTATAATGCGAAAAGAATGGCGTGCATAAAATAAAGTGGACTTACCGGGCACATATCTGACATGAAACTAATTTCTACTATATTTAATTCTGTAAAATACAAAGAAGCAATTTGCATAAGCCTCGTGTGTATGTTTCAAGCGGGAAATATGTATATCCGTTTTAAGTTAACTTTTTTTTATTTTGCATCAAAACTTGAAACAAACATTTTTCAAACATCATATTATGTATATTTTACATTGTTTTCAAAGATATTAGATAACATATATATATATAACATATATAACATATATAACATATATAACATATATAACATATATATATATATATATTAGATAACAAATGTATGCAAAATTTTCAATATACTTTTAATACGTTTATCTCCAACATTCTTATTGAAAGAAATAATTATACACCGGTAAAACTGCACGATAATATTAATTAGCATTTCCGTGGCACTTTAGTGAAATAAAAATTATAAGTAATCAGAAAAGGCTTAAGTATGAATATGGATAGTTATAAGGTAGCAGGACAATCAAAAAAGACATGGATAGAATGCGTGTAAATTTGTAAAGCTAGTCATCTCTGAGAAGGGTATAATGGATGAATTATAAAATTGTTGGTAGAAGAGCGTGGAAATATTGCGCCGATTTCACATTATTAGGATAAAGACAGGTATATGATAATAAAATTATTAGATTACTTTAAATATAGTTTTATTTGTTATTGTACACTATTAATGTTATTAATTTATTAGTTAATTTACCTATTTATAAATTTTGTTTCAAAATCACGGAAAATTTTCTATCTTCACTTAACGGTAACATTTTCTTGATAACCAATTACAATAAGAAACGATTTCAATTTATTTTAAAAATACATGCATACCTATATTTGTACGTACGAGTATAGTAAGTATACGTTATGAAGGGTAACAACGGAGGGGCACAAGCTATAAAAACAATATTGAAGTGAATCATCAATCATTGCTTTTAGTTCAAAAAATCAACATTGAAATAAACATAGATTTGAATATTTAATTTTTATTGTAATTTCGGTGGCATACCTTAAAATTACTCTGGTTTCGGAAGTCCGTGTGGAGAGCTTCAAAACCCGTAAACATAATTACAGCAAAAGTATATTCAATTATTTCAGTATATTAATGGAGACATTATACTTTTTTGTTCTATTTCATACATATTACATTGTTGTTTATAAACTTTAAAAAAATTGTTTTGAATAATCAAACTATTTAAATATAAAAATATATAAGCTCTGATTTACTCGTTAACCCCTAGTGAAACCCTGAGAAGTCGGAAATAAAAATAAAAAATGTTTACCCCCGGTAGAGTAGATTTCACAGATTTCACTAATAATCTTATTAGGGGTATGAACAATTCAAATTTAAAGTGAACATTTTTTAATTAAGAAATTTAAAAACTAAACAAAGCACTTAATGAGAAATTTAGTAACACGAAACGTTACATAATAAATAAATAATAGGGATAAAATTTTATATTTACAAGTAACGTCGTGGGTAGAAGCTAGTATAAAATTTTATATTGGACGTAAGTAATATCGTAAGTAAAAGTACGTCGTAAGTAAAAGTACGTCGTAGTATCGTAAGTCGTACGTAAGTAAAATTTTGAGTATACAAAGATTAATTTTTATAATTATAAAACGGTAATAAATAGTAAAACTAAATACATTTATCGAGATTGCAACCGTAACTAACCGTAACACGATCGCAAGATTTATTATGAACGCAACTAGAGAGCTTGGCTACCTACGGTATAATTAGTATCGCTACCTCGCGTCACATTCATCCTATTCCTTTGGGAGACGTGTGAGTCGACGTAAATTAAACAGCTGAGCATCTTTAAAACTGTTGACTGTTAAATCTAATAGAATTAACGGTAATTAATTTATGTAGATGCTCGTCTCGTAAATTTTACATTTTATGTAGATTATATTATATATAAAGGATTGTTTTTGGTTTTCTATCACTTCTGCATTCTTTTATCGATTTAGTAAATGAACTTTAAGAATTAGAAAGTAAATCATAAAATGTTGAAATTGATGATGAGTTATAAATAATCATATACTAAAATAAAAAAAAACACTTGTTAATAACTAGTTATTCTTATAGATTTTAATACAAATGAACAACACTAAATAACTGCCGTATTTTTGGCCAATATTCAAAGAAATAACTACACAACAATTTAAAAAAACATGTAAGGATAAATATATTTACTTTAGCTATAGTTGACGAGTATTTTGCGGTTATGATAAAATATACTTCTTTGAAAGTTATGTATTTTATGATATTATTGATATATATGATGATAAATATTTTATTATATTGTTACTTTTTTGAATATTGGATTGTATCTTCAACTGGCACAAATGGAGAGAGAGAGAGAGAAAGACGTATAGCATTATAAATAAGGGTCATAGTTTCATAGTGCAAAATGTGATTTTCAAAAATATATTTTTTACTCAGTGAAATCCATTAACACAATGAGAAAAAGTGAATAAATCTTATCAATCATATAACATACTCTTCAATTATAAAATATCAAATATTAATTCAAGAATTACCACACACTTAGATTGAATTATTCTAGATATTCATGGTACTATTATACAATATGTACTATAGTACGTAGCCGTAGCCGTAGCTGTGTACGTAGCCGTAGCTGTAGCTGTGTACGTAGCTGTACCCGTAGCTGTGTACGTAGCCGTAGCCGTAGCTGCGTACGTAGCCGTAGCCGTAGCTGTGTACGTTGCCATACCAAAACATTATAGAATTTCCTCTAAGTTATGCAGAATTTCTTCTGGTGTTTTTGGCACCGACTTTACACGGACCAAAATTCAGTGGTACCCAGCCAGGTCCGGCAATTCAAATACAAGCCCATAATCGTACCATACATGTGATATAAGTTTGTGTTATTTACACACTCAAGGTTTGTCTGAAACAAGAAAAGCAGAGTTTGCGTAAACATTATCAATGAGTAGCATTAAATGATAGCAAATTGCCACTAATCAGATTAACGCTAACATTGTCACGAAATAAAGGGAAATTGGTTCGTTACATAACAAGACGTGAAGTAATATTACCAAACGCGTGTTTCAACTGGTTTCGGTA
The DNA here is from genome assembly GCA_963555665.1 of Dircenna loreta. Taxonomy (NCBI): domain Eukaryota; kingdom Metazoa; phylum Arthropoda; class Insecta; order Lepidoptera; family Nymphalidae; genus Dircenna; species Dircenna loreta. The sequence continues at coordinate 940,006 of OY743099.1, read as the reverse complement.
TTGTGAGATCGAAACCGTAAGACCGAGCGATGAGATAAAATTTAGTTTTGAATTTATTTACTAAAGAATCAATTGCTTTGTAAACTCACTAGAAACTAAAAAGAAAATAATATTTTTAGAATCAGTTAATTTATAATGATTCTAAAAATATTATTTTCTTTCAACGTAGATTTTGTTTTTTTTTTTCTATTAAGACGAATTCGAACTTTATATGTATTTATTTTTATATTTGTCCTTCGAATTCGGAAAAGTTGTTTTTATAGCTGATAGAAATACTGTTCACATAAAAAAAAAAATAATTATTATAAATCTTCGTAAGCTAGTGATAATATCTTCAAGAAGTTTCATTTACGACAATCTTAATAAATTATTAACGATCGAAGTTATACAATATATTTAAAAAGGGACAGAATATAATATAAAAAAATCTCAGTAAATACTAATATACAGTAGAGTACAAAAACTTTTAATACCCATTTTCATTACTTCAATTGTTACTACGGTAATTTTTCAAAACGTCTCGAATAAACGCGTCGTATCGGATCGACAGGATTACAGTTGAAACGAAGTTCCGCTTTAGGACGCCTTTTAACTTTAAAACTAGAATCCTCGCCGAATATAGTTTCAACATTTTTATTTATAAAGTTGTGGTTTACATCTAATTCAAACAATTTATATAATTTAAAGAGGTTATTGAAGTTTGATGTCTTTCATTAATTGTTAGTGAATGTCTACCTACCTACTTAGTAATATTTTTTACTACCATGGTCTACAAAAAGTTTAGTATTTTATTTTTGTATATTTTATACAGTAATAATGACATTATGGTCATTTGAACTACAATGATTCAGTTTTAAAGTGAAGTTCACCCCAAAAAGAGGATTAAAAGGCTATTATTATTTATTTTTTCAAACATGATTATCAAATCATGTTGTTAGGACCACTTTGTAGCGTTATAATATAGTCTCCTCAGAACACGGCCTATCTTGAATTTTTTTTATTACAAGTCGGATATCTTGTTGAACCGAGTAAAAGCTGAATAAAATTCTTATTTAAGAAATTTTGTTTAATCTTATTATTGTGTCTTGCAAGTGATTCAAAATACACATAAGACGATACATTGTGCCTTTTAAGAATTCATACATTGTTTAGATAATCAAAGTTCTTTGACCTTGTATGAAAGAAAAGTTAATGAACCATGGAATGTAAAAATAACCCAGCAGCAATGCTCACATTACTATCCTGCCATGTTGACTTTATAAAGTTAGTATACAGTAATTATCAAATCCTAATCTTGTATGATAAGTTTAAATAATTTAATGTGTCGACTGATCTAAAGTTCTGTCTGTGCAGAATGTCTAGCAAGAAAGTTTTTGTTCTGTATGAAAGTTGGTAAATCAGCAAGAAAATGCAGATTCAAATAAAGCTATTTCCAACAAAACGTTTCTCATCGGCCCAGAAATTGGTTCCCTGTGCCGCTTCACTGCCCGAAGAAACTTGCTTCACTAAAACCTATTTTTATTATTTCATATTACTTCAGCATGTTGTGGATATTTTAATCTCTAGCTCAATATTGTCGTGGAATCATAGCAATATTACCTCGACAGAATATACGAACGAAATAATAAAAGAATTAAAGTACCAAGCGATACATGTTATAGAATCCTCTTTAACATGACACACACACTATATGAAATTTTTATTATTTTGTTTGAAGTATGGAGAATAGCAATTTTATATTAATGTTTTGAATTTTATATCATCTAAAAATTTACATAAATAGGATTCATTGTTTTAAATACTAAAACAAAAAAATAAATCGATTTCATTTTGTTTCCGACAAGAGGTTTTCAAACAATCTGTGATTTTTAAGTAAATTGTTTATCTTAAAAAAAAAAATATTCTGGCTGGATGGTTTTCCTTAGCGTAATAGCACGTTAAACTATGATAAGTCAATAGAATTTTCATTTTGAATTAAAAGTTTAAGATAAACATTGTAATGCATTTAGTTAAATCTTTTGTATAAACGTTGGTAGGCTTTGTTATTAGCTGTAAACACCTTCATTTAAGAGGGAATAAAATGTGAATATGAATATATGCATTTAGTTATAAGATATTTGTTATATAATATTTTACAACGTGGAAGATGAAAAATAAAATAGTAGCATGTCAACTTCATTATTTGTTATGAAGTATACGAAAACTTTATCTCTTCGCCTTTATTATTTTTCAAGTCCGTCTGCAATATTATGCGAGAGGCAACGCAGATGGAACAGAAACATCTGACGTCTAAACATGTTTGCGCTGAAATAGCTTACTTTAAGTACTTTGTTTTATATTTTTGTACAATAAAATTAATCACTATAATTTTAACTACAGAAAAAGTGATTTATATATTTGATTTTATAACCAATCCGGTTTTTATAACTTTATTAGGCAATTACATTTTATGCTATCGCGTCCGTTTTTTAAAAATGAATTGGTTATACATTTTGTTTTATTATTTGTGAATATATTTAAACCTACAGAAGATTATAATGAACGTGATAAGAATAGGATATACATAATAGGACTATTTTTATTTTATAAATTAAAGAAATATTCGTGATATGAATTCTCACTTTAATACTAGTATTAATATTGGATAATAGTATAATATTGGATCTAGATCCAACCATATTTTGCTTTTTACCTCGTTAATATGAAATAAAGGCAAATAAACATGATAGATGAACTAAGTACAGGTTAATTAAGTTTCCAAAAAACTCGTAGCAGCTTTACAAACAGTTGATTAAATGTGATCATATAGTATAATTTATTATAAGGAAATATACAGATTTTTTAATTGTTAAAATACAGCAATGCCACGCTAGTCCCATAGCCAATACATAGTTCTTTCTCTTCAAAATATATAAGATTTATTGCAATATTTTTCTGCCAGAGCAGTTGTAAAGTTGCAAAGTTCTATAAATAATTTAGTAGGAGAAATGCAGACAGTGAATTCTGAATTCTTTTAACACTGTTACAAATACATAGCTAACAACTAATATTTCCTTTAAATGTCTATAACTTTAATATCTAATGAAATAAAAGATCGGCTTTCATCCCAGAATCTTAAATGTTAATTTTCACCATTTTATTTACTATTGGTTTTATTTTTTTTATTCTTATTTTATATTAGTTGTAAAATACTATAGCATAAATTTTTCTCAAAAAAAATACCACTACTACGACAAGTGTAAAAAAAATATATATTGCAATTAAATAAAACTAAATCGAAGACCTAAGTGCGTACCAGAATACACGGTGTTATGTTCTATCGATTATTCTATATATTTAAAATGTTTTTAAATTCAAGTCAAAGAACCGATTCGGTTTTTCACGGATGGAATTTATAAGGAAAGTCCGCTTAACTAAGAAATATTAAAAATACTCCAGAAATTTAGGATTTAACGTTGCCTGTCTTGCCTGGTTGTCAACTAATGCCACAATTAGTTAATTTAGATTATTTTAGTGAACGTGAAATTTTCACAAATTTTTGATCAATTTGTAAAAAATGTATATTTTCTGAATTTCAGGTCCCATGTAAGTAAAGAATACGAGAAGAAATTCCACGAATACACTTTAGTAATCTGTATTAATTTTGTAACATGATTTGTAAAACGTTTTTTAAAACCAACAACAATTTATGAACAAACTTTTACATCGTTTCTGAAGACACATAGTGCATACTACATTCATAAATGAATGTTCTTGCTAAGTCTTTATCAATAATTTAATAATATTTGTATTACAAGGACCTGTATTTATACGAGTTTATATAAATACAAGTTTACTTCGCACATTGTATGGCGTTCGGTACGAGTTGGACTATAAAATCCTACTGACTCCGGTGTTCATGAAGTACGTTCGTCATTGTGAGTGAATTTTACTTCAAATTATCAACTAGCTCTCATTCATAAAGAAAATTGTTTCACATTTTGTTATTTTATAAAATATATTTCTCTGTTATATAAAATATAAATAATAAATAATGTTTTGTTTTGTATTAAACTGTCCTTAGCTCCCATAAAAAACTAAAATGTTTAATTTATTGGTTTTAATTCAAATTGATTTATTTAAACATTAATTATTTTCTATGTATTATCTCTTCTACATATTCGTCATTAAAAAGTATCACAATGTTGTCATGGTATATTTTATTTTGTTAGTTTCCTATATGATATACAGTGAACAAATTTTATAAAGAGATAAAAAATGATTGTTGTTAAAGCATGGCTCCGATGCCACAAATCTAACAAAAAAAATATATAATTTCCAAACACCATAGCCAAATTTTTTTTTAGAAAATTTCTTATAAAAAATATGGTATATATAACAAGTAAAGCAAGTAAGTAGTAAAATTTAATAATCTTTAAAGAAACGCCTATCCTTTTAGGAAATCAAGTTCCCAGAAAATAAAAGTATTTTTGAATAACGAAGGGGTTCTTTATGTGAAAGGGGGCTGCAAAAGGGACCTATTTTAAATGACGGGGCTATCTTGAATATGCAGAGGAGGTCGCATCGTTCAACATCATTAGGCCGAAGAAATAAGACCGCCGTCTCGGTATAACTTTTAGTATTTTATCCGAGGGTTTTAATTATTTATATGAAGTTTGAAGTCAATAAGAGGAGACATTTTAAGGCTTAGTTTTATAAAAAAAGATTGTGTTTGATTTGAATATAATATTAAATGAAAAAGAGAAACTGTATATTCAGACAGACCCTAACTTATGTAAGCTATTCACTTTAGTTTCAGGTTACATCATGCAATATATGATTTTATTTACATAAACAAAAAAAATACTTAATACAATTTTTAAAAAAGCATATATAAAAAATCACTGTGCGGTCGCTGCCTCTTGGCCAGACATTTGACATTCAATGACGGTGACAACTTTAACTTATTTATGGTGAGGATTTTTAATTTTCAATAGTATTTTGTTACATAAAATCACTTTAAAAGGTAGACTTTAATGAAACTCCATATTATTAAAAAATGTGTTTCAAAAAAAAATCACAACATATAACTACCACATGTAAAATATATTAAATACAATGATAATATGTACGTATTTGTATAACTTCTATGGAATATTTCTACTCATTTAAAGAGCCTTTCCCTATACTGAGTTATATTTCATCTACATTGAAGGCATTGCAACTTTTGCGACGGAATGGAAATTCTTTAAAACCTGGGCAATTACATTTTTTTTTTCAACCATTTCAATAAAAAACTACATTCTAAGGGCGTAAAAACACCTTTAGATCTAAAATTGGTTTGCTATAAACTTCAAAATTTTATATTTTCATTTCCCCTTTTCGTATAGTCTACGTAAAAGAAAAAATCACCAAACGTAATTGTAATGAAACAATATTGTTATGTAACATAAGAATATCCTCACATTTTTAAATATAACGTAACCACTTGTCATTAGGTTTCTTCAATTATTCAACTCTGTCGTCACCAAAAGCCTCGTTAAACTAAGCTGTCTGTGAACATTTTCATAAGATTTGATCCGCCATACAGTTACATAACTGTTACGATATTTTTCAAACATGGTTCAATTATCCTATTACGTATATTTTATTTCATACTTCAATTTACCTTTAATTTCATATTTTGTATTTTATGCATATCTATGCTGATTGCCAAAAATTTCATAAATCTTGAACAAACAAAAATAAATTGATACATTTCTAAAACGACATTAACAGCTAAACTAAATACATTTATTAAGATGGCAGCCGCAACGCGCTCACAAGATTAAGTACAAACGCAACTAGAGAGCTTGGCTACCTACGGTATATTTAGTATCGCTACCTCGAGTCACATTCATCCTATTCCTTCGGGAGACGGGTCAGCCGACGTAAACTAGCAGCTGAGCATCGTCGTCTTTGTATGCTGTAGAATGTAATTACATTAACCGTAATTAAACTGTGTACTTGAAAGCAGATTTTGCATTTCATCTTGATTATTTTATATATTTAGAGAGTGCTCTATTTTATCGTGAATATTTACCTTACTATTCTGTCTGTTATTATTTCGAGTGCGGTACTTCTTAATAAACAGGATACAAATACCTATTTTCATTTAATATGCTCTCCGTAATAACAAAAACAAATATTTTGATACAGCTGCTTCAGGTATTGTTAGAGAAAGTTTATTCCACTCGCACGATTGGGAAGACAGAGGAAGGTGTAGTAAGGTCAAAGTAAGGTCAAAGAGATAAAAAAAATAAAAATAAAAATTATCAATCATATCACGTCCTTATAAGTAATAAGGTATCAAATATCAAATCAGAAAAAACTACCGCACACTTACACTTTATTGGCATGTACAAAATATTCATATTATATATAGCTCATTATTTGTCCTAAATCTATGGGTAATACGTAACTTCTGCTACGCAGCCGTTAATGACATAGATTTATTTTTGTAACTTTTTATGGTACTTCTTGTTCGTCAATTCAAAAGCAAGTCCATAATCACATATATGTGATATAAGTTTATGAAATCTTTACACTCAAGGTTTGTTTGGAACAAGGAAAGCCGAATTTCCTTACCATATGCAATCGATTGCATTTAATGATAGCAAATTGCCACTAGCACGAAATAAAGGAAAATTTGTTTATTATTTAAGAAAACGTGAAGCAATAATATCAAATTTGTGTTTTCAACCGGTTTCGGTAATTGTAGGTATCTAATTTTTCAAAACATCTGGAATAAACGCGTTGAATCGGATTGACGGTATTAGAGTTAAAAACAAATTCCGCTTTAGGACGACTTTTAACTTTATAACTAGAAACCAGAAATATTTTTTCAACATTTTTATTTATAAAGTTGTAGTTTACATCTGATCCGAGAAAATAATTCATATGTTTTAAAGAAGTTTGATATCTATAATTAATTGCAAGGGAATATATCTATTAAGTGATTTATTTAACCACCATGGTTTACAAAAATAAATTTTATTTTTGTATATTTTATATAAGTAATATTTATTGTTTTATATTTTCATATTTCATCTTGCCAAATAAATCATTTTTGAAGCCTCTATCTTGTACTTTTATGTTCGATCCTAACGCTACTCTATGTGTTTGAGCACCTATCATGAATTGTTTATGGAATTGAAGTCGTGACTGGAGCTTTGATGCATTTTTATCTTTTGGGAGCTATGTTATTATATTATCATCATCAGATTTTCCAATAATATGTTTTTTGGTAATTTTCAGGTGTTTATAGAGCTTCGACGGTTTTTTAAATTTCATCCCAAAATTGTTTCGGTCTATAATAAAGTTTTATTTAGAGACAGTGCGCTGAACACCCCAGCCCAAACCACAACTTCAACATCTTTATGACGCTTGCATTTAACTTTGATAAAAGGGTTTTATTGAGATTGTAAATTAGAAAAGGTCAATTTGAACGTGATATTAGATATTCGTCATATATCCAACCTTTTTTGATATTACTTATTGGTAGATCGTCTACCTTCTTTAGATGATTTAAAAAGCTATCGACTATTATATTTAAACTTTCGTGAACTATTATATTTATATTTACCCTGTATTCATGTAGAAATTAAATCGCAATGTGCCCTACTAGTTTCAAACCCATTCAGGGTTCTTAATCATAAGCTCTAAGCGTGGCGGACTCGCGGCGCGAACTGCGTGCCGCAGCTCTCTGGGCCCGACGCGAAGGTAGCGGCGGCGGTGGGGGAGAAGGTGTATTGATCACTGAACTCACCGTGTCACTTTTAAAATCTTCTAAATAGAACTTGCTCTTCATTGTCTTGATAACCGGATTCCAAGCCGACGGTGACGTTCAACCACTATCCCTATTGAAGTTCGGTATACGACTAATTTCGATAGCCTCCCGTACTTTACGCGGTACTAAAACCTTTTCCCTTGCTAATACGGACGCTTTGTCAAAACGTATGAAATGCGCCGTTCCCGAATCTAAGACGTGTTCCGTTATCGCTGAGCCATTGCTGTCTCAATTTTTGACACTACATATATTTTCGGTGATCCATATACTAACTTATCGACGAGTTTTTGAAATTAATGATAAATCGTTTGTATATTGTTTCCAACGCGAGGCAAACTAGCGATTTTTAACTCAATTGTTTGTCTTAAAATGTATGTTTAAAAATGTTATTCTGAAGAAAAGATAAAGTTTTCCTTAGCGTAACTGCACTGAACTATGGTAAGTCAATAGAATTTTGCATTTACATGAATATATGTATTTATTTATGAGATATTTATTATTTCATAAAACCATATCTTTGTAAACCATAACTTTACATAATATTTTTACAATGTAGAAGATGAAAACGAAATTGTAGCAAGTCAATTTCAAACCAAACCTTATCTCTTCGTCCTTATTATTTTTGAAGTCCATCTGCAATATTATGCAAGATGCATGGCAGATTCAAATTCAAATTCAAAAATATCTTTATTCAAGTACCTAAGCATTTACATGCACTTTTGAAATATAACGTAATGTGCTCAACTAGTTTCGAATCCATTTGGATACATTCCGATGTAAAGTCAACGTGAATAGAGCTGGGTAAATATAAATTTAATAGTCATGGTTCACGAAAGTTAAAATATAAAGCAATAAAAGCTTGTTTTTAAAAGGTTTTTTTTTTATTTTTTTTTTAACTTTTTAGTACTGTCTTTTTGGGTTATGTAGCCCGTAGTACCTACGCTCGCAATTCATGGTTTTGGACACTTAAACTGATCAACCATTTTGTACAGGCGGCTATCTTATAATATATTTCTAAAAATACTCAAATCCCTTTTTTTTGATGCGCATACTGGGTACCCACCCTGACAACCCTGTCTTGAAATATGTACGCCGCCATATTGCTACGGCCGCCATATTAGATTGACAGCAAAACTAAATACATGACAAATTTCAGTACAACCGGATACTGGAAAGTTGGTGACATATAGCTTGAAAGATTTGATAATAAACAAACATCGAAACAGGTGAAACTTAATAAAAGCGTGTAAAAAATACAATTTATTCGATTTTTATCAACGTATATTTTATGGTATCCTCTGACTTTTTATTTGAATGGCATATTACATTTTTTCACATGAAAATTTGAAGAAATCCTCCAATATTGTTTAAATATACAAATTAATCTTTCAATTTCACAGGTGACTTTATTTCTTTTAAATATATTTTTCAGCGAGTACAAAATAATAATTAATTTAAATGATTGATTTTACGAAATTCATATATAAACAAAATATTGAAATAAACAAGGGAAATAAGTCGTAATAGTTGCATTTGTAGCCGTAGTCGTAATTCCAAATTTCATTTGTGCTATTATTCTAAACACTTTTCTCACTTACAGTGGAATTCATGAATGTTTTATTGTTGAGAGAAGTTAGTATGATAAATGCGTCGCCAGTCATTCGCGCTCGTCACGGACACTAACTACGTGATGTTTGGATTTAGTTCCAAAAATGCCAAGAGCTCTCCAATTTTAATACGATCTTTTTATATTTGTCTTAGAGTACTTGAGTACTAGCGAAAGTATTTGCGGTTTCACAATTTTCTCATCCTGTTCAAGGTATATTTAAATAATTGTACATATAAATATTTTTGTATATATTAACTATTTACTTTTTTAAGTTTTATGTTAGCTTAAAAATAATTATATCCAATTATTAAAAAAAAAGGGTATTAACTAGCTTTAAAAAAACTATAAATTACTAACAAATTCATGCGACAATCTAGTGACAATTAAGTAGTTCTTTCTGTGTCGCATTTTATTATCAATAAACGTAACTTAATGGAACCAGACAGCGATGCCGAGATGCGAATCTTTTTTATCTTAGATATGTTTTTCTGTAAACTCAAGCAATATTTATCAATACTTTTTTAATCAATCGGATAACAAAAAAACGGTTCGTGTTATTTTATAAATTATTCTCATGTTTTTTTATTAGAAAAGACCTATACTACAAATGTATAGGTCTTTGCTAATAAAAAAACATTTGAAAGACATAATATTGATGACTGAATGTTGTTTGTTTCATTTTGTTTTTAGTTTTCGCAAGTGCAATTATTGTCAATTTCATTTTTAATCTTTATAACGGTTTCCATAACTTAACCTTAACCATAACTTGTAAAACACATTGCTTATATCTAAGTTGACGAGTGTATAAAAATATTAATAAAGGAAAATTGTGTATCAGTGACTAAAACTATGTATTTAGCCACATTCATGAGAATATGACCTTAAGATGGATTTATCAGGTGGCACTGTTGACATGTTACCACTTAGAAACTTAATAATTATTTGCGTAGACGAGCAAGGTCCAAGTCCGTATAAGTGTTATTTTTAATATATATATTTTTTGATCGGTTAATTTAGTTAATCTTATGCAATCTTGATTTGTAACCAAGCAAAGTAATACATGCTAAAATAAGGACGTAGGTAAAGTCGTTTTGCGACAAGTCTTTAAAGATTTAATTGAGTTACCCGCTTTTAAAATACGAAATTACTACTTTAAATGTACCATAATATTTTCTTTAGGTTTTTATAATACGACTCCCTCGGGTGTATTTACTAAAATATTCAGACTTCATTTAAGAAAACCCTGCTTTGTTCCGTTTTCTACTAAAAATTCTTTAATTATAAGATTTTTCTGAATTTCCAATATATATTCGAAAATGTCTAGGTAATTAAAACTTATAAGATAAAGAACAAATGAAACTTAATTTCCTATTTTATTACCTATAAAAGTGGATTAACCAGTTTTTTTTGTATAGTAAACATTGCATTGGCTCCTGACAGACATGCTAATGAACTAATAAAGAATTTAGTTTACCTTATAGAACTATAGTATGACTAAAACGTTACATTTTATTAGCAAAGGGATTTTCACTTTCACTTTATTTTAATCCTGTAAAAAACAAAGTTGTCCAACTTGCATAACTATTTCAATTAATTTATTTAAATTTGTTAAATAAGTTTCTTAAACTAATTTTAGTAGTTGTTATTCAAATTTTGGCTAAAAACTTTAACAACTGCTATCAAGTATTTGAATCAATTTATCCTTAATTTTATTTATTATTTGCTGTTATACTAAGAATTTTTAGATTTAATTATTTGTTGATATTATATATTTATTGTTGATAGGTTACTTTTCATTCAATATACATGAAAAAAATAGGCATGAAAAGAAATTTTTTATATCAGTATAATATTTTTTTAATAAGTTTCAAGATCAGTAATTTAAATTCTTACTGAAATAATCTATCACATTTTTTTGTGAAAAACACTTAAAGCTTAAATCAGATTGGTAAGAAAGATTACTTTCTAGTTCTTAAATATAAAACTTTTCAAAATAAGAGCCAAAAAATTAGAGAGAAAAACCAGGGACAGGTTAATCAAGTTTCAACAATAACTGGTAGCAGTTTTGCCAACAGTATATTAAATTATATTTCTATCTACCCGGCTGTATTCATGCAGACTTCAATCGGAATGTGCCCAACTAGCTTTGAACCACGAGCCCGCCGCGCTCAGAGCTCATGAAAAAGAACCCCCAAATGGGATCGAAACTGGTCGGGCAGATTCCAATTTAATTCTGCGTGAATACAGCAGGGTTAATATAAATATCATATTCGAGGTTCACGAAAGTTTAAAAAATATATATAATAAAATCGTTTAAAAGAATATCTACCAGTATTAACTTGTAAAAGGTACGCAATGCCACGTTATTCTCACAGCCAATATACTGTTCTTTCTAAAGATAACATTAGATTCATAGCAATATTTTTCTGTCAGAGCAGTTCTAGAGTTGCAAAGTTCTATAAATCATTTAGTAGGAGCAATGCAGACAACGAATTCTAAATTCTTATCATAAGTTTATATACAAACATATATAGCTGACAACAAATTTATCGTAAATGTTTTTTACTTAAATATCTAATTAAATAAAAAATCTGCTTATATTCCAGAATCATATAAATTTGCATTTTCCTGATTATATTGGAATTTAAGTTTGTTTTTATTTTCTTACTCTTTTTTATAATAGTGAAGAGATACTATCCAGTATTTTATTATAAAATTTAATATCAAATACTACCAGAAAAAAAAATGAAAAAAAAATTCAAATCCTGCCAATTACAAAAACTCCGAAAAACTGATAAATCGGTGATACCATTCTCAAGTGCTGGTCTTTCACCAATGAGATAATTGACTTCTATTTATATAGATACATGGCATTTATAAAAGTCGAACTCTAGTTGCACGGTTGTAACTTTTAGATCCTATTAAACAAGACATTACTACAGGTAACTTTACGCCTACACTATAGGATTCTGAATTAGTTTGGTAATATAATGTACATATGGGACATAATATTATAATAACAAAAATTAATTTATGGACAAACTCAACATTTGATATCATTTTTGAGGATACAGAGTGTATATTGCAGTCATTAATTTATATTCCTTCTAAATATTTACCATTAATTTAGCACATATATAAGGTACACTTAATGTGCTTGTTAAAATAGTTTTGTGTGCTTGAGTTATCCTCGGGCGTTGGTGAATATACATACGATTCCACTAACTTGAAGAAAGTTTTGGTTAAAAGTTTTAAGGCTCTTTTGTTGCAATACTTTTAGGACGTTTTTTTTTTAAATATATATTTGGTTTCATATATGATATATGTGAAAATCATGTATGATATATGTAAGAACCATATTTCCATGGAGCATATTATTTTATATTAAGAGAATATATATATTAAATAGCGGTTTTGAATAAAAACAATATTTTATTATTTGATACTCATATGTTCATTGAAGAAAAATATAATTCCATTGAAACCAAATGATAATAAACGGATAAACGAAATTGTATATTAATGACTGCATGTGCACCTGAATATGAACTCAAATTTATATAGCAGCGGGAAGAGCCTACGAACGACGACCTACGTATGATCTACGAAGTACCTACGAACGACCTACGAACTTACGCGTTGCATTTGATCGGCGACGAAGAACTTCCTGCATTACAAAGACACCTGTATTTAAGTGTTTAGTACTGTGTACTTCCCACTTTGTAAAATGTTCGGTGCTAGTTTAGTTGGACTATAAAAACTAATGACTCTAGTGTTTGTGAAGTACGGTCTCCGTCATGCGTGAATTTTAATTATTAAATTATCAATAATAAAACTCTTTCAAAAACAAATTGTATTGTAAATTGTAATATTTTTACCTGAGAATATTTTAAATAGGATTATACTTTCATTAGAAGCATTTCTGATGAAACATAAAATTAATATTATACAAAAAAATGTGTTTCCTTTACATTGAAATAAATAAGTATATTTTCTACATATTATCTTTCATGGAAAATCTAAATAACAAAACAAACTTAAGCACCTTTACCGTAAACTTCTTCTATTACGTTTAGTTTCACATTTGCCGTTTTAATTTAGATGACGAAATCATATTTAATGCAATTGAATTAAATATGATTTCGTAATAACATAATTATGTTAAAACAAAAAAAGAAACTTAAAATGTAAATTTCATTCAAATAAAAACCTTTTATAATTAATTCAGAAAAAAATATTTAGTATTCATTTCCCTTTATTGCATTGTCTACATAAAATATAAAATCAACAAAAGGAATAGTAATGTATCAATATTGTTACATAACAGAAAAAAACCCAAACGATTTTTAAAAATAACGTACGACACTTGTCATTGAGTTGCCACAATTATTCAACTCTGTCGCCTCCGAAAGCCTCGTTAAACTAAGCTTTGTCTGTGAACCTTTTATATGGGATTGGATCCGCCATACAGTTATACAACTGGTACGTTATTTTTAAAATATGGTTTAATAGTTGATCATAATTTTAAGTATCTTTCATATGATTTTTTTTCTTTATTTATATATTAACGATAATAATTAACTTATTTATGTATAGTACCTTTGGTACTACGCTGATTGCCAAAAATTCTATAAATCTTGAGCAAACAAAGATAAATTGATACGATTCTTAAACGACATAAATAGCCAAGTTAAATACATTTATCAAGATGGCAGCCGCAACGCGCTCACAAGATTAAGTATGAACGCAACTAGAGAGCTTGGCTACCTACGGTATAATTAGTATCGCTACCTCGCGTCACATTCATCCTATTCCTTCGGGAGACGGGTCAGCCGACGTAAACTAGCAGCTGAGCATCGTCGTCTTTGTAAACTGTAGAATCTAATTAACAGTAATTAAACTGTGTAGTTGTTCGCAGATTTTGCATTTGACCTAGATTGTTTTATATATTGCGATACGACTTTATTGTCAGATTGTGGATATTTATTTACTTTAATTTGTTTTGTTTAGTATTGTTTTTAGTGAGTTTTCTTAATGAATAGGGCACAGAAAATTGTACTAAACATTTTCAATAAAGTGCGAGAAGATGTTGTAAAGGCTTACTGGATAAAAATGCCTATTTTCATTTAAGATGGTGCTCACTACGTTATCACAAAAACAAATGTTTTAATGTAGCTTTTTTGGGTTAAGGAAAAGAATTTCAATCTAAAATATTTATTTTTAAATGAAAAAATAACACGACGGTACGAAGACAATGTTATTAAATATTGCAAATAATGCATATACTGATGAAATATATTATGACAATCTAAAATAATGAAAGCTAAGTAGTAGTAGTAGTATAGTATACGGTCAGACGTTTAAATTATTGTTAGATATTTTTTTTTCTAACAATAATTTAAACGTCTTGTACGATTGGGAAGAGAGGTATAACATAAAAAGTAAGGTCATAGTTTCATAGTGCAAAATGAATGAGTGAGAGAGAGAAATTTTAAAAAAATATTTTTTTAAAATCAAATATTAATAAAAACAACTTCTATCGTACACTTAGATTTAATTAGCATGCACAAAGTACTCACGTATAACCTATTAGTTGGCACAAGACAATTAAAGGTACAAAACGCTGTTCTTCTGCAACGTAGTCATTACACAACATTGTAGAATTTATTCTAAGTTATGCAGATTTCTTCTTGTATTTTTGTCACCGATTATACTCGGACAAAATACAGTGGTATCCAGCCATAGATCGAACTCGGGTCGAGAATGTCGAGTATTCGTAACAATTTTCAAAAAGTAGCATTAAATGAAAGCAGATTGACACTAATCGGATTTACGCTAACATTGGCACGAAATAAAGGGAAATTGGTTCATTATGTAACAAGACGTGAAGTTATAATAGAAAACGTGTGTGTTCAACCGGTTACACTACTATTAGGTATCGAAACCATAAGATCTAGTGAACGATCAGATTAAATTTGGTTCGGAATGAACTTACTAAATAATTAATGCAATTTTGATATATATAGAATGAAAAATAAACCGATTCGGGCAGGTATTTGAATCTGCGACATCAATGAAATTTGTTAGGATTTTCAAAAGAAACCTAATTAATGTCACCATCGTCCCGATAAAGATGAATATGTAAAGAATGCTAAAACGTCTGGCAGTAAAACGTTAACCCAATTGATAGAGCGACTGGATGGTTTCCCTGAGACTGATAGATACTGGTCGGGATTCGTGGGTACGACTCCCTACCAGTATCGATTTATTTATAATTCTAATAATTATTTATTTAATGAACTCAGAGAAACTGAAAATTCAAAAATAACTTCATGAATTAATTTTCATATTTGACCTTAGAAATCGGAAAGTTATTTCTATAGCTTATAGAATCACTATTCACAAAAAAAGATATTGGTACGTTATTATAATTCTTCATAAGTTAGTGACAATATTTACGGGCAGTCTGATTTATTATTTTTTAAAAGTCACAAACGACCGTTGTTCCACAATATATTTGAAATAAAGACCGAATGTAATTTTTAAAAATCATTGAACAATATATAGGAGGATACGATAAATTTTAATAAACATGTTCATTACTTCAATTGCTACTTAATTAATTTTTCAAAACATCTCGAATCGGATCGACGGAAGCTAGAGATAAATCAATATTTTTATTTATAAAGTTGTGGTTTATATATGAGTCAGGCAATGGACTTATATTATTTTTTATTATTTGTTAATGAATGAATGTACGAGTATCTATTTACTAAGAGATTTCTTTTTTCTACCATTGCTTAGTTAATTTTGTAAAACAAAATATTAATTTTATTTTTTTATATTTTACTTTATTTTTCTACCGCTTGAACTACACAAATGTGTTCGAAAGTATAATTTAAATCGGAAATAATCTTCAGTTTTTTTTCAAGCAATATTTGATAATTATTGTAATGCCAACTCCATATTATTCGTAAAGATTCTCGGCAAAGTACTTCGTCAACATCAGCCTATGTCCGAAGTGAGTGCCTACACACTCGCTCAGCTTCGAGAGGAGCTCATTCGCTCTGTGGTGCAGATAGCAGGCGCACGCAAAGATACAAATTATTTTGTTAATCTGAGAAGGGTCTGAAGAAAATCTTTGTTTAAGAGATTTAGTGTATTCTAAATATTGCAAAAGATTCAAATTACAAATAAGATGAAATAATTTTTTTGAGACTACATAAATTGTTAAGATAATCCAAGTTCTTTGATTTCGTAGGAAATAAAAATTAATGAACCATCGAATTTAAAAACATAAATAATTTCTAATTGTTATTTTAATGGTAGGATCATAACCCAGCAGCAATGCTCACATTGGTTTTCTGCTTGAAATGTTGACTTTATAAAGTTAGCATACAGTAATTATTAAATCTTAATCTTGTGAGATAAGTTTAATAATACTATAATGTGTCGACTCATCTAAAGTTCTGTCTGTGGAGAATATCTCTCAAGAAAGTTTTTGTTCTGTATGAAAGTTGATAAATCAGCAAGAAAATGCAGATTGAAATAAAGATATTTCCAACAAAACGGTTCTCATCGGCTCAGAAATTGGCTCTCTGTGCCGCTTCACTGCCCGAAGAAACTTGCTTCACTAGAACCTATTTTTATTATTTCATTTTACTTCAGCATGTTGTGGATATTTTAATCTCTGGCTCAATATTGTCGTGGAATGATAGCAATATTACCTCGACAGAATATGCGAACGAAATAATAAAAGTATTAAAGGACGAAGCGATATAGGTATGTTACAGGAGATAACGTATTATGAACTCTTTATTATCTCGTTTGCAGTACGGAGGATGGCAAAAATATATTATTATAAGTATCATATGATTTGCTTATTTTTATATACTTTATAAGAATATTATATCGTATAAAAAATATAACATAAACAGGTTTCGTGGTTCTTAATGCTAACATTAGTAATAAATCGTTTATCTATCTTTTTCGAGGTTTTAAAAAATCTTCAGATTTTTAGTAATTGTTGGTCTTAAAATGTGTTTAAATAATTTTGCATTTCGGATTAATAGTTTGGAATCAGCATTGTAATAAATTAAGATATTTAATATAATCTTTTGGACAAACTTTGTTTGGGACTTAATAATAGCTTTGAATACTTACTTTTCAACGGAAATAAAATATAATCATGCTTATATGCATGTTATGAGATATTTGTTATTTCGTAGGACCGTATCTTTATTTACCACACACGACACATGATATTTTTGCAATGTAGAAGATGAAAAATTAAATAAGAGGAAGTTAATTTCATTGCTTCTTTTGAAGTTTACGAAAACCGTATCTCTTCGTCCTTATTATTTTTCAAGTCCGTCTGCAATATTATGCGAGAGACAGGCAGATGGATCAGAAACATAAAGCTGACGTCTAAACAAGTTTACGCTAAAATCACTTACTTGAATCTTTATTAGGAAACGATATTTCGTGGTATCGTCTGATTAAAAAAATAAAGAGATCATACGTTTTGGAATAAATTCCCTTTAAATTTGAATATCACATTATGTTTTTCCTCATAAAGATTCCAAGAAATCCTTCAAGTTTTGTTTAAAAATACGGCCTCATTGCCGGAATTCCTTAATTTTACAGGTCACTTGATTGTTCTTAAAATATTTGTATACTAATACCAAATAATACACAATTTGAAGAGTTGATTTAATCAAATTCACAAATATTTAAATATCTTTCGAAATAAACAACGAAAAAAGTCGTAACAATCGTATTTGTAGTCGTAGTTGTAATTCAGAATCTCATTTGTACTATTATTCTAAATAGTTTTCTCACAGTGATATTGTTAAAGCAACAGCAGTCAAAAGTTTTAAAAATGTGTCGCCATTTATTCGCGCTCGTCACGGACACTAACTGCGTGGTTTTTGAGTTTAGTACGAAAAACGCCACAGACATATATATATATATATATATATAATAGATTGTACATATATATTTCTGTACATATATAATAATTTTTAATTATTATTATTTTTATCCGTCGTCCGTGCTCTTTTGGATTGTATGGATTATTTTTGTTATATTCAAATATTTATAAATTGAAATTTTTAAACAACATGCATAAAAGAAGAAACTATTAGTAAATACCTTAGTATATTTATTTTTAAATTATACATTTATATAATGTATAAATTGTTAGAAAACTACATTATTAAATATCGCTTATTCATTTTCAACATTTACATGGATTGATTGATACCACCTATTGTTTATTGTTTTTCTTCCAAAACACTGCTGTAACCGCCTACTATTGATTTATGTTTTATTTTATTTTAAGAATTCAGAACAGTTTTTGTGTATTAAGTTTTGAGGGCAGCTTGGTTTCGGTGTTTGTGTTTGTGACCTGAGGTATCAAAGATATTCCTCCCGGTTTCGTACTCCACTTCCTTGCCTGTTGGAGTTTCTCGATAGCTTTAGTATAGACCTTTTGTCCGGCCGTTGTAAAGACTTATGTATATAAAGGATTTTGACACGAGGCCCAATTTTCACATGGAGGTTGTGGCTTGTTGTTCTATCTTTTGCCTTCTCTTGTAGTCGTTTCGAGCCTTTTTTATGCCAAATCTGTGATTTCCCTGGTTGTCCGTCGGGTCGATTAGTTTTAAAGTATAACGCCACAAAAGATATTGAAAGATTCATCTTCAATCTTCGTACACAACTACCTTATGGTGGTTGGGCCCTTTCTGACAACCAATTCTATTTGAAATTTCATCTTTAACGGTTTTCCGAATTTCGAGAGCAGAGTGCTAGCCTGAGCGTAAGGACGTTCTACGTTTTCCCCTCGATTAATACAATAATTTTAATAACTTTTCGTAATAACCAGCATTCGATGCCTGCCACTATCGTTAGGGGTAGTGCTTAGTATTGTTAGGATTGTTGAGGTTGATGGGGAGATAGTTTGGTGGAAGTGCTATTCTTTTTGGTTGCGATGCGGAAGACTTTTTCATACAAATATTCCGCTATCCCACTATGTCCCGTGGACACTTGGGTGAGAATCGGGTTTGTTTTTATTTTCCTCTGGACGGGGTACGACTTTTGTATATCTGGCCAGAATGATGTTGTATTATACATACATATTTACCATATAGTTCTATAAATTTTAGATGAACTTATTAAAAAATTCTTACTAGTTATTTCCATGTTACATGTCAAAAAACACCGTAATTTTATAAATAATTATCTTTATGAATAAGCGTCTGTTTGGACTGTCTGTTTTATATATCCAGTGAGCTTAACGCAGATTGTTTAAAAAAGTATTTTAAGGTAAAATTTTTACCATTTGTTCCAAAAAAGGTTAACTGGCTTTATGAAAAAACGATCAGCCACCAACAAACTCATGTGAGTGACATAAAACTTAATCAATATCAACATCATCAGTAGTTCTTTCTGTGTCGTATTTTATTATCAATAATATGTCTTTACGGCACCAGACAGAGCGTCGCCAAGAGGTTATGTAACTTTTTTTTTATCTATCTTAGATATGTTATTCTGTTTACTTAAGCAACATTTATATTTTTTTACCCAACCAGATAACAAAGATACTGTATTATGTTAATTTATAAATTGTTATCAAAATTTTCATGTTTTATGTTTAACAAAGAGGACACATTTGAAAAAATTCAATTATCATAATATTAATGACTAAATTTTTGGTTGCAGATTTCATTTTTTTTTCAGTTGTCGTAGCTTCAAAGTTGTGCTACAGGCGAGTCGTATGTTAATTTGTAAAACGGATGACTTAAAATTAACGTGTTAAACTAATTATTGCTTATTAGTTATATCACGGTAAAGGTAAAGGTAAATAAAGGGAAAAAATACTTAAATTACGTGTTTAGCCATACGCATGAGAATGTACCTTCAAGATAGATTTATCAGACATGTTACTCCTTGAAATCTTTAGGGTTATCTGTATTCTGTGTAAACGAAAAAAGGGACAAGTCCATATGAATGTTAATTTTATTTTATAACACTTGTTTCATATTCAGTTTTGGTTCATTTACGATAAGTTAATTTACTTATGTTTTTCAATAGAATCTTATAACCGCTTGGTTATTTTGAAATATTCTTTTGAAAAAGATGCTTATATACTAAAAAGAGGCGTGGATAAAATCGTTGTGCGAAAATCCTTAACGATTAATTGAATTACCCCCAATAAAATAAATACCTAATCACTACTTTAAAGATACTGTAATATTCGGTTTAATACTATAAACTTTCTTGGGTGTACTTAAGTTAAATATTAAAACTTCTTTTAACAACATTTTGCTTTGTTCCGATTTCTGCGAATTTAATTTATTACTGAATTGCTAATAAATATTTAAAAATGTCTAGCTAATTAAAAATTATAAGATAAGGAACAAATTACACTTAATTTCCTATTTAACTCTCCATAAAACTGGATAAATCAGTTTTTATCTTGTAAAGTAAACTTTGTAATTATGTTGGCTCCTAACAGACATGCCAATGAACTAATAAAGAATTTAGTTTACCTTCTAGAACTATAGTATAACTTAAAACTATACATTTTATTAGCAAAAACATTGTCTGTAGTAATTTTTTACACGCTACATACATACATACGCTTGTATTTGAATCACAGACCGAGGATGTTTATCATCGAAGCTGAATGGAAACAGGAGCCGTAAACAAAACTAAAGACATCCAAACACTGAACCAAACTTGGCTGCAATCCACCCCTTTTTAAAGGCATAAGTATATTTTTAAATTGTTCAAGTCAGTAAGCTTCTATTTTAATCTTGAGAAATCCTGTTATTAATTTATAATTGAAATCTATATTCTTTTAATTTTCCATTATTAGAATATTTTATTGTTTTCCTTAAAATACCTATTTAGTAAAAAAAAAGTATGTTTTATTTACAATGTTAGTATTTTTAAATGTAGCTTATTTTGAACGTAAATGAGATCAAAAAACGTAATATGAATCTTTATGTAATAGTTGATATAATCTTAGAGTTTTTGACGTTTAATATTTTTTAATTTAACACACCTTTGTGTAGGCGTTCTTTTATGTAACCTGAGTTAGGGTTATATAAAATTCCCGACTATGTAGACGATTAGTAAATATAAAGATAAGTTATCGATATCTCTGAATAATCAGATATTCTAGTACCATATCGATTTGACCCTATCCTCACTTTTCAAAACGACAATGTTTCAAATAATACTTCTTAGATTGGATAGACTGTAATAGCCCGGGCAATTAATAAAGAAGCAAGCTTGTAATGCTTTATTGGCGCTGCCTTAAACACTTAACAAAGAGACGCAAAGAACTCTAGTCTAAAATTACTCAAAGTTCGGTCAATATACTTTTTTACGGAAGCTTTTTAATTAAAAAAAATATCTTGTTAAACTAAACAATCTGATAAAAGGTGTATAAAATAATGAGGCGTTATAAAAACATATTTCACGAAATTTTATCGGCTGAGTTATTTTTAATGTGGTATTAAAAAAAATTATATCCATATTATCGTAAGACTATTGAGGTGAGAATTATTCATGATACCGTTTGGCGGAAAACCTATATCGTTCGTTATAAGATGTTATTGAGCCTTTAAATAATTTTATCGTCATTATCTTCAAAAACAAAAGTAACGTTCTTTATCTTCAAACTTCTCACTAACGAGATAGATAACTTTTTACCTAATATATATGTACAGATGGGCATAATAAGAAATATACATAAAGGGAAAGTATTTATCCAATAAGTTTCAAGATCAGTATTATAAATTTTTGCTGATATAATCAATTACATTCTTTTTTCACAAACACTTAAAAGAAGCAAGCTTGAATCAGATTGTTAACGTAGATTACTTTCTAGTTCTTAAATATGAAACTCTTAAAACGAAGGAAAATAAACAAGAGGGAACAACCAAGGACAGGTTAATTAAGTTTTAACATGAACCAGAAGCAGTATTGCAAAAAGTATCTATACAATTAAATAAAATGGAGTGAAAATACATTTATTTCAATTTTTGTATGTCTATCTGTCTGTTCGTTTGTTCCATCTAATCTCTGAAACAGCTGGACCGATTTTGGAATCTCACTGGTAGGTAACTGATGAAATAAGGAGTAAATTAGACTATTATTATTTCAGAAAAAAATCTAAAATTATTAATATCTATAATTTCATCTATACAAATAATATATAGGTAAGTCAGGAAATTTGGAAAGTAAATGGTATTAGCATCGTCTAATCACTGCCAAGGGAGCCCTTCGTCTGAAGCGTTGAACTTGAGTACCAACGTTACAGAACGGCTAGCGTACACTTCTTTCTAGATGCTGATGTTAAAAGATTCAAGGAACTTCCATGAATGTAAATAAGCATTCAAAACGCTTTACAATGTTAAGGCGCATTTTTAAAGCCCTTTCGTTCAGGAAAAGTTTTGCAACTGAATGCAAAACTTTGCAAACTATTTATAAATATAAGTTATTCCGTTATATAAAATGTATTATAAAATTAATTAATTAATACTGTAAGCCGGTTTTCCAGGTGTCCTATGTGCTTTGTTGTCACTAAAATGTAAAAGAAGACTTCGGCATAATCTTAATAAAAGGATAATGTATTATAAATATAACGTAAGATCTAATTTGGTTTGAAAAACATAACTTTCATTACATGCTTCACTGTGCCAATAAACAGGCCCCATTCTAGAAATTGGAAACCTTCCAGATAAATAAGCTTCCATGATAATATATACTTTCAGCTTAAAAAAACGTTCATTTTTAGTTATAAAGTAGCTGTTTATTTTTATAAATTAGCTGTCATCGTCCTAGCTTTTGCTATGAAAACATCATCTAAGTAATGTTCTTTTATTATTAAATATTTTTTTACACATATACATATTTGCAGTAAAATTAACAGGCAAATTTTAGATATCTATATCAATCTAGCTCAAAGTCTACCGTAAAGAACTTGACGCAGCCTGAGTTTATAAATTGTTTTAATCAGGTTCTTTTTTAATGTATGACATAAATTTTAGTTGACAGATAGGTAAATTCTAATGCTAAAAAAATGTCGTGCATAAAATAAACTGGACTTCTTGGACACATATCTGGCATGAAACTGATTTCCACTATATTTAAACCTGCTAATACAAAGATGCAATTTACATGAGCCTTGTACACGGTTCATGCAAGAAGTATGTCCGTTTATCGGTACCGGTATGGTATATGTATGAAGAGTTACCAATGGTCATAAGCCATGTATTTAGCTAGATTATTGCTGTGAGGATAATCAGGAGGTACCGTACAGTATTGTTCACTGTGGCGACACTTACGTCGAGTGACCTTCCCTTGAAGCTCCAGAGGGGGTCCTAGCCGCAGCGTGTAAGTACCGGGCTGAAGCTCGGGACACAGTGCAAGAGGTAGCCAAAATCACAGCCATAACACACAGTGTCTTGATCCAATAGTGGATTAAGTCCCAGGCCGTTGGCTTGTTCACCATTGGGGCGCTACGTCAGCACCTAAAGCAGTAAATAGATCGGTGACATAGGACTCTAACGTCTCCCTTTATGCAGATAGGGCGGTAGTAAGCCCACCACTTCCGTTACCAGCCATAGTATCTAGGTGGCGGAAGAGGGGTCGCCCCCCCCCCATTCCCACCCTCGCCATGTATAGGCCTACATCGTGTTTGTACTCTAAGTTTCTCGGACACCCTTATTTGGGGGGTACCACTAGTGCGCCATGGTGAGTTGGAAAAAGATCCTGTGGCGTCCCATTAAGGTGATAAGGGCAACCGTTCGATTTATAGTGGGTAGCCTTAAAATGGCAGCGTCACCTTTACTGTCGGGTGGTCATCACCTTCTTGTCCAGCTGGTATTCCTCACAGATTTTTATTTTTTTCCCTAATGGATTCAAAAGCAAAAAAAAAGGTCACAAGCTATAAAAACAATAATGAATTAAAGTCCAGAAAATTATGTTTATTTATTTTATTAAGATAATAAAACCACGCTTAAGTCTGAGTGTACGTTGCTATAAACTTTAATAATGCGTATATATTTTCATTGTACCTTTTTGTATTATCTACATTAACGATAAAAAATCTAAAAAGAAATGTAACATGTTATGTAACAATTTAGTTATATGACAGAAAAATATACACACGATTTTAGGTTTTCGCAATTCTTCAACTCTGTCGCTTCAATAAGCCTCGTTAAACTAAGCTTTGTGTGTCATAGTTTTCTAACTGGTATGTTATTTTTCAAACGTTATTCAATAATTATGTTTACGTATCTTTTAAATGTTAATTTTAACGAACATAATGAACGCATCCAAAGAAATATGATGATTGCCAAAAACTTTTATACTTTTGAGCACATAAAAACAAATTTTTAGAATTAAAATGGTTATAAACAGTAAAAATAAATACATTTACCGAGATTTCAACCGTAACTAACCGTAACACGCTCACAAGATTTATTACGAACGCAACTAGAGAGTTTGGCTACCTACGGTATAATTAGTATCGCTACCTCGCGTCACATTTATCTCATTCCTTTGGGAGACGTGTGAGTCGACGTAAATCTATCAGCTGAGCATCTCTAAAATTGAATTTTATTTCTCATAATTTACTATTTATCTTTTACTTTCTATTTATCTCTTTATACACATTTTAATTTATAAATAAGCAAACTTTTACAATTTAACAGTTTGAGGTAACCGTTTTACAAATTAACGGTTAAATTAACTTTATACTATATTGCATTTGCGAAAACTAAGAACAAAATTAGATCCGCTAAGATTCAGTCATCAATAATATGATATTTGAAACTTTACAAATGTATAAGCTAAAAACCATTAAAATTTAGTCAACAATTTATAAAATAACACAAAGCTGTTAAAAAACATTGTGTAAGCTTTGAGAAGTACAGATCTAATATAGCCAAATAAATTACGAAACCTCTCTGCTACGCGCGGGCTGGTTCCGTAAAAATCTTTTTTTGATAAAAAAATTCGACACAAAAAAAAAAAATACTTAACTATGTTGAGTACTATAGATGCAACTATTTATTACTCTTCTGTTTAGAAAATACCGTTTCCTCCCTGAAATATGTTATCAAACAAATAGAATAAAATTTGCTAAATAATTTGAATATTCAAAACAGATAGTTTAAACCTATTTTAACTTATAATTACATTATAATTATTATATTTTGTTATTTGAAAACTCAAAAGAAAACAATCTAAGATCTAAACAGTAATAAAGATTAAAGATAATATATGTAGATTTATTGAAACTGTCATAAACAAGTACAGAAAGGTAAAACTAAATTGCAGCGCCTAAATTGAATTAACCGTCTTCCATTTCTTTCTTAATCCTCTCATGTATATGATACTCGCTCTCAATATTGCAAACATTATTCTTGGTTATAACCAGTTCATAACATTACTCTTAGGCTTTTTCCACTTCTCAGACACCTCACCCATGTGGTTAAAAAAGTTTGGGTTTGTTGTCCAAATGTACTGAGAAAATAAGCGCTGTAAATGTGAGAGAGAGTGAGAGTGAGTGAGAGATGTGAGAGTGTCGGGTGTCTGTGGAATCATTATATTTACGCTGTTTCTCCTTCTTAGCTGAACTTACAACTGAAGCCACAATTCTATGTTAATATGAGGGAGTGTCTTTGCGGATGAACAAAATAAAAATAATACAATTAATTTTTTAATCCTGATGATGATGATGATGATGATCCTCATCTTGATGATGACAACTCTAAGTCAAATATACTAATATTGTGTTAGAATTGGAGAGAGAGCTCTTGGCATTTTTGATACTAAATCCAAATAACAGTTAGTGTTCGTGACGAGCGCGAATGAATGGCGACGCATTTTTCAAACTAACTACTTTCTGCTGTGGTCTCAATAATAAAACATTCATGAATTCAACTCTGAGTGAGAAAAACAATTTAAAATAATAGCACTAATGACATTTTGAATTACGACTTCGAGTACAAGTGCGACTACTACGACTTATTACCACTTTTTGTGTTAATATAAACAATATAATTATTATAAATATTACCTTTGAACAATAAAGGTCTACAAATTTGAATCGTTTCTTATTCGAAGACAAACATTTTAAAAAGAATAAAGTGTCCCGTAAAATGAAGAAATATTTGCATAAAGCTGTATTTTTATTCAATATTAAAAAAAAAATTATCGGGGAAAACATAATATGCCTAGTTAATATAAATGATGTTATGTAAAGCAAAATGTCTAAAAAGTTTAAAAATAAGACGCGATAATTTATTTTATATTTTATTTTATTTAATTAAGATAAATACAAAATATTCCCTAACAATGATACAATAAATGGTAAATTTCTTATAAATAATTTAATAAATTAGTATTGCTGTAGTAATAATAAAAGCTATTAGTTAAATGTACTAATGTAATGTTAAGTATGGGGTATGTCAGTTAATTTACTTAGCAATATTATAAGTGATATTGCCCCACAGCTTTGCTTAATTTTCAACAAATGCATTGAAACCGGTATTTTTCCAGATTTAATGAAAAATAGTAAAGTAGTTCCTTTGTTTAAAAGTGGCGATTAACTAGAACCGGGAAATTACAGGCCTATCTCCGTTTTACCGAGCTTAAGTAAGATCTTTGAAAAGATTATTTTAAACCAATTAACAGAATTTGTTTATAACAATAAAATCATGCATAGCGAACAATATGGTTTCACCAAAGGCAAATCAACAACTGATGCGGGTGCCACGCCTCTTAAGCAAATTTACAACGCATGGGAAGAGTCGCAGAATGCCATCGGGGTGTTTTGCGATTAATCCAAGGCTTTTGATTGTGTTGACCATCAAACATTGCTATGCAAACTTAACCACTATGGTGTGCGTAGTGTTGCGCTTGATCTTATTGCCTCCTACCTTGATCAAAGAGTCCAGACGGTTGATGTAAATAATTCTAAATCGGCTGGTTCTTACCTAAAGATGGGTGTTCCACAAGGATCTATTCTTGGCCCCTTTTTATTCTTATTATATATTAATGATCTGCCCTTTTTCGTAAAAGGTCTATGTGACATTGTACTTTTTGCTGATGATACCTCACTTATTTTTAAAGTAGAGCGTAATAGGACTAATTATGACGAAGTAAACAGTGCTCTGTCACGTGTTCTTCATTGGTTTGAAATTAATAATTTGGTCTTAAATACTAAGAAAACTAAATGCATGGAGTTTACACTTCCTAATGTAAAAAATCAAAATTGTAGCCTGCTCCTTAACAATGAAGTGTTGGAACTAACTAACTCAACAGTTTTCCTAGGTATAACTCTAGATAAAAAGCTCCAGTAGAACCCCCATCTCTCAACACTCTCAGGCAAACTCAGCTCCGCCGTCTATGCAATTAAAAAAGTAAGACAATTAACGGATGTTAATACGGCTCGATTAGTTTATTTTAGTTATTTCCATAGTATTTTGTCTTACGGCATTTTATTGTGGGGCAGTGCTGCTGAAGTAAACTCTGTATTTATTTTACAAAAAAGAGCTGTGCGGGCTATTTTAAATTTAAAAGCTAGAGATTCCCTGAGAGATGTTTTTAAAGAAATAGGCATTCTTACGGTCGTTTCTCAGTACATATTTAATAACATCTTGTTTGTACGTCACAATTTGGATACATATGAAAAAAATAGTGACAGACACCCTATAAATACAAGAAATAAAAATAAACTCTCAACGCAGAAATATCGTCTTCAAAAAGTTAAAAAATCCTTTATGGGTTTGAGTGTACGCATATATAATAAGGTTCCACAAGATATCTTAGACCTTCCTTTTCTTGCTTTTAAATGTAAAATTAAAAGTATTCTCTTAAAAAAAGCTTATTATAGCATACAGGAGTTTTTGGTTGATCGTATGTCAACTAAAAGGTTAGGTTGTGGAGCTTTGCTTGTTGACTCATTTGCGGGATACTCTAACGTATACATCAAACATTGTTAAATTGTTTTTTTTAAAAAAAAGAGCAACTGTTGAGTTTCTGGCCAGCTCTTCTCAGCAGAGCCGCATTCCGAGCTGGTGGTAGCTTACTCACGGACTGACATACTGACATTTTTTTTTTTTTTTAATGTAATGTAATGTAATGTAATTGACGATTCAAAAGTGCATGTAAATGCCTACTTGAATAAAGATATTTTTGATTTGATTTGATTTGATTTACAAAAGTACACAACAAAGTACAAGTAAGCGATTTCGCCGCAAACATGTTTAGACGTCAGATTTGTGTTTCTGATCCATCTGCGTGCCTCTTGCATAATATTGCAGACGAACTTCAAAAATAATAAGGACGAAGAGATAAGGTTTTCGTATACTTCAAAAGAAACAATGAAATTGACTTGCTACTATTTTATTTTTCATCTTCTACATTGCAAGAATATTATGTAACGTTGTGGAATAAAAAGATACATTCCACTGATATAATTATTAACTCATAAGTAAAATAGATACGTAAATATATTTTATTTCGATTAACTTTACTCAGCCCAAACGAACGTTTATACAAAGGTTAAACTAAATGCCTTAACTTATTACAATGTTCATTCTAAACTTTTAATCCGAAATGCAAAATTCTATTAACTTACCATAGTTCAATGTGCAGTTACGCGAAAGGAAAACTTCCAGCCAGAATAACATTTTTAAACATACATTTTAAGATAATCAATTAACTTGAAAATCTTTTGTCATAATTTTAATATGATTCAATATTCCTTAAAGACATACATCAGAAATCAGATAATAAATACAAAAATAAATCTGCGATTTTTCAAACTTCAAACAAAATAATAAAGAATCCATAATACGTTATCCTTTATAACTTGTATTACTTGGTACTTTAATACTTTTATTATATTCGTTCTCATATTCTGTCGAGGTAATACCGTTGTTATTCCACAACAATATTGGGCCAGAGATTAAAAGATCCATAACATGCTGAAGTAAAATGAAATAATAAAAATAGGTTTTAGTGAATCAAGTTTTTCCGGGCAGTGAAGCGGCACAAAGAACCAATTTCTGAGCCGATGCGAACCGTATTGTTGAAAATAAATTTACTTATTTGCATTTTCTTGCTGATTTACCAACTTTCATACAGATCAATATCTGTCAGGAGAGACATTCTGCACAGACAGAACTTTAGATGAGTACATATATTAAAATATTAATAAACTTATGTTACAAGATTGGAATTTCAAAATTACTGTATGCTAACTATATAAAGTCAACAATTCAAACAGGAGTAATGTAAGCATTGTTTCTGGCTTATACATTAAATAGTAATTAGGATTCTTTATAAATTACTAATATTTTAAAATTCAATGATGCATTCACTTTTCTTCATGCGAAGTCCATAGAACTTCGGTTATTTGAATAATTTATGAACTCTGAAAAGACAAAGTATTTCATCTTATGTGAAATTTGAATCTTTTGCAATATTTAAAATATACGAAATCTTTTAAACAAAAATTTTCTTCAGACTCTTCTCGGATCAACCAATGGTCTGAACGTGACTTGAATTTCTCAATTGATAAATCTGGGTGCCTTGTTAAATTAGGTTTGTAGCGCAAATTATTCTTAGTTGATATTCAACAAGTAGGTGCAAAAAAGTATTTTTATGTGAATGGATCAAGACTTTTTTACTAACTTTTATACAAGAAATATATATTTTTTAAGATGAAACATGGTAATCCATGAAACTACAGTCATGTAACAAAAAAATACTTGCGATACCCTGTGTGTTGGCGAGGGTAATACGCTAATTAACTGTAGACTTTCAAACTAGTATCGGTGTAAGTAGAGTGGTTTAAAAAAATAATATAATACCCGGATAGTGCTATTTTTAACGAATTATATCAATGCTTAATGTTTTTAAAGTTTTTTTTTTTAAAGTATCGTGACTTGTACACATTTTAAACTAATATTGTGTTGTTAATATTGTTATTATTGGAAGGGTCAAGGAACATATTGCAGCTGTAAAAAACCTACAAGTTAAAAAGTCTGCAATAGCTGAGCACTTGATAGAATCAGGTCACAACCACTGGATTGAGTTGCACCAGCCACAAGTCCTCTCCAAAGAACGTCACTGCTATCCTCGAATAGTACATGAAGCGATTGAAATAAAGAAACAAAAAATTTCATTCGAGAAGATGGATATCGACTATCACCAGCATGGAATCCAGTTTTTAACAAGTGCCATACTCGCCGCGACTTAAAAAGCCAGTGTGTAGACACCGTTAGTGTCGTTTGTTTAAATACCCTCACTTCCGATAGTAACAATATCAACAACACAAATAATGAGGAACAAGCGAGGGTAGTTACCGAGACTCGCGCCTCACGAAGACGACGCTGAGCTGACATTAGTCATCCCGTGACCACGGCTGGTGAAATTCGGCTGAAACGTCGGGAAATAAAAAGGTATTTCACCTTAATTAATTTTTATCGTGAATTAGACCCGATATTAGTTTACAATATATCAATGGTTTTAAATTGAACCTCTGTAGGTCATTAAGCCACGGTAGTGAAATAAATAAATTAGTAGATAAAATTTCTAAAAATTAAGGAGACATCAAACTTCTTTAAATCATAAATTCTTTGCTTAAGTATATGTATATAAAACAATTTCGTTGCTGAATGACTGACTGACAAACAACGCACAGTCGAAGTTATTAAAAGCAAGAAGCTGTAATTTGGCTTTTATATCCTTGGAGTAAGTGTAGGGGAGCATAAGAGGATTTTTGGAAATTCCATACTGAACGCGGTGAAAGGGATGAAAAACTTTCATATGAAACTTCTACACCGTTTAAACTACTTACTTGAAAATTGGGTTTTAGTTTTTTACTACAAATTAATGAATACTTGTTAAAATAGAAAGCTCAAAATTGCTAAACATACGTAAATTTCAAAATAAAACACGTAGGCAAAGCCGCGAGCAGAAAGCTGGTCACATATATGAGTAAACCACAACTTTCTAAATAAAAATGTTGAACAACTAGCACTGAAATTCAGCAGGGTTTCTAGTCTTAAAGTTGAAAGGCGCCCTAAAGCGGAACTAGGATTTAATTCTAATCTTCATCTCGATACGACGCGTTTATTCGAGACGTTTTCAAAAAATTAAGCTATCAAAGCAAAACTGTACATATATTTCTTCAGAATAGTAATCATATTAGCTATAAAAACAACTCAAAATATTTAATCAAATGAATAAAAGAGTTCGTATTTTCAATCTACGATGAGCGATTATAATAATTATAATTATTGTAAGATAATTTTATTGAATTTTGATACCTGTATTTACTGCTTGTTAAATTTTTTGCAATTTCATAAATCAATTAATTATTTTGTAAATAATATCCAAACTAAATATAATCTCATCGCGCGCTAGGTCTTACGGTTTCGTTACTATTAGCTGAATACGCGTTTTCTATTATAACTTCACGTCTTGTTACATAATGAACCAATTTCCTTTTATTTCGTGTCAATGTTAGCGTAAATCCGATTAGTGGCAATTTGCTATTATTTAATGCTACTGATTGAAAATGGTTACAAATACTCATCTCTCCTTGTTCTAGACAAATCTTTAATGTGTAGATTACACGTACTTAAATCACATTTACATATTTTTATGGACTTGTGCTTAAATTGACTGGACCCGAGTTTTGTTTTCGGCTGTGTATTAGGTCCGAGTGTATTCGGTGCAAAAATCCTGCATTACTTAGAACGTCTACTCGTATGATGTTATGTAACGGCCTCATAGCAGAAGAGCAGCATTGTGTTTTCTTAATTAGAAAAGAGATTTGTGCCAACTAATAGGCTAGATATAATATTAGTGTCATATATACCAATTAAATCTAAGTGAGCGGTGGATGCCTTGAATTAATATTTGATATTTAATTAAATATAACTAAAATAAAAGGCTATAATGCTATATGCTTACTACGACTTTTCATTTATTCTTACTTGTTCTGCTCAATGGATTTCGATGAGTCATAAATTGGATTTTTTTTAAATTTATTTCGCTCTATAACGCCCAGTCCCTTACCTCTCTCTCCATTCGTGGAAGTTGAAAAAACTTTCTCTAGCAATAACTTAAACGTCGAAACGAATACGTTCAAATATTCAAGGCTCTTAAAACCATGATTGAGACGTTATAAATGTTGTACTTTTGCAGTTTCATCAAAATGATAGGATATATAATTAATATATTTCATCATACATTGAAGTTTGCCTTAAAAATGGAAAAAAGAAATGATATAAAAATTTGTTTTAAAAAAAAAAGGTTTCATTTTTTTATATATATGTGTGAGGTCAAATGGTCAGACACACCTCCTGGTGGTAAACAGTACGTACTACGTACTATAATTAATGGAATATATTTATACTCAACCCAGTTAGATATTAAGAGGAACGTAGCGAGAGTGAGGAATGCATTCTGTGACAGGTTGTCTCACTAAAAATATTATTCAAATTTACTTAACTTGTTATTAAGGTTTCTTTAAGGCTTTTGTTAAATTTCTGCGTTTTTCAAACGTGCCTTGCAATTTTTTTTATTTGTGAAAGCACCCATACATTAAAATAATATTAATTGAAAAATGTACAAATATTACACTTTTTGAGAAATTCAATTTTAAATAATGGCAAGTAAAATCAGTAAGCAATAAAAAAATAATGAAAAAGTTAAGAAACCCTAAACCCGTTTCGACTTCCTATAGCCGTTTCTACTTTTTCCCTCTTAAAAATCCATATTTCCAGAGGCGACGCATTCACTTCTTCCCTTCGTACATGGTGTATGTCCATAGTTGACGATAACCACTAATCATCTCCTGCACTCTGATCCTTTGGCTCATAAACAAAAAGCGTGTAAGTATAAAGTTTCATATTTACAATTGTATTTATTTTTATTTGTGAAAGACAATTGTAAATGTTTTTATCAATGAGAAAGCTTTAATTTATATATTTTTTACAAAATTGTTATCATTTAAACATTATATTAAATCACTATATTTAAAATATAACATAATATATTTGAGATCAACATTGAACAATGAGATTTAGCTTATATGCATTTATAATAAGAAACTGATCAAATTTTTTGAACCCCAAAAAAGATATTACCTCACAAAATACGGAATAGTTGTAAAATAATTGGTTAAAAATAATAAATGATGTGAAGATTTATCTAGATTCGAAATTGCCTTTTAAGGACATGTCTGATAACATTGTTAAGACTGAACCAGCAATTACTTTAAGCGCATCCATTGCTCTACAACTACGTTAAAGCTACGATCGTAACAAACGTCGTTATCCTACATTTCGGGGTCAATAATCTGCAAAGGCGGCAGCGACGCGACAACGAGGCGGCGTCCCGCCGGCTGACTTCAAGCCATTACTGGATCAAAGCTTCACCACTCACAAAACAAACAAAAAAATTGTTGATATTAAGATATTCTTTATATATTGGACTCAAAGAAAAATATTTTGCACCTAATGATTTTTTCGAAGTAGATTCCAGAAAATAATTTTTAAACAGATTCAAACGAATCGAAATTCAAGCACCTCTTGTGTTATAACAATAGAACCTTCCGTGTTGCCGTAAAAGTATAACTACGGTAACAAAATATTCTGAGAACACTTCGTGCAAGATTATAACCTTGATGTTTTCTTACTCCCGATAAGAGCTCTCGGGTATACTATAAGGAACAGTTACATTCAAGAAAAGCATTATTGCGATGGTCTAACATCTAACTGTTGTGTATGAAAGCACTTGTGACACAACTGGTAAATATATAAACATACATACATTCATAAATGATACAGCTAATACTGCAAATTCAACCACAAACACCCCTTATTACGACCGTTATTTATGCTGATTCACTCTCCTAATAGAATTCAATTTCTGTTCTTCTATATTTTCGCATTTTCATTCTTATATATTATGGGATGAGACAATCGTACTATATAATTTTATGTACCCTACCGAGGAAGAAACGGGTCACTAATGAAATTTATATTCGTAAATGTAGTAATACTTATACGTTAAGACAAATAAATAGAGTAATCCAGATTAGCGTATTTAATTTTTGTGACAATAACTTCGGTTTTCGTAAATCATAAGTAAATTTATAATGTATCAAATAAAATTATTGAAATGTAACAATTAATTTTGAAAGTGAAATTATAATTTACGAGATTACTATAAATAATATTATTGTATATAAAATCTAAATACAAAAACATTATACATTTCACTTTGAATCTGATTATTGAATATCAGCGATAAAGTATAATTACCCACGATTAAATAATTACAATTGAAACAAAGCCTGAAAATAAAATATAAATAATTGATTAATACTTGGAGTGTTTTAATCACAAAAAAGAAGGGTTTAAGCTGTCTTTGTAAACAATAAATACGAATATTATTAAACAAATATTTTTACGAGTTAATGACCCTCGGGTACAGGGTATTTAAACCAATACTATACATCGGTTTAAATACCCTTTATACAGAATTTTCGTACTCGATATATTATTCTAATCAGACATGCATATTTGACAGCAAACTGTCTAGAGCGAACTGCTCGTTGGTTATTCGTCTTTTGTCTTATTTTATTATGCCATTATACGGTGGCTATAAAGGCTAGCGAGACGGTTTGTCTGCCTGTTCCCGGTTTTCTCGCCCTTGTTTATCTGGCTGGGGGTTGTAAGCGGTGCGACTGGCGCCCCGCGGCAGTGCTTCCGCAGCCCGCCTAGCGATGGCACGCGTGCTTTACTATCAACCCAATCCCACGCGCGTTCGACAACAACATAGGTGAACTCCGTCACATTTTAATATCGCGTATTTTTCACATGACTACGAAATGACTCTTTTTATAAATTTTTATTGTGTGATTTGGATAACGTTATTGACAGCATGCTGCAGTACGACAGGTGAGTGGAGAATGCAATTAGCATTTTTATTGAGTTTACTTGTAACTTGTGAATAATTTGTATTGATTGGATAAATATTTCTTTAATAATTACGTCACTGTCAAAAGTTTGAACACCAATTTGTAGAGAGAATTATTATATTCTTATATTTTATTTGTTTTATAATTATTAAAATAGTATACATCCTGTCATTAATTTGGATAAAAATATTAATTAATTTGTTTAATGCGTTCCATTTCATTTAACTATCAGACTATAATTTTTATAATTTATGGAATAATATAATAAAAAAAGTCAAAATGCATAAGCATATCACATTTACCTATTTTCGTTCGGAAAACTACTTTTTTTAATGTTTTTAATAAGAAATAAACGCTTTGTTATAACGTTGCTTACAAGTGTTTCATTCAGTATATTATATTACATAATTATTCTCATTATCATTTTATTTAAATAGTGTCTCGACATTATATACATGTCCTTATTTTCATTACAATTAAATAAACAGTAAAGAAACTCCAAAAGTAGCTCGGTATTTTCCTCTAGCCCTCCGCGCTAAAGCCAACTCGGTTATTTTAATTTGAGACCGCAAAATTTAATTTGATAAACATTACGAGGGTAAAATAAAGGTGGTCTAAATTATATCTGAGAGATGACGACTCCACTCCAACCGGGAAATTCTTCAGAAGTTAGATTTATTCAGAGGGTCGAGATAAGAAGCACTCGTATTTCTTAAAGATAATTCGGTTTACAAGGGGAAGAATCACAAACAAAACGGACAGGGGTCGATGTATGAGTCATCCGCGGATATCCGCTGGCGTCTTAGACAGTTATGGATGTTTTCCATTACAGATATAAATAAAGCTGACTAATCTTAGGGTAAGTGCGATTGTTGGGGACACTTACATCCGATTTAGGTTTTACTGTTTCTCTGCTTCGTAAATTGCTTGGTTGTAAAGATATAACTTTTGATGAAATGTCGTATCGTAAACCGTACACATTGTACTATTAATATTTAAGTATTTCATCATACCTCGTGAACATCTATGATTATAGTTACTTTATTAAATTTCTAAATATTATAATAACACACCTTATCGTAACATTAATGGAACCCTTATAAATACTCCAATGACTGACCCTTTGTCCTTTTATTAGCAAAAGTAAATTTAACTCAATTTATATCTATTAAAATATTATTTATTATATGGACTTAGTAATAAATTAGTTTAATTAAATTATAATGAAGTTTAAAAAAGATAATTTGAGATGATAGTATAGTAGTAGTATAAAGATGAAATTTATACAAAACCTTTTATGTCTTTCTTATTTAGAAGCTTTAAAATAAGCGACACAATACACAATTATCAAAAAGATTAATAGATAGAGACTATGACGACTTTGAAGTTTGAAAATAATTAATTCAACTGTTTTTAATATACATTGATACAAAAAAATAAATTAGTACAGGCTTATTGACGTAATGACGTATTATGAAAAATTATGATATTTTTAAAAGTTTGTTTGCAATTCTCATTCTTTAGGTCCTTACATGAAACCCGTGTAGTAAAAATTAATAATTATTTTAATCTTACAAAAATGCTTTATTTTCGTTTTATTGAAGCAAGTGCTTCAAAAAGCAATTATTTATTTCAATAAATAATATAATGTCCTCTGAAGAAATGCGATATAAAAGTTACTACAATTTAACAGTACAGCGCGGAACTGCATCATTACGTTATTGAACAATCATCAAGAAATATTAATTTGATACAAATACAATTATATATATTTTTCCTCAATAAATACCTGAATTATTAAAACTTCTCTTTATTTATTTTTCAAGCCTGACTTAACATTTTATCGGGGTCTGTATCCGATATTAACGTACCACGTGAAAACAAATTACAGAATATATTTTTTACATTTCCCACTAAGCTAGCAAAATTTATTTGCTTACTTCATGCTTTACTTATTAGATTACTTAACGAGCGAAAGAAAACTGCATTACCGTGTACTGCGCGTAATGTTATTTCCATTCCCTACCGTTGTTGCAATAAAATAAAAAATCTACAATTCATGTTTTGTGGAACTTGCACTTTATAAAGACGGAACAACGCAATGACTCGAGTCTCCAAACAAATAAATATATTATATTATATATAAATGTCTATTTATTTGTTGCGTAGAATGGGAAAGTTGACGTGATAAGACATATCTAAGTTTATTATTGTATCTTATTGTAAGTATGACGTTATAAGATGTTGATTTAATACTTTGTTCTTATGTATATAGTTTTAGTAATACAAGTCAGAATCCGTTATTATTTTCAATGTTCCTTACCTTTAAATTATAAAGGTAAAACAGATTCATTATCAAAATTATTGTTGATATCTCGGTGCTCGAATAAACAAAAATAATAAAGAGATAGAGAGTTAAAGTTGTTCATTATTGAATTTATAATATAACTTTTCGGGCTAGGAGCTTGAATTTTATATTTACATACAATCATATAAAAACTAAACTATTATGGATACAAATATCCGTTAAAATCAACTTTAGAGTATAAGTAAAATACACGAGGTTAACTTATTGATTAATTGATTCCGATAACATTAAACTTGTAAGAAACTAACGTGTACTGGAAACCACAACAGAGTACATTCAAAACTATACAGTAGACCGTAACTGAGGGCCTAAGTTCTTCGGGGACTCGCTGCGGTAACATGGCGGCAATACTTAATCAGCAGCTAATGCTAGAATTAACACTGATATTGCGATACGTTATATTATTCATTTATATATAAAGGTTTAATTGCTGACAAAATATTGTTCAAAATTTACATAATATATTTTTATTCTATTTTGTTTTACTTCCATATTTTTATTTTATTTGCGTTTACAGTGTTTTTATTTTAATTTGAGTTTTTTTTTGTATTTTGCGGTCAATACCAATAAAATTATTGAAATCTCAACAGCTGGAATATTTTCCAAAATAACAGTAATTTCAAATTCGCATCGAAAATAGCCATCCTACGTTTATTTAGAATTCATCACAATAAATTTAAATTAACAACATGAAATATTCGGAATAAATAATTAAATGAAAAATATAAAAGCGTATTTATGAAGAGGATTTATAAAAGCCAATTCATTTATGGGTTCATAAAATATATTGCGTATCTTCAGTAAATAATACCATTTAGAATTTTCCTCGTAAATGGGTTATGCACTTTTATCATATTATTTAAATTGGCTTTGAAAAATTTAAAAGTCTGCAACTATTATGAAATCTAGTAAAGCTGCATGGTATAATAATTGTTGTTCTGTGAAAGGAGAACACACAGACGAATGGCATAAAAATGTTTTCTTATCATCGATTCTCAGCAGACTAATTTTAATTTAGGATTTTTTTTACGGATCAATTTATTCTAACTATGCGTATTAATTCAACTACCGTCATTAATCTAATGAGATATATTATCATAGAATAACACTTGGTATTAAGCACTAGCCTTGGGGCATTGTTTCAACCTAATTACGAAGCATAACGTCCTTATTTATAACACACACATACATATATTATACACATTACATTAAAAAAGCAATAATTATAATTTACTAGGACTATAAAGAGGACTTCCTTAGCATTTAAATTTAAATGTAGTACAAAAACCTTAATATAATAAACAAAAACATATTACGAAAGTATTGTTATATTCATCTTTGGAAAATAATCCTAAACAGGACTAAAGCTTAGTAGTGCTTGGAATATCTGTCCCAAGGTTGTAAATAAAGATCAAAAGTTTCAAACTCTTTGCAGATTTAACTTCAAAGTAACAATCTACATAATAAGTAATGACTTTTATTTAAGAAATTTCCATAATAATAATCAAATATTTATTAATAGGATGTTACACGAGACACAAGTGATTTGAAAATATACTTAGTTTACTCGTGGATTAAGTTAACCAATACATATTTTATTAAAATATGCTATGTTTGTTTTCATCCCAAATCAATATATTTTAACCATCATATAATAGTTATTATAAGGTAAAAACTAGTGGATAGTTTGATACAAACGTGCAAATCAATTCTAGTTATATTTTTTGTAGTTTATTTTAATTAAACTAGGTGTGTTTTACGGCTACAGTTTATTTTAACTAGCACTAGTAACTAACACTTTAAGTGCACGAGGCCTGATATGAGTAGTGCAATTTTGCATTTTACTGCTCTCAGTAGTGTATGAGCATACCTTAAGATATTTTAATAAACATTAGATGTACAAATATAATAATTTCGTAAGAAGCTCAGTTCTCTAATTTTATTATAATATGCTATTAATTTTGAAGCATATAACTTAGCTTTGATTCCAGAAGAGAAACAAAAGCAAAATGCTATTGACAATAGTAAGTCGCTTCTCTTTTACTTATTTAATATAAAGGATATTATAATAAAAATAGCTAATATTTTCCTTTAAAATGTTTATATAACCAAGGTATAATA
Source organism: Dircenna loreta (assembly GCA_963555665.1). Taxonomy (NCBI): domain Eukaryota; kingdom Metazoa; phylum Arthropoda; class Insecta; order Lepidoptera; family Nymphalidae; genus Dircenna; species Dircenna loreta. Next base: position 900,072 of record OY743099.1, on the reverse strand, counting down.
CAATTTCTATTTAATTTCACCTCAACGAAACAAATACCGTCACAAATAAATTGTATATTTTCTTACTTTACATAAAACAAAAGTTTCTGAAATTGGGTTTTAGGGTTTCCAAACTTTTTTAATAAATTACATCACCTCAGGAGTAATTAATACAATGACCCTGTTACTTTTTATGTTTAACAATTCGTGATATTTTAAAAGACTATTATAAATATAGCACGTTTCACAAATACAATGTTACAGGTTAATATAAATGCAATCAAACTATCGATGTATTTCCAGTTTACCGGAATAATATCACATTGTAGGCTATATATATAATAAAAATATTTTGATAGCATATAACGAAAGCTTTAAACTAAAGATTAACCTGAATACTCAATAGCGAAATCACCTATGACAATGACAGTTAAGTGGAATTCCTATATAAACTCTCACTGACGTTGAAGAACCATTTACTTTCCAAAGAGTAACTATTATAGTATTAATTGGATGTGCAACTAAATATCCATTGGAATTTAGAATGAATTGAATTTTCGGTCTATAACAGCTTCGTTTTGATTACTCCATACACTCTGGGCCTAATTGCAATCTCTCTTGTTTCAAATATTAATTATTACGTAACTGAATGACGGACTTTGGTACAGCTTTCCAATCACGTGAATGTCCTTAAATCTTATATTAATTTTAATATAACCTACGTAATAACGTTTAAATAATAAACATCTTTATGCCTTACTAACTAAGGTGCTAAAATCCATTGAAAGTATAAAAAAATATCATTGCTCTGTAAGATAAATAACAAAGAGTTTCTTCGAACAATTAACAACAACATTACTGAAAAGTTTTGAAAAGTTTGTTCGTAATAGTTTTAGAAATATTTAATTATTTTTCATCTTTATCTTCAGACTTTAACGAGGTTTTTGGTATTAATTTGAGTCTAACGTTATTATTATTACTTTGACAAGTCATGCTACAGTTAAAACAAAAGATGTTTCAAAACGTTACAAGTTTAATAATAAATTTTCCTTTCTTGGTATATTCTATTATAATACTTATAAAAGTTATCGCTAACAATGTCTATAAAGATTGTATTAAACTGTTTTGGCCATTAAAATTAACATAATACAAAAATATTTGCTTTCTTTATGATACAAAAATAAAAAAAACTGTTATTTTCTTAGCCATAAAGCTATTTTAAAGCACTCAACAGACGCGTAAACGCCACCGCATCTAGTAGCACCGTATCGTAGTGCGTATCAATTATTCAACTCCAGACGATAATGGAACAACCTTGTCGCTTTCGGAGAAGGGGCTGTCATCGCTACCCGTAATGGTATATACTCAAAAACCATCCCAGAGTACCGCAAGAGATGACGGAGTCAATTATGACTTAATAAAACCGGTTATATTATAATTATTTATGACTTGTGATAAAAGTTTTAACGTGCTATTTGGGAAGAATAAGATGTTTGCTATTGTCATTAAAATGTTTCCTAGTTTATATATTTTTTTTCATCCTTTGATAGCAAAGTTTTTACATAATAACTTGACATTGCTTTAAATCATTCCTAAGTAAAATGGAATAGTAAACGCGGGGGAGAGAATCAGCGTAAATGTTTCTGTATAATAGAAAATAACGAACTTTGTCGAACGAGGCCGCTTTGACTTACGTTACGGTAAAGTTTGTAACAGAATAAAGCAAGTAGTATTTGTAACACTTAAATCAAGGTTGAGGAGAAAATTCTTCAACTTGATTACGTTCTTTTGTGCTTATTTATAATTTTTAATGAAATAAGCTTATTTACTTGTATACTTGTAATATTCTTAAAAACATACCCATAATTAATTTTATATTTTGTTTCATTTTTTTATTGGCTCTATTTTTTATAATAAAACTAATATTATATTAATATTTTTATAAAAGTTATATACTTTTTGATTAAGATTAAATTATAAGCTTAAATAGCTATGCAATATTCCGAAACACTGCGTTAACGTTTTAATATCAGGCCTTCCAATATAACAATAACGTTAATTGTGTCGATGACGATGTTGTTTTATGTCAGATTTCAAGCAACCAATTTATTTAAAGGGTACTGGCTTATGTATCTATTAAGCGGATAGTAAAAGTTAAATAGATAACTGAATTATTTTCATATTTTTCAATTATGCACAGAAACTGTCACTACTTCGATATCAACGGCCGATGGAATATTTTTTTACTGGTAAGCTTTATAATAAAATAAACTACTTTTATATTGCCGTACATATTTCAAATGGACTTGGCAATTTTCCTGATTACCGGCTGGAATGTCTGGCTGTCGTAAAATTAAATAAAAAAACACCTTTATTCCCTATACTTGTACATATGACAATTAAACAGTTGAAACTTTTAACGGCGTAGTAAAGTTTTACACGGTATTGTACTCGAATAACGTCAGTTGATACTGTTAAGTGGATACTGTTATAATATGATAATGATTAATAACGGAAGTTGTTATCATATTTAACTACACCAATTATTTTTAAACTTCGTTATTCTAGCTGAAGGTTTGGTCTGTTATTAAAGAAAAAAAGAAAATTAAAATTACAATATTTATTAAACACTACTATTACATAAAGACTATTACAATAATTACTTTAAAAAGATATTATTTTAAATATAAATAAATAATGACAATGACACATGATTTTAGATATAAATATTTGTTTTCTCAATATTACTACAGTATTCCTGTTTTCGGGTTGGAATTTCAAAAAATATCTCCCTTCTTTATTCACGGTACATTTTTTATGTATATTATGATACTATACTGTTGATTTTGTTGAGAGTGAGTTACAGATTTGTATACTGACACAGCCATCGTCAGTAATCCTCAAATATCTTATATACAACATTAGAGAGATATAAAATTCACTGAATATTCTTAAGTGTCCTTGAAAGATATAAAACTCGTTGTTAATTTAATTTATTTTTAATCATTCTATTATTATTATAAATATAACCAAAAAACATATATTAAATAATATTACTTTTAGCGTTCAAAGAAATTATAACTAATAAAATTAAACTTTCAAAATTAAGAGAGAAAAGTGCAATCTGTTTAAAAAGAAAAATGAAAGTCTCTGCTTATGAAATAATCCTTTGTTACGAAAGTGTGCAGAAATAGACATTTCTTATAAAGTCTTAATATTTTCTTTTAATATCTTTTAAAGATATCTTAATGGATAGATTATAGATAGATTTATGTTTGCAGGTCGGGAACTGCCGAACAGTCAAAATGTAGTGTCCGTAGCTCCAATAGACGTTCCCGACGGTAAGTCATTTATTTGTATTGTATTAAATAGAAAATCAATAAAATAGATAGACTGTAAGGCAACGTATTTGAACTATTTTGAGCAAACAACTCAATTTCTATGATTGCTGCCATTTCTATCTTCAATATTTTTTATAAATTTTATTAGAAATATAAACACAATATTATTAGTCATTAGTTTCAGTTAAACTGCAGCTGTTGTATCCTTCACATTAATTATTTAATTGACCACTTAATAGAACAAGCGCTGAACTATTTAGCTGGCGTATACATAATAAAGGGTCAAGGTGACTACAAAATGAAACACATACCGTTATAAAAAATATATAAAACTTAAAAAAATCAACATCTATAGTAAATTTGATTTGAAAACATATTTTGCATCTTGATCCTCCTTTAAGATATTAAACTACACTACAGCGAAAAAGCTTTGAAATCCTTTAGACAGTTTCCGTGACGTCGTTAAAATCACACAGAAAAACTTTTGAATTTATTGTTCTCTGTTTTGTTAAAGCAGTATCTTTATAAGTGTTAGCATTTACAATACAAACCTACGTATGTAGCTTCAGTAAAACTTTACTGAAATACTTGATTTGTATTTAATATTTGTCTTCTACTTTGACTTGTAATATAATACTGGATAGAATTAATATTTGAAATATTGATTTCAAATTATCTTCATATTCCGTCAAATTGTGACCATTATAATTCTGCTACACTATAAATGTTCGTATTACTCTACTGCCACTAATAATAACAATTTAATAGGTTAAATTAAGTAATAAAACGCCAATAAGATGTTATCTTAACGCATATTGACCCGGTTATGCAAGTTAACACGATGACGATAAGCGCTGAAACCGCCGATGCTAAATCTAATCTAAAGCGATGCTGGCTCAATCTTATCGAGCTGCAGATGTCATATGTCAAATTCAGATGTTATACGAATTGAAGTAAACAGATTTAAAACTCGTGTCATTCATTGAGTTATCTTAACTAATATTACATGTGCGACTGTAAGTTTGTTTATTACGCTTTTACATCTAAACTGCTGAATCGATTATCACACATTTGCACACATGTTTTTATTGGTGCAGAGATAAAATAGAGAAACGATATAAAAGGACATACCTTTTATCACGAAAAAAATTGTTTCTGAGAGATATGAAAGTTATTTTAAAATGGCAGTCTTACAAAACTAGACAGCTTAATTTTAACTCCAGAGCGAGGGCGAAGCCGCTATTGCTAGATTCATCAAAACCGGTAGTGCCGTGGCAGCTTAATTGACAGAGTGACGGGACGGCAGCCTAGAGGTTGCACGTTCGAGTCCTATACATGTTGATGAATTTTTCGTTACACATTATTTTAATTTAAAAAATCTCAACATGGCTAAATGCTTAAAGACAATTTCAAACATATAATAAGCGTAATTTAGACAACACGCTTTTATACCTTATACGTGTCACTCATTTTTCTATTTATATAGTGTTTTTAAAAACTTTAGTGCAATATTACATTTCAATTAAAGCACACATTTCGAGTTACATAGTTCAGACATCAAATATTCAAAGCCAGTTGTCGCTAGTCTACTATTTGCATCACAAGTTTTTGCTAATTATTGCTGTTTACTTACTTTCATTTATGATCATATTTAAGTACCAATTATAAGGTATTTAATTGTAGTAGAAATATTTTAGTAGAAGAAAATATTGTTCATAAGATTCAAGGCAAAGACGTAGCTATCTTGTCACTAGTATCGATCAAACAAAGGTGTGTAGAAAGTAGGGCAATATTGTCGTAATAAGAAGACAATTTCCAAAGTAATCTGTCCCTGTCACTAACAATATTTATTTAATATTTATCCTTCCTTGAAATAATTAATACAAGAACGTAATAATAAATTGTAATAAGTCAATTTAATTATACACAAACCATCTGTTTTATTACAGTACTATCAACCCTTTAAACGTTAGGTTAGAAACGTTAACGGTCAATGTAGGCAAAGTAAACTACGATTTAAATGTCGTGATTAATAGTCACAAGGTTTCCATTTATTAAACGTTACCTATACTTTATTTAAGTAAGGTTTTAGGGTCATGGTACACTATTTTACGTTGAAGAGTGATACAGCGACAAACCGCTATTTGTCGTGGTGAGCCAGACATAAATCACGCACCCTCGGAGACGCGCTGGCACCATGTTTCTAAACCTGTGAGCATGAAAGTAGCGGACGCGAGATTCATACCTGATTCTAGATGAAAGATTAGAAATTTTATATTTTAAGATTTTTTGCTATATCCTTGCTATGTTGAATATTTGTTTGGAATAAAATATATCTATCGCGTCCTCCGAATACTTCTACTTTTATTTATTACGTAGTTTTCCTTTAAAATATATTTATGTTATTAACAATAACTCATCAAAATCCTAAATTATCAAAAATATGTACGTATATTCGCGGTCGCGGCCGCTTTTTTAATATACTATGTCACATATCAAGTATCAACCCATCTCATCATCTTATTCCGTAGAAACTTTTATTGCGAGCAAACATGTTTGTGTTCACTTTGACAACGAGGCCATAATGAAGATTTTATTCCAGAGTCTATGTATCCAAGATTCGCTGAGCCAATTCCGAATGTCACCGTCACCGTCGGTAGAGACGCTTTATTAGCATGCGTTGTGGATAATTTAAGAGGCTTCAAGGTAAATATATACTTTTAAACATTAAATTTAGATTGGCGTTATATGTGAAGTTTATTACTGATTTTTGTTAAAACAAATTTTAGAATACCCCTACTAGTTACCTTATCGTAAGCGATAAATAGCTAAAAATATGGGTTGGAGATGTAAAAAATATTTAATTATATTAAAAAATATATCTCTTCATTCCCACTAGGTGGCGTGGGTGCGCATGGATACTCAAACGATTCTAAGCATACACCATAATATAATAACTCAAAACAAACGTATAAGTTTATCATACAACGATCATCGCTCGTGGTACCTGCATATCAAGAACGTGCAAGAAGTAGACCGCGGGTGGTACATGTGCCAAGTCAACACAGATCCCATGCGATCTAGGAAGGGATATTTGCAAGTTGTCGGTACGTATACTGATAAAACTGGAATGGAATTCAATGTTTATTCACGTCGCTATCCATCTTGCATGCACCACATTTTCTTAAGCATACAAAGCGAGATCCGCTCATAAAGTTCGTGCTTTGATATTTCCCCGTTAAAGATGTATATTAACTATTAATTATAATATTAATATTATTAAAATATACATGTGAAGTTTGTTGAGCTCTAATATAGAATATATTAAACATTTAAAATTCTAAAGAGAATGCTATAACACTAACAGTGAAAAAGAGTTATTCTAGAAAGTATGTTCCAGTATTCCATTACATATTAAATGCCCAATTCCTAATTTCGAGTTCAGTAAATAACACAAATTTAAATACACAGTGCCTCAGTTGGCAAAGCTTTGACATCGCGAGGAAAAAGTATATGGGTAGAAAAAAGTATAACGCATATGGAAATTTAAGTTGTTGATAAATGTTTCATTTTCTTATTTAATAAAATTATATATCTTAAATATCAATTTTGTACTATTTTATTACGAAATGGTTTATTCATCTAAATACTTAAAGTTTGCTCAGTCCACAAATCTTGGGATTTTCATTCCAATTTAGAAAGATTCATTTTAACTTCAAAAGAACAATGAACCTGATACTGAGCTAGTCTTCTCTTAACAAACTTGTGTATTTTGTCAGTTATTACAATGGTACTTTTAAAATGAAGTTTTTTATAGACTCAATACTTTATATACTATATATTTTGAAGTAATATTTAATTAAATAAAAGCATCTAAGATTATTATATTGCTTTTCATGTTTCTAACAGATTTTATATTAAAATCATGCTTACTTTGATATATTCTGAATTATTGTATAACAAACTTATGTAAACTAAACCTCTATTGTTAATACTATAACACCATATATTTAATGTTAATTCTGTATAGTTTCTGATGAATATTTAATATTAATCAGTAACTATACAGCCATATACTATTTATTAGGTAATAGTGATTAAAATATATTTTTTGTCGTCTACCCACGTATTATACCATTTTCAAGCTTCATATTTGTTTTAATTACTTATAATAATGTTTGAAATTAATAAAATTTCAATCACGCGACGATTTTGAAATGGCTGTAACATATTAACAGGAAAGTCCACTCTTTTCCGTTCACTAATTACTTATCGGCATGTGCAGTTCCGCCATCAATCATCGATAATATGACGTCCACGGATATGGTAGTAAGAGAGGGCACAGATGTTACATTGGTCTGCCGCGCTTCAGGCTACCCAGAGCCCTACGTCATGTGGCGACGCGAAGACGGTCAGGATTTCAACTACAATGGCGAATCAGGTATATATCTTGACTTATATATCCGAAAACCTTTCTGTTAGAATTTATTATCTCTGGACAGATTCCATTTATCACTAAGATTTATGATTACAATGAGAATTCTTAATAACACATAAATATTCTTTTCATTTTCTGTCAACAGTTAGCGTCGTAGACGGGGAAACACTCACAATTTCTAAAGTATCTCGGCTGCATATGGGCGCGTATTTATGTATAGCGTCCAATGGAGTGCCTCCATCAATTAGCAAACGCATTATGCTTATGGTTCAATGTGAGTATAATCTGTCGATATCCATTAAAGACCGGTTATTATTATTACAGATAAGCCAACACCGACGATAGATAGGTTAAAGACCTCGCGTACACAAATCCTCTTAGATCCACTTGTCGTAATTTCCTATAAATAACATGATTTAGTTAGGATTGAATATTCATTATGATAAAGATTTCTATATCAATTTTGTGAGGTATTAAAGTATTAATAGCGTATTGTTGGATCTGCTGTACAAAATGGCAACAAGTATTTTATTTTGAAAAATATATAGTTTTATAGTAAATATCAACGTAATATATAATAATAAATAATAATACCCGCTTATATCTCTTTTGATATACAAAGTAAATATTTAAGCACGTCAGAATAAGATTATTAATACTATAAGCTTACATATTAAAGTAAAATAGAATAAATAATATGTTACTTAACAGTTCCACCAATGCTGTCAATTCCAAATCAACTGGAAGGTGCATACATTGGTCAAGACGTGACGCTGGAGTGCCACACTGAGGCCTATCCTTCCTCAATCAACTATTGGACGACGGATCGTGGAGATATGATTATTTCCGGTGAGATTTATTTGAATTTTACTTAGTATATAATTATATATATATTTAAGCAACGTTTCCTTAACAATATTAAGATATCAGTGGTGTTGCTGGTAAAATATTCTCAGAATTTTAATTAATCATTAAAATTCTAAGAATATATGTCCAGAATACTATGCTATCTATAAAATCTCTCATACACAGTACAATATAAAATCCTCACACACATATAAACTATTCATTTACATATTACGAATAAAATCGATATTCTAATAATGAATATTTGGATTCAAAATTCTATTGCGAACAATAGAACTACCATGACAGAATACATTCCTCATGTCAGACTAAATAACATATGTCTCTGTCAAATATAATACCACGAGTTCATCACTGATTTATTGTCTTATAATGAAAATAGTTAATATACAAAAAGTAGGTGATATTATCGTTTATGACAATTCAGGAATATGTTTAAAGACTTATTTCTTACAACATTTTGTAACGTTTCTTTGGATATTGATGCAATTCTTTATATTTATTTCGTTCGTACCATTTAATTAATATCTCATATTATATTATGTTCTTTGTGCTATTTCATTCGGAAATACAATTAACATTTGATATTAACACAGGCCCTTCTAACAACATTCTAGAAGGCTATCATTTAAGCGTTTTCATGTCTATCTACCCGTGATCAGTTTAACACTTTTCACAAAGAGTGATTGCGATCTGACCTCTTCAACCCATTAACGGAACGCCAGTAACTTACATTAATGAAATCCCTCAGGTGTTAATGATAATGACGATAGTTTTTGATTATAAAACTATACTAACAAGGCATAAAATATACAACTTTGAAATATAAAACTGCTCCGATATTATTTACGTTATGAGACTTAAACAATTTTATTTACCCATTTTATATAAAATATTGTGATATATAAATTCTATGTTGCTTGATCGCCTGTCATAATTAATATGAATTTTGGATTTTCCAATTATTTTTTTTTTCAATAAACATAATTTAAGAATCTAATAGCATACCATTTTTAAATATAATGTGTGTCCTAACAAACAGAATCAACAAAAATCGTAACTGAAAATATGTTTAGTAAGTTTTAATTTAAATTCAGACTTTTTGTAATATTTCCGTAAGGGTGATGCAACTAAGGTTTTTGATTGGACGCAAAATTGTAATAATGCTACAACATTATTTTACTGTCGAAATAAACTTTTATATCTAAATTTGTTTCCAAAATTTTCACGGGGCTAGTTTGGGTTGATGCCCGTCGGTAAACTTTCCAGTTTACAGCGGCGACGTCATCCCGTTTGCAAGGGAAATTAGCTTTTGCAAACTCGGCTTGTTACGTTTTTCAAAATTTTTGTTGGAAATTCTTTCTTCGCTACATAAACTGCGTATATGCAGTGTAGGGAGTTTATTTAACTAAAAGCGGTATAATGAAGTGAGGTTATTCAATGTTTTTACTTGCAGAAAAATATACTTCTAAATTTATTATTTTATAATATTCTTCTAACTATAATATTGAAAATATTTCAATAGTTAATATTTCATGAAGGCCATAATATTAAAGTATGGCCATCAACCATCCATACAAATATTCCAGACGACTGAGCCTCGCCGCCGCGCCATTGTGGCTTAGAGTGCGTATGATTTAAATCCGAAGACAGTAAATTTGTATGCATATATCAATGTTTTAAGACCACAAACTCCCCTTAACGCCTGTCTTACCCTCGCTCTTAATACATGATTGCATTCCATTTATATCTTAACAGTCCATTTATCTCATAACTATCAAATAAGTACTCGTGTATTTTAGGGGGGAAATAAACAGGTTTTATATTTAAGTAGAAATGGAAATTGTAGGTGGCAAGTATGAAGCGTTCCCCGTGGATAGCGGCTACAACAAGTTTATGATGCTGAAAATTCGCAATATCACGAAGGAGGACTTCGGCTTTTACAAATGTATTGCGAAGAACTCTTTGGGCGAAACGGACGGCATCATCAAACTGGATGGTACTTTATATGATTGCGTTATTTCCTTTTAAATTTTAAAATATGCAGACAATTTTTGTACGTGAAAACCTATAAATATTTCTATACCAATTTTATACACAGCATGATAAAAATTATTTGTGAACCAGTAAAAATATGATTGTGTTTTTAAATATTTACGAAGTCCGCTAATTTTTTATTGCATATATTTGGGTCAGTCATAAATGCAATTTTAGATGCGTTGTTTTGCAAGTTCCTAAAATGTGATATAAAGACTGAATCTCATAGATCTCTTAATACATGGTCGTAGAAAAAACATCAGTTTTTTTTTTATTTGGGTTCGCCCGATTCGTCTTTTAACAGGAAGTAAATGACTCTTTTTTACCAGATCTGATTTTTTTCCTCGGGTCATCGTGCAGATGATCTCTCAAGCAACGACGAGTCTTTAATAGTTACAATTCTATTTAAACGATGTACTCCGATAACTAACCAATAAAAGCTCTATCGGCTGACTAATTAAATTCCTCTCCGGAAATAAGCTTTATAAAGTAGATTAAGTACTGAAGCTATTTTTACGAAATCCATGAAACGTGAATCCTGAACGTGTAACTTGGTCCTAAAACAAAATTATAAAAAACCTGAAGTCTTGCGTGCTTACATGCGTTATATAACATCGACGTTTCGTTAAAAAAAATCTGAGTGAAAAGTTGATTGCATTTGTGACCCAAATATGTGTGAAAAGAGGCTATGAATTTTTTTTTTTGGTGTAAAAAATCTACTAATCACATAATATCTCATTCAGAAATACCAGCCCCTCCATCTGCGTTCACGACAACACAAAAATCCGTACTGGATAATCAAACGATAAGGAAAAAAGGTATCGTGATGACTATCAATATCATAAAAAAAAATATAACGTAATTTAATAATATTAAAAAGTATAATATTCTAGGTCAACTTCAAAACGTTCAGAACAATGAGGCTATCAGCTCAACCTTCAGTGAACAAATAAGAGATTTCGGTACGTATTCAATAATTACTCTAACAAATGTAGGAATACAATCATTTCCAAATAAGACATGAGTTTCTATGGCCAAAGAGTAAATGAAGAAATGAGCTGCCCTTAAAAAAACAAAAGCACCAGTGAATAGAAAAGGGTGATTAATCGATAAAAAACCGCAAGTTCGCCGGCCACATCGATTTTGGTTAAAATAACAGCTTTTAAGGTTTTAATAGTAAATTCTGTTCGAGAATTTCAGAGCTAATTCCATTAAATTGTATAACTTAGAACGTCTGTTTTTCAAATTGAATTTATTATTAATTAAATGTAAATAGTATTCAATTAATGTGGGTATTGGTATTTTAAGTGGCTGTTTTTATTTAAGTTCATTTATATATTCCAATAAATTTAAAATTACTACTGGCTTATTACAGGAACTAATGAGCTGCCGGTGTAAATAAAAAAACAACGTATTAATATTTAAAAGTACTAGAGCCTGAAACTCATAACCTCATTAAAAAATAAAAAGAAAAATCTAATTAAAGTTTATATTTGCAGAATTTTATGAAGAAGGAAACTCCGCTGTCATTCCGGTCCTAGGAAAAACTTTATTTTTAATAACGTTTCATCCTGTGATAAATGTATTAAGACAAATGCTTGCCCGATAATTTTATTGTAAATAATTATTAAATGTAGCCTTTATTAGTTTCCATAATGATTCCTTTAAGCTGAAAAGACAATAATATTTATCACAATTGACTTATCATTGATTGATTGATTGCTCCGTTAGCGTACATAATCTCATATTATATGATATTATTGAAATGTATGTAACACTAGTTCTGCGTTAAATGTTGATTAGTAGCAGCTTTTGCGTTATAAAGAATTTAGGACAAAGAGACACGAAATAGTTTACACAATTTAAATCTATTGCTTTGTGATTAAAATAAAATTAGATATGTAAATAGTACAGCGTTTTGAATGTTTAAAACAATTTCGTAAAATTGATTGTGATTTTATTGTTTCGTAAAATTTATTTTATTATAGTTTGTTACATATTTTTACATTAGTATACTTCTTTGAATTATTTTTGTTAATATTTTGAATATAATATTTTAAGAATGCGAGCACATCTTCAACACATCATTAGATATATACGAGTATGTACTTAGTTTATATTATGTACTATATAAAAAAGATTTAAGTTGCTTTTAAGGTTATATAAAAAGAATAATTATGTAGTGTTTTTTTCATTTATAAGTAATATGCATCCTATTTATATTATTATGTCATATAAATTAATACTTTAAGTCTATAAATTATAACATTGCAACGAAATGTCAAGCTTCGACGTATGAAAATAATAACATTTCTGTCTAATTTATATAACATTAGTTCCTATGTATAACTTCATTTTATAATTCTATACCAAGTGAAATTGTTTCACTTTATTTTTATTTTGTATATATACACTAAATGTTCTCATAGAAAAGAATGTAACAAAGAACTCTTTAACGTTATTTACTGCTAAATTACTTCTTAAGCGCTATTACCTAATTGGAAGAATTATCAACAAAAAAATATAGTTTGCTTAAATTATAAGTCAATTAACAGATCGGTAAGTAATATGAATCGTCCTTTTTAAAATTGCCGTCAAAATACTGATAAGTATTTTTATTAATAACAAAAAAATATGTATAAATGTTAGGAGTATTAGAACTTACGACCTTATAGAAATAGAACGTTTTGTAATTACTCTAAAAAGGGACTGCCAAATACATGTGAATAAAATAAAGCAACGCTTACAGAATTATCTGACTTTTTTTTCTATTCATTTATTATTATTTATTTATACGTCTATAAAATTAATTTCTGTAAAATTTTGGAGAATAGACTACATACTATTATTACGCAATTGTTTTAATAAATTATTATTTCAATACTTTTTTATGCTGAGAAACGAAACGTAGGAATAAAATATTTAATTTTGTTTTATATTGTAACGCTGACAAACGAAAATAAACAACATGATAAATTGGTATATTTTATTTGAAACGTGAAAAAGAATCTTCTCATTTTTAATAATATAAGCTTAGGTATCTTATTAACAGGGATATCTTTTGTTTAGGACAAAGCTATTCGATACATAAATAGAAGGTCAACATCATAACGTCGGCATAAGATATCACGAAAGCCGCGCCGACATTACGATTCCCGGCCGTAGATTACATATCAAATACTCCTAGTGTGTTTTATGTAGAGATTTTAGCGAAGGCTTTATCTCGGAAAAACAAAAGTTTCCCCAAGGAAAAGGACGTTAGACCCTGGACAGTGCCGTAGGGTGGAGACTAGTAACTATCACGTCTCTCGACCCTATTTATTCTGAACAGATGTTTTTATACAAAAAGTTGGCAAACACGTCGCGTAAAAAATATTTAAAAAACATAACAAAATATTTTATTTACTCTTAATGCTTTAAAAAATAAATACATTAAATATTACCACGCAAACATAAAGATCCCAATTTACAATCAAGTTTAAATATTAAGCTTACTGCCATGGCAACATTTTGAACATAATATTTTTAAAATATAGTTTATTGGACAATATCATCTGCTCTTGACGCTATTCAAAAGTGTTTTGCAAAATATATTATGTAATAAAAAATATATTAGTGTTAAAGCAGAAAATAAATATATTTTATACATTTAATAATACAGTAGCTGGGTTACTTTTACAAATTTAAAGCGTATGTAAATAACGGTACGATTCATTATTATTTGTTCCGTATCTGAATCAATAAAAAGTGTAATCAGAACATATATCTATTATTATTTATTCGTTATATATTTTTTTCATACTTGTATATTTTACTATGAACTTTTCTATACGCTCTTATCCTATTTAAAATGAGTTTTCTATGTGGACCGTTAAAGCTAGAGGCTGGGCTGGCTATACAATCAAATATATTATTACCTTTCCGTAAGTTAGGTATCATATTTATCATTTTCATTACTATATAAGATTTGTTTAAATGTATTATATGCCGTAGACAATGATATTGTTTTAACTATAGTTCGTCAATTGATTACTTAATAGTGGGCAGATATAGTGCCGATAGTCGAATGGTCACTTCCTCTGGAGGTGCGGATGTGGTCACTTCTCCAATATGAAACTGTCGGTTTGCTTTGAGTGTTTAGTCAGTACTATTATTTTAGCACATTGGCTATATATTGCAACACCGAGTGTAAATTATGATGGCCCCATTACTCCGCCATCGGTGGTTTCGTCATATAAATATTTTGATCTATGACAACACTGGGATAAATAACTGATTGATGATGATGAAATTACTCGACTTATTTTATACGAAAAATTAATTAATCGTGTCTATTTTAAGCCAAGCTCCAAATAAATAGCTGTGTTAACGTGTGTGAATAGTGATTTAAAAATAAAACACTATATGTGTTTAAGTTGTTTATATCAGTGTAAAAAATAAAAAAAATAAAAAAAATGAGCCGGTAATGTACTAACTTTAAATGTTCAAGCATATATTTATGTTCATTCCGTATATTATTAGTCTTAATCTTTAAAAAAGTCTAAGTACAACATTCATATATAAATTAAATGAATATTTGTGACTGTAATCCAGCATAAGTATCTTTTTTAGTTTATCGCAGACTTTCTTTATTTTATTATTAATTAGGTCTCTTAGAGCACTTTCACGCCATGGGGAGACCAAACTCAAATTTTTCATTTCTGGCGTTAAGCAAGCCAAGAATTAATGGTGAGCAAGAATTCGTGTTCCCAACTGAAAAATGAAAAGGATGCTAATGAGAAGGAACTATCAAAGGTTTTAAAGAGTAACGACAAATGAAAGTCGCTAAACGTTAAATATAATGATATTAAAGAGGATAATGGTGGATAGGTTTGAGGAGGAGTATTGTATTGAGTACGAGCACCTTCAGGGTCCCACCACCCTGAACTGAGAGATACCCACTATTAAATCTCAAAGCTGGAGGAGGCCGCAATACAACTACACTTCACACTCATATCTTGTTCGAAGAGTCAGTTGACAACGCTCCTTAGTACTGCAACTCGAACACCTTATGTCACTATAGATTTAACAAAAGACACACTAACCACACAAAGGCTGGTCGTTTGTAGAAATAACAAACTAGAAAGATTTATAAGCATAAAAAATACATCCATATTTTGACCATAAAATACAACTATATTACAAAATCAAAGACCTACTTATAACATTATTTTATAAAAAAAATAAAAAAGCTGTTATTTAGAATTTGAAAGTAGAAATACGAGATATAAAACTGACACACAATTATTGGAGTCACACATAGCCCACCTGAAATCTTCATTAAAAAGTATATATAAATAAGTATGAGACTACACAAAATATACTTATAAACTCAACATTTATAAACATAAAAAAAAACACTGCACCATATAAATCGCTTTGATTAGCTCACAAATCTTTGGTTTTGTGAGTCCAATAAGAAAAGCATGAACTTCTTCCGCAAAAATTGTATGATAGGCTTTATATCCCTATTTTTAAGAATAATAGATTCTTCCAACCAAATATTATACATAGTAAATAGGTTTGAAAGTAATTCCAAACAATATTAGCTTCAGCTAGAGACTGAGACAGTAAACATATCTTTTAGCCAAATAAATAATATTCCATTAGTTTCTAATTATTTAAGAAAAACAAGTATTATTAAATGTTAAAAATATAAATCAGGTGCATCAGACTATTCAATATATGAGGTATAAGGAGTTAAAAATGTAGTTATTCATGAATAATTTTATGTTAATATTTTTGTGTTACTGAACACTGGCTTAAATTAAAGTTTGATTTCAATAACCTCCAGGTTGGTAGTTCATCCAACTGAATTATATCCATATATGGCAGCTTTTTAAAGCTATTAAATAAACATAAAATTCAAGGAGTGTAAAGATATAGTGAGCCTTTCTGTTGAACTTACAATTGGACATACCTCAATAGAATTAAAGCAATTTATTATTTTAATCGTTTACAGGACAGCGTTGTCTCACTTTGGGCAATTCGAGAATATTATGGATGAGGTTTTAATTAAAGTAACCAATTTTATTAAACAGTTAGTTTTTGTGGAGGTTCTAATATTATTATCTTAAGCCATAGTCAAATAAATTTTAAATTCGTTTACTTCACATCGTTTATCACACAAGTTTATAAAGCCTACTTGAATCACTGCCACTAGCTCAACCTTTATTGATAATATATTTACAAATATTATTCGAAGTTTAAAATGTTTAATTAATACTCTATATTGTGACCTCCATTGTAAATTTATGTTCATAAGAAAAACGAGAACCAATTAAAAAATATATATCTTTTGGACTAGTAACTGCGGACCGTATAAGTAAAATTAAAAAATGACTTATTATGACTTATACCTATTTACCTTTACTAAAAAGTCCCAACCCCAATATTATGGATAATGTTTTTTTTAATAATTAGCTTAAATATACTGTTAAATTAGTTAACAAATCTTTTAAAAATGAATATAAAGTATTTTCTTATTTATATGATTTAGCATCATATAAATAAGAAAATACAAAATTGCAATAAAAAAATATTCAAAGGATCGATTTTAAATTAAATATAAATAGTTACCATGTTACTTCTGACCTTGATGATTCCACGGCTTGTTGAAACTTTCTTTACTACACTCCAGTTACCACAAATAAATATGTAAACTCGTTAACTACTGCCGATCTGACATTACATACGGACAATGTTAATAAAAATTGTAATAGGTAAGGTTAACGCTATAGATTTGTCTGGCATTAATAAGAAAAGTTTTAAAAATAATTACTGCTTAGAAGACAAGTAATCTATGTAAATATCGTATTTGGTACTTACTTAGGTTACTAATAGATATGTTTCAAATTCAAATTCAAAAATATCTTTTTTCAAGTAGGCATTTACATGCACTTTTGAATCATCAATTACATTACATTAAAAATGTCAATATACTATATATCAGTCCGTGAGTAAGCGAATACTAAGCTGTTGTGTCTTAGTTAGAATTAATATTCAATAACAATATAGACTGCGGTATATTTCTTGATCTAATCAAATTAAAGTTGAATAAAGCCATTAGCTCCAAGTAACCGTAGACCAATTTCAAAACTACCCGCATTTAATAATTTTTTTTTAAATATTATCCTTACTCAACTAGTTATACATTTTTATAAAAATAACCTATCACATAAAAAACAGTTTGGATCCACTCCTCGTGGCTCAACAACAATTACTATTGTTGAGTCATTGTTGAATATTTTTGAAACTGTGAAGAACCACGTGATGCTACGAATTTTCTGTATATAATAAATAGGTAATTTATTAAAGGCTTTCGACTGCGTACAGCATGAAATTAATAAGAAGTTACAAAAATGTTTTTAAACTATCGCGACTTGTACACATATTAAACTAACATTGGGTCTACTTCACGATAAAAATGAATTAAGGTGAAATACCTTTTTATTTCTCGACGTTTAGGCCGAATTTCACCAGCCGTGGTCACGGGGTGACTAATGTCAGCTCAGCGTCGTCTTCGTGAGGCGCGAGTCTCGGTAACTACCCTCGCTTGTTCCTCATTATTTGTTTAAATACCCTCACTTCCGATAATAACAATATTAACAACACAACGACGAGATACAGATAAATATATTAAATTTACGAGTACTTTATCAAATGTGAAAACCGTCAAAGCCAAGGTGTAGTTATTTTTTTTTTTCTGCTAGTTTTTGAGTATTATTTTTTATGCAAGATTGGGGTCATATATGATTGGGGTCATATATGATTTCTCAAACAAAATTAGTCTTGTCGCATACAGTCGAAAGAACACGCCAGTTGAAAAAAATTAAAACAGGTAATTTTTTTATTATAATAATTTTACAGTATTATGGTATAAGGCAAACTACTACGGGTAAGAAAACTATTCATTTTATATTAAATGATTCTAAGAATAAATTCACAGAACTAAAAACTGTGACTGTATCATGAATATATTTATGAAAATTTAATGTATGTGCATAAACATGCAAAAATAAATCAAGAAAAAATGCGATTTACACAAAATTATACCTACTATGTTCCACAAAATAGAAGATTTCTTTAGGGATAATAGAATGCGTTTTTTTTTATTTAATTTAAACTTAAAAAGATTTAAATCAAAAGTATATTAAAGACGGTATGACGCCTGGGAATCAACTATATTTTAGAATCTTAGAATTCAGAATTATTTTACGAAAATGTTTGACGTTGTAAGTTCCACTTGCTTAATAAGCTCGCTGCATCACACTGTGCCCTTACCAGTAATAACTTACGGTAGCGTGGGGAGCCGGCTTGTTCTTCCATCAAACATGGCAAAGAGGGTGATGACTGACCCTTGCGTTATGTTCTTAGAGCGCTTGTGGTGACATTGCTGACCCTTGTTTTTATTTTAATTTTTGTAAATTTTTGCAAATTTAATTTTATAAATGTATTTTTATTTTATTATTTAATAATAAGACCTTCCCATAGAAATGATTGCGATAATTCTAGTTATTTTTGAATTGCTGACTACATATTTGTCCTTTGTGAAACGGTGATCGCAATAAAGAAATACTCGGCTGAGTTTGTTGTGTGTTTCTTCCAGGGCGCGTTTGGAACCTTTGTTATTTTATTTTTAAGTTGAGTTGTGTCCTTGCAGCAGGGCTTACTTCTATATATATTTCTATAAGTATGATATCAAAATAAACGCTCTTTACACTTTAGTTCTACTTATACAAGTGATCACTGGAAAATATATAAATCAATCTTAAATAATAATAAATAAAGTCTATAAATATAATAATAACATATATACCCGTATATATACGTTATAATTATATTCCTACGAAATCCTAAAAAATAATATGAGTTTAGTTAAATAATTAAATAAATTGTTTGATTCATGGGCAAATAAAGATTAAAATTATAAATTAGTTTCATTAATAACCAACCATTTTTATTTAAAGGGTAAACATGCAATGCGGCAAACAAGCATGCAATTATTTATTTATTATTCTTTTATACTCAAACAATTTTTGCAATCTATGATTTGGATAGTCCCGTGCTAGTTTACGGATTGTTCTATTATTCAGTTTATTTGATGCAGTACAGTTATATAATAAACATAGAGCAAATTAGCTTTAGCACACACACAGAGTTAGAGGTTCAATTTCAAAATAGCAAATTTATTTATAAGTCTTTGTTTAATTGTATAACAAACTTTATAAGTGGAGTAAATGAGGTAATTCAAAAAATTATTCAATTAAAAAATCAATTAAAATCAAATTAAAATCTAGCTCGATCATTACGATCCTCAAGCGAAAGAACTTAAAGATAGACCAATTACAACATTCATCAATAATTATGTTAGCTGTTCTCATTGCATCTGTACGTCATTATTATAATTGTATATATTTTTTCTTTCCTATTAATTAATCCATATTCTGATTAATTAAAAATAAAAAAATAAACTTTATAAATCATTATAATAAAGCAGAAATGAATATAATTACTATAATTGCTTCTATATCGAAGACACTTTAGTGTACTGTAATGTTAACTTCCGTCTAGGAATATAGTCTTGAACGATGATGAGTATTGTGCTTAGGTAAAGATTTCAGTTTAGCAATTGAATGAAGCTTATAAACCCACTTGCTTCGTCGAGATAATCAAGCTCTTATAGAAGATCGATGGGATTGTGAATGAGAAAGTTAAATAGTTAACTTTTTCAAATATATATTTGAAATGTATATTCAAAAGTGAAAAACTACAATATTTTTAATTCTGTAACCATTTGTAAGCTACATAATGATAAAAATTTTAATATTGACGAAAGATGTTTCATTTAGGTATAATATTAAAATATTATAAATTTATTTTTTATAGCCTTTAGACTAAGACATTTTCTAAATACATTGCAGGTGCATCATGAAAAGATTTATTTTATCCGAATACAAAGTTTTCATTGTCAATTTTTAAATGAAACTTCTTTAACATTTAAATTAACTGGCTCCACCTTGGAGCAATTTAGCTCGTAGCTCTTTTTCAAATGGTCCCTGCGGCCTGTAATAGGTTTCTTAAAAGAAAATCGAGTTAAACAAGCGTGATTGACTTAATTGTAGTACAGTTTATTTTACAAGATTTAAGAATAATATTAAAGTTAACTAACAAAATTTGAAGAAATTTGTAAGATTAATGAATATTATTTAATTATTAACAATATCTAGGTATATTTGTTCTGATATAAGTTAATTAATATAACACAATGAGTATTTTAACATATTACAGACGTGATATAAAATGCTAGTATCAAACTTTTATAGATTATATAAATAGAATATAATTCGAAGAAGGATCAAGTGAGAAATTATTGCCAACCCTAACTCGTAATTATGTTCAAGCACTTTTTCGATGCGTGAAAATCCCTTGAGTTCAAGCCGTTTTCGTTGTTAATTCCCTTTCTTTGTTTATCTTAATTTAGCTATTTAAGTTTCCTCATCAAGAAAATGGCGACTGAGTTTTTACAAAAAAATACCTTTTACTTTTATTCTTTATAAACTTATTATGAAGTAACTTTAAAATAATCCATTTTTTCCTATTTTAACATTGATAAATGCAAATTCAATTGAATATAATACTTAATAAAGGTCACTAAAAATTACTTCTAATTATGATCGAAGAATATCTTATATATAATTTAAGTATTTCGTAGTCTACCTTTACAGGCATTAATACTATTAGACACTTATACATTTTTAGAGAGACTTTGAGTATATTTGTCAATGTTTAATAAACTGGAAACTTGATTTATGTTATATAATATTTGTTAATTAAAATTTTCAAAATATTGTCACGCCAGCTCGCGTAGGGCCATCATGATTAATTATTGTGGTGTTTCGGGGTTTATACTACTGGTGTGGTAAAATACAATAACACTGATATTGTTACACTTTGATAATATATATCAAAGATATAAACTCACTTTTTAAAACAACACTCACTTATTACGCTACGCAAGCAGAAGTGACCAGGTCGGCGCCTCCAGAAGAAGTGACCAGTGGATTATACATACTTTCCAAAACGACTCTGTTCTCATGGCACTATTATAAATAACGTCAACACGATACACAATCTAAGGCAACTGAGGTACAACTCTAATTACAAGTACGAATACATTTTCCGTCTGTTCTGAACCTAAATTTTCAATGAACATAATATCTCTAGTGAAAAACATACACCAGGGTACTTCTTGTATGTCTGATGTCAGAGCATGTCTGATGTCAAAGCAACCATTACTAGGGGAATCAAGTATAGACTTAGAGCTAATTCCTAATGTAAGCCTACAGCTTCACCAAAAACGGCTTCGTGCTGCTGACCTGACACTTATGTTCTCCTCTTATGGACTCCCTTCTCTTCAACCTCCACCACATAACCTCTCGTGATATCCAAACACGCGTTTTTTCTAGGTGTACGACACCACATGCAGATTTTTATGTGCCATATATTACTCACAAAGTAAGTACAACAAACAAGTAAGTACTCACAAAGTAAGGCGGAGTAAGCATCTGTTGTCCCTATTCCCAGCATAGATCCGAATCGTCGTTGCAGAAACACTTATAATCATGAAAATCTCAACAGTAAATAAACAAAAAAGGAAGTGTTTACTATAACAATTCCTACTACATAAATGACTCAGTTAGGTGTAGTTTTTAGCATATGAAACAACGAGAATACCTTTTTGTTCTCACTTGTCTAAAATACATAACTTAAACATTATATAGATGTGACCATTCCTTTGATTCCCAGAAAATAAACCAAAGAGGTTTATATAAAAGGAATATAACAATAAAAGAAACAACTCCCTCTCTCGGACTGAAATGAATATCTTTAAATGAAATCATATCCCATATAATGATGAAAATACAAAAAAAAGGAAAATTAATTTCTAAAAAAGTGGACTTTGGTAAGATTTTTTGAAATTTTAAAACTTTGTTTATATCAGAAAAAATAATAAAAATTTCGTTCCAGTTTTACTTCATTTTCGTATATCGGTAATTGGGATAATTCTTATAATATCATTGAAAGAATTATATATTTTAAAATAAGTATATTTTGTTTGAATCGATGAGCAAAAAAACTCAGATATATACAATTAGTAATTTTATATTAAAAAGCTTTTATGTAAATGTAAATGTAAAATGTAATGTCAAATGTATTTTAAATAGTATTACCTATTAATAAGTACTGAGAGTCATAAGAGTGTGATATAATATAATTACCTAACGACCGGCACTCTGATAGTGTCATTGCATAGTGCGATATATAGACACTGCTTCCATAATGGTGTCAGAACACATTAGAAAAAACAAACTGTTCATATTTGTAACATGGTAACATTTTATTTTATGAATTTGAAGACTTAAAACATTTAAAGATATTAGATTTCAAGATTAATTTTAATTTAAAGATTTTACATTATGACTTGCTTACTATTCTATATGTCATTTTAAATTGAAATATATTTCTACCATGTGATTGAGTTTTAAAAAACTGAGCATATTAGAGACTAACAGCGGATTTACTCAAAAACTTGTGTTGCATGCACAAATGTTTTGACAGTTAAATTAAGTTTTTAAAACGTTTAAACAGACAAATGTGTATTAATTTAAATAATGTATCTAATACGTTATGTATCTAGGCACAAGGTGTGGGCAACTACTCTTTAATTTTCAGCGTAGTCATATTTGACAACAGTTAAAAAACCTATGTACTAAAAAAAGATGTAAAATGTAGGTATTTACACATTCTAATTGTATTTTGCACAAGCGTTATTTACCATTTATAGTCAAAAAAACGTTTGTAAAATTAATTAATTATTTTTTTTTTATTATTGTACAATTAAACCCTGTTCCGTTGTGAATGTCTAAAGTCTGAAGTGTCTGAAACTTCTGCTAAGAAAAGAATAAGAAAATTACAAAACTGGTAAAACTGTCACAGAACCTCATCCTTGCACTACAATCGTAAGAGAAATAAAGAAAATTTTTTTTTTTTATGGATAAGATATAAATAGAAATACTATTAATAAATATTTGTAAGATAGTTATAAAAAAAAATATGAATTTTGTAAATTCGATGTTATAAAAACTGGATATAGTATCATAAAGTTGATTTCAATTTAGATTTTCCGAAGTCTTAAGAAACAAAAGTTAATTTTTATATTCAAACTTTCGTGAACCATGACTATTATTTTTATATTGACCCGACTGTATTTACGCAGAATTAAATCTGAATGTGCCCGACTAGTTTCGAACACATTCGGGGTTCTTATTAAGCTCTAAGCGTGGCGGACTCGCGGCGTGCTGAACAGAAAGCTGTTGCACGCAGCTTACGCCGCTTGAATACAACCGGGTAAATATAAATGTCAATTTATTGAATGTACGAGTAATCTACAAAATTGTATTTATCACACCATGTTGTAATTATAACTCTTCATATTCATATTCAATAAATATATCTTATATCCAATTCACAAGGAAAATACGAACAAAAACACCGTAGGCGTTGCTGAAATTCACATTAAATTCTAAGTGGTAAACCATTATTCGGACTCATATTGCATCTTTTCCTCGGATCAGTTCTCCCAAGTACCGTGAACTCGAACACGAACGAGAACCGCATTAATATGTAACGAAGACCAATCTCAGTGCAGTGGCCTTTATTGTCTCCCTAGAATCGATACCTCACTTAGCTATTTACAAGATTCCATTTCAAGTTTTACTCAAACATAAAGACATTGCAGATTATATATATGTCATGCTTGAGAGAACGCATTACATTACAGAAATACTACATATAGTATTTTTGTAATTTAGCATACATCAATTCTGAATAAATTCTTCTTTTTTTTATATTGTGTATGCGTTAAACATAGGATAGGATTTTTTTATTTTTAGTTAAATATTTTTAATAGACAGATACAAATCACCTATATTTAAATAATACGCCTAGCTCTAACTTCTTCAACGTCAACTGAAAAAAAAAACGAACGAACAAGGTAATATAAATTAATTGCAGCTGTAACGAATGTGCTGTAATACACAGTTTTCACTTTCAAACTCTAGTCGTAGGATTTAGATGCAACGTAGGTATATCTCCAGCTGAGCTGGATTTTCAGCATTCTAACTAAATTTGAATAAGTTCCGAATTTACCTAATACTCGAACATATTACGACCAAACAGATAATATTTCATTTCAATTTCAAAAGGCAAGTTTAATGTGAAATTTGATAAGAGGTACAGTTTTACTATAAGTAGACGTACCTATTATTTTTTTGCTAAATTATTAATTTTACCTAAAATGTAACAGGAGTTATGAGCTAAATTTATATTTGTATGTAATATGTTTAATGGTGTAACATAAAAATTTTTTCCTACTCAAAAAAATTTTGAATTTGTTCTAAAAAAATATGTTTTTTTTTCTTTTAAACTTTCGTTTTAAAATACTAGAAAATTTAAAAAGGTGCCGTTTTATTTCTTTTGTTTAGAAAAAGTCTCTTTTTATCAAGAAGTTAAACATGAAATTTAAATTTCTTAAGATCAAGGTTACTGTATGTAAATACTTTAATATATACAAACTGCCAAACAACTTATGTAATTGGTTCTGTAATTTTAAAACCTTGCCTTGCTGAACAAAACTGAAATAAGTCTCAACGTAATTAGATTTATTGATTAAACGTATTGGTTATTTTAATAATGTTAATTAAAATCTAACGTGATATAAATTCAGGTCAAGGGTTCAAGTTCCTACCCGTATCAGTTTATTTTCATATTTATTTAAAATTTCATCTCCTAGTGTATTACAGTGAGGCTTAAGTATAAAATATATTATCACACACTACTGAATAAAATATTATATATATTTAAAATATTATAAATACTGAATAAATATTATATATATTGTATGTATTATTACACACTACTGACTGGCATCAGAGATGCTGCATCCGAGACGGTTCCTTGACTCTGGTATCGATATTTCTCTTAGTTTGACGAATTTATTACAGCTATAATTTAATTTAAGCTTTTTTTAGTCTCACGAGCCAACCCACTTAAGATTAATGGACTATACTTTGTGTAACTATGAGGTACGTCAATGACTATAAACCAGCAAATGATGAAAAAACCAGCCAATGTTAAAAAGAAAAGAAAAAAGAGTGTGCTTGCCTTACTGACTGCCTTACTCAAACTCCGAATGAGTCAGCCCAAATACGAGCTGTCAAATAACTGCTAGTAATAAGTAATAGCTTTTAGTGCGTAATATTGGTTGGGTAGTAAATATTGTTGCCAGCTGTAAAATATTATATGTAAGAGATGCTGTGCTCTCTTACACAATTACTTGTTAATAGTAATTAGCCTAGGGTAGTGGAGTGAATGACTGTTATATATTCTGTAAAAATAATGTTCTGTGCCCATAGTAAATTCAATTAAAAACGTAAAAAGAAACATAATTTAATAATTAAAACTCAGGTAGACAATAACTAGGAATATATTTTGTTAAGAAAAAAAATATTCAACCCATAAATAGAAGGTCAACATCATAACGTCGGCATAAGATATCACGAGCGTCGCGACGAAAATACAATTTCCCCCCTTAAAAGATTACATATCAAATACTGTTGGAGAGTTTTATGTAGAGGTTTTATGCAAAGTCTGCTTTATCTCGGAAAAACAAAAGTTTCCCCAGGGATAAGGACGTTAGACCCTGGACAATGCCGTAGGGTAAAAGCTAGTGACTATAATGCATCTGGATTCTATTGAGAACGTTTTAATATAAATAGAACCCGTAACATTTAAATGTTTTAAAAGCACCTAAGAATATTTTTCGTTTATAATCTGAAAAATGATGATATTTTTTCCCGAGTCCAAGTGCTTTGAAAAATAAATGGAATAATACTTGAATAACCACGCAAATAGAAAGTTCCCAATTTTCAGCCAAATTTTAAGCTTTACGCTTTTACTGCCATGACGTCAACATTTTAAATATTTTATTTTTTAAATCAAAGGAAAATTTATTCAACAATATCAACTGCTCTTGGCGTCGGGTACTTAAAAGTATGTTGCGAAATATATTAATTATTATGTAATGTATATTTGCTTAAGTATAAAACAATGATAATTTAAATATAAATTTAATTTTATAGATTTAATAACAAAGTTGCTGGGTAGTAGCTCGTAAAGCTCCTAAAAATTAAAGGCATCCAGTTACGGTACGACGACGTATGAATGAAATCTGAAAAATATAATTTGAAAGATTACTTATCAAAACACTTTTCTTTTTTAAATTTAAACTTTCGTGAACCATAACTATAATATTTATATTTATTCGGCTGTATTCACGTAGAATTATTTTGGAACGTGCTTGACTACTTTCGAACCCATTCGGGGTCTTACTCATGAGCTCTAAGCTACATTACATTATATAAGCCTAAAAAATCATGATTGTTTGTTTGATTTATGAGCAAAAAAATAACTTTGTTAAATTAATAAGCAATCATTTTTACTCAAGTGTAATACTGTTTATTCCTTCATACCCAAGCTCTTTCTGCGATCTATCATTTGGATATATCCGTAGTGTAAGGGCTATTTTAATAGTCAGTTTATTTGTTGCAGTGCAGTGACATAAAAAACCTAAGAAAAAAATAGGTTAATTTTACTTATGTATGTTGCAAGTTTCATATATACAGAGTACACGAAGTGATCCCGAAAAATATTTAAACTGTTACCAACTGAACCCAGAATAAAATCTCATTCCACATGGTTCAGAAACGAATAAACATAATGATTTAACAATTACAATATTTTGATAACGATTAATTATTTCAGCTGTTCTATGTAGTATTGCGTCTATTAAATCATTATTATAAATGTATTTTTTGTTTTTTTTTTTTCATTATAAGTTATATAAGTAATCTATTTGATTAAAAATATAAATAAAAAGGAAATTTAAAAAAAATACTTTTATAAAATTTAGCTCCTTTTATTATAATATAACTACTTTTAGTGTACTGTAGTGTATCACTTCCGTCTAGAAATATAGACTTGAACGATGATTGTGCTTAGGTAAGGATTTCAGTTTAGCAATTGAATGCAGCTTATAAACCCACTTGCTTCTTCGAGATAATAGTATCAGGCTCTCATAGAAGATCGATCGAATTGTGAATTAGAAAGTTAACTATATTTAAAATGTATATTCAAAAATGATCCTTGTATTTGTTTTTAATATTCTGATTATGATAAATTATACTATTTCTAATTAAATAACCATTATTGAATACCATGATGATAAAAATGTTAATATTGGCAAATTCAGTTTCTTTAAGGTATGCAATTTCTAGGTAATAGATTTATTTTAATAGCCTTCATATAAAACATTATGTTGTTATATAGTAGGTCAATTTTTAAATGAGACTTCTTTAACATTTAAATTAACTGGCTCCACCTTGGAGCAATTTAGCTCGTAGCTCTTCTCCAAACGGTCCCTGCGGCCTGTAATAGGTTTCTTAAAAGAAAATCAAGTTAAACAAGCGTGATTGAATTAATTGTAGTACAGTTTTTTTTCTAACATTAAAAACCACATTTAAGATAACTAATAAACACTATGTTTATTATAAAAAATGTTCGAGGTGATCATAAGTTTATTTTATATCAAACTATGACGTTAAAGCATCCATAAATTGAATTAGGATCAAATGAGAAATTATTGGAAGCCCTAACTCGTAATTTTGATTTAATATTTTAATAGCAAAATAATACTAGAAAACAATACACGTCTACACATCGAAACCGTTATAGCAGCATGTCGCTATTTTTATTAAGACACGAAAAATACTCTTCCACAGCAGTCATCACGACACTTGAAACATTATTGTAAATAGAATAACCATTTTGGTTTAAAATCTTATACTAGTGTATAAAATCTTAAAGATTTAAAAGAAAATCCACATCCAGATACATTACATACATTTTCATTTCTTTTGAAAAAATAAACGTGGAGTTTAAAAATATTAATGCCATTGCATTTGCATTTGTAAGGTACCAATAAGGCTGTGGGGACAACGGCCACAGTAATAATATTATATTCTTGTAGCATGACTGGAATGCCAAAGAATGTACGATTAACACACCTGAACTGCATATTAAACTGAGTACCTGATAAGTATGTTAAAATGGCATGATATCCGTGCGTAAATTACATAGGACTCATTTTCATAATAGAATAAAATGAGATCATTTTATCGCGTAGAGTTTGTCCATTATATGTACCTTTTTTGACGGTTTATATAATTGTAACGACATTTTGCTACACATTAAACTACACTTATATAATATTCTGTTAACACTTATATTTCATCACTATCACTAGTAATAAAATACAAGTCTTACTAAAAGGGCTGGCCCTTTTAGTAAGACTTGTATTATTGAAAAGCCCTTGTTATTGAAAAGCTAAGAAACTAAAGAAAGACTAAAAGTAATTCATGAAATTAGAATATTTATTTATTTAGTTATTAATCCAAGTGTAATATATTTCAAATGTGTCAAAACGTTTCAAAAAAACATTTAGTTCATAATAATATCTTTTAAAAAAATTAATGAAAAAAATAACCAGCCCTCAGTATACTTCGTTCGTAACTTAACTACAAAGACCATACTTTCTGTAGGCCTTTTTTTTTCTTTGTGCGAAAAAAAGACATTTAACATGTACTGTATGTACTGATACACTTCGGAGTCTCAACGTCCCATCACTCCGCTATAAGAGCGAATTTCAACGATGAAAATTAAAAACCATTTATATAAACTGAGTCAATGTCTAAAAGTAAGTAACTTCGAGGCATTGACTTTTGCTACAAGATCATTACCGTTTTCCCATGTTAATGATATAATATTAATGCCTGTGCTATACATTTTTGGTATCCAATTAGTGAATTTAACCTTACAGGAGTTGCAATTTTTCGTTGTTAAAATTATCACGATTATTCCTGAAAGTATTCATCTTTTGGAGACAAATCCAATATTAATGAACTATGTATTATGTATGTATGTGTTTTATTACATATTGATTACAGATTGTCTATAATCATTTGTAATTACTGATAATATACTTCTACTGTAACATCTCAAGTTTTATAAATAATAAAAATTCAGATCCAGACCAGTTGAGTGGTGAATATTCGTAACGATTAGATAATATTCACTGCAATTGAAGTATTTTTTTTATATTATAGCGCATCCACTTCTTACTACAAGTCCATTCCTTGCCATAGTATCCCCCGTCAAATCCGAATGTCATATTATTGTTTAGTACTAAACTGACGTATCAAAACAATTCCATATATGTATAAGAGATTTCCATGTGTGAACGCATCACAATATTTCTGGAACTATCTCTGATCTGAGGCCTATAGAATTGAAATTTGGCAGGAATTTTCCTTTTGGCGAGTAGATGTCAACTAAGAGTTGATTTTTCAAAATTCCACTCTCAAAGTGGGTTTACGGGGGTTTTATTAGAAAAAGTCCTTTATATATGTATAGTTCTTATAGGTATTAAGACTTGCATAAATTTTTAAAACAGTATTTCCTATAACTGTAAAACTTGGCCAGAATATTTTTAAATTAACACCACCAGATAATGACTTGAGATTATATAAAATTATGTAAGTTAAAAATATGAATGACAATACTGAATCTTACGATGCGTCCCCACTATCTTACATGGCGGGATCCCCGGTAGGCCTACCGTGGATAGACGTGAGCAGCAATGCTAGGGCTTAGCTGAAGGCATGTCTTTTACGGCGTGAGAAGCGGGCGGGGGACAGCTCTAAAAATACCAAGCTGCAATATTATATAGAGGAGACCATTCATTTGATTCCAATTAAATAAACAAAGGATATTTTTATGAAAGAAAAGAGTGTAAAAACAAACAGAGCAACTCTCGGGTTGAAATAAATATCTTTAAATGAAATCGTGTCAAACATAATGATGAAATTACAAAAAGATGGGAAACCAATTTTCTTAAGAGTGAGATTTGAGTTAAATATTTTAAACTTAATTATATAATATTCCTTTTATTCAACTATATAAAAAACAATTATGGAAATAAATAACAGTAATAACATTTAATACAATTATTTTCCTTACTTTTCTTAAATATTATGTTTTGGAAGATAAATGTAAGTAGGTATTAGGGTCTTATTCTATTTCATATATTAGATTCGGAACTAAATTTTAGTTAATTCTTATTCTTTGAAATAATTGTAACTGTATCATTAGGTAACATTTATTTAACTTTTATGTTAAATGTATTTTAAATAGTATTACCTATTAATAAGTACTGAGAGTCATAAGAGTGTGATATAATATAATTACCTAACGACCGGCGCTCGGTCTGATAGTGTCATTACATAGTGCGATATATAGACACTGCTTCCATAATGGTGTCAAAACACATTAGAAAAAACAAACTGTATGTGAACATTTTAGAGAATTTATGTTTAAGTGAAATTTAAATAAATTTGAAGTAAAGGTATAAAAGGTCCAAATTAACAATTAATATTGAGTATAGATCTTAAATAAAATGCATTTTTCAGTAAAAAATATTTCAGTGCTGATAATTTTGTAATTTATTAATTAATAGCGAAAGATAACGAGACGCTATGAATATGTGTCTGAATAAATATGTCTGAGTAAAGAGGAACTAAATTACCGTAATCGTTTTTAAAATTCACATTAAATTCTAAGTTTTAAACCATTATTCGGACTGATATTGCATCTTTTCCTCGGATCAGTTCTCCCAAGTACCGTGAGCTCGAACACGAACGAGAACCGCTATTTACATTAATATGTAACGAAGACCAATCTCAGTGCAGTGGCCTTTATTGTCTCCCTAGAATCGATACCTCACTTAGCTATTTACAAGATTCCATTTCGAGTTTTACTCGAGCATGAAAGCATTAAAGATTATATTATCGTGAAAACGCACTATACAACTGTACTATTTATCTAAACAATACTGATTATTTGATTGATTGATTGATTGAACAATAATGAATTGGTTTAATAGTTTGTATTTTCAGTACATCATTCATAATGAATAAATGAAAAATTATATCCAACAAAATAAGGATATAAAATATGTTTATTTCGTCATAATAATTTCTATGAGGATTGAAATAAATAATCACCTATATTTAAAAAGGCAGTTCAGACTTTTAATGTCATTACCTCAGATGGCTTCTTTTAATAAAGTAAAGTAAAATTTATTCAAAATGACTGAGAAGACCAGTAAGAAAGTTTGTAAATTGGCACTTAAGATAAAATGTTGGGTCACATCAAATAAGAACCGTCATATATGCACGGTATATCTTTTGATTGAGTGTTATTTAAATGTGTTGATAGGCAAAAAGTAAATATAATGTTTTAAAAATAATAATAAAATGTATTCAGTAAGATTTTTCCTTTTATACAAACTAACGTACGTTCAGTTATATACTTAAAATGGCGTGAAACAGGGTTATATATATATTAATAGTTTCTATGTAGTTTATATCTAGTACAAATTACCTAACAATCGTTTTAAAAATTACTATATATTTGTCTGTTTACTTATTTGTTCGTGTATTAGTTATAGCTAATAACAAATATTACAAAAAACCATCAAACAACTCAATTAGAATTTACAAAAATCATTTCTAAATAAAATTAAATAAAAGTTGAATGATGAATTTAGTAAATCAAAACTATCCGTGTCTCGATCCTATTTATTATGTATATATAATATTTTTATACAAATAAAACCCGTGACAACAAACTGTTTTAAGGACGTCACAAAATATTTGTATCTCATAACCTGAAAAAGTTGATATTCCTCGTATCTAAATGCTTTGAAATATAAATCATTTAATAATTGGACTCTACGCAAACAGAAAGTTTGCAATTTTCAGCTAAGTTTCAAGCATTACGCTTTTACTGCCATGACGTCGACATTTGGAACATTTTTAAAATGGAGGGAAAAATTATTGAACAATATTATCTGTTATTAACGCCAGCTGCTTACAAGTATGTTGCATAATATATTACGTAATGTATTTTTGATAAAGTATAAAATAAGTATATTTTATAGTTTTAATAACACAATGTAGCTCCTAAAAAATTAAATCATCTAGTTACGTTACGACTACGGTATGTATTTAGTATCTGTATTAATAAAAAAAGCAAAATCATATTTATAATTACTTGTATACATGATAGGATGTATTGTATCTTATTTTAGGAATCACAGAGCAATGCTCAATATAGTTGTTCTTTTACTCATCAATGTCTCTCCACGAATGATCCGTCTTACATGAGTTATCAGCTCGAACTGAACTAACTTCACTCTCTAAGTACATGCTTTTTATACCTGGATCTCACCCCGCTCGCACTGGCCTTTGTTTGTCTAAAATTTACTTAAGAACAGTACATAGGACACATGCCGTTTCGACGAACTCTTATCTTTTAGTTATAACCTATTATAACATTTAACATCTTGTACATTTCAGTCCGCAGTTTGTGGACAGTATGCCCAAATTGCCAGAGCTCTTATCTTATGGTTTACAATAACCTAATTTTTACTATAATATAAGTGAAACTTAAGTACTAAAAATAAACAAAAGAAATTTCAACTACCATTATTATATATTTTTACTATAAAAAATTCTACATATGTTTTCTTTGCGAGCGTTTAAAGATAGAGCCCGGGTGCTATACAATCGTAGTCTCATTTTCCATAATTCATAGACATATTAAATCAGCAGCAATAATATCTATACGCTGATTGAACGAAGAGACTTTTCAGTATTCTAGTGTATCCTGTACACCTCCACTTAGGAATATAGACGTGAATTATGCCTTGCCTTGATTCATCGGGATGATAATAAAAAATAACGTATATTTAAAATTAATACACAAAGGTGATTCTTACATATATTTGAAACTCTGTTTATAACAAAATATAAATTTTCTAATTCGATAATCTATCGATTATTCATAAACCACAAAACTCATCATGACGACGAAAGGTGATTTATAATTACATAGCAGGTGCAATATCTTTTATCCAAATATAAAATTTGCATTGTCAATTTTTAAATGAGACTTCTTTAACATTTAAATTAACTGGCTCCACCTTGGAGCAATTTAGCTCGTAGCTCTTCTCCAAATGGTCCCTGCGGCCTGTAATAGGTTTCTTAAAAGAAAATCGAGTTAAGCAGACATGGTGAAATAGACACTTATTTTTTTTCAAATTCAATATTTTTATTTTATTCAATGTTTTTATAATTTTTCAAAATGAAAAATAAATATTTATTCATATCTTTAAATTATAAATATATTTACGCTTATAGTAACATTTTCGATTATTTAACACTATGTATATTATAATAATATTTAAAAGGTAATAATAATTTTTCAAGTCAAATCTTACTATCACCGTTATAAAATCTATCAATTGAACTAGGAAAGTGAAAAATTATTGGTAGACCTAACTCGTAATTATGTTAAAAGACTTTCGATGCGTGTACATTCCATGAACTAAAGCCATTTTCTTTGTTAATTCCCTTTCTTTATTTATATAATTTGAGTTATTTCGTTTTTTTAGTTTTTTATCTAAAATAAGATAAACAAAGAAAGATAATTAACAAAGAAAATGGCTTGAACTCACAGGATTATCGTTTTACCTTCGAGAGAATTGGCTCTATTTTAAACAGTATACCTAATGTGTACGTTCAAAAGGCATGATATCCGTGCTTAAATTACATAGGACTCATTTTCATAATATTATACGATGATATCATTTTATCGCGTAGAGTTTGTCCATTATATAAACAGTTTTTGACGGTGCCTATAATTTTATAAATTTACATTAAAATTATAAACAACAACACATACATAATAAACATTATGTTTCATTACCACTGACCCTTTTTATTCAAAAGCTAGAAAACTAATGAAACACGATTAAGATATAGATAATGCGTGACATTAGATTATTTATTTGACTAGATAGTATGTGATAATATTCTGTAGTCTATGTGTTAAAATAAACAGTTTTTTTTTTGTTTGTCTTATCGTTGATATTTTCATGAGTATTTCCGTAACTACCGAATAATAGTGTAATCAATTTCATTGACATTGAAGGTTAAAAATCTGAATTCGACCTTGAGTAAAATACAAAATTTTCACAAAAACGTTCTTTTTTTCGGTCGTTACGGAAGTAGTCATGAACTTAACTACTGAATGAACATGAACAACAATGTAATCATGAACATAAATACTAATGAACTAAAACAAAAAAGAAGTGTTTATTTTGACGTTATATTTATTTTTAAATAAAAAATATGTAACACAATTCTATATACCATATAAATGAATAAGACAAATCTTATACAATACAATACGTACTACGTATTTGATACGATACGATATGCTTTATTGTACCATAACAAATAAAAAAATGTACAAAAACAATAACAAATAAAAGATAAGCTAGTACAAAAGGCGGCCTTATTGCTAGAGCAATCTCTTCCAGGCAACCTTTGGGTAGAGGACACGAAATATGAAAGTGGGTATTTAGGTACAGTACAGTACCAGATAATATAATATTTATAGTCTTTAACATATGAAACTTATAACGAATATTTTTGTTTTTATTAATCTAAAAATACCAAACTCGAACATAACATATAATTAAATAAAAATCTCTATAAATTTATAAATTATAATTTAACATGAAAAAAAAATTGTAAAACGTCAAAAAGAGCAAGGATGACGTGTCCGTGGGTAATAATTATGAATTAAAAAAAAAAAAACATAACATAGATATGTCCGTCCATTTCATTCCAAAAAAAAAAAAAATAATTGAAGGACGCGTCAAAATAAAAGGACCAACCTTATTTTGGGCTGGAATGAATATCTTTATATCAAATCATATCAAACCGAATGATGAAATTACAAAAAAGAATCAAACCCATTTTCATAAGAGTAAGATTTAAGTCAGATATTTTAAACTTAATTATATAATATTCCATTTATACTACCATATAAAAAACAATTATTGAAATAAAGAATAGTTAAAACATTTAACAAAATTGTTTTCGTTGCTTTTTTTAAATATTACTTTTTGGGAGATACAAAATAAATTCAGGTTTTATTCCATTCTATATGAAAACTTAGAAACCAAATTTTTCTAAGTTTAATTATTATTCATTGACATTATTATAACTATATCATTAAATCATTTATATCATTATTTAATTCTTATATATTCTATGAATAAGTGAGCAGAATAACTCAGATATATATTCAGCTAAATACTATTAGTAATTTTATATTAAAAAGCTTTTATGTTAAATGTATTTTAAATAGTATTACCTATTAATAAGTACTGAGAGTCATAAGAGTGTGATATAATATAATTACCTAACGACCGGCGCTCGGTCTGATAGTGTCATTGCATAGTGCGATATATAGACACTGCTTCCATAATGGTGTCAGAACACATTAGAAAAAACAAACTGCATGTGAACATTTTATAGGATTTATGATTTAAGTGAAATTTTAGCGAAAAGATATTTCTACCATATGGTTTAAGCTTTGTCTGCTTAGTCCTTTTTAAAGTACATATTGGTTATTTTTTTAATTTATAGCGAAGAAATAGATTGATGAAAATATCTTAGTCTGAAATTTTAATATGATTATCTAACAAAATTTGAAAGGTCCAAATCAACAACAAATATCGAGTGTAGATCTTGAATAAATTCTACCTATAAAAAATGCATTTATCAGTAAGAAATATTTAACTGCGGACAATTGTATAATTTAATAATTAATATTGAGAAAGAATAACGAGACTCTATGAAGATGTGTCTCAGTAAATAAAAATTGAATTTTTGAGACTCTTACTATAAATATTATTAATTCATGCTATTCAAAGAATATTTCTTTTAAAAAATTAACAAGGTAAAAAGGAACTAAGTTACCGTAATCGTTTCTAAAATTGCCATTAAATTCTAAGTGGTAAACCATTATTCGGACTCATATTGCACCTTTTCCTCGGATCAGTTCTCCCAAGTACCGCGAACTCGAACACGAACGAGAACCGCTATTTACATTAATATATAACGAAGACCAATCTCAGTGCAGTGGCCTTTATTGTCTCCTTAGAATTGATACCTCACTTAGCTATTTACAAGATTCCATTTCGAGTTTTACTCGAGCATGAAAGCATTAAAGATTATATTATGTGATTGTGACTAAAATACCAAATATTAAAACTGCAGTAGTATATGTTCTTATTTTTTTTTTATTAACTGCACATCATTTTCTTTTATTACCTATATATCATTATATCCTTTTACTTTACACTGTCTATGAAATGATCTCCCCATAAGAGTTCAATGCGCACGGTCGTGCGATTGCTTTAAACGTCATTTGAAGATTTACTCTTTCTTTTCTTTTTTATTACTTATAATTTTGGTATGTATAGATATCTGTTTCTTTAGATTAATTTTGTCTGTTTACTTATTCTTCTTTATTATTATTATATATATGATACGCCTACGCCACGTCTCTTTAATACCTTTCTTTACTTCAATGGTTGCTTGGAAGAGATTCGCTCTTTAGCGATAAAGTCGCCAAATTTGTACCACTTTTTTACTATCTGAATGTATTTTCTGTGTGTACAATAAAGCATATTATTATTAACATTTATAATGAATAGATATTATATGCGCTAAAATTAAGATACATATTTTTTATATTCTAATCATAATTTAAGACTGAAAACAAATTATCTACCTATATCTAAATAATAGATGTTGCTTCACGTTGACTGCTGAAAAATTACCTTATTATATAACGAATGAATATCAATGAATCGTAACTGTAACAATTGTGCCAAAGCAAATTCAAAATCCAGTCGTAGAATAAAAATGTTACGTAGGTGTATACTTCATCACCTACTTCATCAGATTTTCAGCTTCCCAACCAGATTTCAATAAGTTTCGAATTGGCCTTATAAAAGTATTTTTTTTAAGATAGTCTTAGATGAAATCAAAGATCAAAAGGAATATTATATATTAATGTTATGTATATATAAATACATAATATTCATATTTTCATTCTTAATAATATTTATTAGGAATAAAGGATGCTTGTCCTGATCTACGTGGTGGTGCATTTAGTACCTAAAAACATGCATGTTTCTAAAGACAAGACCCAATCCTTTTTAAGTTCCAAAATAGTTTTTATTGTTAAGAAGTTAAAGTTGAAATTCATTTAAATTTAGGTTGCTGTTTGTATATGCATATATTTTAATATAAACGAACTACCAAATAACTTATGACATTGCGTGCTTTGTCGATTGTCGATAACTTTACTTTGCTTGCTTGAACAACACTGACTTACGTCTCAACGCAATTGGATTTTATTAGATGAAAGTATTGATTGTTATTGATTGTTAAATATATTAGCTTAAATATAACGACATAGGTTCCTTTCATATCCCAGTGAAGTTCTACCAAAAGTGATCTTTCCAAAAGAGAAATAATGGCTACTAGGATTGACGTCGTTGAAAACAAAACATAATAAAGCGATATGAACGCTGGACGCAACATAATAGCGGAATCGCAAACATTTTGAAGTCTTGTGAGAGACAATCGTCATCGTTCTTTTTTGAGGGTTTGAATCGGACGCAATGCGCAAAGCGGATGCTTGAATTCAGTTCTATATTTTTATCTGTTTTTGGAAAACTCGGATTGGAAGTGGTTTTGAAACGGGCTTAAGTAAGCGGTGGCTTAGCAAAGGATCATTTTGGAAGCAGTCTCTGAAATCTCCACCTCTTTTGTTTCAGTTATTTAGCCTAAATTAATTGATTGATTTTTTAAATGCATCGTATCTTGTAACGTGACTTACGTGAATTTATATTTTTAGATAATTTTGGTTCAGTGAAATTGAATGGTTACAACTTCGCAACCAATCGCATCTTACATATGATATATCTGAATTATATTTACTTATGTTTTAATATATTTTTTGTTTTCTTTAATTAAGTTATTAGCAACATATTATTTTTTACTATCTTCCAAAATATTTATATTTAAACTTTCGTGAACCCTGATTATTACGACATGACTAAGCGTGGCGGACTTGCGGAGTGAACACAGTTCGAGCTCATGAATAAGAACCCCGAATCAGTTTGAAACTAGTCGGGCATATACCGATTTAATTTTTGCATGAATACAGCCGGGTAAATACAAATATAATCTTCCAAGATATTAATTTAAACTATATACTATTATTTACGAATTACCCTTTTTGACACTAAATAACTATCTTGGTCACGAAAATATCATAGGATAAATATGATCGGAACTGTATGAAGTCGTACACTGTATAACGTCGTATTGTTTGAACTGTGTGACGTCGTATTGTTTGAACTGTATGACGTCGTATTGTTTAAACTGTATGACGTCGTATTGTTTGAATAAAATAAATCTCACTACTTTGAACAGTAGTTAGTATAAGTTGTATTTAAAAAGCAGATTTTGAATTTTATTGTCATTAGGCTTCTCAGGTGCCACCTTTTATAACAGGTAAAGTAAAGTATAAGTAAAGTAAAGTATATTGAAAAATTACTGACAGTAATTGGCAGTTAACAAAAATATCGGGTCACATCAAATAAGATTC
Source organism: Dircenna loreta (assembly GCA_963555665.1). NCBI lineage: Eukaryota > Metazoa > Arthropoda > Insecta > Lepidoptera > Nymphalidae > Dircenna > Dircenna loreta. The sequence goes on along the minus strand of OY743099.1, from coordinate 860,592 downwards.
ATGAACATGTAAGCAGTATTTCCTCTAATTTAATGAAAATGTGTTGATAAACAAAAAGTACATTAAATGTTTTAAAGAAATAATAACAAAATATATTCCTTTCGACACATATACATACAAACTAACACACATTCGTATATCATAATCATGTTCATATAAAATTTAATAAAAAGAAAAAAAAATGCAATGTAGAAAAAAATTGTTCATTCCCTATCGCCAGTTTTTAACTGCTTTATAAAATATTACAAGTTATTGGAAGAGCCTTCTACAAAAATATATGTAGTAAATTCAGAGAAATATTAAAAAAAAAATGATTAATAATGTTAATAATATATTATTAAAAAATAATCTTAGATACCATTGAAATAAAAACAAACTTTTAGTTGATTATAATTAAATAAATAATAATATGCATTTTAATAAATAATAAAATGCTTTATCAATTGATGATTGCTAGAACATGTTTTTTTTACACAGGATTTTTTGGTTTACGCCATAATTTCTGATAAAATTAAAATGTGGGACCTATATAACGAGTTCTGAAAAGGAAAGTACTTTTTACAACCGGAAAAATAAACTGAAATAAATAACTGACTGCTTAGCATTTTTATTGTAATTTGACCACACTCTAGAGGTTCATATATGTTGATGTGCCAAAAGTAAATTTTTATGTACTAGTATATTGTTTGTTTTTTTGTGACTTTCGTCTACTACCGAGGACTTCCTGACTTAAGAACCTATACGTTAATAGTCCAGCCGTCTGTTGAACTTTGGATATGCAATTATGTTATTTCAACAGGGAATACCGAATCACTGTATTTCATACTTATTACGGTAGGGAATTCACATTGTATCACTCACTACTGACTCGCGTCAGAGATACGGCGTCCGAGACGGTTCTCCTTCTCCGATACCGATAATGCTCTTAATTTGACTAATATACCTATATAATATATAATATACATTATATTATATATTATGTATGTACTAACGTATAAAAATAAAAGACTTTATGAAATTTTTTACCATCGTATTTTTTTTAATGTACTATTTTCATTAAATAGCATTCAGAGTTTACTTAATTAGTAAGTACCATGAAAAATGTATAATTGTTTATTTATTTTGTAATGCCCCATCGAATATTCGTTAAACATCTTCAAAAATTGTAAATAGTTATACAAACGTATAGAAATTGCTTCTTATAATTAAATAGCATAAATATAGCTTTAATATTCTGTCATCACCTTATTTAACAAGGAATATCTTTTGTTTAGGACAAAGCTATTCGATACATAAATAGAAGGTCAACATCATAACGTCGGCATAAGATATCACGAAAGCCGCGCCGACATTACGATTCCCGGCCGTAGATTACATATCAAATACTCCTAGTGTGTTTTATGTAGAGGTTTTAGCGAAGGCTTTATCTCGGAAAAACAAAAGTTTCCCCAAGGAAAAGGACGTTAGACCCTGGACAGTGCCGTAGGGTGGAGACTAGTAACTATCACTTCTTTCGATCCTATTTATAATGTTTAAAAATAAATAGAAACGTTTCTCGATACTATTTATCTACAAAAATGTTTCAAAGACAACAAAATATTTGTTTCATAATCACCTGAAAAATGTTAATATTTTTTCCCAAGTTATTGAAACTTGGGAAAAAAGCTTTGAAAAATAAATGAAATAATAATTGAATAACGACGGAAATCGAAAGTTCCCAATTTTCAACAAAATTTCACTGCTATGACATTAACATTTCAAACATTATATTTTTAAAATCACGGAAAAATTATTGAATAATATAATCTGCTCTTGACTTCAGCTACTCAAAAGAATTGTGCATAATATATTATTTAATGTGTTACTGTTTAAGTATAAAAAAGTAATAAGGTTTAAAAAAGCAGATGCTTTTTTAAATAAAGTATAATATTTTAAATATAAATAATTGTTACTTATACTAATACTTATATTTAGTATTTGTATCAATAAAGAATGCAAAGTTTTGGTATACGTGTATTCTATGCGTACCGTTAAAGTAAAAACTCATTACATACGTTTTGACAAAGCACCCGTATTAGCATGGAAAATATTTTAGTACCGCGTAAAGAAAGTGAGACTATCGAAATAAGTCGTCTATCAAACTTCAACAGGGATAGTGGTTGGACGTTACCATCGGCTTGGAAACCGGTTATCAAAACAATGAAGAACAAGTACTATTTAGAAGATTTTGAAAGTGACACGGTGAGTTCACTGTATACACAACGGATTACAACGACGAGTCACGAAGACCTGCATGAGACCTCTGAAGACATCACTATATCTTCCCTCTCCCAGCGCCATCGCCACCTTCGCGTCGGACCCAGAGAGCTGTGGCACACAGTTCCCGCCGCAAGTCCACCACGCTTAGAGCTCATGAATAAGATGAATCCGAATCCGAATGGGTTCGAAACTAGTCGGGCACAATCCGTTTTAATTTCTACGTGAATACAGTCGGGTAAATATAAATATAATAGTCATGGTTCACGAAAGTTTAAATGTAAAAAAAGATACAAATCGTATTACAATCGCTTCTAATTTTTTATTCACATCAGTAATTAGTTTAATTCTTATAACCTTAACATTCATACAATGTTTGTTTATCTACTATCTTCTTCCAACGACTTTCTAATTTAAAAAAACAACCAACCTTTCTATTAAATTTAATATTTGTGATTCTGTTATTTCAAGGGAATATCGAAACATTTTAGATATATATCAATATCTCCGAACGAGGATTTGTAGTTTACCAAATGTTATACATGGATAAGGCTCAAAAGAGAAAGATCCGTCATCCACGACGATTCCTTAACTCTGGTACCAATACTTGTCTAAGTTTGACTAATGTATGACAGCCACAAATAAATTTAACCGTTCTTAATCTTAACAACTAAATGCCTTGAGATTAATAGACTTTGCTTTTTAAAAATATTGTTGATATTGTCAGTAATACCTTTGTTAAAAAGTTTGTGCTCTACTATGAAAGACGTGAATTACTTAACAAAAACAATAAAAAAAAAGCGATTTTGTAAAGAAGCGTATATTGCCTCGCTAATTTTCCAACTCCAAACAGTCAGCCAGATACGCGACGCAATCAGTTAGCTGTTAGTGCTTAGTGTTAGTGCTAAATGTTTTATGTTAGCTAGGTAGTGTTAGTTTTTACCAACTGTAAAATTTTAAATGTAAGAGATGGAGTACTATCTGAAAAAAATAATTTGCTAACGCTAAGTAGCTAGGGTGGTAGGTGGGATCACTTTGATATATTATTTACATAGGAATATATAGATTTGTTCATAAAATCAACAGTGGGCCGTTACAGCAGTGTGTTGGTAGAAAAATAATAGTCTATAGGAGGCTACATTAATGTAATGTTGTTTAAATATAATAACTTAACTAAAATTTAACAAATCACATATTTAAATATATATAAATATATACGTACTAATACAAATTAAAATAAATAAAAAAAAAGCTATGCAAAGGACTCGCTAACATAGTTTTTTTTTAAGATTCCTGCTAATAATCTCTTCTGTTATATATGTTTTAAAAATCTCTATTTATAAATTATAATTTAACTTGACAAAAATTACAAAACAGAGCAAAAGTCAAAAGAGAGCACGGATGACGTGTCCATGGAAAATAATAATAATAAAAAAAAGAAGAAAAAAACCTTTTTCCAGATATTGCAAGACTTTTCGGTGGCTTTACACTATCTTACTAAATTACTATGATCTGGGAGATTCATTTGGAATGCATTGAAATATAATTTCAATAAGGCTGGACACCAATCATGAAGTAGGGTGCGCCACCTCAAAGCTAATGGAATACAAAAATCACCTCTGGTTACCCACTCATTTTGCATTTCTAGACTTATCGCGTGCACTCGATACTTATCGTTTTCATCTTATCTAGTAAAGATTTTATTTAGTCAATATCCTGTACTTTCCTGCTACTTCCTAACCCTACTTTATGTGTTTGAGCATCTATCATAAATTGTTTATGGAATTGCAGTCATGATTCGAGTTCTGATGCATTTCTTTCTTAAAGGAGAAATGTTATTATATCACCATGAGATTTTTGATGATATGTGTTTTGGTACCTTTTAGTTGTTTATAGAGCGCCGATGATTTCTTTAATTTTATTCCAAAATTATCTCGGTTTCCAAATAAAGTTGAAGAATCCCCTGAACGCGCCAACCCGAACCACAACTTCAATATCTTTATGGCGCTTGCATCTTGACAAAAGGTTTTTATTGAGATCGTAAACTAGAAAAGGCCAATTGAGACGTGACGTTAGATAGTTGTCATATATCCAAGCTTTTTTGATATAACAAATTTGTTTATCATCTACCCTTTTTAGATCATTAAAAAACTATGGACAATTACATCTAGCGATGGAGTGCGACCTTTGTAATGGATTTTATTTTTCTGAAAATTTGAAGGGTGTAATTGAAACAAGATTGACCGCTTTAAAAACGATTTGTAAGAGATATAGTTGGAGTATTTTTTTTTGAGTGAGTTTTGAGAATTTTGAATAAAAAACAAGCCAATAATTTGGTAAGTATGTTAATAAAATTAAAATAACACATTACTATATTTTAAATAAGGATATATTTTTTTTAGGTCTCAGATATTCCATATATGAAAAGATGGTGAACATCGTAACGTCGGCAAAAGAAATCACGAACGTCGCGACGACATTACGATTCCTGACCTTTAAAGATTACATATAAAACCCTGTTAGCATGTTTTATACAGAGGTTGTTATCGAAGCCTTATCTTGGAAAAACAAAACTCCTCCGGGATGAGGACGTTAGACCCTGGACAGTGCCGTAGGGCGAGAGCTACGAGTAGTAAGTATCACGTCTCTCGATCCTATTTACAATGTTTTTATATAAATAAAATACGTAGCGTACATTTTTTTAAAGACACAAAACAATGTTTGTGTTTCATGATCTGAAAAAGTTGATGCTATTTCCAAAGTCAACATTTTTTGAAATATAAATGATATAATACTTGAATAGCAACGCAAATAGAAAGTTACCAATTTACAGCTATATTTTAACTACAACGTTATACTGCTACGACGTCAACATTTTAGCTAATTTATTTTTAAAATCATGTCAAAAATGATTGGACAGAATCAACTGCTCTTGATGTCACCTGCTTTAAAGTATATTGCAAAATATATGATGTAAGATATTATTGCTAAACCGTAAAATAAATATATTTTATAGATTTAATAACACAATAGCTTTGTAGTAGGTCCTAAAAATTAAAGGCATCTCATAACGTTTTAAAGATTTACTAACAAGATGTTTTTTTTTTCTAGTTTAAGTATTTTCTTACTTTTTTGTCTATCTTCTATCGTATTTAATTGTTTTCTATGTAAACCGTTACAGAAAGAGCCTGGAGGCGATGTGATCGAATAAACATTTCTTTCATAGATATAAAAATACCTAAGGCATATTTTATACAGTTTTAGTAAATAGTCTTAGTAAAAAAGAAAATTTTATTTAATGTCAAAATTTTAAATTATAGACAAACATTTTTTTTTAAGGGACAGACATTAAATTTCGTTTATTTTCTTTGTACTCAAACTATAATTGCTATCTATCATTTGATAGCTATCCACTACAAGTGTTTGGATTGTTTTATTAATCATTTTATTTGATTCAGTGCATCAACATAAAAGTCATAAGCCAAAATTAGCTTTGGCCCACACACACATAGTGTATACAGTAAATTTAAAAATCTAAAAATTAGTCATAAGCCTTTATCTGCTCATGTGTTGAAAACTGTATATAGTTTGTCTTCTTAAATACATACATATATATATATACAAAAAAAAGTAATCCTAATGTTTTGGAATACTCTGATTATGACATTCGTTAACCACGTAATAAAAACAATTGTAAGATCGACGAAAAGTATTTCTGGTAGGTATAAAATTATTAGATTAGACTCTTTTAAAAGCTTTACAATCTAACGTTCCAATTACATTACAGGTGCGACATGCCATTTGCATTGTCAATTTTTAAATGAAACTTCTTTAACATTTAAATTGACTGGCTCCACCTTGGAGCAATTTAGCTCGTAGCTCTTTTCTAAATGGTCCCTGCGGCCTGTAATAGGTTTCTTAAAAGAAAATCGAGTTAAACAAGCGTGATTGACTTAATTGTAGTACAGTTTATTTTCCAAGATTTAGGAATAATATTAAAGTTCAAACAAATAGTAAAGATCAATCCAACATTTTTAGAATTTATAAATATAAATAAATAATTAAATTTATCTAGGTTTACTTATGCTTTTAAGAACTAATTTTATTGAACACAATATATATTATTTAAGATGATATTAAATGATATAATACATTTATTAATATATATTTAATTATTAAAATCGAACTATTGCAAAATAATTGACAGACCCAAAAGAAATTATGTGGAAGCACTCTTAATGCGTGAATATCCCTTGAGTTCAAGGCACTTTCTTTGTTAATTCCCTTTCTTTGTTTATCTTAATTTGGCTGATTAAGTTTCTTCATCAAGGACACGGCCACTGTTTAATTTATAAAATAAATAAATATTATTTATCTTTATAATGTGTGTAACTTTTCAAAGTAAACTTCAAATAAACATTTTTTTTTTCAATTCCATGTATATAGTTATTGAAGTAAAGTCTATTGAAGGACTTATTAAAGGTTTGACTAAAAACATGTGGGCACTCATTTCTACCTGAAAATCGGATATAAATCTCACTAGTGACAATACTAGCAAAAATACTTGTCAGTCTGCTTAATGAGCACCACAGTGTACTTATATACCTTAATAACGAAAATTTCGGTTTCAACACAGAACTATCCACTGGAAGCGCTATTGTAGGCCTTACACATTGTCTCAAATGGCCGAACCTATATTTTTGAAATTTCTCATGTACCTTTCTTTGGATATGGAGGCAGTTTTTTGAAATTCCTACTTTTCAGGTACTTTTAGTGATACCGATGTGGTATTTGAGGTTTGGCCGAGCGGATTTTTTTGACTTTGAAGCGGATTTTTTTAACGGAAATGACTTTGGGCAACAAATGCTGGTTGCCTGGTTCCAGGCTCAGCTATTTTAAAAAAATGTAAAATGGCTCACATTTGATATGTAGGCTTTATTGAAAGTCAACAATATATATTAAATAGGGTCTTGGGTATTTTATGCGTTTAAAAGTATCCTGGTGCCACTTGGAACAAAACCTTTAAATACCTTAGAAAAATGCACTCTAAGAAAAATTTAAAGTTTTCAGGTAGTGAATTACCATTCTGGAAAATTGGTATTTTGGCTAAGAGGAGTCTCAGATATGCTTTTAAGATAATAGTAATTGAAACAAAATATCTGATCAGATGAATACTATATGACCAAAATTTTAAAATTTATTTTTATTATCATTTAATTATTAAATCTCAGGTAATGAATTGCGAATATGGTTTTAAATATGTAAAAATAACAACAGGTACTCCCGCTATCCCACGAGTAGTTTCAGTTACTCATGTTTTGTTCAAGCTGGGTTATTAATTATTAAGATAAAGGATGTGACTTTGACCGTAACAGAAGAAAAAAGGGGAAGAAATCGACGCCAAGTGTCGACCCGTTTTACGAAGCGCAACCTAGGCATTGTAAAAGGCGCGAAGAACGTCCCAGTCAGTTATTATTATATCGTTTTACAAGATTTACTCAAAGGATGTTGCTTTGTTTAATGCATGTAAGTCCCATTATTTTATTATTTTTAAAATAATACTCAAAAGGAATAGAGATATCGTATTTCATTTCAGAAAAGAGCGTTTTTTATTCAATTGTTATCTGGTGCCGCGGGCAAATTCTGTTTATTTTAATTAAACCCTGTCAGATTTCAATTAAAAAAATATATTTTTTAAAATTTATATGGAAGAAAGAGATAGATATACATATTGGAAATAGAGTTTTTAACCAACATATTACGATCAAAATGGCTATTTTTTTTTAACTTTACCCATGATTATTCTAAGGGCATATTTTGTTTTGGTATATTAAATATAAATGTTTTTGATAATTGTCTTAAGTTTCTATTTGTGTCGATAATATTTTAATGGTGAATTTAATATGTATTTCACACTACAAGTATCCAGTTGGTACCGGAGCTGTGGGACATGCTCACTTCTAGACTAGCGCCGGTTTGCAAGCCTATACTCGTTCGACGGTCACCTGACGGGGTCATCCACCTAATCACTAAGCAGGTGGCTGCCCGAAGCGCAGTGGCTGAAAGGACCTTTGATAGGGATATTCCAAGCCCCACATAACCACATTACCACCAATCCGACACCAAACCGGTACCCCACCAGTTTACTCGCATGCGCAAGCGTCGCTGGCGGAGGCCTTAGGAATCGGCTTCCCGCGGAACCCTTATCTTGACAGTTGATCGTGGTTCAGCTTTAAACTATCTACCGCCGGGTATCTCAGTAGATAGTATAGTTTAGTTAAATTATAGTTTGCCCAGAGAAAATCATAATAAATCATGGACATGCCGTAGGGTGAAAGCTACCTACTGTTACGTAACTTAATTCTGAACAAATGCCTTAATATAAATAGAACACATGGCGTAAAAATATTTTAAAAGCACAACAAATTATTTTTGTTTCATAACCTGAAAAAGTTGTTATTCTTTCCCGAGTTTAAATGCTTTGGAAACTGAATGAATTAATATTTGAATTACCACGCAAAAAGGAAAGTTCCCAATTTTTAGCCAAGTTTTAAGCATTCTTTAAGCTTCACTGCGATGACGTCAACATTTTGAACATTTTATTTTTAAAACCAAGAGGAAATAATATTGAACAACATAATCTGCTCTTGACGCTAGCTACTAAAAAGAATGTTGCAACATATATTATGTAATGTGTTATAGCCAAAGCATAAAATGAGTATATTTTATAGGTTACATAAAACAGTAGATGGGTTATAACTCTTCAAAATTAAAGGCAACTAACTATTTACAGCAGGACGAGTCTTTATTATTTGTTTTTCATTTAGTATCTGTATCAATAAAAAATGTATAATAATCTTTTATAGTTTACTTATCAAACTTATACATAGTATTTTCTATACGTTTTCTATACGTATTTTTCTATACGTATGTTACATATTTAATACAGGTTTTGTACGCGGACCGGGATAGAGACGGGTACGAAAAAGGGGACATAAGGACATTCATCGTCAACATGGGTGAGCGAGGGTGGTGCTGGTGTGACTGAGCGAAGGGTTCATTCACATCTTATGTCAATCTACTCTAAATTATTTCCCTATGAGGAGAACACCAGTATATACGTATTTTCTGGATCTGTCAAAATCATTCGATCTGGTCGATTATAAACTGTCATGGGAGAATTTGGAAGGTGCGAGTATGCCAGTAATATTCTCATTTCTTTTCTTATGTACTGGCATTTAAGACAAATGATCCGGGTGAGATGGGCCAGTAGTTACCCCAATTAGTACATCCTAGAATATGGTGTTAGGCGGGGTGGGAGGGACTGGGGTTTTAAGGTCAACCTTGCTGTTAAGTTTGATATGCACGTCGACCAATTGGTGGAGAGACTCAGCATGAGTCCTTGTATTAGCGACTCACTCACTCTCACACTCACATATCGACGGCACATTAGAAAATTATCTTTGAGTGCTTATAGAGTCACTCTTCTATTTCGGGTTTCTATAAGCTTTATCATTTAGTTAAATTTTAAAAACATAAAATTTTCAATGTTAAATAAATACATCAACATCAACATATTTAATATAACGTTCTGTCGAGGCACATCCTGTAATGTAGCCAACGCTTAGAATTGCTATCTCCAGCGTACTAGCATTCGATATGCAAAAACCTAAAAACTAAAAAAAGATAAAACAAATATTTACTTTTTTGGGACTATAATACATAAACGTCATTATGGTAAATAAACGTTATATTTAAGATAAATAAATAAATTGTGCAATTGTTTGTTTGAAAAATATTTAATTGTTCGATTGTGATTGTCTAGAAATCTAAAGTTTCTTTGAGTGCTGAGACAGGCATGAAAAAAATATATAAAGGGGAAAACTGACACAGAGCGTCATCCCTGCCATACCGAGCATAACATCATCATCATTATATATTTATTTATTTATATATTATATTTGTATATTATAGTTGAAGAAATTTACTCACGAATGTTGCTTTGCTTCATGATTCTAAGTCCTATGTTTGATTTTATCGGTAAGATTTATTTCAGTGCGGATAAATATATTATTGAAAAAGACAAAAATCTGCAAAGAGTAATCAAAAACCATGGCAGTGTGTCTGAATAAATTAAATCAGTTAAATTTACAGTAAAAATCTAATAAATAAGATTTTTACTGTAAATTTAACTGAATTTTTGAAGAATGCTTCTTATATCAAATTCACGAGGTAAAAAGGAACTAAGTTACCGTAATCGTTTCTAAAATTGCCATTAAATTCTAAGTGGTAAACCATTATTCGGACTCATATTGCACCTTTTCCTCGGATCAGTTCTCCCAAGTACCGTGAGCTCGAACACGAACGAGAACCGCTATTTACATTAATATGTAACGAAGACCAATCTCAGTGCAGTGGCCTTTATTGTCTCCCTAGAATCGATACCTCACTTAGCTATTTACAAGATTCCATTTTGAGTTTTACTCGAGCATGAAAGCATTAAAGATTATATTATGTGATTGTAAGAAAGCACTTAAAATACTTAATTCTTAAACTGCATGTGATTAAAATGTTCATTTATTTATTTTTTATTACCATCATTAAAAATGAATGGATAATGTATGCGTTAAAATTAAGATACATATTTTTTTGTTCTAATCAGAATTTAAGACTGAAAACAAATTATCTACCAATATCTAAATAATAGATGTTCACGTTGACTGCTGAAATATTACCTTATTATATAACGAATGAATATCAATGAATCGTAACTGTAACGATTGTGCCATAATAGACAGTTTCCACCTTCAAACTGTAGTCGTAGAATAAAAATGTTACGTAGGTGTATATTTCATCACCTGCGTTAGATTTTCAGCTTTCCAACCAAATTTTAATAAGTTCCAAATTTGCCTCATAATAGTATTATTTTTTAGGGATATTATTAGGTGAAAACGAAAATCAAAAGGAATTAAGGGCTTTTTTTATATTTTCATTCTTAATAATATTTATTAGGAATAAAAGATTATTGTCCTAGACAACAGATAAATGTGCATAAGACAAGTCCCAATCTATTAATGTTCGTGAAGTATTTTTTAAAATTTCCAAAATGGTTTTTAAAGTTAAGACATTAAAGTTTTGATTGATTTTTTTGTTAAAATTTAAATGTAGGTTGCTGTTTGTATATGTATATATTGTAAAATAAACGAACTACCAAATAACTTGTGACATTACGTGCTTTGCAGATTGTCAAAAACTTTACTTTGTTTGCTTGAACAACACTGAATTGCAGTGAGACTTAAATCTCAACGCAATTCAGTGTTGATATGAACGCTGGACATAACATAATAGCGGAATCGCAAACATTTTGAAGTCTTGTGAAAGACAATCCTCATCGTTTTTTTTTTTTGAGGATTTGAATCGGACGCAGTGCGCAAGCCGGATGCTTGAATTCAGTTCTATTTTTTTATCTGTTTTTGGAAAACTCGGATTGGAAGTGGTTTTGAAACGGGCTTAAGTAAGCGGTGGCTTAGCAAAGGATCGTTTTGGAAGCAGTCTCTGAAATCTCCACCTCAACCTCTGTTGTTTCAATTATTTAGTCTAAAGTAATCTATTTGTTTATTTTAAACTCATCTTATTTTATAACGTGACTTACGTGAATTTATATTTTTAGGTAATTTTGGTTCAGTGAAATTGAATGGTTACTACTTCGCAACCAATCGCATCTTACGTATAACATATCTGAATTATATTTACATATTTGTATCTAAAAAGGACCAAGTATTCTATTACTGATGACCAGATTCTTACACGTATACGGTTTAGGTATAGGGACTGTAGTACGGAACCATTTATAGCGCTATGATTTATTGAAATATAAGTTGTCTTTTAGCAAAAAAATGATTTTACATAAATATATTTTTTGTTTTCTTTAACTACGTTATTAGCAACATATTGTTTTTTATTATCTTCCAAGATATTAATTTAAACCACATACTATTATTTACGAATTACCCTATTCACTTTAGATCTGGAATTTTGATGCCATTACGAATCATAGATGCCTTCTTTTATAACAGGTAAAGTAAAGTTTATTCAGAAATCACTGAGAATTCCGGTAGGAAAGTTTTTTACTTTGCCAATTAACAGAAAACGGTCAGGTCACATCAAATAAGAATCATTAAAATGTGCACGGTATGTCCTCTAATTAGATGTAATATAAATATATTTATACACAATAAGTAAATACAATGTTTAAAATATTATTCAAGGTATATACAATCAAGTATTTATTTTTTGTTTTTGACACATATATAAATATATAATCAGATTATAATGTGGTGAAGTCGGAGAAATAGAGAAATATATATATTTAATAAGAAAATAAGTGCGTAATTTATTAATAATACAAATCTATACAATCGCTTAAAAAAGCTTTGTCAGCTTTTTTTATTTATTTGTTCGAAGTACTCCTTGCCAGCGAAAAATCTCGGAATCAATAAATGTTGATCCCATATAAAGGATTTACACTACAGAAATGGTTTACATATAAAGTTTATACATATTAAAATTGAATAAAAACGATGAAAAATGTTGTATTGCAATACATACAAAAAAAAAATTGTTTGTAAATCATAACGCCAGTTTTTAACTGCCTTTAAAAAAATATTGCAAGTTATTCGAAAAGCTTTCTACAAAAATATAGCTATGCAGTAAATGCAGAAAAATATTTAAGAAAGAGAGAATGCTGCTAGCCAATAATATATTACAATATAGATTGATATCGTTGAGATAAAAACATACTTTCAATAAAAAATCATATCTAATTATGTTTTCATACAATTATGAAACCTTCGTCGTCATCATGTCATATCATATCATATCATCATCATTATCATCATACTAATTAAATCCTAGCTCAAGCCAAGTTTGCTTGTGCGATGTAGAAACATATTTTTTTTACATTTGGTTTAAATTTTCTCTCTCTCTCTCTTTCTTCTCGGCAACGTAAGATATATTATATAAAAAGTTCTAAAAACACCCTTATAGTGACAAGCCGGAATAATATACTAAAATTAATATCGTGTTTTGAGAACACTGGCTATATTTATAGCTATACATTTTGATGTCAAAAAATTATTTCTTAAAATTCCCATTATGGCTTTAAAAGAAACGAAGTTTTACATAAAAAAGTCAATTGTTTCATTAAAAGATCGATGTATATAAATAATACGTACAAAAATAAATTCCAATGTAATTATTTCATTCCTGACACTTCACAAATTGAATCGTTTAATCGAACAAACGAGGAGTAAGTGAGAAATCATTGGCAGCCCTAGCTCGTAATTATGTTGAAGCACCTTTGACGCGTGCTAACTTCAATAACTTAAACATTTGTTTTTTTATTTCCTTATGAAATATATATTATATAATTTTGTGGTTATATTTTTAAAATTCCTTATATAATTAATATAAAAATAAAGAATAAAGAGGTTTCTATATTTTGATAATTATGAATTACAATAAGGAATATTAATTTATTTCCTTCAAGCAAAAATAGGGGTACGTTTTGATATTACGGTTGGTCTTCACTGATTTATTCATGCTTCAATGGACGACGAAAATTGAAATTTTCATTAACCGGTGAACGTTGAAAGGACTAATATATGAAGCGTACGAGGTAGTGCCACTCGCAACTAATAAAACTGGTACACTACTTAAATTAATCTATAAATTTTCCTCCCTATTACTCGATGCACAAGGATTTTGAGTCCATTACATTATTAAAATAAATATTTAACATATTACAATTGTAAAGTTGCTGGACATCTTTATAAGAGAAAAATAATGTTCAAAAATAACATAACAATAAATAAACTTTAAGCAGATGCTATTAAATTGACGAAATAAAAATAGTATAAAATAACGAACACATTATTTTAACGGCCGTATCCCCGTTTTAAATATAAGCTATTTATTATGAAAATGAAATCATTACTTTATAAAAATGCTTTCACAATAACGATATAGTGTAATATTTGTTATAATTATCTTAATATAGGGTTATCTTGTAATATATTATGTAATCCTCTACAGTTTACACTATAACTTCAAAGTATTTATTTATAATTTCAGCTTTTATTTAAGACATAAAAAGTCATACAATCGAAATTGTGATAAAAGGTGGACAAGAAGTAACAATTATACAAAAACAATTTACTCGAGAGCGAATTAAGTTAATCTTTATCTCATTTAGTGTCCATTTAATTGAAATAAACAAAAACCATTTGTATAACATTTAATTAACTAAGTGGTGTATGAAAGTGGCCGGACGGTCATACAGCTTTAAATTCTGAATAAGTTAATATAATAAAATACATCCACTAAGCCGTAGTAATGCCCCGGATTTAACGCAGCTTACTGTCGCTTATGAAGGCACCGAAAGGCCTCTCATATGCCTACAGTCACTGTCACAGTTGGCATTTGAAATATCAGGAGTTCTGGCATTTAGATAAACGAAATAAAATTTCTAAAATATGAATAATCTAATACAGATTTATGAAACAGAGCATTTTCTGATTTATTACACAGAACTGTACTTATTATATTAATATTTACATTCAACTTTCAGCTTATTTAAAGACACCTATCTATAAGCTGCGATAAATTCAAACTAACAGTTTTATATTCTTAAGAGTTTTAAATTATTATATAAACAGATGAATTATAAGGCACTCCTACAAATGTTATCGCCTAGTAGAAATATTTGAACTGAAGAATTTTCCGACAAATTTCAATATTAATGAGTTATGAGAAGCAAGATGCTGTGCATTCACCGTGGGCTCACCCCGCCGGGGTTCACGCCGCCGGGGTTCACGCCGCCCGCCCTCGCGTTGATAGCTAATGAACCGTGAACGATGCAGCTTCTAGAAATATGACTATAGTTTAACGTAAAATATTAAGCACAATACTATATAAAATCTTATATATGCCATACGAGCTGGCAACACATTCAGTAAATACTGAGCGTAATTTTTAACATCCGAGCCAAATAGCAAAGTTTTCAACCTCGTTATATTATCTTAAAAAAGACTGCTTAATTACGTCTCGCAGATCGTCGACCACCGTGATCGATTAACACTTAAGGAGTTTAAGTGCAGAGAAAGTTTGTCCGTCTAGTTAGAAGCTCTAAATAAAACTTCCAAGAAAAGTCTCAACCACGAGAAGTCATCCATCAAATAGTTCATCTACAAAAAGACAACACACAATATTGTGCTCCATTTTCTCTTTCAAGACAGAGAAACTTGGTAATGTCCAGGTTTAAGTTTTATTTTTCTATAATGTTATATGTTAGGTATGTTATTATTTCATTACAATACATAAAACAAATATAGAACTTGATTGAAATTATGTTATTCTGAACTATGGCATTCTGAATTTTGATGAATATTATTCAGTACAACTGTTTAAATATTCATGGTGTAACAAGATTTAGCTTTATCATTCTGCTGGTAATTTGTATTATAGTGTTTATATTCTGAAAGTGGTTTAAACTTGTGACGTATGAATATAAACAATGGAATGGAATATATTTGACGGATTCATTACGGTCTAATTGTGTTTTAAATATAATAGTAGCACTGACTTAGTATTTTATTAAAATGCATTTTGATTTAAACCGTTGTACATAACAGACGCATTACTTGTTTTTTAAACTTGGTCATCTACCAATATCTTTCCTGGTGTATCAAGAAATTTTACTACTTTTCCCAACAATTTATAATTAACAAAGTCTGAAATTATAAACACAAACAAAATGTTGTTTAAATATATTATTAATGAGTCTGTTTTTCCTTGGTCATTTTTCCATTAACATATAAGAATAGCTAAAGTGATGTGACATAAAATATTCACATTTAAGTAAATCCCTTGCATAAATGAGAGGCGTCACACATCGGCGTGGAAAATCTACTAACAAATATAAATAAATTGTTATCTGTTACATTCCTCATTGATACGCCAGTTAGCGCTGGGATAACCAGCTTCTGAAGGCTGACGTTTTGACTCGATGTCCATTGTGTATAGGACGAGGGTCCATGATTTATAACAGGACATCGACAACAAACAAACGGGTGCGGTCTGTTTGTCCAACGAGACCCATGTTTACATAGATTATGTGTTATTAATGACGGCCAAATTTGATTTCGAATTACTATTATTGTATGGAGGAACACTGTAATTAAAACTGTTTCATATTATATTGTTTACCTTTTTCAGTCCATAAATTCAAAACAAAATTTGTTTCACACATTATCAAAACGTTTCCATTATTTAGAGATAAACACAAATAATAAATAATATGAGTAAATGAAATAATGTAAACATTGATTTAATGATTAATGGTTGGATGATTTTTTTATTTAATATTTTCGATCAAACAAGAAATATCTTTGTATATCAAAAACAATATCACTGAAAATCTAATTAATATGAAATACTTTAATATAAAAAATATATTTAAGATAAAGTGTAAGCTAGTGAACCGTCACTAGCTAATCGATATGTGAAAATATCCTGAAACTGTCCCGTAGTTTCCTCTCGGTGTTAATTAATTGGATTACACAGCCTTTCCCATTATACGAGATGGGGCTATTTAGTGAATGGATTTTGTACGCGTGACAGCGTAAAATCGGTTTGTTTTCAGGCTAATAAACAAAATGAATGCTTTATTGTTTAATTTCCATGTACAATTAAATATATGTAATGTTATTCATATGTGAAATCGTCGTCTTGATCGTTGCCTCATTAACCTGGTCTGAAATGGGCCACAAGTCTGAGATAAAAATCCCTGTTCAGGCAATTGATGTTTTTTTGTTCGTCGACTTTCCCGGGGCATGATTTGTGAAGCAATACGGTATACTCATCCCGTCATGGGACGACACATCGTTAGTGAGAAGTGGGCGCGTACAGAGCTCTGCAACCCCCTTGAGAGGAAGTGAACTATGATTTATTTGAATTATCTACAATAACTTAATAGTAGTACAATTACGTAATACTGTCCTCTATAATTGATGAGAAAAGCCTTTTAGCGCTTCAAGTATTAAACACATTTTCAATCCATAAATATGTTGTAAAGTTATTCGTCACTAATTTATTTAATAAGCTAATAACTTTATTTATTACAACTCATGAGAATTATAACGTCGTATCCATAATATTGTCAGTCAATAAAAAATACACATTCAAAAATTATTATTTGATATTCTTGTGTACATCAAATTATCTTCTAAAATTATACTGAAGAATCTAATATTTCAACTTAATAGACTTTGATCAGCTACGAGCAGGTAATAAGAAACTGGACATTCAGGTTGACTCCCTAGGTGATACACTCCTACCCTTGATATGGACATACTTTCAGTCTCAATATGAAAAACGTTCTGCAATATACAGATTAACTTACGAAAGAACATTAATCATGATTTAACAAAATAATATATTATTTGCTTTTAGCTAGTGGAGGAAAAAGGCTTCGCAAGAGGTTAATCACCCTATTTCAATCTTGGTGTTATAGTATATAGTGGTAAAGTAAAAAAATCTAAACAATATACTAATAATTTAACAATCCTACAATATTTCATGAGAGGCAACGTTTGACAAAGTTAATATGATAACACTGAATATATCTGGAAATGTCACAGACCAATTTGTATACCTTTTGAATCTCGCTGATCTTTTCATGCCATTAGTCTTGACGATCAAAAAACAATAAAAATGTTAAAGTTACAATCCATATAACAACTGATAGCTTTAAAATTATTTGTGGCAAAACAATTTGAAGTGAAATAAACTGTCTTGGGAAGATCGCCATAACTTCAAAATATTCCACGGAGACCTTCTAAATGAGTCCATTATTTCATTCAGTGAAATGGAGTGGTAGTGAAATAGGGCAAAGGGCGAACAAACGGGCTACTGGAAATGAAGACGCCGTTTGTTCATAACCAGCTCGTTAATTCCATGATTACAAGTCAGAAGAGCGAAGCAAACCGGCAACAGATGTGCCGGGCCACTCGACTTGTGAATCCACTGCCCCGAAAAAGTTCACAAATTTTAATGAAATTTTAATGACTCAGGAAAATTTTCTAAGTGACTTCCACTGATTCATTCTGGAGGTAATTGGCTAATAATTTTGTTACCAGAATAATTTAATACTTTGATGTTAATAAATTTGTAAACAGCAAAGGTATGAGGTTTTTTTTAAATATATGTTGCATTCTTGAATCCGAAAAAAGCTGAAAATGTAATATAGAATAATTAAACAAAGAAATATAAACCGCAATGCTAAATTATACTTTCAAATTTTCCTGTACCGCTAAGTTAAAAATGCGGTGAGTCTTTCCTTGCAAATCCTGCTATTTCGCATGCCAGACATGCGATGCAGGCAAGTAAACGTAGCCAGAATTTGTTATGGGACGTATTAATAGTGCCGTCTAAGAGACATAGTGAACTGTCACGTTAAGCTCCTAAGACCCAGGCTCGAAGCGTCGACCAATTGGTTTTGAACCTACAAAATTACAGTTCATGACCTTTTACTAAAGTGCAGTTATTAGACTCAAAGAATAATATAAGCTTTAAAGTAAAAATACATTTATAATCCATTACTTATTAATTATTACGATGATATATGACGTATCTCCAATCGTTATTATACATAATAATCTATCAATAATTAAATTTACTCCAAAAGAAATTATTGTATGAAAAGTACCAGTAAATTATTTATGAGGGGTCCTTAAATGATATCAGAGTGACTTGTATTAATGAGAATAAAAAAAGGGCAGGTATTAAAAATGGAAAATAATCTAGACATGACAGAAGTGAGTAATGGTGCACGGCCGATACCATCTACGCTAATTGTTTACGAAGTCAAAAACTTCTAGTTGCTTACATTTCCTGTTGTGTGTGGTAATAAAAGCTTTTATTAAAATACATTTCACTAATTAGTCTCATAAATAAAGATTTTGTTTTAACGATCCATAATATTATTCATTTTAATTCAGAATATATTTGTCTTTCTTTTATTAATTATGAAACGAAATATTATTATCGTTGAACGTGAATGTATTTTTATAAACTTATAATATTAGTTATCTAACCAATATTATAAGTTTATAAAAACCCTTCAAAAGTTCACGTTCGCTCTTAAAGGAATAGGTAGTCTTTTTGTTCTGAAAATCGGAACTGTTCTTTGGGAGTTAAATAGAATTCATATATTTGATATATAAAAAAGAATTTGACTACGAAACTTTGCTTAATAAAACTTTGAACGCATAATATTAAAAGTTTTGTATGAGAAAAAATAAAAATGTTTTAATACTCCCATGGTACTAAATTTGTTAGAGAACAATGAATTATATTCATTTAAGAATAAATGTATTGTCCTCTTAATTAAAAGTGTCTTATCAATGTAAAATGTTATGTAATTTATAACTTCGAGAATAAATAAAGTCGGGGAAAACAACTAGTTATGAAACACACGTTTTAGAGGATTAAAGGTAGTAAAGATTTTTACCCAACATCTAATAAACTTTTCATATCATCCAGTTTATACTCAGAAACAGATATTGATTTTCACCCATCAGTGGTTGGAGGTTTATATATTATTCAAGTGAAATTATGCTACGTCCAAGAAATAGGAGACCAACTTACAGACCGCCTTATTTTTGATAAGTTTCGTGAATATAATGAGTTTCAACAAAGTAACAAATGTTTTTCATTACAAATATATATTCCTTGCACAATAGAGATCAGATTGGTGTTTGTTTTTTTTTAACTTATTATTTCCAGAATAAATAATGTTCGTATATAAAAATTGAAAGTTTTCAATCTTAAATAATCAACCTCAATTGATGGATTGTAAACAAATTTTCAACTTGGAGTGTTCTATGTCGTTAACTGCAACATAAATCCTTAAGGATGAGGGTCCTTAAGTACAATATCTGGATGAGCCAATTAATTTATATCTTGGGTTCTGCCCTTAATCTGATGGTCACTCACGCCCAAAACTTGTAATTGAATTTTGGTTTAGAATATTCAGCAATCGACTCGTTCTATTGCAGTATTACAAAGGCCAGTTTCAAAGGATTTCTGTAAGTTGTTAAGAAGTTCATTTAAAATTTAGTTACTTGTTACAAATGAACTAGCTTTTAGCAATGTCTTATAAATATTTATATAACCTAATGCCATGGGTTCGTTAAAATGGATATTGGTATGGAATATCTTTGTTGTTACTGCAGTACAATAAAGAATATTTATTATTATTATTATTACATTATATGCATATTTAGATATTTTTTATTTAATTGAAATACTGACATTTTATTTTTTTTATATAATATAATACAGCTAACTGCGAGTTCGTCCACATCGAATTTATTATATATACAGATAAATTGTAAACACGTCCACTTAGCGTGATTTCCACTAAAAAAAATAAAAAAGCACACAGAAAACAAATGTTATATTTATATAGTATTTTAATCAGCACTCTTAAAGCTTTAAGTTTGGTCATAAAAGTACTTCAAATCCTTTTTAAGTGCGAGTTAAGGATAACCTTTTTACTCTTTTACACCCTCTTACGGATTGGATTCGCAAAATCTTTTATTATAGGTCGGCTCTGGATCAAGAGGACATTTATTTATATACAATTATTGACATAACATACATTATATCATATTTTTATACATGATTACGGTTGGCTTATAGTATTTTGGTATATATGTCTTCTCGTCTCACTCCTTCTCTTGTCTTCCTCTCTCTTGCCATCTATCTATCCGTTTCGCAAGATTGAATTTCAGTCCACGTCAAATTAGACTTCATATACTCCTCGGACTGATCACGTCTATCGTTTATGTGAAATCGATTCGGGCGTTTTATTTGACATACCGAATTTAATGGTTTACGAGATGACTGGTCGTAGCAATAAACGGAATAACTATTTTCATATACTGATAAACATTATTTCTTTACAAACAAAACCAATTTTTCTGGTAGAAATAAATCTTGGTGCAATCGAAATAGTCTATTCCTTGTTAGATAATCTTAAATTAATCATATTGCACTGGATTAAAAGAGCAACCATGATATTACATTTAAATGCTATATATAATTTTAATTTACTAACATTTACTACGTATCTCATATAAAAATATATTTTGTGTGCAGGCACGAGAGAATAATGATTTTCAATACCAAATAAAATTATTAATTAAAATGGATATCGTGGAATTATTATTTAAATTATACAAATAATAAAATGGTTTGAGGCGCATTGATTAAACATTAATTATATGAATTCGAATTACAAAAACGATATATGAAAGCGTCTGTGGTAAGTTGCTTTGAAATTCATTTCATTTATAAATTTCGAATTACTCACCACCAACAGTAATAAAACAAACGTCTCACTTTAACTGGCAATGTACCACAAACGTCTTAATAATAAGAAAATGTCTATATCACTAAATCTTTATCAAATACTAAACACTAAAATAAAAGCAACCCAAAATTCAAAATTAAGAAACAAATGTTATCAATTTTATTTTTTGACTTCTCAGAAAATTATTTATAAGCTTTTCAACATTATCTTACGTAAAAGGCATTAGTAGTTAGAATATAAATGGATTCTTTGAACACTTGCCAATAAATCAACAAATCTTTAACACTAATTTAGAGTTGTCTGTTCCATCACGAATAAACCTCTTAACTCATTAGTTGTTCTCGTGTGCTTTAACACTTTCCTGAAAAGTTTATATCTAAATTGAATCTATTACAATCACCCTTGAATCTGCACTCATAGTAGCTTTTACTGATTAACTTTATCCCTTTTTACAGCGACTTCACACTGGGTTTGGCGCCAAATTGTTTCTTTTTTTTATTCAGTAGTAATTTCGGTAACTATAAAGTACTTTACATTAAATTTAACACATGTACGGAAACGTTTCACAAACATGCACATGTTTTAAAATTTAAATTAATCTGGTAATTATGTCTCTGAATCGGAAGTGCTCGTGCTTATGTGTGCTGTGTGGTTTGTAGAGACGGTAGAGACGTAAATACGTCTCGGAAGGTGTTCCACTGGTGCAGGTTTAAACCTAAGATTTATATGTATTTACAAAATAATGTTAAATAGGAGACCATCTAATGATAGATTACATAATGTTTGAATTTTGTGAGATTGTGACTGCTGTATTATAAATAATATTTTACATGATATACAATTAAATAGATATTTTCGAGAATATTTAAGAAAAACTTTAATATTAATACGGATATGACCTTAATTTATGAAAAACTGAAAAAGGTCTTTCTTAATTTCAAAATACAAATCTAGGAATCGCCAACTCTCATAGAAACTTTTAACCCAAAATCTTTGAAAATGGTCTCTAGTCAAATTTTTATTTTAAAAGCCTGGCTTTGATAGGGTAACCAAGCAAAACTTGACCCTTATGAATTATCAAACGTCCTATCTGAACTCTTTTTAGGATCCACCTAAAAGAAAAGGCACAGTTTACAAAAAACTTAAAAAATATGATATCAAACTCTTTTCTCAATTTATTCCGTAAAAGTATATTATGTAAACTTTTATAAATCATATAAAATTATATAAGAAGACTAGTAACGAAGCCAAAATCTACAATTAATAAGAAAAAAAGTAAATTTTACGTGTTTATGCAGATTTCTAAAGAAATTTGATATTTTTATCTGTTTTTTATGTTTTTGTTGTTGAAGATTTCATGTGAAATCCATTAAAATATATAAATAGGCTGCACAAGCAAAAACTGACTTGGGGTGGGCACTATAATATAACTAGATATATACAGAGTTTATATAGCATAGTGTAGTGTAAATAACGTATTCTTTTTATAGTAAAGTGTAGATAGCGTATTGTTTGTATAGTATAGTGTAGATAGCATATTGTTTGGGGGAGCCGATGAGATTTTAGGCACAGCCAGTATTTAATATAATACCTATAATCTGCCAGTAACAGGAATTACCATAAATTATTTTTATGACCTGTCCGAAAAATTATTAAGATATAAAATAGAATTAGTTTATAAGATTTAATACTGGTACTAATGAATAGATAATTATATTTCTTATCCAAAAATATTCATTACTATTGAGCAAAAGAAATGCCGTTCTCGGAAAGTAAGCCGTTAAATAAATATTGGTATGATGACTCAGCTACATATCAGGGCCATTCCTTTAGTTTCTTTATTGCGAATAGTGTCGTCTAGCGTCACTGTAATGGGATTGTTTTCTGAGGAGGTAAGGCAAAGGGCTACTATATTTCAATCCAATAACGTAGATAGTTTTATAAATAATTCAGAAAGTTGTAACATGTAAGTGGCACTCCACCGTAACGGCCACCCCAGAGAGCGGAAATCCTTGTGCCTTTATAGGGTGAAATCAAGGTATAATTTCATATAATGTAAATTTAATTATTTGCTGTTCCGAAATAGAGATTTATTAGAAGGTTTATTTGAGGAGACGGCATATATATATATGTCGCATTTTATACAAAATCTACCGTATCTTTGAATTAATAACGCAAAAAATAAATCCATATACATTTACATTGTTAGGTATTAAGAACATCTAAATCTTATTTTGTTTACAAAGTGTTACCTGTAAAATAAAATTCTGTTACAAAGGTCTGTGTAGTCTTAAAAAATATTCCCCTCACAGGATTATGCTGAGATTCTATCAATTCAATAAATTATTAACGCGAGGCGACGGTCCCGTGTCACGCGTGCCCATTATGCCTGAATAGAAATGTCTGGCATTGGGAATAGATAGGCTTATTATTAATGCATTACGTTTTTCAAGTGCGTGAATATGATTACGATTTTAAGACTACGGAAAAGATTAAACCAATTTAAATTTAAAAATAACTAATAACTAAAATGGTAATATTTTAAATAAAATTATCTTAACGTAATCTATAACAATACAAAAGTTTAAAAACAATTAATTGACGTAAAAGCAATTCTTTATAATCACAACACCCAATTTATGATTGTGTTAATAATTCAGTGCATTTATTAAGGAATTAGTTCCTCGTTTCAATGTTATTCAACTTAGGCGGGATTATCCCATGTGCCGATACGTAATTTAGTGGAAAAGGTTGCGACCCCGCTAGTTTGTATTACCCCGACAGTGATATAGGGTATTAAGTTCCCTTCCCTACCTCCCTTTACGCGTAAACAAGAGAACCTTTCTCAGTTTCGCCCTTACAGGGTTAATAATTTAAGAGACTAAGTGGGATATAGACTATTCTCTTTGAGAACTATTTTGTTTTGACCGTCACTATTGTTACGTCAATTCCAGGACACGAAACATCTGGAACGATATTAAACAATAAACAAAATACGATCTGATAATCTCTTTTATTTTGATCGTTATGAAGTTCTTATTTAAATACTTCCTTACATATATAAGATATTCTCCTCGCATAAATCATAGAAAAAAATTTTACGAAATATGCTTAAATATAATTACTACTACCTTGTAATAAAAAAGGACGTTAATATAAAATGAAGGAAATCAAAGAGGCGGAGCTTTTTTATACTTAATAGTATACGATAACGCGATCATCAATTCATGCGTTGGGCTCGACGAGTGAATTATATATTAATACTTGAACATGTATACTTATAAAATCGTTTGTCCTGACCGTCTTTTAACGCACAGAAAAGACTAGGCGTCTGAAATTTGGTGAAATAAATGTTTTCTAAGGTAAGCTAAGATTCCACTAAGATTTTTATAAATTACAAAATTAATGAGATTTAAGAGGGAATGAAATCTTATAAAACTGAGCTGTTTGTTTTTTTTTATTATTTCATTTGTAAAAAAAAATATCTAGTCTTACATAATATAAATAAAATAGACACTTAATATTTTATGCTTAACGATCTGTAAGCCGATTTCGCAAATTCGATAAGTTAGATGAAATCGCGTGGACACATCCCAAATAAGCCCGGTTTGATCCTATTAACGCACGGCTAACGGTAGGGATCTTGTGACAGTGCTCCGGTGATCCACCGAAGGATTAAACTCGTTTCATTTGTATTCCTCTTTCTGTATTTGAATTGAAACATGACATGCTCGAACGTGAATTTAATACTTTTAATTGTACGTCACGGCTTATAATTTAACTGAAACGAACTGTCTGCTTTTTGTAATGAAATAGGAAATATTTAAACTGCTTAGAAATATTAGTTTGATTGTTTATAAATTTTAAATAAATATGTGCAGGGATTCGAAACGGCGACCTCTAAAAAAACATCCTAAAGGTCGCAAATTCGAATCCATGTCCATATATATCATAAATTCTATATTTATTTAAAATTTGAAACAGTTTGACATGTTGATATATTTTCAAACAATAATTGTTTTTGTAAAAATAACGACTATTCGTTCGTTATTTTACAAAAATGATGAGTCTATTTATTTTTGTATTCAAATTGTTTCGATCATATAAGAAAACCAATATTCGTTAATAAAGTTCGTTGTTTACTCATCTAAAGTGTTATTCGACAAAGGAGAAGCCATTGACTGAAGATTAAACAAGAATAAACAAAACCAACTTCGATGACTTTTGGGATTAGTTTACGAATTTCTTGCAATGTTACTTTACAGTTGTTCTAATTAAGAAAATGATTTTGGGTAAATAAAACTGAAATAGTAAATATTCTAACTTATTACACAATCTATGTACAATCATAATACTTATAGCTTGTACCTAGTTGGCTTTAAATTTATGCTCAAACTCCAAAATTAATAGTTGGAGTTTAAAAATTATGTCAACCTCTGAACTTCTTTTTGTTTTTTTTTTAAACCCGATTCGGCTTTTTAAATCTTCAAGCAGTCTACAACACTCAATCACGAGCAGAAGCAAAGTTTAATTGGTTCATGATTCTGTTAATGAATTATAAGAGAGATATATATTAATTTTACATTTTCAGGGATTAAATATATTGATTTCAGTCATTTTATTTATAATACTATGGTGCAAATAATTTAAATTTAGTATCGTTTAAATATGCGTTATATAAATATGTGCTAAATATGTTAAATATGTATTGCATTTAAAAATCAATCATAGACAAATCTTCTTATAAATATTTATTGCATATTTAAAAATATAAACATTTTTATACTTTAAATTTGTTCTATTAAATACGGTTACTAGTGATTTATATCTTGTCGATACAAAATGGGCTTGATAATATCCAAATCTTCGCTGAAGAGTTAAGTATTGGCAGTTATTCTTCGTACCAACCATTACCGATCTGGTCTACTAAAGTTCTTAACTAACGCTGAGAGTAAAGACATGCAAATTACAGTGCAATTTAATTAATCTTTCTCGTAATTGATTTTTAAAAATCCAGTTTTCTGTTTTAGGGAAAAGCTCGAGCACTTTAACAAATCTCAGTGAACGTCTTCCAGCTTCAGAGTTTGCTTAATACTTTAAACTGTTAATGAAGGCATTAAAGCGCGCTGAATGCATAAGAAATGAGCGTCGCCACAACCTCTATATAATTAGCACATTACGTCTGTCACGGAATATTACTATTGTATAAGACTTTATTCAGATTTGTATTAATTTTTGTGTTACAATATTAGTAGTTCTATAATTTGAATTATTTTATTAGTTCAGTCTTTTATGAGCAAGATAGTGTTTATTATTGTGTTATATATTGATGTAGTATTATTTAATAGGTATTCCCATGTATTTCTATGTCTATGCCTGAAGCATATTACCCTCCGGTACGACCACATCTTTGAAGCTATTCACCTACTAAATTAAGTTTTGATGAAACGTGACTAGGATTTAAAACGGTCCGCTAGCAGCTAACATTTTTGCAGAGATAGACAAACATCTCAGGCTAAAATTCTCTGGAGCTCTACAAAATGTACAATATCGGACTTAAAAAATATATAATTATTCTAATTCCATAACAGGATTTATTAAATATATATTATATAATAATACCTACAAATTAAATATAAAATGTCGTTAGATTTTAACAATATTATTATTTGTATTTCAAAGATTGAAAACGTTTTTTCTGAACAAAATGCTGTAAAGGAATATCATTGTTTATTGACCTTTTTTTGTTTATTGGGTTGCTTTGATGTTACATATGAAATACCGAAATACCGATGCGAATTACCATTTTAATTAAAAAATCCTATTCCATTGTTAATTATCAATGTTATTTATTTTGTATAAAACGTGATTGATTTCTCCAAATAGCACAAATGTCTGTCTCTATATAATATATCAACTATTATGTTTTGTCATTATTATACCATATTATATATTAGAATAGATTGTATTAAGGTATATTAGAGACAAGGCTGTAATACAATATTATATATGACGGAAATGTGACGAGACATATTGATATCCGGAAACAGTTTCATATGTATGTAATCAATGCTGCGGTTAATTTGTGTGCCAACTTTAATGACGCCTTAAGAGATGGGGTGTCACTTACAAAGGGGAAGGTTTTTCTTGCCCTTCGAAAGGCAATTGCGAAGTGTTAATGGCCTGGTATTAAGACCATGCTTATGACTTTCATTAGTAGTGAAGCCACGAGCGATTCATATAAGAACGTGCCTTTATTAAAAGCGACGTGTTTGTTTTGAAAATTACCTGTTAAACAAGGTGTAGACCGCGTTGTATTCACGGTTAAATATATTTGTATTTTTTTATCGTCAGCAACAATATATTGTTTGATATTTTTTATATAATTTATTATTGCTTCAATGTCGATTATTGAACTACTATTCTATTTATTGTTAGTATACCTAGGACGCCTAGCTTATTTCTAATTCACTTCTTTCTTTTTATAATTTCTAATTCATTTCTTTTTATTTAGTTCCTGCTTTTGAATAAAAAGTAATTTATTTTTTTATTGATTAAAATGTAGCAAATTAACCTATTCCCTTTTATAATATTATATTATTAAATTTCGAGACTGGTGGATACATAAACTGTCTCGCTGAAAACAGTTCAAATAGCTTCACGAAATTCTCTCAACTTACACATTTTAGCATTTGAAATATTTATTACCAATATGCCAATAGCAGAAGTTCAGAACTCAAGAGATTATGTAATAAAATAACCATTAAGACCCATAAAGTGCGAGAACAAAGTATACGACCAAGTACCTAATGCGCAAAAAGTGACTACGAAGAACTTGGTTTTCGGTGTGCTTTCATGTAATTTATGTATGACGGCTCAAATGCCAATTTATTGCTGAGTAATGGTACCGTTTGGAGATCTGCAAATGGGCTAGCCGAATACGAAGAGAAATGGTTCGAAACGTGCTCTCCTAAATGTATTTATAATTTATTCATCATCTGATACAAATCCGGATTGTTCTTACAAAATTCATACCCCAAAATTAATATTGAATTAAACTCAATGTCTTCAAGCAGAGAAACCGTGAAAATAATTGTATTCGGGCTAACTTCGTGATTCTTAATAAAATAAAACTGAATATTAAATATTTATATACTGCGAGGAATTAACAAGTTTTTCATTCTAAATCTTGACTATTAAAACATTAACTATGTATATTTCCCCTTCCAATATATGACAACACACTCAGTACTTCAGATAAATTTTAGCAGAATACTAACACCTGGAATAGTTTATATTTAGCGCTTCCATTCCATATTTATGTTCTCTGAACTCTGAAGCCTTCATACTCTTGATAGTCTTCACAAAACATAAAACAATATCTAGAGTGAATTGTTTCATAATACCCAGTCCTGATCCTTTAAGGTAAGAATACTTGGCATTCTATTTACGTAAGATACATTTCTTGTTTAATTGCATAAACCCAATTTAAAGGAAAACGTCTAATAAATTGATATTGAAATGTTGTTTGTATAAAGTCAAAAGCAAATCTAAAGTTGATCAAATCCCCTGAGCCAAATTTAAATACAACGCAAACACGGAAAATATTTTAGAGGAAAAAAACATTTAATTTCAAATTATTTGCGGTTTCTGATTACTAACTGTTACGTATTTATCTTGAAGATACTGAAAGTCAAGAAGCAATTTATTCAGTAAAATGAAGTTTCAAATTTTAATAGAACGTGCTAGTATACCGGGATTCATTCCTTTGAACGATTGCGAATTGCTTTTCGACAATTTTGCCTCACCTCCATCGAATGATGTAGATTGGCCAAATTTGTCAAATGTTGCGACTGGAAGTTTAAGGACCCTCAGCTAAAAATAAATTAGGCCTTGGTAATTGACTATTTAAAATAAACTTTGATCATTAATTTCGATTTTCATTTCATTTAATGTTTAATTTTGTGTCCTTAAAAATATAACATTAATGTTTACAATCATTTGTAATATTATATTAATTTACAAAAATGTTACCAAAATAATATTAATATACGCGTGTTTTTGATACAAATGTTTGTGTAATATTGTCTTTCCCAAATTTGGTATTTAGAAGTAGGATTACTTTTCATTACAATAATCCCAATTTCGCTGACAGTATTACAAAGGTGGAACAATGAGTCGCTTTTAATCTAACTTTCTTTTCCTTCTTGTTGATGAGGGAAGAATAGCCACACCCACACCAGGAAAAACGACAGTCCCTAATTAATTAGTGAGCGTTTCTTTATTTTGACGAACCTCGGTCAGATGTACTGAAAATTGCTTCCTTTATTATATAAAATAAACGTTGTTTGTTGAACAATTGAAACTTTATACTTATAACAATAATTACAATTCTAAGCGCGATATTATAACGGATATTACGAATATAATCTTCTATTTAATCGGTAACGTCCTTTATTCATTGTGTATAAATGTGTTTACGCCTTGTCCTTGGAATAATAATATATTCTTTTTCAGTTCGTTTATTTTAACAATCGGAATGTTTCTACCTATACCTGTTGGGAAAATAGTCGTGAAAGTTTGTTAATTTTGTCTTCGCATTGATAGCTACAGCCTACGTTCTTTGTAGAACTTCTAGACTAGATCAGTTTTTTATTTTTTACCTTTTTACCTGTGCATTGATTAATTATCATTCTATTACTTTTCTTAACCTTAAATGTTACTATCGTTATTTCAATATGAAACCGTAGGGTTTCAATAATGTTATATTACAACAAGATTTCGCGATATAAAGGACACATTTTGATATATTATTTTATAGAAACAATGTTATTTTTACATTCATACACTACTATTAGAATTATAAATAAAGCAATAAAGTGACTCATTTTTCATCTTACCTCATATACAAATAAACTTATTTCGAAATAAAAGCAAATTCTTAACTCAATATAACATGAATAGTCCATATCAACTACTGTAAAGGTTTTTATTAACTACTGCAAACTATTTTCAAATAAATAATCTTAAATAGCTTTTAAGATATAAATCAAACAGTAATACGATATTTTTTTCTTACGTGTCACAAATCACTTAACCCCTACAAACATTTTATCAGAATCTATCAAATTGTTTACTTTGACTTTGAGAAAGAAAAACATTATAAAGAAACCAGTAAAACTTAATAATCTTTTATTTATTTAGTATTATGTATATACAGATTATAACATAAATAAAAATAGAAAAATATATTTAAAATATCTTTTATTTCTACTAAATTAATTTTCTTTCATCGGTTTTTGAGTCCGAGTGCAATGTGGGTGTCTTCAAGTCAAGAGTGAATAGGTTATTACTAAGTTGATGCGCTTTACCACCTACGACTACTTTTCCACTTCCATCAGGTGGAATGAAGTCAAGCGTCAACTTAATTAAATGTAAAAAAAAAACTTAATAATAAATAATAATTATCATAAGGATTTTTTTTGCAATCACTACACCAGTTTAAGCTAATAGCATCGATTGGAATCTGAAACTGCTGTGCACTGATTTTAATACATGATAATACTCTACCTGAAACTTGAACGTGTCTCTACCGTCTCTACCAGAGTAAGTGCTATCTGCAACCCGTAGTATGAGGACACACTTCAGAGGCTGTCATTGACGGATGTGGCTGCACTGGGATCGTTATAGGAATGAACATTCCATCAATAGCCGGCGCTTTAACGAGCTCAGACGCTCCAGGGTAGTACATTTTATATTGCAATACTGATGTTATTTATTTCGACTGGCTATTTGTAGCGATGTCAAAGTATGAAATGTTATTTTGATTAAAATAAAAACTTGTCTTTATGACTCAACTCGACTACTTTTGCACTAATTTCAATATTTTGAAATAGGTCTTTTTTGCATTGCACTACGCTGCTTTCTAGTCATTAAAGTACATTATATTAGCACTATACTTTTTTTGTAGCGTTTGCTACTAAGTATTTTTTTTTAATCCAAATTATCTATACATTCGTGAGATTATCAGTATGTTCATCTTGTCTATAATGTGGTGACTTGTTTATGTACTTTTATTAAATTATTGTAAATCATTTATTTAACACACCCTTATTACTGGACACACTAAAACCAATTTAGTTCCAAGGACTAGAATCTCAGAAAATAAAGTGAACATTTATATATAATATGAAAAGATATATTTCTTACAAAATAATAGAAAATGTGAATAGAAAATCGTTCATTCTTATATGCGATTAAAACTTAGAACAGTAATTACAGTTCGAAAAGTTAAGTAACAGTTGGCAAACTGTGCTTTATGTTATCTAATTCTAGGAATTATCTTATACGAAAGCAGTCTCATCGCTAGTAATACCTATATATACAAAGCAAATAGTTATTTCATTTACATAAAAAACAAGTCATGTACGTTAAATGGACCGAGCAGTGAACTCTTGGCATGAAAGCCGAGCCAAACGGTCAAATCTTGGCAATGATATGTTGTCTGTTGTCTGGCAACCTACATTCACTCATTTTTATACTCGATTCTAGCGTCCATTTACGCATGACTATGGAAACAGATTTCTCAAGTTTCGGGAATTCGATATAAAGTATCAACATAAGTAATGAGTAGTTGAAATTGTCTGTAAAAATTTTAGCCTTGTTAAATTTGAAATAAATGTACATTGGACAACTCCTAGGAGTCATCGCTTTGAATCCTTTCTATATTTACGATTTATTCACTTTTCTTTTGTTTAAAATATAAGTTATTGTTTTTTATGTACTTTCACTTTTTTTTTCAACAGAAAAATGCCATCTTGTACTTGACTAAACAAAGCTTGTAATATGGCACATATATTACTGACAAGTTTGCGAACACTTGATTACGTTCGTTAAATATATTTACCTGGCTGTTGTTTTCGTTAAATATACAAAAAAATATTTAGTTTCCCTAGAAAATTAAATATTTTCA
Source organism: Dircenna loreta (assembly GCA_963555665.1). Classification (NCBI taxonomy): domain Eukaryota; kingdom Metazoa; phylum Arthropoda; class Insecta; order Lepidoptera; family Nymphalidae; genus Dircenna; species Dircenna loreta. The sequence goes on along the minus strand of OY743099.1, from coordinate 827,929 downwards.
TAATACTAATACACTATATATGGTTTTGCAAAGACAAAGGTACCCAATACCCAATACCTAAATAAAGTTAAGTGGAAAAATACTCAAAATACACAAAACCTACTGAAAGTGAATTTATAGAAAACGTTTATTCATTGTTAAAGTAACTACCGGCTCGGAAGATTAATTGAGACAGTCATGAGAAGAGCTAGCGACAGACACTCAGCGGGCTTGTCATATGTATGTCATATGTATGTCATTATTTTAATAGTCATTCTTATAACCTAAATTAAAGAAATACATTCTATTAGTTTCTGTACTACTTTCTGTTATTTCTAACTTTATACAGTTACTATACTTTAACTAAATATCATATAAATATGACATTTAGTTCTACGGTCAAAGCAACTGAAACTACAAATTTTACTTTAAAAATTCAAGGTGTCCCAGCCTTTAAAATCATAGATTAAAAATTTACGTGATCTACCTATATAACCTTTAATAAAAAGTCACTTGGTCATACAGTGTAGTCTAATTCTAGTAATTAAAAAAAAGGAGTAAGGAAGAGAAAAAGGATGCTATAGTTTTCCAATTCGTATGTGTTGTGGTTAGAACTAGATTTCCATTTCCCATCAGGTGAAATGTAGTCAAGCGTCAACTTAATTTAAATGTAAAAAACAAAAAGGACACAGTTGAGACAGTTTCCAAACTTTTCAGATTTAGCCCCGTCATTTTTGTGTCTAGTCCGATAAAAATATAGATATGTATCTAAAAATCAAAACTGAATCAGCATAAAGAAATAATTTATAATCTATCGTAAAGAAAAACTAATTTTATTTGTAATTTCACCTCACAATTTACCCCACGAACTTTTCGCCCACGATAGCGAGTCAAAAAGTAAAGTAAAGGATTTTTTCTTACTGCGTATTATTGCAAAAGGAACCAGTTTGTAAATTACTCCTACGCTACTATAGTCTACGTGTCTTGTATCTTTTTAAATAATATGTATAAATTTGTTTTTGTTACGTTTGTTTTTGAATACCTTAAAAAACAGTTGCATTATTGCAATCCAGTCATACATAAGGTATGCATGACGGGATTGCAATAAATGCTCGATTGCTCTGAAGATTCTGAGCCTGAAGGAGTCGAGTGCTGCAATGGTAATAAAAATCATGGAAAAGGGTGGAATTAAACAAAAACACCGTCACAAAAGAATTCCATAAAAATAATTTTGGCTATTTCCGGGGCTATCTACCATCGCATGAAAAATATATATATATACAAACAAAAGATTAAATGAATTACGAAATCTGAAATAAAAATACTTATAAACGGTACGTTATAAGTATTTATGAACCTTGAATAGACAGTAACATTATTTGCTAGTTATAAAAATAAATCCAGAAGAATTAATAAATATGTACATCTTCCTATACAATTGTTACGAATACAGTAGAACGAAAACAGATATCTTTTCATCTATTCTGTAAAAATAAATCCTTAAAACCTTGGTCTGCAGCAAATTGACCGAGTCACGTTTAAACGACTGTTTAAAAATTTAAAGTTCCTGAGGACATACATCGCAACGTTTCTCGATAAACATCCCCGGGCGTCAAGTAGTCCACCGCACCTCTTTGTTTGGTTTGTACACGCCTGATGCATTACACTGAGGCTAACATTGCTAAACAAATTCTCAACAAAAATAAAATGGTGCAATGTATGATATCAAACATTATTCTTATTCTAATCGCATATGATATTGCATTGCATTGTCTTGAAAATATTTTTCACATACTCAATGATTCAATAAGACCTACGTGCTTTTCCACTAAATGTAATTACTATTTTAATTGATAATTTATGTAGGTAAATAATATTTATATTTCTTCGTGGAATAAACGTTTATTTTTGAATAGTTGTACGACAGTCGTAGTTACTAGACCAGAACGACACTTAATTTGATGTGGCTCTTCCGGTGAAGGGAAAACATCACAAAACATTTTAAAAACAATTATTATTAACATTTCGTAGCAACAACATCAACTTGGATTATTTCCAAGAGGGGAAACGTAAAAATAAAAGTTACAAGGATAGTAAAAAAAGATTTTATTTTTATTTATCCGTAAAACAAATCTGAAAAGAGTTTTGTAAAGTTAAGTCACGCACCAGCAAAGCCACCACCAAACCAATATCAGGTAAGTAGTTATGAACCTTGTTCGAATTTAAATAATCCTATAACAAAGTTTTACACAGGACGCTTCTTTAAAAATGTCTTGCAACTAATATCAAAAGCTTTAAAGCAGGCATTAGTATTTATGAACAGTAGAAAGTATTAAGTTGATTTTTCAAGAAGAGATGACTCATCTCTTTCTTTTTCGTATTATTTGTTTCTAAGATATTTATATTATTATGTATATATTTATATAGTGTCATTTCCTCAATTAGTCCGTTGCGACCGTTATTAAGAGTTGATCAAAGCATTACGAGGTGTACTTTATTTGATTCGTATAAGATTCAACAAACTAATAACAGCGTGCGTGCTTTCTATTTTTTATGTCCTAAATGTTCCGGTCGAATCTTAATCTTGTGAAAAAAATCAGTCAGTACAAGTATTACATTTGTAATATACTATAATATATTAGAAAGTATGTTACAGATACATAATTTAGTTCCCCTCACGATTATTTTCAAATATTTGCACTATCCTATACTATAATCTTTAAGAGTTTTTTAAAAAAATGAATTTGTTATATTATAAGATAAGAATATAATGAAACTGAACGAGCAATATCTCGATAACATAAAACCCAAATATGCTATAATAATACAAAATAATGTTACCATATTACTTTATATTTATAATATTAATATCAAAACAATATATTTAAGTAAAAGTAATTAAAAGATCAATTGTGTTTCTTCTTCAACTACTTAGAGTAAGTTATTTTATTTATGTTTATTTGTCTATATTTTACCCATTGAGCTACGGAGTCGCTAGATGTTTTGTTTGAATTTCACATTCTAATTCGTCTTTATCGGACGGAGGCGACATCTACAGGATTTTTTAAGGAAATCTAACCAATGTTGCCATCTCTGCTTTCAGTAACGATTAACACTGACAAATGCTCCAACCGAAATTATTGTTTGAATTTAATTACATACATGTTTAGACAGGTTCAGTTTATTTAAATTAAAGATATAAAATGAAAAGTCACGTCACTTTGACTATCCTATATTTTATGAAGTTCTGGTACATTATTAATATCATGAAAACTGAAGAATATATTTAATTGCAGCTGGAATACGGGCCAAAACGACCGTGGCTCGTTTCTCTCACAGCGTATGGCCGCTAACTTGTAAGTAGCTATTACAGATATGCTTCGTAAGTGAGGTTGCCTAATGAGTGGCAAAGGATTTTCGACTTTCTATACCGTCTTTACGAATATAGACGTATGAGATATAAGCATATAAGTATATTTTATTTATTTATATGTATATATTTATATCTATTCCTGTGAAGAAAACTAATATTTTATTCGGTAATCTGCATTTTGTAAGAAGTTTTTAAAGTGAAACTTTGTTTATCCTAAATGTTACAAGGAAGGCTTTATGTAAAAACGATCTTCCCATTCATTTTTCTCGGTAGCTAGTAAGTAAATCCCCGCGTTCAGGAGAACCTCTTGGCCCCAGTCGTGATATTGCAATTTTGAAATCTGGGGATCTTGAAAGCTTTGTGTTTCTTTATAAAAAGAGATTTAACATAAATAAAAAATAGATTTATAAATTCCTTATTTTTTTATGTCTAGATAGGTTGTAATTGTTTAACGTATGGCATGTGTAAGAGAAATTAGCATTAACCAAAATAAGCATAACGTAAAAGCATAAAATTGGTAATTCTTAATTAAAATCAAAGCGAAACAAAACTCATTACAATCATCTGTCAACAATATCAGCTTCGATTCAAGCAATGACCTAACCAGAGTTTACCATCATGTATTTTACTCAAGAAGTAACACATCTAACGGGATTCGTTTTCACGGTAAGGTTACACAACTTTTATAAGCCAAAGCAAATATATCACTTTCTTCACCATTTATACTTATATACTTCTATGTATATAAATCATGAAAGCTTATTAAATAAATAACTATTAACAAATTAATATTATTAATATATTCAACTATTTAATTTATTTTTGATTTATTTTCAGGTATTTCTTTCTTATGTTATTGCATTTCCTGAAGTTGTTGAAGACCAAACTGGTTAGTACTTAAATATATTTTAATATTCATAATAAATTTTGCTTTAGAAATATATTTATAGCTGTATTTATAAGCAAGAATTTTAGTTTAATTTATTGAAATCTTGGTTTAAAATTATGTTAATATTACGTGGAATATATAACGATAAGTCATTAAATAATTTATATTCTTTTTTCAAGTAAAACTAAAACTTGGATTCGATTTAACACAAGGAACAAATGGTGCCCCTTCTCTCAAAATACGAAACTTTGATGGTAACAAACAGTCTTAGATAAATTTAACATATATATAGTCTAAATAGAAATCAATGGAAAGAAAACGTGAATTTTAACTATTCTGTGATGTTCTCTTATACATTTATTTGAACATATAAAAGATCACATATCTTATCTTTCTGATATTTGCAAATGTTATAAACAAGATAGTTGTGAAGGTAATATATATATATTTCCCAGAATCGTCAAGAAAATTAAATCGCCACAAAGAAACTATAAAAAGATCTGTCAGGGCGGATTCGTCAAGTGGCAGTGAAGAAGTCGAAGATAATAAAGAAGCAGAAGAGCTAAAGGGGGGTCGAGATACTGAACTGTCTGATGATGTTGAAAGTTCAGGTTACTATATATCATGCAGACATGCTTCCTCTACAAATATATTCAAATATAAATCTATTAAAATACATTATTTACATAGGTTCTGACGGTGAACGGCATCTCAGTACAAAAGGTTTAAATCCTGAAGAGTTTGAACCCGAAAGTAAGTAGATAGAAGAAACAGATATTTAAAACTACGCGAATTTAAGTGTATTGCATTGTTATACCTATTGTTAAATAATTTTTCCATTTACCTGTTATAGAAAAACCTAAAATTCATGAAAAATTTAAGGAGGAAGATTCAGAGTAAGTTTATATATTTTGATATTAGTAATCTTCTCGACAGCAGATTTTGCATCAGCATCCTGAGGGAGTCGGTCTCAACTACACGCTGTTCTTAAAGCATGAATATTTTTTACTTTCTATCTTATTTATCCCAAAGCTGAAGCACTATAACACAGAAATTGCGTAAAAATATAAAAAGAATACATTAGTAGGATATATTATTTGTTACAGATAATATATCCTACTAATATAGGATATATTATTTGTTACAGTTGAAATATTGCGGACTTTGCTCGAGGTATAATTTAATAAACTTATAACTGTTGTAATGGACTTTTATTACAAAATATATATTTTTTAACTTTAGGTACGTAAATATTTATTAACTTGTCTAGATAAAAAAGCCGAATTTGAATGAAGTATATATATATAACCTATAAAATATAATTAATATTATTCTACATGGTTTTTTTTTTATTTCATGATTTTTTAGTACCTACCTACCGGTCTAGTTGAACTTTCTTAAACAACTTTTTTTATTAGTAATTACTATATATCATTATATATATATATATAATATTATAGTCATACAATATTTTATACTTTATAGATAAGTGAAATATAGTATAAATATCAATCTAAAACTTAAAACCGAAGAAAATGAAACTTATTTGCTTATATTATTTGTAACTAGCGGTGTCCGCGACTTCGTCCGTGGATAATGTAACAAAAAGATATGAAGTCTCTTTCATTTTTGCGATTTTATTTTAATTAGTTTTTATATTATTTTTTTCGTATTATTGAAAAATGTTTCGATATACAATATTTCGTGTACGCTTTTTTTGGCCAAAATAACAAGACTTCTGGCATTTCTTTTTCCTTTTGACTTATATTTTCAGCTTTACAGTTGCTGTAACATACATTCATAGGGCCTATCTCAGACGCAGCAAAATAATTTATTTGTACATCATAATTGAACCAACAGTCAACAGTGATTTTTCTCACAACACAATATAACGTCTATTAGTTCTTTTTATTTGATTATTTATTCGTTGTCGTCGGTTTGTTTATTTCGCCATATGTAGCTATGCAAGTAGTAAAAAGCGGTTATTTAAATATTACAAACAGTATGTTATATCAAAAGTACAATTTTATTTATTTGCATAGATTATTTGTATGGATGTATAGATAATAATGATTTTAGTTGTTTTTTGCTGAAATAGAAGAAGCCTAATATACTACTAATTACATCAGCTACCAGTGAAAATCCCATCAAAATCCGTCCAGCCATTTCAGAGAACAGAGAGACGGATAAATATTTGAAAAAATGTTATTTTGGTAGGTTTGCCGTATATACATTCATAATTATGAATGTAGTAAAAGGCGGTTATTTTAATATAACATACAGACACTCAAATTGTATTGATTTGTATAGATGTATTTGTTATATATTTATTTATATTATACACAGGTTGAGGAAAATAAATAAATGGATATGATTTATTTTGAATTTTAAAATTATGAAACTATGAATATGGGGTCACATTTTTCGTATTATTATTAAAATATAAAACAATATATCTTTATATATTTTATAATTTTTGTTGGTTTATATATACGAGTACTTAGTTACCATTTTTTAATTTGAGTTGTGCTCATAAACCTCTATTTAAACGCATAGAAATGGATTTAAGTACTTTATAACGAGATTTTAATACGATACGAAGGCAATGAGATCATCCAATATTAGAATATTTCTTAACACATCGTACGCAAATGCAATCTTGCTATATAAATAAATTATCAAAGATTTCGGGTATAAATAATGAAAATAATTATACTAAGATCAAAAATGGTTGTTACTATCTACGAATTAATTGAGCGCTGATTCACACCTCAAATGGCGGAGTCGCACCGGCTCAAAACTTATAATTGAATCTCTAATTCGTAATTGAATAGTCACAGTCAAAATCCAAATGAATGCGGAATTGAGACGTCTTTTCTTTGCTACGAATAATACATTCAGTAAATTAAAATCTGATAATATCTGGTTTATTTTACTAGTGTACGCCACTTGGTCGAAATTCGAAATAATTTATAGTTCGAATGCTTATAAGGGCCTGGGCAAAAAGTACATATCTGTAATCATTACATGTACTTATACATTTTTGTTTTTTTATTATAATGTCGTATGCGATAAAAAATCTGCTATTAGACTATTTGATATTGACAGTTTGTTTGTTTGTTTGTTCTTTATTGTACACAAATAATAATAAAAGTAGGCTTTTGAAATATTAGGTACACTATGATAGGTTTTTGAAAAGTCTTCACTTTTCCAGTAGCCTCTGAGTATTTGAAAGAGGAAAAATAACATAGTAGGTAGATTAAAGTGAAAAATAAACAAAATCAATAATAATGCAGTACAAACGTAAACAATGAATATGTTATTAAATTTAGTTCCTCCTTGTACACACGACGTTTGTTCAATTCTATTCAAAAAAATCTTTCAATATGCCAAATCTCACATTCCTCCTTGGGCGCAAATTGTTGTAAAAGTGGGTCTAGTGGTCAGTGGCCCTAACTGCTAAGCCAATGCTTGTGGGTTTGATTCCTACACATGATTCTTTTTAGGATCGAGAGATGATCTACTGTTCAGAGTTTAGGTGTACTTTATTATTTGTTATGTAATATTTATATATTTGTGAAACCCTCCACGACAAAACGATTGTTCACAAATTATAATAAATAACACGAGTAGAGAATGAACAAACGTTTTGTGGTATATATACATATTAAACTGTCTGCTGAGCTACAGAAGCTAAACTAACGAAACTACCTACGGATTACTTTCAGAAAAATTAATACAAACCCACATATATATGTATAAAAAATATAGGATTAGAGCTTTTCAAATTAAGTTAAGCTAGACTGGACTAGATTGTCGAAGGACCTTAACAGTTTACTTAACAAACAGGCACTACTTCACAAACCCTTGAAGAAAACAGGATTCTCGCAATCCTGTTTTATTGGCATCTTCCATATTTTAGTAGAACGCGATTCCAATAATTTGCTATATAATTTTTAAGTAATTTTAATGTCATGTATTTTATTTAAATCTATCTGGTAGGACCAAAGTTTTGCGCGTTCTAAGAAAGAATAACTCTTCAACTTTTTAAGAATATATATTCCCTAATAAAAATTAGGTACTACGGCATTCCTTCATTAATAGTCATAATTGACCAAATAACATTCCAACGATTGCAAAATTATATAAAAGTAATGTCGTTAAAATAACGTTGACAGTTCGGGAATTGTATTAAACTCTTTTCCTGATGTGTTTTTCTATGATTATCTATCTGAATCTTCAAATTATTGTAGACGGGGAGAGTGTTTAAAAATAATATTATAAATACCCAGGTCATTTGTTGTAGGTACGTCAACTTACATCCAAGTGCTATCGGTTACTAACATTGGCTATTAGTATATATGTATGACATATGTAATAACATTTATTGATAAATAATTTCTTGAAATGCCTTCAGCATGTATGTTTAATTTGTAATAAAAACTCAACGCAATTACAATTCAATAGTTACTACGTAGAAACGTCGCTGCCGTATCTGTGATACTAAATCATTTAAAGAGCTCTATAACATTTGTAATAAACATGTACCATGATCATAAAAGTAGCGCGATTCAGGATCCGTTACTTTTTTACTCCAGAAATAAATGAAAGTAATTACTATGATAACATTTGAAAGATATATTTTATGTCAGGAATTTGTAATTTTACATATAAGTTCTAGTAACCTTTATTGATTTAGGCATTATGCCAACTTGAATACTTGAATCTATGCCTGTCTTTATCGAACATTAGTAATTTTATCAATCATTAGATGTAGAATAAAGTAAGATGCCCGTTCCAACTTGGCCCCTCTGGATAACGAAGGCTTAGACAGTGAGGAAACTTAGGTCCATAGCAAGTTACCAAATGGGGCCCTTTCTATTTAAATATACTGCATACCAATCTTCAGCACCTTCAGCAGCCAAACTGAGAAGGCTACCCAGCCTCTTCCCATAGTACATTTTGGAGACCCTTGTGACAATAGCATAATATGCAAGCTCCGCTGAATAAACTACTAATGCAAAATAAAATCAACAACATTTACATTTTACGATTAAATAAACTGTGTCTGCGCTCCACAGCGTAGTATCGTAGATAAAGTCTGGATTAAAGTCAAAACAATCAACTCTAGGGGTTTCCCTTGGAAAAGATGGAGTCTTTAACAAAACTAAGCTCAACAGCATAGCATTTAATAGCTTGTAAAAGCTTATTATAAGTCTGTGAATGCCCCAGCAAGCTTGAAGTTCAGAAAGTAGCTAGGCGGATTAGACTTACCGACAGTCACGTAACGAGTAACCATTTGAGAAAAAATTGCGGAAAATAGACCACCACCATTAACTATCATATAACTAGATAGCCTCTTTAAAATACATATACATTAGAAATCTCAAAACAAATTGTCAATCAAAGCTGTATGACTTCGAGCCTTTGACAGCTTGTAAGAAAACCTTACAACAACAATTAATCGTTAATGTCAATTGTCAAAGTCAGGAGTTTATTTACGAGATCTGAGAAGAGAAAATGTTTCGTTAAAAAATCGCAATACAAAATTATGAATTTCATTGCAACAAATTTCTTATAATATTTATGTTAAAGTTGAAACAATGTTGTTCGTGTGATCTTTCTTTTATTAAAAAAATTGACATGACATCTGTTTGTTTTGATCTAATAACTCTAAAAATATTTAAATAACTACAAAATCTTACTAAAAATGGAAGGTGGGGAATGGAGGAAAGATATAATAAGTCAATTACAGGCTCGTAATAAACGTGAAACATGCACTTTTCAAGACATCATTGCATTTCGTAAGTAACAAAACATAACCAAACAAGTTATTCTTTGTCTATACATATTGTTATACTTTATAACTGCACTTAAATTGTATTTATTACTAAACCTTTATTCAAAGACTATCTAAGCTAATAACTCATATGAACCTTTGATAAGCAATTGTGTTTGATGTCACTGTTTAGTTTAGTTTTATTATAGATAAAGCCACCTGAATGATAAAAACTAATTAAAAATTAACAAATATTGTTAAATTAACCTTTTTTTTTTCAGAAAGTAGACTCTTTGATAATGTTAGTACATTAAAGAATGAAAACTTGCAGCTGACATTAATGAATGAACGAATTAGGTTTGCCAATACTGAGAGTGTATCATCAACTGGAGGTCAGTATTCCTAAATATACCATACCAATCTTTCTTATTTACAATATATATGTTATTTACCCACTTATACTTTCCTTTTACAAGTATCCAAGGAAACTGACACACCTGTGCCCTTGGAGCTTATACAATCATATATAGTGTATATAATGCCATCAAAATAAATATAAATAAAATGATCTGAACAAGTATAAAGATGATTAGTCAATTTTATATGGACTTAAGTGTGTTGAATGATCTTTGAATAAGTAGCGTTTTATACAGATTCGATGGCAGAGCCAATGTTATTTTTTAAATCACAATAGTATAGCAATACTGGTGTTTATGAAATAGGTTTATGAAAAATAAACTTTGTTCAATTATATACATATTTAGTCGCCTTGTTTCATTAATGTAAAGTTTACTTAATGTGTTGTGAAACAAACAAAGCATTCAATGTTTATAATATGATTTTAGAAAGTAAAAGAACATAAATAATGATTAATTAAATGATTTTCAGGAAATGCCTTCAATGAGAAGATACAAGCTCTAGAACAAAAGATATTATCTCAACAAGAAGAGCTAACATCAATGCACAGGAGGAGAGGGGAAAGTTCACAACTGATAATAAACCTTAATGCAAGAGTACATGATTTAGAAAAAAATTTACAAGACAAGGATTTTTTGTAAGTTTCATCCCAACTACAATACGAATTAAATGAATGTTGCATTTCGGCAAAAGTAATACCTTATATAACGGCAAAAATAAAAATATTATATACTCTATTACTGCAAATAAAACATGGGTACGATATCAATGCACTACAATAAAACGTAGTATAATTAATTCTTACTTATTATATAGAACCAACTATCAGAGGCGTAAACCTGTTTCAGCGGTCAGTCCTCTGATGATAGTGGCTGATATTACAAAACAGCATAAAATTAAAACTTTATTTCTAATAAGATTGGTATTGGAAAAAATAAAGTTATATTTGTCTGTGTGTGTGTGTGTGTGTGTGTGTGTATATGTATATATATATATATATATATATATATATTTGTATATTTGTATATGTTTATGTCCATTATATAATTGATTATCATATGATTGTGTGAGCAACTATTTGTTAAAACAACTTTTAGATTTGTCTTTATTGAGAGTCAGTATTTTATACCTTTAAAAAATTTACATACTCCTTAGCTACTGTTAGTTTTAGATTCGAGCAAGAATTTATATATGCAATATTAATAAGTTATTAATAGCAAAAAATTGTTTCCTTAGAATTTCAGAAAACACAGCAATAATAGCATCTCTTAGAGCTGAAATCCAAATGTATGAAACCAATATGACTGAGCTACAAGGATTAAATCAAATTTTGAGAGACGAACATCAAGCACTACAGATTGCTTTTTCCTCTATAGAGGAGAAGTTGAGGAAAGCTCAGGTATTTTAACATATTTATCAATAAAATATATATTTCTCAATATCTTTATACCATTGTATGTCTTAATTGAAAGAAATTATGTACTTATTTACAACTAATTCAACATTTTATTTGTCAATATATATGATTATAGTTATATAATTATTTTTTATATAAATACTTGTATATTGTTACACTTATATACTGAATGAAATTTATTCTATTGGAAATTTGAATAACAAATTAAGGAATGTACATAGTAGCCAGTTTGCTCTCAATATAGAGATAATAAACTTCCCAACATTATTTTTGTATTTTATCTTATCTTTAATCTCAAACGCTTTGATTACCAAACATTGTGTTGTCTTAGAAATGTACACCAAGCTCTTAAACCACAACTAGTGTCAAAATATGTATTCATACATATTGTATTTGTTAATCTACTTTGAGTATTCATTACAAATATACTTTCATACATTCATACTTGAAAGAGATAATTTAAGATGGAATTTCAGATTAAAAAGTATGTACCTAATGTTTTATAAAATCATTTAAAGTGTTTCTTAAAAGACAAGTTTTGAACAAATGATTACTTATAAGTACCCAAACGTTTTTCGTGACAGAGCGAAAATAGGCTATATATATTATATTATATATCATCCCAGCTTCTATAATATATAAGAAATAAACAATTTATAAATAATGATATCAACGTGTCATTCATCTAGAATAAGTTAGAATTACCATATACATATCGTTATTTATAAAAATAGAATCAATTCTCAAGGTTATTATGAATATGAATGAACTAGCGCGTTGCTATGCGAGACTTAAGTATAAAAAATCACGGAATTCGTTTTCTTTTGTACATTTTGTATGTATATTTTCGTCATTTTAACTTGGATTTGGAAAACAAAAGACGCAAATAAAATAGTGTTCACAGTTATAGTTCCACGTCCTCTCACTGCTGGTCACAAAGTACAGCGCACTCTGCCCAGTGACGGCTGCACTAAACGTACGATTCACTTGATACAAATTATTCCACTGGATCTTCAAATTTTTATTGCATCATTTTCCAAGATCTGGCAATATGCCAATAGAATGGCGTTTTTGTCCATCGCACTCAGCATGTTTCTATTTATATTTTTATAAATCTTAATATGAAAAAAAAATGTCCGCGTTTACAAAAAATAATTATTTTCAATATATATTTTTTTAAAACCCAAAAAAAAAACGAATTCTTTAACGTAATACATAATGTCATCTGAACTTTTACAGAGATATTCATTAGTAATGGTTAATTGGAAACTATTTTAATGAAAGTATTGTTACTGTAATATATTAGATTGATTGTATTATGTTTTCAAATGGCTCTGTTATTGTTATAAAATATATCACCCTGTATATTTTACGATCATCGTGTGATTATCTGTACGTGTCGAATATACCCGTACTCCATTCTTATTATAAGTCCAGTCGATGATATGCCGCTGGAGTGTTTGCGAACTGTTTGTATTTATTCTGTTTGAAAATGATTAAAAAGGTAATACGTAAGAATATACTATAATATAAATATATTTCAAGTTATCGTTATTTTATTACAGGATGAGAACCGTTCCCTTGTCGAGAGACTTATTAAATACAAAGCCAAAGATGCGGACAAAATGAACGAAGAAAACGAACATTTTCTAAAGTAAGAAATATATACTATTATATATTATAAGTACATAATAAGAATGGCTCTAGATTGATTTTATAGCAATTCTCATTTGCATGTTTTGACTTACGAATAAACTATTCAATTCGATGATAATATCACAGTTACTAGTGTTGTAAATTATTTTGAGTTTAAAGTATGGCTTTATAGAAATAATAATCGGTTGAAGACTGGGGTTAAGGTTGTATTAATATTGTTAAAAGAATGTTACTCGAATTAGATTTGTAATTGTTATTTGCATTGTTTTTTTTTTCAAAATTTGTTATTCAGATTAAATGTCTAGCTACTTAGTGAATGTTGGCACCGCACTGTAGATTATTTATTGCATTAGTATACAATTCAGAATAAAAACGCACTGTTATACAAACACATGACCCCACATTTTTGATAGTAAATATCACAACTTATTCTGTATATAGGTAAGTTATAAATGGTCACGTCGCTTGTAAATGTCCTCAACTTAGCCGTCCATTATACTTTGTTCTACAGGTCAGGCAACCCTACTGCGTTTTTCATCAACACGTTTGGTAGAGTTAGTTTCGGGTGAGTGTGACATACTGAGCTCTGGTATGAAGGCATTGTGACGTTAAGAGACTTATACTTCTTCATTAAAATGGCCCATATGTCTTAAATGCACTCTGAAACTGACTCATTTCAATTTCTACCAGATCATTGTTTACATTTAAGACTTTCGCTTTTTTTTTTCTCGTACCTGATTTTTTAATTTGGATTTGTTATAGAATTTAGAAATTGATTTGGTTATGATTAATTACATATTACCAACCTTAAAGCTTCTTTTGACTCATGTCATAGGTCATGTGTGGTTTAACAATTTGGGTTTATAACAATGGCGGATAAGTATTGATTGAGATGATTCTTACTCATTTCAACAATACATATAAAAATACTTCTACTATAAGTATGTAAATATATATATTTTATATTTTTAAAAGTTTCGAATGTTTTTATTTCATTTCATTTCCGTGTATTTAAATTGTTTAATTTGATTACTTCGGATAGGTAGTTACATTAGTATAATACATATTTTAAAACTTATACAAAATGTATATATGAATAAAGTATAAGTTATTTTATTTTCCAATACATATATTTTTAAATATGTTTTTTTTTTGTACTTGTTTGGTATATATATAAAGTGTTTGGATTTTCTATTATAATTTCCTATTAGTAAACTAACCTTACACATGTGTCAAAATTTGCGTTTTGGGTTGTCTTAGAACTGTTTTTAAAGCATAGAAGTAAGATTTAAAAAAAATACACGTAGTACAATACAATAGTAAATCTGCTATTGTATTGGAGAAGGGTACATATGTAGGTAACATTTTACTATAAATATTAATTTGACTAGTGATGTACTTTACGTCGTAAATGACACTATGACAATATATTATTTTAATATATATTAGAACAATTTGTTATAAATAAACCTTGTTTAATTTCAGTTCTTTTACGGTGAAAAAATAATTTATATGAAATCTGGTGATTATTCTGACTTTTATTAATATAAAAGCAATATATAGCAAAAACGAAAATATATTAATAGCAATTTAATAATTGCTATTAATAAAATTTCATTTTACAAATTCAATTAATTTAATAAAACATCTTCTACATCCCGTCTATTTGTTATTATATGGAAATTGTATAGATGACAATTGGTTTTGATATGATTAATTATGATTTCTTAACTACTTTAAATTTTAAAATTTCATATAGTTCGAGAAACTTACATGTGAAATACATGTTCATTTATTTAAAATACACACTTTGAAAGCCTATAACTTATTAAAACCATATAGCTTGAAGTCAAATTTAAATATTTTTTGTTTATAAAGTACCTACCTACCAGTTAGGTATATATTTTATATACGTCATGTTTGGTAAATAGCTTTGCTTTCTTGTTTTTTCTTTAGCAAATGTAAGTGTTCTTCTGTAGAATTCTGTTTGTTTTACCAGATCTGTGTTGATTCATTTTTACACATTTAGAAAATTTAATTAAAACTTTATTCTAAATCAGAAAACAATAAAATATTGTGACATAATTCTCATAGACAAGATTTATTTTATTCAAACACATTCTGCTATTTACCATAAAAAAATATAGTTTAACCACAGAACATCAAAATAAAAAAACAAACAGAACAAGTAAATTTAATAGTCTTTCGAAGCTAAGTACAACCAAATTTAGCCGGATTGAGTTAAAGCCATATATAATCATATAATATTTCATCATGTGACATAAAAAGAAACACAAAGAGTGTTTTTTTCTTTTACACCTTTTCTACCATATGATAGAACGGCCATGATGCCAGTCAATTGTCTTACATCAATGCCTTAATTACAGTTCTGAGTAAATTTATCCATATTATGGAATTTAAAAAATGTCAATTGTCTGAATTTAATTTATTACTGTTACTGTATATGAAATTTTGGAATGTATAGTAATATATTTTTATATGTTTTGTAAAATTTTGTAATGTTTTTCTACGGTTAGGTAACATATAATACATATTCATGAAGTGGTATTTGTCGGTTTGCACTTATAACATTAATATTATAAGACATTGTGACAGTTTATATTCAGATTTTTTCACTTAATTTTAAAGGTGTTTGCTAAACTGTTTCATCTATAAAGTTACAGCAATACCTTTGAGTATTGCCCCATTAAATACTAAACTCATTGAACTTGGTTTGGTTTGATATATTTTGAAATTGTGAGTTTAAATTGGTATCCTAATAAAGCATTGGATTTGACAATAATTTGAATTTATATTTCGCATGGTACATCCACACTGCATGGTTCTTGCATGTGCAATGCGCACATTAACTTGAAGGTATGATCAGGTGAGCTAACACAATATATCAATGTAAGACCCAAGATGTCTGAAACAAGAAAATTGCAAGGTTATGGAATTCGGATACCCACAATGGCATGTAAATAAGCTTCGGTGGAGACGAAAAAGGTTGAACATGTTTCCTATTTCCTTTTTTTTTTTTTTTTTAGGAAAAAAAGTGACAAGGTTCGTAAAGAGTTGGAGGAAGCTGCAAGAGAAGGTTGTAGTCGGGGGAGCGACGGATCGGTGGGCAGTGTGGATGATAAGATATTGGAATCGATGCCCTACTACGCTACTACCTTACCTACTAAGGTTGTTTCGAGTTTTGTAAGTACAGGTTTTATATTCTTTTCTATCTTATATGTGTAACAATTTGTTGTGAGTTTGGTACAAAACATGTAGGTTTATTTTTTATAATTCTTTGAACTTTATTTGGTATATAATAAGAAACGTTGAAATTTTTAAAATCACAATTTAAGCACAAAGAAAAGTAAACAATGTGTATGTAAATTCTATTAAATCCATTCACCTATCTTGTAAGTGATTGTCATTTTTTTTTTATAAAAAAAATAAATTACGTCGTTCTCATTACACATTTTCGGTACTCGATCACCGCAACGGCCTTAAACCCAGTTAACCTCAGCGTTACAAAAAGTACAAGGTGAATACTACAGTTAGTTAAAAACCAGTTACTCTCGGGATGTAAGGGTTTTTTTCGTTTTTCTTTTGTACCGCAGTCGTGATAGTCCGGGAGGTCGCTGTTATTCATAAGTTGCTAGAATGAGATCAATCGCAAGAGTCTCTGACCGACTATAGCATGGATATTTTCACTGTAACAAGATTTTTTTTCAGTTAAAGTAAACATCAATTGATTTGACATCTTATTAAAACACTACAAGCAATATTAAAAAGTAACACAGCTTCCCAAGGTTATTATATTAACAAATATTATATCAAAATTAGAAAGATATATTATAATCAATTTAGTAGAAAAAAAAAATTTTTTTTCTACTAAATTTAAAATTTGAAACTTGTCTTTCATTAAATAAAATTAAGTATAATTAGTGATAAGTTTCCCTTATAAGAGAATTTTTATATTATTGTATTGATGATAAATAAAATAGACGTCCTTCATAGGTTGGCTTGTAAACGTTATGAACTATCGTCATCAAATATGTGTGACGTAATTTGACCGTGGTACCCCAATGACAGGCTCAAAATACTCACTTATTATTGTATATGAAGATTTTAACATAAAATAACTAGTTCTCTAAATACTCAAATCATCATTAATAACTAACGTTACATATTCAAAACTCGCTAACATAGTTTATTTTTAAGATTCCTACTAATAATCTCTTCTGTTATGCATGTTTTTAAAATCTCAATTTATAAATAATAATTTATCTTGACAAAAATTGTAAAACGTCAAAAAAGAGCACAGATGACGTGTCCGTGGAAAATAATTATAATTAATAAAAAAAGAGAAAAAAATATATAAATGTTTTGTTGTTATTATATCCCCTGATTTTTTTTTTCCTTTCGCGTAAAAGCTGATTTTTATTGCAATCAAAAAGTATCCCCTATGTTGACTCGCACAATACATTCCTCGCTACAAAAACAACAAAACAATCCAATCAAAATCGGTACAGAAAGTTTTTTACGATGCGCTGACAAATAAACGGACAGCATTAGTTTAAACTACTGATGGCATTGCTACTGTTTTATTACACCTATGTTTGAATACAACTTAAAATTAAGAATATATTTAGTACCAACGAGAAATTACAATATATACAATAGAATCATAAAAATAGTTTTAATGTAGATAAATTAATATGAAGTTTTTATTCCTATTAAAGTCTTTTAACGAGATGAGGTTTAAATTTATCTAAATGTACTTTTTTGTTTTTCGAAGCAAGAGTGGCGTGACATTAACGATCTGGGCCTCAACCGCAGACCCTAATTTAATGCTCTTGCTACGAAGTTATTTTTTTATATAATTAATCGAATTTGTTTGTTGCTCAATAAATTATTTAATTTCTTATATTTTATTTTATAAATTATTAAGATCTGTCGTAACATATTAATACGCATTGTGATAAATATTCGTTTTTATGTTGTTTTTTTTTCAGCAATTTTTTTTGTTTTGTTTTTTTTCTTTCTTTCTGTTTTGTCTTTTTGTCTGTATACTTTAAAAACGACGTTACCGATCTTTACCGTTCCGACATGTGTATAATTTAGTAGGAGCATGTGATTGCAAAAACGATTTATATTTTGTACCTTAAACAGTACTTTTTTTTGGCGCGGGCGCAGCTTCTAGCAGGAACGAATATAAATATAATGTTTGCTGTCCCAATAATGTTATTTATATATTCTTTTCGTCTAGGATGCGCATGATGGCGAGGTCAATGCCGTCAAATGGAGTCCGACTGACCGCTTAGTAGCGACCGGTGGTGCAGATAGGAAAGTTAAATTATGGGACGTCTCTAAAAGTAAGTATTATCTACAAGATGTAAATACCGACAGAAGACACTTGTAACGATTTTTCAATGTCCAGTTACAACGATTGTGCTTGTACGTTCGCAAGTATTTATAGTATGGACGTATAATATATTCGTAAACGGTTGTCACAAATCTCATTTTTATAGACTTACCAAAGCAGGGGTTCCGATATCTTGATGTTCGTTCTTTTTATATGACTATGATATTATTGATACACATATTTACCCGGCTGTATTCACGTGAAATTATACCGAAATATACACGACTATTTTCGAACCCGTTCGGGGTTCTTTCTCATGAGCTCGAAGCGTGGTGAATCGCAGCGTTATATTTTTTATAAATTTCGATTCAGGTGGAATACAGACGGGTATTGTATATAAATAAAAATGATTTATTATATTTAGATATAATTTGGACTATATACAAAACACATTTCAGTGGGTCTGATAGAGAACAAGGGTACGCTGGTTGGATCCAACGCGGGCGTGATGTCCGTGGACTTTGACGCGACGGGCGCGTACTTGGTGGGCGCGGCTAACGACTTCGCGAGCCGCGTGTGGACAGTGGGGGATCAGCGGCTAAGGGTGAGTTGGTTCTTTGTTATTTATATTATGTAATTATTTTGTCATATGTTAAAATTTATGTTTTAATGCCAACCTAGAAACTATTTATAACAAGTATATTAGATAATTAAATAGAGAAAGATTGAAAGCAAAAGGAGACGGAATATTTTTGGTTGAATTCTAGATTGATTTGATTATTTTGGTGCTAACAATTATCCGCCTAACCTTATCCCAATTATTTGGGGTCAGTACAAAATGTAGCATTACAACCTTGAGCGTCCTCTTCTTTTATAAGTTATTTGTTACAGTGGATATACCTATAAAATTAATAATAAGTTTAATATCCTAAATTTATTCATTTTATTATTTTATCAATATATTGTCGTTTTTTATTATTTTAAAAACTATAACTGTGTACTATGATTGAATCTTATTAAACCAAATTTCATTGTCAGTGTTCAAAAGTTACTCATGTACCTACCTACCCAATTTGAGCGCTCCAAATGATTTTTTCATTTTAAATTAAGACCATATTCTATCAAACTCTCTCTGTATTTCATAAAGTATTCTATACAGAATATAAACTTGACAAAAAATCCATATTGTTATTGTAGACGAGTTCACGACCTATTAGTAGACTGTCAGTGGTTCGTGATCTCGTCACTTCCGTTCACTGGCTTTATATAGCTATTTATTTTAAATTATAATTAAATTCAAATTCTACTTTTTTTTTCAAATTCTAAAACATGTTGGATTTTTTTTTTCTTATATATATTTGATAGGATAAAAAGTATATAAGACATTCTAGAGACAGATACAATATTAAAAGTACTAAAGTTCCTTAGCATTACTATAACTTGCCACTTGAAATATTACGGATATGTCTGAAATACTTTTTATCTCTTTCTCTTATGTATTCATCTTGAAAAGATTGACGGAAATAAAAAAGTTTTAAAGATGTCGATTTTGTTCCAAAATAATAATATTGCAATTGAACCGAACCTACTGGTATGCGAAAAATAACTTCGATTTTTTAAATACATTTAATAAATTAAAATTCTTAGAAATATATCTCATTTTCTCATACTAAAATCGAAAACAATTAATTTGATCTTATAAATTAGGAGAAAATTCAAAATTTGTAACGTGTCTGAAAATAATTACTTTATTTTTTTCTCGCAGACGGTTTTAAAACTTAACCTAACTTTATGCGGTTATTAAGAATTAGCGACGCGACAAGTTATTTCTGAATTTGTATAAAACGATTTCCGGATGGCTGATTCCTATTATTTAAATTTTTTTTTCGATAGCGTTTTGTTCAAGTTGAGCGAAAATTTGAATAAATGCGTAAATATTTTAAATGAACTGTATTTCCATGGCAGCTCAATTGGCAACAAGACGCTATCTCAGAGGTCGCAAGTTCAATTATATCCGTATTTATTATTTTTCCATTATATATTTATTTAATTATTAAATTAGCTTAACATACACATACTTATAGCCATATTGTTATTATAAATATTGATGTATATAAAATAATAAAAGCACTTTAGATTTGTTATATATACTAAGCATTAAGTGTCCTACATATCACTGAACGGTACAACACTAGAATACAACGTTTTAAAAGATAAGATATATTCCAATCATTGGAAACAATGAATAAATAAATATTAAACGGCAGTAGAGACCATTCGTCAATGTGGATAACGAATCAAGCGAATCACTTTAGTATTAGTTTGACGGATAGTCCGTGAGAGTATCAGAGGAACTAAACCTACCTGTTCCATTCCTGTTTCACAAATAAGGAACTGTCAGTCCGGTGTAAGTTAATGATGACACGGTTCAATAACCGTGATAGATGGACTCAGCATTCGTTGCTTACTTATCTCAATTCATTAATATCTACTCACTTTATATCTCATTAATCAGGCTTAATCATAAAACTATTCATCATTTTCGTTCTCAAGATGAGTGAAAAATAAAAAAAGTCATTTAATTTCAGTGTTCCTGTTTTAACAAACAATTCTGTATCGAAACAAAACCAATTGAATCGAATTTGTTGGAATCGAGTTGAAGGATTGATGGGAAACTTGCAAGTTTGTTTTCGCACCGGAATCTACATACGTAACTGCGACTGCACCCCATAATCCTTATGCAAATTCATACACGAATTGCAATACGAATGTCCGTTACTGGTATCGAGTACTCGCTATTATAATAATCTAAAATCGATTACATGTATCGATTATTAATATAAGCCAATGATTTACGATCTACTCGAGTTCTACTCTGTTCTGAAAGTACTCGTACATGTAGCGATTATTTCCGAATGTTAATTTTTGTCATTACGTTGCCACAGTCTGGTGTTCTTTTTATTTTTTTTCATACATTGTAGGTATGCAGTATTAGTAGGTACCCTAAGAATATACCTCTCATCATCTCAAAGACAGTGTGTAATCAAGCAGCGAGATCAGACGTTAGTAATTTTCTGCATGGAATGCACTGATTTGATCCCTTCAAAAAGTTAATCAGAATATGCGGCAAAAAAATTACACTAACATTTTTTATTTAAAATTTTCCTCATAAGAGCTTTAAAAGGTCTTACTGAGCGCTGTACCATGGGCGTTCATTGACCAATCTGTGAATGGTCGGTTTTGTAAGTTTTTCAAAGTTTGCATTAATATGATTTGTTATCATGACACTTTCCATTTATAAACACAATAATCATATATTTAAGCAATTTATCATATTGCTTAAATACATTTATTGGTAATAAAATTGCCACGTTAAAGATATATGACATCGGTGTACCTGCAACTTAACCTTGATTCGAGGTTTTGCAATAAATTAAATGTTTCAGATAATACGATCGTCCGATTCCAATCCAAATTTTTATGTCTATTGATTATTCAAGCCTTACTTATCTTTATCACATATATAATAAATTAATTAATTCTGAAGCGCTACCTACATATTCAGTATTAATCTCCTTGTAATCATAAACATTTTGGTAGTATTAATTTATATGACAGACTTGGAATATTTGATGACTTTATATATTACAACCCCACTAAACATTGCATTATCTTTAAGTTAGTACAGAGATAGTCGTAAAATCACTTAGTATAAATATTAAAGTGTTAATCATCTTTTACGTATATCCCAGACCTCGAAAGACACATATAAAATAAAAACTTGGCTCCCGAAGTATTATTACGAAGTTTCAGAATTTCAAGCGGAATCAAAATAAATGGCTACGTATTTGATTGTCAAAAAAACAAAGATAGCATAATAACCTTTATCTTAACCTTTCTAAGACGTGTAAAAAAACAATCTGCAATGGAGCATTGTGGTATTTACAAGATACTTTATAAGCATTAAATCTATAGTAATATTTTATTTGCGTGGCCGAGCCGAGCCTTAGAGATACTATCTAATAATTCGTTCAATGGAATCAAAACAAGATATCGAAGCGAGGCGCCCTTAATCAAGCGCAAGATCTTTATAAACCTGCACTCGATAGTTTTGTAGGAAGGTTAAAACAATGTACCAGTACATTTTATAATAAATCTCTTCAAACTAAACTGCATTATTTAAGATCTAAGAATTTTTATTAGAAACATATGATTGCCATTTTTGCTTTTGTAAGTCGGGCCCCACGCGGCGTATCATATAAATATTTCATGCTATGTAAACGACTTCATCCTTCATGGAAAATGCTGACTTCGATTTTATTCTATAGTAATTTTGAATGATTGGCTATTCACTGAAGATTGGATTCAGTGAAGATGCGCCGAGTGCGGACGAGTTTATTCAAGGAGCTGTATTATCCAGCGAACATCTTTCGAATTTCGTGTTTTTATATTTACTTTGTCTTGGTAATAATCTTGATTTGAGTTAGATTCTTAGCGCCGTGTGCTAATGGCGGTTGTCTGATCGGCACGTGTCTGTAGTCGCGTGCCGCTGTCGCCTGCTCAGTACGATATAATCTCGAGCACGAATACCGACGTGAGGTGTGCCTCTTCACACGTGATTGTTTCAAACCAACTAAGAGATCTCATCTCCTTGATGCGTGCCGTTTTCAGACTGGTCGAGAACTGGTTGTATAGTTTGACCATTTTTGTGCTAGCTTACGCATTCTTTTGAAATATGTGGGAAGATTCTCGTTTTTTACTAGAGCGGCTCTTAATCTTGCGATAACTTATATGAAATTCTTACAACTACACGGTTCTTTTTCTATTTTTTATATCTGTATTTATCGATTCTTTAGTCTATAAGAAATGTTTATTATTTTGTACAAGCTTTATTAATGGTCTGAATAGAACGGACGCAACCTTATTAGGTATGGAATACAATAAAAATATAAGGTTTTATAAATAAATGCCTTGGGTAATTAGACATGTTACGGAATAAATAAATCCTGAATCGTTGTTAATGACAACAAAGATTAATAATATATAAGGCGTTGTAGATTTAGATTGTTTAAAATTATGTTTTCTATTTCCACCATCATTTACGTTTTGATATCTGATGTGAAATTCTTCTTAAATATTTGCAGAGTCAATATGTGTTCACTTATATAATAATATATCAGTCTTTCGAAGTATATATACTAAATATATTCGCATACATAAAGTATGTTTTTTATATGTACTACATTTTTCTTATTATTTCTTCCTTTCCTTGATTTAATATATATAATATAGCTATAATAGAGATTTACTCAGCTTGAATTAAGCGAATCTTTTTTCCTTTTTGATGAGTAAATAAATTTCTAGAAATCTTTGAATGTTATTTTTATTTTCTTAATATCATACTATATCTTACATTTTATTCGTAAACAAAATCTATGTTATTCGATTTCATAGAAAAAACACATGCTATAGTTAAAAATATAATAGGGTAAAAAAAACACGAAATATATTTTTTCAAACTTTATTGCAGGTAATTGGCAATTTGGACGGATTAAATTATTTAATATAAAATACGATTCACTAATACATACATTAATTGAATAAGGCACTAGCTCAACATTATAGTTTCAGTAGATATAGCAAATTTTAGTCATAAGCATCTATTTTTTAAATTAAGAATTTATATATTTTTAATTCGTACTAGTACATAAATTATACAAAAATAATTAGTCTAAATCTAAAAATAAATTACGAATCGGGACGGTCTTAATTCTCAGTTACTTGACTTAGTCGCATGATCTGAAATCTATTTTAAAGGCACTATAAATCCAAATTTAACTTAACACTAATTATTCAGGCTTAATCTATGGTTTGCACCATACATCCACAGACGTAAAGTAGTCCGAGTGTATAGTAGAAAGCGACTCGATCACGACCGATCCCGATATGACTCCGGAGATGGGGACAAGCGAGTCACAGTCACAACGCAACAGCCGCTCTAAAGTCAGACACAAGTGACTTTATTTCTTACATCCATCCGCATTCGATCACGCTCTGTAGGTCGTCCCCGTCTCCGCGTCGCGCTACTTCGCCTGACGTGGCATTCGTAGCGGATGCGACACTTAACAGTAATAAACCCCGTCGGAAGAAAAGCTATCGCCAATGTCGACGTTCTTCAATCAAAATCCGACAAGGGCATTAAACTACACTACTATTGCAGACGCAAATTAAAATAGCTTAAATATATTCAAAAGTGCCTCTGGTGCGCGCGAGAGAAACTGGCGTCGTATACTTTGCACAGTGCAGAAGGATTTGGTCCGGGCAGAAGCTCGGCCTTGGCAGCAGCGCGTCGTCGCTGCCAGCTGCAGGTCCACGCGGCCAGTACCACTAACTGCACCGCTATGAACGCCGCCCCCGCTAACAACGCTCCCGCCGCATTGACGCACGTGGCGTCGGTTTCCCTGATGTACACGCTGTCTTCGGTGACGTTCTTGGCCTTCTGCTTGTCAAAACCGAATTTGTCCGTGATCTGAATAGTTTGGACAAGGAGCATGTCGTCGGTAGGTGTAGCCGGGGTGGAACGCCTCTTCCTACGTCCGTATGAGGAAACTGAGCGAAGGTCGTTGGGACCTCCGTCGCACTGAACGGGTTCACAGGTTGGCATACAAGGTGTTACCAAAGCACGGAATTGCACTACTTCTGAAGATGGGAACTTGAAGGCGTCAAAGTGAGAGAGCAATGTCTGAAATAAAAATAAAAATTTATTTAATATGACAAAGTATCTATTATAATATAAACTAATAAGACCAAAAAGTATTTAATTATTATGTACTAATGCATCAAATTTGTTAAGTCATTTATTTTGTAATTACCTTTCCGACTGCCGTAGATTTGTACAGCGGTCCCATAATAAAGTGATCAGTTGGGCAACCATAGCTGTCGATAAGGGTAATTTCGCTGGAGTCAACACCATCCATAGCCACAAGTTCTCGTACAAAAATTTCGAATGGAGAGTTTTGATCCATGATTTCGAAACGAAGTGCCTGTAGAATAACATTTATTAATGTTGAAACAAGCTACGTTCATATGTAAAAATATATATAATATATTTGAATTGATTTTTACCAATGGGTCTCCAACTTCAGCAGAGACAATAGTGTCGTCTCCACTCCTGTCGGTAATCCTCATAGCTACGTTAGGTGAGTCAACAATGACCTCTTCTGTGAGTCCAGTCTGGATCTCACCTTGAATTCCGAGGTCGACTTCGTTAGCTACTGTTTTATTAGTCAAGTCATATTGGCAGGTTACCGCTAATCCAAGGTCAGACGATGTAACGATAGTATCGTGGTGTTGAATGACAACATCGTTGAGATATCTACAAAAAGTTACAATCAATTGTTAATATTGAAAACAATTAGAAATAAACCAATATTTTGTTATTATTATTTATATTTTTACCTGCCAAGTCCATTTTGCTTTACATTGCAATCGATGTTATTATATTCCATATGGAGTTCGAATTCAAGACTTTGCTTTACGTCTACAACACATGAATTGGGGCTTCCCTTAGCGTATATTTTGCCATCGAACAATTTTGATGTCTGGATACGTGCTACCATGTCGCCTGCACGGCAATCGATAGATACATTGTAGCATGAGGACAATTCATAAGTGGCCGCTTCGGGTACTTCCAAGTACGGATCCTATAATTAAATACATAAGTAATATAAATAAAGTAGTAAAGTTTGTTGTTATAAATTCCTATTTATTATTCCCTGTTTTTATTTACCTGGATATCAGCGAGCGTGGCTTTAGAATGATGAGACAGACGACACACGTGATCGCCCGTGTCCCCGTGATCATAAGAATGACAGCGGAAAGGTGAGTTGAGACATAGTTCACGGCATTCTTCAATCGTTTGAACATCCTGATACACCGAGTCTACCGTTTTAAGAATGCGTCCGCTCATCTTTTTAAATTCGCACAGTTTGGTAGGTTCCTCCACACAGTTGTTCTCCAGGTAATCGACATCTTAAAAGAGATTTTATTAGCTTATTGTTTTATATAAAAAATAATGTGTATTTATAATTACAATATGATCATTACCCTCGTTCGGTTGAAAAGAGTTGGTGCCAGCCAAAGTGATACGATCCATGTTCGACAGAACGCATTCACCTGTTTTGTTATTATAGTTCGCCGATCTGTAACAATGAGTGCATTTTTAATGGTGCTTCATTATTTTAAGTGTGTGAAGTTTCTCAAGATTAACCGAGTAATGACAATACTACGTTTTTAGATCGCGCCTTATTATTCTAGTTTATAGTGAATCTATTGTTTTATATATTAAAGCGATTATATGTTTATTTTATATAAATTTATGACTGCAATATCCAGTCTTGTCCGTCTTGTTGCGATTTGCATAGGAAAAATGAAGTCAAGTGTATGTACGCAGAGGTTTATTGCAGCAATGTCTGTAACATTGCTGTGTACGTTTGACCCTAAGTCCCTTATTGCTTTATAGTGACCACCCGGACAAGGACAATATTATCTTTGTTCATCTCGTTCAATATTTTCTCTTGATTTATAATCGATCTCGATCATGATGACCCTTGCACCTATGAGAATAATCTTACATGGATGAATATGTAATTGTAGATTACTTGTATTTACAAGCTACTTACTAAGTTAATAAAAGTTAATAAGATTACCAAACTCTTGAATTATATTTTTTGAAATGTAAAAATTGAACATTAAGTATATACTTCCTTACTAAAATGACTCCTAACTTATTTTTTATCAATAAAATCTCAAAGTGAATAAATATCTTTATCTCCGTCTATCTTTATTAAAGATGACACTAGCAACAATACTGCTTGATTTATTGCAACATCCGCAGTTACAATATTATTATCTATTGTGAGTTCATCTCTGGTGGTCTCGGTCTAAGCAAAGAATAAACTAGATATTATATAGAAAATATTTCAATTACTTACTACGTAGACATTAATATCGTGAACTCATGTGAACTTGAAGATTACAGATATAAAGTTAATACGACAGATATAAAGCTAAAACGAAATAAACAGCTAGTTAAAGGTATTTCAGAAGATTAAATATCAAACTTATCTGGTAATTGACGTGGTACTATATAGTTTTAGAAGTGAAACACGACGGTGACATTTAGGGACAGGTTTCTCTTTAGATTTATAGACTTTCAATGGGTCTCGAAGAGCAATGTGTGCCTTATCGGTTATTGTATCGTGA
The DNA here is from genome assembly GCA_963555665.1 of Dircenna loreta. Lineage (NCBI taxonomy): Eukaryota > Metazoa > Arthropoda > Insecta > Lepidoptera > Nymphalidae > Dircenna > Dircenna loreta. The sequence goes on along the minus strand of OY743099.1, from coordinate 799,793 downwards.
AAGTAGGAAGCGATAGGGCAGCTCGCTCCCACACCGCGCATCGCCACGTCTGCGGAATATTTGCCAAATGTCGTGACTGTTAGAGATCGCGATTTGCGCCGCCCGGGGTAAGCACCCGCTTCAATGAAGATACCATTTGTATCCAACGGTATGTCTGAACGCAAACGCTGAACGGAGCCTTTTATCTAAATGGTCTAACGCAGATTGATTTAAAATGTCGAAATACCGATTAATTATGTAACCTTTCACCCTTTCCAATGTGAATGTTATTTAAATCTGGGTTAGGAAGTGCAGTTATTCTAAGTCTCTTATACAAAAAAAGATATATCAATCTGTTGATTGTCGAAATTATATACCTAATAGATTTTTAAGAAAAAAAATCTTTTTTTAAATAATTTTGAAACATCTAAACTGTTTTCAACTTTATGACAATAACGAGCCTTAATGGTAATCAAATGAAAACAAGATAGGAAATAAACACAATAAGGCTGTCGTGTCTTGTTACGCTAGACCGCGGGATTAGTGCATTGGGATCGAATTGACTTTCCTACTTTGTATATAATGCCATGATTATAAAACGCTACCAGGAATTGCAAGCTATTATTTATCCACATTTAATGCTTTTAACGTTTTTTTGCAAATTCCATAAAAGGTATTATAGAGGGGCTAATTGACAAACAAACCCTTCATGTATTATTGATGCGATAGGGTTAAAGTTTTTGTTTTCAAGCTGTCATTTTAAAATAAAATAAGATATAAAGGTGAAAAAATAGTATGAGTGCTATCTCTAGAGTTGAATGGTAGTTTTATGACTATCTAGTACTAGATAAAGTTTTTTACGGGTAGATATATGAAAAACGAAACATTCATCTTGGTGAGACAACACCATGTAGGGTATGCAGTCTCCAGCAAGTCGTACTTATATATTCAAAAGACTTTAGAAGCAAAATATTAAAAAAAAAAATCTCAATTGTTTTTATTTAAAGCTTATCACACATGTATTGTAATTTTATAAGTTGTAATTTGTATAGACAAAATAAATCAATAAACTATCCATATACTCGTAACAATGTCGGCATTCTTAATTACTATAATTAAAGCTTTGAAAAAGCTTGCATTTCATGTTAGATTTTATGTGATGACCCATGGAGAATTTTCTACCATCAATTGTATTGAATACCGGGAATAAGTAAATGTTATATAAATAGTTCCACCTCATTGCGTATAATGAATGTCTTATCCCTATTGTAATGACCGCTTATTATCCCAAAAAAAAAGCATATCTTTTATTTATATGCAAGGTGCAAATAAATAAAGGACATACATATAAAAGCTTGGCAGATGAATTGTGTATAAACATTTTTATTTAATATATTATAAATCAACTTAACCTTACATCAATAAATCGTCTTTTATTAAATCTTTGAATCTTGATATTTGTGTTCTTATCGAACAAATAAATAATAGTGTAGGAATGAAGATATTATGACCTTTCCATACATTGCATTTGCATTCTCTTTTACAACTGGACACTATTTCAATGAGGTATTACTTCTCTCTATTGTGCTAAAGGAAATATATTATTCGTGGCCAATTTGATATTCCTATCCTATGTTTATGAATGTCAGTTAGATAGTCTCACTTTTATCTTAATGCTCCACCGATAACACGGTAAGTTATAATAACTAGTGGACGCTCAGTGGCCGAGGTTCGACCGTAAAGTTTATGAGGACTTTGGACCAACATCTCTACGCATATATATTTTTGTTTTTTATTCTATTATGACAGGCAACTCTGTTATCATATGAAATCAGACTAATATAAAGTATAGTTGTAAACGTGTAATGTTCTTTTTATTAATTAAATGCATTATTAGATAAAAATATTAGCTTTCTACACTTCTTCTCCATATTAACTTTAACTGTGACCAATTTTAAACTTCTCTGTCCTGCGTATATTTTGTAAAAGTCGTTGCAACGTTTATGCTTCTGTATTATTACCATGATTTATTGATCGTAAAATTGTGAATGTGTTATGTTTTATGATAAAGACTTACCTGCAAACAAATTCATTTTCACCCAAACAGAGGTCAAGGCACATTTGTCTAGATTCAACGGTGTGCGTCCTCTTGCCGAATCCCTTCAGATTGTAGCCACGAACGCGATCGAAACACCAAGCCCGTTCACATGGCTTCACCCCCAAACACGATTTCTGAGCATAGATCGTGAATACCGGAAATTGTGACTTAGTCAACGCGCCTGTAACAAAACATGATGATTTACATTTGTCATCTATTTTTTTTATTTAAATCTTTTCCACTTTGAATCATTATAAGTGATCACTTGTGTACGTCAAAATAATCATTTTAAAAATTCAATTTGCGTACTTATGTTACAAATTTATTGATATTTCATATTATTTGGATACAATGGATTACAAAAAAATTAAATAGCACTTAATTTGCATAATTGATACACTTGGACGTAAATAATTTTGCGAATAAGTATGACTATAAACAACGGTACACTTACTGGATGGATAATTTTATACATGATATACAAATAATTGTATACTATCTATATGGAACGGTTATAAAACCGTTCCACGGTCCAGATTGATGCATATTAATAAATACACTAACCTGGCAATTGATCGGCATCAGAGCTGAAGAGCACACATAACCCTGTTTCGTAGTTGACGGCGCGGCAAGTGTCGTTAGCTTGACACTGCTCTAAGCAATCAGTCAGCATAAGTGTACCGGGGATATCGTCAAGAATGTGCGATGGCGCCGAAAACACATATCTAACAGAAACAAAATAAAAAATAACATATTTTATCTTAATTCGTTTACGTAGTAATCAAACAAGCCGGTGCAATTAAAATTATAACGATCATATTTTAAATGCTTTAATTTGTCAAGTTTTAATATATATATATGTTGCAATAAATTACCCAGTGACGAGCTCGAATCCAATTTTTTCGGGATCACATTCTTCAAGAGAATTAGCAGGTGCTGAAGGAGCGGATATACCACTGGGTGCTGATGGTGGGACCCCTCCTGATGCTGTCTCTGGAGCCGATGCAATTGGTTCAATTTCGTCTTCTTCAGGAGCTTTTGAAGGAGGTGGTGCGCCTGGATTAGTATACTCTAGCGGAGCAGCAACTACAGCAGGTTCAGGTGATTCTGACTCCACAGCGAGATTATCTTGAGGTGGAGCATCGGCTGCCGATCTCAAGGTCCCTTCGAACTTTTTTGCCGCATCCACAGCACACACAACCACCACTAAATTAAATAAAAACCGCATCGCGCTTTTTTGGAAGAGTCTTGGCAGCATTTGCTATCTGTAACAAAAAAAATAATCTTAAATAGGTATACAGAGTTCTTGTTATATTTTTTCTTATAAGTGTTTTCAGTAATGTTATCAGATAAAATATAACGTAATATTCGTATTTCCGTAAAATATTAGTTATTATAACCTAATTAACATTCCCACGACCGAGCCACTTATGATAAATATCTGAGGGCGTTAGCTTAGCAATTAAATTTAATTATGAAATGGCTAATGATACAGCTGTACATAGATAAAAAAGGCAATTATCATATCAATTTAAACTTTTTTGTGCTCTATTATATATTTCGCTGTCACAAAAATAAATCGAAATGACGTATAAGAACGTACGTACTACTTATTGAATGTGATTCAAATAAAATAATTACAAATCATGCTGCGTTTAACCCAAATATGGTATTAAAGTAGAATTTTGAATTGAAAGTGGTATTAGTGGACCAATTGTAAGTGCAATAACCTCATCAAATTGTATTTATAAAAACGTCCAGCAATCAAATCGTATTAGTTTCTAAATAGTTTTTTATCGACTGCCAACAATATCCCAGCAGATGGTAGCTGGTACCACCACGTTACGCTCACGTTTCTTATACAATGCTCGTAACGGTTCTATCTCCTCGCCTTGTCCACTTCGTAGTCAACGGTATAACTTATACCAATTTTATTGTAAAAATATATACGACATCCGCCAACAAATTGTACATTGTTAGCAGTATACGACGATCGTCCAACACTTATATTTTTTTGCTACATTTGTATTATAACTACCGATGAATTGTATTTTTAATGGCTTATTGAATACGGATTTTAAAGAGGTCAAGTATCACAATCATCGACCGAAAGGTAAAACTCTTAATAAAATAAAGAACGTTGGTCATCTCGAAGATGATAAATTTCACAAGTATAGCAGCATACGTTGTTAAAGAGTACAAGTGTTTGTCGCTGCAACCTGTTTTTATTTATTAAAAAAAACAAATATCTTTTAATAATCGATGGACATAGATGAAAGGGATCTTTATTTAAAAACAAACTCATATTATAAATAACATTACCTAATTTCTAAACAAAATTATTTCATACTACTAGCTATGTCAATTTGACAAATAAATGATTTAAAATATGTGAACTAAATAATGAATCTGCCGAAATCAAGTACATAATATATTTTATCTCCATAGAAAATAACACGCCTTAACTAAAGTAAATAAAATTTGTCGTTAACGTGAATAGCGTAAAATAACAGGAGTAAAGGCATAAAGTCCAGCTACGGATACCTATCAAATTACAACCTGCTCCGGGCCCTTTTTGACCCTACGTAAAATGAAAACAATATAATAAACTTAAATAAACGCTTTTACTTATAAAAATACAACAATCTATTTATTTTAACGGTTTATCTACCGGTATTTGCTTAGTTTGTAATAAAATATTGTTATTATTAAAAGTACTATAGCAAAAAGACGCTCGGAAACCTGTTTAACAGCGCTATATGAAGTTATTTTAACCTGTAACCTACTGTCCTAAATGGATAATAGCCGTGAGTAATCTAACGTTAAGAGCTGTGTAGACTCACTAAGACACAATCGCATGTTTTTGTGAATCGTAGTTTGAGAAGAATCCATAACAAATCAAATTAGTTTAATATGAAAGTAACTTTATTAAAATTTATTCTCATAAATGAAACTTTAATGTATTTTAAACGATAATAACGCTTATAAGTACTGAGTTATCTTAAGCTATTAGAATGACCATATAAAGTAAATACATGTGTCTTTTACTGTATTTATTTACTGTACATAGAAGGACATAAAGCTATTGTATTCATATGTCAGATATCACTGTAAATTTGTTCAAGTTGCTTCAAGGTACGATCAGATGGGGTCAGCGCATTCAATGAGCCGGATGCCTTCAACCTGCTATTTACGTTTTACCATACCCGCAGTGGTTGGCACACTATGGGTACCGTCTTGGATTTCTCGCACCTAGATCCTGTACCCCTAGTACGACGATTTTTGACGTTACGAACATTGATAGTTTTTGAGAAGTAACGAGAAGAGGGTTTTCTTCCAATAATAACCAAAAATGTAACTTAGAACTAATTTTAAAGGATTTAAATATAAAGTATCAAGAACATGCAAATGTAACTAATTGTTAAATTTCAGTACTTGGCTATACTGGCTTAATAGTATAGCCAATACTGGTTAAAATATTCTACTTGAAATGTTAATAGCAACTTTTTTGAACATACAACTGTTACTGCAAAGCAGCTCGTAAAAAATATTATCATTATATATATTATACGTATGTTTATTGAATGCAATCAAGAAGTTGTATAATATGTGAAGACCACCTTTACTACGTTTGCAAGTACATTTTACATGTAATTTCATCATGAATGAATTAAATTGACACTCGCTGTCTAAATGAACGAAACGTCTTAATTCTCATGATAAACTATTAGGCGTGTCTGAATTCAGCCATTAGCTTAGAAGTTACGACTGCTTCTCGTATTTACATTGAATGAAATTGTAATTTGTTATGTCGTCTCTAATGGGTTGGAGTTGTTTCCTTATGTGTTGACTTGACGGGATTGTGGATTCTCGTCCATAGAAGGAGGCTATGGGTAGCCTCTCAGGCGTCAATGTCGCTCATTGTCTTATGCCTATATTTGAAGAACAAAGTCGCAGCCCCAAATCTAGAAATGCATGTAAATTGAAGTCAATACAACTTATACATCCTTCCCATAATGTAAACATGACTAGGAAGTTACCGTTCCACTAACTTTATTTTAAGTGGGTGAACCAACTATAAATATATATTAGAAATAGTTATAAGCTATCCGCATATTATTTACTTACATTTATACTGTTTTACACGTAGTTAACTCATTTTGTGTAAACACGCGAAAGTTACTGCGAACTTAATAAACCATAGCGGTTTAAATTAACCGTTGTTTCTTAACCTACATATGTCACATGTTTCAATATTTTAAATACTACGTTAATATGTTAGAATTTAGAATGCGTGATAAATGTTGACAATTTTAAGGTCCGGGTGTTTGTAATATATTAAATGCAAAATAATTAATTATATGCATTCATGAGATTTCTCTAGTAATCCTTGCAGGGGTCAGTAGGTGGCACAGACCCCTTCGGTAAGATTTGCATTAATGAGTGAATCGTGTTTTCCAGAAGTTCAGTGGGTTCATCTAAAATCTATTATGGACAATTAATTAACAACAAATAATAAAAAAATAACAAAATTTATTAAAAATAATATTATTATAGAAAAGTTAAAACTACCTTCAAAATAATTAGACCATTTTATTATACATAGCTAGTAGTGAAAACGTGCAATCTGATATTACTTAAGTATAACCTCATCTAGTTTTCTCGTCCCAATGAGGGTCTAGTCGTCTAAATCCTATAATTTTGTAGCATTGTTCACAGTCTCGTGGTCTAACTTGTGATCGGAAGTAGGTTTTCGGTGCACGTTGCATCCGTCTTGAGTCGCTTTCGTTCTTACCACCTAGCCACCTATTTTTCTAACAATATAATGACATAGCATAATTTGCGGCTTACGAGTCGGCGTCCGACATTACTGATGCCATCAGTAATTTAACCATCAACGTGAATGCATTGTTTTTCTTTCTATATATGCCAAGTTAGTAACGCTAAGGGTGCGGCCTCTGTTCTCGCTCAAGCTGAACGTTTATTTTTATAAAATATCTGCAATTCTTATTTGTGTATACCTGCTTTTATTTTTCAAATAACATATGAACTTAATATAGGATAAAAAACTATTTAAATCTATTGTAATCCATTTTTATATTTAGGAGCCTTACTATTACTCAAAAATATCCTCGTTTTTTTAATTAATTGTATAAAACAATAAGGAGTATTGTTTTATTATGACACTGCCGGCGACAGCTCAAAGTAAATATTAATTTTGATAGATTTACCATAGATTATCAATACAACATTATTGTTTTATAGTATTTATAGAATTTAGTTTTATCACAAACTAGCATCACGTCCATAGGATATTATCGTCAACAAGTGGTTGACATAAACGCTGCCTGTAACACCCCACCACCACTTGCCTTGAGCAGTCTCTCTAGCCACACCTCAGGACGCTGTACTCCAGCTCGTTACTGTTGCTCTGTGGTCTCCGGTGCATTATTGGATGCGACATAGCAATTTGTTTCTATTTCAGTCCACATTGCTCATTTCGCTCTCTTCTATAATTATGTTTATTTTCGTTTTATATTTCATTATTTTCCAGATTGTTTTACAAGTTGTTGCAATCTATTTTTATAACGTAATAAACCCTTTCAAATAATAATAAATGCTTTTCTTTTGAATGGTATAGTTGATAAATTACGCTATTTCTTAGTTCACCAAGTTCCTATTAGATATCACACAGATACTGAATAAATAATTCTATTAGTTTTAATTATATTTTGAAAATGATAAATGCTAACAACCCTGTTGATATGTTAATTACGTATTTCAATGAGGTATTTCGTATTCAATTAAATCAGCACCATCCGCGATAAACATTAAATTCAAACGTGGTGTTTATAAATATTGTAAATAGGTATATTTTATATAGTTATTTAAATTCTCGATGATATTTCAATATATTAGGAATATCATCGATGATTTGAATAACTTTTATATGCTTCAATAAACTTCATGATTTCCATTAACTTTCATTTCAATGGATTAACAGTACGTAGTAATCGCCCCAAGCTTAAATATTATCTAGAGAAATCCATAATGCAAAGTCAAAGACGGCGCGGTCTCTTTGAAGAAACGTGCTATTTAATACAACAGTAGAACAATTAATTTGATTGACATCCCACGTTGCATCACCTTAGGCTAAAGGGTGTACTAGGGACCTGAAATAGCATTGTTTATGAATTAGATGTAGCACCTTTCACAAATAAAGCAATAAATGTTCGTAATAGAGAGGATTTCACGCCGCAGGGCAACGGACTATCACACAGCAAAAGCGCTACGATATTCTCGTTAATACAAACGTTATTATATAAACTTTACGTATAATATTATTGTTGTTATAACAAATATAATGTATGGTTTATATGAAATTGATTGATGTATCCATATTAGGTCCAACAATACCATATCATGAATCAGAATAATATAATGCAATTAAATTCAAAAGAAACCTTAGCACGCATGTTGTCAAATTATTATGATACAAATGTCACAGTCCGTCAGGTTGTCGGTCGTCTTTTGCGTCTTTTGCGGGTTAAGTCGTGCTGTAACGGCATCGTCAATCATCTGTAATTTGATTTCTATGCTCAATTATAGCATTCGCGGAGGTCGAAACGTTGCAAATATATTTACCTTTACACATGTATCTACAGCAATCTCGGCTTATTGTCTGTATATTTAGACTTACACTAAGCATGTTTAAGCTAATTTGAATTTTAACATAGAAAATAAAAAAGTACACTTTATTTATATATATATTTTAATTTAACTTTGATGTTGTTTCTTATCGAATAACCTAATGGTAAAACTAGTACATAAAGTTTTTACAAGGTACCAGAAAACTAATGGATATATAATAGACAATCTATTTGTCACGTGACATCTGTCACGAATTCTTTTGAAACATAGACTCGCGATAATAAACAGTCGTGCAGTTTCATTTGAAATTGTAATTTAAAACCCGATTACTATTCGTTTCATTATATCATTGAAGATTTGTAAAAAGAGTGATTTCCTTATTGAGATTGGTTTATATATTTTGAATTTAATACCAATTCGTTGAATTTTATAAAAATTAATTGTTTGTAAAATATAACGGAATAAAATGAAATATCGTCTCAAAAAATATAATTACTTCTCGGAAAAAAAGGCTTCAGGAACAATAAAGCACCGTGACGGATGGTAGGCGCTAGACACGATAATAACAAGTGGCGCATGACGACCGCAGCGCACGCGCACCGGTCACGACCGCCGCGGGTGACGTTCAACACGCCGCATGGCTCGTATGGTAGCGATCTTTTAGACAACAATCATTTCATTCATTCGTCATACTACGTAATATTACACGTTTATTTCCTCATTTATCATCTCCGCGTGACATACAGAAGGAAAGCCAGCATCTGTATTACTTTAGCAACGCAGAGCAGACAGTTCTAACGAGAGCCTAACGACGGGTTCGTTCCTATTAAGAGTATGATAGATACATTTCTACAATCATTTTTTGTAAAAAAAATAAGATTTCAGCAGAAATTCATCGTCGTAAACGATTGTAAGATTAAGATAAAACTCATGGAGTCAATTCTTTAGTAAAGTGGTGCAGTGTAACGCTAGATGACCGCGTTGTTGCGCACGAGCTCGCATTGGACCGTCCCCTCCACGAGCTAACCAGCTTGCCCAAATCTCCAATGTGCAGGAAAATTGAATTCGTCACCAGCCTTCTCTTTTTTTCTAAGACACGCTTGATCTTTCGTGCCAATCGGGAAGTTTTTGCAGTTCTATAATGTGTTTCGTTACATTCCTTTATAAGGCAGTATACTTTTAATTTTGTTAAATTTTTACTAAAAGATAATTTTGACAAAGGATAGGAAGGCTTACAACTTGTAATCGGATGTTCAAGCACTTTAATTATTAATATTATTTGAATTTAAAATACAAATGTACAGGACCGACCTGCTTGCCTCAATTAAACATCTGAGCTGGACGGTCATATAAATAACATTGTCCAATAAACAATAAACTATTTTCAGTCCAGACATCAAAGGATGTAATAAAATATGGTTACGATTTCTCTTATACACATGTCGTGTCACAGTATTAAGGCAACTAATCAGTCGGGGAAGTATGGTAGATAAAGCTAGCTGCATGCAATAAAAAAATGCTTTATCTGACTAGTGAAGCTCATCGAAACCTGAACTCATAAATAGAACCTTGTCTAACAAGTAATTTATTTATATGGAGTGAAATGCATACATTGGACAGGCTTCCATAAGAATTATGAATCTCGATTCTAATGATAGATTACGCTCTTACGAGAAATTGTGTTTAACTCAGGAATTTGACACTATTTGATTATCAGATGGCAATTCATATACAAGTTTTCACCGCAATGAATCAACTGAATGCTATAATGATAGCAACTTGTACGTGATAGATTCGATTTACAGGTTCATTTCAATCTTTCGCAGTCACCGCGATGCCGGCCACAAATTACGTTGTGGTTGTACCGGTGTCCACCAAACTATAATTTACGATTCCTACTACATATTGCGTCATCAATTTAATCTTTCAATTCTAATCGACGTCTTTTAATAGAATATCATCACCGTTACGTTACCAACCACAAATCACATTCTTTTTACTTAAAGCACACTTGTCCATCGATAGACCATCATTTTTCAAATAGGCAATCTATCTTTATATTACAACGACATCAGGTACGGCTATCAAAAAATTTCAATCTCCATTTATCATTACACAACACATCAAACTCCAATGAGAATTTTTATTAATGGGTGGTATAAGATTATCTAATTTTTTTAAGTACCACTTGAATGAAACATGAAAATTAAAGTAATTATTAAGTATGAAAACTTTTTCCTAAATGATTATAAGTCTTAAACGCATTTACATTAAATACTTCTTTTTAACTCAAAACAAAAAAGCAGTTTTACCATCAGAGCAATCCCCAAGATGGATAATTTTATTACGCTAATCATCCTGTATCGTGTGACAGTCACGGTGAACGAAAATACTTAGATGTCGGTAGTTACTAATTGGTAGCAGTAAATTCTCCAGAGTACGGTATGCATACGACCGGTCTAGACTAACGGACCTCTAAACTCATTATCGAACAAGTAATCATCCAAAGTACCCGTGAACCTCACGCTCCCGACACCAAGTAATAATATTTATTTATTCTCGTGAACTCATTGTATCAAAGGCGGAAGGTAACGACGGATTCGTAGAGTATCCAAAACGTATTTAGCTGAAGTTGGATATTTGTTGGAAAATAGCAGAATTTTAAGGAAGCCAAAATTACATTTTTTTTATATCCACTTGTCATTTATAAGAATGAGTAGGTAAAATATCGTATATTCATGGATTTTTTATTTTAATTGGTTAAATAGTATATATATTTGTACTCTTTTGAGGAACTGTTTTCGCTGACCTTTAATTTATTAATTGTTCCAATATTTTTGTGCCACGTGCGAATTGTAAAGGGCGGACATAGACGCCTGCAGCAAACACGAGTCCACCTCCGCCTTCCAAGCACGGCGCTATTGTTCCTCAGGGTTTATCGACTCTGACCACGGCATCCTATATACTTTTAATTAAAATGTGTTTTATAAACGACCTATTTCCTTTAGTTTTTGCAAAATTTTATACTATTCAAATGTATTTTCCTCGGTCGATCTGCTATGTGTATGTATTCAGCGGACAGCCTAAGTGCCGTTGCTTTGAGAGTTATATTACAGGGAGCCTTTTACATGCATAAACATAAATTCTTAAAAGCAATAAACTATAATCGCAAGTTCATTGTCTCTTGCACTGCTCCGTTAGTTAACAGCCTTCAACGGTCGTCAGTTTTGCACGCACTACACCAATGCTTAGCACAAAGTCCTGGGTCATCTTGGTCACATTAAGCTAATATGTAATTGATTGGCTTCCCTGTGCACGGGAGCGGCAGTGTGTGTATCCCGTCCCATGGATGACACATGCAAAAACACTAATGTTATAACGGTATACGTCTCTTCCGGCATCACGAGTATTCACAAGAATAGTTATTGATTTTCGATGATTCAAACAGCTACTTTCAATCGATTAAACAACACTTGTGACCCACATGCGTTTTTTTTTATATGCCTAACAATCCATTAACTCAAGACAATTTCAACAAAAAAAAAACCGGATGTCTATAAAAAGTATAGCTTGAGAGAAAACACCATTATAATTGATTGGCATGAAACTGAACTTTAGATGTAGGTGCTTTCAAAATAACAAATAAGAACCGGTTATTGATAATTGCGGCTACGTACGTTACACACTCTTAGAGCATACCTTTTTAGGCACCACTATAGTGTTTTCTAGAAAAATATACATCTTAAGTTTATATTATACTCTTCATTATAATATGCAATAAACAGTATCCCGTCCGTATTACTATTATGTCACAAAAAGTCTTAAGTTATGTTACAAAAAATCTACATCCTCACACCTGTTGTAGTTTGTTTTTGTTCTGTTAAAGTGAGACACCGTAAGTGTTTATGTCATATAAAAGCAAAGTCACATCAATTAGTGTCATCTCATCTCGCACCTCCCGTTATCAGCATTCGATCGAGCGATTTTGATCCTGGTTTAATAAAATCATAACAAGATCTTATGATTCGATGATGTTACTTTTTCAATTATCGTCCTTTTTTATTCGATTAATTATTGATAACTAAGTATATCTTTTTTTGCAATTTTATAAAACATATTTTTATGTTTTTTATAAACAAAAAAAGTCATATCCATGTCAACGAAACGGTGTTATATGCCGTATTAAATAACATTCGATGCGATGGTTAAAGTATCAAATCGCAAAATTGTAAAAGTCTAATTGTCGCGGATAATTTGGTTACACATCAGTGGTTTACCGGAACAGGCTGCACGGAGACGTAAGTGGAGCTATATACTGCGGCCCCATGTTGAGACGCGAAACGATGCCGGCGCGCGAATCCCGTTGGCTCGGACGCCATTACCGCCCACCGCACAGACCGCGCACGCGTAGAAAAAGCGACCCACATTAAGATGTCGCGCAGTGATAATATTGGACGGACACTTGGCAACGATGCCGCCGCGCTATCCGCGACATGTTTATCTCACTTCGATCGAGCACACACCGTGAATATCCAACGCCATAGCCTCGCTTGGACATCACATCCGATGTTGCAATGGTGTATAAAAATCCGACATCATTAATTTTTTTTTTAAATCCAGTTATCTCTTAATTGCCGTTATTGCACTTAAACTTATTTTCTGTACTTGTAAAATTATGAAAGTGCTCGACCTCATCCGGTAAATTAATGTCTATTGAAAAGTTTTCAATTCAGGCCACTTAAAAGAATAACAGACAATAATATTTTAATGGGGTAATATATATATTTTATAAGCAATAAATTAAATAATATAAATAAGAAGATTAACGCAGTTTAATATTAATTATGATGACGGCAGTTTCAATTCCCGTTGAACTGCAACTAATTGTTTCATTTGTTAAAAGCAATGGTGGGGTGTGATCAATTCACTGGAATGTTTCTGTTCCTAATTGCTCTCGCTAATATCACCCGACTATTTATCTTCAAACTATAAACAAACATTAGAGAATCATTTATATTTGAAACTCTATTTAATGCCTTTGATACACTACAGACGTTTTGGAACACCACGGTTGAAAGTTAAGAAGGATTCGTCCTATTATTAATTATTATATTATCTCTATATTTTAGTATAAGATAGAGAGAGATGGATTTATAAAATCAATTAGGCCTTCAGGAAATGTAAACGACCGGTACTATGGCTGTGATTGCTTTCCGATTCATACCTCGCCTCGGGTTTGGTAATGTCCGGACGTTTCCTGTATTACATGCGAGTATTAATACAGTAGATTTTCTTAGCGGTTTCGCTAAATTAACATAAATTCTATTTAGATTTAAATTGTTGCTTGATCAAGATGGAACAATGAGGAAACAATATTCCGGATGATTGAATGCATCGGCAATCTCGATCTCCTACTTCGAAATCTCGATTTCAACTGTTTGTATTGTTGTTTCCTATTGGGTAGCCTTGATAGATGATAACTGTCTTATTGTATTGATTACTTCCTTATGCCTTTAATATCAGATCCAATTATATAATTATTTAGAAAGCCTTTTTTCATACAGCTATATATTCTATCAAATTTAATAAACTAACAGTTTTTTCCTAAATGAAGTCTTGTTGCAATGAAATGCTGTTTAATTATGTTTTTTACGGTGTATAGATACTATAGTAATGAGAAGTCTGTTTCTTTCGAGATGTGCTAATTATTTTAAAATATTATCAAGTACTCGTGAAATACATTAAATATTAACTTATAAAGTTTATAACCTGTAATCTGAGTTCTGTGGGATTCAATAAATTTTTGTAGTTAGAAATTCTTCGTCAAATACATAAAACATATAAAACTGAAACATTAATATTCATTTACTAAAGTAATCATTCACAAATGTCTTAAGAATAAAAAGTATATATTTTCTTCTTCTTTCTTAAAAACTTTTAAAAAGTATGTTATAGTCTAAGTAAAAATATTTTAAATATCGTCTATAGAAGTGACAGTTGAATGGGATTGCATTTTCTAATTAAAGCGTCGAACAACGAGTGTATTCTTAAATAATTGTTGTATTCGAATTACTCTTCAGAAATGCAATGCATGCAAAAAAAAACAAAAATAGTAGTAATGAGACTTATCTGTATTCTACATTCATGCGAGAGGTGGCCGTATTTCGGAACGGAACGGTAAAATAACAGCACGACAGTGATGAACTGGTTGCGAATTTTTGTAACCTTTGAGAATGTTTTATTAAAGAAAAATACGATTCTTTCGATATTTTGGACACCGGAACGAATTAAGATGTGAAATTTAATTATATTTTGTAAAAGAGCATTCAAGATCTTTTTATACTTTCATATTTATATATACAGTAATCTAATTCGTATAATGCAATAAAGTGAGTATTTTGTATGTATTTAAAGTAGTACGTAAACAAATGTTGATTAATGTTACTAACAGATTCCTGTTTTAAATTATTTTTACGACTCTGTATCCATTACCGAATACCGTAATAAATGTAATATGACGTTAAAAATGTATAATGAACGCTGGCTCCTAACGACTTTTGGGAGTTATGTAATTACGTACGCACTACCAGAAAATCTAACTGTATCTGTCTCTTATATTTACACTTCGTTGGCTTTAAGTTCATTATACTTTTGAGTCATTTAAGATAATTTGACACTGTTATATTGCTTTTTACGTACTTAACCATTACATCAGACCAAAACAATTGTGCCATATACGATAACGGTAGTTTTAAATAAGATATTGATAAGAATTACAAAACTAATTTCAATTATACGTGAAATGTTCTATCGGCCGGTAAGGTGCTATTTTCTGAACATTTGCTTTAAGTGCTTCCTCAATGGCTAATAAGACATAATGACGTGTTATTTCTGAAGATTCACGAAATCTGATCACAAGAGAGTAAGGTGCTCGGGGGTGACTGACCTTAAGCTTCCCAATCTCTATCCGCTAACCGCCGGCGACTATCTGTGGAAATAAACAAAACAACTATTATTAATTGTGTGGTATATTTATGTATTTTAAGATACTTTATTTAATTACATTAATCTAAAAGCCTTTTGCATAATAAATATTGAAATATATTGTGTATTATTAATTTAAAGCTGGCTTATCTTTGTGCTATTTCTCAATAACTACGGAAATATTTATTATTTTTAATATATAATGAAAGTTAACCTACATCACTATTACACACCGGTTCTATTGCTGTTATAGTGCTTATATTTGTCGATAAAATACTATTAAAAAGTTGTAAATATATCTACATACCTCAAAAATATTGTAACCCGTGTTGTTTTTTTTTATATATATTAACATTTTTCGTATGTGTGTAAATAACTAATTCTAAACTAAACTTTATATATATAATTATAAATGATGGTTTATCTGTACTTGTAGTTTTGTATTCACCTCTTTAACCTGAGAAAAATTACGACGAATTTACATTTAACTGTATCACTAAAGCCACTCTCTCGTACGACAACTGAATTAAGATATTTTAGAAAGGCTACAAATACAAAATACACGTGACGACCCTGTTTAGATTTTTAGTAAAATATATTATAATATCACAAAAACAATGATACAATACTCCAAATATTATTAAAATCATCAATATATTTATATTTTTAACAAACTCTTTTCATTTTACGTAACGAAATTAAAAGGTACTTTATGTTAGGATGTTATGTATGTTAGGATGCCTTATGGCTATAAAATAAAACTTTACCTATTAAATGTTTCAGTTACACCAATTAATTACTTCACTTCTCAAGTTTCTAACTTATTTATAACTTATAAAATAATAAACATTTTCACTCTCAGCTTTCTAACTTATAAAAGTATAAATGAACATAAAATCTGTATTGTCATAATAAAATCTGTTTCTTTGTTAAGGTCTTATTATGCAATTAATAATTTAAAAAACTCAATTTCGATGTACGCTATATATATTTTATATCGCTGCGGTATCGGCATCTACATAGCGTCGACAATATCCAACACCTGATAGCGGTCACGCCACTCGCGCTCCATCAGTCAATGTCATGATGATGCCCAGCAATGTTCTCACGTGAGCAATACGAGGAAGTGGAAGGAAGTTTATCGCCATTACGTTAAGAAGCCATTACCGAAGCAGCCTCAGCTCGCCTCTTCCGATGTTCAATGTTTTAAAGTAGTTTAATCTCAAGCTGTAAATCCGTATTAGATAACGGCAGCTGAATTAGAACATGCGTGCCCGAACATGATTCCTACCTTTACCTCGATCTAAACTAATTCACTTTGTAGCATTGTTTATTTATAGGTTCTAATTTTCTAATATAATGATACTTTTATGTGTGGTGCTTTGTTATGTGAACTAAGAGCGGAACGGTCAGTGACCTGTAAATATTGACTCATTTGGGGATCGCGACTTAAATCAATAGTGTTTTTTGTCCTTATGCATATAAGTAGAGAGGCTTGTATTGTTAACAAAAAAAATATTTATAACGTAGAAAAAAAACTTAATTCTTTATAATGTCAGGATTAATCAGGATTAATCTGGTGTCCGTCATATTTAATATCTCTAACTCTAATATTGTCGCCGCCTAGTGGTGTAAGCTCATGTGTCTGGTTCAACATGTTCTTCCCTATAATGGTCATTGAAAACGACAGTAAACTGTACGATATGCTATTCGTCATCAATGTCAGCGAACTCGGTAAAATCCCATACACGTTTTCAAAATTCGGAATAAATCATGTTCCATTTTCCACCTCACATAATACATGTATACACTTTTGGAGCTGTGTATAATTTTGACTCTGCGGTCAATGAACTTATGAAATTGATTCAAAAATAATTCGTTGGTGCTGAGAATATTTCTATTAAGTGATACTAACCGCGGTGCGGTTTACACTGCTCTTCGGTGAGGACAAGGTACGTGATAAGATGTACATTCAGTTGTAAACTTGGAACGGATCGTTCCATTATTATTATTCATTCAGTGATACAAGATAATTCATAGTATTCAATATTATTATGCGTACCTAATATTTAATCGGGTGTGTACAGCTTTAAATATTTTGTTTAAGAGTGACTGATTTATGATATTTATTTACTTCTGTGGTATAAATAAATTTTGTATATTTTTGTGTTATCAAAAATCAAACTAAAATACTTACTATACTTTACGGTCATATCTTGAATATATAAAATATTGTGTGAATAGGTAAGTTGTGCATTCCTTACACATTCCGTAATTCTAATTCCGCTGGCAGACAGAGTTCTGTGTCATCTCTATTGGCGTCATTTTCCGTGACGGTCGCTAAGTGAAACTCTTAAGAGAATCTTTTATCCATCTTAATGCGTGCCGTTTCGCCTCTTGTTCGGGGTCCTACTATGACAGCCATTATAATTCTGAGTGAATATGCAAGTGCACAAAGACGGTATTGTGCTTCCTATAAATATTTATGAGGAAGTACCTATTTTCTAAACACGTGGGTCGGTCGGATACGCACGATACTGTCGGCCTAATTGGATACATGTAGGTGCAAATTAGTATAATATATTAGAGGCTTGGTGATCCTTTTCTAATATTTATGGCTTCCCAAATGCATATTTGAACATTTAGCTCTGTGCTTATCTCCAACACCTTCAAGCGCAGTGTTATATAACGATAAATACTGGTAAGATAGTAATCCTACTTTCTCTTAACTAGTTTCTTAAGGCCACTTCAAGAAAGTAAAACCCCGCTATGTTAGCGTTCGACGACTCGCCCCGTGTCCTGTTGACACACAAATTATGATGATAAACTATACCGGGATGCTGCGCCACATTCCTGGATTTGTGACCTTATTTTTTTCGAAGATATTGTTTTTACATACATCAGATTTACAACAACTTCAGTTGTTTATTCAATTAAGTGAACAAACACTCAAAATATTTGATCTATAATATATATATTTACCCGGCTGCTGACCACTTGACTTCGCGAGTCCGCGATGTTTCGAACTCAAGCGTAATAACCCCGAATAGGTTCGAAACTAGTCAGGCAAATTCTGATACAATTAACGTTAATGCAGCCTAGTAAAAATATATAATAGTCATCATGTTTTACGAAAATTTGAATATAAAGATTTGAACTACATTCAGGAACAAATGTGCCTTCAGATATTTGCATGGAGAACGTTTAACCAGTATTTACATTTGTTTGTAGGAAGGCACTGCGACCTCAATAGTTTGTACGCTATATGTAGAACGCGGGAACTATAAGTAAGACTGTGGCTACTACTTACCTTCACTGGTCTGGCCTACCCTCTGACCTCCAATGCTTTCATAGTAGATGATTAACCTTTTTACTTGCTAACTCATTGTGTTTTGTTTACGTCCATTTATGTTTGGATTTGAACCAATAATATTATAACTATCATGAACATAATTTTTTAAGAGAACCAGCAATTATATTATTGATTTTCAAATAAAGATTTAATAAAACCGTTGTCAAGCTCATGATATTTTTAAAGTTCAGGACTCTTAACATTCATCTTTACGTGTATACGAAAAAGCATTCAAAAGATAGATAAAGATAGATAGTATTGGCAGCAGTAAGTAAGATCATCCTATCGAGTTAGTACAAGTTTGACATAGTTTTAGGACGTTCCGCTTGGATGTACGTCGACGACATCACGTTTCCCATGTTAGGAATTGTTTATTGAAGCCATGATGTGGCCTTAACACTGTATTTTACGATTGTCTCTTCATTGGTCCGAGGACTGACATTTCAATAGAAAGGTGAGCATAGGTCGCAGCGTGAACAAAAGCACGATGTAAGCAACCGAAATTCTTCGACAGCCTGTCGTCGATTGCTTTTTATAAAATACTTTTATTTTTATATAACTTTTATGTTTCAACTAAGGCACTGATTTAATATCAAAAATCATTTGTCCTTCCTTGTAACTACCCACAGCAATCCCTATTCCGCAAATTTCTTGACAAGTTCCAGTATTTAACTTATGCTCAGTTGCATTTCTGGAATTGCCTACGGAAACTTATCGGTGTCGGTGTTGACTTAAATTTGCATCTAGTATTTTCTATTCCCTGTCGATGGCGGGTACCCACGATTTAACGCTAGTATTAATGCATTATTCAAAGGGGTTTTCATTAAATGTCGCTATCGGTGCGGAGAATCACGCTCTCGTTAAAACGTACGGATGCCATGACGTCTACTCGTATACACCTAAACGCCCACGCTAACAAATAGCACTAAAATACAAAAGTGTCTTTTGTATATTTGCATTTCTCTAAAATTGACTGTAGCTCATTGTCATTGCTTTCGCTGTATGTTTGTACGACGCTTTCAAATAATATATTTTAATGGCCTTATTATTCCCTAACTATAAAGCGCTTTCTTATATTGATTAAGATTTTCCTACCAACATAAATTTTTCACCATATAGGTAAAAATCAACCTCTATAACATCCTAGAAATCCTGTCCTTTCAATTCGGTAATTTTGAATCTGTTTCCAAGATAAACTTTCTAAGGAATCTTTATTAGGAATATATAATTAACAAAGTAAAGAGGTAATTTAAGACCATGTTTGCAGTTAATCTGGTTCAAACCAGTTGAAGAAACATGGTGAGGTGTGCGGGACATTCAGATGAACCGGACAGGTTTATCAACACATGCGTTCGACCTCGCGGATACGATTTACTTTCTACCTTAATGAGTTCAAATCCCGTTTGTAGTGACCTATTTCACTGGTTTACATTCATTTTTATGACTACCCTCGTTTTTTAAATAAGACAATTCTAACTTATATTGTTCAGGTATATGTAAAATCATTCCTACAATATCTCTTTGCTACATTGTAAACACTGCATTCTTTTAATTAATAGACCCATTTCAAATGAATGGTCTGAAGCTAGTTTATTGTATTAATACTTTTGCCCGTGGGCTATATAACGTTATTGAACTTGGACACGCATGGTCCTATCTTGAATTTAAATGACAGAAGCGACATAAGATACATAAAACCCACGCCCCCAATAACGATCTAATGTCTTCTATTTACTATTCTATGAATTTTATCATCGTAAATACACTTTTATAGCAATTATGACGGAATTAGGTGATCCAGATAAAAAGTAATCACTTCTCATTCTACAACTTAATTATTCAATTTTATTTGAATTTATTGTAAATACGACTGTCTGTATTTCATATGTATCATATGCGGCATTGGTGACGTCATGGCGGTAGAATCTTTTTAATCGTGTGATTCTGTAGTAATGCTGTCTGCGACACTAATATAAACAAAGACAAATCCTCTGCGACACTAATGTGAACAATGAGTTACACTGACCGGGTTAACCTTGAATGGCAAATGTGCGTGGAGTTTCGCCGAGTAAAAATATGCCATTGATGCAGGCGGCGTGCGTGCGCCGGTAACTGTCACCGCAGACCGAATAAGTGGTTTAACATGCTACGTGGAATTATAATGCTTAGTTCTAAGTTGACATGCAATTCGTTCGCCGTTTTACTATTTGACGCGTCTCGTAGACCTACTTTCTTTTTCATCTTTATATCAAAATTTTCTATCGATCTAAATATTTCTAAACAATGTGTTGTAGTAAATTTTCTTGATAGTATACTGTTACACAACAGAAATGAAATAAAATATATCAGCAATTTCATCAACACTAAACCTTTCAGTGTTGTACAATTCAAAATATTACTGTAACTTTTAAAGCATCCATTGTGCCCCGTTACATTGATATTTTCCAACGGATACCGGCTGGTGAAATAAAGAAAGGTGCACGGTAATCGGGAACGGGAAATCCGATCATGCTCCGGGCGTTCAACGGCTGAGAAGTACGGTCCAAACTATGCCTATGACCATAGCAGTGTTTTACTATACGTAAATTATATTTACAAGTAACATTACATTTCCATTTGCTATATTATATTTCTATATTATATATTGAAAAATTTTATAAATTATATTTTTTTTAGAAAAAAGTAAATGCGAGATCTAGTTGTAAAGTTCACGCAAGTACACATTTAAAATTCCCTTTCAAGATCTGTCAACTGCTTTCTAAGTTACAAGGTGTTACATATTAAGTACTAACTCTTCCTTTCTACATCGCAACTTGATTCATATCTCAATAATTATAAAGACTTACAATTGATATTTTTAAAAGATTCACTCAGTACGATAATACTTTATTAATATTAAAACAATATCTAAACAAGTGCTGAATCTATATATTTTTGATTTTATCACAAAATCTTATAAACAATCCTATCACGTCCGCATCACGATCGAGTAAGGCGACGACAATCACTGCAAAAAGTAAGTTGGAAATCTAATAGGGTTTGTGGCGAGGTAGTTATTTTTTACTTTTTATTTTCTTTAACGAAAGAGCGAGCTATGTAACGTTAGCAAGCGAAGACGTAGCAACCCTATATTACTGTAATAACTTTGAGCCGCCCTTCTGTCATTATTCCTGCACTTTTCTATGGTATCCTAAGCAATGTTAGTGCTATTTTTATCCAATATTTAATATAAGATATATAATAAATAGTATATAACATATAAAGTTATAAATCAAACCAAGATAATGTCGTCTCGTGATGTTACTATAATTATGATTGTATTATTAATGAGGACGTAATAAACTATTCACGGAATGATGTTACAAGTAATAGCAATGCGTCATAAAATGAATACGAATGCCGCGATCATTGAGATTGATAGAACGAGAATTCAAACACTATATTGTCTTGATTACACCTTTGCTGGCCACCTTCTTATATCCTAAACACGGAATTGGCTTTCATTACGTGTAATTGCTAACTGACTGTAGAATTATATAAGTTTTATGAAACGTATTTCATAACTTTAATATATGTATATTGGATACAAGAATTATTGTTCTTTTAAAAGAATTGTCTTAAATTACAAAAGATAAGATAACTTCGACCCTATTTAAATAGAATATGAATTTCCGACATATACCTTATATGTATGTCCAAGTGTTATATAATTACAAAGCTCCAGATATGTAAGAAGCGCTCTCCTGTCCCTTCGTGTTTCTGTCCGTATGTGAACCGTGTTTATTGTAATTATGCCCGCAACCGCTGACTCCATCCCATCGATAAGGTGAGTGAGCTAGACAAGACGCTTGTGGTCGTTTCAATACGGCGTAGGATCATTTCTTATGGTACGAATAAACAGCATTTTGTATTAAAATATTTGCTAAATGCTTATATGCTTTAAAATATTTAATTTTAATACTTTAATTTTATAATACCTAAATAACTCTAAAAGATATTGGTTGAGTAAACAAGCCAGCAGCGGCATTAAATATTTACCGACTGAGCCAAGACTATTTATAATACTGACGCTATCTTTATGCATTGATTTTAGTAGCGCGCTAATAGTTTTTCGATTAACCCGCCGATAGAACACTGGGTAGGTCTGTTTGGTTTAGTGGCAATATCGCTAGGGGAATCGTAACTTCTTCCTACATAATTGGCGTGTGGGTGCGGCGCTGGCGTTATCCCGATAGCCGCCCACCGACGACGAAGAGACGCCCGTTTAGATCTATAGACCCAGCCCGCGACCCGTTGACACCTCACTACATACTATCACCGCCATCTAAAGTTCATTACAATCTTTATTTAAAGCCAAAGCAGACAAGGATCGGAGCACCGTGACCTTTTAAGTTAATTATCGACAACAAAGCGAACTTACCGTCAATTGAATTGTTTAAGTTTATTTAATTAGGCTTATCTGTGCTTAATGTCATTATCATTAAATTGAAGACGGATTGCGTGTTAATTAATAATTTTCATTTTATTGATTGCATCCTTAGTGCTAATTATACAATAATTTTGTCTTAGAGTTCTTCATGATTGCGCAAGAGCAATGTTTGAATGAAATAGAATTTTAGATAACAGTATAAACATCATTAGTGGTAAAATATTATATTATTTTATACAATGGTAATATAATCGATATAAACCACTGGCTGTTCATTAATATTGTATTGTTTCTTGAGTCACTGATAATATCTGTGTGATATTATCGAAGCACATATTTCAACCCCTAGCGACTCGTGCCCACAAACCACAATTAAATTAATCGAAAGTATTGATGATAGGTTTGTAAGTTTATCCCGCAAGGATAAATATAGATAATCTCATAGACCGTTAAGATGATTTAAGATTGCCTCTGCGGGTGTTTAGAAATCTAATTAATAATCTACATAATGTTTGTTAAATATAATGTCACCGGTATAACCCAATTACACCGTTCATTTAGAAGATATTCATTCATTCATTTAGCAACCTTTTTCTGTTAAATTTAGGTTCCTTTTGTTGTATATAATATTAGGTTTGTACTCTAATTTATTATTATTTCGTTACCAATGTAAGTATGCGTATTTATTATGGCTAGATAATATCGTAGATAATTTTACTATGTAAGCTCTTACGGTCAGCGTACCTGATTCCTCTTAGTTCAGCGCGCGTGCGGTCTTATATTATGAGAAATTATTCTAGCTTTACACCTTCTTGTTAGTACTGACAGAGAAGGCCTCGGAGGCTGTGAACGCCTTTTTGTTGTAAATATTATTCAATATGCCTTAAAAGTCTTAGGTCTAATACATTGGCTTTAAGTAAAACTCAAGTATTGCAAATGTATATTTCTAGCGCTTGACTTCTATTGTATATAATAGTCGCTATAATCTTTGATTGTTAAGAAGATGGGATATATATATATTTAATACTTTAATAATATCAATCTAGATCAAAAATAATATAACAAAAAGGTTTCCGCTACTTTGATCAATTTAAGTGATTAATGTTTCTTAAAATATAACATAATTTGTCTCGACTTAACTCCCGAGTTAAGAGGCGAGCGAGCAGACGTTGCGTTCAATGTAGCGATAAGTTAACAAACCATTAGCAATATACTGCTAAAGACCTGCGTGCTAGAGTCGATTAATTAGCCACTACACCTTATATAAGACATTACGTGAACGAAATAAAGATATCACATTCAAAAAATAATTAAAGGTGATAAAATAACAATATAAGTTCTAAGAGGCGTGCTATTAATAGGATGCGATTTTATTGGCTGTCAAGATTAATTTAGAATTACTTCAATGCGAGAAAAATTATTTAAAAATCTCAAAATACATTGTAATGTTATACAGCTATGGAAAATGATATTCCGTATTCACGTCAGACCAAATAGACTCCGACTGTTACATATTTGGGTCACACACTGAATGTAATTTGAGTGTGAGGTGTAAAGCCGTTTATTTTTACCGCAAGTAATCTTGGATACGTAAGTTCCTGGCTAATTTAGAGATCGTGCGTTTTGGGTTGCGGTGATGCGGACCGCAACCGAA
This sequence comes from Dircenna loreta, assembly GCA_963555665.1. Lineage (NCBI taxonomy): Eukaryota > Metazoa > Arthropoda > Insecta > Lepidoptera > Nymphalidae > Dircenna > Dircenna loreta. The sequence goes on along the minus strand of OY743099.1, from coordinate 774,646 downwards.
TTCCGCTAACCTATAATAACCCTATGCCCATATACAGATGAGATCTTAATAAACTAAACCAACGGTCAATCTATTATAATAATTAATATTTATTTTTCCAAAAACAGAGAACAAAATTATACAACAATTTACAACACATTTAAAAAACAGTTCAGGGACAGGAGTTCAAACTAGTATCTCCTGGTATCTTCATATAACTTGATAAGATATATGAAATTGTTCTCTGTTATCTAGTTCTTTTAATTGCTTGTTAACATAAGCGTCTTTACGAGATACTTTATAGTGATCTTGACTTGTGAATTAATACAGGATATAACGAGTTAGAATGATTTGATTTAAAAAATATTAAATTTATATATAAAGTATATCTTCAATGATTTCACAGTATTTAGAGTAGTATTCATTAAGTCTATAACTCTAATTATTCATTTAAAAAACCTCAAAATAAATTATACTCTGTTAAATGTTGGAAGGTTTTTAAAACAATGCTTTTCATTGTATAAAGTAGAATTATTGCACTATAATATATTAATTACTCTCAGATTCATTAAAGGTGTTAAATTGTGTTAAGTGCTGATATTTCTCATGATAGAATTAAAGCTAAGAGGACGCGACAATGGCGTATATCTATAAATCGTTAGCGATGATCTGTTTTCACTTACGGTGCTTAGTTTTTAGCCGGGAATGCGATCGCGACCGAGATCATACCCGCATTGTTATCGTACACGCCTGCGCTCAAGTTATATAATTCGTTTACCGTGGGAGCGAGCCCAGAGACAGGCCGTTACGCGACGCACGCCACCGGTACCGTTCCCTTAGAGATTCTATAAGAAAAATATCTTTTGTCTACCAATTTAAGCTCTTTGTACCTACTGGTAAGTATTAAATGATTGCTTGGTAGCCCGTTTAAGCTCACACGATATTCCAATTCACGATATAATTCAATTCACATCGATATCTGGGACAGAGATAAAAATATACCACTAATTTCACGGATATTATCTCGTCTTTTGAATACGATATTGGACAATAATTGAACGTGATTTTGTTAGTAAGGAATGTAAAAAAAATATCTTTTTAGACCTTTTTTACTAATAGTTTGTTTTATATAATTTAAAATGATTAAATAAAAAATAAATATAACAGGTATGTTTTCACAAATATCGACGTATGATTAAGACATGTATATTTCTAATAGTATAGTTCTTACTATGGCGTGTCCAAGTTTACTGAATTAATTTGCCGTTTTGTTAATATTTGGTCATAATAAACATTTAAACAATGACTCAGTCGTCTCCGCCTGCACCTACGCTTTCTTAAACATTTTTTAACCCGTCCTACTTTATATGGTCTCAAGTGTTACTTTTTGCCAACGATAGATTTTCGCGGTATAAAATCTGGGACGAGATACGGTTACATGTTATCGTAAAGGTTAATTTTATTGGTGACAGTTTGTTTAGCGCAGATTTCTTAGTGTTTTTTTTTTAAAAAGCCTCAGCCACGGCCGTCCGGTCGATGACTTCGATCAGTACGCACACAGCCATTCGACCTAATTCGATATTTACGACTTGTGATCTTATTTAGGCATTAATATATTTTTAACCGAAATAATATGTTATCAATATATTCATAGAATATTAGTTAAATTCTCAAAAGCTAAAAACTCTTCCAAAGTATACGCAGTCTAGGCATTGCTTGGGTTTCAGTTGTGCGTGCACCTGCCGAACGAAATACTACAAGCTGAATTCCCGAGACTGGTTAAGTGCGTCGTATGAAGAACAAACACTTGACCGCTGTACCACTGTCTGTCTCTACTTAACTGTCTTCATATTTATATTTTTGAGTTTAATTTTCAATATGACTAGTAAATATTTCATGGAAGCTAATGTTCAATTTAGTATTTCTAGATAAATTTTATTTATATTTTTTGTTTGTCACTTCCAACTGCACAGTGAGTCGCTGATTTTAAATAAACTTTTAACAATTTGAACCGTTCCAAATTTGTTTCATCGATTTTTAGAAATTCGTCGAATATTTTCGGCCGCACCTAATAGAAGCGAGCAGGGTCGTTCAACCCGCCCCCGTGTAATTAAAAACCTTCATAGAAGCAAGCCTGATGGAATCCGTCCTGACCCCGAGCACGACCGCTCTGTACCGCCCTTTAAACGTTACTATATAAATAGGAGCAGGCTTCTTTGTAGGTCCACGACACGATACTCAATTTTCTCTGTGGTTTTTTTTTTCGAAAGAGTCGGTTTATTATCATTTCTATGAAGTCATTCCATTATTGCATTGAAGACTACTTGAGACGCTAGAGTTCATACGATATAAGTAAAAAATAATATCTTAAATGACTGAACACATAGATCAGTTCAATTATGATTTTTAAGATATATATACATATAGACTTATTTAAATATATTTAGAGCATTAAATCTAAACTAAATTATGCCAATAATACCTATACCAGTTCCATCATTCTATTTTATCCTGTATATATCTATCTATAAAATTGCTTAGCTCGCTTGCAATTGCCTAGTAAGTTTCCGCGTACTTAACAAACCTGTATCAAGTTGTTTTTTTATGTTCGGAAGTTGACTAAACAAACATCTGTCTCAAGAAAATACTCGTTCAAAGTTATATATACAATTTATATATTTCTCTATGTATAATTCTATTTAAAATATATATTTTCTTAATTGGAAACTAACTTCACCTTGTACTCGATGGTAGTCAGAATAGCGTGTAGTAGCGTGTCAATTGATGCAAGCAACTCACGAACGTGCTTGTTCTCATGTTCAACCACCAATGGGGTCAATCGGACCCACTAAGCTGTTCTCGAAACCATGGTCTTTTAAAGATTTAATACGTTAAATTAATTGTGGTATTGCATGCTCAACAAAGTAACATTTTATACAAAAATAACCATTTAATTTAATTTTACCGTGGGAAGTCTGCTAAAATTAGTTACAACTAATCTCCGAAACATCATTGTTATTTAAAATTAAATTAAACATTTCATATAATCCCAATATTTCACCACTCGAACCTAAAGTCCACTAACCCTGCTCTGTCGAAGACTATAAAGTACCCTTGTAGGATAGAACTAATAACAGCAATAAATATATTTATTTCCTAAGCATTCCTTGCTGTGTCTCAATTTAGCACGGGCAGGGAGAAGTATCTAAAGGTCTGTACTAATGCTGACCTCCGGCCCCGGTCGTGCATTCCAGGTCGTTTGTACCCACTCTATGACCAATCGTTTACTACTATCAATTGTGTAAAAGCACTCAGATACAGTTGCACATCACTTCATATTTTATAGTACTTGTCTACATACTACAAATTTCCTATGCAAAGCATTTTTAATTTTCAACTACCGCCCGTTAGTGAGTTTTCTTTTTTTATGCTAAAAAACAATACTTGTGTATAAAAAAAAAGTATAAATTTTTTACTAACGTTTCCATATTAAATAATAAGATAATACTTTGAGTAATATTGAAATTATTCACCTGGTAGGTGCTTTAAGTTAACATAAAATAATCATTAAATGTTATGTTGTTTATAATATAAGCTAGTTTATTGCCCCCGGTTCAGTCATAACGGAATATGCTATTCAAATTCTTTTTAATTATTATCCTGTAATCTACTTTATTAATAAATCATGATTCATAATTTCAACCTGAACACGTGAAGTCTAGAACCTGCTCGATGATGTTTAATACGCTTCTGAATAATTACTTGAAAATTACGTTAACGCTTTAATAAGATTAAATTACAATCATTTTATAACACATACTTTAATTTTTATAATTCACTTAAACAGTTTAAGTGTTGAAATATTTCTATCCTTATTTTGTTAGAAATAATTAGAATTATGATTTTTTTTTTATTTATAGAGTAGATTATTTTTTATTATAAACTTTTTGTCAATACAATATTTTAATATCAAATGTTACATTTGAAATTGTAACGCGTGTTTTACATTTGACTTTGAACGCGTTGAAATCTTTTGTATGATCAAAACGACGAATATTGATTCTTATCCCTTTTAAGATATAGTTATTTCTTTTGTTTTATTTTCACTCCATTTGCTTCTAATTCATGAATAATTTAAATAAAAAACTGAAACTTTTTGTATTCTTGAACGTCCATTATAACGACCCTATATCGGAGTGCAATGAACGGATCAATGTAACACCAACAAAAGATTTGTAATTTATTTTACGACATCTAGATGTATTTTTACAATATATTACGATCACGCATGGAAGATCAAGACAACTAATTTTGATTTCGTTTTTTCCTTATACCAACTTGACGTGGGCTTACAATTGCATTGTAATAAATCGTACCCTAAGGTTAAGAAACTTAAAAGAAATAATCAACAAAAACATCTTCCTGGAATGGAATGAAACGATGCGAGTCTAAATATAGCGCAATGAGTGTGTAGCTTCGTGTGCACTGGAGCCTATCAATCTCACACACCATCGAAGACAAGCACCTGAAGATGCGCAAAAACCTTCGCAATACTAACCTTAACGGTACATGATACACTCGCGTTATGTATCTCTATGCCTGATAACTCTATACACAGCAGCACACAGCGTATGTGTACTTAGTAATAAATAAGTACATAAATAATACTTTTTGTTGTGTATCGTACTTGATATTCCAATGATAAAGGTTTATCTATTTTCTGTAATGATATTTCTTGTTTACGTCAATTAATTCTTATCAAATATAGTAGAGCGAAAATAGAGTAGTTGCAGTCGGAAGTATAAATTATATTCTAACTCATGAATCTGCATAAAATCTGAGATAAACTCTTAATTGTCTTACTACTTGGAGTGAGGTCCTTACCCAGCCACCGCAACCACTATAAATATTTATAGACCAGTTATTGAACAGGACATACTGGGCAAGAATTAGCTCATATAATACTGTAAAAATATAACTGTAAAATTTTAAAAACAATGGAAATATATTTGTCCAAAAATCCCAAACTTACCTCTTTACAGGGATAGATGGCAAAGGGATTTAAGACAAGACAGCTTCACGTGATAGTTCAAACAAATTCAACACCCAGTTCATGAACTTTTCACTGGTCGTATATCACAGGCGATGCGGCACTGTCTTTGGGAACGCGCGCTTAGTTGTCGCGGCCACTCTCGTCGAGACACTGAACTTGCCGCACTGCGCCCCAACGGTTATAACATAACACGTCTGACGTAACCTTAACCTTGCAAGAAGAAGAGGAACGAGCCGCCGAAGGACGGAGAGAGAGAGCGATAACCCGAGAGAAAGGGAGAGATGGCCGGACGTCGCGGCGTTCTGTCCGAACCAGCGCGGACGCCGCTCACGCGTCTGCGCCGATACCATCAACTTACGACTCCCGCATAATTGATCTACGGCCTTCACACTAATCCCTTATTTATATAAAATGTACTGAAAATATATTATCGATAAATAATATCTTTTATAAGGGTGAGGACCCCACTTCCATAATATAAGGTTATCCATATCAACCCTTGCTACATAAGTCATAATTGATTTTCTATAATAAAAGTTCAATATTACTTGAAATTGTATGTAGGAGAATGACCTTATAGGAAATAAAATTTTGATTAAAAAGTATGTCATGCTTTCGTATCACTGTTGAAGTCGATATTCTAAATAGCAATTAGTACCCACAATGAAAAATGGATATAACCTTTACTTTCTAAGGCTCATACTGATCTTCTCTAGCTCCTCTATTATTATTGATTGTTTTGAATTGTTACACATAAGAGAAAAATTATGTCAATTAGAAGAAAAATCTTGTTCACTGCACATTTTAAATACCCCTCTAAGTCATTCTCTATTTAAAGCATATGAATTTAACATATTTGACTCGTGATTTTCATTCGTGAAGCTTTTAATATGACCGGAAAGAGCTTTAGTATGATATTTATTGATACACCAAACTAACATGCCACGTCATAACTTAAATGGTTCATTTTATATATTCTCTGTATGGTCGATTCATTGCATTCTAACACAATGGCGATTATATCATTATCTTCTAATTTCCCACAACTCCTTTCTCCTCATTCGCTATTTTTTAATTAATTTTATCTGTAAAAAGTAAATGTAGATATTTAGATAAATTAATTAGAATTTATTAAGCTTATAAATTCATTTATAAGAGACTGTATACTATGCTAACAAACTTTTATGAACTCTTCATAATTCATAAAAACAAGGTATTTCTTAAAAAAGTGTTTCTTTCAGCAAACAGAGTAATATATAACCTGATAATTATATTTACTTTTTCACAGTTCTATATAGAATTAACAGATCATTAAAGTTGTGTAGAAAGTGCCTTAATTGTACTTGAAAAGCTCGTCTGTATCGGCCCTTATACAAATAGTTCAAAAATGAAAATGCCATTGAGAACAGCGACCTTAATATTACATAATTAATAGTGATTATTGTTATAGGAAGTGATAATAGAACTCATCACATCTTAACATTTTTGAGTTTAATCGTGAAAGCTAACACAGCTTTTAATGATCAACTTAACCTTAATATTAGTTTATTATATATTTTAGTTATTTATAAGTTGATTAATATTTTTTATATATAGATATTTTCTATCCGGTTGGAATGGATTATACATTTGGGACACAAACTTACTGATAATATGTAATGTCGTACTGGAAGTAAAGCGTAGATAAAACTTTAAAAAATATAAGTAACCATCGATCATTATTTTTCAAACTTTAATGATTCATTAAATTATATCATAATTATATTATATACCGCTTTTAGTGTAGAAGTTAGACGTTTAACAATTATCCCATTTTTTAATAAAATTTTCTTTATCTAAAAATCGTATTTAAGTGGTAATAAAAGCATTTTTTTTTATTTTAATAATTATTGTCTTGGACTTTATTCAGACCTAAGTTGTTCTAGAATACTAACTACATTATATAACATCTAAATTAGAACAGATTAATCTTACAAGTCGCTAATCAACATCCTTTTAAAAGTTATCTAGGTATCTACAAAGACTACGGTTTATATTAAAAGTAATAGAATGACAACCACCATATATTTAATTTTCTGTTAAAAGAAATACACATATAAAATAATTATTACAGAATGTTTGTTTTACGTGAAGGTGTCGCTGTTAATAACGTCCGATATGACTCTGTATCGTAATTCAAAGTATATTTTGTTACAGCGCTGTCGTATACATTATACACTGACATAGTGTAAATCTATTGTTTTAGATATTGAATACTTCGAGATAGAAACGAGAAATGAGAAGCTTTTGATAATAATATACGTACTTGCTGCATTTGTATTATTTTTATTTGTCTGTTTGTATGTTCGAATTATTTGGTATATGTTATATTTTTATATTAACGTAGATTGTTCAAAAAACATCACTATAAAAGTTATAGCTGATGGTAAAAGTATTGCTACAAGTTTCGTTCCCGGTACAGGGAAATTTTAGTAAATGATTCCTTCCAAAAACAGGATCCGCCCTGGATTGAATTACTTAGAGCTATTAATATATCTATTCAATGATAGGACGGATTCACTATAAGATTGATTTACAAAGTTTTTTATCGGCTATTTTGATATCTGCTATCCGATACCCAACGCTGTCTTCAACCTCGTCAATCATGTCAGCGTCAATCCATTCACGTATTTAAAACTGTCAAGAGAGTGAAGCGACAGATTTTAACTGATAGAATACATTAAGTAGAACCAGATAGTTCTGAGCTCGATATTATACTCGTCAGGAGTTGTGGCAAAAAAAAGCAATAAAAAGTCGGAAGCGGTGAAGCAAGTGTAATTCAACCTCTAGTTAGAAAATTTCTAAATGCTTTTATTGTCTGGCTAGAGCGTAATAATTGTAATAGTAACAGGTTCTAGAGAAAATAAGACATAATTTGCTATTGTATTTAACGAGTTTTTTTTTAACGAATCTTATTATTTGGAATCCAGGTATGTAGGTAGGTACGTCATGGTTCTAGTTCTAATTTATAAGTTTTTAATTGTCTTATGGTTGTTTATCAAAATTGCGATATTATTTAATAATAGGTTCTTATAAAAAAAAAAAGTAATTTATTTACTTGAATAGTTTCATTAAAGAAATACTTATAAAAAAAAGTCACTTGAGGTACACAATTTTCAAAAATCCACTGGAAAATCTAAAATTTGAACGGCAGTTTTGTATGAAAATCACAATAAAATAATTAACGTTCAGTTTGTAGTACAGCTATCTCTACTTTTCAACCTACCGTCATCAAAATCATTGTTACTATGTAATAGCTATTTGAGTATGAATAATATTTTGGCTTTGTTCACTTTGCAGATACACTCACACTTATTTATCACAAAGTATCATTCCATAAAAAAGTGCTTTAATATGAAAAAAAATGCCATTTACTCAGACCGACGAATTCAATTTAAATATTAAATACATATAAATAATTAAAAAAACAACCATGACATATAATAAAAATATGTACATAACTGCACGTCTGCACTTTAAATGAAACTTCACGAAAACTGTCTTTTTAACCCATTATGAAATATTCTATGACATGGCGGTATATCCCACACGCATCTTACGGTAGGTAAAATTTAGACTCAGGCTTTTCTTTCATCATAATATTCTGTTAGTATTTCCTTTATAGAGTCTTCGTTCACACGCTTGGAACTTCATTTATATCTTACGCATCATATTTTTTTATGCATATAACCGGGAAATAGTACTAGAATAAAGTAAAAATAACAAGTGAGAGACGCAGCGGTACTTCGATATAATATTTTATATGTATGTGAAATCCAGGTGATATTAATAGTGTGAGTACGCTTGCTTTATTATCATATTGAATGAAATTTTGAACTCATCAATCACTTTTGACCTTAGCTCGTCGTAATTACTTGTTTGTAAACGTTGAATTTACATTTCGTAATCAATTTTACCGCTTTTTTTTATTTAATTAAATAAGATGAGCTTCCAATTTAGTCCCAGAGCTATTACTAGGATAATTTACTATCCAGGGTCCATATAAAATTTTATTGAATAAAAGAAGATTATCATGGCTAGACTAACGGATGCTTTCTGCACTTAAGAATTCTGTACATCAAAAAAACATGCTATAAAAATAGTATAGTAATGAAATTCACTAAACGCTTTATTTTTACATCTTTATCCCATCACCATTACCATTACGAGCACCGCGGTCTATTATTGGGTAAATTCAATAATAGGCCATCACTTTACGATGCATTTTTCAACATCACTCAGGTATCAAAACAAGTATACATTACTATAATTATTGGTAGTACAATAATGTAATTGAATTTGTTTCACTACTTTGAAGACGTGGATGCCTGACACGGAGTGTGGTTAAATACAATTAAGCCGGAGATCTTTTACCTTCATAGGGCGCTTACGCGTTCATTACACCTCATTGCATCGTAATTATCAGATCTATTGAAAGCTCTATGCGGCTTGTTTGCCTTTATTGTTTAGAGATACTAGATAATCGGTAAACTTAGTTATCTTAAGACCTAATTAAAATGTTTTCGGAATTTATTTATTCAGTTTAATTATAGTGAAAATTATGTATCATATGTTTATCCTTTTTTTTATTACAAAATTATATTTTTATAAAAGGGTTGCTCAAGTACCGAATCAAGTACCACAACTTTACACTTTATTGACTTTTGAGCGCAATAGAATAATAGAATGTAAATGTATCTTTATTAAACAAGTGAACTCAAATATTTGATTTCATGTTACTAGAAATATTAAATGTAATTTGATAACTAAATGAACAAAAAAACTTGCGCAGCTTTATCGTACGGGTGGTGTAAATATCATTTAACGAACGATATTAACTCGAAAGCAATGATTACAAACACACAATACCGTTATTCTTATTTGCAGTAAAATGTGCTAGAGTACATACTTACCTCTTATATGACTTAAAGATACCACACCATCTCGTGATTTGATTTCTCTCACAATTATTATATTGATAAAAGAACAGCTACTATTTCCCCACGATGTTATATATTCAAATCTATTTTTCTATGAATCATTTACGACACCTAAAACTTTTTTTTTTAAATATATTCTTTATAACCTGTGAGTATGGTTGTTCTATTTTTAAAACCTTATTAACCTCTCATTTCAAATCTGCTTTTGAAAATGAACCAGAACTTTGAAACTATAAAAAATTAATAAATAATATAACTATTTTTATGGCGTTTTTATATAAAAATAATCTTGGCATTAGAAGTCTCAATGTTATCCACTGTCATTAGAGAATGCAGATTATCTACCCACTAACCAAGTACTAACTTACTGCAACTTACATACACCATGCTACCGCGTAATACATACTTTATTGTATATTTCTTTATATATATACACATTTTTTCTATTATATTTTGAATCATAGAATATTTTTTATATTTTCTCGTCAGTAAATGTTGAACTTTGACTTTATTTTTTTTTTAATGGGACGAAACCCATAACATGGTCTATAAATATATCTTAAATTAACATTTACTTGAATATCAACAAAACTTGTAAAATAATATTCACTACAGTGTGTACGGACCTTTAACAGTTTAAAAAGCATACAGAAGCTACCTCGGCATCGTCGATATATAATTAGAGTCAGTAGGCTCTCTAACAACCTTATGGTCATACATTTGATTACATATATTACATATTGCAAATAAACCTTACAGCACTAATAGATCTTCGACTTTAATATATAGTAACTATATTTGATATACAGTACCCCTAGTATGAGTTTTTATAGTACGAAACGTTGATCGTTTTCGAGTAGTCATGAAGCGAGTTCTTAGTTGTGATTGGATTACTACAAATAACAATCAATCATAACCAATAACTCGTTTCGTGACTGCTCGAAAACTATCAACGTGTCATGAAGTCAAAGCTCGTACAAAGAGTGTACTGTTCATGAAACCGAAATTTAATGATATAATGTACCATGATATTATTCACCGCTACATATCGTTAATATCCACTGTTTATTTAATTTATGACGCGATTCTTCATGGCGTTAAAACGTACGAGTATAATTAATTATGTTTAATTAGCTATAATAGTTGCGGAAATAACTAAAGGAAATATTAATTTTCAAATTACCCTTTTATTAATTTTGCCTAAAGGCTTCATAAAGTTCGACTATTAGAGATTTATTCCATTGTAAATAAATAAAGACTATAAAACTTACAGACGTACAACTATTATGTGATACCGTATTATATTAACTAAACTAAAAAAATATACTTAAGAATTGTTTCATACACCTTTAAAAGATGTATAGAGTTAAGGATAGAATATGTTTATTTTTTTTTTCTCCAACGGAAACTATTTGACAAAAATAAAGCAGTTCGATACTATTTCACGTTTCGAAAATCATATAGCGTGCATAGTCCGATAAAACATATCTTACCTATAAAATTGTGATCTCTCTTACATTTTTATGATAGAAAAATACCCTGAGCTTATATTACACTAGATACTAACGTGCAACTATCGCTCGTCTCGAATTTATAATAGCTATTATATGTAATAAATATAAGTGTATTTCCAGCATCTTTTATAATATTAGCTTGTACTTCTAAGTTAAAATGATATATTAATTTAAAATTATAGTTTTATCTGTGTATATGTCCCATGTATCTCAGACAGGCTTTACTGAAGAAAAGGAAAAGTAGGGTAATATAAACGAAACTATTTACATCCAACAGACACCCAGACGTTTCTTTATATTTAGAAATAATGCCTTGTTTATATGTTAATATATTTCGTGCACATAACACTCGTTTTTGAGTCAATTTTCATGGTCTTTCTTTCTCATCCTCATTAAATTCTAACAGACAAATAAATAAAAGAAGAATTGTTTTGCATATTCAAAGATTTTCGTTCATAATTAGAATTCCTCATATAGTTTTAAAACAAAGCAATCTAAATCCTAACTTAAAATTTAATGCTAGAAAAGAAAAACTGCAGGCGTTCATAAAATATTCCGCTTATCATATAAATTGAAAAAGAAAACACAAAATCCTGTTGAAAGTTTTGTCAGTCTGTTGAGTGGGATACATATCAGTTTTACTTTTTCCTCATCTGTCATGACGGCATTCGCCTCACGATCGGGGCCACGCGTTTTAACTGACTGGACTCAAGAACGACACTTCTCGCTTCTCTCTGATAAAATATGTAACAATGATAAGTAAGAATCACATAAAACTGAATAATGTGCCTATAAAAAAGAAAAAGCGCGTCACACATTTAAGTAAAGCGCTTATTATTAAAACAAGCGAGTGTGATACCATAAAAAATAATAAGCTCCATGAAGGTACTATTCTTCACCGCTGGAACAAGAGCATATCTATAATAAAGTACAGGAAGACAAGGATTACTTTTACGAGCGAAGATCTACAGGCAATTGGCAATTTAAGGCATTTTACCGGCACATTGCTCTAAAGTTGAAAATGAAACGGCGGATGTTAACAACCGCTGGCTAACTACCAGAATTAATTAGATGTGCACAGAATAATTTCTCATTAAATTTAACATGGGCCACCAGTAAAATCGTATGGAATTCAAAAGATTTTTAATTGGAATCACGCAGCTGAAGAGCTAAAATATTTAAACCCATGTCATCGAGTCCGCAATATAATAAATAAAATACAACGAAATTGATTAGACGTAGCTTTGAGAGCAAAATGAATTTATTTATTGTGCTCAAGATTTATTGAAATAAAATGCAAACGTTTCGCTCAAAACTGATAAATTAAGTCGCTTACTGGCAATTGAATAGCGGGTTAGCGGCTATCATTGGAATGTGTGTACCTATTAAACAAAAGGCGTGCTTAAAATGTGGCCCAGTACGTATTTCTGTCGTGTTATCGGCGTCTGCGCATACGGCACGTGCAGCGTTGTTTTAAATACGAATAAAAGATACCATTTCGAGCTACAAAAGGGTTTCAAACGGTATATGTTTGCAACACGAACACTACAAGTGTACTAACTTTAAGTGTTAAATATAACCTCAACGACAACTATCTAATAAGTATACGAACGTACTGTTTGGAATTTTAAATTACTATTTTATCACATAAATATATGCCTATTTTCATTAAATGTCCTTAAATAAAACGCGGTCATATAACCACTCGAGGCTCTAAGGTGTTATTAGTGAACAATATAAATAGATACTTATTTAAATGTTATTCGTAAAGTAATGTGCTATGAAATATTAATAATACATTTCCTTCAGTTCTCAAGTTTTCAGCTCTCCACTATAACAGTTACATCCTTTATAGCGGTCGTAAACTCCACTATATCTCTCAGTTATTATATATTACTTAGATTACGTTGAATTTGACGCAATTTTATATCAAAAACTCTTAACAAACTTTAAAATGTCACCTAAATATCTGAATATCAAATTTAATAACATTTTACTATAAATACGGATTGTATTGTAAATTATTTGCAGATCATCTTATTTAATTTATTCTTTATATTAGTATAATAAGATTAACATTCAGAGCATTGTTTATCGTAGAAATGTAATAGTCAAATTTTAAATAAATATATAATGAAAAATAAACCGATACGGGCACGGATTCGACCTGCAACCTTTTAGATACGTTCGGTAGCTCAATTGGTAGAACGACGAGACGGTTTCCTAGAGGTCGCGGGATCGAATCCCTGCCCGTATCATTATAAGCTACTAAATGTACATAGCTATTACATGTTTACAGATATTTTCAATAAATCTAATAGTATTGTTACAAATAAGCTCCCTAAGTGCAGTTTTAAAATGAATGTTTTATAAATACATTTAATCTAAGACATAACTTTATACCTGACGCAATAACACGCCATGTAATTTATATTACTGTAATCGATTATGAGAAACAAAATAAAAAATATATATCTAAGGTTTCTATGAATATTTAAATGTTCATCGCGTTTTAATCCATTTCTAAGTATATGAAAAAAGATTTATTGTGTATTGAAGATTAATTATAATTAATACCAACCTCTATTATAATTACTTTTTTTTTATATTTTAAACACATAAAGTAAAATAAGTAAATATATAATTGAAGATTTTTCTCAATTACCTTGTCGTCAAAGTCATGTACCTACAAGTTTGATAAACTGGTTAGTTTTACCTAAGAACGATTTAACAAGTGCTTTAACAATACTGTTGATCTCCCTCAATGATATCCTCCTAATCCCTATCATTTATTATGAATAAAATGTTTAGTAATATTCATTTCTGTTTATTATTATAGCTCATACAATAATTGTCATATATTTTATTCACAGGTACGTAAATTACATTTGAAAAACATTTATTTGCTCCTTAAGAATCCGCCCGTCATTCAGAATTTCGAAAATGTAAGTATTGAAGTAACTCCGTGGCACACTTACTGATGCTTTAGAAAGTACGAGATGAGATAATTTTTTTAATTCTTTTTAAATGTTTAAGGACGTGACACGTTCAGTATTGTTATATATTTCCCACAATACTAACGAAGTTATTTTATTAATATATGTTTTTGTAATTGTTGTACGTACGTATGAAAGTTAAATATTTTCTGCATATACTATAAAAGAGTAAATTGAATGTTAACCTACTTAAGTAACAAAATAAAATCATTTTTTGATATCTTAAACAGCTGTGAGATATTATAGTGTATAACATTGGCGTCAACTAAGCGGCAAGTAATTTATTGCCGTCGTAAGTAGGTGCTCAGTAAGTGTTTAAATTCTCACGGTAGCGAACAAATAATACCATTTATTATAAAATTTAATGTCATTTTCCAAACATTCACGCTTTTATTGTAACACTAACCGTTATTCCTCGAGCACTAACACACTGCGCTAGACAAATTTACTCCACTTTCCATTTTTCGCTGCAATTTTCTTGTACAGACATCCTAAGAGCAAATGATTCAGCAGATGACTATTTAATATAAAACACCAAGTTCTTTTACTTTAAAAAAGAGGTTGTATAAGTTACCTAATGCATTATACATAAATTGTAAAGATCTTAGAAATAAAAATGAAATATAAATAAATCTGAATGGTCTATGAAGGTAATCGCTTAGAGTGAATCAATTTATTGCAAGACCACTACTCATGAGTTCGCATTATCTAAAAATGATTATATCCAGTGCATCTCGTACTAGCGGAGATATGCGTCATCTAAATTGCAAGATATCCTATTAAGGAGATAGCGACAGCTGGACAGCCGATAGCACTTATTGGCGTCCGTCAGTCACGTGATTAAACTACGTTCTATGATCCGCGTCCTTTTTTTGCCTCTTTTTCATCACAGCTATGGTGTTCTTGAGACCTGTTGGGAAGGATGATCTCGAATCATTCAACTCAGAACCTGACAATGGATAGTTGACACTTATCCAAGTTGTCTTGAGAAATACAGCGACATAAAAGAAAGCGTGACGTATTGCGGGACAAGCGAGAATGTAGTGTAGTTAGGGAGAACGCGGGCACCTGATTGACTGACTGACTGACTGACTCAAGTAATTTTAAGATAACGTCAAAAATATTATCTTAGCCGGTCATAAAGATGTCTAGTTAAAATTGACTTTCATTTTATTAAAGTGTTTAATCAATTTGATGTACTAAATAAATAAAGAGTGAAAAATAATTCGATAAGGACAGATATTACAAGGAGCAGGGTTTCCCAGATGTAGGGTTCGAATGTCTATCCCTATCGATTTATTTTTCATTCCATATTTAAAACAAGTATACTTATTATAATGTTGAAGCTGACAAATTAATATTATTCAACATTCAGAATTAATAAAAGTTTTTAATTATAGGTTCGTTTATGACTGCTCTGTGCTCGGTAATTAAAGCTTTTAATAATGTTTAAACAGGTTTAACGTCAGTTGGTACATAACGTAATAATTTGCTTGAAAGCTAACTAGTAATTAGAAATAAACGAATATTTTTTTTTATAACAATAAATCATATTTATTTATACGGCTGGTTAATGACCCCGGCACGGGAGTGTCGTGAGTGACTGTTGGTCTGTCCGTGTGTCCGTGTGTACTTTGTGCTACTTATTTATCATCGTCCTCACTGACACACGTATTTTTCTCTAATATGAAAGGTTTTTTTTTATAACGCCATTAACAAGCTCTGAGTAAATTTAGTATTCTTAAGTTAATATGCAAAATAAATAAAAATAATCATAAACCCAAAGATCCCTTATAGTATTGTTTTGTCGGGGTTTTTTTAAACTACCTTCATATAATCAAGAATGTTTTTAATGTAATGACTTTTTAAAAACGATAACCAATCTATAAACAGTAATATTATATTGCAAGCAGATATCTAGATGAAACCTAAGATTTCGAAACGCAAAAGAAATCCCTTTACAGAATTAAGGGTGACTATTATAATAATTTATATATAAATTATAAAACTTATTTTAGCGTCTGTAGATGCCTTCTCGATGGGTCTATATATTATGCTCTATAATAGTATTACACATAGAAACGCGGCCAGTTTATGGACTCACTCACCTACATCTTCGAACACAATTTAATCCATCAGGTTGTTGTACATCGTTTAATTAAAGAACATGTTTTAATATAGAATAAATAAATAAATGTCTATAAATAAAATGCTATATTTGTTTATATACATGTCCTTATATCATATAAGTTCAACGGTCTCTAAAGATAGAATCATTCATGAAATATTTGAAAATTTGTAGTTCAATGTTAAAACTTAACAATATTATAACAATATTTACATATCTGTTTTCTTTTATTACTATCTATTAATAAAATACAAAGTATCGTAATATGTAGTGTCATATTTATTTTTATCCCGTTTGTGTTTGCTCCCGAGCTCTCTGAGCACTCATAAAATAATAAAATAATCTCTGGATATTGCAGGTGCACTAAAATAACACAGAACCAAAGTCATAAATAATACTTTTTATATTTTAAAACTTTACTATCTGCTTAACAACTAAATTAAAAGTAATGGTCATTGCTTATATTTAAAAGATAGCTGGTTAACTCATTAAAAAGAAGAGAACAAGAATAGACTAAGAACTCTCACAGGCTGAATATAGACTGTGAATTATATTTAAATAAAACTAATATGATAAAAATTGTGTCGAAGTTAAAAACATGTTATTCTCCTGCAGGGCTCATATAGCTATGAGATTAATCTTGACCAACAAAACACAAAACTATGTCGGTACCATTCATTAATTTATAATCGCAAGCTATACGACCATTTAGGATTGGCAATAAATTTAATTTCACTCGGAATCGGCTTCTTATCCAGCAAATGCCAATTATTATAATATTTATTGTTCTTTTGCTAGACTTTAATAGAAATCAATCAAGGAAGGTAAAAAACGTCCAACCGAACTTAGCGGCAGATTGCAGAACGTCGAATCATTCATGACTCGTGAGACGTGCGGTTTGGTTATTAAATGAAACGTTACTTTGGCATACAGCATTAAGTTCGTGCACTGATTTAGCATTTTCGAAGCACTATTGCTTGTAATTACGATTGAAAAGAAGCGAAGCGAATATTAATATAGTAAATAATAAAAATATTGTATGTATAAAGTAGGCTATAGACTGGCGACTTGTAGGAGCGGTGGGCAAGGCGACTGCGATCGCTGACGAATGTCAATGGCACGCTGGAACCGTTACTCTATCTCGCGTACGCCAAATTAATTCGCCAACGAATCCGAACGTTTCCTCCTAACATTGATCCGCTTAATGAGATGCTTATTGTTCCGGCGCCGGATACCGTTATAATTTAATTTTTAAGGCTTCTGTTCTAATGAACAGATGCTTTTAAGTTTGAAGCTGACAAACAAGACCGTCATTGAACCGTCCGAGTCGACAGTGGTAGCTATTGAATATAGATTGATTTTGATTAAAAATATAGAGTCGTTTATAAATAACAATGCCAATTATATTTTCTAACAAATGTTACCCAAATATCTAATAGGTAATAAAATAGTAAATATTTCACATATTATGATGTGCTTTCTTTATTTTATGTGTTGTTAAATTATTGGATATTTTACCTCTGTTGATCATAGTTTATTTTTCTAATTATTTTTAAAATACTGGAATGACCACTATTACATTAAATGAACAAATAAATTGTAGTAAGCTTTTGCAAGTGAATAAATCTGATTGAACTATAAAATAAACACACTATTTTATTCCCCTTGGCCATTTTCGTTTCGACTTTTATTACGCTATTAAACTACGCTGTTTTTTCTTTGCGTGAGGAATGAATTTAGTATCGTTTTTATATGCATTGTATGTATACTGAATGTAATATATATTTGTTTGAATATCAGTTAAATACCTGTTCTAGCGCCACCTAATATATCTATTACAATACTTTCATGCCATCTATCATAAGACATCCACCTCGCCAGGGGTCAATATCTTTTCGTTAACTCGATAGCCCATCAAAACTTGGTCGTTGAATTATAAACGAACAAGTTTTTTTTTTTTTTAATTTCGCATCTATATTATAGTTGCTGTTTTTATTCTCGGCGTTGATATTTTTCTAGCAAAAAGTATGTAGGACTTTTATTTTTTTTAACTTGATATAGCGTCCAATAAATGTGTGCATGTTGCGAAGCCAATTATAGTTAAACGATATTAATTTATAAATTAAGATTCTAAGATAACAGACAAACAAGCCGCTAAAGATAGATGGTGGCGTCAACGCGGGTTTGTCTCAGGGAAATAATTGCAATTGTCACTTGTCTGTACACTTCGTAACTGTATTGGCTAAGAATATAATAATATTACTTCAGAAATTGAAAATATTATGCAACCTGTCTATCTTTACCTTTTATTGCCTATCTTGGATTATCTATAAATAATTTCCATGTTAGATATCTGAATTAATATATCATGGTATTTATTTTATCAATTAACAATTGAAACCCATAGACGTTTTTATTTATTACATTCTATCTCCTTATAGATCATTATCTATATAATAAACAGCTGAAGAATGCTTCAGCTGTTTATTTTTTACATCATATGATTTTATATAGTTATTGTTCAATGAAATAGAACTTAAATAATATTTTATATTCTTGATACTATTTCGAATTTAATCAAAATTAAGCACCTTGCTCCGACTGATGCGGAAGCGTAATGCAATAATATTCTTTTATGATTAATAGTGGTGTCATAAATAAATAATGGGATGTACTACTGATGTTATATTTCGTAATCACAAGCAATGATAAGAAAATACCTTAAATAATGCTGTTATATTTTTCTTAATCTGTGTGTATATGAGTACGTGTGTGTGTGTTTATATGTTATGCTAATCACGTATGTGTCAAAGCATGTAATTGGCGTAGCGTTTGACAGGGGTCCGTTTAACCGGGGGCTGTAACAAAGGCAAAGCTCCCGGGCGGCCTTGTAGCGCCCTTGCCGCCTGTTCTTAGAACTTTTGTCACATTCTAACTCCCGCGAAATCATCCCTCCATCCCGCTCCACCAGAACCACACTACTGCTTCGCCCTGATCTGCCCAGTGATAAATCGCTCCAACCCACATTCTATGTATTCTTAGCGAGACCAGTTTACTTATGTCAGTATCATTTTTATTTATATCTGAATGTATATGAGAATAAAGTCTATTAATAAGCTACCGTTTTTAGTGCAGTTTTATTTTTAAACTGTAATAAAAACACTTGGTATGCGATCCATTTAGAAAAAAATACTTAAAGTCAAGTTAATACTATTAAAAAGGTAAAGCTTTTTAAAGCATTTTCTGGTCTGGTGGTGGTTACTTTTTTGGATTAAAATATATAAATAATTAAATTAAATCTTTAGCAGAAAACACCGTTTTTGAAAGTATCAAGCATCTAAGAGAATATCAATTCTTTAACACGCTTTTTCTAAATATAGCTTAAGAATAAAACTTGTTAAGAAATATTGCCTAAAGAATTTTATTTTCTGTAACCTTATAGAGATCTCGTGATTAAAATTATAAGCTTCATTATGAAGTAAAGTGTAACGTATAATTTAAGACACGACATAATAACCTCACCTTAAATGATATAATTTGATACGAAGAATATTTAACAGATTAAATGTATTAATAAAAATGTATGAACGCCATAAATTTTTAATCCTTATAAATGCAGTTTTGCATATATCAGTTTAATTGTATATTATATAAATCGATTTTACGATATTTATAAAATACACCACGCTTTTATGTCGGCTGCGCTGATTATTATCGACGAGACGCTATTAAAAGTGTGACTGAACAACAATTAAATTATTACGAGTCCTATTTATTTCAGAGAACTAATTAATAATTTAAAGAACTAATATTCATTATTTTTTAAATATTGAAGCTTTAGATGATATGTCAACAGTAACCCTAGTATGAGTTTTGACGTTACGAAATGTAGATAGTCGTAGAGCAGTCACGAAACGAGTTCGTCATTGTGATTGGTTGTTATTTAATTGTGATTGTTAGTAAACCAATCACAACCAAGAACTCGTTGTATGACTGCTCGAAAACTATCAACACTTCGTACCATCAAAACTCTACATTTTAGATAATTCGCAAAAAAGTTAGCACAAATTATGTAAACTGTGGGAATTTCCTCAACTCAGAAACTTTATAATCTAAATATAGTAAAACTGAACACCTTTCAGTGCGTTCGTGTTTAACCCGAGGCTTTGTAGGTTACTTGGTAAGTTCGCAGCCCGGGCAGGTTAATGCGTCTATTTACGGCGAAGTCTCGCATGCCTTGGTGCTGATTATTGGCGCCTCACTGAATAATGAAACACTCAAGTAGGCTAATCAATGCAAAACTTTTAACGACCTCTTTTTAATCCTCCCGTTGATCAGAGATAAAATCACAAGCGACATTACTCAGTAGATTACAAAGAAATATACCAATATAAGTACCCACAAATTACCATAGAAGAAAATATCCAAAACATTTAATGTTAATTTTTGTAATAATTAAATTTGGCATTAATTCTAAAGATGTTTTCGTTTCTAAACCTTGATAATTCTAACGCTAAATGTATTTACTTATTTTAACACAGTACTTAATTCAAATGTACACTAGAGAGTGTCATGAATGGCTCACATCCGTCTGCCGGTTGACGAAAACATTCATCAGCATTCACGTCACGCTCAACATTGCATGCGCTATCAGAATGGTCGCTAAATGATTAAATGTTCATTCCTTATCAATAAATCAATTCCTGTCCCCTCAAATATAATGAAATTGTAACGGGAATAAATGCAATTATAATATACAAAATTGTAATTACAAAAAAATATTTTTTTTTTCAATAAATAGTTTTTAAAATTCATTCATTCATTCTTTTAGTTTGCTAGTCTTGCAAAAAACAATTAACTTTGAGGTTATAACATATTTTTCGAGTCAATATATAGTATACTTAATACTGTTGGAAAATTTCTCATTCCCACGGGATAACACACCAAAACAGGTTTATCTATAATTTCAATTAAACTAGAACTGTACGGATCTCGTCATAATTATATATGATTATAGATAGCTCATTACCGAGTACCACCGGACATATAAGGTTGTATTTAATATATAATATAGTATAAGAAAAAAAAACTACCTGAAAGTATCCTTACTTGTTTGCAACTTAACCTCCATCTCAAGTTTATATTGTTCACGAGTACTTGTATCATAATACTATACTTATATATTTATCACAGAAGCAAATAAAGCATGTACATATGTAATCAATTTAACAGCCAAGGTTTAATAACATCAAAACATAATTACAAGTACATAAAACATGTTATGAGCTATGAGTATTTTAAATATAACATTTTATATCATTTCATTTTTAATATCCTCTTATACATTCCAAGTTATTACAGTTGATGATGTTAATTCTTTGACAATAAAAAATCATCAGCGCGCTCGTAAATACGATCCTCGCGACGTGAAGGCGCCGCCTAATTTACTACTGCTCCAAAACTTTGACACCAATTGGTCAGTGTTTAATTAATAATAAATATATCATAATTATTACCGTTAGTTTTAATACATTTCATTATTCGTTGCAATGTTTGTCAAATCACTCAATAATATTTATTTGTAAATTACAAAATAATAACTTCTTGATTACAAAATAGTTATATTTTTTTTATTACAAAATAGTTATTCTTTATTCTTGTGGTTATAGCCCTAACATTATAATATATTTTTATCTCTGAATAATTATTTAAGTAAAGAAAATTGCTATTTAAAACGTGGCAGATTATTTCAAATAGCAGCTGAAGGTACTAATTGGGTAATGGACGCTTTGATTGAGCACGGTGGCGTCTACACTGCAGACAGAGCCCGCACATAGCAAGTGGCTCAGTCAATAGCACCCATCCAATACATCAAGACTCCTCTTATTTTGAATTCTCGGCCAGCAATTTGTTTATATATAATATGTTTACCCACATTGTTTATGTCGACTATTTTTAACTCGTTACTAAAGTGTTACACTTAAAGGCTATAATCGTTACTATGATAAAGAAGGTGAGATTTGTTGTGAGTCGAGTTCTAAAATAAAATACTCTTAACCGCACTCGAATTGGATAATTGCTACAATACACCGCTAGACACCTAGCAATTTGTATCTCTTAATTTTTTTTTGCACTATATTTAATATGTCAAATAATGCAATATTTGAATGTCGATAAATTACGTGTAATTGAGTTAACTGTTTTAAATTACATTGAATTGAATAAACGTTTGATCTGTTGCGGGACTTGATATCTTTTCAATGCCTTGCAAAAAAATTGGATTGGCAAAGCGTCTGATATCAATTATGTTATCAAACTTATTGTATGTTTTGTAGACCAGACCAGACCAGACATATGTAGACCAGAGCTGTATAGATTTTTTCATTGCCTGTGCTTTAAATGCCTTTGTTTGTTTTTAAAAAGAATTACAAAGGAGCTATGTGTAATTGATGTTTTTTGTTACACTGAATTATTACGCTAGTAATATTAACAAATCATTTATACAAATTCATTATATAGGTAGAGTGAAGTTGAGAATCACAAGTTTTTAAATAACTTTTCGTTTAACTGTACGTCAAAAGTCAACAAGTCAATTTTAACGGATTCCATAATTATAATGGCATCTCTTTAAAAGGGCTTCATTTTAAAATTTACCGGGATCCCCTCTTATTACAGAGCGGTATCCTAATTACTTCTTTTCAAGACAATCATACATTACCAAACTAAAAATATTAATTATATTTTATTATACTTCATTTCGCTGTTTATTTTTAAACGTATACAATCTTATACTTAATTTGTTCCAACGTATAGTGTCTTCATAATAACAAATTCTGAAAGTTACAAAATTATCATTATCAAAGTTTTTTTTTTTGGTACTTTTAGGGATACCAGCAGGGAAAAAAGATAGGTTTGTGTCGAACTCACCTACATACCACTAAAAAGCCAGGATATCCACTGCCGGTAATCCTCGTCGCCTTATTCGAACGCCATGGGATCGCTGTTCACACTCGTTAATATTAAAGAATTCTACAAAAACGTACATATAACATATCTTTATTTATTAATTAACCGTTACATATTTAGTTTCAAATAACAATACAAAAACACGTAAATGTTGTAGTATATACAAATGCTTTTATAATGGACCGGTTTCGGTTTTAGGACTGCATAATGCGTATTTGAACATTCTCAATCTGTGTTACCGAGAGGGTATTGACTATAAAATTCAGTAATTTATTACATTAGAGTATAATTAGTAAAAGTTAATTACGTTAACAGCCAATTACTGCGGTATTTTACATCGCGTTCAATTAAACTAAAGGAATAGAATGGGAATAAAGAAGTGAGTCTGGTATTTGATGCGGGTTCCCGTTCAGGAAAAAGAAACAAGTTTATCCTTACATATTTCAAACAGTGAAATATAAGATCGACAATGTGAAAAATACATTAAATCAAATCAAAATATATATTAATGTATCCCTTTTTGATAAATATGTACAGTAATATTATATATTACAATATCAAAGTAGAATTTGTAAAAGAAACTGAGGTCAATTTATCTTTAATTCTGTGAATGCGCACTTGTTCCGCCGCGGTATGCATTTATTACCATATCATGGCTCCATATACAACGGTAGCCCTTGTCTGTCATTAAGCAGCCTAAGCAATAATCTATCGTATATAAATCTTACTAATAGTAGATTATTGAAGATGTATCTCAGAAAACACTGGAGAAAAGATCCCTCACTGCATGGAGATTTAATAGATTATTCACGTTTCATACACACATAAATATATCCTTAAACTAATATTAACATAAGTATGTGTGTGTATTCTTAAAATAACATTTATTTATATAATTTAAATTAGCTTAATTAACAGTTTAAAATTGCGATGTCATATTACTTTGTAAAACAAAATTTTCCTGCTATTAATTATTTCTCGGAAAGATGTAAATGTCGTCTTCTTCCCGTGAGCACGATCTCGCGAAAATGTAGACACGAGTTAAACCCGTTAAAGGAGTTTTATTCAAATTTGTAAATCTCTCATGGAAACCTTATAAAACACTTATACATATAAAATCTCCGTTACGTCGTAAAATTGTCAATATAATATAATTTATTGAAAATAAACTATTTATCTGTCTATCTGTTATTAACTGTCTACCTTGCTTTGGTAGCTGGAACTCTTGACTTGTCTCCATTCAAACAATATTATTTAATAAAATATATTTCGTATTAGAAAAAATATATATGCAATATATACTACATTTTTTTTTGTAATAATACGAAAGTATTTGATGTTTCTTTCTTAGATTATACAAGTTACCCGATCCAGACATCGCACATATGCAATTTAGTAATGAAGAAGATAAGGGACTGAGTCGTATTTTTTATTAGGATTTAAATACAAACATATAAAAAAAATCTGGTATTTTTTTCTTTAATAATTAATCTCATATATACTTTGTCCCCACAATTAAGAACCTAAAAAACTCTAATCCGGTTAGTGATTCAAAAATAACAACTATGATGCAAATGATGCTTATATTACTAGAATTCTTGGTAATATATTTTTACTAAACTATTTTCTTCACAACAGTGTATATTCACTGTTGTGAAGGTCCGATACTTTTTATAAAACGTCAATTATCCATCACGCGACTCGTGTGATGACAGTTTGATAGCATTCCGTGTTCGTACATACTATACCACTGATCACAATTATGGCTTGCGGCATTGCTTTATACGACCAAATTTTCACCTTCAATAACAAGCTTGTTACTGCAAATTGGACTGTGCGTGGTTTCTTGCGATGGGTATCATGAAAAATATGTGCCAAGCCGTTAGTCCAGGAATAATGGACTTGTGTGAAGTTCCAATCGTCGATAACCTATCGCCCTGTGAATAAAACGTCAAAAATGTTGGTGGAGATGCAGCAGGCATTATCGTGTCTAATCAAGTTCGCACGCGGCGCGGTGGCTAAATCATTCGATTATTGATTTCCGATGTCGCGGTCGTGATCGGGCACGGGATTCGACGTTAGGCATGACAGCGCAGTTATTGTCGGCTTCAGAGCCGGCCCGTACTTCTACTGGCTCATTCTCCACGATTAAACGCTTGTGACTTGAACAATATCATCCGGCCTGTCTAATTTAATCTGAACTTAGCTACCACTCGCTCGTCTCGTGTCACTCCATTTTGATGGCGAACTTGCACGAACTTTTTTTTTTTGTTCTAATACATTTTTAGAATCGTTTTAATTGGCATACTTTTATGACAAGTTTTTGATTTGTTCCAATATGATTTGCGTTGATGATTATTTTTGATGTATACATAGTTGTTCTACCTTAAATCCGTATATCACAAAACTTACTCCGTTTAATAGAAAATTATATGATATTATAGACTAGTCGATTGTTGTACTTATTAAACCCTATTGTTGTGGCGCGTCGTTATAGGCTGGAATCTGCAAAACGCTTCCTAAAATTGCCAATAAAACTGTAAAAGGGACATTTACGGACTATTAACTCACAAAGATGGCCATTAGCAGCGCATAGGGGCTATCTCAAGCAAAACTAGGCCCTTTGAAACCTTTAGAATTGCTTTTGAAGAAAGTAGGTAGAGCGCAGGCGGCAATTTAACTATATTGTGCTCACCATAGAGATAGGTTACACATTTGCATCAGAAATTGGGAAAGCACGCTTGGTATCCTCTTGCTGTTTACGTTTTACGCAACATTCCATTACCCAATAGCCTTTGAGCTTTTAATTAATGAATGTCTTAAACGTTTTTATTTATTTAATTTGCATTCGCTATTATAATAGCACATTTCCTATAAACATTTCCCAGAGACTTTTAGAATCGCATAATTGAAACGCTCAAGTATAACTGTATCTTAAAACCCCATAAATCTCTGGTGTTGGCACGTAGTAATAACCAAACCGAAATAAACAAGTGATGTAAGCTCATAATTATATACAAATTGGAATCTTGAGATCATAAACGGGCTATAGTCAGCGATCATTTTTCACTATTAATATATATATTGGATAGAATTCATTCGGTATTAATTTTACGTTCGTAACGGGATTTCAGTTCAATAACAGTACCCCTAGTACGAGTTCTGACGTAACGAAACGTTGATAGTTTACAGTCACAGAATGAGTTCTTGGTTGTGATTGGTTTACTACAAAACACATCCAAATCACGACCAATCACAACCAAGAATTCGTTTCGTGACTGCTCGATAACTATGAACGTTGCGAAACGTCAAAACTCGTACTAGGGTTACAGATGGCCGCATGTTGATGTGGTGACGTGCTCGAGATGGTGTTGTAACGCCACCACATTAATAATACACCCATGAGTCTACAGCTATCGACGGCAAGACAAGTATATAATTAATTCTTTATTCACTTGAAACTTTCGAGCCAATCGCAGTTATAACATATACAATTTTTCTTACTGTACATTATAGATGTGACTTATATTTTTTTTGTTATGAAGTCATCATACAGGATTCAATATAACATATGTTATCGGTATTTTATTTTAATTCTGGTTTTATAAAAAGTAAAATTAATTAAAATAGTAAAAAAAAGCTAAAAGCTACTCCAATGTTACTTGTTAATTAATGGGTAAGATAATTACGATAATTAATAATAAACACTATTATATATCAAAAATAAATAAATAATCATTAATATAGATATTTTATAATTGCTTAGTTTAGTAAATTAAAATAGAGAAGTATATTTCAATCGGATCGTTAATGACGGGGGCTGGAGCGGCACTTTTGCTATCAATTAAAAGCTATTCAAGTGTTATTTTGTTTCACTGGAAGAGTGGCACGTCAGTCCCATGACCTCTAATGCATTCGATAAACTTTGATTAATAACTTTTTACTTCAAATTGAACCGATGAAATACACAAACTTCTAGTTGTAAATAATAAACTTTAAAAATTATATAAATTAGCTCACTCCGCGAGTCCATGCTTCGAGCTTATGTAACAACTGCGAATGAGTTCAAAATTAATCCGGTAAATTCTGATACAATAAATGTGAATACAGCAGGGTAAATATATAGTATATACATATAATATATAATACACTCCTGCACTAACCATTCCATGTTAATCAGTTTTATAGTATCAACGTTAATTAAACTATAGGTGCTCATATAGTTGAATGAAGTCCTGTCCGAACTCACTGACGCCGAACCCACGTTGCCTTACTAGCCATTTTAATGCCACGTAAGCATGACCATATCACTTGGTCTTAATAAAGCGTAGGCTGCTTTGCGTCTTGCTGTCTCAATGAGGCTTTACTAGCATGCGAAGTGTTTATACTGTTATGGGTATCCTCTATGTTTTCTATCGATGGTGTCATGTTTTTGAAAGTTAACGACTGGTACTGGTACGGTTATTATACTGAAATACTGAATTTCACAAACTTTAAAATGTCCATGTGTATTATACGTAGCTTTGTTTTTGTTAAATAGTTATTGTTTTATGAATAAAATATTTGATTTATTATCAATTTTTAAAAAAGGATGAGGTTCTAAATTTGTTTTTAGATACAAATAAGGTCAGTAGGTATATATGTCATGTGTATTCCTGGATGACTTCAGTGTGTGTATGAATCCATTTTCTATTTCCAAACACACACCCCGGAACACTTCACAGTGAAAGAGAAATATGTAAATATTTGGGAATTTTTAGGTATTCACAATACCAAAGTAACTCTGTCTGTGGTATACACAACTGGTCATCTGTGTATTTTAAGTTATTGCTGGACTGGCATCGGTCTTCGACCAAAAGGTATTTTACATCGGCCAAGTCGTAACAGATTTTTGACTGAAAATACCTACAGTAAAACTTTCCTGCTGTGCTCTGTGTCAAATAAAATAATAATTAAATACCTTTACACTGTTAAAAATTTGATACAAACTTTTTAACAACCCACTTTACATACATTCTGTCGCTTCTTTATTTATAAAGGATGTTTCTTACTTCAGCTGATATTGACTTTGAAAATGAAGAATGATTAGTTGATGACTATTCCTTTTAACATTAAATATATTAATATGGTTAACATATTTATCTGTTTTTTAATTTATCTTCAAAATGCTTTTGTGTTTGTGAACTTTTTTTCTAGTTATTTTTTTTTCTGTTGCAGTTTTATTAATGCGATGCTATCTGTAAAATAATAAATTAACACAAGAAAAATATTTTTATATATTTTTTTCAAGAACACAATATTTATAAGTAATGACGGTCTGTCTTTCACAAATTTCTAGTGTACTTTATATTATTTTTATGTTCAAAAAGTTTAGATGTCAATGGAAAATTCTTCATTGTATTTTATTTCATTCTTAGCACTAGAAACTCGAATGCTTTATGCCTTCGCTTTTGAGGTAATTTTTTATATAACATTCTATGTAGATAACCGCAAGCTTAAAGCTCGACCGCAGTACATTCACTTCCTCTGCGCCAGTAAATATTTAGTTGTCACGTAATAGAAATAATATTTTAGTGTACATTTTATATAGCAAAGAAAATTGTTACTATTTAAGAAATGCCACGCTTAGGAAGTGACAGTTTTATGGCTGCAAAACAACTTCATTCACAGAAAAGTTATAAAAAGGCAGCTTTGTACTTTACCGTCGCAACAATGACGCTCAAAACTCTCAAAAACTGCTATCTAACTATCATTAACGAAAAAAGCTTTAGCTGAATTTATTTTAAAAAATGCTGTTTCATGTACATAATACAGGTAGGTCCCTAATTAATAGTTTTTTTCCTTGTCTTTTTTCATAATTATCTATTTTTGTCTTTGTTTTTTCGAGTGTCTTTTAAAAGCTACTGGACGACGATTTTGATGTTAGCATATATGTAAGATGAATATGTCACATTCCCACGGGAAATACACAAACAGGTTTGAGCTTTAATCATATAAATTAGAACTGTACGGATTTGTGAACATTTAATAAGATGATGTAATGGGTGACTTGTTACTGGGAGTCAGTTGTCAGTCATGTTATTTTCTCATCTGTGTCAGACCGTTTCCCAGTTTTCTAGCATAGAGTTCTGTGCAAGCACTAACTGTATCTTGAGGTCCACTATGTCCTCTTATCGCAAGCGTATTATGTATATTTTTATGTGCGCGTTAGACTACAAATCTATTTTCTAATAAAGTCAAAATATTTTCAAAATTATTATATATAGTCGCGATATTTTTATAAACATTTATGATCATAGACAACAAAACTACAGTCTCAAAATATGTATCGGAAGATAAGAATGGGCTTTAATGAAATGTAACTGACTCGAATTAATTGATTATGTGAACTTACAGTAGACAAATCTTAACATTAGCGACATTACATTACATAATATATTTTATGATTTAGTTGTCTGTGGACAAATTAAAGAATTAGCTAAATAGTTGTACAAATTGACACGGGACTCAAAGCGGCCGGCCTAGCGGTACGCAGCGCGATGGCATCGCGCTCGTGCGCCACCGCTCACGGCGCCCGCCGGCGCTGGCGTCGCCGTGACTTATGGCCTCCGCGCGAACTTCGATCGTCCGATTGAATAATAATATCCGATTCCCGCACACCGAATTTATGTTAGGAAGTGAACACTGTCCCATATCTCTCCTAGCCTCGCCCTACGGCCCTGATCCTAACGATTTCTGATAAATATATTTTTTCTTTCTTTAATCAATGGCACTTCTCAACCAACGCTTGTATCTTGTAAAATATAACCATTACCCAACAACTATAATATATAAACTTATTTAGGTCGCAAATATACATCTTCTTTGCAACTTCACCCTTCAAAGTTAGTTGCAGGGCCAACAGTCTGTTAAATAGTCCTACGGCCAAGTCTTTAAAATTAGTTATTCCTCTGGCAGGCTACTACATAAAAATAAATATATACATGTCCGTAGAAAGTCACTGAATCTCAGCGTCGTCTGTGTGGTACATAAATATCACTAGCAACCCTGGTCATTTATTGAGCCAACGGCCTTTGCTCTCAATCCAGTTACGAAATTAGCTACTAATGTGCTCAGATCATTTTCTTGCCACTTACAAAATTACTCTAAGGTTCAATGGCTCCAAAAGATTTGTATTAAATTATGGGTTCACACGTCTAATATTTTCATTTCGTCTTGTAATCGTGACCACGGTACCTAATTGCCTCCTAGATCACTGCTCGCTGGAATTTGGTTTATTCTTACCGTTATATGTACGATGCTTATAATATGGCACATATTACCATTTCTTTATACCACTCCTAGCACTAGCACTGATTATTGTCTATACTTTGATCTTAAAAATATACGAGAAGAAATTTCATTTAAAAATATTTAAATAAAACTATTTTTTAGATCTAAAGAATTCTCATCTTATTTACTAATCAATTTACATTCGTCTAGATCTAAAATAAAAGAAAGCTCTGAATTTAATGCTCTTAATATTGTTTTTTTTTTCTTTAATACACATCCTGTATTTTTTTAATGATTCGTATTTCTAGTTTATTGTACGCTTGACCTACTCTATACTTAAATAATTGAAAACAATCAATTGGACTATTTCTTGACGTCTATAATTAAAACCGTGAATGGGCACCGTTACAAATATTATTAAATTATTCGACTTCACGAAGTGCTCCTCTCAACAATATCCGATGGAAACTTTTTTGACTACTTATAAAGTATAAAAAAAAAATCTTATGCGTAATTTCCTTCAGATTGCAGAGCAAAGAGCACTTATCTATATCTGAGTCCATTAATTAGACTTCGAACAGTACACGTGTCAGTCATGATATAAATACGTCGTGCATATAAATCTGAAATTCCTCTTCCATCATCTTGCGGTGTACGTTTTTTGTATACGTGTACAAAACCAAAATATCAAATTATTTTCACAATACATCATCATTATGTCGTAACGGTTTTATCAATTAATTTAATTTGTCGAGTAGGTTTGTCGGTCGATCACGTACGTATATGTCGGCTGCTGTATACATTGTATTGTCCACGACGCTTAGAACTCATCTCGATTCTTCGAACAGCGGTAAAAAACACTTCACTGAAAATACTTTCTATTTTTTTTATCTTTACATTTATAAAATAACATATAAAATAGAGAATTGAGATATTCGTAAGACACTCTCAATCGGCAATTTCGTTTTAATAAATTAAAGCTTTCTATTTTATTTAATGATCGACTTTGTTAGTCGTATGCTAAATACGAGTATGAATGTTATGCGTATATCATGTCATCCCTTAAGCGTGCGCGTGCGCCGATTTTAATTATCGCTAGCATTAAGATAACGGATATGGATATAGTTTACACTCAAAAAGTACCCAGTAATGTATTTTTAGTCCATTATAAAAATAATACTCACAGAACACTATAATGAACTCATTTTTAATTTAATCACCATATTCTACAAAAATATTTGAAATACTTTATAACAGTTTCTTTGTATTTATATAAATAATAATTAATGACAGAACTTTATTTGTTTTTTTTTAATTATAATCTTTGCGGATTCATATTTGTTCATATAATTCATTCTGTTATATTTATGACTTTTGTTACAAATATTTTTAGAAGAAAGGATCTATTAATATATTTAAATCCGTACTACATGTCCATAGTCAGTGCGGTCATTGTATGTGCTTTTGATATCGAGATGTGTCTGATTGTATCTCGCGTACATTTGCATTATCAAAAGCACCGCTAGCGTCATGCTCGTACCGATGAGGACATGCGACGGTCGAGGAAGCCAAGCGAGGCAAAGGCCCTGAAGATGGCGATAATTCAATTGAACATACCTCAAATACAATCGTGTGGATGGGCCTTTGCCCCCCTACCTACTGAACTCTGTGATCTGACACGTTTTTACTCGACTCCGCAAATAACAATAATTCAAATGCTACCGCATCGTATATTCTGGTCTGTCAGAATAAGTAGCCGAGTTAAGACCAGTTCAATTCATTCTAATATTATAAACTTAATACTAAACTAAATCTTCATATTATCTTTGGTTTAAGAATTAAGCGTCTATATTTGTTGTGGCTTAGTTATTCTTGATTTATTTTCTTATAGCTTATGTTAATAGATGTCGTGATGTGATCACGCTACTGATATTGAAAATTATCAAATCTAGTTAATGTACGTTTGAAAGATTAATAAAGTTGGTAATAGTAGTAGACGAGGATGAAAGAATGAGATAGATATATATTTATTATCGAAACAAAAATGTATAACATTCGATACGTTCGAAGCTATGTAAAGATAGCCCACACACGTAAATATAACTCGCAGATAGGATTGCAAGTGAAATGGAATTTATCATACACGAGATGGAAGCACAAAAGTAAAAGATGAAGGACATAAATATTTAGTTTCGTATTTGAATTACGGTCTAGGAGGTACTCTTCACTTATTTTTCACTGTCTGTCACTCCTTTGTACTTAAAGTTGTATTATGTGTAGTACAACTCCACACGAGACGTTAGCTTAGTTACCTGGATTTATGTACATAGTTATGAGACGTGCCTCGTGCTCATATTCATGGTTCAATTTATATAAATATTCGATTGTAAGTTAAATATGTTTTGTTACTATGAAAATATAGTAAAAAGGTTACGTTTCTTAGTATTTTTAAGTAATACCTGGTATTTTTTATTGGCCATTATGGTTACATAAAGAGGGCGTAGCGTGGAAGCAGTTCAAAGCGGCTGAAGCCGTTATCGACGCCGGCTATTAAGTCACTAGCCACTTAATTATAAACAGTTATTAGTGAACTCATTTGCCTTTTATGTTTATGCGCTGATATACACTCTGGAAAATATAGTTTTAAATATAGTACAATAGTTTAACACGAAAAATAAATTATATGACGGTTAAAAATCAATTATAATTCTATACAATATAATTTACGTGAAAATATTATTTGTATCTTTTGACGGATTAATGTTAAAATGCTTAAAATATAAAAAACAATAATATTTTAAAATTGTAGTATATAACATTATTCATTTTATCAATAGATAAAAAAATTTATATATAAAAAATGTCCTTAAGAAATTTTACAACGGAGGAGTATAAAATCAGAATACGAGTATAAAATCAGAATACGTTTCTTAACTGTTTAGTCACGACATTCCGCGTCAAACTAGTAAGTTTTACCAATTTAAAGAAATACACGAATATTTAAATGCTGTTTTTTAGGCATTGAACCTACAGATCAACATTGTATGCTCGGAATATATATTACATGAGTCATTGGAGGCGTTATTTATATTCCGTTGTCATATTCATAATTTTAAACGTATTAAAATATATTATTGTTGTAATTCTTAACAGTAGGTACTCAAATACATCATAGATATATAGTTATTTAATAAATAAATATCGTCATCCAAAGCTATGTAAACTATAATATTCTTTTAAATATTTTACACGAAAACAAATAACAAGTGCATCATCGTGCTCTTTGCTAAAGCTAAAGTCAAGGCTCTAGAGTCGGAACATTTATTGAGTTGAAATACCGTTTCGACACGATTTTCGATTTGAGAATTTACAACTTCCATAAACATTGAAAATTATCGACACGTCAAAGCCGCACAATATTACCACATCCGCATTATTTTATGAAATCAATATTTCAGTCAATACTGACCATACATTTTGTAGTTTTAGAGTATCTGCCTTATAAAATAATATCATATGTGACATTAGCTACCACTGTGGCTGCTAGTCTGAAGTGGTCAGAAAGTAAAGGTGCTATCCTAGTAATTATTTGCAATCTCGAGTCTGTTAGTCCGAGTGCGGGCTGGTGATCGTATGATCTCTCACATGATAGCGGGCGCCGGATGCCGCGATACCGTCGCCTAACCCGTCCTCTAATTACGAACACCATCCAAAGAAATATTCCGCGGGTACACCGTCCGCACACGCATTGTCTCCCGTGCGTACGCTTCCGCGTCACTTGTAAGATTTATATCAAGTTCTTCATTATCTACGTTATAACTGCGAAAAGTCTAACATTTCGGATACCTTTTGTAGTTATTGTATATAAAGTTTTTCGTTTTGACAATAACCAAAATAATTCGGTATGAAGAATAATAAAATTATAATATAAAAGAAATGTTTTGCATTACATTTAATCAGATGTTGCGTCCATCATGTTAATAAAAATGATAAAAGTATTCTGTAATAATTCTGATTACGAGCTGAATTTACATTTTATATACAGATACTTAACTCGTATAATTTCCGTAAATCTTAGTGAAGGTAGTTAAAACATCTAGTCTAGACATTTTATTAGGGATATTAATGAAGCAATGATTGGATTCAGTCATGTAGGAGTGTGTTTGCGTTGTCGGCCGCCCGCCCGGCAGATTATAGGTACTTGAAAACCCATCATGGATCTCCCGATACTTTGGCGCATTTAAGTTTAAGATAAAATCTATCTATCTACTAAGGAAACAACACTAAAAGATTAAGATTATAAGGAGTTATACAGATAGACACATCACTATTACATAATAATACACTGATTTATTAACAATTGTACGATAAAGGTGGTGTATGTACTGGAGATAAATTGATGCGGTACTCAATAATGCAAAAAGAAACAGCTCATTATACATTCTCTGGAAGTAAACGCGGGCGCGACAATAACAATGATGAATTACCGGAGTTATCTGAGATTGGACGTCTGTTAGGTACTTAGTATTCGAGTCATGGGTGCCTCAATATTGACGCTTATCGGTCAAACATCCGGACAAAAAATTGCTTTGTATATTTTTTTACTGTTTGCTTTTACGCTCTTCAAATAATTGGTAATTTATCTCATTAGAAGCATGTAGTACATTTTTTTTCTTTAAGAGCTCCCGTTAGCTTTAGAGAAATAATCCCTGTGTCCAATCATAGAGATACAAAGAACACCCAGACTCTGAACAACAATCTGTGTTTCACTCAAAAAAACTGAGTCCTGCGTGGGAATCCAACCCACGACCTTTGACTCAGCAGGCAGGACCACTAACCAGTACATTAAAAGGGACTGTTAAATTAATAATAAAATCAGGCACATTTAAACAATAACGAAGCCGCAAAGAAGTGTCCACAAGGATATTAAAAACGGACACAAACACATACACGAACACAAAATCTCTCATCTATATAAATATATCGCCGTAAGCCTAGAAAGTGTATTTAGATATATATATAAATGTAGCTACACTAAGTGAAAAACTTGCATATCACTGGAATTTCCAATTTATTAACATTGCAGTTCACGCATGTCAAAATAAACATCTAATGTGTTAAACAATTACAAACAATTACCCACATATTTCTCCAGATGTCGATGAATCGTGACATTATTGAGAGCGTATATTTGCTATAAATCTATGATTATTTGTTTTTCTCATTTGCATATTCATCACGAATAATATTTTATATAGACGAATGGTAATTGGGTAAACCAGCTATGAATCGTGAAACTTAAGATTTAAAGCCAGACAAGTCTATGCTAGATAATGTGTAATATATTCTTAGAACTATTAGTCTGCCTGCGGTCTATTTCATACTCTTTGAATATGTTAGAAATATACTTCAAAATAATGTTTTTGAAACTTTTGTCTACGATCAGATTTTTTTTCATTTATTTTATATTCTTCCATTAAAATGTATATAAATAAAAAACACACTTATTTTTTTATACATGTAATATTTATTGTTGAAATAATTAATTATCGTTAAAATATTTTGTGTCTAAACATAAAATTTTATTGGAATTATAAAAAAAACATTATAAGATTATATTAAATATACTTGAGCTAAAATACTAAATGTCTGGACGAGTATATTTATTCACATCTCAAAACAATAACACATGATTTTAACGTCTTCCCACGATAGTATCTGAGCTTAAGAGAGCGCTGAGATATTGTGTATTTAACTATATCAGGAAGACAGTCATGCATTTATTATTATCTCCCCGTATAAGTATAAAGATAAGAGACATGCTAAAATTATAATTGATGCTAAAAATAAACTAAATATTTGAAATATTTAACAAATTCGCACAACTTTCCTAATAAGGGACCAAAATGTATCCAAATTCTGGGAAGAAGTATGAAAGTTTGTTTTAAACGGTTTGTGTAAATATTCATGACGTGAACGAGTTACTTAGCAAGTGGAAAAGTATGGGTGCGAAAATTGACATGTAGTCACCTCGCCTGCTCGTTCCCGGCTCCGCGCCGTTCATTTGATATACGGAGGCAGAATCTCTCATGGCGATAGCGAACTACGCGTCTGCCTTCTGCACTTTACCGAGAATTAACTGCACATTCGAGCTTAATATACTGCAATGACATTTATAATATTTTAGTGTATTTCGTTATACCTTATTGAAGTTTTATTTTTCGTTTTATTTGTTTTTTTGTAGAGTTGACTGGTAGAGAAGAGAGAAGAGACATGTCCGCCTATTGTGAAATAATCGTATCTTTGGAAAATAATTGCTTTTTTACCTTGTTACCTATACAAATATTATGATACCATACATTTTTTAATTCATTTATTTCACAAAAAATATATGTTTCAAGTATATATAGTTTGTGGTCGTCTTAATATTTATAGTGATTTTGTCGTACCGTGTGAGATATTGTATTTTTTTAAACAACGTGAAAGGAGGAGGAACTAAAATTAAATGTATATTTTTAATTAACTTTTAAAACGTAAAGATAAATTACTCTCAGTTCAAACAAGAACAACAATTATTTATCTCAAATAAATGTTAGTGAAATGAGAATTGACCTAATTTTAGATAATTTATACGAATGTTAAATAAAAATATATATATAAGAAAAAACATTTTTGTTAAAAAAAATATAAAAATTAACCGCATTACGCATTCGACATATCATCCATCAACTTACTTCCTCGGACCTCATTCACCATAAAAGGCTAAAAAATAATATACTAAATTCTTAATGTTCCGCTAAACGAGTGCTTTTAATCTTTCTTATTTCTTGACCGCTTGAATTTTATCATCTAAGATGATCGTAAAATATAAATTAATAACGAGCTAGAATGATAAAGCTAAAGTTATTATCTCAAACATATATTATAGAAATTATAACCAGCGACACACCTATTATATGTAGAAAGTTTTTAACTTTCCTTTTATTGAGAATATTCATTAATATATAAAATATATATATATTTGTTTTACTATATAGTTAAAGTATTATACGTAGCAGGAAATCGCTAGTGTCTAGTGGTATGCTTAACCGTTGCACAGCTTGAACTGATTTTGGAATCATTCACCCCACGTTACGCTCACTGGCCGTCAGGAGTTCGTATTGTCTCACGAGTCGAACGATCCTTTGTTCGTTACACTTTACCTACACTGTAAACTAAACCTCTCGCGGAACACTTCGCGCCCACTTCTAAACGTAATATTCATGCCTTCGAGAGCCATTACTGATTTAACGATATTTGCTCTACAATAACAAGGTGCCCATTCCAGAGCCGACGAAACCTCTCAATCTAACTCTTTAAGTTTTATAATACAGAATTGCGCTGGAAAGCAGTTTACTTTCGTTGTATAAATAAATAAAATGGTCGTTTTATCGTTTACGAGGCTCTATTCCTAAATATACAAAAGGTTGAACACTTTCACTCTTCTAGACAGCATTTGAATCCCGCTCAAAACTTTCTCATGATGAAAACGTATAATTTGGTTGGTAATAGTAAAAAATAGAAGAAACTTTAAACAAACAATCGAAGCTTATAGTTTTCAGTTTGATCTTAACCGATTACCGAGTAATTGTACTTAAACAAACTTTTACTGGAAGTTTATTTTGAAATAGAAAGGGTTCTGTATTGTTTATTATTATATGTCGTTTACAATGGACACATCAGAATGTTTCTAGTGGAAATGATGTCGGAGGTGATTTTATGGCTGCCCATAGCTAAGCCAAGATGCATTTCCTGCTTGTTGTATTTCCATTTTACAACTTTATAAAGATTCATTCACCTCATGGACACGAGATCCTATCTTTCAGACCACCCTACAAAACGTTATATTGGAAATTACATTATTATCCATATGGAAACCGTGCTATGTAATTTATTTCATTTATAAACGCTAGGTGTTCTTGTAGGTAATTTTATAAATCAAACACTGAAAAATGCCAATATCATAATTTATTTATCATCGAAAATAATATTATTACATACATATATATATACATATATATATATATATTACATGAATATATTTATTTTGTTTTGTTATAAGTAATAAGTCTTATAATAATAGAGTAATATAAATATCATAAATCTCCTTCCATCACTCATTTGCTGTTATTAATCAATATACACGCTTATCCAATTAGACATATTTCGGAACTTAATTGTTATGATAGTTTTCTTATCTTTTAGTTAGCACCAGCACGGCACCGCCCAATATCGCGTTTATAACCGCATTAAAGGTGTCGGCACGCTATAAAGGCATTATCTCTAACACGGTCACATGCTTTCATGATCGCCTAATCTTACCATACATATTTTAACAATTCTATAAGAGCGAAAACTGTTACGATACAGTTTTGGTTGTCTTCTCTCCACACATGCCTTTTTTATATTGTAACTGAATGTACAGTTTTTAATTTAAATACATGTAATCGGAAACACTTAATGGCTTTCGTGCAACGGTGATGCGGCATTTTTATGAACTTAATTTCCTCACGCATAAGATGTTTCACTCAACCTTGTACTAAGAGCTTTTTGCTATTCAATAACTATTTTATCTGACGTTCTAATAATTTAATAATGGTTTGTTTAGAATTTATTTTATTTAAATATGTTATGAGTGATTGTGTTAAATAAATTTTAATATTCGTGATTTCAATAACTCTTCGTGTCTAGAAATAAATATACTGATCTTAGTCTATCCTTAAGCACGAAGTCTAAAAAGCATACCAAAGGATGGATGAAAAAAGATATTTGGAATGTAGAACAAATAAATGTATTAAATTATAAAAAAAATACAGATTATAAGAAAATTAATATTAATAATTTTAATTATATTTTATGCTAAATCATGTTGATCGTGTCTTACATTAAATGTTAAACAAATTACTCAACAACTTATCAGATTGAGATAAAGAGTAATTAAACATTATAATATAAATTTTCCTTTATATATTCAAGAACATTATTTACAATGTAACATGTATACTAATGTTATAAATTAGTTAGTTTATTTAACAGAAAAGTTGGTTTTACGGATCTATCGGCCGCGACCCTCCAGTCCCACATATAAATTATAACAACCCAGTACTTCGTGAGGCTGTGTCCTCTATCCTGTCACAAACTCTTGAAGTTATACGAGTATATCCTCGTAATGCTTGTTAACACCGACATTGTTTTTAATAATCAATGTTTTTATTGAATTTGTTATCTACATTTTGTTTTATTATATTTTTTATTAAATTAAATTGTACACTAAATGTCGTCGAGTTGGATATGTTTTGTCTTAAAATGGATCAAAATATTCATATCATAATTTTGTTGAATGTAATAGTAGTGATTTTTATATTTATATAAAAAATATAAGATTTGTCATATGTAAAAAGTTATTCCTCAGAACTAAACTTAAGCTATAAACAAGTTTTTCTGATGTTTACGAACTCAGTATTATATATCCCATTATTTATTGCGTTTTAAAATCAAATGTCATCGTGATAGAGCCTACTTAAAATATATATTGGTCTTTAAAAAGATACGTCATTTTAATCAGAAGCATCTCAAACTGTTCATGTATTTTTAATTAGTGCTTTACTGACCTACAAAGATATCGTTACATTTAAAATCAATAACAATTTATTATTTCGGTTCTCATGCATTTTTCTGAAATCGTGATACATACACATATTTTAGCGACATACGGATACATTTACCGACACACACACATACATTTAAAGACACACCCACATACATTTAGCGACACACATACACACATTTAACGACACACATACCTACATTTAAATTAAGCTTATTACCACTTACTGATGGCAATCTCTAAATGCGCTTTCGCAAAAATTATCGATAAATAAGTTTTAATCACTGCAAGATACATTAAAGTAAACAATATTATTATTGCTAGTATACTCACATTGATCTCACAGGCATCTCAAATCCATTAAAGGTGCTTCAGAGTTTTACTATTACATGAGAAGAAACGATACAGGGGACAAAAATAATAAATACTGTCGAGCTCAAATTATTATTTAACTTTGCAGGCAAACTTTTATTGTTATTAAATAGTTAATGGTATGTTTGATATTTATAACAATTCATATACACCAAGAGCTTAACAATTCCATTAATAAGCTTTACTATTTATTATATTTTGTTATATGTTAACAAATATAGACGTCATTTAAAAAAAGACACCGTACAAATTATAAGAAACAAAGAAACAAACAAAGGTTTACATAAATGTTTTCTATTGATTGGATATTTACAATAAAACGATAATTTAAAAAATATATATATGTGAGAATATCCGCATTAACTAGGATAGGTCGTTTAGTTTTTAGAACACTTCCCATTATTATTTGCCACATTGTCTTCAATCTTCATTAGCTTCAACATTCATGAGGGAAAAAGTGTTATAATCATACGTCTTTTTATAGTTCCTACGTCATTAGGAATATTTATTGATATTAGTTTCAGATGAAACCAACAATGCAAAGAACATTAAGCGTCGCTTCTAAAGTGTACACATTTTTCTATTCTTATAGTAAGTAATTAAAGACTTGGATATAATTTTACTTATTAGTTTTATGAACCTGCAAGACAAAAAATACTACTTTCCTAACTAATTTTATGTACTTGTAAACCAAAAATATATATTTTACTAATTAGTTTTATGTACTTGTAAACCAAAAATATATATTTTACTTATTAGTTTTATGTACTTGTAAACCAAAAATATATATTTTACTAATTAGTTTTATGTACTTGTAAACCAAAAATATATATTTTACTAATTAGTTTTATGTACTTGTAAACCAAAAATATATATTTTACTAATTAGTTTTATGTACTTGTAAACCAAAAATATATATTTTACTAATTCGTTTTATACACTTGTAACCCAAAAATATATATTTTACTAATTAGTTTTATGTACTTGTAAACCAAAAATATATATTTTACTAATTAGTTTTATGTACTTGTAAACCAAAAATATATATTTTACTAATTCGTTTTATACACTTGTAAGTCAAAAGTTGGTATTGTAATAATTTGTATTCTGCATTTGTAACACAAAATATATGCTTTTCAAATTAGTTTTATGCACTTGTAAGTCAAAAGTTAGTATTTTTATAATTTTTATTATGCACTTGTAACACAAAAAAAAAGTATTTTAGTAATTAGTTTTATGCACTTGTAAGTCAAAATTTAATATTTTAATAATTTGTGTAAGGTAACTGATTAGTTTATGGATTTCCCCGTCAAATTCTATGTAATCAGCCTCTATTAATATATAATGTAAATACACTATCGATAAAATAATGACGTTTATGTGTGTTCATGTTGTTAATATAAAATATTAAATTGTCTGTTCAATAAAGTCTTAGACACGGAAATAGGATAAGTAAATTTAAACGACGATAAACGACCTCGGGCCCTGGAAAGTCAGAACTTAAAACTTTCACAGGACATAGGTCAATATACAACCATTTAATATCATGTTTTTTTAATTAGAATTCATATATTTTAAATTACTCATAATTCCAATTGTAGACGCTTATGAATAATGGTATTTTATTTTAAAGAAATATGAAGCTATTTATTAAGTTTTAAAGTAAGCTATTGTTAACAAATATGTAATCTGTATACAGAACCTTGCCTTAGCCTCTATCTTTTCTTTTTCTTTTGTTGTGAGTTGCTTCAATTCATCTTAAAACTCTATTTCCCTTTCTGTCAGAGAAATGGTAATAGTAAATGAATGAATGTATTGTGTTTGTGA
Source organism: Dircenna loreta (assembly GCA_963555665.1). Lineage (NCBI taxonomy): Eukaryota > Metazoa > Arthropoda > Insecta > Lepidoptera > Nymphalidae > Dircenna > Dircenna loreta. Next base: position 731,914 of record OY743099.1, on the reverse strand, counting down.
ATGTGAAACGTGCCTTTCTTGAAACTCCATTGACCTTAGCACATGCATAGCTCGACAAGCCAACCATGTACTGTCACAGGCCACATATCGCATGGACTATGCAAACAACTTTAGTGCTCTAACTGTACCGCGATACACGTATCTTTATATACTTATTATAGTATGAGATAATTAAAATTTATTATGACAATTACATATCTGTTAAATATTTCATTCAACGTCTGTCTTTTTTTTATTTTCTCTATATCCGTGTTGAATTTATCTATATTTTAAAGTTGTATCGTGATGTCACTTTACTTTTCTATGTTTTATTTATAATTTTAGCAATTTCGTGTAATTTAACTAATGTATCAAGGTACATGAGCTCATAGAATAATAATTTTAGCTGCTATCTGAACAATGGGCAATAAAAATTATCCGAGTGAACGTCTTGACAAACAGTTTAATGAATATTCTTAACATGGGAGAATAAAATTATACAAGACATTGTTTTCTCTTTGTGATTCAAATTCCAAAGTCATCTTTTAAAATCAAAAACTAATAATGAAGTTTTTCTCACGATGCTCAGTAACCTGTGAATGACTGACTGGTTACTGACTTAATCCAAATCACTCACAATTCTATAATAATACTAGTACAGATGCCTGAATAATAGGGCAGAAATAAAACTTGGTAAAACATATATAGACATTAAGATAAAAATGCCCGAATTATAAATTTTCAATTCGTGATAATCGCATGAAAATCGGCTCAGTAGTTGTTAAAATAGAATTCAAACACAAACACAGACTGGCACCCTGGCACCAATATGTATTTATTCAAAGAACCATTTCATTCATATGGAATAAGTCATCATACAGGAAATGAATGACCTTTTGATACGAGCATTTATAAAATGCAGCCTCCTAGAGCCGTGATTAAATCATCACGTCACCTGAGTATAACGGCTTCATATGATTTAGTGCTCACCTAGCAAAGTTTACGTTCCAAGATAAGAGACTGGGAAGTGGATACTCAGAGATGAATGAAGATGTGTCACCGGTAGCCGAAGTAATTAAAGCGAAAAATCTGATACTGCATTCGCTATGTCTTCTCTATATAAACATATATATTTTAAATTATGATAACGGGTCTATTTCGAGATAAAAATTAAAAGCTAAATACCTTTTTTTTTCGAACTTGAGTCGAACTTCATATAAATCTTAGTGTAAAATTTAAAAACCGTCTTTAAATTTGGATATTTCTTTATTTAATTATATACATTTGATGACATCAAGAATTGTATTATTTTATTTTATAATATTATAAGAAATATATTGACACTTAATTTTATTTTAAGTAAATAAGTGACTCTTAGTCGTCCAATTATATTTTATTTATATAACAAACTCAATTTTTTTTTCAATAAGCCAGATTCTGATTCACATCGAAGACAATAGAATAATGTTACAAAAAAAAAACTAATATTATTTGAAACTGGAAACTATAAAATCGCTGTTTTGGTCCGTTACCGCTCATAAAAAATATTTCTCAGTCATCTCCCCAACTATTGAATAAATTATAATATCGATATATTGATTATTTTAATATTGTTTTCCAATTAACTGTAATTTATAAGTTGTGTTATTCGTTTATAAAACAATGATATATACACAATGGAGTATATATTTAGCGGATGCTTTTAATTGTCCAGCTAAAGTAATAAGTTGTGTTCCTGACCAAAGCAGCCCTCCTGAATCACTAATGAGCGTCCGCAATTCAAATCACTTGATTTATAAGGAATGAGCTATTTCACTACATTATTTATATTTTATATATTCTAAAGGCTATTCGAATCATTGAAATAAGTGTGGATAAATTTACCGATAATAAAAGCATCGCGTAGATAAAAGTTATGCAAGATATTGTTTTAATAGGTTTATATACATTTATTGGTACTGATAGCGTCTATGACCGTATTGCCCATCATTTAAAATAGATTATATAAGGCTGTGGCGTAGTTAATGCTAATGATACCATAATAATATTTATATACATGCTTTAAATGTAAAAGCTCTTAAGTTTACAAACCGGAAACCAATAACGGTGTTATTTAAATTATAAAAAATAAAAGAAGGATTTTTGTATGATGATAATAAAAAAGTCATACATTTCATTTCCTTTTAATTATAACATTAATTATAATAGTTGATTGATTTAAAGCTAAAGTGTGTTTAGCTCTGGTAGTTTCTGATCGTATGGTGATTGCTCGTACACCGTGCTGGCTACCGGTTACAGCACTGCAGCCATGCTGAAATAGCTTACAACTATATTAAATAAACATGTATGCATTTCATGAATGATAATTAAGAAATGAGCTCGTGAAATGCAGTAATACTCGCAGGTTTTCTTGCTTTCATTTAATTGCCCATTGTTTTGTATAAACTATAAAGATCATACGGATATTAATTTACCATAAGAATGCCAAGAACAGAGTTACGATAATTTCTACTATAGAAAACTTACTATACAGGATGCGTTAATTAGAGACACCGTCCTTCTTTAGTGAAATATAAATAGGAAAAGTGAAATATCGCTATTTTGAGTCGAGCCTATAGACTTGTAAAGTGTACCTTACCTATGATTTTAAAGCAATTATACGAAGATACTTCTAAGTCTTAATTAGCTATTATTCTAAATATTTTGAAAGCGATGATAAGATCCCGTTGGTCCCTGGTTGGAAACAGCTCTCGCAGTCTAATGGCGCCTCGTGAATTAAGTTTAATTAATTCCTCTTCGCGAAATGTGGGAATAGATTTTGGGCAAGCAAGGAAATACATTTCGTTATCCAAACAAGGAATCAAGACACTATATGCCCGTAGCGCTAAAACTATATGTTTAAGTTTATTGCTTTATTATGTTCCAATCGTTTGCTTAACTTATTTTTATTCATTGGTAATTTAAAAATGTATATAATATAAATAAAAAATAATAAAGGTAATTGGACACTGTGAAGCTTTTCTCACCTATATTATAATACTTTGACAACTTAACCAGCGTCATAAATATACTCCCGACAGGCGTGTTCCAATTTTATATAAGAATGCAGTTAATAAAAAAATCGACCAGTCGTTAAAGAATGAATTCACACTATTTTATAAACTAATTTTAAACAACAATGTAATTGTTTTTATCGTGAGATATTCAGTAAGGACATCACTATTCTATTTCTATTTGACGGTAATTGGTAGAAACAAACAATATATAATTGGTTTAAAGGAATATACTGGTTGTAAATACAGCGTAGCTTCGCATTGCTGTGCTTGCCTCCGTTAATGTTATTGTTCGAGACGTAAATGGAATGAAGGCTGTCGAGTGAGTCGCGTGATACCGGAGTGTTTTGTCGGTAATTAAGAGAATGAATCAGATTTTAGCTCACGATTTGTGATGACAGTCTTCGTGTATAATTGGATCAAGACTTTTTATAGGCCTATAATGTAACAGTATTTCATTGATAATATTTCTGTACTACTATCTTCTATGAAATGTTTTCGATAGTGTGAGATGATAATAACGAAATATTATCGATAGTGTGAGATGATAAGAACTAAATATTATCGATAAGTATGATATATCGTGTTTTCAATCAAAATCCTTATATTGTAAACGATTTTATTAAACATAAATAAAATTATTTATAATGTATATGAATTAACAAGCGTAGGCTCTAAATAACGTAACCTCAACCTCGCCAAATAACCAATACTGTTATACATTATGTGTCTTTGTATAATTAATAAACAGTTTATATGCAAATAGGCGAAGTAGTTTCGTGAGATGTCAATATAGCACGGGAGGTTAGTTTCGGATCACGTAGCGGTAAAGAGGCTGTTATCATTATTCTGTTGTACAGTTTGTAAATGGTTATTGGGTGTTTTACAGTAGCTGATGGAGATCTGGTTGAAAGATAAAGATAGATATATTTTGTTGTATGAAAACTATATCAATAATTACCGGTTCAGAATAGTGTAAGCTAGCTTAGCTTGCATCGTATTTATGTCTGACTTCGTATACAATTCAGAATGTGGTACTTATACATAAAACGGTACAAAAATATGTAAATCTCTCTCTCTCTCTCCATTTTTGTATTATTATATTTGAAAATGACGTAAAGGCTTTATAATTTATCTTTTTTCACAGCATTGTCTCACGGGGCATAGTGGAAAAGTAATGGCTGCAAAATTCCTCGGCGAACCCACAAAAGTGATTACTGGAAGTCACGATCGAACATTAAAAATTTGGGATCTCAGAAGTAGAATGTGTAAGTTCGATTTTTATATATTATTAACTATTAACATTTTTTTCTGTCATTACTTTAGAATCAGGTTATATGCTTGATTTTGCTAAGCCTAAGTTAATCTTACGTGCATTAGAATTAACCAGTTTATAGTACGCAAAACCAGTATAAAGTAAAGTAATTTTGCATCCTTTATTAATATGACATAATCTTTATATTAAAGATTATATACAAAAAAACATTATGAGTAAAAAATATATATTGAAATAAGTACGAATATACATTCCTGATTGGAATTAAAACTAATAGAAACAGTTTCCTATGTGCTTTATTAGAGCACGACAAAGTGTTATATAAGATTTTCTGTACTCGCTTTTTAGCTTTAGCTCTATATATATTTTTTTCTATTTAGCTCTATTCTAGCTTTTTAATATGCATATCTACAGCCGAAGGTCAATTTTGTCAATAAATTTTACTTTTTTCATATTATAATTAAACAAATATATCTTTTCTGTTATATATTTCAACACGATAATTTAATAAAAATATGTAGGATCCGTTCATTTGCTATTCTTAAGTAAAATTCAATTAAAACCAAAAAAGTAATAATAATCAAATGTCAAGTAAATAAAAATCAAAAAAAAGAAGAAACCCACAGCCTGTTCTTGAATTCTGAACTATTAAACCTGATACGTCAGATACAATGTAGCGTGGTACCTCCCTACATATGATAAGTAACTTTCCGGTAAATTATCGTAATTTCACTGAAGTAGAGTTATTAAGACTCCAGCACGCGATTTTCTCACGTTACTTCTTTCAACTATTTAATACCTCTAGAGGCGTAATTACGCTGAATAACTATTCAATACATATTTCTTGTATAATCAATGTATGTCTTCGTTGGCAGGTACGGAAACCAAGTTCGCAGGTTCATCTTGCAATGATCTTGTGACGTCAGACGGTGCAGGCTCCACAATCATCTCGGGACATTTCGACAAACGGATACGCTTTTGGGACATACGCACAGAAATGTCGGCCAATCACATCATGCTGCAGGGCAAGGTCACATCGCTCGACCTAAGCCGAGGTACGTCCCATTATCAAAAGCATCAATCTTTTAAGTTAATTAAACTCGAACTGAACACAACACATAAAACAACGTCATCTCAAAGCGGTTACAAATGAGCCGTTAAAACGCTAGTTAATATGTAATTGACCAAAACTAATATTGGGAGATAATTGAATGCCGAGTATATTAGTACCGGTATTCGTGTCAGTACAGCGACGTGACAGCTATGCGAGGCCCATTTCCGTTACGGTCCGTTCTATCAAACCCTTTTTTGTCAGTAACGGACCGTCCGGCTCACGAAATGCACAGATCACTCGAAGTTCCCTTACGGCATAGGACGTTAATGATTAAATTACTTCAATGTAACGAGAGCAGCCGTCATCTGACATATTTACAGTTAGGTATCGCTCTCTCTGAATCATCAAAGAAATTGACCATATTGAACTCTCTACGTGCTCTATAATGTAGTAAAAACACTAATCACCATTATTTTTCCAATAAAACTGGTACTATATTTTTATTTAATATCCTAAAAGCCTCGAACCATACCAAAAAAAACAATATTCTATCGAACTCTCCTACGTGTCAAGTAAATTATTATATTTATATTTATTTATATTTATATTTATTTATTTATTTATATTTAGTTGTATTAACGATAATTGTATCGAAATTTACCTGACTAGTAGAACCCCTACGGAGTTCTTACCCATGAGCTCGAAGCATGGCGGACTTACGACGTGGACCGAATGGGTTCGAAGCTAGTCTTACAAAATCCGATAAATTAACATAAAATCAGCCGGGTTAAAATAAATAAAATAGTCATCAGGGTTCACGAAAGTTTCAATATCTAGTAAATTAATAGTCTGTGTATATATTTCTTATTTCGATGCATGTGATAAATGACATGAAATCTATAACGTGATTTGTATAATTTTACTATCTATCTTGGAAGCTTAATGATAAATATTTTTAGCGTCCGTTCCAACTCTTATACATTTCTATTTGTCAGTTGGACGGCTAAGCCAGCGAGGTGACAAGCCCAAAATGCCATTGCTTTGAATAACGGTTTCGCTTTAATTTTTGTTTGCTTTGTCAGACATCCGTTAAACCTATTAATTTTTATGATTATGGATGAGCTTTTGTGTAAAGATAGTTGCTGCTCAGCTTAATGCAAGTTTGAAATATATGTATATAAGATCTATACACATTTAGTATAGTTTATATTAGTTGGAAATGTTTGCTGATATAAATAACGCAATCATTGCAAAATGTAGAAAATCTCATAAAAAAATCTCAACCTGCTTTCAAGTGATGTTACTTGTTTTAATTTAGATGACCCAAAGGTTTACGTGAAACATTAAACAATGTTTATATGATTTTATCTCATGCTAACGGAAATTGCGGACAAGATTTGTAACAGATTTTGTGTACAGCTGTACCTATTCTTGAAATCGTGTTAAATGTAAAGAACTGGCCACATTAAACAAGCAATTACAGTATTTCCTGCATTTCCTAAAACAAACAAGTACAGTTGGCTGTTCCTATTGGCTGATAGATCTTTATTATAAATCAATATAAGATTTATTATTTCCAATATCTTGATCTACCTTATATGAACACACAATCAAACCTATACCGTACACACACATACAAACAATTCCAAATAAGTACTCGCATCCCAATGAATAATTTTCTAAAAGATAAGATGAATGTTGTATGATTCGTAAAATTGTCTGTAGATCTGTCATACTGGTTTCCTAGTACCAGGGTCTCACAGTAAATTACTTTTCTTGAGATACTTATAAATAAATTAAAAGTAAATCATTTTTATTTGTACTGTTCTTAATATTATTACCTTTTTAGATAGCAACTACTTATTAGCTTGTGTCCGGGATGATACAATACAGCTTATAGACTTACGGATGAACACTATTGTACGGTCTTTCAGGTGAGAATAAAACAATTACCATTTATTAAAAGATATTTTTTATCTTTCATTTTGTTTTTGTTTTTCAATTGCAATATTAAATCTTCTGGTAAGATGAAATGTCAATGATAAATAAAAAAGGAAGAAAATTTCGTTATTAAACATATTAACTTAACACTTGGTTTTTTGCAGTCACGAGTCATTTAAGGTGGGTTGCGATTGGTCACGGGCAGCTTTTGGTCCGGGCGGGCGGCTGCTTGCTGTGGGTGCAGCAGACGGCTCTGCCTATGTCTGGAACACGCATTCTGGCAGACTGGAAGCCGTGTTAAAGGATCATTCGTGAGTTTCATCTTTTTTTTTTGGAATTTATATCAAGTCCATGTGTTCTTCACCGAGATTGATTTTGTCATAAAATTATTCCTGTTAATGTTTTTTTTAATTATAAAATTAAATCCATTTAATAGGCTTCAATCAGGTTTAACTTTCTCTTTCTTTGATTATGCTTTGACCAATTTTAATCACCTAAAGAGATCTTTATCTAAATCAAGCATTACAACTGCTTTTAAACAATTGTATCCAAATCATCTCATTACGGCTATTTAAAATTAACAATAGCACATACTGTGTCGTGACCTCTTATCATTTTTGGAAGTGCATTGTAACTTTCAAACATATTTTCTTTATAAAAAAAAATTGCAATCCTATCTGCTGCACTAATATTTTTTTTATTAAATTCGCAATTCTGTAGTTTTGTTGTTCTCGTATTGCAAAATAAATTAAAATGTCTATCGGTTAAACTTATAAACTTCTTACGATCTTGACAAATGCCTTAAGTCTAGTCGTCATTGATAAAGCAACTATTGAAAGCGGATGACAAGGATTAGTTCATCTATCTTCAAGCTATGATCCACTCAGCTTAACATTTTAAGAGCTTAGCTTAACTTAGATTAATATGACTATATTTAATAAATTAAAAATAGAAACTTAACAATCTAATCAAACGTCATTTTTGTTAGAGGATACAATATTAACGTCAAAATGTCTTAGATGACAAATTATTAATAATCTCACTGACAGATATATAATTCTCATAGAGGAGAGTCTATACTTCGTGAACATAGAAATAATTTAACGCTACGCAAAAAAAAAAACTAACATGATTCTTGCGTTCCAATGGTTTTAGTGTTCGGCCTGCTCTCTTGACATAATGACGTGTCATAATGTTTCAGCGAGCACATTTTTGACCTTGAATTTAAAACTCGAATTGTCTTGCTCGTGACATCGTTTAGTTTCCATGTAACATTTCGCATGGACAATTGAAATCGTGAGGTCAACATTGGCTCGGGCTCTCCAGCCATTGCAAATTTCTCTTTCCCACCATATACCACCAGTGGTGATAAGGATTATTACTATTAATTTATTTATTCTTCAAAACTGCCTGTCATATACTAATAGAGCGAAACTCATTATCGAATGTATTTAGTTTCGACGTGTTTGATTACGAGCTACAGATTTATTATCGCCTTCGGGCTTTTTACATCAATGGCCGGCATTGCTTCGCTTTTACGTCGTTATTGACGCGCCGTTTAGTTTTATTGCTTGTCAAATCGTTAACATTTTTCTATTTTTCTCTCAGTTGTCATTATACTCACCAATGATGTTGCTTGTTGGTACAAATGAACATTTGATTGGTTCATTGATACCAAACAAAAATTTAATTATATATCTTTTGCAAAACTTTCTTCGTTTAATATATGTTGACGCACCGTTTAGTTTTATTACTTGTCAAACCGTTAATATTTTTCTATTTTTCGCTCATTTGTCATTATATTAATCATTGCTTTATGGTACCAATGAACATTTGATTGGTTTATTGATACCAAACAAACATTTGATTATATATATTTTGCGAAACTTTCTACATAAGTATATGTTTTATACTGTCTTTAACAGTACACTAATAATATCATGATTTATGGCTTCCACGAAATTATTTTGTCAGTAATTATCCAAAAAGCTATAAAGTTAAATAATTGCTGTGAGAATAACAACAATTAATTATGTTGATTGTAAAATGTAGGTTCTTGTTAAACTTCACCAAATGATCAATTTTATATTTATTAGCGGGTTCATTCACTGTTATACATACATCAGTATATCAGCACAATATTCTGAATGTGAATGTAATATTCTGAATTATGAATGTAAATAATGTATTGATTCTGGTCAGTAATGTGATCCTCGTGAGTGATCTTGAGCGTTAAAGTGAACCGCTCGTTTCATTACTTAGCCATGCCTAATTCACTTTTGAACACACATTGCTACGGTTCTCAAATAAATATATTCACCGTTTTGTCGTAAATTTTAATTTTATCTCCGCAGATGAAAATCATTTTGTATAGAACAATTTCGTATTAGAGTGAGATTAACAATAAAGATTGCCTTTTGGCTCCGCTATTGTTTTGCAATTCATAAGCATTTAACCGCGAGCATGAAATGATTTTATATCTAGAGATAGAGTTTATATCAAGATTATATGTCAGATTAAAAAAAAATAGATTTGTTGTCTTATATCCAGCCTTAAAATATGTTAATCATACCAAAGAGATTTTACTGTTATAAGAAATACGTATTTATTTTTTGCGCTTAAGAAATGATACATGACTTTATTCAGTGATAAAAAATTCAAATAAACAATTTAATATTTTTAACTTATTGCTAAGTAATTTTGAGAAAAATTTAACAAATAAAATGTAACGAACTAACTGCTTTTTTTGCTACTTCGTTTGAAAATATTGAACTGTGTGTTGGTTGTCTTTTGTTTTTCTGATTGAATTGAATTGAATGGATGATTGATGCAATTGACATTTAAGTCTTATATCTCATTTTGAGTCTTAGTTATTTATAATCAACACCAAGGCAATAAAAGCAGACTATTATCAAAATTATAGGTTATTACTTAGTCCTAATATTGATCACGAATATCAATATTTTTTTTTAAATATTCCATAACAGAGAGAAGTTTTAGTTGACATGAGAATGTTCCTCCGGTCCACGACTCTGAGGAGTGTAGTGTATGGCTCTGTAGCATACAATGTTGCAGGGTCCTTCCTACTTGTATGAACGTCAACGCTGGTTTGTATTATGTATTATGTACACTAGCTTTTTTTTAAATTACTGTTTATCTGTTTGTTGACTTTTTACGTGAAAAGTCTTTCACGTATTTTGATTTCATCTCAGGAAAGATATGTTTGATAGAAGCTTTAATAAGCTTTCATAGTATATATTGAATTTTTACTTGAAGAATATTTATTTTCTAAGGAATAATTACAATAAAAGTAATGTCAAAATGTTATTTAATGTTACATAGGGGTAATACAAAAAGATATTAATGTATCTAATTAATTGTATGTGTAAGAAACTTTTGCTTCATACAAAAATATTAAGCTATGCGATGCAACTCGTGAGAAACACTCGTCTAAAAAAATATAACAATCCGCTGTTTCGATTTATTACCAATAAAGTCTCAAAGAAGACTTAGGGTTCCTGTCGTGGTCATTGTAAAACGTCGTGTGTAATGAAGCCCCGTAAACTGGTCCTACGTTTCCGGATATGTACAATAGGGCACCGACATTTATGACGCTCCAGCTCGAGCATTTGAAAGTTATCTTTGTGTAGAGCGCTCCGCTCTCAGCGGGCTCGCGGCGTCCGCACGCGCTGTCCGCACGCCGCATGTGGTCGTACATTTTTAAACAAACGTATGCGACACGTACCTAGCTCTGTCGTAGATATTATGATTTATTACCTCAGTTACTATCTCCGATTTATATCAAGAGGAGATTGCGGGACACTCCTTGGGAAAATTATTTAACATAATAGGTACATGACATCGCCGCGATAAACAAAGATGCACCACCCGGCCTCGGTAACACAGGAATTCAGTGTCGGTAAAAGGTTAAACACGCCATTATCGAAAGCTTTATTATGGGGACCGCTTAATTGTATTATATATAAATTTATGATTACGATCGATGGTTATTATATTTTACAATAGCGTTTAACCTAAATTTACACCTAATATTAAAATGTGAAAGTATGTTGTGATGCCGATGTAAAAAGGAATCTGAATTGTTTTCGCGTATCAATCTTGTGGTTTATAAATTTATGCCTCATCTTAACCTCGAAACCTGATCAAGCTCTCCTTTCAATAATGTACCTTCAAACGTGAAATCGGTTGCAATAATTACTGAAATTTTATGAGCTATATCTTTCATTATTATAGCATTTAGTGGATGGTATTATTATAATTTATAAACGTTAAAGTGTTGTGGAGCTCATTCTCACTAGATATTATAGTTAAGTACGATTTCGCGTGTCATGTGCTCTTGTAGTGTTATTATTACCGATGGTAATTTGATTCAAGCACTCACTAATGAAATAAAAAAATGATCATTTAAATATATATCAGTTTAAACATACCTCATAAAAATAACATTAGTTAGATAAATAGTTAACAATTTTAATGTCCGTAAATAAAGATTAAGCGACTGTTTTCTTTTTTATAAAAGTAATAGTTACTGTGACTGGCTTTGATTTATTATTCGGAAAGTAAATAAAAGTATTCTGCCAAATATTTTTATATATTCCTCTGATAAAATCAAATTAACTTCTAAACGCTTGAAATACCCCGTTCCCTTACAATTAAAAAGTGTATAATAATGTAACTTTGAATTTTTGCAGACACATACATATATTAGCTGTTTTTTTTTATGTTATATTTTATAAAGATAAGGATTTTATTTTCTTAAGATAAATTAATCACATGCTTTCTTGAAATACCGCATCAAAGTTAGTCTTTTAACTTTTATATGTATAATAAATCAATTAATTAGTACGTATTATAGAGAAAACATTCCTTAACGGTCTTTTTTATTTAAGATAAGTTCTATCACATTTTAATTACTGTATTTATTTAAATAGGATGTATACAATGCTTATAATAAGATAAAGTGTAGTAAAGCTAAAGTTTCTACTGAAATATAAATTTGAGTTTAAAAGCTTAAGTTTATATTATTATATTTTATTTATTATAATTTCAAGTATAATATATCCAATAAAATAAATAACGATAACCTTTATGTGAGAGACTAAGATTATAATGTAAATTGTTAAATTACCTACTATGAGCTCGGCGCGAACTTAGTTATAATATTAAATTACATTGAAGTGTTCACGCTTCTCGCATAAATATAGTTTAAGTAGTTTTTTTATATAGCTCTATTTTATTTTATTTTCATGTGCAAAATTAATGATCGTTATAAAAAAAAGCATTATTTTAATGCTCTAAATATTGTTGTAATCATCATGAGGGAATTCTTTTAATATGAACTAAATATTATTGAAATGTTATATTTTAACGCCCAAGTGTATTTAAGGTACATATATTTTAGTATTTCGTATACAATTTTAATTATTGTCGTAAAGCGTTGTTTCTTGCTTAAAGTATTTTTTTTTATTCTCAGAGTAATAATGTAATATTGTTTAAATGTTATTGAAATGTTTTATTTGAATGTTGAATTATTACTGTACATACGTATATATTCTCGTTTATTACTTAATGATTGTATTAAAAATAAGTTTTATATATTTCTCACAATATTTTTTTTTTATCCTCAAAGTAATGATAATAATATTGACTAAATATTATTGATATGTTATAATTTAACGCTGAAATGCACTGTACCTAGAAGTTAGTAAACTCTAGACTAGCTTTTTGTGGATGCAAGGCTATCGACCGCCGCAAATAGATTCTTGAAATTGCTTTATTGGGTAACCTGTTTCGTAACATAGTAATGCAGTTATGAATTAAGACGTGACTTATTAAAATACGAATTCTGTACCTAACAGAGAGCTGATTGGACGTGTTTGTTATTAATTTAAATTATTGCGCTATATTATTTTTTTTATATTATTGCTAATATGATTTATGGTTTATATACGGTGTTCTTTTTTCCCTATAATTGGCCGGATATAAAAAAATGTTGTTTTTTTTCGTCTCATCATATTCAAATCAGATGTCTGTTTCTTATTTATGTTATAACGTTATATTAATATGATAATTTATTTATTGATATGATATTTTTATGATGCCTAAGTATTTTTTATATATTTTTTTTTATTTATTATTTTTTTTAAACATTCTAATATAAACGAATAAAAATAATAAAAAGTTAATTGATATTTTTTTATTTCTAATTTTATTTTATATGATAAATTATAGTATCTTCCGATTTTGTTTGGTATTCGTTTTAAGCAACAATTGTATGGTCTTTCAGTGGTTATTTACGTCGCTTCCTAGTCCCATATTGGATATTCCTTAGCTCGTTAAACTCGACCGGGAGCGGTATGTGTAAACGAACCAAGCAAATCTCACTTTAATTCTTGTTTATGAAGCTTTAACCCGCTTAATGAGATATAAAACCATACAGCGGCTTCCGACAATCAAACTAAACATATATTTCAGGTTCTAAAATATCAAAATGTTATATATTGTTTAACAAATATATATATTTTTTATCCTTATTATGATCTGAAGTGTAACTCATAAAAAAATGTTTCTGATGTTTTAAATATGTTGCGTGAAGAAGGTCGTTAGCCTACGATTCTAATCAAACAATGGGTAATTAAAAATAATAACTTATTTAGACGCTACATCTTAAATACAATATTCAAAAAAAAACAGATATTATTCAATCTTAAATCAATATAGAATGAAAAATAAACCGACACGGAAGGGATTCGAGCTGCAACTTTCGGGACGGTTTCCATAGGTCGCGGGTTTGAGTCCCAGCCCGTATCAGTTTATTTTTCACTTTTTAATTATTTAAAATTGAAATGACTTTAACATGGCTAGACATTTTTAAAGATATTTTCATTTCTAACATAGATATATTCAATCAAATTTCAATTGTACGTCTCATGATAATTAGGACATAATTTTAGTGATACGTTCATACATTCATCAATCTCATTCATTGTAAATAGATTAGCCTTAGTTTTATATGTATGTTTAATAACCTGACCGCGTTCAGCATTTCATTTGTAATGCTATACACCTTTTTATAATATTTGTTATATTTTTTGTCGGTGTCATTGAGATACATGTAATAAAGTCACGATATCTTCCAAGTGCCCGTGACATGTATTTTAGTGTAAAATATTCGTAATATACATTAAAAATGTGACATACCGTTCATAGTAACCTCGCGTGTTCTGAGAATTGTAACGGTCAAACCAACTCAACATAAAATGCACCAGTTCTGTCAGAAAATACAGCGCTATCTGGTAGCACTTTATGACCCGATGACCCAAGATTTGTTGACGCATCTTGCAGTTATACTTGTTATAAATCATATAATTTTATGTATCAAAGTTAAACTCTGACTTTTAACTAACGGTATTATCCTTAGAATTCCCTTCATGTTGAATAAATTACAAACAATTTATTTTCGCAATGAAAGTCTGTCATTTGATAAAACCTATTCACTTCTTAGTCGTGATCTCGAGTTTGGAAGATATTTTTCCCGACACCATTACTTAGCACTTAGTCGACACTGAAAATGTCAAAGCTCATGTATTCGATCAAGCAACTCTCAAAGCAAATGCTAAGTGCCATTTATCCATATTAGTATGAGGATGCCATTCCTATTTCCTAGCATTTGACCTAGACTTCTTTGAACTCACATTTCCGTTCTCTTAACGAAGTCATATTTTGTCTACTTTCGAATGTGAATGTGTGAATTTGACTTATTGAAGAATTAAGTCTATTATGAAAAAAATCTGTATCCCACTAACGAAACGTTGATAGTTTTCGAGCGTTCATGAAACAAGTTCTATCGTACTATCAAAACTGGTACTAGGGGTATTGGTAGAGCTTATCATGAAGACATTCAATAACTTTCGTATTCTTGCAGGTCACCAGTAACAGCAGTGTCCTGGCATCCTCAATCAGGTTTACTGGCATCTGTCGATAGAGGAAAACGTGCAGTCATTTGGGGTGATTTGTGACAAACATGGAATAAGGACCCTCTTCCGCGACCACAGGTAATTATAAAAATATTTATTATATTTATATATAAAAATTATTATTTTTTCTTATAATGAAATTTATTTATTTACCTTATAGTTATCGAAACTAATAATAACAGCAATAAAGTAAATGTGTTGCTGAATTACTTATAACTATTAAGTATATTTGGAGTATATATATATATATATATATAGATAGTGTAATATTATTTAGAGCACCAAGCTGTATTTTGTATTAAATTTACAGAAGTGCTTTTATTAACAACTCCAAAGAGGCGTGTAATGAAAATTAGTTACAGGTGACCTCTAGCTAGCGGTGCTTGAATTATTAATTGAATGAAAGCTACAGGATTTAATTATTTACATTCATTGTTTATCTTTACAAATTTAATGTAAAGCCATATTATTTATTTGTAAAAAATATATATTATTATAATTTCCAATTTATAAGAAGTCTTTTTGATTCAAATACAAAAAAATGCAATTATGGTTTTTTTTTCTGGTATATTTTTTCCGAATGACTTCTTTTACAAGTTTTTTATTATATCTGTAGGTATATTTTATTTAATCTTACTTACTCTGCATTCCTTTATTCAATTGTCTGCGGATTTTAAAGAATATTCATATTTTATATATTCTTATTTAAACAAAGTAGCTTAAGCTATTAGAACTTCTAGACATACAGGCCTTTCATGAACTCCTATAGCAATATTACAATAACATTACTTTCGAATTCATCCTAAAAGTAATATTTGAATATTACTTGAATAATGCTTCGACAAGAAGTTTTGATGACGTCATCTTTAATCATTCATTCTTTTAGAAAATATTATTAAGTCACACCATGAAGAAATATTAACGTTTTATTACGTTTAATATTGCAAGAAATTCTCTTAAAACTATGATAGTTTGTGAGAGGTCACGGTAGACCCACAAATGTATTATTATATGTTATTATTATATATATATATATAGATATACACTGTAACGGTTTCTGAACACTTCATTATTAAACTATTAATTACTTAAATTATCCATTGATAAAACACAAAAGGAATCACTCTTAGAAACTATAATAACAGCTATTAACAGACTGAGATAATTCGATTTGCTTTATATAGATTAAAATTATCTTTCATTTTATTCTCTCAACACTTATAAATAAAAAATAACACGACTCAAATGAATGATATGGATAGAAATGACTGACAGACGTCTAGTGCGTAATTTATTTTAAATAGCTTTCCTGACCTAATAGCAAAGGCAAATAATTCGAACATTATATATATTATTGTTAAAAATGTGTGTAGAATACCGACGCACGGTACAATACAAGTGAAAGTTGGACTTTCGACTTTCGTTGGGTTTTTGTGGGTATGCATGGGTTTGCGCCAGGCATATTGTCTCGCGACATGAATTTGCCGAATGCCTCTGACTAATGGACCGTGCACACCACCTGCAACTTTTACTTAATTTTGCATTATAAGTCTACGAATATATATATATATATATATACATTGTATTTGTCCACATGTATGCAGCGTTTTCTCTATTAATAAGACGTGTTAAATTTAGATACGTGGACCCGATATGCTATAAAAATTTGTATAATTGTGGATTATAAACATTGTATTCGATGATAGGTATAAAGTATATGGTGTTATCGAGAAAATATAATTAATTCAACATTTTTCTCAGCGTCTTGACCTACAACGAAATTGTAGATAAGTATAAGGGACGGTATTGGCGAGATAATACGGTTACGCTGCCGTTTAAAATCTTATTTTTAGATACGTGATCTCTGCTGTACTTTGTTACTGGCATACTTTCATTTCTTATAGATATTGTAAAGAGCCTTTGTCTAGGAGATCTTTAATTTACATTCTATGTGCGTCTATCCCTGTCATACGTTTATTATTCTATCGAAAAGTACGACAAGTACATATTTTTAATATGATATATTTATAAAGATGCTATTTTTGCACTTTACTGCAAAATAAAAAAATAAACAGATTAAAAATGCATATATATTATTTACATGTGTGTGTGAAAGATAATGTGTCTTAGTAGAGGATTAAAAAGCAGACAATATTGTTATTTTGCCTTTCACTCGTACACACCCGTAATATCTAATTAATGGCCAAATTACATTATTCGATCTGTGCCAGACTATCTCAACTGGTCTAAGTAGCATCGCATAGTGTAATGGCTATTAGTTCGATAGTCCTTTTCTCTGATTGGTGGATTCCCCTATTATTTATCTCTCAAGTTGAAATAGTATGACTCAAATCGTATAATGTAATTTGGCCATTACCAATCTTTTGTGAGAGGGTGGCATTACTCTGGTCTAACCATCCTATACGGGCTGCAGGTAGAGGAGCTTCATTTAGGCTCTAAGCACTCTCAAAAAATTAATGCCTTAAGAACTAGAGTATTTACAATGTAGATAGACATTCAACATAGCCACCCACACTGTGCTAGATACGGCATTTGGAAATCTAGATTAGAAAAATAAACCCATATTTTTGCTTAGTTCCTTGAGAGATATTTGCACATAGCTTTAGTTTGTTGACGACGACGAGTGCTTGTATAAGAAGTCAATGAAGAAACTAGGACTAGATAAAAAATAAATAGAGATATATTAGTTTAAATCTCAATATAAAACCTTACAAAGTAGTAACAAGAATATGAAGTACAATGGAGATGGCATAGCTTGGGTTATTGAATGAAAAATAAAGCAAAATAAGCTACAGAGAAATGGAAAGGCACATGTCAGTCAAAGTCAAGTAATGTTTGTAAAATATGTTTGTAAAAAAACACAAATATATCAACAAGAAATGGACTGAGTAAAAAATAGAAAAAGACTTACGAATTGAAATTTTTGGCCTTCAAAAACATTCAGGTAGAGATGAGAGGTTCAATTGAAAATAATATATAAATAAAACTAACTACCATATGTTATATTATTCTATTTGAATACATATTATGTATTTATATATAAATATAACTATTCCCAGCGATAATCTGTTTTTGAATGTAATTAAAATGTTTGAGTTGTTTTAAATTGATATTCAATCTAAATAACAACAAACTCAAGAACCATTGATATCTCATTCTAACCATGAAGCGTTATCATAAATTAGATCTTCAGATCAGTATCGCTGTACTTAATCGAGTTGGGCTACCGAAAACAAAACTCCAATATAACGTCCTAAGCGACGTTCTAGTACCGTTGTTCGCTCGTAGGCTTTCGGCGTAATGACCCCTGCGATCGCGACACGGACGCCTCAGATTTTAATAGTCTCAAATAAGACAAGCACCTTCCCCAGGCTCTGTCACCAATCCATCTCTCTGATTAACAAATAACGCGTCGTTAGTTTAGCGTAACTGGACTTCGAGTGACGCCTGATGAATAGAATGAATCGCAACTAATGGAATGGCACCTGACAGATGAGCAATGACTACACTATTGAGATCTTTAACTCTTAGTCCTGTAGCCCCTAGTACGAGCTTTGACGTTACGAAACGATGATAGTTTTCGAGCAGTCACAAAATTAATTCTTGGTTGTGATTGATTTACTAATAATGACAGCCAAATCACAACCAAGACTCGTGACTACCAGGAAACTATCTACGTTTCGTCACGTCAAAACTGGTATTAGGGACTCCGTATATTAAATCACTGTTCAAGTTTTAACATCTGTTACTTAAATATGCATAACTAGCTCTAAGTGTTGGATAAATTTTCTAAATGGATTCATATTACATACTTTGATTGTATAACAACTCTTATACTAATAAACATTGTACACGATATAACCGACTCAAAGTATTTGGACAAAATAGGCCAAATAGATTTATAAACAGATAATATTACTTCGATTACACAAAATAACTCTTTGTAAGCAAAAGTGTGAATTTAGTTTGAATTCTAAATAAAGTTAAAATATATCTCCGTATTGAAGCGCTTAAAAGTTTAAAGGTCTATTTAAAACATAAAAAGTTTAAAAGTTTACTTACAGTAAACTTTACAAATAAATGAAATAAGAGTGTCTATATGTAATATTAAAATAACCGCTATTTATTTTATTCATATTAATGTATATACGATATATAAACAAAAATAACCAAATTGACGACAACGAATTATTAATGACCAAATAAGAACTAATAGACGTTATATTACGTGGCGAAAAAAACATAACCGTGGGTTCAATTACGATGTACAAATAAATTATTCTGAGATAGGCCCTATATAATATATAGGGCCTACATTCTACATTCTATATATATATATATATAGAAGAGGAGAGCCAGTAGTATTATTGTTTAAAAAAATCGTACACCAAATATTATATATAAAGAAAATTTTCAATAAAACTAGTACGATATTATATATCTATTGATAGTAGAAACTGAAAAATAATAATAATAACTGGTTTTATTAAATTCCACGCGGACGAAGTCGCGGGCACGGCTAGTATTTCGAAAATAATAAAACAAGACTACAACTGTAGGCCACACGGACTCGCGAACCACAGCTAGTTTGATATAAATCCGATTTGATAATATTATGGTATAAATTTGCATTTTCTATTGAGTGTAGATGTTAAATATAACTTAGCTTAGTGCTTGAGACATGGAAAATACTATATTTACTAATAAATAAAAATAGGTTTGAAAATAAAGACGACGAACTAGACCTAACACCACGATTTGTGATAGTAATCCCATTTTTATTGATATTTTATTCAAATTCGGAAAATGTTTTGAAGGTTTTATAGCTAAATTGCATTTTAAACGCATTGAATTTATATTCCGTTGTTATATTTTAGTCCGTTTTACCATGTTCCGTTATGAAGTCATTTTCGCAGTATCGTATTACGATTAGCTCATTACGACTTTAATTTATTTTAAAATATACATCTCACACGTCGTCCCGAAAATATAAGCTATTAGAACTCAAATTACACGATCCAAGGCGGTAATCACAATTTGCAAAAAATATCTAGATGCCTCAGAAATATTTTAAGTATCTTATAATTGATACTTATATCGAATTCTTGTTTTTTAAATTAGGAATTGAGACAATTATTAACCAATCAATCAATCAATCAATCAATTATTGAGTAAATCAATAAAACCGGTTGTATAATCTTAACTTGCTAATTATATTTTATTGGTCCTGATTGTAAAAGACATGTGAGAAACAAACATTTTAAGACCAATTTAGACACTGATTCTTTTTTCATAATATTTTTTTGTTTGTAAGTTATAAGGCCGGTCCTAAACACGCAACCAAGAACACACCGGAAGCGGGCTAATAACAGTTTTAGCAAATAGCTATGAGAAATGGGCCACAGCCAAACTCACTCATCGGTATGTGACCACTGAGTGACTGAGAGACCCATTCATTTAAGTTTTTGCGATACCATCTATAGTTCTAAATAAGCTGGTCGTTTTTCTCACATTAAACCTAATTTACCCTCCAGCAATGTTATTAAGCTAAACTATAATATTTCGGTGAGCTATCATTTTATCATTTGTCTAAATTTTCCAACAATATTCCAAATTGTTCCTTACTTATTTAAGCATGTATAAGATCCATCTTAAAGTTATATGTATCGTACAATAGCGGCGTATATTTTAATTATAACTAACGATTTCCCTATATAGAGCATGATATCTGAGGCCAGTAAATGTCGGTAATCCACTAACGAACGATATAAATCCAAACCTCCGATTCGTTTTGAAATAGTGCGGTGATATACAAATATACTAGAACAGTTAATAACGGTTGGCGTATATTATATTATACCTATCAATATCACCATTTATATCTGTCTGTTTGTTTTGTTACGAATATAACTTTAAGACATCAAAACTTTATAAGTTATAACTTAAGACAAAATGATTACCTACTAACATAATTTTTAATTGATACTCTTACTTCTTGTCACTTATTTTTTTTTTTCAATATGGTATATTAAAATAAACTTATAAATATTCATTTGAGGTCAATGCTGTATTTCGGTATTCTTAACTGTTTTTAATCATCAATGCAAGGAAAATAATAAATATAAAATTATAAATAGTTTTATACATATCTAAGTGTTATTAGAAACGCGACTTGATAGTTTTTTTGTATTGTAACAAAATAATTAACAAATCAAAGCGATAAGAAGTAACACGATCGATGCTCCTTTGTTTATTTTTTATAAACCATAAACAAAAAACCTTTAACCAATACTAATATTTATATAATTCCAGTTATGATCGATAAAATCAGCGTCAATACATTATATATTAAAACTCATATAAATAGTTAATACTCATATAAAATAAACGTATGATAATTTTCAGGTCGGTCGTCATAATGTCGCAGAGTCTGAAGAGGACGGAGGCGAGGTGTTCGATTTCCTACGAGGCATCACCACCGACATTCTTCATACATTTACTTAAATATTACATACACTTTGTCGTGTCAACAAACTTGCTATTGTTTTTTTTTTGTGCTCTCACAAAAAAAAAACAATTATTAAAGTGCTACAAACATTACTCATTGTTAGATGTTTATCTAGCCGTAATATAAGTTGTAACAAACAAATGATACGGTCTGTCATATGAGATGTTAAATATATATTTATAATACTTTCCTTGGAACCTTAATAGTAGTTAGCTACCTCTTCTCCAATACTCCTGAGGTAAGTTTTAAACATTACAGTATATAATATATTTGGTATTTATTTGATATATATATGTAATCTAAAAAGCTTATGTATTATTCGTATCTTTTATAAATAACATAGATTATATTACCTTAATGAAATTCATAAAACAAACGTGAGAATCCCACAACAATTGTAAATATTACAATGACGTTTTCAAATTTAGAGTACAGTGAGCTATAAATGATTGGTCGTAATAGAGGAGTGTGACACGTGTGTTTGATGAAGGGCGCCGCACCGCGAGTCACCTGTTGGACTCCTCGTCAGCACACAATCGCTACCGAACGCTTCTTCAAAATGAATTCTCTATGAATTGTGTTCGAAGAACCGACGAAAGAAGTGACGCGTACCGTATTTAATTACGGAAGTTTTTGTAAAGTGTCTCCTAAATTTTTGTTATTGAGCTGTTGATAGATGAATGGAACCACGGCCCGTAACTAAACAACATTAAATGAAAATGTTCATGATTTGAATAGTGCTTTTTGTTGGTTAATTGATAATGGCCTTATTTTGTTTTATTAAGTTTTTATTTTGAACTTGTATTTGTTTAATAAATTGTTGTCAGTAACCTATTATTATTTTGTATGTGAGTTTTATTAATAACTCAATTATTAAAGGGAATGTTAGTCAATCGTGGTAGCTATAGAAGGACGTACGCCGCCATCGCCGCGGGCGACACATCCATAATCCCGTGACGCTTATTTTGACAGACGCTCGCCCACTTTTTACCGCTGTTTTTACCATATTTTTTAGACGACGGTCCAACGACCCCGAGCCATTTATAAAGCGCTATTTTCACATGTAATTACGCGTATAACAGACCGCTTAATTACCCGAAACTTCTGCGACGATGGCATCTGGAATTATATCAAAAAACCTAATGCAATGCTAAATTATATTTTTACTTTAACCAAACGAATATTTTGCATGATATTTAAAAATGGCGCCTGTCTCTCTATTTTAAAAACGTTTCTTGCCAAAAAGCCTGTCATACTTTTAAAGTTTTAGAACTGTCAGTTCGTTATTAAGACGTATATTTACATAGCGGTTGTCACAATCATGTTTATAATATCGTTAGCTACGTCGAAAACTAGTCACATAAGTTTTTATATATTTAAAATCTTAGATTTGGACATTTATTTATTATTTTTATTGTGATTAGGTTATATCGAAAAGTAAAGAACTAATGAATATGTCATCTATTTCAACATATAATTATTTAACGTCTTCCTTTTACAATAATATCGTATGGGAGAGTATAATTAAATTGACACTAAACCTTACATTAAAAACTTGTTTTTTTTCGAT
This sequence comes from Dircenna loreta, assembly GCA_963555665.1. Lineage (NCBI taxonomy): Eukaryota > Metazoa > Arthropoda > Insecta > Lepidoptera > Nymphalidae > Dircenna > Dircenna loreta. Next base: position 708,515 of record OY743099.1, on the reverse strand, counting down.
ATTCAACACTGAATAAGTAAATGAATAATATTTAAATACATTTGCTTTGAGGACAGGCGATTTAATAATAGCTTAAAATTATTTATTGTCTGTTTTATTATTCATACGCACATTTTAGTGTTAAAATAAATAATATGTGAGTCGAATTTTTGCTAAACAAGTTTGGTGTGACTCATGTTATTGTAACTGTATATTGATACGTGTGTAAAAGTTGATGCAGCAATCTGACTTCTAGCTTTTATCTTGTATTAATGTAAATTCGGCTATTTAAGCTGAAAATATGTGCCTTTATTAGTGTTATTAATAACTGTACCCCTAGCGCTAGTTTTGACATTACGAAACGTTGATAGATTTTGAGCAGTCACGAAACGACCAAATCACAACCAAGAACTCGTTTCGCCACTGCTCGAAAACTATCAACGTTTCGTAACGTCAAAACTCGTACTAGAGGTACTGAAGTACTTATATATCATTTTTTACTTATAATGCGTTGCCATTTTATTCATATTTCTATGAGCGCGTCTGTGTATATTTATATTAAATACTTTTATAGTGTGTCTGCGCTAGATGTGTAAATAATTATAGTTTATATTTAACTTTGACAAAGGCTGTTGTCGATATGATAAGTGTACACCACTGATAATATATTATTTTTTTTAATCACTTTGTTACGTTTTCTAAATGTATGTGTCAACATTGTAAAAAGTTGTATTGAAGTAATATATACACTTTTTAAATGTATTACCTAATCGATAATGATACTAGAACTTGGCTTGGCATTAAATCAAGTTGAAGTCATATCTCGTTAAAGTCTTGTACCAATGGTTATAAGCCGATATAAAAATTATTGTAAGTATACCATCTGTGATAAGTCCCAGAGTATAAATTGGCGCCATCACTTACTTACTATAATATAAATTATGACAGACTTTTTTCTGAATCCATTCAATTCTATTGCGTGTAAAATGTATTCTTATACTTGAAAACAAAATTCTAAAATGTTTTTTTTATATATTTATTTGTTTTGAGTCGAGTCTTATATTATATAAGTACCTACTTACTCGGTATGTTGGCTGTTACGTTCTTTATGATGGCTTTAAATAATAAAGTTATACTTTGAATGTAGTACATTTATTATTATTATATGTATATAAAAGCATAATAAATACGTGTAATTAATTGGTCTTTGATGGTTTTTAGATTTTAAGTATTGATGGTAGTTTGTTAAACTGTCGATTTAATATTTTTGTACACATATAACATAAAAGTGAATGCTATTTACAGTTTATCTATTTAACAATATGTATATACAGACTCAAATTTCTATTTCACTTTGAGTCTAGTCTTTACCTATTGTATATGTAAGAAGCATTTCGTTAATAGAGGAACAATATTATTTAAGTCGTATTAATTATGTGTTTTTGTATTGACCTGATATTTTGTTCTACAAATTTGCGTCGCGAGTCACGCGGTGAGCGATTACAAGTACATATTACAATTAATAGTTTTATTACCTTTACCTTACAAAAAACAATTTACCTTACCTCCCGCTTACCTTACAGTGATTATAAATTACACGTACATAAGTGAAGAGAATTAAGATAATAACCGTCACTTACGATTTATTCAAATTCTATTTACATATTAACTTAGGAGCCGTGTCTGAACCAGTGACGCAGGTACCACTGTGCATGCAATTTCATTCAATTGAGCTACGAAAGTTGTGATGGTTTTGGAAATTATATTTTTTGTATGTTCTCTAAATTGTGTTTTACATTTGCGTAAGTGCCGAAATTATAAACGTTTTACTTTCTTTTAACCTTTAAAAAACCTGTTTGAAATTATCAAATTGTAAACGCCACTTCAAAGTCATTGAATTTGATTCTTACGACAAAAAGATTTATTCTTTTTTTACTACATTTTCTCTTTTTTTTAGGATTAAATCTTTTTAGGTTTATTAAATAGCACAAAATGTCACGAAGTATACTTCTATACTTCTCTCGCTGGATTAATTTAATAAACCACAATAATATTATAATATTTATATTGGTTATGTTATAATATTTTAACAGCGCCTAAACTATAGAATGATTCTGCGATACTAGGAGCCATGAGTCAAGGCTGTCCCATACATTTTAATATAATTAAATAATTTTTAAAAAAATACATCAAGTACAAAGATAAAAAACTATTTATTCACACAAGTGAGTTACTTTGTATCTAACCTTGTAAGCAGTACGTATAACACATTGTTTAATATACTTAATTACGTATAGTAAAACATATATTTCAATAGTTAAGTTGGCAGAATAAAGTACAATTTTATCTAGAGTCGTATACACATGAAGTGAATCAAAAGTGTAGTTGTAAGGGTCGACGCTCGGACGACGCGACGTGCGGCGTGTCATCGCGCCAGCGCGTGCTCCTAATGGCCACTCGCTTATTACGCTTCCCATACCCAATTAGTCCAACCAACCAGGATAGTCGTAGTAAAACCACATTGGACAAACGACCACCTTGTCTGTCGAACCTAGCTTTCATTAGACACACACGACCACATCTACAGACATGATACTAATAGCAGCCCAGCACTTAAAGCTTACGGCTTACTATTATAAAACCATCAATCTTTATTAGACGCATTTTACCAAACATTCTTTGTTCTACCAAATTGCAAGGTGCGATCCGCACAGTCATGGTTCTGTTTTGATTCATCAGAGTTATTTTCATTAATTTATTTCACAGCGATAGCATCTTGACTGATGTGGGTACATTATTACAGGTGGTATGTTCTATGTTTTCCTCTAATGGACAAACAGATATCTGATCTCTCCAGCAGAACACCGAAGCAGACTATCAATAGACGTACCGATATGCAAAACAAAAATAACAGTATTAGCGCGTTGATGTTCGTTTTTTTGCTATGACAAAAAAGTGTGCGCCGCGAACTTATTATCGAGAGCAAATTGGACATGGCATTGTAATTATAGCGCATAATATTTAGGTAGTAATTAAAGGGGTCGAGGCGTGCTTAATTGACAGGTGCTTTGAGCGACTCGCGGTGACAGTGAAAGCAGTTTGGTGAACACTGGGTGCAGGACGCGCGGACTTGACCGCGACACGGTTGATTTAAGATGAACGGGAATCGAAGACCGCAACCTACATCGTGTATAATGCCAGCCCAGCGTAAATGGAAAAATACTTGCATAAGTGAAACAATAACAACTGCTACTTGCGAAGTGAGCAGATGTTAGTCCGTTACTTACCAATCTGAACTACTGAGCCAGATATATTATTGGAAAGTCAGTTTGAATCGGTGCTCAAGTCATGTTCTTTTAGAGTCTTGATTTTCTTTTTGTCGAGTTTCATCGAGACGTTGAAAAAATACTGGTACATATAGAAATAGGTAAATCAAACTTAATTGCAACATTGTATTGATATAAAACTTATTATAAAAAACCGGACAAGTGCGAGTCAAAATCGCGAACTCAGGACGCCGTACAAATTTGTATTCTTGTAGTTGATTCATCACGGTTATCAAGTCTGGAAATTTTTATATATAATTTTTAAATAAATAATGTTCATTCATTAATCAATATACGTTAAAGTTTATTTTTGCCATCTTTTATTGTCGGTTTTTATCGCAAAAAAAATACATAGAGAGTAGGTATCTAACCTAATTACAACCAATATGGTATGAGTGGGATTGTTTTTATGGCGTTGACTTAGAAGCTTATTTTTACAGCTTCACGGTACCGTTGTTTCTTGCATTTGATATTTATGTCAATTAAATCCCTCCTCTACATGTTTCTGAGAAAAAAATGACAGACAGATAGAAAACAAAGTGAACATATATAAGTACCTTTCTGGCTTTAGAGGTAGGGAACCCTAAAACATATTTTAGCATCACTAATAAACAAATCATATTGTGTCAGATTACATCTGCATAACCAACGTTATGGACTTTCAATTTATAAATTGTGATAAAAATATACAATTTACGAGTCCAATACATGCGAACCTCCACTGCCGTAAATAGGTAGTGTATTTGTTAACTTTGATATACTGCGGTGGAGGCAAATTAATAAAAGCTTTCGAGACAATTACGAGGGACCTCACATAATTAGAGAGCAGGTTCCCAAGGAACCTATTAAGCAACCGTGGACAGGCCCTCGGGCAATGTTTTATAATATAAAATAGGCAAGGATGAGAACGCGTCGTTCTAGAATGCCACAGCCTAAAGCATATAAGAACGGCAATTAGTACACGCTTTTTAACGAACTTATTAACTGTATTTATTAACTATATATAACTATATCTCGAGGCGGCCTGTCTAATTAGAATGTAGTACAATGAAATAGTTATCTACTGTAACGGTTCAATTATTAGACTCAGAAAATAAATATAATAGATACAAGTATATCTACCCATACCTATTTAAATATATTTAATATGTTTTCGATTTCAATTTTATGACATTTATAGATAAATAAATGTTTTTATTTAAATTACCACAGATAAAAAAAACTTAAAAGTCAGAGAAAAAAAGGTTCAGTTTAAAATGTTAATTGTTAGTTTATTTGTTAAAGGATATAATAATTAAATCACTAGAAGCTACCTCAATTAAATCAATCAAGTATATATCACGTAAATTGACGCTTAATTCTTTTAATTAGTAGGGAAAAATCGATAAGAATGCAAATTAAGAATGAAGTTCACACGAACTGGACATGAAACTGTGATAATATCTAAACGTATAAATAAAGCGAAAATGTTGGCTATTCTATTTTACGATCGAAAGCATTCCAGCAAAATCTTTTTAAACTCGCTTTTGCTTTTAGATCATTGGTTTTTTGACAGTAATTCTATTGTTTGATTATTTTTTTGTGTTTGATAAACATATGTTAATTTCAACAATATTTAACGAACATAATATAAGTATTTTTTAAAAATAAATATAGATAAATGAAAATTAAGGGATTCGAAAATTCGAAGGTCGTGGACCTCTGGGAAACCGGAAACTTTTGCAAAATTTAAATAAGCTTAAGATATACATGTTTAAAGATATTTTTAAAAATAATATTATTAATAATATGTAAAGACGTATATTGTGTGTTAATTTATACATGTTTATCGTTTTTAGGGGATTTGACATTTATTACCCAAAGATAACATTTGGCTTACTAATTTCTAGAGAGAAGATATCACCGTTAGCAAAAAAAATATCATGTTGACATTAATTACGTCTTAATGTATTTAGAATAGGCAAATGTCATAGAAAATATTTTAGAAAATGTTTATAGAAATGTTTAAGTGTGTGGTTTCACTTAGAAATAGATTTTCTTAATCACATTATAACAACATTATTATTTTACACACTCGATATAACTTATAATGAAATAATAATAATCTTTAAATTACAAAATTATATACATATTAAGATAACAAATTAAAACAAAATGTGTAATGGGCGACCTTATAACTGATAAGCGACGTCTGCCTTACACAGAACAATATATTAAATAATTAGGTTAAGAAATATTCAATTTGTGTCTCTTATAACTGTTACTGTTACTGCCATATTCAATTAGAGTGTAACTGCTAACAATCTGTTTGCGTAAAGTGAAATATATATCTCTGTAAATGAGTTGGGAACAGACCTGACTGATGCTCAACTTATCAAGACAAAACCGCAACTGATTTCAAGTAAATCGACGAGTCGTGACCGAGCCGTTTAATCATAAGCATCTAAGCTAATTAGAGTAGGTCGCGAACCTCAGGGACGGGTAATGGAAATTACAACTGAACCTTGTTGCCGAACAAAATTGCACTTCGCATGGAATTTCACGATGCGGGAAAACTGACAAACTAATATCAATTATGGATTACTGCGTGGCTGTTTGCTAAACGTTTAGGAAGGAAATAATATTAACCAAAACAAGGACATTTAGTATAGGTGCGAAATAAAATAAACCAAAATATATATATTAAGTTCAGCTGCGAAATAACATAAACCGTTGACAGTAGGTACGTGGTAATGATGACTTGGAAGATCATTACCTACTGTAATGATCTGTACTCAAAAATATATACATAAATACAGATAAATAATACCAATAAAATATATGTAGCTTAATTACTTAACAAATAAATGATGTGGGATCGTTCCATCAGTCGTTATTAGCTAAGTAATAGGCAACTCCATTATTATAGTTAGTGCAGTGTTGCAGGAATCATACAACTCAATCGCGGACAGGACATCGATCACTTTGATGGCGATGTAATAAGGCGCAAGTAGATGATCTCGGAATATCAGTATACTTATCTCAGCGTCTAATCCAAATAGCTGTATGTGAATGAACTTTGTCTCAAGAAGAACTGTAGTTTACATCTAGTTTTCTTGGTAATAAAGGGGAGTTAACAAATAGATTACGTTATTATTTCTTGTAGGTTTACACATAGACTTTAATTACCGTTTTACTGTTACGATATATTAATTATATTTCCATTTATTATTATTATTCCTTTTGTTCCCTCATCCATAATACACTTATCATTCTAAGCGACTATCCCTTTAGTCATTCGTCATTAATATAATTTATAGATGAAACTGTTCTCGAGAATCATCAATTAATAATCAATTATACTGTTACGATATGAAGCCCTTGTTCTCATTCTCGGTGCTTTGGCGCGATTGATCAGATTATCTGCGCTGAAACAAGCCGCATTCACTTCCAGTTATTCATTAGTAGATCGTTTTTAATGAAATAAATGATTAATGAAATGAATAATCAAGACTACAGCTAGATAAATAGTAAAAATATTTATATAGAAATGAGATTAACGAAGCATCAACAATCAAGTAGGTCACATTTGGTTTTTAATTACAAGTATCAATGAATCCTACTTTTTCCATTGAACGATTTGATTGGCTGATAACTTTAGTTTCTTATGGACTCGATAAATATAAATAATTAATCCTGAGGAAAGTATAAACAGAAACAGTTATCAAACAAACGTTAAGGTCCATTTCTATATGTAACTTTATTTAATTGATATAATTGTAATCTATTTCATATCAAATCCTATACATTTGTATATGGTCTATTAATTAATACATAGTAAGCTTAAATAAAAATTATAAACATAAAATCAGATATTACGCTGATAATCTAGATACGAATCGACGAAGCATTCCTGCGCCAGGAAACTAAAGCCGCACAACAGGAATATTGAGTTAATTCTGACTCTTCCTATTTACATAATCTCTTTTGCCTTTGAAATGCCTACCAACATTGAATGTATTTGATAAGCTATATTATTAGAAGTAATAATAGATATTTGCAGGAATAATATCACTGAAATGGTTCCGTAGTAGGATAAGGCAACTCGCCCCTTTGTCTCTATTACAGTTCCTCCTATCTACACGTGTATCTCATGTTGGTATCACTCTATATGGGGACCGCTGGGTATTATCACATCAGTTCTACAAGACGTGGTCGCACGGTAAGGGTCCTATTAGCATACAAGTAAATATCCAGATCTGCGGGCGCGACGCAGGCAGATTACAGCCTCGCTTCCGCACTATATTGAATTTGGTGCCAACGTTCCTACTCCCACTGCCCGTGCACGTTTACTTGTTAGCGTGATTTCCAATTGATAACGATCTAGTGCGTACAGAACTTACTATTGTGCTTGGAAATACGTGAGTGCGGTGGCCCTTTCTACATTCGCATTACCTGAGCCATATTTCACTTCGAGTGACGTGCTGACTATTCCCAAGTAGGTAATTTGAAGTTCACTAGTTTACCTACATTGCTACGATGTCATTCTAGTAAATCTACTTTTGATTCATCGTGACAGGCGCAAACAACTTTCGCCTTTTAAATTGATGAGTTATATATAATATTATAGGAAATGCTCCTAAACAATAAATATGACCTAGCTGTCTCTTGACCTTCTCGTTCTCAGCTGCTTACAATGATTAGTCGGAAATATTAAAACAGTATACGTTAGCACAATAATAAACTAAACCACCACTAAACCCAAATATTATCTGCAAATCCATGTTCTTTGAATGCGGCTATATTATAAATATTGATAAATATAAAATTATAAGCAAAACCTTGTAAAATAAAACTAAGCACGCAGTTTTTCGTTAATAACCATTTAGTATTCAATAGACTTCTATACAATGTATTTTTCAGCCGGTTTATTTTTACTGGAACTAAGAATTGCGCCTGAAGAAAAGATGAAGCAAATCACTTTACCTACTAAAACCAGCTGTTGTTTAAGCCTTAAGCTTGTACATCATTATATATACTGTGCAATAAAAAAATAATTAATTATAAAATAACTTAATATTTTAGAAAATTATTGTGCTAACGTATGAATGACAGACCATTTAATTCCATGTTCTGTACTTATTAAATTAGTAGTAAGCAAAAAAAATTTTACAAACATGAACATATAATGCGTTTTATAATTATTAATACCCAATTAAAAATATATACGTTGTGTTAGAAACAAAGAAAGCATTTTAAAAATTGCCAACCTTATTTGCCATTTACATATACCTACATACTTTTTAATTGCTGTAAAATTTTAAATTAAGATATTTATTTTATAACATAAATTTGGTAAAAAAGAATAATATTGTAGTACTTAAAGAACTATTCATTGTATAGTTTTAAACACATACCATACACATCGAAGACGTATCTCATCAGATTATAACGTATTTAGGAAAACGATGTCGAAGTTCAAAGTGCAAATAACTTGCCTGGTAAGTAAGAAATGCGGTAAATTGTTAAATTATATGTATAAACTGTATAAATTGCGAACTTGTGAAAGGGGAGACCTAATGTTGTAAGCACAAATATAAATATTTTTGCTTTTATCTATAATAGATCGTATGAGGTAAAATTACCATAATATATCTTATAAATATTGTTGTAATTTGTTATTGGGTATACATATAATTACGAGAGTAGAAATCGTAATTCTTAACAAATTTTGATCAAACTTTAAATTCGTGTTCTTTTAGACTGGTTTTTTCGTACTATTTGTTCTTAAAGTTAAGTGTTTATTTTGGATAAAATTTTCTTCATTAGAAGGACTTTGATAGTCGCCTGAAAATAATATGCATCCCCCTCTGCTAACTCAGACTCCAGTGAACAGCTCGACTAGCTGTATTTATTTTACTAGAAAAAAAATAATTAAGCATTCATGTAACTAATTAATGAGTAATTATGTAAGATGTACCCTTACCATTTAATCTGCCATACTAGTAATATCTCTGAGGGTATCGTTTGTTGAATAAAAACACACCAATATTCCCTTTTTCCTATTAAAAGAAATCCCAATCGTCGTATCACAGTTAATTAATAACACTTACCTCAAAGTCTGACCAAGTATCGAAGCACTAGGCCTGTACATTATGAACGATTGTCAGTTTCACATTCACCTGGATAGCAACACCAAGTTGAACAAATTGAGAGTGTCCACACCGCTTTATAAAGTACCGGCTACATATGGCATACTAAACAGTAGTTCTCATCTCTGGTCCTGATCGCCTCAGTATTAACAGAGCTGGCTTTTTCTCTTTTGATGCTTCTGGATGTTGCAAGAAATCGTCGATTCTGGTGTTGCAAGAAATCATCGATCATCAATCAAGTCGAGATAAATACATATTAGATCTTTACTTTATGGTCTAGATCTTAAACAATTGTCGTACTCCGTTTAAGAACGGTGTGGGCTGTTGATTTGCAAGTTTATCTTATACAATATTGATATTCTGATAACTTAACAGATTGTATTCAAAAAATGTTACGCTGATAAATTGGGTAAATCAACAATAGTGGAAATTGTGATTTGGAATGTTAATTCCCTTTACTATGATAGCAAAAAAAATTCAACTCAGTTATCAGACGTTTAAAGGTTCACCAAATCGGACGAAATGGTCAAGAATTCCTCGGATGTGTTATTTTTAGGATTAAGGTGAGCTACCTACTTACTAAGTTGCTAGGTGGCCATTGAGTTAAATCTGGAAATTGACTCCGTTCCTATTTGCGTTTTAATTTGCTTAAGAAATAGTTAGAAACATTATGGGAGGTATATATCAAAATAATTATTAAAAAAAATGTTTTTTGCAAGATTTCAGAAAATTATATATAATTGAGGTGGCGCACCTTACTTCATGATTAGTCTCCAGCTTTATAAAAAATCTATCTAAATGCATTCCAAATGACTCTCCCAGATCAAAGTAATTTAGTAAGATGGAGTAAACCTACCGAAAAGTCTTGCAATATCTGTGGGGAGGCAAAACAAACCGCTAAACACTTGTTGGTAGGGTGTAGGGTGCTATTGGAAAAAGGTCAATACTCGCGGCGCCATGATAAAGTATAAGAAACATACGTGAAGGTTAGTCTTTCAATAGCTAGAGCGCTAAAGGGTGTAACAGCCACCAAAAGATTCATAGAATTCATTAAAGAAGGCTCGTCTAAAAAACAAATTAAAAGCCTCACTCTATCTTGGAAGCGGCTCGCGATTGGACTATAATGATGGATACGTATGAGAAACAGTATAGAATTCCTGAGGATATTGTTGTCTCGTCATCTAGACCGGACATATTCCTGTACTCTAGATAGTTAAAGCGCGTGATACTTGTGGAGCTTACTGTTCCGTGGTAAAGTAACATCCCCAAAGATCACACAATTAAAGTAAACAAGTATTACGAACTGACCAACGAACTGACCAGGAATAGGTATATAGTAAATTTGTACGCGGTAGAAGTGGGAGCGAGAGGTATAACAGCGAAATCTCTCGCCTGCTTAAAGATCTTGGCCTCTCTAGAACTATCATCAGTTCATTTCTAGAACATACTTCAAAGTCGGCATTGGTAGGTTCGTTCCAAATTTGGTTAGGTAGGGGGAAGAGGAGCGCAACCAGTTGAGGTGAGTGTGAATGCCCATTTTAAAGGGGCCTCTTAAACCTTTTTTTTTATTGTTATGTCTTTGCTGTTAGCCCTAGTGGCTGTTACAGCGTCACCGGAAGAGCGGGTGGGTACTGGGACCCACCCTGGAGGGATGGGAGGTCCTGAAGGGCCTCCCGAGGAGAAGGGACGGGGGGCCTGAAGAGCCCCCAGGGGAACGCACGTTCTAAGGGCGCCTCATGTGAGGCTCGGATCGCGGCTTAAAACGCCGTTAATGGAGGGTAGCTGGGTTTATCGGACTCTAACGTCCTCCGACGACAGAACGCCGGAGCAACGTATGTTACGTACCTTGTCTTCGCCGGCGAGGACGGTGATTGTGTGTAGTGTTTGGTGTAATACCTGCGTTTCCTACCGCGTTACCTAATGTTATTGCATCGTCGGGGTCTGCGAGTACCGACTTCGGTTTCATTAGTTTGACTATAAGAGTCCTACGCGGGTGGTAATTCGTGGCCTTAACCACCAGTGAGTTCGGGTGATCCACAGCCCTATCAAAGTAGCTTTTTGAAAGCCCCTTGAAGTACTGCGCGATCGTCGGAAGGTGAAAGTTAAATATTCCACTTACCTACACCTAGGTCGCAAGTCCCAGGAGCTGTTTGCACTCCCCTCCCTGAAACTCGATGGGCCCGGAACCCGCACGGTGAATCCATGGAATGCTAAGAAGCTTAAAAGCTAAAATTGGACATTCAAAGGATAGAACTATGGAAAAATCTGTGTGTGCTATTTCGTCTGTAATTGAAATAGTATCTGTTTATAGATAAGTATATAAGTTTAATGTTAGAATTTTAGGAAAAAGATCCGAAATGCGAGAAGCGAGAACTAGTGATACAGGGAGACTGCATTCTTTTCAGGAGAAAGTATATCTTCAGCCATTGCATAAAGTCAGTCATATAAATATTTTTATTTCCTGTAAAATCCTGAATCGCTAATTTTATTTCAACTATATAGTTATTCCGAACACCTTGACAACAGCACAACAGCATGACATGAAGTGTCAGGAGCAGAATTCACTGAGCTTATTTAAAGCGCATAATGAAATAATTGCAACGTGTCGACATTTTACGTGCAAAAATCAAGTTAAGCTGTGCAAACAACAGTTATAATAAAAAAAGATGTATCATGGGCAAACCATACCATATCATTTATCTCTTTGCAAATGTGGAAATATCATCCATAAAAAAGAAAAATAACATGATCTAAAGTCGTGAGAGACGTTTTTTTAACCTCCAGAATCTATTATGGGTATATGCCTCTACCGAGTAGAATGAAAAGCGGTTATTTGAAACTCTCTTCCTCTAAGTCAAATACAGGGGTTACATTGTAGTCCAAAACAACTGATTAATTAAAATATTTGTACGGAAACAAGCGTCACCTCTCTAAGACAACGTATTAACGTAAGACAATAAAAATAATAAAATATCATTGTAAAAACAGGATTATGACAGGACAGAATTATGGCTCACTGTTAAAGTATTAAAAAGCTTTCTTCTCGGTTTATTGCTGTTGTTTTCTAGATCTTGTTAGTGACATGACTTCTTCTCTTCCCCTAATCAACCCTGGGTACGTTTTAAGAACTTGACGTAGCTACAGATAATGTTCTGAAGACTTGGCGACATTATCAGTCTATAACGATGGCGTATGAACTTATGGGGAGAAGGAAGTGAGTTAGGAGGACATAATGTAAAACTTTTAACCACGTTTGAAGGCTTCATATTTTTTTCATAAAAAAAGGGTTTGAATTCCTGCCCACATCAGTTATTGTTTTATTTTTATATTATATAATAGATAGATAATAAAAAAATAGTCCTAGAGTTGTGTGACTCCGTACAAATATAAAATATTGAACAATTAATAGGTACAAAGCCGCTGTACCTAGGTAATGCAGTAACTTGGCAAGTTTCTATCGTGGTTCATATTTCAGTTAGGTATGGCGATTCTTTCCAAAAATATTGAGTTTTGAAATGATGCAAATCGACCTACAAAACATTAAAATTGCGTATTTTAATATAATATATTATAGAATTTACGAATGGACAAGCAGAGATATGTAATTGTACATATATGTCTACTTGTTCGGAAGGGATTGAGTAAATCCATATAGGTTAATACTATAGTCGTCTACAGTTACCAGTTCGGCTACGTCCTGGCTTTATAATAAACTGTGACCGCTGCTAAGTCTAAAAGTACATATTATTTAGTCTACTTGGATTACATTATCTGTGAAACAAAAAAGTTTTACTACGGTTATGCGCAGAATAAAAATAAATGAAATATATAGATTATTAAATAAAATAGCTGCATCTTTTAATTTTATTCTATTTATTAGACATATAAAGAAAGATATCGGTCAAATAATTAGTTGTTAAAAGCTTATATCAAGTAAAAAATGAAGACAGTATTCATTAAATCCGAGAGTATGTGTTATGTAGTTAAAGACTTATAAAATTGTTATTTTACTTTCATAACTATTTTAAAGTAGTTATTTGGGTTTTATTTTTCAGAAAATAAATGCATTAACAAAACGTTGTCGATGATATAGTTAATCAACTGTACGTCATAGACATGTGTGTGACAAAAATGGTGCCCGTTTACCAGCTGGCACTTATTTCTTGATCACAGAAAAAAATCAACATATTAAATATAGCACTGTGAAGTGGTATGGCGTCTGTTCTGGATTTAGTTAAACATTACCAACGTTCTATAGAGAAATATCCTAATGATGAACAAAAAGTAAGTAATGTCTACTGTCTACAAATGGTCATCTTTTCACTTATAACAAAATATATGATAATAAAAAAAATTGCCAGGTCCTTTGTGATCAAACACGAATAGTTATGATAACTTTTTGTTAATTTAATTTTTTTGATAACTTCAACTTGACAGGATATTGAACATCTTTGTGAACAGCTAGGAAGTAATATGAACATTTATCTACGGGATAAGGATTTATCTAAATATTGTGTACTACGTAGTTTAGAGACAGACAGTTCATGTTGTTATGAGTAGTCCACAAGAAATTAGAAATCAAAATAACAACATTCGATTGCTTAATTTAATTATAATTTTCAAAGATAATCTCTAAATAATTTAGAAGTTCTTAAAAACTTCTTGATATATGTTCTATGACAGCAATTAAATAATAACATAATTTATAAGAGTTACAATGTAAACAGGTAAATCATTTTAATACAGCCACAACTAAAATTACGTAAAATTATTCAATACCAGTTCTAACTAGTCTAGAATAGTCATGAATTATCTAGAACTAGATATGTTAATTTTCTATAGTAGAAATTATTGTATCTACAAATATACCAACATTCATTACAGATTTTAAAATGTATTGATAAATTGTACAACTTGGGAGTGACTGTACAGCACTTGCAAGATACTGGTGTTGGTCGGACAGTTAATGCTCTCAGGAAGGAAGCTGGGGAAGTTGGACAGGCGGCAAGAGCTCTTGTGTTGAAATGGAAGGTTATGGTAGCAGCTGAAGAAAGTGATCAGGAAGGAGATCATAATGACGATAGTGAGGCTACTTAAATTTTTGAATCGTTTTAGTAGTTAAAGTAATTATTAATAACATATACTATATTATACATTTTAAGTTATAATATTTAACTACAAAATATAACAGGTAACGTACAGGTAAAAGAAACTTGTAGTGGATTGTAGTAATTGATATTTTAAGTGCTGTTGCCAAAAGAATATACTTTGTTTTAACAGCCACAAACTACAGTAGTCATGATAATGGCAGAGATTATGAAAGTAACTCAAGTAAATCTAGAAGTAAACATGAGGGATCTGAGCAATCAGACAGAACACCAAAGACTGAAGAAAAGAACCACAAGCACACAAATGGGAATTATAGTGGAAGTAAGAGAAAATATCAAAGTAGCGAGGTAGGTTTAACCACATTCACTGAAATATCTAATGGTATCAATATTTTTAAGAAATGAAAACTTTATTTTTTCAGGAAGAAGAGCATGATACAACGAAATCTAAGTACTCAAGAGATAATGGTTACACTATAAAATCAGGATCAAAAACCAGAATAGAGTCTGATAAAGCTAGATCTGATAGTGAAGACAGCCAAGATGAATCTTCACAAAGTGACAGTAACAGCGAGGACTCTCAATCTGAAGAGGAAAAAGTTCCAGAAGTTAAACCAAAAATAGAAAAAAAGCACTATCAAATAGAGCCACATAAATCGTCATCTCATATTAAACATTCATCTAGCTCCAGAGACAAACATCAACAAGAATCTAGTCATCCAAAACACGATGAGCATAATAATACTAGTTCAGATAAGAGACATTCATCAGATAAATCAAAGGAAAAGTCACATAGCTCCAATTCCCATAGGAATTCCAGAGAACATGAAAGAAGCACTGAAAAGAAAGACAAAGAGCATAGGCATTCAGAAAAGGAAAAAATCAACAAAGAAGAATCTTTGAGCAAACATTCTGATAAACATAGGTCCAATAACAGTTCAGACAAGTCTAAGACAAGTACTAGCTCTGAGAAACATAAATCTTCTAGCTCTTCAGATAAACATAAATCTAATAGCAATGCAGAGAGACACAAGTCTAGCAGTAGTGAACAGAAACATAGATCTAGTGGCAGTTCAGAGAAAAATAAATTAAACTCATCAGAACATCACGGAAGTCATTCAGAAAAGAATTTACACAATAACCAAGAAAAACAATCTTCACATAAGTCCGATAAAGAAAGACACAAAAGATCATATGAAAATGAAGTTTCCAGCGACAAATCCAAGTCCATAGAAAGGAGAAGTAGTAAAGATGAGCAAAGAAAGGAAAAAGCAAAAGAGAAACACCAGTCCTCTAAAGATAAGGACAGTCACAAAGTCGATAAAAAACATTCATCAAAAAACTCAGAATCAAGCAACAGTAAACGAAAATCCGAAAGCACTCGTAGCGCCCGCGACATCTCTCACACCTCTCACACCTCTCACACGACTCACACCACTCACACCACTCACACCACTACACATAAGTCTACTTCAAGTAAACATAAAAGCAAATCTACAGAGGAGAAGGAAAAAGCCCCCAAAAAGGGGGAAGACAGTGATGACGGCATCGACTGCGGCTCAGGTGAGAAGCCTATTGTAAATAATAACTCAATTTCTCTGGTAGTTTCAAATACCTCAATAATTACAGGAAAAAAATAATATTTGATTTTATATTAAAAATGCTTTTGTAGGCGCCAGTTTTGCCGAAGCACTCGGCATGTCCGTGAGTCCGACCAAGCCGAAGAAGAAATCAGGACTGTTGAAGGAGAACATACACTCTCCGAACTCTCCTAATTTTGATGTAAGTATTTTTTAATTTAATTATATTTTACAACAAGTATGTAAGAATTAATAATACATTTTATTGTGCCATTTAGAAATGGACAGCAAACCGCAAAATCTCATCTCATTTGTGACTATCCGGCTCATCCACAAAACCTCCACGAAAACTACTAGTATAGAAAACCGATATTTGAAATATATAATTTTTATAACATTTACTAAAAAAGTATTTTTAAGAAAAGCAATTTTAAGGGATGAAATGGAAAAGAAAATATTGTATGAAAATCTTTATTCCTTGAAGTTAGAAACCTGACATGTTATATGTACACTTTATTTAATTATTTATATATTTTTTAACAATTGGTCTGCTGTAGGCACTCTGTGGCTTACATTATTTTGTGTAGAATCCAGCAACACATTTAGTATTTAAATGAAACAGTATGAAAGCGAATGAGCCGCTGTGTCCCCAGCTCAGCGCCGGGCTGTTCCCGGCGCCCAGCAGCAGGCTGGCCCCGCTGCCGTCGCTGGCGGTGCTGGCGCTGCCGGAGATATCCCCGCAGTACCGGGCGCGCGCGCCGCCCCGCCCGCTGCCGCACTTCCACGACGAGGACGCCATGTGCACTGCGATATCCTCCAAGAACCAAAGGTATATTCATTCTGTTTGAGAAAATTAATTGTATTTTACAAACACAAAAAAAATACAAAAAAAAAGTAACTGATATATTAAAATTTAATTTCAAAATAGTATAATAACATTTCATAGGTAAGTTCATTTGGACTTAATATTTTTTCCTCAAATAATTATATATAATTTAAACCATGGCTATTACGTTACTATTAGCCGGGCTGTATTCACGTTGAATTCAATCGTAATGTGGCGGACTAGTTTCGAACCCATTCGGGGTTCTTTCTCGTGAGCTCCAAGCGTGGCGGTTTCGCGCCGTGAACGCGCCGTGAACGTGCCATTTAATTGTATGTAAATATAAATATAATTATATATAAATTTATTTTCCCAGAACGAAGGTATACTCCGGCAACAAGGTCATAGGAAAAATAACATCTTTATATGAGATGTGCGTGCAAGTCCTACAAGAACACATAGAAGGTACAGTATGAGCGGCGCGGCTTACACCACTATCACATACTAACTGCGCCCCGCGGCCACGATTGCGCAGGCTATTGAAGGCACCATGCAATGTTTTATTGTTGACTTCCTTTGTAAAATTTTAATGAATTAACATAATTTTCTATGATATCATAAAGCGTATGTCCATGAAAGTCTATATAAAATCACATTGAATGTATAGTAATAGTATAAGTAGTTCCAAGATCACTTCTTACACTTCAACTAACAAACTGTGTGTGTGTAATTTTCTAAATGATATTAATTGTAATATTTAAAATGTATTTGTATTGTGAAGCGCTCGAGTACACGGGAGGAGTTCCGTATGAAATCCTGAAGCCGGTCGTGGACCGAGCGACCCCGCAGCAGCTGTTCGTGCTGGAGCACTACAACCCCTACCTCATGGACGACACCGACCACCTCTGGCACAAACACTGCGACAGGAGCTTTAGGAACAAGAAGAGACAGGAGATGGAGACTTGGAGGGAAATGTACATTGTGAGTAGGATCAATCAAATATTAATATTAATGCAGAATTATTTAATTATTGCACCATATTAAAGTGGGAAATCTCAGTAAGTGACAAATATTCATAATTTGTGTGAAACCTTGAAATATTGAAAATAAATTTGTTTGTTTAATAGCGATGCCAAGAAGAACAAGAAATCAAGCTGAAATCCCTAACAGCTAACATCAGATTGACTCAGGAGGCAAAGAAAGCTCCGATCAAGCAAACTAAGATGGCCTACGTCGACAGCGTCGTCAAGCCGCCGCGGAGCGTCGCCAAGAAACAGGTGCGCTGACCTTACCTCGTCCACACTCCATACATACACACACATACACCCTCAAAGAACTATCTATCATCACACACCATTTATACATAATAAGTAACTTCTATTTTTATAATAATTATAATGAGAAGATTTATCGCAGTGAAAGGCATTTTATATATTGACTCGAAGAACAAAATAAAGACTCACAGAATTTTATCAAAATTTGTACAGTCATTTTGTTAATATAAACTAAATGTGTTTTTTTTTACTTTCCGTGAAATTCAGAACATATTTCATAGTACAATACGCTATTACTGCATCATTTATCTTTGTTTATAAATCAGTACGCGCACAAACCAACAGGTAAACTCACATAAAAATGAAACTCTAGTTTGTCTCGTAATTTTTTTTTTTAGTAAATAGGTTACAAAAGATTTTAAGAAATAAACATATTTTTAAAATAATAATCAGAATTCTATATTTATATGTCCTATAGGACATATAAATATAGAATTATGTATACATAACTAAGTGGTGGTCGATACTTAGGCTCAGCACGGCACGGCGTTCGCGGCCACGGCCAGCCCCGCCGCCAGGGTTGCCTCTCTATCGACGACCTCCAACGTGTTGAAGGGCGGCAGGGCTGCCCCCGCCCCCGTACTCACCTCCAACTTCAAGCCCAAGAAGGCACCCCTCATGCAAAAAGCATTGCAATTCATGCGAGGACGGAAACGATGATTATTGAAGGTAGTTTCATGTTTTTTATTTTTGTATAGATTGTGAAATTAAGTTGTGTATTATGTTTAGTGGTGACTTGTTGTTTTGTGATGATTCTTTTATAAACAATATATTTATTTACTTTTTCTTTTCCGTGTGAATAAAATGGCTTTCTGTGATTTTACACATACACTGTTGAGACGTGTAGCCACTGTAGATTAAAAAATGTAAAAATAAAATGTAATCAGATGTTAAACAACATATATTTTTCTATGTGAAAATCCCTAAAGTGTAATTGAAATTCTGCTCCCTATTCAGTCTCCTGATTCCGAAAATATTTTTTTAAAGATCAAATTATTTTATCTTTTAATTATTTTAATGCTTATACGTTCCTTTGCTTGCAGTTAACAAGCTATTACTATATGGATAAAAAATATTCATATTAATATGTGTAATTGTAAATTATAATTTTCATACTTCTGAGAGTTGTATTTTGAGACATGTCAAAATATATATATAATGAGACATCAATACTAAAATAGAAGCAAACAGGAAAGAAATCTATTTCAATATGAATATTATATATATGGGTATAATATAAACACAAATGTGTACCATCAATGCCCGTTTCCTCAGAACAATCGAATTATATCATTTAGAAATATTTTTAAGGCTCAATTTTTTTTAACATTTTAGATAAGAGTTAGCCAAAATATACATTTTATGGATGTTTTGACAGTTTTTCTTTACATATTTAATATTCGGCACCAACAATCATTTATTTACCTGTGACATTTCGTTATTTCTATGCAACGATTTGAAACTATCTAAGAAAAACATCAACATTTTAAGATACATTCTTAAATAGAGACATTTTAATATTTACACCTAAAGAAGAAAATGATAAAGTAAACATTTTTTTAAAACAATATGATGCAATGAAAGGAAATGCATTTTCAATTAATTCTACATTTAAACATAAACATTAAATGTGAGATCATAAATTGTAATACTTCTTAAGAGAGACATATTGAATAAGGGAAAAATAGTGAAATTCACTCGAATTTCACTATTTTCCCCTAATTCAATATGTCCTAATTCAGACTCCTGAATGTTGTTTATTTTATTGTTTTGACTGCACTGGTGTCTTTTTACGCATTCTGACATGACTCAAAAGTAAATTTAAAAAACACATTAATAATTAATTTACTCCAAATATTACTACATTTAATAAATTAAAAATGTAAATATAAATTTGTTCTTTTAGAACGTTAAATTCTAAAATGTTTTCTCTAAATTCTTCATATTATGATAACAATGGTAAATATAGAATCGTTTCCAAATATTTTTAACTAATATACTGCAAAATATTACTACAATCTCGAAATAAATTATGTTTTAGTAAAACACATCTATTCATGAAGGCTTCCGGAAATTAAATCGTTATATCCACATTTCTAACATTGTGTTTGTAATTGACATCCTTCTATCCCATTTATTTTATTTCTATAGATTATAAAATTAAAGATTTCATGAGGTTTTTGACAAGTGTCATTGTAAGTTTAACATCATTAAATTTCAAGCCATAATACTTATTGTTACAAAACATTGTATTCTGCAGACTTATCAATTATCTCTGTTTTAAATTTATATATGAAACCTGTTATATAGTAAAATTCAATTATATACATAAGTAATTTGTTACCATGCTATATTTTTTATTATGAAAAGGACAAAAATAGTTGTAAGCAATCTCCTGTTATGTATTTCATCATAGTATATGTTTTCATAGCCTTAAATAGTTTAACACATGTTAGTTATTAGTACATTTTTATGCTGCACCTAGATTAGTTATTTTAGGACTATTGCCTAGAAATATTTCATATAAGATTCATGTAAATATTACTGATTATTAGAACATTTTTTAAATAAAGTAATATAAATAGCAATAAACACGTTTTTAACATAGATGTTTGTAATTATTGTTCCTGTACTAAACCAAAATGTGTACAGAAGTTTAGGAAAGTTGAGAACAAAATTGATGTTAAATAAATAATTAGTATAAAATAATATTTATGATCATATAATGTATAATTCAGTGAATATTTAATTTTAAAAATCCATAAAATTGTCAACAGTTGTCCTCTCTTACTTAGAAATTTAAATGAGAATCATTCTTTTTCCTTGAACTTATATATGTATAAAAGTTTTTAATAATACAAACAGAAAAGGTTAACCAAAACTGTAAAGAAATAAATTTGTAGGGCTGCTGTGATAAATGCTTTGAAATTAAAAGAGGGAGATAGAAAAATATTTTTGTATATTGAATTTCTTAATCTATAGTAACAATAAATTACCCTTAAACTAAGCTTAAAAATTAAACAATTATAAGTTTCATAATGTTATTGACTGATATATTATCTATCTTTTCATAATTATCAAAAGCCACTTCATTTTTCTCATGACTACAACAATTTAATTGGTCCATTCATGACTTCTTTATTTTATATTTACCTATAAATTTTGCTATATGTTTAGTACAACTTAGTAATTAATTAAGTGATATATGAGAAAGACCGCCAAAATATACATATATGTAAAAGAATCAAGATCTAATGACATTGTACTTTAATGATTTTTTTTTCTTTATTATATTGCCATCATTTATACTGTGAATAAATTTAGTTTGTGGATTTTATTGGAGTTTTTATTTATATAGTTTAATAAAGCACTACTTCAATGTTTCTAAACTTTGATTTAAGCTGCTTTTCATAGTCTGTGTTTATAATTTTAGGACACTGGTATAGGGCCAAGAATTTGAGATTCTTATAATATTCAGATATTAAGTCGACTATCACAGGAGTAATATTTTGTATTCTGGATAAGCTCAAGCTTTTTAAGTTTACAAATGTTTGGATACCCAATGTTTGTAATATGGCATTTTCAGTAAAATTGTTATTATTCCATATCTGCAAGTGCTGCAAGTTTTTTAAATGTGTTAAAGATAACAATCCTTCATCAGTCAGGTTTTCACATCTTATTATGGCTAAATCTTTGAGGTATGGACATTTGGACAGCAATTTCAGAGAGGTGTTATCAACAGAGTTACCACCATAAATATGCAATGTTTCTAGGATTCCTTGTTTAGATAGTATCAGATCCTTAATAAAAGCTAACTCCAAGTCTTTGATTTTTTCAATAAATATACAAGATAAGTGGTGACATTGAAGCAAAGTATTACAATTAACAGGAGACAGACCAAAATCGGATAAAGCTAGATATTTTAAATCCTTAAATTTATCAAATTTAACAAGTAATTCTGTATCAGTTGAAAGTAAAATTGAATTTTTTAAACTTATTTTTTTCAAATGAGGCCATTTTAATATATCATGTTCAAAATCATTACCTATTCGACACATGACCAATTCTAGGCTTATGAGGTTTTTACATTGATCTATAACAAATTTAATGACTGGATATTTGTATTCATATTGAATCTTTAAACAGCAAATAGATTCACTGTGGCTTGATATGATCTCTAAATTCTTCTCACTT
The DNA here is from genome assembly GCA_963555665.1 of Dircenna loreta. NCBI lineage: Eukaryota > Metazoa > Arthropoda > Insecta > Lepidoptera > Nymphalidae > Dircenna > Dircenna loreta. The sequence goes on along the minus strand of OY743099.1, from coordinate 686,040 downwards.
ACTTCACTTTGTCCTGGTTTCCCAGAGTACACCAAAACTATCCGTCTCCATAAGGATGGATCTCGAGCTAGTTTTTTCCAGCGTTTGCAAACGTTTTCACAGTTAAGTAACGAGTCGAGAGGCAGAAATTTAAAAATATAAATTAATAGCTCATCTGGTAAAACATTTATATGATCCCATATTTTATTTTCATCAACAGTGACAGTCATTCCAAATTGTATGAAAATCTGTAGAGGATTACAAAAATGTTTAATCGAGGATTATCGAACAAAAAACAAAAATGAAAAATGTAACCTACCCAATATATTTGTAAAAAAAACAATTATTAAGAACACATAAATTATTGGTTTGTTACCACATAATTGAAATTTACTACCTATTTAATACTCTGAGATTGATTTTGCAAATCATTGAGAATTCAATTTATTACCAAATCGCAATAATATGTGTCCATATACTAAACAATGTTTGTATAGTAGGTAGGTACTACAACTTTCGAACAATACCAACAAACTTTGAGATAGACGTCAAATTACTCGTTATAAGCCATAAGGTAACTTTCATTATTTAATTTATAGAATGCTAGTTACCTAGACAAAACTATTTTTATTTTATGTGGTGCTCTTACCATATCATCATTGATAATCTGCATTTTATAAAATCAATACTAACATATTTTCTGAAAACTAATAATCTAAAAAAAAAAGTAATAATAATGTTTGAATAAAAGTATTTTTTTTATATTTAAATTGAATATAGAAAAAAAAATCTTCAAAACGGGCTGGATTCGAACTTGCGACTTTTACAATACAGTCCCGTCATTCTACAAATTGAACTCGTGTGATTGAAATGGCAGTATTTTTATTCCAAAATTTAAAGTCTCACCGTAAAGTAAATCCGTTCATAGATGTTTCATGTTTATTTTTCTACAATGACTTATGAGCAGTTCGTTGCATTATAAATGTTAATCAATATTTTAAAGCGATAATGTTATAAATTTATTAATTCAAAATATATGCAAGGTGTTTTTAGTAAACAATCATCTTGTGAACAGAAATGTTAATTATACATATATGTATTTAAAAATTAAGAACAGATTTATAAATCGTTTTTATAAAATCGAATTGTGCCTTGACTCCTTAATCGATTTTTATAAGCGCTTATTAAGATTACCCGTCTCTATTGTCTACGAGATTTTCGTGTTGAGTTGACAGCTGTGTAATTTATACATGTGTCAAAAAAAGTTTGGGTTAAAAACTATTTATTATACTACCGAACAATCTCCTTATGTGCTAAAGTAAAGTCAACATACATTGGCAAAATACGTCTCATATTGCGAGATGTGAAGCCATAAATTAAATTTAAAAAAAAAACCTATTTATTAGTATCTAATATCTATCAACTTTTAATCACAATAATAATACAAGATTAATCTACACGTGATTCTAAAGCAAAATTAGATTAAACTGTTAACTGTTAAAATTATGAAAACATTTTTAATAGATATTTAATTAAATCAACATAAAATATAATCATTATAGATAATGTCTAATTCAATCGTTCAATATGTTCTTTTGAGAAGTGATTTATTAAAAGATCTAGGGTGGTCCATAGGCGCATTAGTGGCTCAAGCATGCCATGCTTCTACAGCAGCTTTACATTTATTTAAAGAAGATGAAATAACTTTATTGTATTTAAATGATTTAGACAATATGCATAAAGTTGTTTTAGAAGTAAGTAGAAATACTCTTCCATTACTGGAAAAATCTGTATCTATTACATTAACAGAATAATATATGTTATTAAATCTGTTACTTTGTTTTAATAATATATGTTATTATTAAAACAAAGTAACAGATTAAATATGTTGTATTCAAATATAAAATATAAATGATTTATCATGAATGTTTGTTTAATTATAGGTACCAAATGAAGAATCATTAAATAAATTGGCTGAAAAGTTAAAAGAAAACTCAATAGCCCACAAGCTTTGGGTAGAACAGCCAGAAAACATACCAACATGTTTGGCTCTTAAGCCTTACCCTAAAGAAGATGTCAAGAAATTTGTTGGAAAATTTAAATTATATAAAACTATCTTAAGAAGTTAATAAAACATTATATTCTATTGTGCTTTTAAATTATTAGCATTTTCTGTAAATTTGTACCAGGGCATCAAAAGATTTTTTTAATAATATCCTTTTTCATATAATATGCATTGTGCATAATTATTATTATTAATTAAAATGTATAAAATATTGATCATGTGAAAATTATTGTTTTATTGTATTATTGACTGAACTGAAGTCAAGAATGACAAATGACAAACAAATCTACAGTTCAAGATCAGTGAAGGCATTTAGTAAAAAATATTTCTATTAACTATATTTTTTTTGGGGTTTGGTGAGTAAACTAGAATCATCAGATAAGCTGTGCTATCTGTTAAGTTAAAAGTTGCAAAAGAAAAAGAGTGGGGGGAACGTAGGATACTGGAACATCCAAAGATGGAATGGAAGATGAAAGGCAGGGGGCTGGGCATGTGTTTCCTCATTCTCAACACGGAACTTAGCTATTATAGATACTTCACGCCGCTATTCTCCGAGAGAGTAGTACTAATTTGCCCATTTACACACTGCAGTCTACAGCCGGGCTCTACCACGTAGAAAAAATTTGATAGGACACAAAAATATATTATGTTAACCGCTTCTCGTGGACTACCAATGGGTTTATTTGTATAATCATCAAAACGATTTTTTTCTATTTTTGCAAATTCCTCTCCAAGTCATGCGATTAAAATTTATAAATCAGTAAAAATAATAGTATCGGGTCTTTTTTATATAGATGTTTATCTAATACAAAACCTAACCCGATAATTTGATATTAAACAGTTTAAATGTCTGTATTCTTAAACATTACTTGTTGACCCATGAAATAGCAGTAGGCAAAGTTACCACTCCTTACCGGCTACTGGACTGAAATAAATATAGTTTTTAATTATTTAAACAGGATGAAAATATCATTAGAGATTGTACTTTATTGTGTTTTTCAGAAACATTTCGTCATTTAAAGTAAAACAATTGTAAAATATAAAACAATGTAGTTGGGCAATTTAAATTCAATAGATGCAACACTAAACATAACTATCACTATGTTGCTATTATATTTAATTTAAAGGATATTAAAACGATGTTACTTAAATTGTACTATCAATATTATCAATATAATAATAAAAAATGTATATAAAAATATCACTAAACCTATAAGATGTAATATTGTTCAAAGCGTTGTTAGTACCATGTAATGAGTGAAAAGACAAATCGACAACTTTAATTTCACTCTCATTTTAACTTCAAAATATAATGCATTAAAACTTTTTATCCAATTTCAATATCCAAATTGAATGAATTACCGAAATTAAATGGCTCGACTATATAATTTGTAAATAAACTTCTCACAAAAAACTTAATTTAAGCTGTCAAGATTAATTTCAAACTTAATTGTGCGAAATAAACGTAAGAAACGACCAACCGAATGAAACAAGACTATGTCGCCGAGTGTGTGTCGCTTTAAGTGTTTTTAAGCAAACTTTTTTCTCATTCTTTTGTGAATCTACTCACTCTTAAATTTAAGTCTTTACTGAAGACAACCACTTACAATATTAAAACTTGCCAGCAAAGTTGTCTGCAAAAGTTTAAGATAATATAATTTTATAGAATTAAAACGATAAGTATATATAACTAAAAACTAAATAATAAAATTTAAATAAATAAGTCCGATTTTGAGTTGATTTGTGACTAAATTAACCTTGGAACGGTATTATGATTTCTGTCGATTTACGCCTAGTAAAACAAAAGTACCTGGAAACAAGATCTATAGTACAAATATCTTTTTTTTGTTATTACTTATCAGCTCTTGGATAAAGATCTTGAATATTTTAGATGATTCTTAAAGAGGAAGTTATTGTGAATTAATTCATTACTTTTATGAAGTTATATTATGATTCTTGTGCTTGTTGTTTAATCAATCTTGATTACGTTTTATAATAGCATAAATATTATACTCTTATTTAATTATTCATTTTCTCTTATACATTATTTACATATATTTAGTAGCAAGTTTCCATTTGCCAATTAATAATGACTCACGGTATGGCAACATTTCATATTGTCATAACTCATAGTTAACAAAAAATAATTAATTTGTTAGACGAGCTATTGCATATTATTACAACTAAGTCTTTCTAAGATTATATACAACGGTCTGAACAACAATAAAAAATATTTGAATGGTATGTTACAGTTATATATTTCAGTATTTATTCATCACTCAAGAATCCTAATCTGGGTGTACGCTATTGGATTTGTCATCTCTATATTTTACATAGAGGAAAGATTGATATTAATGTTTCAAATTCATTTAATACGCTATATTTATGTATCAATAAATACAAAGTTGAGATTTACGGATTTCCCTGAAAAAAATATTACATTTAATAAATCTGGTAAATCAATGAAATACGTATTTGTTAATTTAGGCCATTTAGTAAAAATAAAATAATGTTTACAGGTATTATAACTTCAGAATGGCTTCATCTAATACATTACAAAAAGCCATCGACCTTGTTACAAAAGCAACTGAAGAAGACAAAAACAAGAATTATGAGGAAGCCCTACGACTATATGAACATGGAGTTGAATACTTTTTACATGCAGTTAAATATGAAGCACAAGGAGAAAGAGCTAAAGAAAGCATACGAGCTAAGTGTTTGCAATATTTGGACCGGGCTGAAAAACTGAAGGAGTATCTCAAAAAAGATCGCAAGAAAAAACCTGTTAAAGATGGTGAATCAAATTCGAAAAGCGAAGATAAGAAGAGTGACAGTGATAGTGATTCTGATGATCCCGAAAAGAAAAAATTGCAGGGAAAGCTTGAGGGAGCCATTGTTGTTGAAAAACCTCATGTTAAATGGAGTGATGTAGCTGGTCTTGAAGCTGCAAAGGAAGCATTGAAAGAGGCTGTAATTTTGCCTATTAAATTTCCCCATTTATTTACAGGCAAAAGAATTCCATGGAAAGGAATCTTACTTTTTGGACCTCCTGGTACTGGTAAATCATATTTAGCAAAAGCTGTGGCCACCGAAGCTAACAATTCCACATTCTTTTCTGTTTCTTCATCAGATCTAGTCTCTAAATGGCTTGGTGAATCAGAAAAGCTAGTAAAAAATCTTTTTGAGTTGGCTAGACAACATAAACCAAGTATAATATTCATTGATGAAATAGACTCCCTGTGTTCATCACGTTCAGACAATGAATCTGAATCTGCAAGAAGGATTAAAACTGAGTTTTTAGTGCAGATGCAAGGTGTTGGTAATGATATGGATGGTATTTTAGTTCTTGGAGCTACCAATATACCTTGGGTTCTTGACTCAGCTATTAGAAGGCGATTTGAGAAGCGTATTTATATAGCTTTGCCTGAAGAGCATGCACGTTTAGACATGTTTAAATTACACCTTGGTAACACTAGACATCAGTTGTCTGAACAAGACATGAAAGTGTTAGCTTCAAAGTCTGATGGATATTCAGGTGCTGACATAAGTATTGTTGTTCGTGATGCTTTGATGCAGCCAGTGCGTAAAGTGCAATCTTCTACACACTTCAAAAAAGTTACAGGCCCCAGTCCTACCGACCCTGATGTAATTGTTAATGATCTGTTGACTCCATGCTCTCCAGGTGATCCTGGGGCAATGGAAATGACCTGGATGGATGTGCCAAGTGACAAGCTTGGCGAACCTCCTGTAACTATGTCGGATATGCTACGATCTTTATCTACATCAAAACCAACAGTAAATGATGACGACATGATTAAGTTGAAGAAATTTATGGAAGATTTTGGCCAGGAAGGATAATTCACTATTTATGCTTTTGTAGATTTTTAAGATTATAGAAGCACAGTGCCTATATATTTTTGTGAGAGCTTATCATAATTGTTTTGTTCATTCATATTTGTAATTTTACTTGCTTTTCACCTTTATTGTCTCATGCACTTCATTAACTATTTAGTGAATAAATGTTAACTTCTACATTTTAAGTCTGGAAATAATATTATGTTGTTAAAAAATAAATATGAGTATACATATAATTGAAATATATTATTGTTATGTAATTGCAAGTATAATAGCTAAAGTAATATGAATATATTATAATGTGAAATGAGAGTATATTTGATCTTATGAAAAATTCTCATGTGTATTCCTTTGTATATTTAACTAACCTTATTTTGTTACAGGGTTTATAAAATGAGATTTATTTTCTATTTTACAGGATGGTCATGGCAAGTTAAAAAAAACATTTATTTCAGTACTTCAATAAAATTTATAATTGCTGGATGTAATATATAAATGATATTTATAAGTCTTGCTTAAAAATGCAAATCTTTCTGTGTTTCTTTGGATTTTTTTTTTCATATTATTGTATCTCAAAAATGCATAATCTTGTTTTAATTAAGTCCCTTCCCTAAATGTTTTTGTTCTATTTTTGTATTATATAAGAAATAAAATTAATTAACTGTACACAATATTTTATTTTTACTTATTAAAACACTTAATTAAAAACAATAGTTTATTTACAGAAAAAAAATATTTACATATCTAAATTATCACAATGTTATTTGATATAAGTTACTGATGCATCCTATCAAGAACGCAATGATGGATGCTCTTCTTTGGCCAGAAGAGCTAGTTTCTGAAACATAAATAAGATATAATATACCTACAAACATTACCAGTTTGGGAACTTGTTAAAAATAATAATTATTTTTCGGTGACCTGGGGCAGAGGCAAACGCTTTATTGACCACATCTTTCTACTGTGTTAGTGTTTTTTAACTTCTAGCTAAATAAGTGATATAAAATAATGTATATTTATATATATGAGAAACAGCGCTGTAGATAAAAAAAAAACATGAAATCTGATCGCAGCGCCATCTCTTATTAAGAATGTAAATCACTCAAGGAAAACATACAAAACCTGTCCAGCGGCCTAAAAGTTTAGTTCATGGTTCAAACACATAAAACAAAATCTTTATACATACTTTATAGCTATAAATAAACAGATGAATTCACAAATTAAGTTTCCTCGTAATTATTTATATACATTTTGCATTGAGTTTATCTTAAAATGTGAGGTGATGGATAGATTTTAAGATTTAATGAAATATACTATATAGTGGCTCAAGGTTTCTTATAATTATGTAAACTTAAGGCCTTATTTTGTTCGGTAATGCTAGGATAACATAGGACAAATGCTGTTAGCCCTGTGGCTGTGACAGCTTTATCGGAGGTGGTACCTTATTACTTATTTTTATAATTAAAATTGTCAATAATATTTCAAAAAAATGCAATTTATAATAAAATCGTAGATATTTAATATGAATACAGCATATTTTATTGTATATTCCTTCGGTAAAAATCGGTTAATCATCGATGTTTGTTTCGGCTCCCAATCGACTAAGCAAAATAATTAATCGATTATTTCAGTGTAGTGTGGCTTAACTGGTTTTTTCGACTTGACATAAAATAATGAATAATTTAATGTTAAATCCTGTGTTACCTTTTTTTTGGTTTTAACAAATTGGTAGATGAAGGCATTCGCCAATCATAATTGTTGATAGTGTTGTAACTTTTTAAAGAAAGTATTTTAATGTCAATGTAATTCACTACGACATCGCTAGAAAATATTATATAAAACGATTTTAGATAATTCATACCGATTAAAACAGCACGTTCCCTTCGATGCGTGCCAATAATGGCAACACAACGGATTTTCATATTTCGAGTGGCGGGAGCGCGTAAGCCAAGAGTCGATATCATCAAACCTTGTGCGACCGGCTGGCTCTCCAAATTTGTCAACCAGGATCTCTCTGTAACCTTTAGATTAAAATGCTTAATTTTGAAAGATAAGTTACAGTTTCTCGTTTTTAAGTCTACGTAACTATCAACACCATGTTGTAAATATCGCGATTCGGCCATTGTATCACAATTTTTATTTTATTATTTCTTAAAAAAGAAACATTCCAATGCACTGGTTGCTCAAAGGCACATAATAATATTAAATTTATGTCTACGATACAACTAATCTTAAAAGTCTTTTTAGAGTTTAAATAATTTTAGAATTAAAAATAAATCGATACGGGCAGGGATTCAAATCCGCTACCTCTAAAAAACCATCCGGGTCTACCAATTGAGATACCATAAAAGTTTTTTTAACTTTGAAATATCATTAATTTATTAACTTTTAGATTTATAGAATAGATAGATTTTCCCAAAAGTCATACAGTTGAATAAGTTTTTCAGAATTTATTTGTCAGTAGAGATCAAACAATGAAATACCATCTCTCCATTAATGTGCCATTGCAAGTCAGGGGCTGGAAACGCCTTAGCAGAAGAGCAGTTAACATCAAGTGGTTCTAATAGTTGATAAGGTCGCTCATAGCCAACTATACGTGGCGTCTCTCTTGGGAAATCTGAAATTACATTTAAAATGTATAAATACGTGTATGAAGGAATGGGTTCGTTGTAACTTGTAAACACTGAATGAATTAATAAGTCTCACTACTAATATTCAATGGTACATTGTGTGTACATGGTGTGTACTTTTAAAAAGTTGCTTTATTATTATTAAAGATCAAATTCTCGCACATAAAAATAGAAAAAAGGCACAACCCTACAACTTCTTCTTCTTTAACGGAATGGCTTACAATACATATGGTGACTTACAATAAACTTCCATAAATGTCTCAGCCTGCGCTGAGTGGAACGAGGGTGCTTCTTCAGACACCTCGCATCTATATAGACCTCTAGACTTCAATGTCAGGTCCCGTAACTGCACCCGACGGGCTGAGGACTTTTCCAACTAAACAAAAAAAAAGGGGTCTAAATATTTAGAAGTATATCCTGGCAAATATATATATTTAATAATACCTAATATATATTGTCAATATATAAATAATCGTATCACGGTGTTTTGTTAATAAACGATTGTATTTTATTATTTAAAACCACATCCGCAATACAGATTTTGCTTTAACTAATCCAATATTTTCAATCCCATTCAAATTTATCTACAAATAGAGATATAGTGAGTCCAATTTACCTTCACGTTTTTTTTACTTTCCAATTTTTTTTTAAATGTTGAAGAAGGCACATATCTAAGAAATCTCTAAGTATTAACGGTATAAAGGTACCCAATAGCCGAGGTTTTTCAATGTTCATACTCTATGACCCAAAATGTTATTGAAGATACAAATTGTAAAACTATAACTAACATTGTATATAATATAGGTGTGTGTATATTTCTGACTGTCTAAATTATAGGCATGTGATAATAACTAGGTACTCAAAAACAGAAGGAAGATTCTTTGACGTGATAGCATTTTGTTCAATTATGTAACACTTTAGTGTTGAGATCTATTTTAGTCACAGTTTATGACGAAGTAGTCGAAAATCATTTCGACGTTAAATAGCTGGTCACAATACCGTTTCAATCCTGATTCAGTGAGTAATCCAGTTAGAAATACGTTGGAGAGGAGGTATAATAAGTAAGTACCTATATTATACTTTAATATACATATTTTACCTTTGTATAATACATTTTAAAAATTAAAATGTTAAAGGTTTACTTTTAAATACGTTACCGATCATAAACCACCTCACATCACTACTGTGGTTGACAGGTTGTATTGTAAAATTTATAATTTTCTTGTTTTCTTGTCCAACCGGTTAAAAACAAACATTTAATATGTATTAACACATTAATTGTTTACACACATTTGTGTGTATGAAGAATCAGAATTCGTCAATATGTTATCAAATACTACGACAAGTTTTTTAAAACTAAAATGTAATAAAATGTATACGATCCACATTGTAAAGGATAAATTCATGATTGAAAATAAGATTGAATATCAAGTTAATGCAAATATTACTCTTTTCAGAAAGAAAAATAAAAGAATATTATAATTACTTTTTATCAATCAAAACAATGGCGGCAGCAATGGATTAAGTTTTTTATTCAATTACAATGAATAAAGGAATGAATATTTCGAACGTTTGGAACAAATTTGCACTATAAATGAAGTTGTCATAAAAGTACTCGATAGTTTTACAGATTATTTTTTATTATTAAATTTACAAGCTGACTTCGATCGGGTAGAATTTTTTAAACTAATACTGACAATTTCAAACATCGTGATATATATATATTATTACAAGACTCTATTTTTTAATGCATATTACTTGGAATATAACTTTCAATCACAATAAAATCCTTTTATGCATTAAAAAAAATCTAGCAACTGTTTAAGTTGTTATCTTAAAATGTCAGCTAGCAAGACTGAGTTATTTCGGGTTGTGTATGCATCAGTCGAGATATATTATTTGACAAGTGTAGATTATAAAGGTTTTAACAGCTCTTACGTCAACTTTAACTCCATCAAGCCTGTGAGCGTGCTGCGGAGGCCTCAGTCTGGGCATGTAACGGTAAAATTCCTCGTTATCCCGGTACCACTTCACTGAGTATAACTTTCCCCCTTCCAGATCGTAATCACATGTCAGGGTTACTGATTCACCTTTTTGCTTTAGACTTGGAACTGATATGCCCACAACACGTAAGCATATTGACACTAAAAATTGAGACAAAACAATAAAATATATATTTTTATAATATATAATAGGTTTCAAGATTTCGTGTATCACCTTTTGCATAAATGAGACAAAAATAACAAATTGCGAAAATATTCTTCATAGTTCCATAAATTTGTCTCAGACTTAAAAACTTATAGTACCTTATCAGGTTTAAATATATTATTATTTTAAAGTATTAAATCCTTTATAATACAACATAATCACTAATAGCTTCTGAATTTATTTACTTTACCGCAACCCGTCACATAACTTTCGTGTAAAACGTGCGGTACGAGCGTAGCGTAGCGCGCGTCGTAGGCAACTGTTGCTACAATGATATTGCTGGCAAGTAGCTTCATCAGCAGCTACGATTTATTATATTCTTTGAACGTTACGAGAGTAAGCTCGCCACAAACATAAGAATTATTACGAATTTGTATACCGGCTTTATATCTTATTGTCGAAATTAATGGACTATATTTCGAAATGCAAAATATGTTTTGATATGTATTCTAAAAAATAATCTGTTAAGAAAATGTTTATAATGAATTGAAAGTATTCACTAATGGTTCATGTGAATATAATGTTCTCTTTTAAAGCTATAAGCTAGTTATTACGAGTATAGAACTTAATAATACGCAAATAAACTAAAATATATTATGGTATATATTCATTTGGGGTTGCATTAGCCGCTGTATCAAAGCTTTGGCGAGATTAGTAACGGATTTAATAAACAGGTAATTCGCTAATGGCGTGCCTGTTACTGGTTACTTCGTCAGAAAAATAATACAGTTCAATGACTCCACATTTAATTAAAATTCAGATAACTGAATCAAAAAAAAAAAATTTTAATATTTCATTATATATATCATACTCGATTAATACACCTTATTTTGAAAATAACTGTGAAGAAACGTTCTGATCAGATACATTTGAAGCTAGTATTACCGAAATGCAATACTTTTGCAATTAACTAAGGTTTAATATCAAATGTCTGCATTTTTTGTGTCTAAATTTGAATAAAGCAATGAAACGCTCGCGGGGTGTTATGACATCCGCATATGATGTCACGAATATATGTAAATTTGATGCACCGAGTACATTATACATACTGAAATATCAACTGAGCCAAATGACGTTTTGTTTTAGCGCGAAAACATCGCCATGTTGGTATTTCATTTAAAATGGCTGCAGCTTTATTGCTTGTTTGATTAAAAATCATATTCATCTCAATGAAAATGTAAAAATCAACACACAGTTTTAGTATCCTTTTCAACGTGATACCAAAAAAATATCTCTTTTTAATTCTATAACCGTGGCATTCATTGATATTGCCGGTAAATTCAAAGTATTCCCATCGTAAAGAATAAAGTAATTAGTTAAAAAAGTATATTTTTATGGTAAATAAAAAAAATGGTAAGCTTTTATTGAATGTCTTAAATTTACTTAAGAAATTATTTGAACTTGGTGATAAAGATATCTGAAGCGATTATTTTGAATAATTTTGAAGATTTTATCATGTAAAGAAATTAGCTATGAAGACAAATTCAATTTAGTTGATGATGAGACAGAAGACATTCAAATTAAGACTTAGATTTATTTATAGTTATATCTATCTATATATCTATGTTACAAAAATCCTCTACAAATAATATAATAAAATATTTACGAGACTAAATCCGTACGAATGTAAAAAAATATAATGATTTGTATAAAAAAATAACGAATTGAAACATAAAACTATTATGATTCAAATAAAAAAAAAAAGGTAAACTTTTTCCAATATTAATATTTTCATTGAAATTCAGTTACCATTTTAACGAATTCTCTTCATTGATTCGGACTATCTATCTATACTAACTTAAAAAACTTTTCATTTGAGATGAGCGGTATAGTAGGATAAATGAGATGGGCTAAACCAATCCCTTCGATTATTTATGTTTAATTATATTACGAGAAAATTGGGATCTCTGCCGCTGGTATTTTTAATTATGTTTATCCTTCGCTTTATTACGACCGAATTAATGTTTAATTATATTATTATCCAGCTCGTGCTTAAATGAAAACGAAGCGAGTATATTTCATTTTTCCTGTAATTTAATTATCAATAAAAAAGGTTACACACACAGATATCATGACGATTATTTCTTTGTGCTAGTTTTGGTGTAAAAAATAATAATTAAGGAACAGTTCATGTAATATTATTAGTTACTAATTACATTATAAATTCATCGGAAGCCAGATTTGCGTAAATAGCTTATTATGCGTTGCCGCGAAATTGCATTGCTTGTGTCAAATGAAAGCTCTAATATTCACAGAATAATTTGCACCTTGAAATCCCACTTTGAATGCACTATTTTATTTATACTTTTAATAAAAAACGTTTTGTTTCACTTTTTTAATGTTTTTTATAAGTTTATTTATTTTTTAGCAAATCATTTCTATTGAATAAAGGATCTTAAATCAGAAATTCTCTCACAAACATAAGTTTTTACAAATGTACCTATATATATATTTATATTTATATATATATGTGTATATATGTATAAATGTATTTGTATAAATGTATATCAATGTTATAATAATATGTTAACGAGGGCTGTAGATGCATCAGTTTTGAATAGAACTGCAATCAACTGATTGTCAGGCTCCATATAGCAAATGAAAATGTTATTTGGTTTATAATTTGCGGATTCGCGATTTTATCATATAATATTATTATGGAGCTGTATAAAAAATAATCATTGAATACTTATCATTTAAATGTGTATTAAATCCAACTGGGCGGACAATCAGAAATGTAAAAAGCAAATTAATTAAAATATCTCTGATTTATTAATTATTTTCTAATGGGAACTGAATACATAACTAAGAACCATTTCAACAAAAAACTAATTGATTTCAAAAACCAGACACAAATCTGCTCATCCATTTGAAAGCAACAGACAGACACACAAACACTACTATTAAGCCTGTAACAATACAGATACTATTAAACTTATAACAAACCTCTTTTTTGTATCATGGATTATAAGAAAAGTAAGAAAGTAAGAAAGAAAGAAAGAAAGCAAGAATTACATTGCACCTGACGCTGGCAATGCAAAGAGGAACTAATCTAAATGATAATAATTCATTTCTTTGACGTCCCGCTTTCAAGTATATTAAATAACAGACGTTCATCTTGTTTCAATAAACCCTTTTGTATCGATAGAGATGAAAGAAATTTAACTTCTAGAAACTTTCAAGAGCTAATTTTAAGTCGGAAATTCTTTAAAGGTATTACTATTGTAAGGGTTGCTTACTATATTATAGGAAACTGTGCTTTATATTATAAAATAACAATATACTAGATATACTACATTTACTAAATTAACTTACTTTTTGTATTAACTGTGGTACGCTCCCGCAGTGCTTAAGTGAATGTAGCGTCCGTTAATTTGAAAAAATAATAGTTGTTAATTTATGTGGATATTAAACTTAAAGGTTAAGACTCCTAAAATAAAAAAAAAAATGTCTAAAGCCAAATAAAAATACTCTCAAAATAATAATAAACAAAAGTGTACTTATTATTTTTCTGAACTTCCTTAAAATACTACATTTTTAACTCCATTAAAAAATATATATTCCTTATTAAAAAGGTAGTAACCCTCCCTAATAGAAGTAGGAAATATATATTACATTACATAATATATTTTTTTATAGGTCGTCGAAAAAATTGCCAAATAGTCATTATCAGATTTTTTATTTATAATAGAAATAATGATTGTTTGATGAGATAATTATTCCGAATTGCGGCGATAATTTGTCATTATGTTAATGTTTGGTTAAGAGTACATAATAATTTATTTACGTAAATGATAAAATATAATTCTAAAAGAAAATATTACATAATATATATGAGGATCTATGTACCTACTACAATTTTTTTTACTGTGGAATATATATAATAGAAAGTAGACTGTATTTAAGTCTGGAAAGTTATTTAAAAGTTGGTTATATGCTATTATTGTTTATTACTTGAATAAAGCGATAATTCAAAATATGTAATATGAGTTAAATAATTAAAGTTGGTACGAATAACGTAAACAAAGTCGTTGAGAGGTTGACAGAGACAACAGGGTGATATTGGAATGGTTCACTGCACTTGAATAACACTGCATTCATATTATATTAAAATATTTAATTAAACTTCGTAAAAAAATATTATTTATTACTAACCATTTTAATATATGATTATCATGACACATACTATCGCTGCAAAAATAATATTATATAGTTTTATTTTATAATATATAAAAAATCGATATATTAAATATAACAAGATATTCAACATGTTAATTAATATTTTTATTCGCTTTTAATTTAAAAAAAAAATGTCTGACAAATTTCTAAAGTTGTATATACGCGGTACAAAAAAAATACATCACTATTTCTAGAAAGTAAACGAAATAAGCTGTTTCCGCTTCGCGCTTGTTTTCAGGATGCGCCCTAAGGTGGTATCAGACCCGGTCTTCAATTAAACTTAGCCCATTGAAGGGGACATCACGTGCATAGCACAACACTACTGCATTACTTAGCAACTAGTTTACATTATCTCTACAAATAATGCTAATTTTCAGCTTAGAACATGATTTTCCTTGTTAATAATATTGGTTTGTTATTACGATTGCTTATGTAATACTAGCCTGTTAATTATAGAGAACAATGAATCAGTATCGTCATTTGATTTAAGTAGTGTCTACTAATTAAGTGGTTGTAAGTAGATAATAAAGCACTAGATCATAGTCCCTTATTCAGTTATTTCATTTTATCTTATTTACAGCTAGCTATTGCTGGCGGCTTTGTTCGCAATATTATATTAGAAAAGTGTTTTTAAGGTTAACTGATATAATATATATTATTGGACAGTTATATTTCCTTATTATATGTAAAGTAATTATAAAACGACAAACATACAGAATAAGAGACCAAAACTAAAAACAAATGTATAATTAGAGTTAGATTAGAGTTATCGTAAATTTCTCAAATTTTGTGATAAGCTGTAAGGAATAAATAAACAGACAGAACCAAAAATAATTTATAATATATAGCAGAATAGGAAGATGACAGAATTTCCTATTCGCCGGCACTCTCCGGCAGTAAAACTAAAATAAACAAGACACTCTGCCATTGTAAAATCGCTACCCAGTGCTCTTTCCCACGTGTATTATTTTTATAAAATATGGCTCATAAACTAAGGCTTAGAGATGATAGTTTATTGAACCGCATTGTATAAAATGCAATAAACATGATATCTGCACAGAAATTTATACATTTAATAAGTGCAAATTTATAAATTCAATAAGTGCAAATTTATTAATTTAATATGAGCATTTATGAATTTAATATGAACATATAATTGCGTCATTATTTTTATTATCATTAGTTTTTTACAAAAGACAAATTGTTAAACAAATTGTATTTTTAATTTATTTCTGCTTTACAATGTTATAAATTAGAAAATGTAACAAACGTTCGTTTCATTTCGCCTTAAATGTTATAATTTGTTACTGTTGGGACGTTCGCTTTTGTCTAAATCTGCTTAGCAATATATCAGAGGCAACACAATAGCATAGATAGAAAGCACTGAACTAGCAATACTTAACCTAACTGTCCGCAATTTGGACTCGCATGAAATAGAATAAATCGGTCTTGCACGTTGCTAATTACCGTCGCAGGAAAATAGCTTCTATATAATAAGACATAGCGGCTACATTATTACATCATTGTTACATCCATGTTGCGATTTGTACGTGGTTGTGGTTACATGTAATTCGATATGATCTAATTTGGACTTTACGACTTGCCATTAAAGTTGGGATTCGGTTAGCCGTTAATTGGGATACATTACAACGCTGGCTGATGTCTATTGTGGGCGCGGGAGAGTTAATGGAGCAAGTGTTATTGGAGCCAAATATTGAACCAAAATTCTGTATCCCACTCACCAGCAGGCCTATCATACACTCTTAACAAACTATTATAGTTTCAAGAAGTTTTGTTTCAATAAAACAAGAACATTATTACATACTTTCATTCGTACCATGAGCTCTATAAAATATTATATTTTACTTAGTGACGTAAAAGAATGAATGCTTTTTTAAATTCCAAAATTTGACATAATAATACATTACATTAATATTTAAAAAGTCAAAACACAATTTATGGAACGAGTGAATGATATTTTATAAAATAACGATAGATTTAGTATGACGTCATCAAAACTTCATATCGGAACATTATTATATAGTAATATTACTTTTAGGACGTATTCGAAAGTAATATCTAATATGGTTATAGAGTCAATGGTTGGCCTGCAGGTTCAAGCAATATAAATGTTTCGGTCACGTTGATTTGAGTTAGTGCGAACACTAATTTGTTTATCCTCTACACCCAGATCGGTTCAACGATAATTTATTGAAATTTGAAGGATTTCACCCTCTGTTTTAAACTTAATTATACAAACAATCCGTACAAGGACAGTCTAGACAGATATGCAAATTGTGTCCGTCAAAAAAATATTAACTCTATTATCTCTAAAATTAGAGTATCTTCTAACTTTAAGTGGTCATTTCAAATTTTATATAACAAAAATAATATTAGTTTTATATTATTACTATTCATATTTGTCTTAAATATGAATAATAATAATATAAAAAATATTTCAAAATAGCTTCAAATACGCATTTATTAAAAGCTTGTAAAAAATCCCGACACATTACATACATATAATAAAAATAATTTGGGTTTTGAATACACATTTATTAAATATTTGTATAAAAATGATTTCTAAATAATTTCAGATACAATTTATATCTCTAAATGTTAATAACATGTAAATAGTGAAAAGTATTTTGTTTCTATTTGACTTTAAATTACTTATAACATAACACATTACATAATACACAAATAATCAGTCAAATAATTTATCCAAAACTTATATAGGAGCTCGTTATACACTGGTCTGTTGAAAACCTATTTCGGTTATAATCGGATAGAACCGGATAACACGACTATCACGTAAACGTGCTCTATCTAGTACGAATACGAAGTAGACCGACCATATGTACGGATTACGCCGTTAAACTTTATCATATGAATTTGTAACTTTGAGGAGAATAAATTATATAATATATAGTTATTTATTTAAAATCAATTAATTGAAAATTTAAAAAAAGCTTTTTAGTTTCTTTATTGTGGACATTATTGTAAAAGGTATTATTTGTCTAACTTTTTTTTTTTTTGCAAAATGAACGCATTCCTAACTCTTTAAGGTAAGAGGTTAAATGCTTTGTAATGCTCCACTTCACATTGTGGTCAAGTCAGTACTTTACAAGCCTTTTATCATTTTTGTTGCATGATATTTGATAACGGAGTTTAATTTTATTATTGTTTATTTGTTTCCTTTTGTATTCAAAATATAAAATCACCAAGACCTCGTTGTTTCAAAAACAGAAAAGAAATAATTTAATTAACGTTGTTTTAATAAAAAATAGATTGAAACCTTCTCATTAATCTTCCTTTCATATTGCACCACAAATTGTATATTGTACTCTTACAACCCAATGGCGCCATCGTGAATAATATTAAAAGAGGTTGCTTTGTAAGGCGCTAACAAATTGGCGTAGAGGCTGCGGCTTGCCTTCGAGTCACAATAGATTTAACATGAGCGAACTTACTTATCATGGAAAACTCAAAAAGAAACTTGTTAGTATTTAATAAGCATTCATGTTATGATATATTTTTCATATGAACTCATTTTATAATATCTGATATTATATAAAGTAAACGTTATAAGGTAGGTGGTATTATAGTATTTATTATATAATATACAGAAAAAGTAATTCCGACAGATTAATTTAAAACTTCCATTTTCAGTAACAATATATTTACTTAACCCGGGGTTATTGGCAACTTAAATAGACCCTTTTTTATTTTGAAAAAAATAATTCTGACGAAAATTTAATATTCAAATTCGTGGAAGTACGTTCACTGTCGAATATACCCATTGCCTTATATTAACATTTATTCTATATATGAACTGAATTAATTATTCTTCGAATCGCACTTCATAGTAACTGTCAAGGTTCTGAATAAAAGCTTCTCACACGTAAGAGCAGTGTGTATCGCGTCTGGTGAAATATTTGAAAGGAGAGCGTTGCCTGGTCTTTGTTCGCAAATCGCGGGAGCAGCGAAACATTTCACCTGAATAGTTTGTATGTGATTGTACATTTCCCACTCGCATTCAGGTAAAATCTTTTTTCCGTTTTAAGTCTGTAAGGTAAATAAATAAATCCCTTTAATTGTTTTCTAAATGTACACGAATAGGATTTTGAGCTTCATTTTTTATCTTATAAAGTAATGTAAATCAATATTATATATTTAGCTGCTGTAAATGCATTGTTACCATTTATAATATAAACAGTTCAAGAAACGAACATATAAAAGTATTTAAAATAATCACAATTCCTTTTTTTCCTTTTATGATGTAAAACAAAAATAAGAGAGGATTTTTGGAATTCCATTCTTAAGGTGCCCTAAATACCTTTAAAACGTTTTGTGACAATCGGACAGTTGTGACGGATATTTTATGAAAATTTGGTTAGTGCTTTTTGGTTAGAAAAAAAAAACTCTGATATCAAAATATTATAACTCTTCCAATTCCAAAACAAATAACCTTAAAAAGCTGAAATAAGTTGTTCTGTAATTTTTAAAGTATGAAAATTAGTATTTCGAATTTCTGAAAGTTTGTATGAAAATCCATATTTTTTTGAAGCATGGAAAAATTCTTTAGTGATTGAAAATTAGGACAAAAATTTATTTGCTTCCATCATACCGTTAGTCAACACTAAAGGTATGATATAAGGGAAGATTATTTATAGGACGAGCAAAGGTTCCGGTAAAATCTAGTAAAAGCTATATAAAGGGAACGTTCGTACTGTTAGTGCCAAAGACAAGTCGACTAATAACGAATTTTGGCAAGCAATTATGTTAGCAGTGCTTCTAATTTACCAAATCATCTTTAAGTCCCAGGCGATGTTCTTGCGAAGTTGTACGTGTCTTGCGAGTACTCCTCTGAATAAGTTAGAAGTTTGAGGAACGCTTAAAGAGGTTTGGTATCGGAATGCATGAGTTTCGTACTTTCAGTTTACGATTGATTGACTTTAGAACATTTCAAGTATGGGAACTATAACTATAGATAAGAAATTCTTCAAACAGTCCATGAACGTCTCACGACTAGGAAATGACCTCACTTCGAAATGAGTTGGCAGATTACATTATATCTGAAAACCACTTAATAGACATTTATTGATTTTGTCAAAGCTTTAATAGAGCCTACGGGCAGTAACTGGTTTTAAGAAAGTTTGCAAAATTACTATTTATACCTAATATCCATTTACGGATAGTAGTTGGCTTTCAAAAACAAAGTTTGCAAAGATAATAATACGTTTATAGGTTGTTTTTGAATGCTGTTGTTGGGGAAAACAAATTAACTGCTAATTAGCAATTTGCAAAAAGTCGTATAGTATATGTGTGGTATATTAAAAATAAGGTTCTAATAAAGAAAGCTTGCGAAGCTAATAATATAATAATATTCACTTAAATTATAAAGTCAATATTATAATAATATCCGTCCCAAGGTAGACTACTGACCCTAAATACTGGTGTAAAACAAATCAACAGCTAATTGCCATTTGGAAAAAGTCATAATATATATAACTTGATATTTATAAGGACCAGTTATAAATGCGCGGCAAAGGGAAATAGATTGGTCCTATTACTTTCGTCAGAGGCGGGTTCTCTTTGATGTGGCAGTGCATAATTCAAAGGCCTTCCTCGATTTCCCCTCGGGATATGTGGTAGCACCTGTATTAATATGTAGCAATCGTAGAACCCGCATAATCACACTTAGGATTGGAACGCATGACCAATATTTATTATTATCAAACAAAATGGAAAACCTTTTCTCAAGTAAGTTATAGTTTTATGTGAAATATATTTTCAATTATAAAACCTCAGATGAAGATAAGATATTAATTGCTTTTATAGGTCAGGTGGTTGACTCTAATTATTTTACAACGATATTTGTTTTGTGAGTACTGCGACCTTGAAATATAAGAAAAAGGGTGCTCCTATGAGACCTGACCAGGACATAAAAATATGGAACGAGCAATTGATATTTATCATCAATAGAAACGTTGAATTCGTCCCACAATAAATATACCTCTATAAATCGCCATTTTTTCTTAGCATAATAATTTAATATTTAATGTTAATATAATACTGAAATTTTTTATGTGGTATTTGATAAATAAAAACGTTATTTCGTGAATCATACCGCTCTACGTAACGTAAACTTTATGAAAGCTACGCTAAAGTTATACAATAAACATACACTGCAGCCACGTGGGACGTTGAAAGGTTAAAAGAAATGCTAGAATAGTCAAATTCACGAATGCTTGTCATATATATCGTCAGCAAGCTTGCACTTATTCTTTTGTCACACCTTCTTTGTTCTGGAATTTCTATAAATTAATTAAGACTTGACACTCGAACGAGGATGACTAAAAACATTTAGTTGTAAGTAAATTATAATTTTTTTATTGAAAAACAATTATAAAAAAAACCTTTGTTAATTTTTTTTTTAATTTAGAATTCTAATTAAAAATAATATAATATTATATATTATTTCTTAATTATATTTGTACTTAAATATAATTAAGAAATAATATAATTTTGCACTTAAATGTAAAAATTCTTGAGTAAAATCGTACAATATTTTATTGATACTATAGATTTTTGAGAACATCGGTCACGGGTAAGTAATAATAGATAAAATGTAGTGAATTCTCTTTTCCTTTTTTCTTGTCTTTGTATTTTATGAGCTCAGTTGTGTAAGATATAGCCCATAACTCGTTTACGTATCTACCTTACCTTAGGGCTCCAGTATGTCATATCCAATGCCCGCCTTGTGTAGAACAATCTCAAAATGGAATACTGATAAAAAATATTTGAAATTATATTTCATTGCTATGAAATTTTCAATGTTATTGAAAATATTATATATATATATATATATATATATATATATATATATATAATATTATATATATATATATATATATATATATATAATATAATGCCTACAACAAAATTTTATATTTAAAAATGTAAAATTTTGTTAGTTTTGTTCTGTTCAGAGATAGTCGCGAGTCTCATAGAGTTATAAATTTTTACATTTATATGTGTAACTAGAGCTCTGTAGATTTATAATTCTTGTTGGCGTAAAAAAGGAAAAGTTAGATTGAAGCAATTACATTGTCAGAATGAAAAAATAATAAATGTGTTAAATGATTGATGCGATTTTTCGTTATAATTGCAGTCTTGGGTACGACAGAATAATTGTGCGTTACTTTAAACGGTATAAGCCATTTATTGCGGCTTTGATTGATGTTGCGACTTATTAAGATTTTTATTTATGATATTTTGAGTGGCATCTTAAAGTAAAGACTATTTAACGCTACTTTTATACTATTTAACGCTATTTTTACTAATTAAGTATTAGGCGTTCTCATAGAATTGATTGCGATCGTTCTAAATTGCTTATTTCATATTGACGTTTGTGACTATGAAATAAGCAATAACAGTGATCACAACGAAAAAGTAGCAGGCTTAGTTTGATGTGTTCTCAGACTAGGGTGTGTTTGGAATCCTCGTAATTTTAATTTTAAGCAGAGGAGTGTCATTACCGAATGGCTTATTTCGATAAGTACGGTATTAAAATAGGCTTTCGCAACACTTCCATTTGTCGTACATAAGTGATCACTGATGATGATTCAAAGTGGAAAAGATATAAATTAAAAAATATATATACTTCGTGACATACATATAGATGTAGTATTTAAATAAACAAACGATAAGTAGTATACAAAAAGTTTATTGATAATTTTAACATATATATAAAAGTAACAAATATTTTTAGTCATAATTCAAATAACTATGGCGTAAAACTTATGAGCTTAATTTGAACGTACAGGCTTATTATCCGGCTTATTCCTAAAACTATGTTAAACTGGTAGAAGCGAACTTAAATTAGCCGTCAGAATAGTAACTTCTATAATTTACTAACTTTAGTGCACCGGAAAATACCAAATTCCATTACATCATACGTTAAACGAGGCAAAAAATAAAGTCAATTTTAAGTATTCTCCTCATAATCCGAAAGTTCCTCACTTCAATGAACATCTAAAGCTCACGACTATTGCTCAATAGTTTCCAGATGTTATCTCAAACGAAAGTGTTGTCGAGTCCAATTGACGAGGCTTAGAATAAAAAAGAAATCGTAAAAGGCTTTTTGACAGAAAGCTGAATCATCGCGCTGGAGTGGAGGGGCGTCGCGAGTCACACCAGTGATGACGTCCAATAACGAGCTAGGGTTGGGGAATTTTATCGATAATTTATAATATGGTATATAATGCTAAGTAGGTGTCTTTATTGATCAGCATCATTTATTCAGCGTCGTTTTTTTTTATATCACTCCTAAATTAATATACTAAAGATATTTCCACTACCTACTTCGATACAATACAATAGAATATTTGAACTAGTTTTGAATACATTTTTTCCTGATAGAACTTTTGATACTGATTTAGAACATCTCATCGACCGATATGTGTATGAAAATCATAATAAATATTCAGTTATCGAAACAACAGACGGTAATTACATGGTTGGAAGTATTTTAAAATTTACTAGTAGTCGAACTTTTTTCCTCCCTAGGGCCATTGCCTGAAAGAACTAGTGCCATATCTTCTGAGGTATCTCAAAAGAAGGGCTTAAAAGAGGCACACGGGTGTCTCGTAGTCTGATGAAAAACTCGCTCAAGTGTCACTGGAACCTTTAATATTCACCCTTTCTTTTGTCACAGGCGATTGACGAAAAATTGTGGCTACTGTGGCTCGTGGTTTATCATGCATTCTTCATATCTTTCATATCAGACATGGTGTTTATCAACTGAAATTGAATACAAGAGTTCGTTTCACTATTTTAAGTTCAGTATTTTGAGACCCGTGTTTCGAATTTAAAATAATATATAACTTATAGCACGGCTAAGTGTCGTTCTCCTTCAAATAATATTATAATATAAAATATTATTACTAGACGTCTCTATAATTAAAATGTGATTGTAAGTGTATATATATCATATAATAGTTATTTACTATTCTATATACAATTAATTAAAGCTTATAGGTAGGTACACCAAAAAGCAATCTGCAACTACATTAAAGTTGCATCCCGGCAATTCGAAGTCCTCTTTGTCTTGTAGATGTATTGTCGTTTGACTTGGTGTTTATCTTTAGTAAGATGTTTGTTCCTATCCTTTATGTATTTAAATATACATTTAACATCTATATATATAACTGAAGAGTTTGACTAATCTCTGGAACTGCTAGTTGGTATTGACAAGTTATGTTTTGTCATTTGTTTGAGAAAAATAGCTTACTTGCATTACACTATGACCTTTAAAACCAGTATAAGAAAATGTCTTGAAAATATAGACTTATCAAATATGTGAAAAATGTTATTTTTTGTGTATATGTTGTTGTGAGGAAAATTTGAGAATAACTATTATATATTTACATACATCCGTTATTTATCTAACCAATGTATATTTTTTTTTAATGTAATACTCCTATCTTTTTCATTATTCTCTTAGGATAAAACTATTCAATTCTAAAATACCACTATGTATCTAGAAATGGCTTACAAAACTCTTGATTTTTCAAAGAGCTGTGTAAATAATTTCGTCAGTTGCGAAAATGAAAACATATATTTTTAAGACTTTCTAAGTAATTGTTAAAATGTGTATCATCTTTATATTATTTTAAAAGGAATTTTTAATATAAATACAAAATGTTATATTTTATATATTGTTTCACTGCTCGATAAGGGTTATGGGTGATCGCAATTATATATACTATATTTATTGTATAATTATGAACGTATTTTAAAATGTTATTTCGTACATAAGTACGTAACATAAATAACATTATTATTTTTTTTCCTAAGCGTGACGTGTATGTTTAATAATAAATAATATTTCTCCTAAAAATCTGTATCTTAATATAAAAATATATTCATAGATACTGTATTTAATCTTAAAAGGTTTCGGTTTTTTTTGTTTTCAAATATGTATCTTTATTCCGAAAACAACGCCATCTATAATTGTAAAAAAGTAAGTTGATATAAGTTTAAGGTTCATTCAGAAAACATTGAATACTCAGTGAATTAACTAGTAACGCCATCTTCATGTAGCAGCAAGCTTTTTGGTTTGTTTGTTCGTTTTGTATGTAAGTTTCAACATAAGAGAAAAGTTGGAAAGCATTTCCATAGATGGCGGTAAGTTAATAATATAATAATTACTAAATAAAGATATTGCGTTTCTGTAAAATATCAATACCTAGGAAAGGCTAGTAATTTTGTTGCGTTTTAATTTTCAGGGCAAAGTTTGAGTGAAATATTTTTTATCACACTGGAAAGTTCGAAATTTGAATATTTTTTTTTGTATGAAAATCTCAATAATCATTATGACGTTTCGTTTGACAGGAGGTCGATAGACAATGCACAGCACACACACATAGATAATAAAAAGAAGTTTTTTTTTTTCTCCAACGGCACGTAATTTTGCTTATTAACAGTTACTGATTTTATTACTATGATTTTTTCATAATTTACAATACACATATAATATTCCTGTCTCAACGGAAACGCAGATATACGTACGTCTGCCAAGTACGGTGCAGATATGAATGTTCCTTGGTAAAGCACTTGAAACGACATTTGTGTACTACAATTGTTTTTACCCTCAACAACGTTTTTATCCTTTATATCTATCCCTATGATCTTTAAATTCTCGTTTTCGATAAGCTATCAAACATAAAATATAATCTAAAAATAGATACTCTCAATCAAATCAATATAAAAAAGATAATTTCAACGCAGTTAACATATATATTGCGGGCTCTTATTTCGAGTAATCTTAGTATCCAAATTAGATTGCTTTAAAAGAAAATGAACCCTGCCCTAATTAAAAAGAAAATGGGACAATATGATTAAACTAAATATTCAGGGACCTTGGCTGAGTTCATAAAAATATACCTAGTAGGCGAGCTTCAAACACAGATTGTTATTTACGCGATGAGGTCTGAAAAGTTTTCAATAGCTATTATCTTGGTATATTATTTATAATACTTCTGTATTATAAACAGAATCTGAATAAAGAGAACCAAAACATTGTAAGCTCGTTGACCTTTCTTAAGCTTATGTCTGTCCTGACCTCAATTCCCGTTATCTTAAATAAGTAAGGGTGTAGAGGAGTTACATGAAAGCTTTACTATAAATATACAATTTTAGGATAAATACTTCGTAATAAACACTGGCATAAAGCTTTAATTTTATTTTTGCATTGTTAAGACGTCATGCTTGGACCTTTATTATTTCTAATTTATATAAATAAACTGTTATCGTTGAACTGCTTAATAATATTTATGAAAGAGAATAAGTTTGATACACAAGAATGCAATTAAAATTCATAGCTGTGTAAAAAATATTAAAACTGCAGATGTCGTTCTTTTTAGCAATGTGTTATATATATATAATATAAAATTTGCAGATAAATTTTGGACAGGCATTCTGTGCTGTAAAATCAAAATAACAAACATTTCGTTTCTATACGTAGAATGAATGCTGTTTGAAAATAATCTTAATGTATATTCATGGTTGCAATGAGTATAAAACGAAAAGTGCACCAGAAACACACAGAGATAGCCTTAGCAGCTCTAATGGAGGCTCAACGACCGGCGACGTACGTGACTATGAATATGTGATGAAGGGATTCATACAAAATATTTTTAAAACTAACACGAACTACTACATTTATGCGATGTTCTACATTTTTGCTTTTGACCTTTTTTTGTAATATTTCGTCACTTAGACTAGGAATGTTCTTATAATAAGAGTAATATTAATTTGTTACAGAACTTTATTACCTTACTATAAATTTATAAATTTGAACAGATATCCTTTAAGACTATCTATTTACATTATAATGTATACATATAATATTAATATTATTGAGCTCACGATAAGCGTCTCGGATTGAAAGTAAATGTGAAATTTCACTCTGAAAACTTAGTAACTCTTGAGACGAGTACGTACAATGACTCAGGTTGTCTCAACTACAAACTACCTTGTTAGAACCTAGTTAAAGCTTTACGTTACAACTTTAAGTGTGGGCTTATTTTACTTAAGAGAGTGCCTAAGAATGATTTTATCTGCTATATACTAACAAACTGAACTCTAGTAGGTATATGCATTTATTTAGCAGTATTTATCATTTATGTTTTTTTACATTTTTGAAAATGTTGTATAAGTTATATGTGCCCGTGGCCTTAGGCACGCAATGGTAATAAAATGATTCAAAAATTAGAGCCAATTTTAAAATCAAAATTCATGGAAGAACGCTTATTAAGTGGGTACTTTGTTAATATCTGATTTCTCTTACCAACGAAATTCATTAATTTGATACTTGGGGCGCTTCTGTTTTAAAGTTTTCTCATAATTAATCATAAACATAAAAAATAACTTTTTCTCTTTTACGTTCTTATTTTATTTTTATTTAGTACATAGATTATTGAATTATGAAATATAAGTACGTGAAGGCAATTTCTTTACTTTTCATGTAATTCCAAATCGGTCCAAACTAAAGATAAAACCACCCTGTTAACTGCATCAGTAAAAGTGGTTTAGGTGATGAGAGTAAACATGGGTTTGTAGTAAGTAATTTCTAAAATGGAGGCGTTCTCAATGCTGGGTAACTAACTACCCAGCCGGTGGTGTGTCTATTCCAACCTGTGTCGCCATCAGATCTTAAAAATTTACAAAGGTTTTTTTCACATATTACACAAATAATTAATTTAATACAAAAATATATAATATAAATTTATTGTAATGTTTCATTAATTACTTTTAAATTTAATGTAAAAATCCTAATTTCAAATAAAACGTTCACATTAATATGATTTATTTTTCTTCACAATGTGATTTCGACCATTTAAATGAAAATATTTGAGATATAAAATAAGCAAAGTGACAACCACAAAACAGAAAGAATTTAATATCCACTGGCATGGAGCAGGCGAGCTCGTTTAAAGGAAGCATTTCGTCTTGGCATTTCTAAATGTTTTAAGGTCCAATAGCACTATATATTTCATTTAATATTGTATGTCTTTTACTATTTAAATATGAATGTTATTTACAAGAAAGTTATTTAGTTTAAAGTTACTTTAGTTAACTACATACAGGTGTATTGCCTGTATGTAGTTATGTGTAGTTTTAGTGTAGTTTTTCATGAATTTTTTTTTTTAATGTAATGTAATGTAATTGACGATTCAAAAGTGCATGTAAATGCCTACTTGAATAAAGATATTTTTGATTTTGATTGATTTTCATTTCAATTTCTTCTTCTCATTCTCTATCAAACATATATAAAACTTAAATAACTATACTAACGTAGAGCTGTAATAATAATAAATTAGATTTCGGATGGTTTCGGAAATGTCAATGTTGTGTAGTCCAAACAAAATCATCATATCAATTTGTTTGATTATTTAACGATAATTTGTTTTTATTTTTTTTTTACTTTCATTGTACCCAAAGAAAAAGTTACAAAATATTTCGGCTTAAATTTCATTACAAAGCTCCACGCGTCACAAGTTTCTATGAGTTTCAACGTGGTTTTACAAATTCCATGAAACACCAAAGTTGTGATGTAATAATATTCCTTCTATTTCTCTTACGATACACAAATGTGACTATTAAGGGTTAAGTTGTTAGTTTAGCACCTGTTTTTGTACACTTAAATATACAGTTGAAACTTACAGGTAGATCTTACATAAATTATTAATTTCTACAGTGTGTGTGTGTTCTACATATCCTCGTAATTACGAAAGATAATTTAATCAAATATTAGCTCGGATTGAAAGTAAACGTTAATTTTAAAAACTTAACTTTTAAAACTCAGTAACTCTAGAGAAAGTACAATGGCTCAGGTTGTGACTCACCTACAAACAAACTACCTTATTAGAACGAATTCTCCTAAGTATAATTGTAAACACTATAATAGTATTAATTTTGTTTTTATATAGTAATATCAATTAGGTTTATTTTCATTTTGGAAATTTATATAAAATATAAGATACTATTTAGTTAAAAGCACAATGATTTAATGTTAGAACAAATTTTATAATAAAAATGTATATTAAAACGTTCTTATGTAGTTACTTTGTTAATATCTAATTTTTTTTGGCAACGAAATTTAATAATTCTAAATGTAATAAATAAATTCTAAGTGTAATTACTAGAGAAGTTAGGTGCTTGTGTCGCTTCTGTTTTAAATATTTCTAACAATCTATTACAAAACATATCAAAATACTTTCTTCTTTTGTACATTCAGTTTAATGTTAAACGTACTACTTCTGATTATTAGAAAAGATAGCTTTTTCGCTAATAAGCTATTGAATTAAAATATAGTATGCCACCAACCAAATAGTGCCCGCGGGTCAGGTAATTTAAAAAAAAACAGGATATATAATTTTTGACTATTTAATACAGTTAAAATGTCATTATAACATTAAAAATATATTAAACCATACGTTTACAAAACTTCAAGATATTATAATATATTATTAAACATGTTTATTTACTTACACGATTCCCAATCAGTACATAAATTGTATGTTATAGTTTAAAGTATTTCAGTGAAGATTACAGCATCACAACATGTATAGGAAAACAAATTTAAATGAACTACTGGTCATCATTATCTTGAAACACTTAGAATACTTTTATTTTATTTACATTATTTAAATATTTAGGAAGATTCTTCTTATATCAAAAGAATACATTGTTTTAAGAATATGTTTAAAATAACTTTGCAAACACTTAAATAAATTGCATGCGAAATTCTCATATTTGAGCTCATTGCCATTACATACATTTTAGTTTATAGCAAACATACTAACTCTACAAACAATTGTCTGTCAAATGATATTTTTAGATGCTATGAAAAATGAAATCATTATATAATATTGTATTTGTAAGTTTTTAAAAACAAAGCTAAACTAAAGAAACTATAAATTAAATTCTGTTTACCTTTAGAGTTTTTCATCCGACAAACAGGGCTTTGAAAACATTTTAAGAGCAATAAATAAATAGGTTAGGAAAAGTTCAATTATTTGTTGTACAATTGAAGTAATTGTAATATTTATATTAAATTGGTGTTTACTGTTTTAATAGGAACCATATGTTATAATTAATAAAAGACTAGACTTAAAAGGGTTTTAAAAAATCTCTTTATAGTGTGTTTAATAAGAAAATCATGTAATCTTTTGATTTCGTTGTAATTTATTAAAATAATCAAAACTTGTTTTATATTCGACAAATGAAATATATTTCGTCTTAAAAGCTGCCGCGTTATAATACAAAATAATACTTACTGGCTGTTATTAAACGTCTAGGTTGGAAGTCATTTAGAGTCAGTGAAACTTTAGATGGTTGAAAAGTCGCAATTAAAATAAACGGAGTTACACTTTATGTAAATGCACAAACAAAGACAGACTTTTCAACCTACTGTATAGTTTAAATCCACGTTGAAAACTTCCTCCTATTATTAAAGGAAATATGACTGCAATGACGTACAATCTTTGAAGTTATTTATTTTCTATTTTGAAACCCGTCGACTTAAATTATATAATCAGGTTTAGAAATATTACTTCATTACTATGATATCTTACAATAGTATGTTTGTTTTAGAAAATATACTAAAATCATTTCAATGACAAAGTTTATTGTTTCCAATAGGAAAATATTGCATATGAAATCAGACTCAAGTTGTACTATCCAAACCGGCCAACGAGGTGATGGAATAATAATTTAAGTTTGGATAATTATATTATATATTTCTAATCATTGAGATATAATGGATAGTGAATGTGGCAGAACCAATGACTTACTAGAAACTAACGGTTCCCACACTTTTTTAATAACACTCAGGCTTATAATTCAATCTATGTAATATTCTTGTCTCTACTGGTGCCTTTCTGCAAAGTATGGTTTTCAATAAAGCATTTGAAGCTCCGATAACGGATTATAATTGTAACTAATTGTTTATCGTTAACCCTTTAATTTTTAACTTATTTATTTGATCTCGTCAAACTCTCATTTGGGTAAAAAAGATGATTTCAAGAGTTAACATCTGTAATGGGCACTTATTTCAAGAAATCTTACAATTAGATTATTTGACAAGAACTAACTAACCTAAATAAAAAAACTTGGAAAAAATATATTTCATAGCTTTAACAATATGGCTAAACTAAATATGGATGGGACGGCATAACACCTTTACTGAGTTCATCAATACGAGTATATACATTATTTTAACACAGCTTTAAACACAGATTATTATTTCAGCAATTAGTGTTCTTAAATTTTATATCTTGCAAATATAATACGGAATCTGAATACAGAGAACAAGAACATTGTAAGCTCGTTGACCTTTCGTAAGCTTATGTTTGACCCGACCTTAATTCCCATTATCTTATAAGTTAGGGTTTGTAGAAGGTACATGAAAATGTTGGTTTATATTATTTAATTTTTATTCGTTATTAGAATTCATACAAATTTAGGATCATGATTAACATTGTTATTAAGCTTAAATATAATTTCTAAGTTGTTAAGACCTTTATTATTTCTTATTTATATGCTTATATAAATAGACTAATTTATCGCTGTAATATTACTAAGCAGTTAGTAATATTTACGATAAGGATTAACTTTCTATAACGAAGAAAGGAAATTGAATTCATAGCTGTATAAAAAATAATTAAAAAACTGCAGATGTCATTGTTTTTAGTAAAAGTTGTAATTTTGGACAGGCATTCTGTGCTGTAAAATCAAAATAACAAACATTTCGTTTCTATACGTAGAATGAATGCTGTTTGAAAATAATCTTAATGTATATTCATGGGTGCAGTGAGTATAAAACGAATAGTGCACCAGAAACACACAGAGATAGCCTTAGCAGCTCTAATGGAGGCTCAACGACCGGCGACGTACGTGACTATGAATATGGGGTGAAGGGATTCATACAAAATATTTTTAAAACTAACACGAACTACTACATTTATGAGATGTTCTAAATTTTTTTATTATTTATAATACAATATTGCGTCACTAAGACTGAGTTTGTATCTTTTTCTTATTATCAAAGAAGTGTTCACATTACTACATTATTACATTATACTACAAATTTGAAAAAATAACTCTTTAATATTTATCATTTAAGTCTCTCTATTTAGGTTATATTCAAGCATGTGGGTTTAAATTTAAGTAATGTAAATTATTATCGAGCTCAGGTAAAGCGTCTCGGATTGAAAGTAAATGTGAAATTTCAAACTTAACTTTGAAAACTTATTAACTTTTGAGACGAGTACGTACAATCGCTTAGATTGTGTCTCAACTACAAACCAACCAACCTTCTTAGAACGTAGTTTAAGCTTTACGTTACAAGTATACTTGTAACTGTTGTGCACTCCTTCTACCTAACAATCATTTATCCACTATATTTTTGTAGATCTCTCACTCTATAAGGGTTCAGTTTTTTCTTTTTTAGTAGTATCAGTTATGTTTATTGCCATTTTTGAAAAATTTGAATTATTTTTATGTTCCTGTGGCCTTATGCACTATATAGTACATAGTATATACATGCCCGGATCTCCAAGTTAACAAAATTTATTATCAAAATTCATGAGTAGTTTTTTTTTTTACACTTAAACTAAGTTGACGCTTGACTACATTCCACCTGATGGGAAGTGGAAATGTAGTCGTAGGTGGTAAAGCGCATCAACTTAGTAAAAACCTATTCACTCTTGCCTTGAAGACACCCACATTGTACTTGGACGGAAATACCGACGCAGGCAAGCTGTTCCACTCCTTCGCTGTCCGATTTAAAAAAGATGAAGCGTAGCGCTTCGTTCGGATATGCGGCGCGTCTACTACAAAAGGATGTATGCTCGCCGTGCGTCGGAACGTCCGGTGGTGGAAGGGGGATGGGGGAATTAGTTCATGTAATTCCTTCGCACACTCACCAAAATGTATCCTATAGAATACTGAGAGGCTAGCAACTCTACGTCTATGTTCGAGGCTATGAAGATTGGCTTCCACCAATTCAGGGTCGCCAATTAGCCTTTTTGCACGCCTCTCAATTGTGTCCAGAGCAGCAAGATGACATTTTGCGGCACCAGCCATTAAATGGCCACAGTACTCCACACACGACCGGATCTGTGCTTTATATAATGTAAGAAGTTGTCCCGGTGTGAAGTACTGCCGGACCTTTGCAAGGACGCCAAGCTTGTTGGCGGCTGCTCTTGCTCTAGACTCAATGAACCGACCAAAGTTGAGGTTCGAGGAAATCTATCTATTCCTAGCAACTGAAGTCGGTCACTGTATTCCAAAGATACATTCCGGAAAGTAGGAGCCAAGGTGAAAGGGCTCCTTTTAGCAGTAAATAAACACGTCTGCGTTTTGGTGGCGTTGAATTTAACAAGGTTGGCATTGCCCCATAGGGAGACTGCCTCTAGCTTGTCATTCAAACGCTGCACCATGGCTTCTCTTTCAGCCTGTACTTGATTTCTACTGGCCCGAGTACTCGGCAGGTATCTTTCCACCACTGTGCTGTCGTCTGCATACCCATAGATACCGGGTTTGAGCAGATCGTTAATATGCAGCAGGAAGAGAGTTGCAGAAAGAACGGACCCCTGAGGAACTCCGGCATTTATTGTTACGGGCTCCGATGAGCACCCGTCAACAACCACTCGGATAGTTCTTAGATTCAGGAAGTCCGTTACCCAGCCGATCAGACCAGGAGATATACCGTACGCTGAAAGGTTGCTTAAAAGGCCCGCATGCCAGACCATGTCAAATGCCTTCGAGACGTCTAGAGAGACGGCGACCGCTTCTCCATTCTTCTCCAAGGCCTCGCCTAAAATGTGTGTAGCACAAACTAGAAGGTCCCCAGTGGACCTATTTTGACGAAACCCGTACTGTCGGTCACTGAGGAGATCGTTTCCTTCTAGGTATGCTAAGAGGCGCGAGTTTAATACACGCTCCATAATCTTGCAGAGTATGGAGGTGATTGAAATCGGTCTGTAATTGGCAGGATCGGCACGGCTACCTTTTTTGGGCACTGGCTGCACGTTAGCAAGCTTCCAGGATTTCGGCACTATTCCAGTCCTGAAAGAGAGGCGATATAGACGTGTTAATACAGGAGACAACTCAGCTGCACATGTTTTGAGCAGAATGGCTGGCATACCATCCGGACCACTGGCTTTATTCACATCTAGACGACACAATGCTTTTCATACCTCTTTGTTAGTGATGCGGATCTCAGGCATAGAAATTCCGCAGTGAGGAAGATGTGCTAGGGTAGCATTGCCAGTGTCTAGATGAGAATTATTAGCGAAAAGAGAGGCAAATAAATTTGCTTTCTCTTTCGCTCCATGAGCCAAAGATCCATCTGGTTTCAGCAGAGGTGGCAGTGAGGTTCGGCAGAAATTCGACTCGATCGCTTTGGCAAGGGACCAGAAAGCTCTACTGCCTGATGGCAGGACTGAAAGCTTTTCGCCAACCTTAGCGATACGACCGAGACGAACCCTACGTAATGCCTTTTTATAGAACTTAGCAGCTTGGTTAAAGGCTCTCTTCTTGGAACTCACATCCGGAGCTTTGCGGTTTCGAGCATCAACCCAAGTAACATATGCCAAATGTTTTTGCTTTTCAGCACGTCCACATTCGGCATTGAACCATGGGCGAGCTTTGCCACCGATAGGTACATCAGCAAAAGGAATGAAATACTCCATTGCCTGATGTACCACATCAGTTATAGTATCCGCGCAACTCGACGGATCCTCAGAAGAGAAGCAAACCTGCCGCCAAGGATAAGATGCAAAGAAGTGCCTCATCTCATCCCAATCTGCTGACTTGTATTTCCAAATTCGCCTAACACCATGGAAGTCCAAGTCCGGCTGGGAATAAGTTAATACAGATTTCACCAGACAGTGATCGGAGGTTCCCAAGGGGGAGGAAACCTCTACACGATACCTGTCTGGATCAGTTGTCAGCAGAAGGTCCAGGCAGTTGGCTGTATGTGACTCCACATCAGGCACCCTTGTCGCTTGCCTCACCAGCTGAAAGAGGTCCAAGGACAACGCAAAGTTCCGCGCCTCTCTTCCAGCGTGGTCTGTCCTCTGGTACGGGAACAGCCAGTCCTGATGACAGGCATTAAAGTCCCCCAGAAAGACGAGCTGCGCAGAAGGGTACCGATGCAGAGCCATATGAGCAGCCTCACTGAGATACTCAAATAATCTGGTTGTCTCCTGATCACCGCTGTGCGAACGGTAAACACAGGAATACAGGATTTTTTCGTTTCCTGTGTCTACCAAAACCCATAGGGAAGAAAAAGTGGGGTCTTCAAGGTGACGAAGGCGCTGGATGCAGAGGTCGTTCCGCGTGTACACACAAACCCCGGCACGTGAGCGGAAATTGTGCTCTAACGTGTACCCAGGGTAAGCAAGGTACGCAGTGCTCAAAGGACATTGTATCTCCGTCTCCGTCAGAAAGAGTAAGTGCGGCTGCTCTGTCTCTAGATGGTGATGGACAGCTTCGAGATTTGAGTGCAATCCTCGAATATTAGCGAGGTGCACTAGGAGTGAGGAGGAGTGCATCCGCTGAGTAACCTTACTTTTCTTTTTCTTACTTTTCATAAAAAATTTGAATGGAGTGAATAGGATAGGAAATGGCAGTTGAACGAGGCGCTACGTATCGAACCCGACGTCGAAATTGATGTTGCTGTGCCAACGGGAGGCTAGTCTGGAGACTGCGGGGACGCCTTAACCCCCCCAGGGATCGCCATCGGGCCTCCTCATCTGGTCGCCAACCAGCACGATGGAGCCACCCTGGGATTTTTCGCAGCTGGCGGGGCAGCCTTTCATGGGGAGCTAACCCACTACTTGGGCCCCCAACTATCTGCGGGCGGCCAGCGGAAAGCCGTCGCTTCGGATCCCGCTACCCTCCTCGACTAGGCACCCGACACAACAAACACTAACTCGACGACAAAACGGTTCACCAACGCAACGCAGCTGTTCAGACCCATTTCCCATATACAGCTTCATCGAGCAACGTAACGGAACACGACAGAGTCGCTTTGCGGTACGGCTTTGCCCGATGGGTGGTAACCTTGCCGGCGACCTGATGTTATGGCCTACCACCGTTGTTAATATATATTTTCATGGCACAATAAATTAATTAATTCTAAATATTGTGTACAAGAGAAATTTGGTACTTGAGGCTCTGTTTTAATAATTTCCGTCAGTTAATCATAACACATAAAAATTAACTTTTATTTCCTATGTTTAGTTATCATAAATATTCGTATATGATCACAAAGGACCTGGCATTTTTTTTACTATCATATATTTTGTAATAAGTGTAAAGTTGACCATTATTTGATGCTAAAATGTACCTCTGATATTACTTATAAAAACCTCTACTTACTTATCAACTATTGAATTAAAAAATATTGCTACATGAAGGCATTTTTAAAATTTTTTATGTAATAAATTAAAACATTGCACCTACCGGTTCAAACTAAAGATTAAAATCAACCTGGTAACTGCATCAATACCTTTTTCTTTCTAAAAGACTTGCGTTTAGAAAGATAAAAAATACGAACACCAGAGACACCGGTAAAAGTGCCACGGTCGAGTTACTAAGCGATACTAAGTCGTTACATTAGGCGATGAGAGACGTGGGCTAGTAGTAAGTAATTTATAAAATGGAGGCGTCACCACCGTCGCCATCACGTCTTTAAAAATGATAAAGGTTGAATGGTTTCGGAAACGACAATCTTTTGTGGTCCAAATAATATCTCTATATCAATTTGTCTGATTATTTGTGAAATTAAGAGGAAAATTGATTTTTATTACTCTTTATTAGCATTAGTCTCACCCAACGATAAAGTTACGAAATAGTTCGGTTTATATTTCATTAAAAGCTCTACGCGCCACAAGTTTTTATGACTGGTTAAGCGTGGTTTAACTAATTTCATATAATGAAGATGCTCGACCACTGAAGGGAACATTTCTATCACGATATATAAATATAACTAGACAGGGGTTCAGTTGTTAGTTTTAGCACCTTTTTTGCATACTAAGAAATATAGTGTTTTTATTTAGCAAACTTAGTGGCTAATTTCATAAAAAATATAAATTTCTACAATGCCACATAGCCTCATCATTCCAAAAGATTAAAAAAATACATAAAATCTAGCCTAGGTTAAGGATTGAAAGTAAACGTAAATTTTTAAAACTTAACTCTGAAAACTTAGTAACTCTAGAGAAAGTATAATGGCTCAGGATGTGTCTCAGCTACAAACAAACTACCTTGTTAGATCGTAGTTAAAGCCTTACTAACGTCTTTCATCACTGGAAGATCTCATCCACTATACCAACTGGTGTTAAGTTTGTGTTTTATGGAACATCATCATTACATTTATTTTTTTTATAAAAAATAAAAATGTACACTTATTTTGTTTGTATCAAAATGTATCAAATTTAGAACAAATTTTATAATCAAAATACATGGAAGAACGCTTTTAAGTAGTCACTTAGTTAATATCTTATTTCTGTTTCCATTGAAATTCATTAATTCTAAACATTAAGTACAAGAGAAGTTAGGTACTTGGGGCGCTTCTGTTTTAAAAAGTTGTCACAATTAATTAAAAAACATAAAAAGTTGCTTTCTTTTTTTACGTTCAGTTTTTATTTTTATGTAATAATGTACGTCTGATTATTAAAAATGGTCTGAATTTTTCATCCGGTCTAGATGTTTCGTCTTAAATTTAGGAGAATTTCTAAACGCCTTTATTGTTTATCACTTTCAGATTCTACGTTTCTATTTACTTCTCCACCGGTATGTCGAGAGTAAGTATACTAAGCATAAATTCATCAATTTATTTCCGAAAGTTCTAGGCATTTGACAGTTGACACTAAACAGTATTGCTTATCGTTTACTGGAGGTTTAATTTAATGGGTATTCTACTTCGAATTGCATCCAATCCATGATAAATCATCCTATATCCGTTGATAAGGGTTAAAAAAACTTTGTATTTAGTTTCCTAGATGCGGCTTATATACCTATGTTACTTTTTTCTTCACAATATGTTTATTAAATTATTTGTCTAGACCTACCAATTTTTTATTAAACGGACCGTATAGAAGAAATTCAAAATATTTTTCTCATGATTATAGAAAGAACGAGAAACAAGGTTATGTTTACCTTGTTATTATCTACTTTTTTGATTTGGGCAAACCCTTATTGCTACCCTCCGAACAAGAGAGTGATGGCTGGCATGGTTCTCTGAGACTGCAGGGCGTCCTAAGGCTAGCATTTATAACGCTGCCCACTAAAAGCCAACGATTACTCACATGACCTTGGTGAGACGGTACGGGATATGTATAGCGTTCAATCATGACGCCTCGATGGATTTTCTAACTAAACATTATATAAAAGATAAATATTCTCAAAACTTGTTTTGTTTTTCTTAGCTTTTCTTCTATATTGCGGTAAAAAATCAAACATAGAGGATTAAAGTATTCACTGGTTCCTTCACAAATATTAAAAGCTAAATCAATCGGGCTTAGCTGAAAGCTTCAATCTGTATAATTAATGTGATCATTTTTGTTAGTTTACTTTGAACAAAGTTTACTTGATAAACCCTTATCGGCTGAAACACAAACATTATGGCATATCATAATATTTTATGACGTCACTCATAAAATTTATAGTAGCTATAAAATCAAGTTATCTAAGGCAAGTAAGTTACGTGCTTGCTACTGGAACTGAAACTTAAAATTACTTTTTAATAATAGAAGGGAATATACATTTTCTGACTCGCTATTTGGGAACATTTTCATTAACTTAAATGGTTCATACACTGGCTTATATGAAGTTTCCAAAAATATGATGAATTTTAATTGTTGAAATATCCTAAAATGATTTTCAAATAGGTCTACCTCCTTAACAGTAGATAACACATTTTAATTACCTATATATGTCCTTATCCATATATTAGTTAGAAAAGGCGAGCATTAAAGCTGTTTGACTGCACTTTTTAATAACTAAAAAGTAGAAAAGCGGACACATTTTCGTTCCTCATATTTTGCCTTTGTTTGCTCACGGCTCTCTGAAATAACCAATGCTTAAAATGATTCATGACCCCAGTTCTACATATCTTTGTCGCTCCACACATTAATTACGAATGAAAAAAGTCTGACTTTACACCGCCATTTAGGATTTCCTACATTTAAATTTACTATAACTTTATATTTAGTTGTTAAAGAATTGTCTGTAAAATAGGATGGTTTCAATAACAGTATTTAGAAAACCTTAAACTCTTTAGTAAATACATAAAATATAACATTGTTTAGGTAATATTAAATAAATTATATAAAATTTATTTAATATTACCTAAAATTACTTTAAAATATTAATTTTATTATTGTTTTACTTTATTTATAAACGCCCCACCACTATATATAAATAAATCATATCTTTTTATAATATTTATAAATAAACTGATCTTGGAAGCCCTACATTGATTTAGTTTTTGTTGAGCTCGTGTTTAGTAAAAACCTATTTAATAATCAATATTAAAAGGGAATTTCTAATCAATTAGAAGCAGATAGAAGCGATGGCCGGGCAGTGCGCGTGATTTGAACTATTTTTACTTTCTCATTGCTTTTACTGCCTAATGGACCGTGAAACTTCAAATTTATATAAATGAATATTTAGCTCATACTTTATTACAACAATTTTGATATTTAATGATTATAATATAACAATAAACATAAATATCCAACAAATAAAAAGAAATAACTTAAGTCATATGACTTTGTCTTTGTTTGCAGCAAAATGCAGTCGGGTAATGAATTTCACTTCTATGGATTAAAGCTGCCGCATGCAATTCAATTTTTCAAATAATATTTAGGTTTCATAGAATATAAGGCAAATGGTATGCTGTTGTGTAAATACTTTCATAAATCTTTTATTTTTTTATTTTGTGTTAAAATTTATTTAGATAATTTGAATTATCTTTAAATTGATTGTTTGGAGATACCGACGTTTATTAAGTTTATCGAAAACATATTCTTCTTTTGTAATGTAAACCGAAATCGAAAAAATATTCTTCTTTCTATTCATAATGTAAAATATTGTTATTTTTAGTGTTAAATATTTTGAATTTTTACAATATCAATATCTATTCATAAAATGTACTTCTAGGTATCATTTCAATGAAAACCAATGAATAATATAAATAACAATTGTCTACAAAACCATTATAACTGGGACGTAACTAAGCAGCAATTTGCTTTGACAGAGAAAAGGGATTTGTGGTTTGTGTGATTGAACAGTATTGAGTGGCGCAGAGCTCGGAGATACCAATTATAATTATACTGACTGCCGCCTTTCTTTAACTCGTTCAGTTGGAGCTTTGTTTTTCGATTACTTTTTGTGAAAACGATAATGGTTTTTTTGTTCAAGAGTCTGTTTTACAGTTTTCTTTTATATTAAATAAACTCTTTAAAATTAAATTAAAACAATTTCAGTATTTTTTAATATATTTATTACAATTTTGTTAAAATTAAATTTATATTAATATTCAAAACCTTAATTTAATTCACTTCGTTTTTTTCTATTTATTTCTACCAACATTAAGTTAACGCAATCTTTAATCTTACTTATTCTCAATTATGCCGACGCAAGATATCTAAACCTAAGCGAGTACCAACTTACCAAACTTGAGAGTCTTCAGAATCTTTCAATACAGTTTATATTTGGATTACGCAAATTTTGTTCACAGTTAAAGTTGTTACTCATTCGATTTCGCTTTAATATGAACATTCTTGCTATTTTGTACTCTGTGACTTTTAATCCTGAGTCAGCATCGTATTTAAAAAAAGTAATTTCAGTTCTTGGCCACCCATAAACAGATAACACTTGGATCTTACGATAATCAGACTTTACATATGCCCATTTATGTGAAGAAAATGTATTAAAAAAAAAATACGAACAATTATCTTTTATCTTTATGTATATTTATGTATCTTTATGTGTTCTAAAGGAAGCCAAGTTAAAGTCATTGTATTGTTTAAAGAGTAATGGGGTTCAAACATGGGTATGTTATTCAAAGAAGATGAATGTCGGGTTATTTATGAGGTCGCAGAGAAAAATAGACCGTAATTTTTATATCAGTTGAAAAAAATGTGTTGAAAATATAACCTGTGTTTATATTTTTATTAAAAATACGTTCTAAAAGTATTAGTGTGTGATGCAACATCTTTTGTCTTATTTCATTTTAGCTTTAAGCTATTACACAGGTTTTATATATTTAAATTATAATTTTAAACGTTTTTAGAAAATGTATATTCGTAATACTGATATTTTAAATAAACCCAACAGACGAAACCGCAACATAATATGTTATGTGAAATAATAATTGAATTGCTTATTGGGTAATATTTAATACTTTCAATTCTTAAAAATGCTAACTAGGTTATGTTAGTATATGATGGTATAATTTGATGGTTACCTTTTAATTCATAGTAACAAAACAAAATTGGTCAAGTTTTCTATGTTCCTGAAAAAAGAATAAATTTAAGTATTAACGACCACGTAATTCAGACTATTAATGTAACTGGATGCTTTCTGCGGCTTACTATTAATCTGAAAATGTAGAGTTAAGCCATAGGCGTAGAGTTAAGTTATAT
The DNA here is from genome assembly GCA_963555665.1 of Dircenna loreta. Lineage (NCBI taxonomy): Eukaryota > Metazoa > Arthropoda > Insecta > Lepidoptera > Nymphalidae > Dircenna > Dircenna loreta. Next base: position 644,389 of record OY743099.1, on the reverse strand, counting down.
CCATGGCTAGTAGTGGTTGGTTTATCTTTCTTTGTTACCAGTTCTATTTGAATTCTAATTTATTCTCTCATATCAATTAGGACTGGGAATCTATAGTCCATACGTTAAAAAAATATTTAAAGAACTAAAAATGCATTAATGGCGTCTCCATGGACTAAGTCTGACATATATAATATTTATGTAATAATATTTCATATCTTGATTATATTATTTAAGTAATCGGGGCTCTATGTTTAAATTAAATTACTTGAAAGTTTTCACGTCGTTGTTGTCTTCCTTCTTACAACACCACAAAGAAGTTTTCAATTTACATCACAAATATAAGTCGAAAAGTTTGTCTTTGTCTAAAAGCAGATCCATACAGTGTTTGTTACTCAGTATATTTTTATTATGACTTTTCAAACATCTTCAGTTTTACTGACTTTTAGTGACTTCTAAATTAAATGTCTTAGCAAGCGGTACGAATTGCTTCGTTTTAAGACGAAATATCATACGCTGAACATAAAAATACGAAAAACATTGTTTAGAAAAATATGAGTACTCCAAAATATTTTGAAATCTATATATTATTAATTATATTAATGGGTAAATATCCTACTAACGTTAAAAATAATTATATATTGTATACTAAAGTATATTACATATTATTATTTTAATTACTTAAAAACAATACAAGTATAATAAATAAAATAATTGAAATATAGCAAAGGAGAATTTCATCCTTAACTGAGAGACTGAGAGATTTGAAAGACACCAAACTATAATATTTTGAAAATTTATCAACGACTGTATTGCATTTAATTGAATTGCTTTGAATAATTAAATATAATCAAACTAAGCGTCTCGGATTAAAAGTAACATAAATCTGAAAACTTATTAACTCAGTAGAAAGTAATCTCAGATTGTGCCTTAACTAGAAATAAACTACCTTATGAGAACGTAGTTAGAGCTTTACGTTACAACATTGACTGAGGGCTCATTCTACCTAAGGAAGATTTTATAAACTATCCACTGTGTATCCACTATGGAACGTCATCAATTACGTTTGTTTTATTTTTTGCAATTTACATAAAAAATAAGTATATATACTTCGTATATAGTGTATAACAAAATGATTCAACGTTAGCACGAATGTTACAATCAAAATTCATGGAAAGACGCTCTAGAGTACTTACTTTAACAAAATTAATTAATTCTAAATAAATACAAGATAAGTTAGGTATTTTGGGCGCTTCTGTTTAAAGAAGTTCTCAGAATTAATTATAAAACATTTTTAGTTATGTTTTTGTTTTTCAAATATTAAAAAAATATTATAATATTAATGATTCTATTGATTTGATTGCCGACGTATTTTATTTTCTGTTTTAAATAAAAAAAGACTATTATGTAATTTGACATAAATAAAGTTATAATAACCATTGTATTATCAAAGAGCTTCAAAGTGTGATAAATAAAAATATTAATTCTAAACCCCTAACAAAGAAGACATTTTCTTCAAACGCCTATCAGGAAAGTGATTTGTTAATCAATTACGAGCAGCGAGGAAAAGCGATGACTGAGCACGGCTTAATATCTTTCCGCTGTCTCATTGCTCGTTTATTAGTCTAATGGACCCTCGAACTTTTCAGACGGGTACCATATTTAATGTGTTTGGACAATTATTTTCATTAAATAAGTTCTAAGTCTATCATGGTAATTTAATTAGAAAACGATTTTAATGTACTTTAGTATTGAACGGAAGATTATTTCGACCATTAGTCGTCGTCATGGCAACCATTTGATTATTAATGCGTTATTTCTGACCTATATTAGCTCTACATATTCATACCAAGTTTCTGAGGCTATGGTTATACTAACTTATGAAATAGTATATCCGATGGTAAAGCAGCGGGCTCTTATTATATAAAAGAAATTATTTTAAAAAAATACACAATTTTTTGACGTTGATATGTAACAGATGATTGTCAAAATGTAAAAGTTTTTTTTTATCCAACGTTATGTAATTTGCGTACAAAAACATTAGCGAGTACGAACATTACCATAACAAAGAAAAACTAACAGTAATGTACATCTGATAGTCCTACAGGAATTGGATTTATAACAAGACGGGGCTGGTGTTGCTGATTTTTCGTACAATAACGGTGTATATCTCTACTTAAAATATATCATAATCGTTACTCAATTTCATAAAAAAAAACAGAATGATAGCTAGTTTCGTCGTCCCAAACCACTTAGACTGCACATTGCAGTAACGTTGTCCGTCAGTTGGCTGACTGCAATGTGCGGACGAACGGACAACGTCAGCCAACTGACGTTGCTGACTTAGCATCTAATATAAATTGGAAGACAATATCTTAAGAAGACGAACAATAAAAATACCTCTTCTGGCTCCCCCCCACTTGTATTACTTTATTATATTAATATGTAGTCTCTTTAAGGTAGCGTAAGTAAACGTTTGTTCATCAAACATTATTTTAATTAAAATTTAATATTTATTTAAAAAGCCATTCAATGCGTAGAGACTTCGCTAGCTCTACCTCTAAAATATATTTTTTTAACATACTTGAAAATTATACTCAATTTGGATGATTGCAGTATGAAACAGGTAAATTGGTATAGTATTGGTATAGTTTCTTATATTCAACTAAAAATCTATGAAGTTTATAAATAGTGAAAGAAAGATAATTTACATTTTAAATGACAAATACCTCGATATAGTCTCAAATTATAGTGATTATTACTTACAAATATATTATATTGGAATAATAGTTTAGTTTTCAACAAAACTTATTTAGAAATATCATCCATCTGGAAAGACGGAGTACGGTCTATCGACGTTACAGTCTCGGCTTTTATCACAATATTCACAAATTAACAATGTAATTATATAGAAAACATAATTTAATATAGACTAAATACTAATGAATCCATTTAATAGTTCGCATTAATAAAATCTATTCAATATGAATATTATCAAGAGCTCATTATTCATGAATGGTAATGGTCAGAGCACCCAATTTTTTTACCTTTTTCTGGTCGCGAAGAATGACGAAAGACAGTCTATTAATAAAACTCAGATGATGCACTTAAGTAAGTTTCGGTAAAGAAGGTGCGAGCCAAACGTGTAGAAAACGTGGGTGAAATGTTGATCGGTTTTAACCCTCGGTCCCCGAAGTGCGTGCTGCCCCCGAGGCTGTTTTGGGATAACGCTGCATGGTATCTTCACTCTCCTACACATGTTATCTTTTAATTCATATACAGTTCTCTTCTTTTATAAAAATATTACTAAGCGTGATCAGAGTACTTAAAAGGATATGAAACCCTGCTTCCGAATTCTTCAAATGACAACAGTAGCAAGCAAACAGCCACATGCCGTCAAAATAGACAAACAGCTTGTTAGCTACCAGTCTAGGACACGTAAGTTGTAGGCCCGCTCCAATATCTTGGTAACTTCAGCCGATGGGAAATGAAACCTCTCCCATACAGGAAAAGAGAAAATCGTTGTTTTGAGAATTCTGCTTCAAACTCGGTTTGGAATGACCTTGGAAACCACCGCCTTTCATCTTGCGTTGTCAGTGCTCAATGTGTTCAGGAAAATAGGAAAACGGTAAACTTCTTTTTTCTTGGACGTTAGTAATGCAAGTGAACATGTATCCTGGAGCTGAGTCCCGTGCTAATTAATTAAAAAATGAATAGGTGATTTCAAATATTAACTTCACAACTAATACATTTGTTCAATATTACAAAATCGACAATTTTATAAGGAAAGGAAAAGAATACGAAAAAGGAACGAACAAACTTCTAAACTGACTTTAAGATCGTGTATAAAATGAATAAGCTTGGTACTGAATACCTACTGTACAAAACAAACATACAATCCACTGTAATGAGAAGTAAATATTAGCTGACGTAACACAACACTGTAAACACAATTATTTTACGGCAGTAAAATTCTTTTGGTTATTTTTCTACTCTTAATTTTGCATTTCCTTTGTTTGTGTTCTCGTAATGATGTTATATTCGTTTTTACATTAAAAAGTCTTTACATTTATCTTCACATTACGAACTTAATGTATTTATTTTAATCTACTGATATAAATATATAACCATACACTACAAAGTAAATGTCAAAAATAATATATATTTTTTTTATATGTGTCTACGCGTGTAAAATTTGACTTATCATATTAATATTTGGGTAAGATGTTATATGTTTAAATAAATATGGAAGTTATATACCTTGACACAAATAAATGATTTTGATAAAGTTGAATGTACTTTAATATAGGTTAACAATTGGTTTTGTTAGGTTGAGAGCAGAACGTCGGCGAACGTCTGACGTCTATTTCAATTACGAGTATACACTTGTTTTTATTACACTGATATGCGAGCATCTTGCGAGCATAGACGATTGAAGAAAATATATGAACTCTTTTCCAACAATGAAATAAGAAAAATGTTAATTATTTACTGACATACTTAATTCTAATAAAACCACTACTTCCCTTTCTGACTCAGAAACAACTAAGTAGCTCTAGTAGAAGCTTTTCATATTTTTTTTTAGTAAAAGTCAAAATATTTATGATGTGAATAAAAAAATAATTATTTTGAATAAGTTCGAAACTACCTTTTGACTAGGTTAATATATTATTTCAATGATTGGTTAATTCATTATTGATTATTGCAATTTAAAAGAAAACTCACACATAAAATCAATAAATTAAAATTAAGATATTATATTGATAAAGTAATTTAAACTGGCACTGAGACGTGTCCTGGCATTTAATACGAATAAATCTAAGCGCCCGCTGTTCGACAGGATAAGCCGCTCTTTGTTTGACTAGTTACTTTGCTGACCAAGTTGTCTAAGACAAACGACAAACTACTCAACTTGGAGTTACTTTGAGAGATCCGACTACTGCCAACTTAATTAAAGCGTTCAATGCGCTTTGTAGCCTATTGTTAGAAACTATGTAATATGACACTTAACGAATCAGTACACCTTAGTACAAGGAATTCAAATTTTTATTCTGTTATAATGTCATTCAGTTGTGGAAGTATCATAAAAGTCATAAAAAAAAACTCCAGTATTTTTACAGTAAAAGATGATTGTATAAATGTAAAATACATTTTTTACATAAATTATAGTTATAGTATGTTATTTGCACACAAAAAGATTAACAATTACTAACATTAGCATAACAATGAAAAAATGTGCAATGCATAATGTGCAATGCATAATGAGAAATTTTGTTACTTCAGAATCTACTGAAAATTGTAATCTATATAAATGATTTAAAATATTTGTATCACAAAGAAGTTTCAAAAGTAATATTTATACGCCACTTTTATTATTTTTATGTGATTTCAAAGAGATATATAAATTAAATGGTATTATAAGTTATACAATAGCTGCTTAAGCCATACTTCATTACAGAATCTAAAGTCATAGATATTATTATTTCATAATTGTAGAAACCAGAAGCTTATATTGCACTACAAAAAATTTTTGTTGATTGAAATTTGAGAAAGTACAATATTAGCGATCTATGTTTTCCTTTCTTGTTACATTTAATTACTTTATCAAACCAAAGTTCCAATCAATGTATAACATTAAGATATAATAGTTTTTCAAGACATCTTTGTCTTTGATAGGGCCCGAGCGAACCTTCATTAACGAGAACTTGTACGTATATCTTGATTTAAGGATTATTTTGTTAGCTGTAGTTCTCGGGGGAGCTTTATTTGTAGAATATTGGTAGGCAGTTAAATACTTTAAAATAAGCTGTTCTTATATCGTGACTTAAATGTTTTAATTACTGAAATAAAACATTTATTTATTTTTAAGAACCAAGCAATGAAATGAAAAATGATAAATAAACTATTATTTTTATAATAATTTTGCCTACATGATATAATTTATGACTTATTCTTGTTACATAGGAATTAAATTTTAAAATCAATCACAAAGTTAAAATATACGTTTAAAATTACGTTTTTCAATAATCATTACATTAGAACTAACGTGAGATGACATTATTTAAAATTTATAAATCGAGTAACTTATGTAATTAGATTTGAACTGCCGACTCGTTTTATTTTTTATAGTAGGCCATCTTTAGTAGTGTCATATTTAGACCGCGTTCCCAAGCTGTCTGTAGCAGCCATCTCATATGTTAATAAAAATTTGGCAATCGGTTTATTTCTATAACCTCTCGTATTCTACGTGAGGCGAAATTTTTTTCAGAGAACTTTTTAGACAGTGATTTAGATTCCATCTATAATATTAATTCACACCCCTAGTTCTAACAATTATAAGTTGCCTGTTACTGTGTGTCACCGTAACTTTTAAGTAAGATAACGGACATGACGTCATGGTGACACTCGGTGATGAGTGTTGCTAACACTATTTTTTATGAATACATTTATAAAAGCTTTTATCGGAATTGAATTGGCATCTACAATTGAGAACGTGCCACTGGCAAAGCAAAACTTTCTTCTACCTGAAGCTTATTAATTTTATAAACGTTTCTCTACTTTATTTAACTGGAATTCGTGTAGAAAAAAAACTAAAGTGTAAACTGTGGAGCTCAATTGATAGAGCGATGGGACGGTTTCACAGGGGTCACGGATTTGAATACCTGCCGGTATCGGTTTATTTTTTTATTCTATATTTATTTAAATTAAAGCAAGCTTAACAGGGCAAAACATGTTTATAAATATTTTCAAATCAGACGCTTTTATACCCAATTATAGCCTCTTTTTATGATCGTCAAACAATATGTTACTTTTTGAACGTAAAATTCAGTTGTAAATACCTATTCAAGTCAAACAATATAAGTATTTGGCATTGCGTAGAGACGTGGCTTCTTTGTGCGTTTTCTATCGCATTTACAACGGGGAGTGCTCCGAAGAGCTTTTTGATCTGATGCCTGCCGCCGAATTTCACCACCGCACAGCACGACATCGCCTGCAATACCATCCTTACCACCTGGATGCGTGGCGATCCTCTACTGTGCGGTTTTCAAGAACATTTTTGAAAGATGTGGAATGGACTTCCTTCGGCGGTGTTTCCAGATCGATACGACATGGGTACCTTCAAAAAAGGCGTTTATACCCACCTCCAAGGCCGGCAACGCTCTTGTGAGTCCTCGGACGTTGCAAAAGTTCGTGGGCGGCGGTGATCACTTCACACCTGTGATCCGCACGCTCGTTTGCCCTCTTGTCACATAAAAAAAAAAAAAAAATATGATATGGTACGCAACAAGGAAACATCACTGCTAACAAGAATTTTTAAAATTATTAAACCCTTCTGGCCTGCCAAGTCATGACCTCATGCTAAAAGGCATTCCTATTATGTTGTAACGAAACATGAGCCCTCTGAACATGTGTAATGGTATGAGACTCTTACAATAAGTATGGCTTGGGGGCAGACATTTCCTAAATTCCTAATTGTGCACTGGTAACCTGGTAAAACCCATTACAATCCCTTATTGTACACTGGTAGGAATTGATCTTAGAAAGGAGTGATTTTCCATTGGCAATTATATGTTGGCTTATCTCGAGTTGGAACTCCACAAAGCCATTAAATTAAAAACCAAACAACATTCTATTCCGAGAAGTGATCAACAATTAAAACAAATATGTATTAAAATTGCTAACATTCAAATACAATAACGTGCGTACCAATAGGAGCCACTCAGACTGCTCTTAATCTGAGAAATGTTGATCAGTATTCTTAGATTAAAAAAAGGGGCCAATATCTTATTTTCCTATTCAGAAAGAGCCCTGTTACTTGCCTTATTTAGTAGATTCGTTTCTTATGTAATATTCTTGATGCGGCAATTTTACAAATTAAACTAACGATTTTCGTTACTTTACTAATCATTATCATTATTTTATAGATTTTTGAATTCATTGGTCAAAAATAATAATATGATATTATTTCTGTTAGAGGTTCTTGAGATAAACTGAATGTAAGAAACACACGAACAGTATATTGTAGTAATTCTAGCAAGGTTGCTAAAATACATGCCACTACTATAGAAACGGTTCGAAAGTTATCCCAACACATATTACACATGTTACAAATTTATAATTTTGTTTCACACTAACATTAGGCGTAGAAATATTTATAGATAAAGTTCCTCAAGCACAACAGACGACACAATATAACTTAAATCAAGATATAAATACAAGTTTCCGTTAATGCGGGGCGCTTGGTCCCTGCCAAAAGCGTCTGATTATTATCTTTATAATGTATTTATAAAACGGACAATATCTTGTTTTGTTGTCTTAAAATTGTGTTTTTTTTTGTGGTTACTTAGAAAAGTAACCTTAAGTTTACAGTAACCTATTAAGTAGGAATTGGGTCCCTTCTATGTAAATATACCCTCAGGGTATATTTGGTTATTTTTATATACGTTATATTTACTTTATTAACAGTATATACTAAATAAGAAATAAAATGAAGTGTATGTGTAAATTTGTTGTGGAAATTTCCATCTCTATTATTGTTAATCTGAAGAATAAGTACTGAGAATTAATTCGGGAGAAAATTTGAGGTTAAATAGCAGTGCAGTGGCGCAGTGCTCAGAGCGACCAACTATGAGTACAATTTTATAATGACTGCTGCTTTCTTTTAACCCGTTAAGTTTATATAACGTTTTTACCAAATAATTGTAGTAATATATCTTCTAAAGGAATTTGTAACTATTACAACTTTGAATTCAAATAGGTAAAAGCTTAAATTAGTAGTTAGAATTAACGATCATAACAAATACATAAAAGTTTCATCAAAATCGATATAGTCCAGTAAGTTTCACTTAGTTGGTCTGAGTAAATTTGATTTTCAGTGATATAATATACCATATTATTTATATAGGTGCGGTATGCTGATAGGTCCTGCATAGATATTTACATATACAACTACATGCATACGTACTTGAAATATAAACTTGAATATGTAAAAGACGCAAATTACATTTCCATTTGAACGAACAAAAATAACTAGGAAGCGTATAAAGCAGCCCGCATAGGAATTTATTTAGTTTCTTTATTCGCCTCTGTGTTCGAAAAGCCATTAGACGATTAAATCAACTAAGAAATTGCTGATCCGGACTTTGCCTTTGTTAAAATGCATCAATTTACGAAGCTTGATGAAAATGTTAATGGAGTAGAAAATTACAACAATTACATGTTGTGAGACGTGTACGTGTACGTGTACGTGTACGTGTGCGTGTACGTGTACGTGTACGTGTACGTGTACGTGTACGTGTACGTGTACGTGTACGTGTACGTGTACGGAAACTGACTTGTTTTCTCTTTTAAGGTATTTATTGATAGAATATTGTCGTCATGTCATGTCGTTATACACACATTTTTGCTTTCAAAATCAATTGTAGATATTGATTTAAAGGTTATTGGATATATATTGGATTATATTGGATATATATTGGATTATATTGGATATATATTGGATATATATTATATATATATTGGAGTGTTATGATTAATATATGTATTTAGTCTTGCCATAAATACTATATATATGATTAATATATGTATTTAGTCTTGCCATAAATACTATAAAAAAATAATCTATTGCATAAACATTTATTACTCTAATGTAAACTTAATTCAATTTAAACTTAAATAAAATATCATTAAAAAATATTTGAATGTTATTCTAAATGATCGCCATTGACTTTACAGTCCTTTAAACATTGAATTTAGTCATTAGGTAAAACACACATCCTCTTCATAGGAAAATCTTCAATGTCAATTTTATGGATTATTTTAGGGACTTCAAACTATCATAGTTTAAACTAGAGCATGCTTCAGTCATTTTAAATTAACAGTTAAATAAAAAACAGTGCGTCACTTGGAGGCCAACAGTTCGAAGTTATCTTTCAAATATATTCATATGATGGAGATGGTTTTATGTGCTATTTTCATTTTCCGAGATAAAAAAATCTCTTGCTTTCGGATAGGATATGTTCAAATTCTTACCTTCACTGTTTTGATCGCATTTTGTTACCACGTGGACGATCAGATAATTTTCTGTTACAAACAGAGGAGGTTATAAAGTATTTTTATTGTCTCAGCACAAATATTCGACTAATACCAAGTGAATAGTTTTCAAACTTGCATTTGGCATTGTGTAAAATCCAAATCCAAAATCCAAATTTGTGTTTTTTTTTATTGTTACAATATTTATGGCTAGACTAAATGCATATATGTAAATAGATTATAGAGGCTGAGTAATTTATTATCGCATATCTTAACTAACTGGAGTGAAACTTAACGTTTTGACTGTAGGATCCTGACTAAGATTCCTGTGCACTGATGTCAACTCAAGTAGATAAATATTATTCCTCAAACAAAGATTACTGTTGTTGAAAAATACGTTCATTCACGGCTTTTAATACCTAAATATGTATAAGGAAATAAACATTCCACCGGAAATAAATTACAGTTAAGGTATTTGTAATACCATTTACGAAACTACTACATAAAAGGTTTTCTTTAACAAAGTTAAATATGATTAAAATCTTAATGAAATATTTTTTATTAAAAGAAATTAAATATTTTAAGGAGTGGCTTGAATCAAAAACAAATTGTAGTAATCTAGTAAAATTTTAAGCAACTGAAAGTTATTAATGGTGTTTAATAAATATAGCTCCTAACACATAAAGCTGCCAAGTCCAGTCACTTCCATTGTTTCGTTTTAAGGCTACCGGGATCCCGACATGGGTGTATTATTTAAGTGTCACGAAGATGAATGTTGGGTTTTTTAAGAGGTCACTTACAAAAACTGGAATGTAGTTCTTGTGTTTTGCGTTAGAAATAGAGATAATTTTAATAATAATTGATTTATAAACATAATTATAATCTTACATAATTTAAAATTGTATTTAGATAATTTTATACGAATAATATATTTAATAACAGATTTGGTGTATTGTATTGTGTATTCTTTCTTATATTTATTAAAAAGTAATTAGCTTTTATTAAGTCCTATTTTCTTCTTTTTCTATGTTATTAATAACGTGAATTCCGTAATGAATGAATGAATGAATTCCATAATTAATCTGAATTAGGTAGACAGGTAGGTATACTTAGTTATAGGTATAGTATATATATATACTTCGCTTAGCCTCATAAGATTTGGGAATTCAATCCCGTTTTTTTTATAAAAACAGTCTTATAATTTTTTTTAAACGGTATTATATTTTTCTTGTAAACGTTTGTCGTTAACGTATTCTTGTACAAAATTAACATGAACAAAACAGATATTCGCATTCGCATCCGTATTTTCCAAAAATGCCATTCGTTACTTCACTAGCACGTAGTTGCTTATATATGTAAATTATCTTTTTATTTTCCGCTATACATTGAAATTTATCCCCGTAAATGTGCTTTAAGTTTCAAACCAACGCTAATTTACAAATAATACTTAAGTTTTAGCAACGAAAGATAAAAGTTTATTTGTTTCAGTTATGTGTTAATTGATTTGATCATTAATTTAATATACCTATAGCAAAAACATGCCTTTTACAGTTCCAAGATAATATGTTAGTTGCTAGTAATCTACCGTACTGCGATACGACAAGCATAAGAGTGTTAGTGGAAAATGGTATATAAATATATATGTAAGGTAACTTGTGTTGGAAATCGTCAATGTATATAAAACTAATATAGTAAGTACTAATAAAGCGTCTTTGTTATTTTTTTATTTTATTTCTTCATTTCAGATTTTTATTTATTTATTTTTTCTTTTTTTGTCTAAAACTAATTAAAAATATATTTTCTTGTACTTTCTTTATCCAAAAATTCATTTATTTTGTAACTACAATATTTCAGCAGCTAAATACTACCTGCCGCTGAAATAAATATAATATCAATCAGAGGTACGAGTATGAGTTTACATTTAAAATGTTATATATTGTTTAGTAATTACAGTTTCATATTTCAATATTCACTATAATTATCTTTTAGAATATTGTTACTTTTATTACACAGCTAAATTAATATTAAAAGTTTTTAACCTCGTATGTATTAAGTTTTTTTTCATTATGTATGTGAAAAACATTGCCTTGCAATTGCATTAACAAATATGTAGTATAAAGTATAGAACAAAGAAGGCGGTGATCAGACAGCGTTGTGTATTCAGGCTGTCGGTTCCAAGGTCGACGCCATTGTTACTGATAAAGCGTCCATTCATATTAAATGCTCTAAGCTCCCTTAAATCACTCAAAACATCCTTAGTAACCCTCAATTTCTTCCTTGATACAAATATAATAGTATGGAGTTAACTGTTAAACATATTTAATTATCTTTTATAATTTAAAATATAAATATTTTAAATGAAGAGGAGAAAAAAAAACAACCATCTTATTTCAAATTATTAGAATTTTTATTTTTTAAATTAAACATAAAGTTTTTTTTTGTCCGTCTTCTTTTGTCGTTTTTAGGACTGTTTAAGATCCACCCAAAAATAATTATGTATTATAGCAATAATAGTATTATTGCAAGTGAACGACAAATCTCCCAATTACTAGTTAGTTGGTTTTTCCCACGAAATCCAGAATTTTACTCAACTGTAAATTACGTATAGTTTAATGTTTTTTACAGTATGGAGCATCAAAGCGATGATAAAATAATGATTCTTCTATGACTCAGTGTGAATAATATAACTAGACTGACAGGGGCAAAGTTGTTAGATAGCTCGTTTAATACAAAAATATTTGTTGTTCTTATTTATAATCAATTACAAACGAACTCATATAATTTATACAGTGTTTCTCGGCATTCGGAAAATTTTATTATTGCACAAAAAAATCATACATCGTACAATTAATCGCTAGTTCAAAGTGTTGTTTCAACAAACCTGAGAGTAATATAAGTTGGGACTGTATTCATTATTATTATTCAATCTACTAAATTTTAAACCTTTTTTTCTTTTTTCCTTTTTTTCTTTTTTTTCTTTTTTTCTTTTTTCTTTTTTTTTTTTTTTGTGTGTAGGTCGAACAGTTAACATCGTTTTAAACGCTCTTATATATTTTTATTACTAATTAATAGTATTATTGAGTTTATCAAGAATTGAAATGCATATTGAGCTTTACGAGTAAAAAGTGTCACCCACCAGCAAGTATTCCATATATTATTCACTGTATTTAACACAAGTCACTTTCACTTTCTTCACTAACAATGGAGTCCTTAAAAGAGTCTTTATCCTCAATGGCAGACCATTTCAACTCTAGGATGAATGAGTTTCAACAAAATCTACAGAAGAGCTCTTCACCAGCTACAATGTCATCCTTGACGGCAGAATTTAACTCTTTTAAAAAATTTATCTTAATAGCCTTGAACAGCTTACAAAAGCAAGTAGAATTCTTAAGTCGAGAAGTGGATCGCCAGGACATGCGAGCGCGTCGGAAGATGCTACTTATCCATGGAGTCCCGGAAGACAAAGGTGAAGCTGTCACTGCTCGCGTTACCTCAATTATAGCAGAGCACCTTAATCTGCCAAATTTTTCAAGTGCCAGCATCAAGAAATCACACCGCCTCGGCCGTCCATCTGAGAGAACTCGCCCAATAGTCATCAAATTCTCAGACATTGAAGTGCGTGATAAAGTTTGGTTCGCAAAAACCAAACTTAAAGGTACTGGATTCACACAGTCAGAGTTTTTGACAAAGACGCGACATGATGCTTTTCTGGCGGCTAGACAGCGTTTCGGCATCGAAAAATGTTGGACGCGCGACGGCTGCATATTTGTCATTGGGTCAGATGGAAAGCGTCACAGAGCTGTATGCTTGGCTGATGTTGAGGGTATCGCAGACGAACTTCCAATTCCACAATTAATGTCTACTTCTCCTGCAGCTCCAGTTACAGTGGAAAACAAAGCGACTATTCCTCGTACAAAAAGAATTACTAGAAAGTAAGTTTCAGTATCACTGTGTCAGTAGTAGTTATTATTGTAATATTTTCATATGAATAAGTATTTTATTTTTATTTATCCAAACGTCACTCTTATTCTGTTTTTACTAAATGTTTATATTTCTTATTTACTTTATATTTATTTCCACATCAGAAATTGTTATTTATTACAAAGTGACAATTGTTATTTCTTGTATTGACAGCTAATAGTGATAAATTTTTTGTTGGTCTGCTCTGGATGCCAGGCTGTCATTCATGTCTTTGACTAATTCCACAATAGTAACTACCAACTTTTATATACTACTTACCAATGTCTATAGCATTATTGTATATATTTAGATTCGTTTTAAATTCAGGTGTCCTTTAAATGATGTTTCTTTTTTTTTTTTTTTAATTATTTTTTTTCTGTTTTCTCAAATTAACGTGAATATTTACCTACAGTTTTCTTTTTTATGCAGCTGGCGGGTAAATGGCATTTTAGTATAACATATATATTTATATATATATTTGTTATTTTTTGTTTAATTTAAATTGAATATACATTGTAATATAGCTGTAATATAATTTTTATTTAGATTATTTTGCTTTATTATATACATAAAGTGTAGTATTGATTATTTTATTTCTAAATATATTTATAATATTAAGCAACTATATTTATACATGTTTTCTTACTTTTGTTTATTACTATATACATTTATTTACTTACCTATTACTCAATGACTTTAAGCCATGACGATTCATTTATGTCCCTTTTATCCTCGTCTGAGGAAGCGAACAGTGAAGACAGTTTCCACAGTATTCCTTCTTTAGCTGATAATCTCGATTCCAAATTTTCAAATGTCCCACTAAATTTCAACATTACTCACATAAATGCTCAGAGCATTCCTGCACATTACCCTGATTTACTGTCCGCCTTTCAAAGCAAAAACATTCATTCAGTACTAGTCTCTGAATCTTGGCTTAAGCCATGTCTGCCTTCTATCTCTTACTCTATACCCGGATTCCATTTGATTCGTAATGATCGTGTCGATCGGACTGGTGGTGGTGTTGCAATCTATCTTCGTTCTCACATTCCTTTCTCTGTTATAAGTTCTTCTAATTCTCAAACTGGTGGTAAAGCGGAGTACATTTTTGTCGAGGTGGTTCTCTCTCACACAAAATTACTTCTTGGTGTGTTTTACAGCCCAAGCATTGCTGTTAACTATTTTGTGGAGTTTGAACTCATACTTCAACAGTTAACACCATCCTACAGTCACACAATAATAATGGGTGACTTCAACACGTGCTTAATTAAAAACGATCACCGATCATCTCGTCTCAAATCTTTAATTAATGGAGCAAACTTACATATCCTTCCTTCACTTGCTACTCATTTCTCCCCAAATTGTTCTCCTTCGCTCCTTGATTTATCTATTGTTTCTTCTATTGATTACATCGAAAAGCATGGACAATGCTCTGCATATGAATTTTCATATCACAACCTTATCTATCTCTCATACAAGATTAAGCCCCCTAAGGCCAAATCTAGAATACTTCTGCAGCGCAATTTTGGTGGTATGGATCTGGCTCGCTTGCAGGAGGATGCCTCCAAGATTGACTGGTCCAATGTTTTGAATACTAGCTGTGTGGATGATCAAGTAGATTTGTTAAATGCCTCACTTACAGCACTCTATGATACGCATGCACCGATACGCCCGGTTCGTGTTAAACACCTCCCTGCGCCTTGGCTTACACCAGAAATTAAAAAAATACAGGAGAAGAAGCACAAAGCTAAGGGAAAGTATGTCCACGACTCGAGTGATAGCAATTGGGAGAAATATGTTGTAATTCGAAATCGATGTAACAAACTGTGTAGAGACAAACAACGTCGCCATATCTACAAATCGGTCATAGAAGAAAAAGACTCCGGAAGGGTGTGGCATTTTCTTCAGTCATTAGGAGTTGGCAAAGCACGTCAAGATGTTAATGTAGGTAATTTAGATTTAAACTGCATGAATAAGCATTTTTCAAATTCTGTTGCAATTGATAATGCAATTAAAGTAAAAACGATAAATCATATTTCTACTTGGCAAACTCCTGACATTCCTTTATTCTTTCTAAGTCAGTTCTCTGAAAGTGATGTTAAGAAGAACATTTTGGCTATTAAATCCGATGCTGTTGGTTCTGACTGTATTCGTCGTAAGATGATCACTCCCCTACTTCCTATTTTAATTCCCGTCTTAACCTCTATCTTCAATAATTCCATTAACACGAATAGTTTTCCAAGCTTGTGGAAAGGCGCTCAGATTATACCATTACCCAAAAAACGAAATGCATCCGCCTTTTCCGATTACCGTCCTATATCTATACTCCCTTTCCTATCCAAAGTGCTTGAGCGTCTTGTCCACCAACAATTAAGTAGTTTTCTCACGAAATATAATCTCTTAAATCCTTTCCAATCTGGTTTCCGTCCTGGTCATAGTACGACCACTACATTAGTCAAGATAACTGATGATATACGAGAAAGCATGGACAATAAACAGGTCACGGTATTAACGTTGCTTGATTTCAGTAACGCATTTAATTCTGTGGACTTTGATATTCTGCTGGCTATCCTTAGTTCTCTTAACATATCTCCTGCGGCGACTGACTGGTTTCATAGTTACTTGTATGGACGCCGGCAAAGAGTTTCCGCAAGGAACTCATGTTCTAAGTGGCTACAAGTCAATGCCGGTGTTCCGCAAGGTGGCGTGTTATCTCCTTTGCTATTTTCTTTGTTTATAAATACAATAAATCTAAGCTTATCCTCTCTCTACCATTTGTATGCAGACGATCTCCAGATATACACACATTCTAGTGTATCGGAACTCCCACTTGCTATCAGTCGGATTAATACAGATCTGCAGATCATACACAGATGGTGTAATTACCATGGGCTGCATATCAACCCGTCTAAAACCCAAGCTATCATTATTGGTAGCTCAAAGCTTTTAACCAAAATTGATTTTATCCAACTCCCAGGCTTAGTATTTAATAACATTATTATTCCGTATAGTAACTCCGTTATCAGTTTGGGTGTTACATTGGACCGGTATCTTCGATGGGGTCCTCATGTAACCGAAGTTAGCAGGAGGGTTTTTGCCTCTGCTGCATCTTTGAGCAGGTTGCGAAACTTTCTCCCCATTTCCACCAAAACTGTTCTTGCACAAAGTCTCCTCTTACCAATTCTTGATTATGCCGACATATGCTATGCCGACATAAGTGAGGAGCTATTAAACAAACTTGAGAGCCTACAGAACTTCTGTATCCGATTCATTTTTGGTCTCCGCAAATATGACCACGTTTCCCATTTTCGTGCTAAACTCAAGTGGCTCTTTATTCCATACTGTTCAATCCCACTACCCCTTCCTACCTCAAAGAACGTTTTATATTTTTGGGTGCGTCACACGAACGTTCCCTTCGTTCTGAAGATAACTTAACCCTAAAAATTCCTCCCCACTCTTCCTCTTTCTACTCAAATTCCTTCACAGTTCAAGCTGCTCGTTTATGGAACTCCTTGCCCTATTCCATTAAGTGTGCAAAGTCCCAGGCATCTTTTAAAACAAAAGTCAAGGAACATTATCTTAACTCCCTGACTTCTACCTAAATTCCTACTTTCCCTTCACAAAGTCATAACATAAGCTTTCTTAAATGTAATGTATGTAATGTATGTAGTGTACATTATTTATATAATTATTTATTTATATAAGTAAGTGTATGTATGTATATATGTATATATATATGTGGATATGTATGTATGTGTATGTATATATGTGTGTATGTATGAATATGTATTCCAGGTGGTAGAGCCTAGCTGCAGTCCTCTCACTGCAGTTCGTATTGGGCTGGCTCGACCGGGGAAGGACCACCCTCTCACAGAAGACCGACGTGTAGTAACCAAATTCCTTTGGTTATGTTCCGTCGGTGAGTGAGAGATTCCGGAAGCCCAACCCCCTCCCCCCACGCCAAAGAACATGAATGCATTGTTGAAAGGAATTGTACCCCAGGAGGGTACCGGCTTCGATGAAGCCGGACAATCCCTCCCCGGGCAAAATCGGGGAAATGATTCTTCGATTTTGCTCGGGCCGCCCGTCGTATCTGGGGCGGGCATAACACTGCGTTCCGTGTTCACCGAGGGCAAACGACGAGCAAACACAGCGGCACCCCGTTCCGCCCTGAATGTGGACTTTTGCAACGTCCGGGGACTTCACTCCAACTTAAACGCCGTCCACTATCATCTTGAGACGGCGCAGCCGGCCTTGTTGTTTTTGACGGAGACGCAGATATCTCAACCTAGCGACACAGCGTACCTATCATACCCCGGGTATAAACTTGAACATCATTTTATACCACACGCCGGGGTATCTGTGTTCGTAAGGGAGGATATCTGCTACCATCGCCTTCAGTTCTTTGAAGGTCGGGACCTGTCTTTACTTTGGCTGCGCGTCGACATGGACGATCGTGTCAGAGTCTACGCGTGCCTCTACAGGTCCCATAGTGGTAATGCACAAACGGAGCAACTCTTGGGCCATGTCCAGGCGAAGATTGACGACCTGCTTTCACAGGTTCCCTCCGCTGAAGTCATAGTCCTTGGGGACTTCAACGCGCACAATACCGACTGGCTAGGGTCACGTGCCACTGACTACGCGGGGAGATCTGTTTTTAACTTTGCTCTGGCAAATGGTCTGTCCCAATTGGTTCAGACGCACACTCGTCTACCAGACGTGGACAGCCACATGCCCTCTTTGTTGGATCTTCTGCTGACTACACATCCCGGAAAGTACCAGGTCATTGTCGAGGCCCCTCTAGGGTCCTCTGATCATTGCCTGGTACGGAGTGTGGTGCCAATCCAACGTCCGGCTCGCACAAGACCCGCGACCCGACGCGTCTGGCACTACAAGTCAGCGGATTGGGATGGACTGCGGTCCTTTTTTGCGTCCTACCCATGGGGGCCGATTTGTTTCCCTTCCAATGATCCCAGTGACTGCGCTGCGGCTGTAGCTGAAGTGATACTACAGGGCATGGAACTTTTTGTGCCAAGCTCTGTGGTACCACTTGGTGGCAGATCGCGGCCTTGGTTTGATGCGTCTGTCAGGGCTGCAGCAGCCGGGAAACGGCAGGCGTATCGTGCTTGGGCTAATGCGTTAGTCACCAAGGATCCGAACTCTAGAGATCTGAAGTGGAAATATAATCGTGCCTCCAGATTCTTCAAACGGCAAATAGCTAGAGCAAAGTTCAAGCATGTCGTCAAAATCGGGGAACAGCTGGCAAAGTACCCACCTGGCACGCGCAAATTTTGGGCGCTATCCAAGGCCAGTCTGGGCAATTTTTGCCAGCCGTCCCTACCGCCATTGCACACGGGGAATGACTCTCTGGCTCACACGGCAAAAGAGAAAGCCGATCTCTTGGGCACTCTTTTTGCCTCAAACTCGACTTTGAACGACCAAGGGAAGACACCGCCTACCATCCAACGGTGTCAGAGCTCCATGCCTGAAATAATTTTCAAGCAAAAACACATTCGACAGTCTCTGTTTTCCTTGGATGTTCATAAGTCGAGTGGGCCGGATGGGATTTCCCCATTGGTGCTACGAACATGTGCTCCTGAGTTGACTCCAGTGCTAACGCGTCTATTTCGGTACTCCTATATAAAAGGCGTAATCCCGGTCTCATGGAAGAGCGCCTTTGTCCATCCGATCCCTAAAAAAGGGGATAGCTCAGACCCAGCTAACTACAGACCTATCGCCATCACCTCTCTACTCTCCAAAGTCATGGAAAGCATCATCAACCGACAGCTCCTGGCGTACCTCGAGAATCACCAGTTGATCAATGACCGGCAATATGGCTTCCGCCATGGCCGATCGGCTGGTGATCTTCTTTTATATCTTACGCATCGTTGGGCTGCGGTTGTTGAAAGCAAGGGAGAGGGTCTGGCAGTTAGTCTGGATATAGCGAAAGCCTTCGATCGTGTATGGCACAAGGGGCTTCTTTCGAAGCTTCCTTCCTATGGGCTTCCCGAGAGTTTGTGCAAGTGGATTACCAGCTTTCTCACTGGGCGGAGCATACAGGTCGTTCTCGACGGTTTTTGCTCGGACCCCAAGCCCGTGAACACATGTGTACCCCAAGGCTGCGTGCTATCCCCAACCCTGTTCCTCTTGCATATCAATGATATGTTGGATATTTCCAACTTACATTGTTATGCGGATGACAGCACTGGGGATGCGGTATATTCCGGCCGTGCAGGTCTCTCTCGGGAAAACGTCGACGAGTGCCGAAAGAAACTTGTGTCTTCTGTAGAGACATCCTTAGGGATGGTCTCAGAGTGGGGTGAACTGAACCTCGTTCAGTTTAATCCCCAAAAGACACAGGTTTGCGCGTTTACCACTAAGAAAACCCCAATTGTCGTATCGCCGCTCTTCGAAAGCACACCCCTCAACGCCTCGCCAAGTATCAGTATACTGGGCCTCGACATTTCGAGCGACTGTCAGTTTCGTGGTCATCTGGAGAGCAAGGCCAAACTTGCCTCGATGAAATTGGGTGTAATCAATAGAGCGAGGCAGTATTTCAATCCTGGCCAAAGACTTGCGCTCTATAAGGCGCAGGTCCGACCACATATGGAATACTGCTCTCATCTCTGGTCCGGTTCACCCCAATACCAGCTTCTACCTTTTGACCGCGTACAGCGGAGAGCCGTTCGGATTGTCGGGGACCCAGTGCTCTGTGAACGGCTGGACTCTTTGGCATTGCGTAGAGACGTGGCTTCTTTGTGCGTTTTCTATCGCATTTACAACGGGGAGTGCTCCGAAGAGCTTTTTGATCTGATGCCCGCCGCCGAATTTCACCACCGCACAGCACGACATCGCCTGCAATACCATCCTTACCACCTGGATGCGTGGCGATCCTCTACTGTGCGGTTTTCAAGAACATTTTTTCCACGTACCACAAAGATGTGGAAAGGACTTCCTTCGGCGGTGTTTCCAGATCGATACGACATGGGTACCTTCAAAAAAGGCGTTTATACCCACCTCCAAGGCCGGCAACGCTCTTGTGAGTCCTCGGACGTTGCAAGAGTTCGTGGGCGGCGGTGATCACTTTACACCTGTGATCCGCACGCTCGTTTGCCCTCTTATAACATAAAAAAAAAAAAAAAAAAAAAAAAATGTATGTATATATGTTTCATAATATTTTATTTTACTATATTATATTATATTATCCTGTACTGTGCTGTACCTAAAAACCCACCTTCATATTTCGTGTCCTCTACCCAAAGGTTGCCTGGAAGAGATTGCTCTTTAGCAATAAGGCCGCCTTTTGTACTAATTCATCTTTTATGTGTTATTGTTTTTTATATATTCCATTTGTTTGTGGTACAATAAAGCATATCGTATCGTATCGTATCGTAAATATAAGTACTAACTACTTATTCAAAAAAACACCATCGTGAAATATTTAAAAGTAATGTAACGTGAAAGTTATATTAAGTAAAAGACATGACTTGCATCTTATTTTGCAATCTCATTGCTGGATTATATTATAGAAGAAATATATACTTTTAATTGTATAACAGATATAACCTTCAGACAACCAGCAACTATAATTTGTGAACAGCTTCAATGAAAGATCACTGATTTTTTACCTTTTGTAATTTAACTTTGCACCAATATTATTAATTATGCTATATGGCAATCAACAAGTTTTTTTAATAAATATTCAAATTCAAATAATAAGTATCCAGAGATGGAATATATAAATTAAGTATTTCAGAATTTTTATCACTTTTACTAATAATAAATATAAAATGAATATTTTAGAATTTCCAAATGAATGAAGCGAAAGAAAACTCAACCCTATAAATAATATTAGATTATTAAAGTAAAATAAAATTTATTTATCATTATTAAATAACGCAACTCGTTAACTCATTTATTTATTACAAGGCTTTAAAATATAAAATATATAAAAAAAAATGCTTATTCGTTCGGATGATTCCCAATCGGTGTATAGATATTATATTTTAAACTGTTCAGTCAGTATTAAAGCATTCATGATTATGCCATGTATTGGAAAACAAATTAAATTTAAACATACTCGTATAATCACTAGTCGTAATAACGTATTTAAACGTTTAGAATACTTTAATTTTATCATTATGATTTAAATGCTTATGAGGTTTTTTGTACTCTAGACAAATTCTATTTATATTTTAATTAACTTGTCACGTGAATACAGCCGGGAAAATATAAATATAATAATCATGGTTCAAGAAAGTTTGAATATAAAAATTCTATTTAATTTCGAAATTTTCCTCGCTCATCAAGGAAGTAATTTGCTAATCAATAAAGAGCTTAGAGGAAAAGCGATGACTGAGCATGGCACAATCTCTTTCGGAGTCTCATTGCTTGTTTAATAGTCTGATCACTAATGGACCGTTAAATTTCTCTCAGCATATAACGTAAATTTCGAAAACTTTAGGTAGAAATACCTCAATAATAATTGTATATAAACAAACGTATTTTTAACAGTGTTATCAGAAATAAAATATTTTATTTGTGTTTAAATTTTCTAAATATTCTTCAAAATATAAAAGTTTTTGTGGTTCGTTATTTATATCAAGTTTATGTTAAAAATACGGAAGCAAAATATTGAACGTTATTTGTTTCTGATGGAATTGATACGAACGTTTTACTTTAATTAAATTTTTCATATTTTTCAAAACCAACGCATGTTTAGTTTTCAGACAGGTATTCATATAACAAATATTTATATTGTATACGTAGAATTTATACTATTTCAAAGTAAATGAATATGGAAACATCGTGTGTATAACGTATAGAGCTCCAGAAACCACGCACAGATAGCCCTGAGCACTAATGGAGGCTCAGCGGCCGGCGATGTACGTGACTGTGAATATATGAATGTAATGAAGGAATACATACAACATATTTTTAAAATAACACCATTTACCATATTAACTATGGAATGTACCAGATTTTACAATTGTATTTTTTTTATCTGAAAGCAGCTATAAATTTATAAATTTTACAAATAGCTTTTTAACACGTATACCTAATTTCAGTTTATGTAATTACTCTACATTCATGAAGATAAATATTAAAGGAATATTCAATGTCATCTGAGCCAGGTTAAATGTTTCGGATTAAAAATAAACATCGATTTTTAACCAGTTAAAATAAAATCTTTAACGATTTTTATATCATCCAGAACATACATATCAGATTATTTGAGATGTATTTTTTCCTCAAAACGGAGACAATATAAGCAAAGCGACCACGACAAAACAGAAAGAATTTAATATCCACAGACAGACAGGCGAATTCGTTTAAAGGAAGTATTTGTGCCTGACATTTCTAAATCCTTAAAGGCCAAATAATCTTTTATCTACCACTGTATGTCTTTCACTATTTAAATATGAAATGTATGAAGTTAAAAGTGAATCCAATTAACTACATACAGTGAATAGTTTTCAAAGATTTTTATTTTAATTTCTTCTTCTCATTATAATTCTTTATACAAAAATATTTAAAACTTCAGCAAGTATGCTAAAGTAAAGTTATAACAAAAATAAAATTGATTTCGAACGGTTTTTCAATAACGGTTTTTATTTTTTTATTATCTAAATAATATCGCCATTAATGTTTTTAAACTATCACGACTTGTATACATTTTAGACTAACATCGGGTCTATTTTGCGATAAAAATCATTAAAGGTAAATCATCAATCAATTTTTATTTCGGGAAATAAAAAGGTATTTCACCTTTAATGATTTTTTATCGCAAAAAAAACCCGATATTAGTTTGAAATATCACCATTATCAATCAATCCAGCTTAATTATTTATGAAATTTATCAAAATAATATTTTTATCACTTTTACTGTAGTCAAATCAAATGATAAGGTTACAAAATACTTTCACAATTTAATTATAAAGCCCTACGAGCCACAAGTTTTTTATGACTGGTTAAGCGTGGTTTAACTAATTTCATATAATGAAGATGCTCGACCACTGAAGGGAACATCACAGCTGTGATATAATAATGACACTTCTATTTCTATCACGATATACAAATATAACTATCGACAGGGTTGGGTTAAGATGTTAGGTTAGTTCATTTATTTGTATACTAAAATTGTTAAAATTCATTTACCGTTAGAGAGATTACCGATAGAGTTAATTATTTTCCCTAAATATTGTTTTCGATTAAAACTTACTGTGTAATTTATCACATAAGAATTATAGTTTAGTTTCAAAGAAAACTCATTTAGAATTATCGTCCATCTGAGACGATGGAGCACGGAGGTGATTTCTCGATCTACAGACACGACACTCTCTGCAACATTCACACTTAAGTTACAAATATTATATAATATACATTTAATTAAATACAAACCTTAACTCTTATGAATCCAGCCTGCATTATTAAAACATATTTAATGTAACAATCATCAAAAGCTGATTACTGAATGATAAAATCAGCGCATATAAATCTATTTATTGTTTTTTTTCAAGCTCACTATATACAGTTAATCTTATTTGTTTTAATTTATTGTAAGCTCAAAATAACGTTAGAGTATTATGCCGTATATATATACATTTCAATTTCAGGTTAAATCAATTTCATGTAATTGAAAACGAGCTTTGTTAAAAAGTAACCTAGAGTCCAGACAAAGCACTCAACTTTTATTATTTCCATTTCGCTGGAATAAACTAACAGTTATATTTCAGGTCAGAATGTTTTAATATCGTAAGAAATTATTACATTTCTTACGCAGCTAATACTCTCAATTTCTTTGAGGCTAATTGTGGCTAGCCCACTAGATGAGAGCAAACTTGATCATCGCTATCGAACCACAATACTCATTAGAATAAAAAAAAAGTACTAACTTAGCGCGGCATTTAGGGGAGCGCTCTCTAAAACGACGCATGAGGATTCCCTCGTAGTAACATGTAGCTTGAACATGTTTTCTGGGTATTTAACTGAATGAAATTAAATTTACTATATTACTAAACCTTTTCCTATCTTTTTCTCTTGCTCTTATATACGCGCATTGGATAATTAAAAATATCAACATTTTGCGGATGTTTGTTATAAAATAAGAGCAATTTATGCTATTTTTCGCAGAGCATTAAACGTTGCGATTTCTTATCTTAATCTTATTTAAAATAATATCATTACAGCTTAACATTTCTTAAATTTCTTACAGTTATGTACTATAAAAATAGCTTCAAGCTAAAATGAAATAATTAAATTAGACATATAAGCTGACGCTATGCCATTCTTAATGAAAATATAAACACTGGCGATATATTATCACCACATTTTTTCGAACGGATAAATTTAAAAATTACGGTATATTTTTCTCTGTGAACTCATAAATAACCCGACATTCATCTTCTTTGAATAACATACCCATGTTTGAACCCCATTACGCTTTAAACGATACAATGGCTTTAACTTGGCTTCCGTTAGAACATGTAAGATAAAAGATATAGCTATTGTTATATATTTTATCTTTATGTATCTTTAATAAATAAAAAAAATATCATTAACATGTTAACACATTTACTATTATTATTGTATTTCAATTATTCGTATTTATTTTTATAATAATTTTCTTCATATAAATGGGCATACGTAAAGTCTGATTACCGTAAGATCCAAGTGTTATCTGTTTTTGGGTGGCCAAGAACTGAAATTAGTTTTTTATAATATGATATTGACTTAGGATTAAAAATCACAGAGAACAAAATAGTCAGAATGTTCATATTAAAGCGAAATCAAATGAGTAACTTGAATTGTGAACAAAATTTGCCTAATCCAAATATAAACTGTATTGAGAGATTCTGAACACTCTCAAGTTCGGTAAGTTGGTACTCGCTTAGGTTGAGATATGTGGCGTCTGCATAATTGAGAATAAGTAACATTAAAGATTGCGTTAACTTAATGTTGGTAGAAATAAATAGAAAAAACGTAGTAAATGTTTTGAGTACTAATATAAATTAAATGTTGACAAAAATGTAAAATGTAGATATTTTTAAATTGATTGAAATGTCTTTGAATTATTTTAGACTAAATATAACACAAGCACATAAAAATAATTTATTTTAAGTTTTCTGTGTAAAATACGCTCTTAAACAATTGTCATATACTCAACGAAGCGTAATAAAAAAGAAAGCTCCAATTGAACGAGTTAAAGAAAGGCGGCAGTCAGTATAATTATAATTGGTATCTCCGAGCTCTGCGCCACTCAATACTATTCAACCACACAAACCACAAATCCCTTTTCTCTGTCAAAGCAAATTGCTGCTTAGTTACGTCCCAGTTATAATGGTTTTGTAGACAATTGTTATTTATATTATTCATTGGTTTTCATTGAATTGATTTACCTTGAAGTACATTTTATGAGTAGATATTGATATTGGCTTGTGTTTAATTTTTAGTTGACGTCCATTTGACCACAGCGCTGAGTAACGTTATACGCTTAAATTAGATCATTTCGCAAAATTATATTTGTATAAAAATAACGATAGATAGATCGATACATATTTATTTTCAATTATTCGAAACTAATTTGTAAATGTAGATCTAGTTATAATATATTCGTACTTACCACTTGGCTCATATTCTATAAAACAATCGAAGGGTTTTGAAATATTTAACTGCATACACCAGTTTTAATCCGTAGCGCCCCTGAAATTCACTGAACGATTGCATTTTGCTGCAGACAAAGTTATATGACTGAATTTATTTCTTTTTATTGTGGCATTTGTTGGAAACTCATATTCGTTATAATGCGTGCAACAAAGCATGAGCTAAAAATATTCATCTACGAGTATAAATTTAGTAAATATGAGTGAAGTTTCACGTTCCATTCGGTAAAAATAGATGGAACAATGAACACAGCTCAGGTTTTAATATAACATCTAATAGATTAGAAATATATTAGAATAGTTAAAGAAGATTTTAAAAAAACACTAGCCTAAATATAAAATTAAATCAGTGTGAGGTTTCCAAGATTGAATTATTGATTATTATGAAAAAAAATATTCTAAAAACTGCTAAATTCTTACGTTCTAAATACTGTTTTATAAAATCTCCTATTACAATTTTAAAAGATAAAATTCTAGACAACTAAATTTAAAGTTGTCGCCGAATGTAGGAAATCCTAAATGGCGGTGTAAAGTCAGACTTTTTTCATTCGTAATTAATGTGTGGAGCGACAAAGATATGTAGAACTGGGGTCATGAATCATTTTAAGCAATGGTTATTTCAGAGAGCCGTGAGCAAACAAAGGCAAAATATGAGGAACGAAAATGTGTCCGCTTTTCTACTTTTTAGTTATGAAAAAGTGCAGTCAAACAGCTTTAATGCTCGCCTTTTCTAACTAATATATGGATAAGGACATATATAGGTAATTAAAACATGTTATCTACTGTTAAGGTATTGCAGGAATAAATATATAGTGGACTGTATATTATAAATAATCTTATTTTCTCAATCACTATAGAGGTTATTTCGCTGCACGATGCATATACGAGTAATAATAAAGTTGCTGGAGAAAGAGAATTGTGCGCGCGCGAGTGTGCGTCAAGTCACTCCCGTCCACTCGCTGGGTCAAAGGCCGTCTCTCTCGTCGATGTCCTGCTAAGAAATCTTAACACCTACTGTTTAGCGACAGTGACCCAAAATTAACTATTTACAATTAATTGACCTTATTAAAACCATTTCATTAAAGCATCCAATTATAAATGCTTATCGCCTTACTGTCCTTGTCAAGCCAGCCCTATATACTTAACAGGCAAATTCCCTATAGAAATAAATAAAAAACAAAACAAGCCTTTGTACAAAAAAATGTATGCGTTAGATATAAAAGTATAGAGACAGTGAGAAGCACACAGATTGACGAATAAAAATGTTATCACGATATTTACAATTAATTACAGTTCATTATTAACTAATACGCAGATAAAATAATAGCAAAGTTCTGTCAGAATATTAGGCCTCATTTGATTCATGTTATCCAATAAAAAATTTTTTTTTTTATTTTTCCCACCAGCGGTTGTGCGAAATGTGTTCCTTGTAGTGTTATTGAGAGGAAATAAACTGTAAGTGTGTTTATTGTTAATAAAAATCTGCCAAATATGCTCTCTTCCAATCTGCAGCAAAACTACTAATTAGCTTTTAAGAAATTATTGTATATAAATGTTTGAGCAAATACATTTTGAATTGTTTTACTTTGCTTTGCTGTTTAACATAGACATAAAAAATATTTTTCTAACCAATGTAAATAAAATATATGTAATTCAATCATTTACTACAAACATTGTGATGAAAATAGTAACATTCTTAGTAGACTTACTGCAACACGTACGCGGGGACTCAATCTGTGTAATACCACGCTCGCTTTAAAAATCTTCCAAGGAGGGGACTTAAGACAAAGTTGCTTATCAGAGGACACTACTTAAACAATACGGCCTGCATTTTTAAATTGTTTTAAATCTATGTTGCTATTTCTTACCTTGAATAGTATTATTGGTGAACAGTGAGGAGTGTTATTGTTACCGCTCCAGGCTGGACCTATTAAGAAAATATTTTGAAAAATTTAAACAATTCAAGTTCATCATATTTTTTTGGAAACGAATTATACGCGAATATGAACCATTTAAGTTAATCAAATTGTTACCAAATAGCGTGTCATAAAATGTATATTCTCTTCTATTATTAAAAAGTAATTTTTAGTTTCAGTTCCAGTAGCAAGCACGTAACTTACTCGCCTTAGATAACTTGATTTTATAGCTACTATAAATTTTATGAGTGACGTCATAAAATATTTTGATATGCCATAATGTTTGTGTTTCAGCCGATAAGGGTTTATCAAGTAAACTTTGTTTAAAGTAAACTAACAAAAAATATCACATTAATTATACAGGTTAAACATCAGCTTTGAGCTAAGCCCGATTCATCTAATCTTTTATTTTTATAAAAGATAAAGCCAGTGAACACTTTAACCTTCTCCCTTAGATTTTTTACCGTACTGTAAAAGAAAGGCAAAAAACAAAACATGTTTTGAATATATTTATCAATTAAAAAAAATAAGTAGGTATAAAAGATATTCCATCGAGGAATCCAGATTATTACCCCGTAACGTCCCACCAAGGCTATGTGTGTATTGGTTGGTTTTTAGTGGTTAGCCTTATAAATGCCAGTGTCATTAGACCGCCCGACAGTACTCAATAACCATGCCAGCCATCGCTCTCTTATTAGGAGGGTTTCGAAGGTTCAATAAGGGTTTGTCCAACGCAAAAAAAATATAAAAAAAGGTATACATTTTTTGATTTACTTCTATGGGGTCGGTTTCTGTATGAGTATTAGATTTGTGTTGCAGCCGGTTAATTTAAATAAAACAGCATTATTTCCGTTCTGCACGATCGATATTTTATTATACAGGAATAAATAGCAATGTCCAATATCCATACAAACAAAAACGGTCATATTTGTTACGTACTACGTACGTACGTACTTTTTTTATCCCCTTAATTAAAGAACTTTTATTGCATGGTATACTTTAATAAATGACTTAACAAAAACAATAAAATATACGATCAAACTAATTACGTATTATTGTTATGGTACATAATAATTTCATAACTTTTAATTTTATGCGAGTCATATTTCAACAATTCTGCCTCACAGATGTTGTGACTTCCAACTTTATGCGTGCATATTCTTAGTCAGTTTAATATCAAAATTTTAATACAAGATATATTTCATAAATTCTAATGCTTTCTGAAATGATACAATTTCGAAAGATGAATTGTAACCAATGTTAATAAATATGTAGGTCTTGATGAATTATTTAATACAAATTTTGTAAATAAGATAGTAATATATGTATGTATGTATGTATGTAAGAAAAACTAAATTAGTTTTTTAACATTTATCATGGATATAGGATGATTTATTATGGACTGGATGCAGTTCGCAATTGAATACCCATTAAATTAAACCTCGAGCAAAGTATAGTAAAAACCCACTGTTTATTGGCAATTGCCCTACCGATCGTGGTAAGGATTGAACAAGAAAAAAAGAGATACAGGAAAGATTTTGTTGAATTCATGCTTAACATACCCTTTCATGAGATTTTTCACATCGGTGGATACGTTAATGAAAAGGTAGAATCTAAAAGTGATAAACAGAAAAAAGGCCTTAAGAATTGTTCTTAATTTCAAACAAAAAATCTAGACGGGAGGAAGAACATAACAAGTACAAGACCTTAAAGAAACTTATAAAATTGGCATAAAAAATGAAGAAAGAGAGAAAACCATCTCTCTTCTGTTCCCTGTTTCAGATAATGGAAGGATCTTGGTAGCAAATAAAGGAACAAAGAGAATAAATAGATGGGACCAGCGAAAAAATTGAAAGCAAATATGGTTACAAGGACATTAAAAATTGGTGACAGCGTGATGCTAAGAGTGAAAAACTGAAGTAGTTGAATAGTTATAAGTCACTGAAATCCCATATTACTAAATCTCCATATTTAACAGCAGAGGTGAAGGGTGGTGATGAAGCTGATATGATATGTGAGCTCAATTTATTACAACTGTCATTTTAGCTTTCTGTAACACCAACAGTGTCTCAGTTTAGTTGAGCTTTACCTCTTCCTGTTGATAATGGACGCCGTGACTTCGAATATATAAGAGGAGGCACCATGGTCGATATTGTTTGCCGACTACTTTCTTTTTGTTCAAAAATTCAAATACTTTCTTTTTGTTCAAAATTTCAAAATTCAAAAATATCTTTATTCAAGTAGGCATTTACATGCACTTTTGAATCGTCAATTACATTACATTAAATTTTTTTAGTATAGTATATCAGTATGTCAGCCTGTGAGTAAGCTACCACCAGCTTGAAATGCGGCTCTGCTGAGATAAATTGGAGTTGTTTGCCCGTTTGTTTCAAATGTCCATACATTGGCACCGGCATTTAAGATGATAGCAAAAAATGTCGAATTTTGATACATAGGATCAAAGCAACTTAAATTTAATGGTGATAGATAACGGGAACAGTAAGCGACTTTCGTTTTTCCTTTAGACTAAAGTGTTAAAATTATTACTAGTATAACTTAATTTCGATTTTTTTGTTTCCATGACGAAAATAATGTACTCTACCTTTCATAATGGACATTATGGAATTGACATTATTAAAGCAATGATAATTAATAAATTGTAACATTGCTCTATTAGACTTTTTAGTCATAGAAATATAATTCACCACAGACTGTAACTGCATTCAGTTATTAATGCACAAGCACCCATAAAATAAAAGCATATAAAATAAAAGCCAAATACCAGTTTTATTTTACTGATAGCCTAAAACGTCACTATAATTTTGTAAAACAATTAACTATACAAATTTGAAAGCTGATAAACATAACCATCATACTAAAAAGTTACAAAATGAACACGTCTTATCTGGTTACTTGTTGACCGACCTCTTGTGAATGGTGGAAGGCGTTAATTAAAATGACAATTATAACAATGACTGATCCAATCTTTTATTATTTT
The DNA here is from genome assembly GCA_963555665.1 of Dircenna loreta. NCBI lineage: Eukaryota > Metazoa > Arthropoda > Insecta > Lepidoptera > Nymphalidae > Dircenna > Dircenna loreta. The sequence goes on along the minus strand of OY743099.1, from coordinate 612,845 downwards.
AATTCGTGAAATTTTATTAAAGTGGGAGCTTTGTAAAAACGACGGGCTTAATTTTATCGGAATAATTACATTAAATTGTAAAATGAAATTGAAAATATCGTGTAATTTGTGGCTAAGAATATATTTTTTGTATTTCCTACTTGATTCTATCACTAAACTTTAAATTTCTTGTTACGAGTATGCTTCCGTAGGAACACGAATCCAAACTTTTGTTCAAATTAGTTTAAAACTGCGATTTCTAGCGATATACCCATACGTATAGAATTTACAAAAGTTTTTTGCCTAGTTTCAAAGCAATTGCCTTCGCTCGCTTTGCTCTCTCAGTCGATTACAATTTTATAAAAAAAATATGTTTGATTTAAACTTGCTCAATCTATGTATGTACATATTATGCCAATGTATATTTAAATGTTATATTGATAAAACTTAAAAAGACTTACATGGTACCACCGAGAACATAGTACAAACATTACAAGAAGAACCATACCACCATAATATATATACCACATTAGGCTGACAAATGATAAAAATATATTGAATAAACAGCATTTATTTTAGTTTCCAATAAATTTACTTCTACTTCCATACCGTTAACATTGTAAAGTGTCCTGCAGTAACAAATATGTATTCCAAAGCGAAGCTGATATTACGTATGGCATTGCAACATTATAACTAAATAATATTACGTGTTAATTTACAGATCGTTGGGTTTACGATACAATATAATGAACAAAGCAATTTATCTTTCCTTTCGGCTCATAAGCACACCAATTGAAATTAGGTATTATAACTCAAAATGAAATGAAACATGAGGTTTTTGAACCAGACTTACAACAATTATATTAATATTTACGACTTATTAAGGAATTCTATAAATGATTTAATAAATTCATCATATTAGTTAGTAATATTTTAGAATGACATTACTAAATATTACAAAATAACGTCTGTTTGTTAATATTGTATTTGTTTGTTTGTCAGTACTATTATGTAACATTTGTAGAATTTTGTTTTTGCCTTTAGTAGGCTTTTACAGGTGATTATGTTGTTAGTATGTGAATAAATAAAAACAAAAAGTTCTGGTTAAATGCATTAATATTTTTTTTCGAGTGGACTAAAAAATCGAACAACCTAATTTATTTTTCTTCTATTATATATGGCATTTATTGATAAACTACATTAATTCCATTCAAGGACCCGCTTTAAGTTTCATTCACGTCACAGTGAACACCCTGTTATTCCTGTTTGGGTGATGTTGAACACAACATATCTGTAAAAAATCCTTAACAGAGTTTTAAATTTTCAACTAATACTATTTTCACCTAAGGTGAAAATTATATTTTTGCTGCGCTATGTTGAACAAACATTTGTATAATTATATGTAATTATACATATACATATATAATTATATACATTATACTCGTATATATCCTGTTGAACATATCACTTTGAAAAATTATAACCTTTAGTCAAGGCTTCACCTTCACTTTTTATCTGTAACATTTCACTTGAATGAACCTACAGTTACATTTAGGGGTGAAATATTAGCGTTTTCTTTCGTCATATAACTTGGCCTGAATTTGTCGATACTTTTTATACATTTTTATATAGTTGCAAAACAACCATACAAAAATATAAGCACCAAAATTTCGTGTAACCACTTGAATATCGGAAAACGATTTAGTATAAATCAGACACTTTTTAAGTGGGAAACAAGTGATCATTATAAAAAAAATATCGAATTTTCGTCTCCTAAAGGAGGTAAAGAATATCAAAATCATAAGAATCCTAAGATTTGGCCGGGATTTCGCCTCGCTACAATTTTAGTTAGTTAAACCTTTAATTATAAGTAAATAACTTTAATATTACAAATACTATTTGTTAGGAACGTTACGTTAACCGTTAAACTTATAATTAAAGGTTTATATATTTTTGAAGTCAAATTCGTAGCATTTCCAAATTTCTTTAAAAACATTGTTACAAGTATATGATAAAAAATATAGACGAACTTAACGAGTTAAAGAAAGGCGACAGTCAGCAAATAATTGTGAACATAGTTGGTTGCACTCAGCACTCTGACCCTGAGCTCAACCGCAAATATTTTGTCTTTGTCAAAGAAAAAATCTGCTGAATAAAATACTAGTCCTTATTTTTCAGGTTAATAATAGAGATGGAGAATTTTCACAACATATTCCACCAGCACTTTTATTTTCTCCCTTAATTATTTTGGTAGAAAATATTACATTTTGGTAGAAAATCTTTACCTTAGGTTGGATAGATTTAAGAGTTAGCGAGATTCATATTTGTTCTAGTGTCGGGTCTCTGTTTATTGTTTTGTGTAAGTCTATTTACCATATTATTATTAATCATGAATAGATATTAAAAATAGTTTTACTGTTTTAAATACATATTTGCTTAAACATTTGTTACCAAAATATAGAAAAGCATTTTATATATATTTAAAGCTGTAACGATTTTCTCCCAAGTGTCAAGAAGTTTATCACAGGAGATAGATTAACGTGGGAGGGCCCCTTTTCCTACTTGATTAGGGCACTTGATGGGTTTCGAGATAAATAATGTGATCAAAATTGCGAAATAAGTACGATACGCATCCCTTAATGAACTTCGTACCAAGTACATAGATTACAATAAGGTTGTGACTTATTGATCTTTTAACATAATTCTTATTCTAGTTTAATTCAAGAGATGTTTTTATTTCTATCATCCTCATTTTCTGTATTATATTCTATCAGTCAACAATTTTTAACATTTTTTCAGTCATGTTTTTAGTTTTGTGAATACAATCAATATTAATTAAAAAAAAACAATCGATGTCAATAAACGGTTAAAAGTAGTACCATTATGAAAAAGAACACTGGTTTAAGATATAGAGACAAGGAGTCGTCCGTTTTATCTTTTCATTTATCTATGGACGTTATTTTGAAAGATAACCTGACGCTTTTGTCAGGGACCAAGCACCCTTCATTAACGAAAATTTGAATTCGTATCTTGATTTTTTTTTGAAGGTTTATTGTGTTGGCTGTTGTGCTTGGGGAACTTTATTAAAAAAATATTTATTTTTCTAATGTTGGATATTGTTTTTAAAAGTATGAATAGGTATATTTTATATTAGCTGTAGGATAAGTTTTGTACTCTTTATATGATAGGAACGGGAGCCAGACCTAGCAGTGGCATGTATTCTGGCAATTGTGTTCAAAATCCTACAATGTTCTTTCACTATGTTTTTACGTTCGTACATTATCATATTCAGTGTGTCATAAAAATTTCTATATTATAAAGATTACATTATTTCTATGAAGACATTATTCATAGAAAAAAGTGAAAAACGTCAGAATGAATTTAAAATTGATCTTGCAATCGTGTTGAATGAAAAACCAATCATGCGTAAGTCAAGTAACAGGGCTCGTGCTGAATAGGACTTAAACAGTTTGGATCTTTTCCAAAATCTGTGAATACTGGTTGAAATTTATCAAAAGGTTCAAGACAGTCTCTTGAGAACACTCTCTTGTTTTTTAAACAATTAACTGCCAAGAAAAGTACCTTATATACCACTTATTCTGTAACTTTTTATTTCAGTAATACGATATTTTAAGTAATGAATTTGAAGTTTTTACACACGATGCAAAGTTACTTTACATATTTTTTACACTGATGAATTCACGCAAGTACAAAATTTCTTTAACAGCCTTTGTATCAACCTTGGTTATAATGTTGAATTATTATTTGACTTCTTAATACGAAAAGCCGTCATAGAAATTAATGTAGTAAGAAATGCCTTTGGAGGAATGAAGCAATTGCCAAAACAATGGACAAAAATTACAATAACATTACAGGCTGTAAAAGCTTTTTAATGGCCTTGTTCTTTTTCGTTGTAAGTTTATCTTGCTAGAAATAAATGGACGCAAAAGATAAACACTTTTAAGGCATTAGTTTGCTTAATTCAATTAACTATAAAATATAATAATCATTCGAACAATTTTCCAGTGATATTTTTCACTTAAAATGTTGACTTTATATAAAAAATATAATTGAAATTAATTAGTTGTAATATGTATATTTAAACTTGCCACACAAACAATTGTGCCAGTATAAAAATAATTATATAGAAATATATATAATTGAAAAACTAAATTATTTAGAGCAGATAATATAGTCCGTAATTAAATGATCAATTATCTTTATCCCACAAGTCCATTGAACAAGAAGGGCGTAAATATAATTAGCGTAAGATAAATGATTTTTGTCATTTGTTATACTGAGGAAATTCCTAACACGCATTATGAAAGCCATGATTATGTGGCGTGAATACTTTATTTCCTTGGACGGATCACAATTTTCCAAGAAAACGTGGAAAAATAATAATAATGTATCCAGTAGCAGAAAGCTTTTTCTTACTATAAGGGTCCTCATGGGATTTTCGCATTAATATAATTTTCCTTTTGTGCTACGAATTTATTTCGGCCTTATCTTGAATTGTTTATATTCGTGTGACTTCTAAATGTAATATTTGTCTTTTTAACTTATATGCTTTTGTTAGTAACATATTTAGCGAAATATTTAAGATATATGAGTGGTAAAAAATGATTTATTTTCATTTATTATTTATTATTATAGAAAAAAAAAATGATTATTATTATAGAACAATATTGGGAATATGATAATTAATGTATAGCGAATTTTCCGATTAAGGTTTGGATACTTTGTTAGTGACAAAAGTATCCCAGCGTTGCAGATTTAATCCCACAAAGATACAAAGTTAAAATATATAAAATAGTACGTTGTATATTAATAGACTAGCAGTATTACGCAAACCTGTAGCTGGCTAACAAATAAATCCTTAAAGGTGAAACTATTACTAGTAAAATTAGCACACTACACCTTTGACAATATTCTGGTATAAATTTGTTCGAACGTTGAAAAGTAAACCAAACAGGACTTAAGCTGAAGACTTTAAATGAGCTTACTCCACTTTTCTACATGTCTTTTTATAATATTTCAGTTATATTGAATAAATTTGTTTATTTATTTAGTGAAAATTGGTAATAAAACTGTCTTTGATATAATATTTTTATAATCCGATAGAAAGGAACATTTAAGACGTAGTAACAATATTTTCCCCTTAGTATATATCAAAACCATTAAAAACTGCAGGTTCTTTTTTATTCCAATCAACTATGAAATTGTCAGTATTTATTAAATGGGTGATTTTCACCGTCTCAATGCATTTTACATTTATTGCTCGGCTAGCGATCTAATCATAAAGAGGATTTATAATAAAAATTATAATTCACCTTTTAAATATTACCGGAAAAGCAAATATATTAAGTCAACGTTACTCAACTTGTTTTACAAAAACAAATAAGATAGTTGGTCGCCTATTGTTTTATTTAAAATAAATACAAACGTTTTTTTATTATGTTTTGTTATTATTTGTCTGAAAAGTAATTTCACCAATTTTAACTTATTAAAACGTATGCGTAACGACCTCTTTGCGTTACCACAATGTATGAATTTTATAGGACTAATCAGTGGTTTATTTATAAATGGTGTTAGTTTTAAAAAAATCCAAATCCAAAATTTTATAGAATTAAATCTGTTATGTTACCACTGAAAAAATATTGTCTCTAGTTAAAAGTAATACAGTAAATTATATCTATTATTAAAAACAAAATTATTGAAAGTAGAGCGTCATATCTAATGACAGAAAGTCTAATTATTTTGAGGTTATATTTCGAAGGAACAAAGAAAGCCCAAAAATTAATTAGCAACAGATTAATGAAATTCTTCTTTTGTGATAATAAAGAGATTCTTAATGAGGATAATAATGTAAAAGCTATTATTCCACGGCGTGAATGTTTTATTTCCTGGGACGGATCAGAATTATACAAAAAAGACACGGAAAAGTAATATAACATCCGGTAGGCTTTTTCATTTCTTACAATAAAAGCGCTCCTGGGATTTACGCATCAATATCATTTTCCTTCTGTACTACTAATTATTATTTCTACCTTATCTTGATTTTCTTATGGTTGTGTGAGTTTCCTTCTGTTATATTTATATTACTAATATCCTTTAGTTTATGACATTTCATTTAAATTGCTTGTAGGTGTTATTAAAATGAAAATCTATAATAATCATCTACCGAACGATGAGAAACTATTTGCTTTGACAGACAAAAAGTTTCTTTGGCAAATGCAATTGAGTGCCTCAGTGCTCGAAACAACCAATTATAATTGTACTGACTGCCGCCTTCCTTTAACTCGTAAAATAAGACCTTTTTTAAAATCTGTGGAGCGAACGACAAATGTCTTTTAGTTGAAGAGTCTCTCTACCACAGAAAACCTAGTTTATAACTATCTGATCATTTTGTGTATTCTTTAATAAAAAAAATGTATATATATATGTATATTCGTCTTTATCTAGACACTTGTAACCTCTATTAGGCTTCTTTCAAAAATCCTAACCTTGCTGCTCCTAAAAAATGCTTCAAGCTTTAGCAAAGAAATCTAAATAATAAACATGTTTCATATATACATGCAATGAAGTCGATGATATAAGACCGATTAAACTTCCGCTTGGATTGACAAAAATGAATGGCATGTAAATCTCTCGGATTATTACAGAAATATATACAATTTTCAAAAAGTATAACAAGAAATAACAATGGTAGCACCAACGCAATAATATTTAAAAATATCTATATATATGTATAGCCACGTGAAGCTTAATTATTTTTTTTGTAAATATAGAATGTAAGTTTCACAGGCTATACCTCTTTATAGATATTTTCAAATAAGAATATCGACTTTAAAATTATTTCAATATTCATCTATATTAAAGTTAAAATATTAATGAGGATTTTCGAAACAAAAGTTTTTAAAACTTTTTATACGATAACAGTATTAAAATGAAGCCTTAATCTGATTTACATAGCAAATTACCGAAGTTAGTTTGTCTAACTTACGACCCCGTTCAGTCACCCAACCCTCACCCGCACTGGAGCTAATGTTACAATTAATAAATAAATCATTCAATAAGTATAAGCGTTTCATACAGTTCATGAAATTATATTTTGTCAATAGTTAATCGCTTTTTGACTCGCTGGTGTTTGTTTAAAAATTAGAAAATTAATTCAAACTGTAGAGCACAGTGTCAACCGTAGAATATAGATATATCGGCCAACCTTTATTTTTGTCTAGAGATATGAGAATTTTTAAGAAACGATCTCTCGTGGATAATTTCGACATTTTTGGGTAGTCATATAAAAACCATAGACTATTTTTACTCAGTTTATTAATATACTATATTTTATTTTATAATATATTTTCAATTCAGATTAATTTGCAATGCATATATGTATATTAAAATAATATAATATGTTATAATAATAAATATGTATATGTATAAATAAATGTTTTGGTATAAGATCTCCAGAGACGTGTAGAGAAACATAATATGTGACATTTACATATTTTATTCAGATTGGAAAATAAAATATTTCTTCCATATAATTAACGTAAAATAAAAATGTTAAGTAAACAAAAAATTATATTCATAACAAACATACTTATCTCTTTGTGTTCATAAAGATGCCAAGTAATATTCATTTTATCGCTTAAAGACCAATGGGATTCAAACATTGGTATATTATTCAAGTGTCAGGAAGATGAATGTCGGGTTATATATGAGGTCACAGCGAACAATGGACTTTAACTTTTTTTTTTTTCGTTTAAAATATGTGGTGATTATATAAACAGTTTTAAACTAATATCGGGTCTACTCCCGATAAAAATTGTTAAAAGTGAAATACGTTTTTATTTCTCGACTGACCCAATATTAGTTTCAAAATGTGTACGGTACGATTCACGATATTTTAAAAACATTTATATAAATACTGTTAAAATACAACCTATTTATACTTATAATAGTTTCTATATGTATTCATTTCTGAGTAATATATTCTTTAAAAACAATTTTATAATTATATCGAGATTTAACTAACTAAGACCAAAATAAGAAACCGTTACAAAGTACGTTCTGTGAAATACATAGATATATGAATTGCATTGGGTTATATTAAGCTAAGTGTAAAAGTGTAGTACATAAGCTAAGTAAATAAACTTAGTAAATAAGCTTAGTATATAAGTTTATAACATAAGCCTAGTACATAAGCTAAGTCTATAAGCTTAGTACTCGTACATAAGTTAAGTTTTTGAGATTAGTATTTAAGCTAAGTACATAGGCTTAGTACAAAAGCTAATAATATAAGCTAAGTAGACACGCTAAGTATATAAGCTAAGTAAATGAACTGGGTAAATTAATTTAGTACATAAGCTTAGTAAATATGTGTACTGTTTATTATTATTTTATTTTATTTGTATGGAATTACAACAATAGTCTCAAACAATATAGGAAATTGTTCAAAATGTATGCATAATATTTTACTTGTATTATATAATAGATATACAAAAATAATGCCATATTTGCTATATTTTCTATACCAATAAGGAAGCTTTTAAAACTTCTGTTAAAACAATGCAGCAGGTTAAGTAGTTGTTCTTGTTTGTGTATTTCTACACCATTCTACTATTTAAAGTATTTAGATATGACTTAAAATTCAATGAAGCCACCAGAAAGTCATATTTTTACTATTAGACTCGATTGTACGTAAAGTTTCAATGTTCAAATTTATGAAGAGTTAAAATAGAATGATTTTTAATACACCCTCATTAAGTTATTTAAAATTCTTTTTACAAAAAGGTACACGTACTTATAATCAATAATTTATGAAAGTAATTAACGTAAAAAGTATTAACACTAAGAAGGGTTTTCATTGGCTGAATATTGAAAAATATGTTGTAGTACCTATTGAGCTATAATTTCACAAACAAGTTTTTAATATTCAGTTTAAAGATATATCAGATAAGTAATTGTCCTTTAATTATAAAATAATCATATGATATACAGAATATTTGAAAATATTGTCCGTTAAGAAATAATTAATTCACAGTAATTTAAAATTAACCTTGAAATATCTGAAAGAATACTTTCACTAAAAAGTCTTCTTTTACCTTCTATAAGCTTGTGAAATATATTGCTTGTGCAAGCTAGTTAAGTCCTCAGCCTTAACTACTTAACTGATCAACGTTTATTCTGTACAAATTGAAAAATTGAAATTCTCTACACATATTGTCAGGGGTACTAAACTACCATTAATCTTGAAATACGAACAAGTCCAGAGGGAACGAAATATAACTTATTGACTTCAATCTAAAACTTATCTTGTTTTGTGGTTGGCAGCCTCTTGGGGTCCGTCACCAGATATAACAAGATATATCATTATGTATTTTTGACTATACAGTACGTGAGAAGCCGATGGCAAAAGCTAGTAATTCATAAAAATAAAACTAATTTATAGACTTAGTTAGTAAGACATCACATAGTAGTTTAAGTTATAGTTTTTTTATTTAATATTTGTTCATAAAGCGCAAATAATGTGAAACTGAATTCTTAAGGGCGATTTTTTTACATCGTTACTTACGACTATCGAGCACCGACTGTACTCGAATTCGATTTCAACGCTCGTGATTGGTCGTTTCAAACATTTGGTGAGTGCAAGTGGCAAAATTGATATACGTGCCGCAAAAGTTATAACCTTTACTTCAAAGTTATCGAAAAGTTTTCACTCATAATTCTAGTGATTGTGGAGTAAAAATAATTTAAAAAAACATCATTGATAGACTGTGTAAGGAATGTAATATAACTGACAAGACTAACAAGACTGTTTTTCTTTGCTTGGAAGATGTTTTCGGCTAGGCAAGCTACGATAGCAATTATTACTCCAAAGTCGAAATTTTTACTCTCTCACCCTTGGTGACCCTTGGCGAGAGGTCACCTAACGATATCTAGGTGGTAAAGTGTCTAAAATAAATTATTTAAAGCCTTGTGTAAAGAGATCAGATTAACAGACCTTTGCAATCGCCTCTTTCGAAAGTAAGGTATATCCGATAGCTTAAATATTAAATATTGAAGTATTATAATTTATCTTACTGGTAAATAGCTGTCACCATCAATTCAAATAGGGATGAAATTTTTTTATGGTTATCTGAATGTCCTAATTTTAATAGTAATATTTCACAATTTCACAATAAAACTACTTGTAGACGTCAAACATAAACAACAGACGTCGAAGATAAACAACAGACGTCAAACATAAACAGCAGTGTCTATCCAAATTGTGGTTGTAATTATTGTATACCACAATTTGGATAGATGCTTTAAATCATACTTTAAATAAAAATGAAACCTCAAATTTGTTCGGTTTATATTAACGACGCTAACGTGCTGCCAACATGATAAAAATAATTTACGCTATCGACGGTAAGTAAACGCGAATCGAGTGGTTAACGTTGAATGTAACTCACACTCGGTACTTCATTCTCGCCGCGTTTTGAGTTTAATCGATTAACGATAACGTGATGTTACAGTTATTCGATATCTAGTCTAGTCTAGTGCGAGTGACACAAAAGTATTCGAATATCTATAACGTGATGTTACAGATATTCGAATACTTTTGTGTCACTCGCACTAGACACACATTTGTTATGAGACTCCAACTTATTTTAATAGCTTAGTTCTCATTTGTAAAATATTTTTTTTTAATTGTATTGTATTTGTTTAATGTTATTTATACAAATATTTAATTATCCAATCCCAAGTTTCATTTTCGTCTTAATATCTTTAAATTTTTCTCATCATTTGTGATAATGACCGTTCTAACCTTCTTAAAAAGTGTATGATTCCTACAAAACCGTTTTCCAATATTCAAGATATAACCCAAACTTTTTTTCGGGTAATTTTTGCATCGTTATATTTATTTTGGACCAAAAAATTGGAATTTATTAAAAGCATAGACATATGCCGCCCCAGAGATATGACGACCAAAACCGCTAATATTTCACCCTGAAATATAACTGTCGATTTATTCAAGCGAAATGTTACAGATATAAATTGATTGCTCTTACCTGGACTCGAGGGTACTCATTTTTCAAAGTCGTATCTTCAACATAATAGCAATACTTCTATTTGAAATTCAAAATAAAAGTGATAAAAATCATTGTAAAGAAATTGATAAAACGTAAAATTATATAAATCATAGCATTACTCTCTTAATTAATTAATTAAGCTCTTATTTTTATCCTTCTGCTTTTGAATTATCTAAAAAATAGCTTATTTGTTACAATAGTTGTATTCAATAGAATTTAAAAATGTCGATATTAAAGTAGCTTAGCTTAGTGATTATAAAGCTTTGTAACGTAAATATATTATAATACTTAAATATGGATCTTGGATGCGAATGTTGCAAGCAAAATAGGTCGTGGGTAAAATTATATTTAACAACACTTTATGACACGTACACGAACATTTATGAGCCAAAAAAAGTGTTTTGAATAGACTTAATTTTAATATTACCTTTATTTTAATCAATAAAAAAATAACTTACATATCTTACCTAAAAAAAATAATTAAATATTCGTAGAAAAAACATGTTTCAATAACTTGGTATAACTAAATTTCAGTACAATTGATGTTTATTTATACATTTGTTATATTTCATCGAAGTTAAATTATGTTTATGCATAAAATTGAAGCATATTTTCAGTAGAACTGTAGATACTCGTATTTGCATAATTATATAATTATATAGAGGATACCAAACAGTGGCTTACTATCATAAAATTTTTAAATGATTTTTTAAGTTTTTCGCATTGAATTAATTAAGATTTTTATATTTTAATAAAATATGTAAATAATATAAAAGTAGAGAATAAAAACTAAAGCGGGCAGGGATTCGAAACCGCGACCTCTGAGAACTCTGCCCAGTTTTTCATTATTTAATTATTAAAACTAAATAAGACTAATTTACATATATGTGTTTTTTAGATATTTTAACATATAAATCAAATAATATAAAAAAAATAATGAATGTAAAATGAAAATAAAAACATTAGGAGTATTTAATGTAAATATGATTAAAAAAATAAACATGAAATGTTTAAATTTTGCCTCATTACTATTCGATTATATCTTCATTTCAATCCTTAAAAGAGAAAAGAAGAGAAGAAGAGAAAACCATTCAATTTTCATAAAACATTCGTGGCATGTTGTTCTCATCTTGCTTCGTGAATTGATCCATTTCATCAAAGGTCAATTCGGGATCAGCAATTTCTTACATGATTTCATCGTCGGATGACTTTTTAAACACAGAGGTAAAAAAAAACAAAACAAATTCCTATGCGGGTTATTTATTGACACTTTAGTCAAGTTAAGTGTATATGTGGGGTATGCTATAAATCCTGTAATTTCTATTTATATTTCTATAATATATTTATATTTACCCGGCTGTATACACGTAGAAATTAAATCAGAATGTGCCCGACTAGTTTCGAACCCATGCGGTGTCCTTAATCATGAGCTCTGAGCGTGGCGGACTCGCGGCGCGAACTGATTTAATTTCTACGTGAATACAGCCGGATCAATATAAATATCATTGATTAATCCTTTAAAATGTTAGACAATAAAAAATTAAAAATATTTTTTTATAACTTTATATATACCAGGTATTAGTATTATTTCATTTTTTTTTTATATAAAGTTTATTCATTTTATTAATAATTATATTTAAAATAATGTTATTGTAATTTTATACGAACTTTTATAAAATCGGAAATACTTATACGGCAAAGCGAACGAAGGAAAATGCTATGAAAAGAGATGAAGAAGCCTTAGTAGTTTTTATATATACACGTAGACATTGCATTTTAAAGAAAAAGGCAATCAGTCAACATACATTCATTCAGTATACAAAAATTATGGCTCGAAAGGGATCATAAAAAAAATATTTTTCTTTTGCTCTTAATCTTGAGCATGGTTTTTGTCTAAAGGTATTAGGCCAATATTATGAATTCCCCTGCTCAGTTAGTATCCGGTGCGCAGCACGACTAGCTAGTTAAAGCCTTTTGTATAACTAAATGACCGTTCACTATAACCACTGAATATTTTCGAAGAATAACGATAATAACATTCATTGGATTCATTGCAATCAAAAAGTGCAGACTTCAATTATTGGATCAGGAATATTGGAATTGGAGGAATTCCCACGACACATTTCCCATGAGAGTTATACAAATGCAAATGCATTACTTTTTAGAAAAATATTTTTGGTTTTCACAGACAAACTGAAGAATTGGTTCCGGCTGTAATTACGAAAAAACTGGAATCTTAATTTAATATCATGAGTGCTTGTGCAAATAAAAATCTTTTTCCTCCTATTTGTTCCTTTATTATTCATTGCAATTAAATTGAATAATCCGTTGATTAGACATCCGCGACCTTTTTTAATTCGAAAGGGAATTCAGGCTACATGAGACGTCTTTGAATCTAATTGTCTATTTTTTTTTATTTAATTATGCAGAGCTTGTATAAATGCAATTGGTCTACTATCAAAACTAAAATAGATATAAGCTTATAGAACTAAAATTATACACATACATGTAAATGGAATAAACTGCGTAGTTTTTTCAAAATTTAATCTATATTTTTTTTACTACTAAATGTAACAGAGCAATGTTGGATAAACAAAAAAAAATAGCGTCCTCTGGGATTCCGTTTCGTTATTCTTTTTAGAGACTCATCCTTGAAATTCGCATTGTATTATTCTTCCATAGACACGGAAAATGAGGAAAAGTTGTACCCGACTATATAAATATTATTGAAAAAAAAGCCGGACATGTCCGAGTCGGACTTGAGCATCGAGGGTATCGTTCAAACCTGTAGGTATATAAGTAAAAGTTCACTCATTTATAAAAAAAATGTGATGTAACTAAAAATTAAAGTTTTCGGATTTTTTCCTTCATATGTTTATAATTTTCCTTTTGAGCAATGAAAGGTAATAGCAGCAAAAATAAATGCAGGTTAAAAAAGGATACATATACATAATAAGTGAATATTACCACTATATCCTTTTCATAAATAAAATATATGATGCAACGTGATAGTTTTTTATAAAAAAAAATATGTTGTCCCGCTTTCGAGAAATTTTTACACGTTAAAAATTTTAACTTATATTTCTCTAGTAGACAGATTTCACAAAACTTTTATCTACATTGACTTTGCATGAATCACTAAATACGTACTCAAATATAGATACGCTTTCAATGCTCAGGCTTATAGAAATTGATTTACGCCGCCTCGTTATGAATGCTCTATAACGCATTACATGAAGTGATAGTAGCATTACAAAATAATTAATGTCTTTAATATTAATATAGAGAAAAATCCGGATTCACTCGAAAATTTTTAATGTTTTGATTAATTTATTTGATATTTTTCTAATTATGTTTATTATAAGCTAATCATATTTTTTCGTACTCAAAGTATTAGTTATTAAAATAGTCTGTAATGTTACACTTTTTTTAATGTGACTAATTTTGATTCTAAAAATGAAAAACCATTTTCAATATCAAATTTATAGCATTTTGTTTTAATTAAATAATATTTTCATATTTGTGGCATGTGTGTGTTATAATTGAATAATATTTTCATATTTGTGGTATGGTATGGACAGTCCGTCAGTCACGCAATTGGCTGCTTCAAGCTACGGCCGTATACTCAAAGCATCAGATTTTATGGTTACTGCTGGAAAAAGTGAAAATATGGAATAATGATAATGCAGAAATAAAACAATCCGAGATACTAAGTTCAAATTTTATTAAATTTTTTGTCTAAATCGGAAAACAAAATAAAAAATGTAAACAATAAAAGCAATATATGTTATTTTTTTTAAGTTAATAAATAAAAACATCCGGCTTACTTATAATTATTGGCTGGCTCCTATAATAGTATCGAGAAGGAAATAAAGATAGATCTTTTTGATTATTCCTTTAGGGTCTATAAGAAAAAAAATTAAAAATATTTGCTATCCCTTTATACATAGTTGCTTGGATTTTTTTTTATAATACCTAACTATTCTTATCTTATTATTTTTTTTTCTTTTATTTTGGAGTGGTTATATGTTTATTTACCTGTACCTCTTTATTATTACAATTATAATTGGATTATTATATATATATATATATTGTGTTACATTACTTAGTACATTTCAGGAAGTGCATGCTAGAGTTAAGATTTAATACTGTTAGTGTTGTTATTTAGAACATTTTTCTTGTTTTTGTTGTTTGTAAATTTTGCTTTATTTCATTTTTGTTTTTTATCACACATGTTGAGTTAACCTCTAAGTGTTGATATATAATATTTACTTATGTATTATAGGTAATATTGTATCTCACGTTGGTTTCCTAAAAGTGTAGTTATATACTTATATTATATTGTTTACGCAATACTGATTCAATAACAGTTTTATTTTTATTTTTCTATTTTTTTGTCACGCTTTTTCTAAATAATACACCTAGTAGATAAACTATAACTTTTTATCGCTGTTACCGACCGTTGTGTATATGGACAATATAGGATATTTGAAAATATCTCGGTGTATGCATTACAAAAGAAATAGAACCGGCTCTCATTTATATTCAAATATTATTATAGAGGTTTGGAAAAAATAAATGAAAGTTCGAGATAACACGTTCCTGTGCTTAGTCTAAACATGGTACCTGTTTATATTTCAAATGAAAGTTTCTTTACAGACTTTCAAATCTCACTTATTTCAATAAACGTCAAACACTATAACGAAATGAAAGATAGGAATTACTATTGAAATAGAAGCTCCATTCTTGGAACTATACGAGTTATTTTGTGAAACGTTTCAAATATTTGGTAATTCTTTTATGATCATGATGTCATTTCTTTTATGATTATTTTTTTAAGACTAACCGTATAATATTCATTGTCAAGGAATGGATTTAAAAATTTTAATCTAAATTGATTATAAAATATTCTCTAACAGAACTTGAAAACAAAAAAAGTAATAAATATATGTGTTCATGTAGGCATGTCATTTAGACATTTAGACCTTTATTAGAAATGAAATTGACATATTTCATGGTTTCATATGAGTTGAAAACTATTTAAGAACATTAATCTAAATGTTGAAAAAAAAAATATTGAATTTCAAACCTCTATACAGTTTCTGTGGTTATTATAACTGAAAAATTTAACGTTTCTGCCTACACATTGATTTTTTCCATAGCTATTTTACATTCTGTTCGGTAGTAGGCACGTTTGTAAATTTCTATTTCAGAGGTTAAGAAATATAACTCTTAGATTTTAATCTAACATCAGTTCTGTTATTTTGTTAACATCATCGTTGGTAGTTCCTCTCATATATTTATACCGAAACTTATCCTTCAATAGTATTTGCTCTATAATTTAATGAATTTAACACCGATTTATTAAATCGTAATTGGCATTTACTATGTTACTTCACTTAGTAGTATAATTTCTAGAAACCGACCTAACTTATTTATATTTACTTAAGCTTTATATTAAAAACAGTATTTAAATTGAATTATTTTTGTACAATGATATTATAATTGAATCATAGGCCTCGTTATCTCGGAAATCATTTTATATTCTTAAAAAATTGTTAGAAGCCGAATTTATCAAAAGTATCGGCGAGATCGGCCCAGAGATATATAAAACCGCTTATATTTCACTCTGAAGTTGTCGATTTATTCAAGCAAAATGTTATACATCAAAATTGAGGTCCATTGTTAGGACTCGAGGGTTCTCATTTTTCAAAGTCGTATGTCATTATTATAGCAATACTTCTATTGGAAATTATATAAATAAAAAAGAAAGCGATATAATCCATATGTAACAGAATTGATAAAATGTGAGAAATAATATAAATCATAGTTACCTATACATAAAAAGGTTTCATTCGCGGATGGACGCCTACTAAAAGAATTATACATTTGAATTATCCTAGAAAACATGTATAATGATACAATATTTATATTAAATATACTTCAATAATGTTATATACATTGTATTACGATTAAAATAAATTGGCTTTAATTAGTGCTTTTATAATGTTTGTATATTTCAAAACTTATTTTTAATTGTGAATGTTGCGACTTAAATATGAGCTGAGCTAATTTGATATTTTACAATAAGGAAAATAATAATTGTAACAATTCTTAAAAATGAGAATTTGCAATATAATTTTTATTTTGTATAACTTAGAACAGTTACTTTTTTGACTAAACATAAGAAAGAACACTGTTTTATTATATCGAGACAATGTATTGTCGTTTATCATTAAAAGAACGAAGAAAGATAATAACTTAATATTTTTTTTGACCTAGCGACTTTTATTAATGAGGATATAAGAATAATTGTATTTTCTGTGGTGCTTCGGAAAATTAATTAAAATATATATCTAGTGGTATTGAAATAGCACTGGCAGTTGAACTCCCGGGCAACTAAAAGCCAGATGACTTAACCGCAAAGTAAACAATGAAGGTAAATAAATACATGGCTGCTCATTTAAAAAAAAAACACAAATATTTTAGAATTATTATTCCCTAGCATTTACAGGATTATCAATATTGTTGCTGCTAAAGATCTAGGTATAACTTTTGTGTGTTCCTGATTGTAATCTCGACCTCTCTTCACAGTTTTTTCTCCACTAATAATGCTGCGTGACTTTCAACTGTCACCATACTACGCAGGGATCCCATCACAAATTTTTTACCCCTATTTAATTCTTGTTTTTGATATATATCAAAAACAAGAATTAAATAGGGGTAAGGGTATCAAAATATTTTGTTTTCATTTGATAGTAAATGTTTGTGTAATAGATGATGGATCCCAAACCACAGGTTTTATTGTGTACAAGACACCTATTTCCCCCGCGACCTTTCGAACCGTTTACCTGACTTCATATTATATCTCACTGGAGTATATTTTAAAACTCATATGAAACTGATGATTTTCCAATAATAATATCTACCGTATAACTTATAACTCCTTGCCCTCTTTCCAGACCTTTCTTTAGCTACAGACTTAACTTAATTGGAAGGTTTATGAAGGTACAGTTAGCTTTTATTTAGTGCGATTAGAATCTGTGAAAAATGTATATCTCCTGGTGAGATTTTTACTGTACATTTACTATTAGGCTATGGAATGAGATGAAGCTTCAGTATAATAGTAAGTCAACTGAATTTTCTTATACATTAAAAAACTCAGCCAAGACCAAAAAAACTGTGCTTACCAAAAGAAAAAATAGGTTTGATAAGCTACTGTGAAAGCGTTTCACCTGGGTTTCCTTCTTCGTTAGTATGGAGAAGCGTTGGCAAGTTAACTATTCATTGTATCATACTGTCCCATCCTGCCTAGTGTGTATCCAAAGTGATATAATACTAGGTCAAAAATAGACTTGATTGATTTGTTGAGAGTATAGTATATTCTAGGGAAAACAAGATTTGGTTTTCAGAAAAGCAGAAGTACTATGAATAAAAACAACCTTTTCCTAAGAAAATGAGTTATTTATGACAATATTTGGTTTCAATTTCAATATCTGCGTTTTAAATTATAGGATAAAGTATGATTATATCTTGTTTCGACCAATAAAAAAGTTGCTATGAAGTTAGATATATAAATAATACGAGATCCTTAAGCACTAAAAACAAACAATTATCATAAGTCAGCTTTCTTATGAATTGAATTATTTATAGAGTTTAACTTTGACAGGGACTTGACTTTATAAGCGTCTTTTCATAAAGCTCTTAAGTCTATCTGACTATTATCTCCAAGTGGTTTTTTAGAAATAAATTTAAAGCTTCCTTGTCAAAAATAATTTACTTATCTTTTAAAATATTAAATTATATTTTTACTCGTTGGTTCATATTAAAATGAATTACATTTAATATCGTTACATATTGTCTTATTATGATTGACGATGGTTTTATAAATTTATGGTCATTTTAAATTGTTTTGAAGAGTCTGAATTGTTTATTCGTGGTATATTTCTTTGATTATATAAAATATATAATCGGACTGAATAATATTTTCATAGTACGTTAAACAGTTTAAAAGTATTTTTTAATTATGAGAGCTACACTCACCTTTTGCAGTTTTCTAGTACTTACAAGATTTTGTTTTTTTTTTTTTTTAAAGAAATTGTAATTCAAATAAAAATTACGACAAAATATTTGTAAAACAGCACTCATTTTTTAGTTTACAATAAAAATATATATATTTTAAATATTACTTATCATCATTCAATTTTATTTTATTGAAAATATTTTTATATTCAATTTTTTTTTAACTAGCAGATACTCTATATTATCTATCTGGTAGTAACTCTATATTTTGCATCTGTATAAATGTTTTATTAATACAAGTAATAAAAAATATCTAGTTTTTTAGTTTTTTTAATATTTTTTTTGTTTGTATATCTATAAGGTCTTCTTGTGTAGGATTGCATGTCTGAATGAATGTAACAGGGTTCCTGTTGCCGAACTTTCAGCTGAGTGTAGGTTTCAATCAAAGTCCTATTCCTTTGATGTTTTGTGATTCAGTTTGCCACAACTTGAAAACTAATGGTCGATAAATGTTGCATGCAAGCAACGAAGATTTAAAATGTTTTAAATAATTATTTATAGCAATTAAATGAAATAAATGATTGGATTGGATCCTTGGCATACGAACAACAATTTGGGTTATTTATATTTGAATTATGAAGGTTGCGTCTAGCGTTCATTGCTTTCAGTCATTGCCCTGTATCGTTGATATTATTTATGCCTAGCTTTTATAATTTCAATTGAAACTTCAAAGTACTACTACAAAAGCCTTTATAGTTTATTAGCTTTGGCCGGCGACTTTGTTAGCCCCCCCCCCTCCCCCCCCCCCCAAAGACTCAAATGAAATGGCTTTCTATATTCGACATTTAAGTAACTATATGGCAAACAGACATTATAGATTTATTACACTTAATTAATGATAATTATTATAAGTAAGTAAAAATAGAAAATAATCACTTTTAAAGTTTCTTTTAATAGAACAGCCTCGAACACGTGAGGTTTTAACAATATTGTTAAAAACTATAACGCAAAACGATAGTGCAAGGCACATATGGTGTTGAGTGCATGAAAGTGGCCAATGGTTTAGAAATATACAGAATATACTTACAGAACCCTGCTAGTTGCAAGTACAGCGTCGAACGTAACGTGGTTAAACGTAACGTAACGTAACGTAATGTAACGTGGTAAAAAGAAACTTGGTTTTTCAATCGGAGTTAATGCTCTTAATACGATATAAATAAAAATGTTGTAGGCAATTTTATAATAAAAAATATGCAATGGGATTTTAATTCACGTATTCGCTTTAAACCACAGAATGAACATGAGTTAAAGGGGTAGAGTTTGAATGTAAATAACCAAATGCTATTTCAAAAATACTTTTAATCAAACGAGGTAATACAGCCTCGTGCGATGAACGAGAGACTCGGAAGACCTATATATACTTTTCTTTTTCATACTTTTTTCTGCTTGTTTGTTTATATAACATAAAAAATGAAAAACCAATACCCAATTTCTTTTCAAAATATAAATTACTAGCTTCCCGTCAAATTTATTTAAAAATCCAATATTTTAGTTTATTCATTAATCCTAGATCCTTACAATAAGATAATATATTAGACTTTTTCTTTTTAAAATAACAATTACAAGTAAAGGTCCTTGAGATGCGGGTATATGTTGCCGTTACCGCAATAGCCTCGTCGGATACAACACACCACTTTCGCTTAAATTATTTTTCCATCAATATACTTTCCAAATTTGTCTATATAAAAAAATCTATTAAATGAACTGTTTAATATATATTGTAAACTACCCGCAAGGTCCATTTTCACTTTCAGTGATAGTATTTCTCGAAACCCGTAATCCCAAAGAGTAATTTTGAGTACCTATTATCTACTTTGAAACTTTACAAACAATCTAAACTAACAAACTTTACTACTTTATGATATTCGTATAGAATAATAAACGTTTACTTTATTTTTATAAATGCGACGAATCACCTAAAGAAATTATATAATAAAAATCAAGCATCAATAAAAGGACAATCAGTATGGTCGATCTGTACATAAAAACGAAAGATCCTTTCCTACATGTATGTTCATTATTGATTTTCGTTTGATTTCGTAAATAATTATATGTGTATACATAGAACTTAGAATTCATTATAATATATTTGCAAATAGATTATATAAGCATTTTGTAGAGTTAATCCAAATCACGTCATATTAATTATTATAAACTACAAGGCTTGTCCTTTAGCACTACGCTGTGAAAGTAGTATTAGTGCTTTTAGAAATGCACTAAGTGTAATCATATCAACAATACTCAAAAAGATTGAACGTCGTAATATCTTTAATAATGTTAAAGTGCGATAACTGACCTTCTTTAAACGAATCCTAAATTAGGTTAAATGTATTTTCTTTAAACATATATGTATACACTTTAAAAAACCGATCACATTACCATTACCATTAGCATTACCGAGATCGCATCATTCAAATATCGGATGTAATACTTACCTTGCAATGTGCTTGACTTGCTTGCTCATTTTTTTCTCTGAAATTCTTCATATAAATATAAAGAATTTCATAATATAGGTGCGGGCCTGAAAATTTACGCAAATGTAGGCGAGCATAAATCTTTAAAGCAATCCAAACTCAATTACTACGGCTTGCTTTAGCCTAATGGGAAAAGGTTCTTCTTTGTTGCGAGTGATTTAAATTTGTTCGCTCGGACACTGGATAGTATAATAGGATTACAAATGTTTTTACTGCAAGAAATATGATTGCTTAACTTTACAAATTATGTTAACAAATTTGATTTATTATTTGGGTTAAATTTAGTGCGGTTGTTCTTAGATGTTTCTCCGCTTCTCTACGGCCCAGGATTAAAATATTATGTCATAAAATATTTATCATCTGCTTTATAAATGTAAGCTTGCAGAAATGATCACTTTTTACGAATGAAATACTTAACTGCATGGCTAAATTATTAATTTTGGGATTTAAATGCTAAAAAAAACATTTTTACATATAACCTATGAAAAAAAAACCACCGATGTAGTCGATGCAGCAATGTTATTAAATAATTAACTACGTTTCTTCATTTGCAAAGATCAAAATTATCAATTATAAATGGTAGGATAACGTACTTCATTGTTATATTTCACTGCGTAACGAGCAAATAAGAGATTTAGGGCTATTTCATTAAAAATCTAAGTCAGATCGTCTTATTAAAAATGTGTACTAGTCGTTAATATTTCAGAAAATACTTATAAATTCATTCTCATGAACAATTTACAGTCCATAATAACATTTAAAAAGCTACTTCTAGAATTCAGAAATATTTAAAATGTACAAAATATTTTTCAACAATGCAACGAAACTTTTGCCTTTGTTAAAAGTTATATTTGTTAAAATTAGTTCTACGTCAGACCTGATTCTATCTAACGTCAGACCTGATTCTATCTAACGTCAGACCTGATTATAAACTCACACTGCCAGTGTGAAATAAAAATTACAAACTAAAACCATTTATTGAAGTAA
Source organism: Dircenna loreta (assembly GCA_963555665.1). Classification (NCBI taxonomy): domain Eukaryota; kingdom Metazoa; phylum Arthropoda; class Insecta; order Lepidoptera; family Nymphalidae; genus Dircenna; species Dircenna loreta. The sequence goes on along the minus strand of OY743099.1, from coordinate 590,236 downwards.
GTATAAGTAAGTAACGATTAATTATTCTTTATCTATTTAGGTTTACAATTTCACAATATAACATTCATTTTAATAAAATATTAGTAATATAAGTTAAACTTGTTATATATTTGTAATTGTCATATAAGTAGAAATATTATGGAAGTATTATTGAAGTGTTAGAAATAAAATCTCAATCTTTAAAAAAAATATGTAATAAAATATTGAAGCAAAAACCGTTTTGTCCTATTATTTTAATGAAACAACAAGACAGTAAATGGTCCAAGCAAACAAGTTGCGAAATAATATTGTGAGGAAATGAGACTGGTCTTATCAGATTTAGTACAAAAACTTTTTACGTATAACAAATTGGAGCACGTTTGCAATAAACAAGAGATATAAGCTGTTGAAAATTGCTTTGCTTTATTACGGGGACAACGGTATTCTAAGAAAATTTTGTTTTTATTATGAAATCTTGGCGTTCCTTGTTTAATTTAAATTGTACATTGATATGGTTAATTTTTAGCTTCTAAACTACTAAAATCTCAATTGTTAATTGGTAATAATATATTATACGAATATTATCACTATTCCATTCGCCTTGACTCTAAAAGTAAGAATTTATTATCTTACAGTAACAGATTTGCCGTCTAAAGTATCGAAATACTAAAATTAAGAAAAGAAATATCAAATTTTATTTTTACTTAAAATGTAGCACATGATAAACTTCATTGTTCTTCATCTTGAAAGCCAATTAAAAATTAAAAATGAATAAATGAATTGTAATTCTGCTTCATACGAATCTAGGTAAACATGTCCTCTCACTCACACACAACTCATTTGAATTATATACTTTTATAAAAAGTAACACAAATTCATTGATATTAACAGTAATTACATAGTAGTTGTTCTAAAATTTAAAAAAGAATGTTTCTGAATATTTAACAACTTGTGAAATCATTGAGGTCTGTTAAAAATATTTTAGTTATATATATGTGTTAATTCTATGTTGTATGTACGTATGTGTATTAGGTTCGTAATATTCTTTTTGATAAACTTAATTTGGTCCTTTTCTTATATCTGTTTATAAATTTAAGAAAGTAATAGTTTTATCAGATCTAATAATATTTTAGTATCTATAATATGATTATCAGTTTGAAATGTAATGTAAACGTAACTTTATATATTTATAAAGATGAAAGGTCTTATGACCTTTCATCTTTATGTCATTTGTCACAAAATCCATCCACATCCATTTATCCCTTCTTTCATCCTTCATAATTCGCTTAAACCTTTTGTTTTCATCCCTTCTTTTTACATGTCCATGCTAATCTCACAATTTTCATCTTTTCTATAACGGGCGCAAGTTTCCAAATTCCCCAAAAATAATTATTTCTTTTCTTAACCATTTTTTTTAATTATCTACAAACCGGAAAAAGCTCGAATCAGGTTGATTTATTAAATGTTGACCACCCATTAAATGGACATAATTAGTCTGTGACATTTATTTCGGGAAAAGTAAATATTTTCTCTTTAGTTCTTAATATTTAATGATATACCTAATTTTTAAATTATTATATTGGTAGCATATTGCTTAATATTGTTTGCGAGTAGCTGTTATTCGTTTCAAAATTATAAATACAGACTACGTTATTTTATTGTTATATTTAATAATTTATCAATTTGAAATTCATTTATTACACTTGTTGGTTCTCAAAGGCGATCAGTTCATTGTTTTGAAATTAATGAATTAATTATTTCCTTTGGTTGTTATTTAAATTTTACCCACTTAATTTGACGTTCTGTGTGGGTAGTTCACGGTTCGCTTATTAGCATATTTTTGAATTTATAATTTAACATCGACCTCTTTCGAGACCTTTCTGTCGGAAGCGCTTCCTAGTTCCATTATATAACTAGCCTTCAGAGTGATAAAAATATTATCGTAACAAATCACAAATTTCTATTACCGGCACTTTCCGGTCATTCTCAAAATATGTATGGGCATAGGCTATTGCTACCTTTGTCACGCTCAAGAAGATTTCTTCCGGTAGATACAGCATCATCATAATGTTATCACGGGAAGACGTGAATCTTTGGGGCGTAAAAAAAAAAAAAAAAAATCTTATACCTCACGTCAATATTGTCGTTCTCCTCAATTCATATGAGTGAAATTTAAGGAATATGAATTAAATATATGTGGGTAGGTGTAGATTCTTAATTGTCAATAATGATAGGTGAAGGGAGAATATTGCAATGAAACAGTTTTCTGTTGATTAAACCAATCCATAAAAATGTGCAAAATCATAGTCCTTTTGCTAAACTTTGCTGAGCTGACAAAAAAGTAATGACAGCCCGACGTCGGGGAAGTCGGAATATGAGACCCTAGATGTATAATACGTCATTAAAATTGTTTCCATCCCACTAATGAATTCTATTGTTTAATGTTTTGGTATTTTGTTCTTTGGTTTGTAATATAATATAACGATTGCGCAGTTTCGTAGTAATTATAATTAATAACATTTTCATTTTCTGCTCTTAGTTTTGAATTATTTATTAATTAGAATAAAAAATCTTTATTAAACACGACATATTTTTCATTTTCAAAGCTACCACTAGTTTGGTTTGTCAGTATTAAAATCAGCAGGCTTGTTACATTATTTGTTTTTTTAAATCATACTTAGCTCTGAAGTTACATAAATACAATATAAAATTTGATTTATTTATCCGATTCGGATCAATGACAGTGATCACATCGTTCTTTATTGTGATAATTGTTTCACAAAACGTCACTATTTAGTGCACAATTTACAGACAACTAGAAAAAAAGCAATAAATTATATGGAAAGGCATAGGCCTTCTGGCAAAACTGAAATCAATAGTGATTTTAGTTGTTGCCAAATAGTTTTACGTGGACCCAATTCAGTTGCTCTACGGTTGCCCTTCTATAACTTTACACATTTATACTTGAGGCTCTGTTCGTAACATCCTTTTAATACTACGACAAACTATTACTTTTGTCACGGATGCTACTTTCAAAATATCCCTTTGATATACATTTCTTATTTTATCCATGCCAATATTACTCCATACATTAATCTTAATATTTGCATGTCCTTTTATCCATTATTTTTGCATCCCAGCGTTCTGATCCATACAATACGGCAAAACAAATTACTGTATTATATAATTTCGCCTAAGTCTAGAAGTGGTAAGACTGAGCTGAACTGAAACTGTCGGAAAATCATAGGTATTTAATAAGTTTATTTTTTTAAGCGTCTTGTAACATAAAATGGCAGCTGCATTAGATATTTATAGCAGATATTTTTTTTCCCGAACTTCAATAAAGTTTATACATATAAGACGGTCACGGAGCAGCTCAGGGTGCGATCACCAGGGTGCGCCCACTTTATTGCTCAGCAACGTATATTAAAAATAATAGATTTTGAATATTTAGATGACCACAGACTAACATAGGACTATTATTTCTAAAATTATTACTTAATATAACTTGCATAGAATTTAAAAAATGATAAATTAAGTCACAGTAAAAACCATCCATCATTTCCATAAAATCACGAATATTTGCTATAAATTTAACAGCTTACCAAGTGGTTTCGTGACAGCGGTTCTTTTTTTCGTGAAGGATCTATTGTTATAGTGTGTCATGACAATTTACCACTTACACATTGAAAGTAAGTTCGTGTCTACGCTCTTCATCCAGATTCGGACTATATAGCCAGTATTGTTACTAAAAATTAAATAACAACTTAGTAAAGAGATCTACTATTAAAATTGTACCTTAGCTGATAGATTATGGTGTATTTCGCAGTGTAAATAAACAAGCAATCTAATCTTTGCGTTATGTATTATAGATATTTGACTTCACAACTATGAACTGCAATAACCAATAATACAATACATAGAAGCAAAAATATAAATATTTTTATTTGACGCTATCGGTTTTGCTTAAAATACTATTTGAATTATTTTTCATTTCCTGTGAGCTTATTCGATTGGAAATATTTTCCTGTGCCATTTTTTACATATATATATATTGTATATTCATAAATAGTAAGAGCCTGTACGTAGTATGTTTTGAAATATCTTTTGTTTTTGAAATTCATTTACAAATTTGATGATCAAAATTTTATTAATTAGACTAAATTTTTATTATTAATTAAATTTAAGAGTTACTCTAGAACAGGTAAAGGAAACAAAATAATACTCTATAAATAATGTTAAATGTTATAGTTACTATTCAAAGGGCATTCAAGTATTTAAGCCACGATGAAGTTTTAGAAGGTTTAAAAGTCACAATAAAAATATGTTACAGACTAACAATTAATGCAGACGCACAAATAAAGACAAATTTATCAAAATTAATAAAATCAAACTGTGACTGGTTTTCATATTAAAGCGTGTAAGTGGCATATCCGCCGCCTCGGAGAGGTAGTAAAGGAATTTGTTCATATATATTTTGTGCCTTAGCAAGCTCTCACGACACTCTCAGGAAGATATAGGGCGGTCTTATTGTAAATTGTGACCGGACGGCACTATTACTTCTAGTGTTTATATTATACAATTCACGTGTTGTATTTTTTATACAGAGTAGCTTAACTTTCACTTATTTTTGAAAACAAAAATTAAAATCAAATATAGCGTCAAAACTTCAACAAAACTAGCGTCAAAAATTTGAATTTTCTATTATGAATATATGTTATACCATAGCGTCGTATTTATAAGAGAAAATCCTTATTTATGTTGCTGTTACCAAAAATAACTGAAAGTTATAAAGAGTTATTCAAACTGCTGTCGTGTTTACGAAGTACGGATATTTTATAATTAGTTCTACGATTACTATTTTAGGGTGTTTCATAATTAAGGGCTTATCCTAATCAATAAATACGCCTATTACTTATATAATTTGTCAGTCACCTTGATTTCGTATGCAAATATTATTTTGGTCATAGGAAACAATTTAAGCTTATAATGCTACTCAGATATGTGACTACTTTACGAAGAACCTCAAAAATAGAACAAATCTCTTATTTTTTTGAAGGAACGGAAGGTTCAGAAACAATCTTTTAAGAAGCAACTATCGTAAAAAATGTATGTCAATCAATTTTGAGAAATACCAGTAATGAAAAATAATAATAGTGGAATGCTTTAACTCATTTTGTCCTATTGTTTGGATATTTCTTTAGTTAGTATTGAGTTGATGAAAGATTTTCAAACCAATAACATTTAACTGTATACTTCATACTTTATTATGATATTATATGACAGGCTTTTTCTAACAATTTACCTTCAAAACTGTCCAAAAAAATAATCAAACCCAAAAAATTTATTGATCTAAAATAAATTCACGAGTATAACTGAATAAATAATTTAAAAACATTCGTTGAAAGTAAACTATAAAAGAAAATAATATTTCCAGCATAGCAGTACTGAAATAACCCTCAGCTAGATAGACTGCTATACTAATTGAAGAATCTCTTTCATTGGCGCTATTCAATGTGTTTCCAATACTATTAGGCTTACGAATAGAGCCATAGCTTCAATCCTTTGCTCTTTAGTTGGAAAATGAAAGACATAGATACGAGTACACAAAGATAAATATGAATGCTTAGAAACAGAGAAGTAGAAACGTATCTCAATTTAATATGTCAATTTATATTCTCTTGACATTATATCCACCCATAATTTTTATTTATTTTTGTTTATTTATTGAATAGGAAGCCAACGTGATATACAATGAATAACATTCCTTTTACAAAAAAAAAAACAATTTATATAAGTTACAATGTATACCCCAATTAAAGGCTAACTTAACATGTAATTGTAGGATGATTGCTCGCTACATCTTTAAAAAATTATATAAAAAAGAAAACACACTTATGTATATGTGTGTGCGAAAACTAGTTGATACTTTATATTATAGAAATTACAATTAAAAATATATATATAATTTATACTACCACCAAATAAAAAAATATTGATGTCTTGTTTATTTTACAGTAGTTTTATATTGTTTTATTTTATTTATAAAACTACTGTAAAATAAACAAGACATCAAAAAGTTAAACTCAACAAAATTAAAACTAAATTAATTGTAAATTAAGTAATTTACAAGTGTAAGAGGTATCAGTTCAAACTGTCATCTGTCCTTATTTGCAAAGACTTGTAAAATATTTATTAATATTAATTTTAAAGGTGTTTAAAGAGTTACGAAATATATCAATATGCGCGTCCCTAGAAATACAATTATAAATATTGACAATCCTGTTCAGCGGGGCTGTCAGACCCAAATTAGTTCTAGAGAACCTATATTTAAAAACTGGCCTGTTGAAATGTCTAGCATTTGGTCGTCTTACAACAATATTAATTTCTTGAAGAATTTTAGGACAGTCTATTTGCCCTGATAATATATATGTATATTACTAGAATGATTGTAAATATATGCCAAGAAAGATTTTGTTTCCGTGAAAAAGAAACCAAATTCGCAATGATCAGTGTTATAAAATTTGTATACAGGCCACAAAAAAGTAAGATAGATACTAACGAATATCAAACAAATGCTATGCTAGGTGTGGAATCCTCAATAAGAAATTAAGTGAATTCCCTCTAAATTTTCTCCATTATCTTGGGAAATTATTTTCATTACATTTCAGATAAGTCCATTGAAAGAGGTAAGAAAGAAGTAGGTACGTAAAATGTATTTTTATCGACAAACCACGCTAGACTGAAACTGAAATATATCCCAAAATAATTATTTATTATATTTATTTATTATATTGATTATAGATAGCTTAATTGGTAGGGCGACGGGAAGTATTTCCAAATGTCGCAGGTTTGAGTCCTTTGCCGTATCCCTTTATTTTTAATTGTATATTTATCACAAAAAATAATCTTAACATGTCTATACTTATTTATTTATGGTTATAAGTTTACCTATATTTCTGAAATAAAGTATTATTATTATTATTATTAACTATGTTTTTCCTATCTATTAATAGTTTTAAAAAGATTAAGAAATTATATAACTACGTAACACGAATAAGTAAAAGGGATATATACTTATAACCCTCAGAACATAATATCTGGAAAGTTCAAATTAATTACATACATACATTATACTAAAGATTTAGATTATATGGCTCTAGGCTTAGTGTTTTGTAAAATACGTTCATATTTAGCAGATTAAAAATTGCCTATTGAGACTGTGTTAGTTGTATCATAAGGTTTTTTATTTATTGATTTATGAGGAACATATTTTAAACTGGAGGCTGGAAATATTTTTAAATATATAACTTTCCATCTTTGTGACTTGTATATTAGGTTGTAACGGCGGTTTTCGGTTGTATAATAATTATAAATATATAATACGAGCGGGTCCCGAAACTTTGACCTCTGGGTATTCTTCTCGTTATCATACTATGGAGCGAAAATTAGGTCGTCAAAGTTCCGACAACAAATATATATAATTCAAAATTCAAAAAGGAGTTTAGTTTCAGTGACGGGACCGTTTCGTTTAATTGGAAGTGCTTTTTACTTGATCGTTTTTGTTCTGAATTTATAGCAGAAAATCACAACACAACATACTTAGATTGCTACATGTAATTATATCTACTGATCACCAAAAAAAAATATGGCCTGAAATGTATGTTCCAACAAAAGCGCTCAATTTTTATGCTCAGCATTTCGTGTTATTATTGATTTTGTAATAAAAGAGGTAACATCTATATATGGGGATATAATTCGCCGACACTCTTAAAAAATATTTTCAGATTTAGTAAGACATTAAACAATTCTCAAACCGTCTTAACAAGCAATATGAAAATAGCAATAACACTGGAAACTATTTAAAATAGAATACTCACTGGCGTTATCTAATAATCTTCAATTACTTCATCATCTAAAATATTATATTATACTACTCTTTTTATATGGTGTGAATATGACGTATGAACTTCTGGAAGAGTTACAAGAACACTTTCAAATTACCAAACAAAGATAAATTTGAATACAGATAAAGTTGAGAGAGTTCAAGTACAGAGTTCATAATAAAGATAGAAAACTAGTTGTCGCCTCTATTACTGTTTCGTAATCTAAATTATTTATTATATTATGAAACTTAGCAATATATCTGTTCTAAATATATGTATAACATTTATATGTATAAAAATATATAACTATATGCATAAAAATATACGTGTAACATATATAAAATTTATCTGATTTTAAAAGTTTTTGTGTATCTATCCATTTTTACTTTTTGTATGTTTATTTTTTAAATTTATTTGACCATTTAAATATGTGTAAATCTTAAATTAGCATTTTAAATTAATGACATACTAGAAGGTTCATATATATATGTCGGAAATAGATGGCGCTACTGTGGCAAATTCAATGATGAGTGTCGTCATTTATTCTAATTGTTATTGTTATTTCATTTTTTTTTATTTTATGATTTGAATAGTGATTATTTGATTTCAATTCAGTGATTGTTTATAATCTAATTAGTATGTCATTTGACTGTTAATACTTAATTAGTATTTTATTTAACCAATTGCTATGTGATTTGACTCTTTAAAATAAAATTGATTACACATTACCTCGATGGGGTTGGTATCAAGGATGGGCAGTGAATTACTGAGTTTAGTAGTGATCGGACATTCATCGAGGCCTTGTCTGTAATATTATTAATATTGCAAAAGTGTTTTATTTTCTACCCGAGAACAAAGACAAAAATAAAAGTTATGAATAACGAAGAAAAAGATCATACGATGTCGCGTCCGGCCACCTCTGACGCGACATATATATATATATATATATATATATATGGTACTTACTTAGTCTGGCCATAAATACTGTTACACTTAAAAATATATATTTTTTTAACTGCAAATAACATTTATTACTTTTTCAGTATGTTAGTTTAGTACAAAAATATAAAACAATTAAAAATATTTAAAGCTTATTCCAAGTGGTCTCCATTGGCTGCAATACAGTACTTTAAACGTTGAGGCCAGTTATCAATAGAAGCACGCATTCTTTCCATAGGAAAATTCTTCACTGCACATCGTATAGATTGTTTTAGGGAACCCAAATTATAATGGCGTTAAGAGCAAGCTGTACTTTCTAAAATTGACTATAATCATAATCCAGTGGATTAAGATCGGGACTAGATGACGGCCAGTATTCAGCTCTGATGAAGTCCAAAACGTTCTGTTCCAACCAAGACTGCGTGGAACGAGCTTAATGACCCGGCGCCGAGTCTTGCTAGAAGGATCATACTTGGTTATTGAACATCTTGATGTTAATCGGCTTAACTACAACAGATATTTTTCTGTCACAAACAGAGGAAGTCTCATTGTACCTATTAATAGTCCGGTACACAAACATTTTACTAATACCAAGTGTACGGAGATTTTTAAAAATTGCATTTGGCTTTATACCTACTTTGTGTAATGCAATCACAGCGATTCGGTTCTCTTTATTATCCGACTCCATTTTAACATTGCGAAATATTGTACAATGTATTAGCGCCAAAATGAGAAAAAAAATGAACAATCGTATAAAAATGACAGATTCGAAATTCAAATGTAATATTTTTTATTTTTAAGTGTAACTGTATTTATGGCCAGACTAAGTATATATATAAATAATAAGTACAATATCCATCTAAGTTGCATTTTTTAAACAATCTCTTTACTCTTAAAATTGCTTGTAAAAAAACCTTTAAGCCTTGATAGAACATTTAAAAGTCGGCTGTGTAAATAAGGCTCAGTTGGAACAACAACACATTCTGGATTTCTGTTCAAATATTCAGCGCATGAGAAATATCCATCGATTGGGCTGAGCTGGATATATGAGTTTGGAGAACCGCGTTTTACATTACAAAGTTTTTATTACAAGAATCTTATGAAAAATTAAAGTAGACAGTCCTATATTAAACGTAAAAACAAAATAGTAATGTAAAATACTCTCAAAAATTGTTATGGACTCTCGAGCTATAAACAGGTTTATAAATAAAATAAGTAGCTAAATTACAAAAAAATGCACGCCCAAAATAAAGAAATACTGTTGATTGGTTAAAAAGTGGGATCACTTAATTTTTTAAAAATAACCCTTTTTCTTTTTTTTTATATGAAGCTGGTTGCCTCTTATATGTAATTGGCTTAGTGGGTGACTTTAATTTATAAAAAAAACCAGTTACCTTAAAAAGAAATAAAAGACTGGTTATAATGCATAAGTATTTTATTATAATGACGTATTTAAAAGTAATAAATGAAATAGAACGTTCTAATAAGTGTCAATAGAAATATTTAATGAAATGCGAAATGCATTGCTTCTTAAAACTATGTTCCTCGCGACTATAACATTCCTTCCATTAATTTTTAAGTTTTGTTGAGTGGCCAATCAGAGTTTTAAAAAAATATAAATGTTCTATATGTTCATTAACTTGACCACATTAATACCTAAAAGCCGAGGTTTAAACTGAAATTTAGACTTATAATATAAGAGAGGTGTTTACAGTTCTGAGGATGGGAGCTAACTCTCTGACCGTGTGAAGGCAACCGCTTGTATAAGTTTTTGAATGACTTAGGACAGCTTTCTTTATGGAAGCTTCTATCATAACAAAACGCATACTAATTACTCATCACGGATCATTAAATATAATAAAATGGAAACAAAAAGGCATCAATATATAAAATATATACTCGTATTCGTTGCGTCACTTGGAATTATTAGAAGTCAGTACCGATTTGACATGTCATTGTAATATGTTAATATTATAATAATACGTTTATTTATCAAATTTAATAATTATTATAAGTTTTATTTATGTTTTTTATATATATATTGTAATATATGGATTAGAATGCTGGATTACACAAGAAATAGCTGAAAGATAAGTACACGCTGCTGAAATGCGAATGTTGAGATTGATTTATGGCTTTATAGAAGACATGCGGAGGGATTAAAAGATGTAACGTGAAGAGTCAGAAATAGGAATGTGGATGGCGATATCAGAAAAGAGAGACCGAGGTATAAGTGGATGTAGTGCATTAAAAAATATATGGCAAAAATGAGAAGGAATGGATATTGAGACGAACTGAATTATTGGAATAAGCACAGATAGATGATGTTTAATTTTTAAAGTCAGATCACTCGCTTTGCATCAGACCTGAGTCATTCTTATGTAAAATTGCTGACTTTTAAATGCGTAAGACTGTTTCTGCTATAAAGAGAATTAGTAGAAAATAGCCCAAATTAATATATTCATGTATTATGTTGATAAAAGTTAAACTAAATAATTCAATTAGCCTGATACATAATTGTTCATTTTAGAAATGTAGTTACATTATGAATATGTATTGTTCCTGTTCTTAGCAAAAATTTAATGATTATTATTTTCTCTATGATATGATAATTTCCAACGTTATGTAGACAATGTAAATATTTAACCCAGATGAATCGTAAAATAAAATGCATGTTGTTCACGAAATAAAGCTAAACGCTTCATAAAAAATTCGTTAAAGCGAAATAACTATTTTCGATTACCATACGAGTATTAAATTGGATATTAATATGTCTGCTTTTAGTTATGTTTAAAAGTACTAATAAAACTACACTTGACTGTATAATAATTAATCGTCTACTTAATTCTTGATTCTCCGAGGCGGGTAGCGATACGGAAGCTCATTTTGTATAGATAGCGACGGTTTCCTAAAGGTCGCGGATCCAAACCCTGCACGTATCGGTTTATTTTTATAAATGTTGTTATTTTTTTTTATTGATAAAATTGTTAAAGTTAACGACAATTTGTTCGCGGAATCCAAGGACTATTTTGTTAGGTTTGCTAAAAACAGTAAAGTGACTGATTATAGAGACTATATTGCAATAAAAAAACGTCTGTCACATTTATCTCGGTAAAGTTAAATCATGGTAATGTTTTTTTAAGCGTAATTTATTCTTATGTAATTGATCGCTTTTCTCGTCTGCTTGCTTTTGTGACTTATAGATGGTAATGGTTTTGAAGAAGATATTATAAAAAATATAAATATAATAAGATATAAACAGAAACCACTAGGGGTAACTACAATGAAAAAAACAAAACTTTATACCACGTTTATAATTTGGTACCAAGAAAGATAAGAATTCAGATAAATTCAGGATTTTGTTTAATTCATTCTTTTTAAGAAATTTTAAATATATATTTTTTAAATTATATAAAAAACATCACGCTTAATCTATGCTATTCTATTTGTATTAGGAAAAAGTAAAGGGATATTTAGGATGTTCTGAAAGATTAAATCATCTAATATGAATATGAATGGACGCTAAAGCAGTAACAATGACGTCAACTCGGGGACTAACGTCCGTGAGCCTGAATACATTACTATGTCAGATCAGCCATCTTTGTTTTATTTCTTTATACTAGATATTAAAAGATATAATTTTGACAATGTTTATCATACATAAATTAAAAATATTGTGTATATGAGTAGGTTAACCGTTAAAAAGTTTAACATGTAGGTATCTGTGGAATAAATATTCGAAATATTCAGAAAGATAATGTAAGGAAATATAGAAATACGAAATTGTAATGAAATAATAAAACAAAATATAACATTTTGTATCTGGACTCATAACTTCAATTGACATTATTTTTTCCAACCAGAATCAAGTAGTGTTAGGTTGCTTAAATGTAGTGTATTTGTAAAATTTAAATATAAATATATATTCATATGTCGTGGACAACAACATTGTTTCAATTAAAGTTCGTCAATTGCCAAAAATGTAATCAAAGTGACGTCCGTTTGATTTGTAATGGCGGCACGTGGACAGGAGGCGCGAATCTGGTCACCTCTTCAATAAGAAACTCGGTCAGTTTGCCTAGAGTAATTAGTTTGTGTATATTATACAAGTGAGGTTGTAATTCTGTGCAATATAAAAATAAAGTGTAACGGTGTCAGTGTTATTATCTTATCATACAAGCAATATGTAAACCCTGTCCGAGTCTAAAAAGATGATTGCCCTACCGCTCCGCCATCGCTGGAGTCGTGATGTTTATAAAAGGAAATATGATATCTTTTTTTACTATATCCTAGAATGGAATGAAAATTTTATAAAGAAAGTAAATTGTATAAATGATTGTAAAATATCGTCGGGGTATAATATAGATAGGCAGAATTATAATGATTGAAAGGAGGAAAGTTGTTAGTTTGCTTCTTTTTTGTTTACTAAAAGGTTCCGTGTTCTTAAATTATCCCTTTTGCAAAATTACTGACCGATTTTATAAAAACTATTCTTTTAACAATTCTGCCGAGGCTATATTCAAAGACAAATATCATAAAATTAACCTCTAGATTAAAGTATGCTCTTAACAATTCATAACTTTTATATTTGTCAGAGCAGTGAAAATAATTATTATTCAATATATTAAATATACAAAACAAATTAAAAGGTAACATGCAAGTAATATTTTGATAATCTATTAGAAGCAGGGGGTAAAGACATGACCGGCTTCTTATTTTGCAGTCTCATTGCTGAATTATAAGACCGTCGAACCTTGACGGTCTGCTTATTATAAAAATAAAAATGTATATATTTTTTTTGGTTATACAAAAATCATTTACCTTAGACACAGCAATTGTAATTTGACATAACTGTACTTCCACAACTTCCACAACTGTAGTAGTTCCACTAAATAAACTAATATCTTTTAAATTGGTATTCAGATATGGAATGGATGAAATACGTATTTCAGAATGTTTCACAATTTCGCAAAGAGGGAAACTTTAGAAATTGCAACCGAACGAAGCTGATGGGTCACATAGGATAATTGAAAATGGTATACATTTTGCTGATTTTTTTAATAATTACTTTTAATAAAAACTTTTTACTCATTTCTTCATTAGATCATAACATAACTTCAATTAGCAAGTATTTAATATATATTCAGAAATAATTTTAACACACATGTTTTATATATTTATCAGTAAACAAATGCTACAATAAAAAAATGTGAATTTCCTTGAATTTTGTGCCGAACATTGAGGAGAATCTTTCAAAATGTTGTAAAATCATACTTTATTTTTGAACTGAACTAAAAAAACATCTTTTTCAAGGAAAGTGATTTGCCAATCAATTAGGATCAGGAAGTAAAAGCGATGACTTTGCATAGCTTAATATCTCCCTACTGCTTGTCTAATGGACCCATCAGAAAAGTTTTCTGACGTTATTTCTGACGTGGTAGCATTTAATCTGGGATAATTAGTATAGATAATATTTATAATAATTGTTTTAAGAATTGACTATACTAAAAATATTAAATCTGTCAGGGACTTTGACTGTTCAAAGTCACAGTCAATATTTTTTTATTTCAAATAGGTATACATTGCACTTATGAAACGTCAGACTCTAGACTCTATCAGACTCCAATAATAAATCTCCCTCTTGTGTAGAAAAAGTATATGGTTGTAACAAGACGTATATTATTTGTAAGGTATTTGAAATACTTTATTTATTTATATATTTATAGGTATTAAAAGACAAAAACGTAATAATTTATATACAATACAGAAAAGCGCATAGAAAGCGGGAGTGAAATCAGTCTATGATGCTGCTATTTAATACAGGGAGACAACTTCGTACAGATGATAACTACAAGAGTGTTTACAAAGATTCACCTTTGTACATGAATACAAAAGTATACATTTTATTTTGTGTCTTTAATTGCTTAATTATAATCGTAAACAAAAAAATACCTTCATAAATAGGTATATATTTTTGGGATTAATAGTATAAAAAAGTATACATTATAATTAAAAGTTTCAAGAAAATCTTGTAGCAGAAATAGTAAAAACATTTAGAAGCCTCTGCTTATTAAATAGTAATTACTCCAGTAAAAACATGCAGCTTAGAAAACATTAATCAACCAGTGATATTAATGATATCTTAATTCTGAATGAATTTTGTAAAACTATATAACAAGAAAACTGCAGATCAAGAGTAGTGTAATATAAATAATAATAAATATTAATAAATAATAACTATAATAATAATAATGGATAGTAATTACAAAGAATAAAATAATATCTAATAATTTGGACTTAATATTTAATTTTTATATTATTATTTTAATACATTGAATACATTTTAACAGTCATTGTTAAATTGATTATTGTTTTCCTACCAACATACTGTTGTAGCTGCCTACTTTTGTTTTAATGTTTTGACTCATCTTGAGGAAGTCTTCCACGATGACTCACTTTATGGCTACGTTGGTTTTTACAATTGGCCCCATCTTTGGGTGTATCTATATATCTATATTAATGCAGTTTATCTTATTCTTGGTGTTAATTATAAATTTTGTCTCTAGGCTTCATGACCCTTCACCAGATCCAAAACCCTAGTTAGAGAATCGTGTCTTTTTTTCTTTGGTGTACTAAGAAAAGCGTATTGGGTTTGGTTCTGGGTACTTTAATTCCTATGTAATCTGGCATGGTTTAAGAACTGCAATTATTTCTTGATAGAGTAGATGCCTCTTCTAAGATATTTACTACATTTGAGGGGTTTCGATGTACTTGATGTATACACAGTAATTTCTGGATGATGGACCTTACCAGGGTGGGATGACAGTAGCTTTTCTCGAATATATTATTTCTATCGATGTTAGGTAAATTACCTAAAAATTTTGCTTACGCTGGACAACCGGGAAGCCATTATTAGGAGCTCAAAATGGTTCATGAGAGCCTTGTTTACGAACAAGTGAAGATAGTTTTTTTGAATTCAGCTACTAATATGGAGGCTATCGTAAGTGCTTGATATTTTAAACTTTTGTTTTTATTTTTAAAATTCTAGCGGAAGTATTGCTATAATATGGAACATGACTTTGAAGAATGTGTACCCAAGAGTCCAGGCAATAACCCTCAATTTTCATTTGTAACATTTCGCTTGAATAAACCGCAGTTATATTTCAGGGTGAAATATTCGAGGTTTCAATCGCCATATATCTAGCGTGAAACTCGCCGATACTTTTAATAAACTCATTTTTTCTTGCAAAAAGAGAGAAAGAACACGAAAATTTAGGACCAAAATTTCCTGTTACGACTTGAACAAAGGAAAACGATTTGCTTGGAATCGACCACTTTTTAGGAAAAAGGATCATTGTCAAAATTATTGAATCTACGTTTCTTATGATAAGATGTATAATGAAATATGAATAAATAATATTTCAAAAATGCAATAAAATGTTTAAAAAAAAAATCACACTTAAAAGGATTTTAAATATGATACTGCAGTCACATAACAATTACTTATTACTTTAATTTGTCACAATTTTATGAATTACTGTAAATGTTTTCGAAGTCTAAACAAAGACTAAATAGAATAATATAACCTAAACTACTTATAGAATACGCTATTACCTATGTTGTATGTTGTTATATCGGCTAACGGATGCCAACGACGCTGCTAACGACGTACCAAGATGGATTTTAGACGGCCGTCTAAAAGTTCCTTTTTTGAGATTAATGGTGTCTTTTTCTGTACTAATATTGTTAGGGACAATATTTGTATAAACTTCACTGATGATCGATTGAAAAGTATGGGTTTAAGCCTTAACTAACTTTTACAAGCGTAATAGACGAACAATTCAATTCATATTTGCATATATAGTAATTATTGCAGATAGACTAAGTCCTACAGAAGCTAAAATAAAAATATTTAGTGAAAAAAACCAACTCGGAATAAATTATTAATTAAACAAGATTTTTATAACCATGACTATTATATTTATATTTATCCGGTTTTATTCACGTAGAAATTAAATCAGAATGTGCCCGACAGGTTTCGAACCCATTCGGGGTTCTTAATCATGAGCTCTAAGCGTGGCGGACTCGCGGCGCGAACTGATATAAATTTCTATGTGAATACAGCCGGGTACATATAAATATAATTATATTATTATTTTCGGATTAAAATATTATTATCTAATATTGATAATCCTTTTATTGAAAAGTGGTCTGACTCAATGGGGAATACAACATATTTTGTATTTTTATTCCAATTTCCAATTCAGCCCACGAAAACCTTTCTCCGTAGCATTCAAAAGAGTTCAAAAATACCTATCTCGTAGCAATAATTGTTTGAAACCGGAAATTGTGTTATTCAACATTAAATTTGAGCAGTAATTGATGACATTTACTTTTTTTATTAAAATGTAATTACGAAATGCGTCTTAGGAAACATTAATTATTTTTTATTATTTTAGAAAGCCAACAAAAGATAACATCGTAATATAAACACTAAAATGTATCCAGTATTCTGGCTTCAATTTATTACGTGATCAAAATACTAAAGAAGTTTTAGTTTACACAAAATTTAGTATCTTTTATAGTTTTTATTAATATCTGAACAAGTTCTGAAAGATCAATATTTTTATTGTTGGAAACGGTTCCTGCTAAGGTTAGTAATATTAAAATTTTATAAACAATATATCTTTATTTTTATATATTGATTTATATAATGTAAATATACGTTTTAAATTTACACCAATAACTACTTACATAGATTAATAAATATATTATTTATTAAACTAAATATTAATTTAATCGTAGTAAGATGTATAATTGATTGTCTTATTTATATCTGAGATACATCGTTGAGGAAATGAGTATTTTTAATAATCAGTTTCTTTTAGTGAATAAATAAATACTAGTTTTGGATTAATTTATTCATATTCCTGAAATAACATGAAAAGTACAGTTCAAAAGGAATATATGTAAAATATACTGACAGTACATTTCTCAGACAAGTAACGTATCAGATACATAAAAGCGGACGAACCAACAACAGGCAGCATCTAACAAGTTCTAGTTGAGTAACTCTTCAAAGTTCTGTATTGAATTGACGAGTGTCAGTGTGTCTCGTGCTACATAAACAATTTTTCATATTCTCAACATTTTCTATTGCTTTATTGTGTTGCTCAACTTTTATGTGTCCTTAGTTCACTGTGTCTGTTATTTTTATTCTCAGTTTACATGTATTTGTTCTACGCAATAGTAATATTATATTAATAAATATTTAAATATACGCACAAGATAAACATGATATACATACAATGGAATCTATCGTAAGGAAATTAAATTGTTACAAACTATTTAGTGCTTGAAGATATTACATTTTTGTCATTAGTACTTTTTACGGTTGCTTTGGTTATTCATCTATAAATTTGCTAAGACAAAACGGCTTAGTACCTTTTTTAATGTGTTTGTGACCTGGTTTTATATTTTGTTTTGGTTTGCTATTGACTAATTTAGCGTAAACATTTAAAAATACTTTTTTATTTAATTGTTGGACTAAAGTCAAGAACATGAACGATTGTATGTATAACAGTAGGAAAACATGCCAATTTATTCGGTTATTCGAACTATCCAAAAATTAAAGGGAGCATAAAATGTTATAAAACAGTATATTTAAACCGAAAAAAATAATAATAAAAAAAACAACATTTTCCTAAATCCTAAATTTTTAAGGACAACGTTTTTAATAAAAAAAAATATTGGTTTTTACTTTGAGTTGTTTTTATTCCTAAGGTTATTTAATTTTTAAGATTTCAGTGTTAGGCTTTCTTAGCACAAAATGTATCGGTTTATAATGTTTTTTCTATCACTTGCAATTAAATTGCCTTATTAAAATGTATATAATAAATAATAGAATTTAAAATAATGTAAATTGAAAATAGATAATTTACTTTTTTCAAAAATCATAATTGTTATCTTTTAAAATTGAATTGAGCTTCTAAATATTATAAAACCAAAATGCTTTTAAATTATTATTTTTCACAAACTATTTTTAACAAACGAAATACACTAAAAAGAAAAAAAGAACAAGTCCATTAAGGTTAACAACGGCTGAACAAGCCTGCAATGTTATTGTAATATTTTGTCCAGCGCTTTGGTATTTGATACATTCTTACAAAGGTTTTATTTTACGAGAGTTATCTCTTTGAAGTCTTTCCACATTAAGTATTGAAATATTAAATAAATAAAAAAAAAATGTGTTTTCATCAATACAAATTTAATAAAATCTTATCATTATCATCATTTTCCATTCTCATAATTATCAGCCACTACTGGACATATGATATCTTATATTTTATCATATAATATGTTCAGTTGTATTTATTAAAAATTTGGAAGAAATATTTTTTTTTTATTTTGACTACCTATTGCATTGTAAAGGTTGTATCTATAATTATTCGATTAAACAGTATAAAGATACGATATCTTGGCCGGTTAATCGATCAAAATAAAAGAGAGAGTTTTAAAGATACCCGTTACCGTTTTAACAGTGTCCTGACCAATACCCGCAGATTAAAAAAGGTCAATCTATGTTTGTCCTATTTAGCAAGAGCCCTGTCACTTATTATCGCATCAAATTTTAAATTTATTCTGTTGTTTTTCGTTTCGTTGCTTTAATTATTTTGTTTGTCATCCTTTCATTTCTTGGTGAATTCGTTTGTCAAAAGCAATTTACATAATATAGAGGTTCTTTTGACATTCTGAATATAAAAATATACGAATGTAAACAAAACGGTAAAATATGTGAATATCCTTTTACTGAAAAACAGTATATTTCAAGATTTGAAATATAGTTGGCAAAATACATACCACTGCGAAATTATGTGTCTGTTCCAATCGTATAAAGGGTATGAAATTTAACCCACTCCATATTAAACAAATTACCAATTTATAATTTTGTTTCATAGCAACAGTCGTAGAAATATTTTGAAATAAAACAAGTGCCAAGTAAAACAGCCAACACCATAGTTCATAAACCAAGACATGAATAGTTTTTTTTATTAATGAAAGACGCATGGTCACTCACAAACGCGTTAAGTTATTATCTACTGTGCTGCTCCGCTAAGAAGAGCTGGCCAGAAACTCAACAGTGTCTCTTTTTAAAACAAATTTACAATGTTTGATGTATATATCCTACAAATGAGTACCAAAGCTCCACAACCTAAGCTTTTATTTGATCAAAATACGACCAACTAAAAACTCTTGCACGCGTATAATAAGCTTTATTTAACAGTATACTTTTAATTTTAGATTTAAAAGTATAAAAAAGTTCTAAGATATCTCGTGGAACTTTATTATATATGCGTTCACTCAAGCCCATAAAGGATCTCTTAACTTTTTGAAGACGATAAATTTGCGTTGAAAGTTTATTTTTATTGCTTGTATTTATAGCGTGTCTGTCTTTTTTTTTACATTATCCTAATTGTGACGTACAAGTAATATGTTATTAAATATGTACTGAGAAACGACCGTTAGAATGCACATAATTTCAAAAAAATCTCGCAATGAACCTTTAGCTTATATTATTTACAAATTAAAAAAAAAACAATTTTAAAAATGTTAAATTTACGAGTACGGTGGTAACATTTATTAAGCTGGAACAAAATTTATAGTAAGAGTTAAATACATCGGATACTCATTGTCATCGATGATCGGGGTTCGAGGTTTAATAATGGATGAATTTCAGTATTGGGAATATTTTAGAAAATATGTAGTCCATTTTTTTTTGCAAGTTGTAACATAATGTTTTGCTGTGTAATTTTAATTGTATTTAAGTTATGTAAAGTATATTTGCCAATTACATATTTTAATTGATAATTATAATATATTATTTTATTATATTTAATGTACTGCCAATTAATTGGGGTAAAAGTTAAAATGTTCTTACTTCTGTACGCACTCAGAAATATGCGAAAGCATCCGGTTACTTTAATGATTTTTCGATCACGTTTATTTACTATTAACTCGTTAAGGAAATGTAATCCATCCACTTCACCTTTTCTCTGAATAAAATCAACTCAATGAACTATTCAGGCTATATTAAATGTTTGAGTAAAATAGTTGCTTATATTATAGTAGGAGCTTTATATATTAAAACCATACTTATAAAAACTGAAGATATACATATAAGAATTAGTTTTACAAGTCCTAAAACATTATTTGTTGACATACAATTTAATATAACAAACAAAGAAATATAAGCACGTAATTATCATTTAGTCGTTTCATTTGCATAGATGTTTGTACGTTTGTTGTATTCATAATATAAATCAAACGCTGCTATGCGAATAAACATTGTTATATAAACATTAAATTCTGTACAACTAAGTGTAAAGATAAATCACAAATTCACCTATTTCGATTTCTAAAGCTATGAAGTCATTAATCAGACTCTGAATGTTAGAGCTAGTAGATGAAAGCGCAGACGTCAAATGACTAGACATAATAAAATGCCAAATTTACATACAATTACTGACTTTATTTTTTACATCTTGATATATTAAAAAAAATAAGGTCGCCCAGTATTTAACATTTTAGAGAAATTTTAATTCATTGAGATTATTTGACATCAGACTAATATATACTTGACATGTCAGTATTTATTAGTCTGATGTCAATTCAATTTTATCGACAGTGTCATAAATGTCATTGTCATTTATAATAATAATGTCAATGACATTAATGACTGTTTGCATAATGGCAGTAATCTTTTATTGGAATACTTATAATCATAAAAAAGTATATAAATATTAATCTAATTATGAAATGCATACATATTTTGCTATCGGATAAAATATATAAATATCCATCTCATCTGTTCGTTATTGTGATACATTTTGATACCAATATCACCTGTTCATTTGAATACTTCCACAAACTACTAGTATTATATTCCGCCAATTTGAGCAACGCGTTTCAACGTTACTAAAATGGCGACAATATGGCTAAATAAATATGTCTCTATGTACGAAGGTTGTGACTAGGAACCACAAACATTCCGGTAACGTTATTTAGTGTGAGTCGATAAACAATATGATACGATTTATTTTAAGATAAATGTGTACAAATATTTTTTAACAGTTCATTGGTGGGATCATGTCGGTTGAAATGAGAATTACAAATTATTTACATACGATTTATTTCAAAAACAGACAGCAGAGAAAACAAATAAATATATATTTATTTGATTAATGGGCTATTCCGAAAATAATATATGTTGTACTTGTATTTATACAAAAAGTTTTGCCTTAATAATAGTATATAATATTGAAGAACATTTAACATATATATTGGTATTCAAGTATAGCTTGTATGTTTTCACGAATTTAGTCAAGCATAAACCTTTAAAGCAATCCAAACTCAATTACTACGGTTTACTTTAGTTTTTTTTGCTTTAGCTAATGGGAAACGGCTTTTCTTTGTCACGAGAGGTTTAAATTTGTTCGTCCGTAAGCTGAATATTATTATGAGATTACAAATGTTTTTGCTGAACAAAAATTTGTAAAAAATAATTTTACAAATTAAAAAGATTACGTGGATTTAACATAACTAAGATAAATTAAATCTTAATCACCCTTAATTTAGCAGTTATTATGAGAAATTTATAAAACTTTACAAGGGCCTTACCGGGGATTGAAATAATTATTAGAGGAGTAATCATTATTACGACGATTTGTAGCAATCACGATGACAAGACGTAGGTATTTGTCAGTAATATTACTCGTAATTAGTGGAATGGTTCCTTAGATTTCATGTATAAAGTTCAGGGTGCACACAAAACACGCTATCAGTATTTTGAGGTCTCACAGTGTGGTCATAGACATGAGATGCATAAATATTATGTCAAGAATGAGTAAATCTGATTAGCAAAATTATTAATTTTAGGAAAATAATTAAAAACAAAATATTCTTACACTTTACCTAGAAAAAAATAACCAGACGATAAAACAATGTAAGCAATGTAATTAGTTTTATTAAATATATAAATAGTTGATTGATTATTACGTTTCAGTCTCACAAGAAAAGTTATGATAGAGTAAGATAAGAAACTTATTTTTCACAACATTCTTTAATGGTCATGGTGTTACTTCAAAATATTCTTTCTTTGTTACTTATAAAGCGACTAGTTACGGTTATCAAAGAAAAAATACATATTTGTTTTCTGACGTATTGGTAAAACTTTGTCATCGTTATTTGACTACGAACAAACAAATAAATAAATAAAAAAAATAAATAAAAAGTAATTTTTAAGCTTATTTCAGATCGTTTTATTCGGATCGTCATTAAAGTAAATGTGTGCTAGTCGTGAACATTTCAGAACATACTTTGTTGATTTATTCTTTTTAACTATTTAATATTCAAACTTATCAAAGCGTCGTTCTAGAATTCAGAAATATTTCTCATTTAAAATATGCAAAATAATTTTTGTGCGATGCAACGAAACTTTCACCTTAAGTAAAAGTAGTATTTGTTGAAATCTACAAATTCATGTCAGTTCTTACGGATTTTTCACAACAGAATTTAATACAAAATATTATTCAAAAACATCCAAACAGCTGTAACATAGCTCACTCTGACGTAAATGAAACTTTAAGTGGTTCCTGGATTTGAAATGAATATAGTGCGTTGAAAAATACTACGTAGACAAATAAAAATACTAGGCAGATAAATTAACAAAGGCAAAAAAAAATGTTTGTAGATGGTAAATACTTTTGTTGAGTTGCAAAATTTAGTTGATTCATTAACCAGAATTTTTTTTAAATTCATTTATTTTCAGGCCGACAGCAAAAACAAAAAACACTTATCACCAGTTTTAAAAACATAGAAGCTAAAAATTTTGTATTCTTATATTGTGTATCCATTTATTTTTATGAAACAAAAAGTACGGAAGTCATCCAAGAAAATAAGTTTCAAAATAATATTGCGGGGAAGTAAGACATGTTTTATCAGATTTGGTAGAAGTTTCTACGTAAAACACGTTGGAGCACGTTTGCAACAAACACGAGATATAAGCGGTCGAGAATTGCTTCGCTTTATTACGAGGGCAACGGTATTCTGAGAAAAGTTTATTTTATTATGAAATCTTGGCTCCTGTGTAATTTGAATTTTATATCTACAATCGTCCGCATAATGTTCAGCTTTACTAGAAATTAAATTGAAATTTATGAATGAATTCATTATTGGTTGACCCATGTCATCGTCATCATAATTCTATCCGTCTTGACCCTGAAATAAAAAAAATACCACCTTAAAGCGACAGATTTTCATTCTTTAATATGCAAATAACAAAATTAGGGATTACATGGAGACAATAGCTATGCTTTATACAGATTTAAAAGATGATTTAATAAATTTGACCATTCTAATCTTATAAGACGGTTATTAAGAATAAATGAATGAAGGTTGATGTCAGTATCGTTAGTTAGTTTCTTTTGATACTTGTTTAATGTGTATCACTTACTACAATAAGGCACGCGGCTTCATAATATACTAATGTTTATATAAAAAAAATGTATTTCTGAATATACGCAACTTGTACAATCAATGTGTTGAGGTAAAAAATAGGTGAATTAAACTTATTGTGAAAACGAAATACAGGTTTCACAATAAGTTTTATTTTTTAAATTCTGTTTATTTGTCCTCTTTTTTATTTGAAGACTATATTTTAAAATAAAGCTCTGTTTTATGTATTTATTTCATTCGATTCAGACTTTTGTTTTGTGTCCGTGGTTATCGCCTTTAGAATATACGAAAAATATAAGTTCTTTTCCCAAATAATTGTCTTATACTTTTGAGGTAAGCGTCATTATTTTGTTGATAAAATCAACTCTCTACAACCTCATATCAGTGTTCACGAAGTCCATCCATATCCTTTTAAGCAGGCCTCTAGTCCCATAGACCTCTAGTCCCATATCCAATAACTAATTAATACAATAATCCTATAATACGTACTTACATCTCAGCTAGTCTTTCTCTTGAATTCCACCTCAAAATTTATACCATTGTATACCATAATACTTTTTTTTTCAAAAAAAAACCATGTGCAAGTTTTTACGCCCACGTCAATATTTCCCGTACATCTGACGTACTACGAATATGGTGTCTGTCGTGTTTTGCTCTGGCATTAAACCGAGTTGATTCTGAGTTTTATCCACGTACTGTTTACTTTCTCCCAGACTTTATGGCATGAGCATTATTCTTTGGTAGTTGTCATATTTTTGTATATCTTAATTTAAAAAATAGGCTCCCGTGCTCTTATATACCACTCTTCCAGGATTAATTCTTCATGTTACTATTGGCTCAATAATAAAGTAACTAGTTTTCAATGCATATCGTACAGACAGATTATGAGAAATACTGTTCAGAAACACGTTAATAAATAAATCCAAATTCATTATTGAGCATTGCTGAAACTGAAAAAGTTCAAAACGTAATGACCGATCCCGGGACGTACGAATCATAACTACATACCCTAACTACCGTATCATTAAAGTATTGATATCATTAACGTATTGTATTATGCCTTGATAGTTTATTTTTGGGTTCGTAATCTAATACAATGATGACGTAGTTTCGTATTATATTTGTAATTCTTCATTTTATAATCTTTTTTTTTCAAATGTTGTAAATTATATATATATATATATATATATATATATATATATATATATATATATATATAAACAATTACTGTTCTTATGATTTTACTTTCTTAGAATATAGCAGTTTACTTAAATGTTATAATCATTCGATAAATATTTAAGAGTGATACAAATGATTCAATCATAATGCAGATTCTAGTACCTTTGTGGTTATATTTCTTCATTCCAGACTTTTATGCAGAATTAAATCGTAAAAACTAACTTGAGTATTTATTTATATAAGCATTAGTATACTTGTCTTATTGTAATGTTGAAATAGATTTTTTAAGCTGCACAGCGTTTATAAACTTTGCACAAACATTTAAGAAAAGTAAGTAATACTTAAAGATATTTTGTCATTGTTAAAAATAAAAAAAATATGGACCTTTATTACTTTGGAGCTCGAATAAATTAGAAAAATAATAGAAATTTTGTTGTAAATTTGTTACGAAAAATTTATGCAATACCCTATAATGTAACCTTTATATATAAATAACAATTTTTATTTCCCGTATTAATAGTATGTACTAGCCTACATATTTCGTATTCCATTTTATTTGCCTTCAAAGTGATATTGGTTTTACTAACCAGATGTCATTGGGAATTTAAAGCTTAAATTGAAAAAAGCAATTCATTAACTTCCAACCACAACCATTATAGCTAATTTTTTTATTAATATAAGTTTTCTATAAAATAATAGTATAAAATGAAATCCTGAAATATCTCATTATTCAGATTAGTATTTTAGTATTATTTGTACTATTATTAGTATTATAGGTAAGTCTGTTTTTTTTTATTTGTCGGGATTACTAATAAATATTCCACTAATAGGAACAATATAATTTGTTAGGTTATTTTGACATCCCCCCCAAGGGCTGCCACCTTGTCGTGGTGGGGGGGCTTGCGTGTCACAATGATCCCTGAGGCTATACCGGCAGAGCTACTCATACCGGGAGGTTTAGGGTGAGGGGCCAGACTAGGAGCAGCCATCATACCGTAACCCGGCCATTGCACTTCGGCCGGGACCGGGGGCTCACTTGCAGGGCCGCGAGGAAGGGAACCTCTATAAAAAAAACCACCCCGAAACCGCGGTCTAGCGTGCTGTGGCGTAGGGCTAGCTGGCAAGCGCTCTGCCAATCCCGAGGTTCGACGCCTGCCGAGCGGTTGCGTAAGGATGAGGGCGTCCCATGGGGACCTTCCCCCTTAAAAGGAAATATGGACAAGTGTGATTTTAAAATATGTCCCCAGGGTCTCAGCGATAGCGCTGAGGAATCCCTCACGGTGACTTCGGTCCCCGTCTGCCCCTCGTACTCTGGGGGGAGCAAAAATTGCCTTAGAGCAGGAGTACCTGCACAGGTCACGTCCACACCGACCTGTCTAAATAAAAATTGTGTGAGGCGTGGTGAGGAGAACGATGACCAGGCTATCCTCTTGGACTCTGAATTGCATTACGATCAGGATTCCGTTGTTTTAGACACGAGTGAGTCGACCCAGTTGGTCGGCTCTCTAGCAAAAGACCCAGGCAAGCAAAAAGGACCTAAGATTACCTTTGCTCAGGCGGCGCTCTCTAAGGGCACCAAAGTAAAAATCCATGGTGCGGATGAGGTGTCCGACCGTGAGGTTAGTGTTCGCAAGAAGCGCCATCTGCCAAAAACTGCTGTGTTGAAAAGAGAAGCGTCCCGAAGCGATTTTCCAGCGGATTCAGATGTGAGGCTTGCTCTGGACTCGGAGATGGAGTCAGAGTCCGGCCCCGAGGGATTTGAGGTCGTCAAGGACGGGAGGTTGTTGCCCACACTTGGAACGCGTGTGGGATTGAGAAAGAGGCCGATTGGGAGACGGCTCTGGGCAAGCAGTTCGACTGAATGTGATCTACCCTCTGATGAACAGCACTGTGATGCGGAGCTGATGCCGGCACCGAAAGTGGCGAAATCAAAAAAGGGTAGGGGGGGTCTCACCCACTCGGTGGGACTGTCGAGGGCCCGAAGGGAGTTTGGAGAGGCTCCGAACGATGACTCGGACTCGACTCTGACGGAATCGAAAGTGAGCACCAGCCCCAAGACCCGAAAGGGGAAAAAGTCACCACCGCGTGAGATGGAGTCAGAAATGTACAGTACATGCTCTAAAGAAAGTGGCGGAAGAGGGAGCTGGCAAAATCGAACAGGTTCTCATTAAGTCCACAAACTTGAAGGGGACCTACATCAAGGAGATGAGGGAGGCCACTTCCTCAATTATGCGTGTGGTCCAGGCTTTCGCGGCCAGAGAGGAGGATGAGGAGATGCGGCAACTGAAGGCTGACAACAGGCGCCTGAGGAGCCAACTGGCCGCACTAGGAGAGGAAGTGGCGGCCCTGAGACGGTCTTTTTCTGAACGAGAGCGCGCCGGGTCGGAGACAGAACGCAGAGAGTTGCCCTTGCCGCATGATGGAGGGAACGGGGGGTCGGCTGGACTGACCAGGGAAGAGTTTGGAGATGCAATGGTGCAGCTCCAAAAAGAGCTAATGTCTCACATCGGTGGGGTCATCTCGGCCCGCTTCGAGGGCCTGGAGGTGGACGGCAGACTCCTGCCAGCTGAAGTTCGTCGTCCTCCTCTGGTGGCGGATAGGCAATCTGATGGCTCCTCTAGGGCAAACTCTAGCCGGGTGGTCCCCACCACGCTGACCCCGCCGGCCAACCTGCCTAAGAAGGCAAGGCCGAAGGTGGCTTCATTGAGAGCCACAACTAGAGGGTCTGAGCAGGTGGCCGGGGCTTCTAGTAAGGACCGGCCGCAGGAGGAACAATGGATGGTGGTGGCTCGGAAGGCCCGGAAAGCCCGGAAGATGCCAGCTCAGGCAGCCGTCAAACTGACCAAAGAAGCGGTAAGAGCGCCAAAGCCACCGAAAAGCCTGGCGGTTGTGCTGGCTCTCAAGCCAGAAGCGGTGGCCAATGGGGCCACCTATGCTGAGGCGCTCGCCCAGGCAAAGGCTCAAATAAACTTGGGTGAGTTGGGTATCGGCCCTGGGAAATTTCGCAGGTCCATGACGGGAGCCTGTGTCATGGAGCTCCCCAAAGAGGCCACAGCCTCCCAAGCTGACAGGTTGGCCGCCAAAATGGGCGAGGTCCTTGGTGAGGTGGCCAATGTCACCCGACCCACAAAGATGGCTGACATCAGAGTCTCCGGCCTGGATGACTCGGTGTCGGTTGAGGAGTTGCGCGTGGCGTTGGCGAATAAGGCTGGTTGCCCTCCTGAAAAGTTCAGTGTGGGCAACATCATGGTTGGCGGTAGAGGTATGGGGTCGGTAGTGGCATCGTGCCCAGTAGAGGTATTGGAGGCCATCTTAACGGAGGGACGCTTGCTAGTGGGGTGGTGCTCGGCCTCCCTCCAAGTGCTGGAGCAGCGCCCACTGCGCTGTCACAAGTGCCTAGAGAAGGGTCACACCCAAGCCCTATGCCCCTCTAAGAAGGACCGCAGCGTTCTGTGTTACCGCTGCGGTGGGGAGGGGCATGTGGCGGCGTCTTGTTCGGCACCTTACAAGTGCGCTCTGTGCACTGACAAGGGCCTGCCTGCGGACCACAAAATGATTGGTCCACAGTGCAATACCGCGCCAGTAAAAGGCCTCCCACTACCCATGGTACACACTAGACCCAGGGCGGTGGCTATGGCCACTCCTAAGGCTGTTACTCCAATGGACATTAATGTCTAGGTCCATTGGGGTTATCGTTCAGGGCAATGTAAACCACTCCGCTAGGTCGCAGGACATGTTGTGTCAGGCGATGGCGGAGTGGCGAGGTAATCTGGCGCTGGTGTCGGAGCCCCACCACATCCCATCATCACGAAGGTGGTTCGGGGCAACGGATGGGACCGCGGCAGTTGTAGGGGTGGCGACAAGCGCTGGACCTCCTCTCATTTTTCACGAAAGGGGGCCGGGTTATGTGTCCGTCAAGTGGGGAGGTGTAGTGGTCATATCTGTCTACTTCTCCCCCAATCGCAGCCGGGCCGAATTTCAGCAGTTCCTGGCTGCGGTAGAAGGGGTGGTGAGGAGAGCGCATCCCCTCCCAGTGCTGTTTGGCGGAGACCTTAACGCAAAACACAGCGCGTGGGGGTCTCGGTCAAACAACGTATTTGGCAAGGAGCTGGAGTCCTGGGCATGCAGCCTAGGTCTTCAGGTCCTAAATAGGGGCAACACCCCGACGTGTGTGAGGTGGCAGGGTAACTCCATAGTGGATGTCACCTTTGCCACCCCGACGCTGGCAGCCAGATGTAGCTGGCAGGTGGAGGACACCATGGAGAGTCTCTCGGATCACCGATTCATCCGGATCCAGATCTCCGTGGGCGGTCCCGGAGCCCCTGTCCATTTGGGGGCCGCGGTGGGTGCCCCCTTCGCTTTTCCGAGGTGGGCGCTAACTAAACTCCGCCGCGACGTCGCTGAGGAGGCGGCGATTTTTAGATCATGGGCGGAGCCACATGCCAACATGGCGGGGGACGCAGACCGGTTGGCAGAATTATTAGCGGACGACCTGAAAGTTGTTTGCGATGCCGCCATGCCTAGATCCCGGCGCTACGTAGGGAGGGGTGCGGTATACTGGTGGAACCAGGACACCGCGTCCCTCCGTACTGCCTGTATGGCAGCTCGGCACGCCTACATGAGGTGTCGTAGGCGTGCCAACCAACAGTCCGGAGAGATAGCGACCCTCCGCCGGGCCTTCAGGGAGGCGCAAAGGGCTCTGCGGATATCCATCAGTAGAGCCAAGGTCGCTGCTGAGGAGCGATTTATAGAGATTCTCGACAGTGACCCCTGGGGGAGGCCGTATCGGGTGGTGCGGGAAAAGTTCCTGGAAGCAACTCGCTCTACCTCCAGCATGGATCCCGATCTGCTTAGAGGGGTCCTGGATACCTTATTCCCGGATCCGGGCTCCTTTTCGCCTCCCAGGATGGCCACCAGCGCCATCACCCCGGAGGATGGCGTGACTGGGCCGCCAGTGTCAAGTGTTGAGCTTGAACTGGCGGCGTACCGTCTCCGAAGGAAGGGAAAGGCTCCGGGGCCGGATGGCGTCCCGTCGAAGGTGATGGCGATAGCCCTGGGTCCTCTGAGGGAGCGTTTCCGTGCAGTGCTCAACGCCTGCTTAGAGCAATGCCGCTTCCCCAGAAGATGGAGGGTCGGACGGCTCTGCCTCCTGCGGAAGAATGGGCGCCCACCTGACTCTCCATCGGGTTATAGGCCAGTAGTGTTGCTCGACGAGGCTGGGAAGGTGTTTGAAAAGATCCTTGCCTCCAGAATAGTCGAGCACCTCGAGAGCCGAGGACCGAATTTGGCGGACTGCCAGTACGGCTTCCGGACTGGCCGGGGCACGATGGACGCGGTGGCCCGACTTAAGGAATGGACGAAGCAAGCCACACAGAAGGGAGAGGCTGTATTCGCAGTGTCGCTTGACATTGCGAACGTATTCAACAGCCTCCCCCATGAATGCATAGAGGAGGCACTTCGCTTTCACGAGGTGCCCCTATACTTATGTGCCCTCGTTACGGATTACCTACGGGACCGGGTGGTCCTCTACGAGGATGCGACAGGATGCGTTCAATCGTGGCCCATGAAGGCGGGTGTGCCCCAGGGGTCGGTGCTTGGTCCCCTGCTCTGGAACCTGGGGTACAATTGGGGCTTGCGAGGTGCGCTCTTACCGGGGATGGATGTCGTTTGCTTTGCGGATGACACCCTGGTGGCTGCACGAGCGCGTAAGTGGGAGGACGCGAATCACCTTGCGTCGGTCGGAGCCAGCTTGGTCGTCCGACGCATCCGCTCCCTCGGGCTAGAGGTGGCCCTTGAAAAGACAAGGGCCATAGTTTTTCACACACCTCGCCGCAGGCCGCCTACTGGACTATGTGTCCAAGTAGAGGGGATCCGGATTCAGGTCGGGAAACACTTAAAATACCTCGGCTTGACCCTGGACTCCTGTTGGACTTTCAAGGAGCACTTCAAGCTCCTCGCTCCAAGATTATGTGCCGCCGCTGCAGCACTTGGTCGAATCCTCCCTAACCAGGGGGGGCCCAATTCGTCGTGCCGTCGACTATACCACGGTGTGATTAGGTCGATGGCACTGTACGGAGCCCCGGTTTGGGCGGAGTGCCTCTCCCCCCGAGTGTGGGCCCTCTTACGTCAACCGCAGAGGGTCATTGTAGCTCGGGCTGTGCGCGCTTACCGCACGGTCAGTCATGGAGCAGCCTGCGTCCTCGCAGGTACGACCCCGTGGGAGCTCGATGCTGCAGTCTTGGCCCAGGTGCATCGTCGTCAAACTGAATTTCGGGCGCGAGGGGAACGACCCTGCCTCGAGGAGGTGAGGAAGGTACGTGCCCTGGCCCAGAGGGAGACTCTGGCCAAATGGCAAGAGGCACTTGGCCACCCAGCTGCCGGCCACTGGACGATCGAGGCGATTCGTCCAGTGTTGAAAGAATGGATCGGGTGCCGGCACGGCAGTCTCGGCTTCCGCCTGGTGCAGGTATTGACCGGACATGGTTGTTTTGGTCACTACCTGCACCGAGTCGCCCAACGAGAAGATTCGCCGCGGTGTCACCACTGCGACTCTCCGGACGATACGGCCGGTCACACACTCATTGTGTGCCCGGCCTGGCAACGCGAGCGCCACGAACTCCAAGTGGCGCTCGGCAAAAGCAACTTCACGCTGGCAACAATGGTCAAGTCCATGATTGCCAGCGAGAGAGTTTGGGAGGCTGCAGCCACTTTCTGCGAGAGTGTTATTTCGCAGAAGGAGACGGCGGAGAGAGAGCGGGAGGAGGATGCTCTTGCCCCACCTCTCCGGCGTAGACGGGTGGCCCGAGGGCGGCGCGCACATATGCGCCCCTCTGTGTCCCAGTGAGCGGCCAGCGTGTAGGGGTAACCACCTTGCGCGCTAAAATATTTGGTCAGCCCGTTTGGGGATTGTCCCGGTTATCCCGGGCAATCTCCCCTTGGCGCGAGTCCCGGCACTAGCTGGGACGCCTAGAGGTGGACCGGTAATAGCCACAAGGCTGACCCCGGGTCACCTCTGTTGGGCATGAAGGGGTAACCGGGGAGTTTTAGTGGGTCCCATTCGGTGTCAATACAGGGCGCCGAGTGAACCCCACACACGTCCGTCGCCTCGCTAGCGGCGGGTATGGTTCGGTCGGCGAATCTCTCCCCGAAAAAAAAAAAAAAAAAAGGTTATTTTGACATACAACTGTCTGTAATTGTCAATAATTAAATAATTAATCTTTTTTACACAAAGTTGGATAAATAATATTCATAAGGGTTTATGTTTATTATATTATAATCTTTAAGTTTTGTTAAAACAGTTATAATTTACTTTTAAATTCGTTTATTGTGATTTTATACGGACTCTGATCGGACGGTAACTCGCAATAACGGACGTATTTTTGAAATACATTGCAATGCGGTCTCCAATGCCATACATATTGCCTGGTTATAAAATAAATATTTATTACTGTAGGAAATATTATGGTTATATCATACCGATAAAAGCAAGACATTTATATGATATTTAATATAATGCTGTATATTGTATTTTTAAACAGATTTTTTTCTATTACCCTGAAATACTTGTATCTTTATTTCCATTTAATATTTTATGGCTTGGTCCGATGATGATGTAAAATTATCTTTGCTCCTGAGAGATGAGCTGAGTATTAAAAAATAACTAAATAATTATGTATTTTAGAAAAATTGAAAAAGCCTACCTATTATTATGTTATATTTATATTTTAATACCTATATTTTATACAAACATAATCTTTAAATGTTATATTTTGGGTTTTAAATTAAAAAAGACAAAATAAAAAGAAATATTAGGTTGACGTTTTTATATGGACCGTACGATCTAATGTTATAACAATAAAATTACTCTACCATTATTATTTAGAAGGTTACAGAGAAATATATAGTTAATATTTTTTATCGACACATGTATCGTATTAAATAAACTCTCAAGATGTTAATTAATAACATTTTCTAGTAATTCTTATGAATAAACAAATTTCGGAAATTAAGATAAACATGATTCCTTTGATACTTTATTCCTTAAGTTAATTGCATGTCCCTTACAAAGAGAATAAGGAATTTTAACCCTTTGGAAAGTCATATAAGAATTAAATTATATGTAAAATGGAATAAGCTTTGTTATCTAAAATTCTTATAGATCCATATCTATACTAAACAAAGTTAGAGTTTGTTTTATTTTGTTTAAGTCTCTGAAAATATATTATAATTGAGTAGTCTTTTGAAATCGATACTAAGAAATTGTTTGGGAACAACAACTGAATAGATACGTCATTCTCATAGAATTGTATATCAAAATTAACTAAGATATTTGAAATGACTAATTTGAAGTGGAGTTAAGGATTCAAAATTATAAACAGACTAAGCATATGAAATCATGAATGAAGCAAAGGCAATTAATGCCAAAATTATCAAATGTGACTCGCATTCTCATTTCATTGAACCGACTAATTGAGTGGAAATACAATGTAGCTATGATATTTCCAGTGGGTAAGACACACTATTGTAAGATACAATTTAACCTTTTATATTATATTTGTAATGTATGTTAATATACTGCAATACACTCTTTGACAAATTTATGTATTTTAAAGTTGTTATGAATTACCAAAAAGTAAACTAACTTAATACGAAATATAATAAAATAACTATGTATGTGACCTTATACTTATATCTCTTAATCCAAAAGATGAATTTTTAGGTCTTCACAAATATAATAACAACGTTCCATGTTTTCCGTTCGTGTGACATGTAATTTATCACAAGGGTAAGAAAACTAACGACAGTAACAATCGTTGTATTATCTATTACGTGATCTAAATTCTTGTTGAGTAATGAGAGTGGTATAATAGTATAATATTCGTTTATTAGATGGTTATAATTAAATATATAAGAACAATAACGGCAGAATATGAAGTGATAGTATTTTTATACTCAAATATATGATTTTACAAATGTTAAAAATATTATACTTAATATTTCTACCAGACATGAACTCATAATTGGATCTTTATCAACATTAGCGTTGCATGAATCATTAAATACGTACTCAAATATAGATACACTTTCATTAGCTGGATATTATAGAACCTGCTCGGAGCCACCTCGTTGAGAATGAATGACAAAGGATTTCATATAAATGAAGTAATGGCAGCATACTAAAATAACTACATGTCTTTGTTCTCTATTATAAAGGAGATATCCAGACTGACTGACTCATAAAGTTGTCATATTTTTCTTTTTCATTTGCATAGAGGAAATTTTTATACTCACACATAATTTATTGTTTATTAAATATATTTTATTTGGCTTCCTATGACGTTTATTATATACATACAATATATTCTTGATACTCAAAAGTATTCGTTATTAAAATAGTCATAATTCATTTCATAATAAATATTTTTAGTATTTGATCATAAAAATTAAAATAGTATTTAATTAATAACAAATTATATACAGCGGGATAGTCAGTTAATTTCAGAATTAGCGGCTTTAAGTTACGGCTTTCACTCTTAGCACCAGAGTTTATGGTCACTGTTGTAAAAACGTAAATTTGAAATATTAATCATAAGAAAATTATTTTTTTATTTATTAATATGTGCTTTATATTATGCTGTTTTATAAAAGTACTAATACATATGAGAACTAACACTATTTAGATCACAATTAGAACGGTATGTATTTATTTAATTGTCAAATTTCATTAAAAATTTTATCTAAAATACAGACCAAAATAATATAATGTAAAATATGTAAAAAATGGTTTGTAACCATTTTGATGTTGTTGAACGGGTGATGGAGCGAGCTATACTAAGGATATCTCTTGGGGATAAAATCAGAAATGATTATATTCGTGAGAGAACTAAAGATACCGAAGGTGCAGGAAGGTGCAGGCTGGATAAGGATAGCGGAGGACAAGGATGTCTGGCACGAAATGGGGGAGACCTGTGTCCACCAGTGGGCTGCTATAGATTATGGCGGAGGAATCGGCCAACTATCGATGATGTTTTTAATACCGAAGTTTTAAATATTGTAACACCATAAGAAATAACACAATATTGTAATAATAAGATATTGAGAATAGGGGTCATCCCATATATCTATTAAACAGTTATTAGCAGATCGTTTAAAAAAACCAAAACTTTACTAACGTAAACTTGTATATATTTATTTAAGGATGAGTATATTGGCTCTTGCACTTGGGCACCTTGTTTTACATACAATTTCGGCTGTGGGATCTATTCAATATAAATGTATACTGTGAAGCTAGAAATATGGTAAGGACTAACGAAAGAAACCTAAGGATAGTTTCTGAAATGTACGTGCTTATAAAACTTGTTGTATATTATGAATAGAATTTAAATTTCTATACGAAGTATTTTTCAGTGAATGCGTATATAAAAGCTTTCATCAGAATTTAAATATAGATCAAATATTGCCAAAGCGCCACTTTCAAAGCAAAGCTTTCTACTGCCTGAATCCAACTAACTAACTATATTGACCTACTCTTCACTGCTATATTGAGCTGAATTTGTGATATATATATGTTTACAAAGGAATTAAACGTTATATATTTATAAGCTGTTTTCATGAATTTTAAAACCTAGATTACACTTTAAGCACATTCAAATGTTTGTTGTCTTACTTTGTTAAATATACAAATCAGAAAACCAATAAAAATGTGTTATTTTACAATGTTTAATTATTTTAAATGGTGGTATCCCTTTGGTAGATATTCACCGCGTATGTAGCAGAACTAAGGTTATAAGTTACAAACCAGTGATAGATACAGACATTTTCTCTCTCAAGATATCAAATTAAATATTGATTAGGCTATTCCTAAATAAACTTCGTTGTTTTACGTTATTTTGGGCAACACTCTCGCCATGGATAAATAATTCAACCAATTTCTTGTTTTTGTGTATCACCTTGAGTTATCAAGTTACTGCTTTCTTTATTATTAAGTATTAAGAGACAGAGGACGTCGCCGGGACCAGTTATTGTAGTTCGGAGGAATAGTTCGATATGGAGTGAGTAGTCTATAGATATTTAACGCCATACTACTACCGCACTAATAACATTATGTAAATAGTAATACACAATTCTAGCGATAGATATATTGTCACTTTTGTTCGTTGGGAAATTGCTACTCTTGAACTCAGCCTAAAAATGTTTTGTATATTTAAACATGAAAATATTAGCCTCGCCTATTTTATAACTTGCTTGTGATGATAAAGGATTTATTACATACATAATATTATTTGCCTGTAACTATTGATACAGGCAGTATTTCTGCAACACGATTTTTCATACCCTACTATAATTATTGAATCTAAGTCGTTAATTTGTACAATTAAATCAAATCTCAGTACCACGACATGTTAATATATTTAAAATACAGGTTCATGACTTTTGTGGGATTTTCGGATACAAGGGAATAAGCATATGGTGCCATGGCTTATTTACACATACAAAACTAAAACTATATTACAGTTAAGTGGCCGTGTTCAAGGTCACTTTTAAAGATTTTTCACTATCTCGACTAGAACTGAGGGCAGCTACTCCCTCAGACTCATACCTATTATTTCAAATTCCTTTATTTCACGTAACAATGACAACGCTTGTTTGGCAATTTCAAATTAGCCTGTATCGTTGGTTGCTTTGTTGGACATATCTGCATCGCATCACTGCCGTTCTTTTGTTGATAACAGCTTATCCAGACTTAGTGGGAAATATCGTTTAACAATTCTTATCATATTCCCAGCTCTGACAATACCGCTGATTGTTTATCCCGTGCATTGATGTCTAGCCAGATATTAAATCATCTGCTACGCTTATAGAACTTACATTGCTTGCATCAAATATTTTATACTCGCCCAGAACAAAATGTAAACGATATGACTACAATTACTAAAATATAGTAAATTTCCTCGTTTTATATTAAAATATTTCCTTCATGGACCAAACTGTTTAGAATATTTATAAATATATTCAAATATTCAATTAAAATTATCTAGAAGAGGAGGTAGATGGTAGAGACACGTCAGTAAAATAACTGAGAGCAGCTGCATTTATACATCACCTTCCGGACTGCATAAATAACATAGCAAATTAGACATCCAAGCAGGAACCTAGTAGCTAGAAGAGCGCCAGATATTGAGGTCAGTGAGTTCAAATATTCCCGACTACCTGGACGAGCATCGCGCGCATTCCTACTGTCGCATACCCAATACGTTATTGTGATATTTTCAAATAGGGTTTGATTATATTTATTATACGTTTATAATGCTAATTTCCTCACACTAATCCCTAGTCTTTTTTAATTTTTCTTATTGAATAATTAAAATTCTTATCTCAACCCAGCAACCCATTGTCAATAACTGCAATTATATTTTCTTACGTTTCATAGGCCATGTAAATATTTACTTCCGATAGATCGTGCAATTAAATATTAATGAAGATTGAAGATAATCTCTTGGGCTTCTTTTTATTTTGATAATTTTTACATCTGTTATATATATAAGATGAAATCTTGGTCCAAATATTTATATATTGTTCTTTCTTCAATTTGTTTAAAAGTATCGGAAAAATCGTTCCCCGAGATATGACGACCGGCACTGTTAATACTACATCCGAAAATATATCTGTCAATTTATTCATACAATATGTTACAAATGGAAGTTGAGGGCTATTTCCTGGACTCAAGGGTTCACATTTTTCAAAGTCATATATTCAATATAATAGCAATACTACGACAGTGGTAAAAAACATTTATATCGAAATTAATAAAATGTAAAGATAAAACGAAATGTTTTTATCCATTGTATATTTTTTTCTTATATTGTAAGTTTTTGAAACATTTATAAACATATAAATAAATTAATTATAATGAATAGGCGCTTATTGATATAATTATGCATTTGAATTATCCGATTGATCGTAAATAATGAACTTCCAATAGTCACATTCAATAGGCTTTTGTAATGCGCCATACATGTGGTTCACTTTGTTTCAATTAAATGAACCAAAATGAATACTATGATAATGTAACTGTTTTATAAAAAATATATTGAATTATGAATGCTGTGAGTAACAAAGGATCTCTATCTAAGATTCAAGAAAAACACTTTATTAAAAATATAGAAATGAAAAAAAGAAAATATTTTCTATTGACTTAACCTTTATTTTAATTAATAAAATATGGGATAGACAACACAATACACTTATTTTTTTTAACCCAGTATATCGTATTGTATCGTATCGCATAGAAAATAAATAAAATTGATATTAATGCAAAATATATATATATACTAAAGTTCATTATAGGATCACAATTTATTTTGTATAAAATTGATTGTTACATAGAATATATTTCAAATGATATTTTTTTATTATTTAAATAAAAAAAAATTATTAAGTTACGTAAGAACAAAAAGAATGCTATCTAGTTACAACGAATTCATTTGTGCATTTTGCAATTCATTATAACATATTATATTAGTGTAAAAAGTATTTACAGTGATTGAAACAAAACGATATTGAACTACTAATATATAATATGCTTTAAAGAAAACCG
Organism: Dircenna loreta; assembly: GCA_963555665.1. Lineage (NCBI taxonomy): Eukaryota > Metazoa > Arthropoda > Insecta > Lepidoptera > Nymphalidae > Dircenna > Dircenna loreta. The sequence continues at coordinate 551,143 of OY743099.1, read as the reverse complement.
TGAGTTCTCAGTAAATATTAAAAACTATGGTATCATAACAAAAATGAATATGTACGAGTATAGTGTATACACAGACAGAATGGCTCACCGCCATTGTTCAATATGCACGTGAAAATAATTACTTCGAAGCAAAAAATGGCAATATTGGAATATGTACGGACACGTATTAATTTGTAAAAACTAGAATATAATACTAGTTATTGTTTCCAACAATATATAGATATATATTTTAAACCTATAATTTAACTGTTTCAATATGAATATAGCGCAATTGATTGCAGCTATGTAAACTAAAACTTAATAATACAAAAGAATAAATAAATATATGATTTTATATTTTACCATGATTTTTCGTCAAATAATTTAAATTGTGAATATGTTCATGAGGATGAAGATATTTTCAAGTAAAATGTGATAATGAATTAAATATAAATATATTCCATTGATTGAATATTATAAATACTATTTTTTATCTTAGTTTAAGTTCATTTTGTAATCGTATTCAATATATAAGTAAATATTATTTAAGACAACAATTAAGAATGTTTAAGCTAAATTATTTTTAGATCAGAAATTCTAAATTTTGTTTATTTAAGCTTATCCCGTATCACCAATAAATGAAAATCTTGATTTATGAAGGAATTGTTAGTAGGTTACGTAAATAATATAAATGATGATGCTGAATGCATCGATTGCGTGTTTCCGGGCAGTTAGTTATTTATATAATTTCATTTACCGAATTCTGTATACAAGAGCAATATTATTTCAACATGAAACAATTTACAAACCATAAAGTTACTGTTGAATAATTTGATATTTTCCTTTCATGTTTATTTATAGAATATATATTATAATATTTTATTAAAATAATATCAAAATTACACACACACATTAACAAAAACGTATTCCTTCAAATACAAATATTGTATAAAAAGGTAAAGAAGACATAAATTTCTGAACGTCTTTAATACACATTTTAAACTAATATCGGGTCTATTTTGTGATAAACGGGATGACTGTCCAGTCACCCCGTGACCAAGGCTGGTGAAATTTGGCAGAAACGTCGGGAAATAAAAAGGTATTTCACCATTATTATTTTTTTATCGCAAAATGGATCCGATATTACTTTATAATGTGTACAAGTTGCGTTAGTTTAAACACAGGCTTTAATAAAGTTCTTCTTCCCGTTGTGCCGGAAAGGTCACGAAATATCTATAGAATAATTTTCAGGTTTGTTTATTGTTTAGTTTTAGATAAATATATTCGTTCAATCTTAATATTAAATAAGTATAAGATTGTTATTGATAATGGCAATAAGTAAAATGAAACTAAATCTCCTTTAGCTTTTATCATTTTATTCATTTCAAAAAGCCATTAGCTTTTATCATTTTATTCATTAACTAAGTTCTGCTAATTTATTTTACGTATGAGTTATCAAGTGAAGCTTTATAAATATTAGGCTTTATTAACCAACATTACAGCTAATTGGTTTTAACAGAAAACACTTGTTATGTTGTCGTGACAATCAATGGATGTTATGTCACCTTATAACTCTTGTTTAATTACTGCTAACTACGAATTATTTTTATTTATATTATCATTAAATTAGCTGTTATCCCGGCATAAGGTTCGAAGCCTTTGTTGTACAGTTTCGTGAGTTCATCACTGTTTGTTGGAAAAACATACGTACAGACAAAATTTTTGACATGATTCATGTGTGTGAGTGTAAAACATATTAAAAGAATAAACATGGCTACTAAATAAAATATTAACGTAACTAAATTGTTTTCAAATATTTCATGCAGTATTGTACTGTTACATTATTAAATATTTATTTATTCGTTGGCTGCAGCAATAATTAGTGAAGTGAGTGAAAGAGAGTTTCTACAAGATCTCAAGATCTACTCTTAAAATGTACTTCTTGTTATCATTACAAAATGAATGGTTTTCCAAATAATAAAGACTGGGATGAAACTAAACAGCAATTGGCTTTGGACAGAGAAAAGAGATTTTTGTGATTGAATAGCAGCTGAGTGGCGCAGTGCTCAGAGCGAACAATTATAATTATGCTGACTGACGCCTTCCTTTAACTTGTTTAATTAGAGATTTATTATTCGAATAAATTCCGTTGAGAATAAATCTTTTTTCTTGGTTTAAAGACGATTTCGATTATATATTTTTTATTTTATTTTTTTTTTCTAAATAAGATTCAAAAAATTTAATCAATAAATATTTTTTAATCACTTAATTAAATTATAATTTCGTTAAAGTGTTACGACCTGTGTAATCAATGACTTCAATGACCAGTTCTAATTAACTTGTCTACCGAAATTATTAAACTGAATACTTAACCAATATAATAAAGATAGAGTATAATAAGTAAATTGTATTTATTAAGCGTGAATTTTTTAAGATTTTCATTAATGTACATAAACTACTTTATAGTAATAAGAATAGAGGGATGGATTCAGATAAACCGGGCTGCTAAGTATAGTATTTTGTTTCATTATTCGCACACATTTACAGCTTGCCTCTGTATTAACATACATTTACGTAGTGCTATTATCAAAAAAAAAAAAAATATTTAGTAAACTAGCAATTTTAATGGAATGAAAAGAAAATAAGTAACTATTGTAAATAAACATATTTATTTCTATTATAATTATTGGAAGATCTGGAGCCTTTTGAAAACAATTGAATGGGACAATATTTGGTTTTTGAAACCTTAATAAATTTTTCATATTTTTTTCAGATTATTAGTATATTATTAAGCCACAAAATAACATTTTATTTCTTGTACTGATTGTCACTATTCGTTGCTCGTAACCCGTTCTCTTCCACTAAGTAGGTTGCCTACAAAATATTTTAATCTTTCACTCACTCCTGTCAGACATCACCGCTTCCTCAACTCTATCTCTTCATTCGTATGTGGTCATGATCACACAATCCATCTATCTCTTTCTAAACGCAAAACCATCCACATTCATTTTCTTAGCTCACTTATCACATTATGTTCAAGTTATGTTGGAACAAAAGTCATTAGCACATAAGTAGCAAGTTCCACGCGGATTTACATTTCTTTTTTAGGAAAGCTCCGATTAGAAGATTATTTTCTGCTGTAAACTTAAAATATATAATATACTTTTATTTCAACTTAACCAAATAAATGAATCATCTCATATATAAGTGTATAGTAGTAATATTATAAATATATATTAAATACTAACTGAATAATTAATTATTATTCTAATCACTATCAAATATTCAAAATTCAATTACTACTATGATAATTTTCAAAGTTGATTGTATAAATATTTAAACTAGATGGATCGTGCAATCAATTATGCATGTACAGTTCATGATTATTTGAGTAAACCGAATTATCCATTTTCTGTTATAATACGAGTATTATATTACATAACGACATATTTTATGTTATTTTTCAAAGTATTGAAAGTACACTTGCGTTTACGATAATTTATATACGTGTTTATTTAGCATTGTTCTCATTTTTTTACTGAAAATAATGCAAAAGCAAGAGAATGCGATATATACAAATACGACGCCAATAACTATTCATAAATAATAAAACAAAGAAAGCGGATGTACTTTTTGTACTCATATTTTGTCTTATATTCGCCTAGATATATTTCTACCTATTCCATTAAATGATTCATGACATTGGAGCTCCATTTTTTTTGCTAATTTGCACATTCATTAAAAATAAAAAAGTATAACTATACAGCGATAGTTTATATTTTTTTGCTGTACAATTTTTTTACGTGCGATGGTTTTATTTGACTCATAAAAAAATTTTCACTAACAAAGCATTTGAAACTACAATTATGAACAAAAGTGCACAAGACAATTTAAAAAAAAAAAAAAACTCCACATGAGTTCTTAAAAAGAAAATTTAGCAAATTGCTATATAAAAAAAACTAGATGAATTTGTTTGTAATCCAATCACCACTACCTTAATTAAAAAAAGGTGTATAAGCATTGTTTAGATTTTTAATAGTTTATTAGAGACTCGTACAATTTTAGGAATAATACTTTACGATATCTTTAGTCACAAATATTTTTTTACGTTGATAAGGCATCTAACTTAACCGCTATATTTTTTTATTTATATAAATTTACTGATTTATCGTTGTCTAGCTGCTAAATATATTTACGTTAAAGAGTAATTGTGATAATGAAGAACTGAATCATGTCTGTAAAAATATAAAAAACTGCAGAAGTTTCTTTTTTAGGCTATATACTGCGAAGCTTGCTGTCTTATTAAAGGTATTTTGAGCTACATTTCAAAATAAAAAACATTCAGATTATTTACGTTGAATTTATATTGTTTTTAAAAATTATATGTTTGGACACAACTTATATAAAACTATAAGAGTATCAGAAAACACGCAGACGTAGCCCTAAGCACTAACGAAGCTTTGTAAGTGTGGGAATTTGTAATGAAGGGATTCATACAACATATTATTAAACTATGAAATACTACAGTTCTACAATACTTATATCAGGGTTGTTTTGTTTTCTGCCGCGTTATAATTAAAGAAGAATTCATTTTAATTATAAAAGTAAATCTAAAATGTCAACAATATTTTTTTTTTTTAACTGATAAAATATATTTAGATTTTCTAATTACATTATATCCAAGCATGAAGATTTAAATTGACGTAATATCAACTATTATCTCGATCAAGGTAAGGTCTTTGGATTGAAAGTAAATGTGAAATTTCAAAAATTAACTCTTTAAACTTAGTTACGCTCGAGACAAAAAAGGCTCAGGTTGTGTCTCAACTGTAAACAAACAACCTTGTCAGGACGTAGTTAAAGCTTTACGTTACAACATTAGCGGTGCGTTCATTCTCCTAAGAATTATTTGACTCACTTTATCTACTTGTATTAAGTTTGTTTTTATTGAGTGGTATCAAAAAATATGTTTATTCAAATTTTTAAAATTTTGTTTGAAAAATAAGAACCAATGTTATAATCAAAATTCATGGAAAAACGCACCACTGATTATAAAACGTAAAATCCTTAAATGTACTTCTGGTTATTTAAAGGGTCCGTCATTAATTAAACACTAATTACTTGCTACTTATTAATTAAAAAATGAATTGCTGGAAGGCAAAACATATGATTTCCTTGTAACAAATTAAAAGTAATGTAAAAAAACTCTTTTGTGGATCTACACAATAGTATATCTACCGATCAAACTAAAGAGTCCTGGTAACTGCATCAGTACATATTTCTTAGGTAGAATTGCATTAAGAAGCGCATGTGTACTGCGTTTTTTTTATCTACTAGGTTGCTAAGTAAATGTATAAAGTGTCACGTCCACGTGATTAAGTGACCCTGTGACGTTCCATTACGGCAATGGAGTAATCGTAGATTTGTAGTGTGTTATATTCAAAATGGCGGCGTTTTATATGCCGCTGGGTTCCTGATTTTCTATGCCGCTGCGTACATAGCCGCCCTTGCCACCACTTCTTTGAAATTGATAAAGGATATTTAATACAAAAAAAAACAACACAAAAGAAATACACTGCACTAAATTATAAAAAGTGCGAACGGAAATCCTATGTAAGTAATATACATATGACATAACTAAATTGTCTCAGTGTTTTTAACTATATCCTACAGTAGATAGCAGTTTGGCTACTGCCCACGTTATATTCTTTAAGATTTACTGACACTATTTACATCTTATCATTTGTTCAATCACATATTCTTACCATATACCAAATAATGACAAATAAACATACAGTCAGTTGGTAGTCGGTATTAAAATGTCAAGTGTCCGGAAAAATAATTGAACTTTCATTGTCATTTGAATATTGTTACAACTAATAAAAATAATAATGAACCTAAGAATACTTTAAAGTTACAGGTAAAAAATATTAAAGTTTAAGATTACTTGAGAATTCTATTCAAATAGGCATAGAAAGGTATCTAAACACTATCCAATAAATTAAATATATATTCATGGTAATAACTTTAAGATTTAATGTAATTCTCCGAATTTAAAATAATATGTAATGTAGATTTAATTACATAGTAAGTTTCTTCACAATGTGATTCTGTCTGAATGTTCTATTCTTTTCAGAAAACAAAGATAAAAAACACAAAACGACATCACAAAAACAGAAAGAATTTAATTTCCATAAGTGCGAGGCAGGTGAGCTTCTTTTATGGAAGTATTATTATAAAAGTTATTTCAAATATTTTCTGAAATTGAATTCTTTGATAGCCCATATAGTAATATGAAATTTGTAAAATATTCTATTTTCATAACTTACATTGTAGTCAAACCCAACGATAGAGTTAAGAAACTTCTCGGTTTAAATTTTATTATTAAGCTCTATTCGACGCCACAACATTTTATGAGTTTAAGCGTGGTTTTACTAATTCTATGTAAAAGAGATTCCTGACCACTGAAGGAAACTTCAAAACTGTTATATAATAATGATTCTTGAACGTTTCTCAATAGATAAAATAAATATAACGATTAAAAGGGGCAAAGTTGTCAATTTGCTCCTTTTTTTTATACAAAAAATATTTTTGCTTATTTATCATGTACTGAAAACTTACCGAGCTACCCTATATAAATTATTCATTTCCACGGTGCTCAAAAGTCTTGTAATTCCGTCAATTATAAACGGAAAGCTCAATTAACCAATTAACTGCGAGATAAAATATTTCTTTTAAGAATTCAGAAGTATTGTAGTAGTTCATAGCAGTAAAAGATATTGAAAAGTAATATGAAAGAAATATTTTGACAATCTATTAGCAGCAGTAGGGAAAAGGCATTTTGCAATCTCATTGCTGGATCGTTAGACCAATGGACCGTCAAAACATGACGGACTGCTTACTTTGGTAGAAATATAGATTTTTTAATTGAACACACAACAGCCATAATTTATGAACAGATTTAATGGAAGATCACTGATTTTATAACTTTGGTAGTTTAGTTCTACGTGCACGAATATTATTAACTATGCAATATGGCAATAAATTTCAAACCTTTGATATTAGTGTCCAGACCTGGAATATATAAAATACGTATTTCAGAATGTTTGGCAATTTCACTGAGGGTAGTTTTAAAAGTTACAACCGACGCTTTACCTCTGCGTCAGATAGGATAAAATTATATAAATAACGTTTATTTTTTTTACAACTTTTGAATGATTATATTCCAAAATTTGTTTTCTTACTTGTTAATCTTAGTGTAGTTATTAGAAAGTGCAATTTTTTTATTTGTTATTTATGTCATGTTTGTGGTAAAAATTTTAAGTAAGCAAAATATAGAATATTACTTGTTTATGATGGTATACGTTCAACCGTTTAACAATATATGATTTTAATGTTTTATTATTTTTTAATTGTTTATGCAACATTACTGTTTTTATCTTTTTCGGCGCGGTTAGGTTCTAGAATAGACCCGTTCCCTATGTTCCCTATGGCTTGATGTGGCCACTGCGACGATGGTGTGGTACCGGCAAGTGGTTGATTAAGACATGCTTGACCAGCAGGAGCTCGGACTTTAGGTGTTTATCAGTGCAAATATGTTGTACTCTCTGAAACGAAGATTTGCCAATGGTAGTTAACTTGCTAGAGTGGGGGAATACTTTCCACCCATTGAGATACTTATATATGGGTTTCCTTGAAGTCACAAACAACCCTTTTGTTTTTTCAGGATTCTTGATGTTGAGGGAGCTAAAAAAATATTTGAAGTTGGAATAAAGTAAATAAAATAAACAATAATATGAAGTGCAAAAGTGCTGTATGTAAAAAAAAGATTATTGTCAGTATTTTAAAAATATACTTATACTTCAGACAAATTATATAACAGAAATATGAAGCGTAAGGAGATGAAAAAATAAATGTTTCTAGTTTCGTATTCTCTATTATATTGACAAAAGTGTCAATGTGTCTCGAGATACAAAAACAATTTCTCATATTTTTCAAGATTTTCCTTTTATTTATTTATATACAAGTTACTTTTGTGTTATAATTCTCGGTAGTTATTTATCTATTAATATTATTTTTAGTTTATCTTCAACATTTTATAAGATTTTTATATAAATTTACACATTTATTATTATTGTTTGAATATGAGTAAATAAAACTTGATATGTACACAGTGGAATGTACCCCCGGGAAGAAAATTGTGCGGAATCCAATGTACCTTGTGATTGAAGATATTAAATTCTTATCGTGCGGTTTTTTAACGATTGCTTAGCTTTTTGTCCTTTATTATTATATTTTTTGTTGTCTATTTTTGTATAACTGATTATAAATTGTCGAAGACAAAACGGTTTAGTTCCGATTTTCATCTGTTTGTCAAAAAGTTTTATATTGCTCTTTTATTTGTTAGCTTACGAAATGCTTAGTTAACTACAAATAAAATAAATTTCATAATAAACAATTGCTTTTTTTATTTCATTGTAATGGCATTTTATCTTTTTTGTATAGTTAGTACATATATATGTGCATATAGATTTCTGCGTGAATACAGCCGGGTAAATATAAATCAAACCAATGGGCAAAAGTTTTTTTTCATTCTATATTTCAAAAAATATAGCCGTCTTACTATTATATAAAATAATTTTAAAATAGCAGTAGGTGCGTAAATACATGCGAATAAACCAACGAATAAAATTAAATTGTAAAAATAAAAAACACAATTAAAAAAAGCATTCGTATTTTGTTTTTAATACGAAGGCTTAATGATTGATGGATGTTGATTAAATCAAAAATGGAGGTGTAACATATTACATAGAAACAGTTAAAATGTATTTTAAAATATTTGTAAATTATATATAATATGAATGATGATGTTGCTTGCACCCTCCGAGCATTACCAACATTTTGATATTTATATTACTATAATCTTTGTATACAAAAGCAATGTTATTTCTGAAGGCGCATCTTCTACAGCGCCACGGTGTCCGCGGGCGTCTGGAGATGTAAGGGCCGGGGGACGTACAATGTTTCCCTGTGCCCCCCACCACTGAGGCGACAGGCAAGCCACTTGCCGATAGTTCCCCGACCAATTAACATCCTAATTATGTATTTTTGTTTATTCCTAATATATCAGTTCTATCGTGTGAGTCGCCTAATTTATTTATGTTCCCTTATTGAACAATTTCTACATAAAAGCAAAGCACTCAACAAAGTAACAATTAAAGTACGTACTTTCCATTTAAGCTTATTTTTGTAAAAAACAGAAACAACATCAACAAACATATCAAATGGTACACATACATATAAAGACACATTAATATTAAGCATACGCACACAAACATAAAATACAAATTTTTATTTTCTAACATATAAAAATATTATAAAAATAGGAAAGGGAAATAATAAATGACTGAAGTTCATTAAAACAGTTACCCTTATAACATAATTTTGAGGTTTGTTTTTGAGGGGTTTTTAATGAGGCACTGTACAGCGTGTGGTCTCAATTAAAAGCGGCAATAAACTCCTTTGTAATGACAGTCCCATCAACCCCAAATTAACAATACGTACATACCTATAGATAAATTTATTCGTACAGTCTTAATACTATATAAATTAATTAATATTATTGTTAATTGATTTAAGTAATATAATAAACATGTTTCCTGTAAATATTTAGTTTTGATTATTTTATTCATGTAAATATAAATGAAATTGAATTATCACTAAATTAGTTTTTTTTGTAAAAACAAGAAGTTAATTTAAAATTAATCGTTTTCCGATAAATTAACATAAACAAAAGCAGAGGGTATTTATAGATTTACAAGACGTTATTAGGACAAAAATTTCAGTTCATTTTTTAAAAAATAAATTATTAATATTTACCCTTTTCATACTATGTTGTGTAGTTTAACTGCTCTGACATGTTAAATATATTATGTAACAAGATAATGGATATTGAATCTAACAAGAAAGTAATAACACAAATTAATCACTGGTTTGTACTTGTTAATTAGTGAATTTAACGAACATTATTATTACACTGAAATCAATCTTCATTAGCTGAAATTTACATATATAGAAATAATCATGTAAGCTTACACTAATGAACCAGCTTTGCTAATTTGTTTATCTAATTATCAGTGAAGCTTTATATATATTCCCACATTCCCGGTATTTGGTTCGTACAAAATCTCTTGCTCGTTATTTCATGGCTACAAATGGCTGATTGGCTAGTGAATACCGTAATTAATTATTTTCGACTATTTTTTTAAATTATAATCCCTAGATGTTTTTTCGCCATGAAGGTTTTAGCGGTTTTGTGAGTTGAAGTAAATATGGCTGAACTTTGTTTGTAATACTGCCAGTTCTGGGATAAGGGGGTTATAAGATTTTTACTTGTAAATTTTCTTGTGTGTATACGTTAGTAATATTTAATGTTTTTTATATATAAATAATTTGCTTATTCTCTATACAGGACCACACCTTGTAATATATGTTCAATCACGTTTTTCATTTTCTATTCAAGCATATTTATATACATATATATATATCCGAAAGTTACGTGTTGAAAGTGCGTATTGCTTCATGTCTGAAACAATCTATCTCTACACTCGCTTGCCTCCAACGACAACGATAACAACTCTACCCACATGTCACCATTACAATAACAACTGACGTTAATACTCGTTTTACTTTAATTATACGTAATATAATATTCTACGTTATACGTAATATAATATTCTACGTTATACGTAATATAATATTCTACGTTATACGTAATATAATATTACTGCCATTATATTAATTCGCTAACTTTCCTCAAAATTTATATATTTTTTAAAATGTAGTAACGTTTATACACTGGAACACCATTTTAAAACTGATAATAGCATTGTCAATTTAATTTTAAAATATCCTTATCGTATTTTATATACAGTACTATAAAATGAGTAGTACCTACACTTATAAATTTCTTAATATTTCTTTATAATTTTTCTAACACTATACCTTAGTCTATCGTGTGTCGTGAAATAATGTTATCTAGACGACTTTCTCTACATTTCCATCAGTATAAGTCGCATCTCAAAAGTTAAAAGATTCGTCATAGCGGAGCTTCATCTTGGTTAATATGACTAATCTCAATCACTTTGATTCAATTTAGACATACGTATTACTTATTGCTGAAATAATCGTGAACAAGATGTCTTTATATTCACAAACCATCAGCATTATGAATAATGTTGGTATTTTGAACTTCTTCTTGCTTTCGATACCTGTATATAAATTATTATATTTATATCAATAATTAAACTTGCTTAAAATAAATAAAGCAGCTGCTTTATTGGTCTAAGGATCCAGCAATAAAATTGCATAGTAATAAAATCGTTTTTTTTTTTTCACTTCAACTAAGTTGTGTGTCTTTAGCCTACTGATTTTAATAAATTGTCAAAATAATACTTTCATTATACTACCCACTTTGTTTTTTTTTATAGTCAGTATACTGAAAAATCATAATCTTTACTGCCACGAATTTATATAAAAATTCATATTTTTTAAAATCAACATTTTTATCTAGAGGTTGATTGTGTCATGTAAGACTTTCTTTTTATATATATTTTTTTGAAGTTACGAGGCTTTGCAGCAATGTAGAAATGAATAATTTATTTAAGAAACTTTTACTGGTTGAAAGGAGTTAGAAATGTTGGGAAGAAATACTTCCTTGAAACATTCTTGTCTGTCTCGTGCCTGTGGATATTAAATTCTTTCTGTTTTGTGGTTGTCGCTTTGCTTATTTTGTCAGCGTTTTTGTAAAAAGTTGTAAATATGAAATATTCTCATAAAAAAGCTCAGGATGATCCTAAACATTATGTTGTGAAGAAATTTACTAATAATTAAAAGCCTTAAGAAAGTTTTTGAAGCTTTTTGACGTCTTAATAGGTGGAAAAACCGCTTGCTTATTAGAACCAAGACTTCGCTTGCTTGTTTTTATTTTAGATTACGCCAACGTTTGTTAACCAGACTTAATTGAAGATCTGAATCCAATGCACAGGTTTTTTAAGACTTAGGCTGAATATGAATTTAGCTTTAGAAAATTTGATTCCTTTTCCGAATATTGTAAAACTCTTGAATGTATACTTATTCGGCATCGACGTTATCTTCATGTCCTATCTCTCTTATATGCTACCCTCTTCTATTCCTGGTCACCACCCTATCTTAAAGATTATTTTCACTTCCTTTGTTCCTTTGAACGTAACCGTACTTATCCGACCCACCGGTTGTAATTTCTAAAATTTGCCTCTTAGTGAAAATGCCAAATATTCTAAAATACTTATTTTATCCTTTCCATCTATGTATACCGACTTCGAAGATAAAAGTTTATTTGATAGGAAAAACTTGTAGATTTAGGACCCTGATTGTAATTTATTGCAAAATTAAATTAGATTAAAATGGTTATTAACTTTGGTGGACGCAAACCTAAATTACCAAATTTATAAAATAGGCGATTTGCGATTAAAGGTTTCCACAAATGGCTGTTGTTTATCTAACATTTGTTATACAATTATTATATTCACTTTAAAAAATATATCCAAAATGAGCAGTCCATCAAGGTTCGATGGTCCATTGAACAAAAGATCGAGTAATGAGATTGCGAAATAAGAAGCCAATCATATCGTTTTACTTGCTGCTCCTAATATTGTCAAAATATTACTTTCATAACGTTTCATAATGTTTGTTTTTGAATAAAAAGTTATTTTTTTCTTTGTAAATTACTAAATACATAAAAAAGAATAATTTATACAAACCTAAGCATTGTTGAAGTTAAGTTGAAACTCGTTAATACTAAGATGAAAGACTTTCGTTTTGTATTTTTTTTTTGGAATGGCGAGGTTATGTAACACCGAAGATATAAATAGTGTTGTCGATAACTTAACATAATCTAATAATATCCATGATAAATAAGAATAAGATTTATATAAATAAATCCCTTAAAAGAGAAAACAATGCAATTTCCGTTGAATTTCCACAGAATGTAAATATGTTGTAATCTTTTACCCCACTAACATTTTCATCACGCTTCGTAAATGATGCATTTCAAAGGCAATGTCAAGAATAGCAATTCCTAACTTGATTTAGTCGTCTGGCTTTACGAGCATAGAGGCGAATGAAGAAACAAAACAAATTCCCAAACAAATTGCTTTATCGGTACTTTAGTTATTTTTGTTCTTCCAAATGGTAATTTAATTTACTTTTTTTTTATATCATATCTTCGAGTTCTTGTCGCAAGTATGAATGTAGGTTAGGAATACATACTAACACACCGCTCTTATATAAACACTATAGACTATAATATTTCCGACAGCTTAACTTAGTCACAAACTTACAAACAAACTACGCTGCGCAAAATTTGTTTGGTTATTCAAACTCTTAATAAAGATTTAATTTTGTAACTCTTAAATTGCTTTAGGAAAAATATAACTATGAATATAGTATAAATAATATATATTATCTTAACGAGTTAAAAATTACTGCAGTCAGAATATAATTAGGATCAGCGCTGGATATCTTTGTGAATAAGTGAGATTTTAATGTAGCCCAGCGGCGGATCTCTAGATGTATCATGATGTGTAATAAGTTAATTAAAAAATGTTTTAATTACGACATACACTGCACTTATGAAATGTTAGATTCCAAAGCATAGATCTATGAAAAACACCGGCAAGAAACTCCATGAATACTCTTTTAATTTATTTATAACATGACAATTATCCATAGCATTGAAAATTTAGTCACAGTTATGACTTATGAGAATAAATTAGAATTCAAATAAAGCGTGGTTCCGAAAAGAACGCTAGAATAACCACGACTGGTTATATAATGCTCACTAACTTACAAGGGCTTAACGTATTAAAGCACTGAATACAATAGTAGTTATAGAATGCTTTATCTTCGAATCAAGAACGCGAATAGTCATATATTCGGGTAGTAATTACCGCAAAGCGACATTTGCAGAATTGTAAACACGTCGTTAATTGCTTTAACAAGGCTATCGTCAGTATATATCTTAGTATTCTTATAAGTTCTACATAACGTGTAAAGTTTTTTTATTTTGCAAATGTAATAATAGATTGGTGACAAATTTTGCTAATTTATTGTAAAAACAATTCCATTGCCCAAAAATGGTTTTAGTGATTCTATTTTTTTATTATTTTATGATATTTCTAGTATTTCTTTTTTTTAACACTTAAACTAAGTTGACGCTTGACTACATTCCACCTGATGGAAGTGGAAATGTAATCGTAGGTGGCAAAGCTCATCAACTTAGTAAAAGCCTATTCACTCTTGCCTTGAAGACACCCACATTGTACTCGGACGGAAAAACCGACGCAGGCAAGCTGTTCCACTCCTTCGCTGTTTGATTTAAAAACGATGAAGCGTAGCGCTTTGTTCGGATATGCGGTGTGTCTACTACAAAAAACGAAGGATGGATGTTCGCCGTGGGTCTGAAAGTCCGGTGATGGAAGGGGGATGGGAGAACTAGGTCATGTAATGCCTTCGCAAACTCACCAAAATGTATCCTATAGAATACTGAGAGGCTGGCAACTCTACATCTATGTTTGAGGCTATGAAGATTGGCTTCCACTATTTCAGGGTCACCAATTAGCCTCTTTGATCGCCTCTCAATTGTGTCCGAAGCTGCAAGATGACTTTTTGCGGCACCGGCCATACATTTTTTTTATGAAATTATTTCTATTATGAAAGAGGCTTTTTACATTCGATGTAAGCATCTTTCTAATTAATTAGGTATTTTTCTAATCGATTGAAATAAATATTTAAATGAGTGTATTAATAACGGATTGAGTAACATAATTTACGAAAGCATTTTAACAGTTAAATTGAATAATTTTATTCGGGTTCTTTCTTTTTCATATTAAAGCTATAATTATATTAAAGGTGTTCTACCTTTAATATAATATTTGTTTAGAAATAAAGTGGAGTATTTATATGAAATATTAATATTGTTATTAAAGGAAATAATTTACATAATAAACTCACTCCTGTAAAAGGTTTCCTTTTTATTATATTATTGACGTAAAGTTATAATAATTATTTAATTTTATTATATTAATGATAATTTATATTAAATATAGTTATAAAGTAATAACACAGATTAGTCACTGGTTAGTCATGTTAATAAGTAGAATTTCAGATAAATATTTTCATACCACATTTTATTTTCATGAGCGTATAAAATATGAAAAAATCATGTAGTTCGATGAATCAAATCTGCTATTTGCTTAACATATTAAACAGTCAAGTGCTATATATTTACAAATAGTTAATTAAACCGATAAAAGTGCTCAAATTCATATTAAATGTAGCATTATATAAATATATGTTATATTACAAGCTGCCCCGACAGACGTCATTCTTTTATAAATAAATATATTTACGGTAATTGGTTTACAGAAAATGTTGTTCCTTGCGTCATTCCAATAAATGAAAGATTACCCAGCGAATAACTCTTATTTGATTTCTATCGCATACGATACATATTTTGTTGTATAGTTTTATTTGTTTTTTGCTAGAAAATATGTTTTTTTTTTTTAAGTTTTAGGATTTGGGTATTCTTCTAAATACTTCAATTGTATTATTTCTTTTTGCTGTTGTATCTGAGATATGTGCTTGCGTGATATTTGGAGCAGATCTGAACTATAATATTCACAGTGCTTATTAAATGAGAATTTTTCTCCTCCGATGCAATTTTTATCGCTCCAGCATTTTAAAAATAAAGTGAATTTAGAATAAAACATATATTTCATTTATTAAATATTAAAAATTTAAGGGTAAAGCAAAAAAAAATATTACTCAAACGACAGAAAATTGTTATTACACAATAAGATAAGTTAATTTGTCTGAATACATACATATTATAAGTGATCATATTTTTATTTAAATTTGCATAATAAATGTATAAATATCTCCCAGATAAAGAAAAACGAAACCATTAAAAAAATTAACCGTTCAAAGTAAAGCAAAGTTAAATTTTATTTATATATTACATAACTTATTAATTCAAAATCCGTAAGAGACCATTAAAATGATAAAATGACTGAATAATCTTATGTTATTTTTAAATCCAAAAAAGAAATCAATCAAATCCGTTATAATATTTAAGTTTCCGCCATAAAAAAATATCAGTTGCAGTTTAAAGATAATACAGCAAATTAAATATACAATTTAAAAATATAATTATTGAGAGACATTTAATGACATAAAGCCTTATTGTTCTAAGCCCATAAGTCTAATAGACAAGGAGAGCCAGAAAAATAATTAGCAGCAGTTTAATATTTATTTTCTTTAATAAGAATATTCCTAAATACAATAATACTGTAAAAGCTATTATTCTGTGTCGTAAATATTTTATGTCCTTGGAAAATCAGAATTTTAAAAGAAGACAAAGAAAAATAAATATAATATTGTATCCAGTAGCAAGGGCAGGCCCCTTAAAAAAGGGTCCTCCTGGGATTTACGCATAAATATAATTTTCCTTTGTGTTACCGATTTATTTCGACCTTGTCTTGAATTGTTTATACTCGTGTGACTTCAAAATGAAATATCTGTCTTTTGTTATTGACATTTATAAAAAAAAGTGTAAGTTTTCATGATCAAAAAACGATTTTAATATGTAAGTACAACAAATAAATTTGATATGAAATATTGTAAGGTTACAGAAGTCCCACTTGCCTAAGAGGTAACCTGTGACATGTTTGTTTTTAACACTACAATTAATGTGTATATATGTGTGTATGTATGAATATGTATGTATATATGTTTCATAATATTTTATTTTACTATATTATATTATATTATCCTGTACTGTGCTGTACCTAAATACCCACCTTCATATTTCGTGTCCTCTACCCAAAGGTTGCCTGGAAGAGATTGAGGTGAGAAGAAGAGGTTGCTCTTTAGCAATAAGGCCGCCTTTTGTACTAATTCATCTTTTATGTGTTATTGTTTTTTATATATTCCATTTGTTTGTGGTACAATAAAGCATATCGTATCGTATCGTATCGTAATGTCTTAGAACACTTACATCATAGTCAACGTAAACTCTTCTTAAATCTTAATTACCATATTGTTGCCATCCAAGTGGACAATTCGTTTGTATATACTGAATATAAGAATCCTGTGATTATTATTTTAATGAAAAGCCATTGCTACTAAAGGACTTAATACGTTATATTCGAAATATATAGCAAATAGTTTTGAAAACGGTCTCTTTTACTTTTACATGAAAAATATTAGAAAAAAAAATGAAGAACATTACAATTTTAATGGAATGCGAAATAAAAAAAAGTGTGAATAAATAATAAAATTTATTTAATAATTATTTTTATATTTAACGCTTGCTTCAAAAGCAATGATAGTAAGCTACAATGTCATATGTGTATTTTTTGTATAAAAAATGTAAAAAAGAAAATACTACTTTGACAGTTGTCAAAAAACAAATCGAGCTACACAAATTTTAAATTTGAATTTAGACTCATGAAATTTTAAATAGATGCTGTTACTCCATCAGATCTTTAATAAATTTAATGAAAAAAATATAACCTATAGATTATTTTTATTTGCTTCTTAAATTTTTCTGGGGACTCAGAGCATTCTCAAAACCAACATATAAACTTTATTTTACGCAAACAATTACACAATATATATATGATTTACCTTTTACGCGATAACAATAATAAAACGAAGGTTAATCTGATTTACATTCTAAATTAATCAAGTTAGTTTGACTCACTTAAATACATTCATGTTTACTGACCCAACCCTTACCCTCTGGTCCCAATGTTCAGGCAAAAAGGCAGGACATGTAAGCTTGACACAGTTAAAGTAATTATATTTGCTCCATTCTTAATCGCTTTTATTTAAATGTGGTTCTCATAAAAACTTGAGAAAAACGTAAAGTTTGTTTATAAAAAAAAATGAAATTTTTAATTCAAAATTTTAATTTAAAAATATATTCTTAATAATCAATTTTAGCACCCGCCGTGAAATGTATCTGCCACTTTTTATTGATTGTGTATAGTTTGCGTAAAAAATAACTTCCGGTATATTATCACATTTCTGTATAGTCATAAATAGTCCATAGACTTTTCTTACTTCTGCTGTATAATAAACATTTTCATTTTCTACGCATATTTTATGTGTAGAAAATTTTCGGTACCAACCAATGTTAAATAACCAACAAAAAAATAAATAAAAGCACGAAAAAAAATCAATGCACTATCTATGCGTTGTCCCGTCAAACTCAAACTTGGTATTTTTTTCAATATCAATAATAATGATATAATATAATAATAATGATAATGAGGGGGGAATCTACCTCCACCTCTCGGCCCTCCGAAAGCATTTTTTTTTTATTTTACAAAAGATCAATTCCAACTACTTAAATACAACAAAGGTCCTCTGGGAGTCTGTTTTCAAAGACGTTACAATACTTTCGCTTCTGTCATTTTATATCTCAGAAAATATAATAATCCTTCAGAAAAATATTCATTAAAAATAATGTAATTCGAGGATTAATAATATAAACAATAGAAATAATAGTGCTTTGCGGTCGCGGCTTTAAGTCAAACCACCTGATATCTTCTCAAGGGTATCGTTAGAGCCAGCTAAGGCATAAAATACCATACTGCACTACTTTGGAAAATATACGTATACGGAATAAAGAAGTTGAGATCGAATTTTAAGAAAAATCGGGACTAAATTATTTATATCAAACTTTTGTTACATAATGGTTATGTAGGTACTCTACTTTTAACTACATAAGGATTAATGATTAGCCATCAACATATGCTGAATGTTCTCTGTTACTTAAAGTTACATTTTTCTTTGATATAAGTATATTTTTACAAAAAACGTAAAATTAACGTCTAATATAATTAGAGTTAATTTATCAACTTTAATATTATGGAAGTATTGCAGCCAAGAACAAATCTGTTAATAAGATATAATTGATGAAAAATATTTAATTAACTTATTTATATATTAACTATTCTAATTATACTTTATTAATAAGTAGCACCAATAAAACAAATCAAATCCAAATATGCACTATATATTTTATTTTAGTAAAATATGTTCAGTTAGTTTTATATAATCAAAACGATATAAACTGAACAAAATCTTCCTAGAAGATATTTTCAGACAGCGCAAGAGAGTATATTTCTTAGTGTATTTTTGTTATATATTTCCAGAAAGCCAACGCTACCTCAATCGACAGTAAGTAAGCCGTTTGTATTGAAGGTTGTATCAAGTTTTGACAAACGGTTAAGTAAGCCGCCTGTCAAAACATCAATATAACCCACATTTTAAACTACTCTATTTCCTCTGGTGATTTTCCTACAGAGTGCAAAAATGCTGAGGTTATTCCTCTGCCTAAAAAGTCCAATCCTACCTTGTTTTCCGACTACCGACCCATTTCTATTTTACCTCTCCTTTCTAAAGTCTTAGAAAAACTGGTTTATAAGCAACTAAATTCCTTCTTTAGTAAAAATAATCTCCTAAATTCCTTTCAATCTGGGTTTCGTACTGGACACAGTACGACATCCGCATTAAATTATGCTCGCACAATCCCTTCTTCTATGCATCCTCGACTATGCTGACGCAAGCTACCTCGATCTATCTCAGAACCAACTTAATAAACTTGAGAGACTTCAAAATGTAAGTATCCGGTTATATCCATATTTGGCTTGCGCAAGTATGACTACGTATCTGAATTTCGTTCTCAACTCAAGTGGTTACCTATTCGTTTTCGCCGGAATCTATACATCCATTCACTTCTGTACTGGGTGTTATTTAACTTAACTTCTCCACGTTATTTAAAATAAAAATTCTAATTTCTAGGCACACACAGCAAAATTCTTAGGTCTTGCGACAATCTAACTCTCCGCTTGCCTGCCCATTCAACATCTTTCTATAAAAAATCATTTAGTGTACAAGCCGTTTTACTCTGGAATGCTTTACCTATTCATATCAGACAAGCACGGTCTTTGACTGCTTTTAAGAGGCTGGTCAAAGAGTACTATTTAAGTCAGTTGCTAAATTCCACATAGTGTTATATATAAGTATTCTATACTCTATCTTTCTTGTTAACTATTATTCATTTTCAGATGTTAAATATTTAATCTATGTCCTCATCTCTTAGTTATGATGTATTGTAATATCCTCTTTCCTGTGATCAACGTTGTAGTTTATGTATTATATTATTGTATTATAGTAGTACTTTAATTATGTATTTTATTTTATTTTATATATGTTATATTTATGTATATTATTATAAATATATTATATTTATGTATATTATTATATTATGTCCATTATTATATCATATCTTCTTTGTATATTTATTTGTTATATATTTTGGTTTTATGCACCACTCTTCTGCTTACCTTACTTCAATCTTATCCAAATAAGGTTGTCTGGAAGAGATCGCTATTTAGCGATAAGACCGCCTTATTGTATACCCAAAATGTATTTTTTTTCTCTTTTACTTTATTTTTTTTTTTACTTTTTATTTTTTATTTTTATTTTTATATCTTTTTTTGTTTGTTTGTCTTGTACTTTACATATTTGTGGTGTGCAATAAAGAATATATATATAACCTCTTAAAGTTTTAAGTTAGTTGGCTTATTTTAGGCGTACGTCCCTCATACGGAGACTTCAAAACTATTTTTAGGGCACGTTTCCTTCCCCCCCCCCCACCTTCCCTCCTGGCAGGAAGAGCAGTGCGTCCCTAAGCAAGGCTGATCTGTCATTCCAGGAGCCTTTTATTTCACCGGTACAGAACGGAGGCAACCACGATGTTCTATAGCCGTCCATATGCAAGCATCAAACCAGGCCTCAGTACTTAAGTCCATTGCCACGCAGCAGATGCCATCAGGAGCAGTCAAATGCACAAAATCATTTTATGTGCGTAAGCGGCTGTGCAGCCGTAGATTTAGTCTCTTGTCCTTGCTGTGCTTGTCCCTGTAGAAGGGTGATGACTGGAAGATGGTCTGGACGAAGACGTCGCATTCAAGATATGATCCACTTTTATTCTTATTTAACCCATGAGCATAAAATATGTATATTATTTAACATTTAATCGATACCTAATTCAAACTACACTATTAACAAAATTACAACATTATACAATATTTACAATTACTTGCCAAATTAAAGAAGCTTTAAAACAGTAATCCGTTTGCACAAAGTTTAACGTACTAAATTCTACAAACAATAGTTTCTGGAAGTCGTAACTTTCAGAAACAATTGTTAGAAATAACTATTCAAAATATACACATGTAAATTACATGCGCTTACATATTTGGTTCAACCAACTCGTTTTTACTTAGCTCAAATCCACGCAATACAAAAGCGTGTCGACTTACAACATGCATACGTAATATGTACAGTGCGGAACATGAAATTCGTAAAAAAGACTGGAAGAGAATATTTACTTTAATTAAAAAATATAAGCTTTATTGTTCCAATGAAGGAAGTGATCAAATTTCTTAATGAGTATCTGAATAGTAAAAGGAATCTCATATTATCATTTGATGTTATCAATTTTAGATATCCTGGGTATCTTATGCCACTGTTTCGTGTGTTTTTTAAAAACTATTTATTACTCATGAAAGTAATTACTTAACTTAATTAACCCCTTACATGACTAACACTTTTTACTATCTAGTAGTGTCTCTTCTAGTACTACGATTAAGGTTCCAATATTTCCATATACATACATATATTGGGTGTAATCATGGTTCCATCAAAAGCCAGCGAACGATTCACAGCCATCAGCGCTCGTCAGAACGGTATTCATGTAATCCTTGATGGTGGTCGCAATTAAAATACAAATTCATAAGATATGTATTTTCTTGCAGTCGTTAAAGAGTTTTATTTGATAAAATCACTCATTTGCCTTTTGTATGTATAATATTTACTTTACATTCACAATATTGAACTTTTTATGTATATTTTAAATTTTTACAAAAAAAAATAATTTATTGCCTACTGTATTTTGAATTAATAGTCCTTCCTTATTATAACAACTTTATTATAGAGTATTAGAATTATTAATTTCAATAAAAAGAAATACTACTAAGAAATAAAAAAAATGTTGATTAAAAATTTTGTAACTTTTAATCAACAATTTCTTTTATTATTTTCTTCGGAAGCATTATGTGCTTTATATTTTCCTTAAGTCGTATAAGATTAATCATATGTTAAATGAAAATATAAACCCGATACTTTATTGGACCCATTGTTTCGCAATTTTTGACGCATTATCCCGAAACCCATCAAGTGACTTAATGAAGTAAGAAATTGGTCCCTTTTGCGCAAAGCTGTTATTTCAAATATGCTGCTAGGGATGTAGTTTAATGTGTTGTCATCTGGGTGGAAAATTGTATATACATTCTAAATTTGTTACAACTCGAAATATATTTGGTTATACATGATTAATCAAGTAACTAAGTAGATATCCAAAACATACTAAGCGAATACTTCAAACTTTTTAAGAGGATTTTATTTAGTATAGGGATTTATATACAATTTATTTACTTCTAGATTGGATTATTGTATCACAAACACGTTCTGATTCGGTTAGTATACATTAGGGAAGTCCCTGCTTCATCTTCCAGGGTCATTGACGGCATTATAATAATAAGCACAAATAATTCCAACCTCTAAAAAAACAATATCTATCCTTCCTTATCTCTCTAAAGTCTTTGAACGTCTTATTTACAATCAGTTAAGTTACCTTCCATTTTACAAAATCCTTAACCGTAAGCAATCCAGCTTCCATCCATGTCATAGTACGAGTACCTCTCCAGTTGTGATTCAGATGATATCCGACTAGATGTGGACCATCAACAAGTTAAAATAATGACCGTGTTAGATTTTATAAATGTTTTTAATGATATTTTTTTCAGTATATTACGTTCTCTTAACATATCTTCTATGGTAATTGACTGGTTTCATCGGTACTTGTTGGCAGTGCATTAGTATAAATAACAATTATCTATAAAATAATGAGTACTAGAATAAAACTGAGCAGCAATTTGCTTTGAAAGAAAAAGGTATTTGTGGTTGAAAAGTAGAAGTTGAAAGGCGCAGTGCTCAGAGCGACCAATTATTACTACGCTGACTGCCTTTCCTTTAACTCGTTAAATTGGAGCTTTCTTTTTCGGATACGCTTCGTTGAGTATACGACAATTGCTTTTTTTTTTTGGGAGCCGATTTTACACAGTAACTCCAGAATAAATTGTTGTGATATATTTGTGTCTTATTTTATATTAAAGAATATTTAACTCAGATTTTAACATTGCCAATACATTTAATTTTATAAAAAATAATTTAAATTAATTCTCAAAGCCCTTACTCATTAAAGTATAAATGTTATGTATGTAATGTGGGAATCATTTAAGACTTTCATTAATAAACTACATTATAGTAATGACAATGGAGTGCTGGAGTGCAAATAGACTAGGCTGTATAGAATTGTATTTTATTTATTTTTTCGCTTACATATCACCTTACCTTACATAACAAATATTTTTTTAGGTTTGTATTTTCAAGGTAGTTTTATTACAATAAACATTTTTGATTGTAAAGTGAAAAAGTTTGATGGAAACAGTCCTGTTTATTTTTATATGTAAAATATTATAAATAAAAATATACATTTTGTAAATTAACTTTTTCAATGGGATGTGAAGTTAAAGTAAATAACCAATGTAACATTTTGGTAATGCTCCGATAATTATTATATTGGAGGATCTATTAGCTTTTTTTAAAACAGTTCAGTGGATGATCAATGTTTGTGATTACAAGACAAGTAATAAGTTTAAATTTAAAATAAAAATTTATTTTATGAAATCGAAATTTCTCGAAGTATCATAAAATAACATATGATTGCAGAATAGTATAATAAAAACGAACTATACCTACTATCAAATAATAAAATAATATTTGTATTTCTTGTTTCAATCATCATTTGACACTTGCCGTTAACTCACTCTAGACAGAATATATTCTATTCTGTCAAACATCAGCGCTGCCTCAACTCCTTTCATCGACATGTCATCATTCACACAACCCATTCAATTCTTGTTTGATCCCCACTTCCACATTCCATCCACATACATTTTCATAGTTCAATCACATTATTTTGGAAACAAATAAGCACATGAGTGACACGTTCAACGCCGGTTTATGTTTATTGTGAAAAGAGAGCCGTTTAGAAAATTAGCTTATGATGTATATATATTATAAATGTCTATGGAATATCTATTCTTACTGAATAATTAATTATCATTCTAACTACTATGACTTTATCAAAATTCAATTACTTAATAATACTTTGAAACATTACACTGTGTATGAATACAACCCGGATGGCTCATTTAAATATTCACGTAGTTTACGATCATTTGAAAAACTATTTTCTAATATCTTAACTGTATCTTACATTCAATATGGACGTATTTGATTTTAATTTTGTTTAAAGTATGGAAAGTACGTTTGGTCATATGATAATTTAAATATATGTTATTTAGCATTATTGTAATATTGTACAGTATATTTGGATGCAGATGCATTATTGATAAGGTTTAAATGAAGTCAGTTGAGGTAAATAATTAATGATGTGTTCCAGTCGCTGAACAGTACGCGAACATTGTAACTACAAATATTTAATTGTGTATCTATATTTGTTTGAAAGTCCAAACTTATAGCCATATAACCGCTAACTAAAAATGGAGAAATGTATTTTGTGTCTCATATTTGTTTTTTGCTTGTGCCATAACCATTGCATAAAATGATTCATGATCTCAGCGCTGTACATCTTTCTTGGTTCGCATATTAATTACAAATAAAATAAATCTGACGGTTTACCACTAGTTAAAAGTTTTCTATATCGGCTGACACCTTTAAATTGCAACACAGTTAATTTTAATTGTAGCTGTACTGTTAATTTTAGTGTGTGAAATACGATTGTTTTGTTCAACGACTTAGAAAACTATTTAGCGTTTCTAATAAACATAATATAAATACTGTTGTGATATTGGTATATTAATAATTATTAAACCATTATTACAAAGAAGCAAACATAAAAAAATAAGATTAGTCATATAAGTTTTTTATACAGCAAATTTTAAATGTAATTGGGCAATGAATTTCAGGCTTCCTATGGATTTCCCTAAAGATTAAAACTGCATACTTATTGTATTCAAAGCAACATTTCAAAACAATTCAAAAAGGTTTTGAAGAATATAAGGATAAAAGAGCTTTTGAATAATTTTATATTGTGTTTATATATTTTAGTTTAAATTGGCTTCTAAAATAAGATTTTTATTAAACAAGGACATTCCACAATCCACAGTTTTTAAAATTAAAGATATTGAAATTTATCGTTAAGTGTAACAGAAACAACAATCTACTCTAAAAAATATAGTCAGAGAATAAATAAATACGACATTATTAATTTTTAATGCTTAATTTAATAATATTTTAGCTGTGAAAGAATAACTCCACTTAATATTATACTCACCACTTTTCTCAGTGCTAGGTATTTTTTGGTAACTTAATGTAGTGAATTCGTAAAGTAAATAAATATGGATTTAAAAGGTTAAGGTAAATCAATTCATAAAATGGTTTAACGGTAAAAAAAATAAAAAACATATAATTTCTGAGTAATGAAGATCAAGAGAAAAGTGAACAAAGTAGACTTTTTCTAAAAGACGCCTACGATCTTACAACTATATCTTAAAATTTCACTTATAAAATTTTGTATACTCCGTTCTACTTAGACTTTAGTGCTTACCGTTTCACCGTACTGTAGGTAACTAGAAATAAAATTTATGTATGACCTAAAAAAAATGATTTTGATATACATTATATGAATATAAATATTATTACTGTACATAATATTGTACACGTAAACAAAAATAAATAATTCATCACTTAAACTTAAATATGACATAACCCTACGTCGGTCTGAAGCTTTAAGCACATCTATGGTGACATCTCAGTGTAAAGAGTAACATCTAAAGATAATTTACATACAAAGTGACTACGTAATTAAAATCCAAGAATAACTTTAAAACATTTCCCTTACAGTTGTAATATAAAATAAAACATACATTTTTTAGCGCCAGTAAAACAAATATTTATAAGTTTTTGGCATGGAAAAAGAAGAATCCTGTTCTTGTTTTAAATTTTATTTTACTTATAATAATTATCTTATAATAACTATCTTATATAAAATTACTTATCGTTCTCAGGAGTTTGGATGTGCTTTAACCAGAAGTAACCCATAGAGATTCTGAAATGAATATTTTCTAATTACCTAAAATTTTCAGCAATTTTGTATTAAGACTCTGTACTTATTGTAACATCTCTCTAATAACATTAAATATACCGTCATCTATTTTATTTTTGCTAATACGTTAAAGTATTTTTCATAAAATAATATTAACTTTCAGAAGAGTTCAAAAACTCTTCTTATTTCGATTTTTTATATCTCAAGATATATCTGGTAATAATGTGTGAAACAGAATATAAAAATATTATTTCTTATACAGAATATTAAATATCTTAACAAAGCAATAACTTATTTTCTTATTAAACCTTCAATAAAACTTTAGCTATCTTAAATAGTACGCAATTACATGTTATATTGTTTGACTCTTTCCCTGTCTTGTTACACTTTATGACTCTAGTTAAAGCACGAGCCTTAACTACTCCGACTCTCATCATACAATTTTGTACACATATTGTCAGGGGACATAAAAAGACACCATTAATCTCGACCATTACCCAGGGGAAAGAAAAATATCTGTTATACCGCCGTCTCAAAACCAGTCTTGTGATGTCGTTAGCAGCGTCATTGGCATCCGTTAGCCGATAAAACAAGATATATTTATACCAATACTTTTACATAAATATTATGTGCTTATACTTTAATGACTTAACATATTTATTATTTCTGCACAAAGGAATTGGAAATGGAACACAGAGATATGGCGGATAAAAGCGCTGTACTATACTGTAAAAAATAACTGTTCATTTATTCAAACAAAATAATATACGTAAGATTTGATGGGTCTTTCCTGAACTCGAGGAAACTCATTTTAAAAGACAAATGTTAAGCATAATATAAGTAGTTGTAATTCCATTGGATATTTTATAAATAGAAATAAAAGTGATAAAACTATTTATAACAAAATTACTAAAAAGTAACATAAATCATGGTTTTACATAAAAATAATATATTTTACAGCGTATTATCCAATTAAGCGCTTTAAACAGTTATATTACATAAGCTTTTATAATCCTGACATTAACGTGGCTTATTTTTTATTAGGTTTGAATTCAATCTGACATAATGTCATAATGTATCTACATTATAAAACGTATGCTTAAAGCCGTTGGTTTATATTTTATGACTCTTTTTGTAAAATCAAAATTAGATTGAATTGCCTAGATCTTATAGCGCTAAACATTGGGTGGCAATTATGAATACCTATCTCTCTAAGATTCACATGTAGAATATGGAATAAAAAAAAAAATAATAATGTTAAATGATTGACTTGTTGTAGGGCCGAAAATGTTACAGAAGTCCTTATAACTTAATATTGTGGTTAATTTCAGAGGAATTTCAAATTAAGCACAGGTGGTGAATGATCGGACCTGAAAGAGGTATCCTTTTATGACATTCCTCTCCAACCCAAATTATTAGGAACACATACTAGATAAGTCTTAATACTATATAAATAAATGATTATTATTTGGAAAGTGAATAAGTAAAATAATAAACTTTTGTCTCCTGTAAGGAGTTTAGTTTTGATTATTTTATTGCCACAATATCATACTAAAAATAAAATAAAAAGAAAAACGGTTTGCTAAGAAACAACACAATTGATATTGGATCTCATTAGAAATTAACAAAACAGATTATTCACTGGTTTTGTCTTGTTGATTAGTTACATTTTAGAAAATTAATAACTTTCATTAGCAAATATAATATGAAATAATCATGTGAGTAGCCAGTTTACACCAAAGAATCAGATCTGAAAATGTTATTAGCTAAATAACCAGCTTTATATAAATATTACGAGTTATTAAAATTGATCAGAGTACTCAAATTTTTATTTATAGTTGCATTATATACATTTTCATTTTTGGTTGAACCGACGGATGACATTCTGCAATTGATTTCAATATTTTCATTAATTGGTTCTGACAGAAAACACTTGCCATTGATTGGCCAGCTCTTGTTTGATTTTTATCCACTACGAATATTTATTTATAATTTCAATTATAACAAGATTTTCCTCCAACATAAAGGCCCTTATTGTGTGATGTTGTAAGTTTGTTGTTACATTATATGAGTGGGGTTTATCTCACAATTCATCCAGGATCAATTCTTCATACAAGTACTTGTTAAAGAATAACACCATCCACTTCAATGCATATTGTAGATACAGATAAAGAAAAATTCTGTTCATAAAACACATTCATAAAAATATGCAAAATCATAGTCCTATTGTAAATCATTGCTGTGTAAAAGTAATGACATCCCGGCGTCGGGCGAATCATAATAAGAGACCCTAGATGTACAATACGTCATTAAAGTATTGATCCCACTAACGAATACTATTGTACCGCTTTGGTATTTTCTTTCTTGGTTCTTAATATAAAACAATGATTGCGTAATTTCGTATTAATTAATAAGTTTTTCATTTTCCGTTCTGGTTTTCTCCTATTCAAAAAATGTTACAAGTATGTCATCATTTAGCTTTTAGAGTTTATGAATATTAATTAACAACTGAGTAATATTAGCTTGTAATTATATTATATAACAAAATTATTTTTGTATATTTTTGTTTTAACTGTTCTTGTAAAATTACTTCACAAGTCTTAGTAATACTGCACTGTTATTTTGAAATGTAACAATCAATGGATATAACTTTAAGAGAAACAAAGTTGATGAATCCCGCTGAATAAAACTAGAGATTCAATCATATTGCATATTGTATATAGTTCCTTCGTGTTTTATTTCTCCACTCCAGATCTACAATTTATCTATCTAACCTAACATAGTTTAGGTATCTGTTTCAATAACGATTAATTTACTTATCTCTTAAAAAATATATATTAATAATTGGAGACATTTTGTTTTTTTTATGAATAAAAGTCCTTCCAAGCCCATATAGGGTCTGTGTTATTTTGAAGCTGTTTGTTCATACTTTGTTACATGTTTTGGCACTTTATATGAAAAAAATTCAAATCATTATAATCTACTCTTAATATACATAATATCTTGTAAGTCGTGCGTGTTATTGAAGTCTGTTTATGGAAAAAGCAAACGCTATACAACCTTTGTCAATATAATGATGTGATTTTGAACCTTTTCGTTTTGTAAAACCGTGCTTATGGACCGATAGGAAAAACAATTTACCCCTTTCATTGTATGATATTTTAAAAGCAACAATTTTGCAATTATTCTGGAAATAACACTTAATATTATTCAGTTATATAATCATATACTTTTGAGTTTTAGAATACCCAGAAATTAGACCAGTTATTGGTACGAATGTTATTTTAATTAACCCCATGAGTCCCAAAGGGTCAATAAGTTACAAGATTAGTCGTATTTATTTTGTATGTTGTTGGTATGTCGGGTTGCTTTTAACAGCTTGCAAATTTGTAAAGTTAATTGTTTCAGCCAACAAAGGGGATAATTGAACAGAGTAAAATTAATTTACTTTCACAAAAAACAAAGAAAATGTTTTAGAAATAAAAAAATATGTTTTTTAAAATTTAATATTTCTTGTGTATTTGTTACTGAATTATCCGTTATTGTTATAGTAGTCCCTTTTTGTTTCCTAATATTTTCGTGTTATTGAATTATAATAATCGCTTTTTTTCCTAATATTTTAAATTTTAAGTGTTACTAAGCTTGAAATCCAATTATCGCATTTTGAGTTTTTTAAATTTTTTTAAAACAATACAATTAAAACTATAAACAGATGTATATTAAGTACTTATCTTATTTTAGTGTTTAGTATTTTAACTCGTGTATCAGATTCGGTGACAGGAAAAAAAAGGGAAAACCATACCATGGAAGAGCTTATGTCTAAAAAGATCTTTAGTAACTACCCGCGAGAGTTACAAAGATAATTATAACAGGTAGAAACGTACCTACGTTGCCAGCGCCGTTATTAAAAATAGTTTTATTGAAAGTTAAGGCATTGTTTGCTGTTTAAATAGTCGGAATAATTATTCTTCCTCAACAAAATATTTCAATCCTCTAGGCTCAGTAAGGTGGAAAAAACAAAGAATAATTGATAACTTACAATTGAGTAAGACTGTTTCTATTTTAGCAAAATTAAAAGTATATATTTTTTTTATTTATGCAGTTTATTTTCCGTAGAAATATTTGTAATCCTTTTATAGTATCCACTGTCCAATCAAACAAATTTAAATAACTCGTGACAAAGAAAAGTCTTTTCCCATTAGTCATTCCCATTACATACGTAAATATTTAGGACAATATCTAAACTTGAGTAGAAAGCATTTCAGAATAACATTTTGAAATAACAATGCTTGACCAGACTTATAAACAGTTTGGTTTTATTTGTTAAATATATTTTTAAATATTAATATAAAACATTATTTTTTATATTATTGTTAATATCAAATTTAGCTAATACATAAATTAAATACATATTTGATACCTCCACTTAGTAGCTTTTGTTGTAAGTAGCAAATATAACTTTTTTTGTTGATTGTATTGGCAGAAGACGTAGCCTACAACTCATCTTCACCTTACTGTAATAGTCTTCCGCTGTGAGTGGAATTGACTTGTATGTCTTAACTTTTTTACGTTACGCGCCGTCAATCTTATTGGAGCTGCCCTTTATTCTGAGATTGGGGCACGATTGGCTTCCCATTTTTCCTATCTCCTTTGCGAGTCGCATTTTACGTTTTTGTTGCTCCCCAGAGGTGATCAAAGGTGTATAGTAGTGTTTATTGGCGACACCACAAATATTAAAAAAAAGTTGTATTGATTTCGAATGAAAAGTTTAATGTAGTACATTATTTTCTAACGGGACATAAGTTTTATAACATACATTACATCTTGTCGATAAAATGTAATTTAAAATATTTTGCTACAACTATTTATACTTTTATGCTAACTGTACTTCAATATAACATTCTATTGTGAAAGGAAAGCTGTTAGTATGAATACAACCACAACAAATTTAATTTTCGAAATAGCTCATAAATCAAATAAATAATTTCAATATAAGGTGGCCTCGCGCTGCAATAACATGATGAATGTGTCTCGACGCCAGTTACCGCTCTATCTGTTTTGAAACAAATTGTATGAAAAACTTGGCAATATGCATTTGAACCGCCAAGAATTGTTCGTTAAAAAAATATATGTTCAAAATAACAAATAAAAATGTTATCTTAAATATATTAGAGTATAAAAAAACCACATATTAATCAACTCACATTTACACGTTCGCCGTAATATTTGTTATATTGAAAGGCACAGTGACAAACAAAAACAAAAAATCAACTATAGAAGAACCGGCGTTATAATAATTAAATAAAAAGTAATTTTAATATGAATGTTTAACGAAGAGAGTTTTATAAATTGAGAATAAATTAAATAACAGCTAGAAAACTTGTGGTTACGACGTACGTATAACAGACTCGTGTAAGTGATAAATTTATAACAAATAGTTTAAACACTAAATAGCTTTTATACATAGCTT
The DNA here is from genome assembly GCA_963555665.1 of Dircenna loreta. Lineage (NCBI taxonomy): Eukaryota > Metazoa > Arthropoda > Insecta > Lepidoptera > Nymphalidae > Dircenna > Dircenna loreta. The sequence goes on along the minus strand of OY743099.1, from coordinate 519,326 downwards.
TTTTAAATATATAATTAATGTTTTTTATTCAATTTGTATGTAACGTGACTTTTACAATATTAATTAAAAACGAATTTATAGTCGCCATCTTACACCGAAAACAGCACACCTGCTCTGGGATTTATTTAGCCATCTATAAATTAAAAAGATATATTTATTTTTGTAATTTTACAGGGAAAAGCAATTTGTCTAAGACTAGCACTAGTTGAGTGGCGCAGTTCAGTGCGACCAATTATAATTGTGTTGACTGCCGTCTTTCTATAACTCCTGAAGCTGGAGTCTCCTTTTTAGAATACGGTTTCCTGAGTATACCGTATTAAACAAACCATATTTCTCCTATTTTATACAAAAAGTCAAGTATAAATTATTTTGAACGAGTTAATGTTATATTATTATGTTATCTAAATCGAATGATGAACTGAATACATGTATTAATGCAACATAGTAAATGTATGTATATATTGTAATAAAAATAGATATAAATGTCTGAAAAGGGAATAACTTTACTATCTTACAATGTATAGCGAAATCTCTTCAGATAGTATTATATTACAAAGAAATATAAATAACATACATTTTTACATATATAAATGTACTATAAAGTCGAGAATATAAAACCAATTCAACTTCCATTTGGATTAATAAAAATAGATGGCGTGTCGATAATATGAGCTGTATGGGATTGTACTTTGTTTCTTTATTCGTTTAAATATCGATATTGATTCGTATAAATATCGATATTGCCTTTGTATGCATATATTTACACGTATTTACGGAGAATGATCTTCACATTTAAATTATAATTAATAATGTAAAAAAATCTACGTAAGTCTTGTATACTTTACAAAAATAAATATTTTGTACATATTAATTTTACTCGAAAACAATGATATATGTATAACCAGTGTAAATAAGCATTTATCCTTTGATCATAACTATCTAAATATCTTTAAGTTTTTTTTAAAAACTGTTAAATGAACAATTTGATAACTTTCAATATTCTTATTTTTGTTTTTCTGAGTAGTGATTTAAAAGTGAAGAATTAATGTTTTCTTTCAATAAAATAAAATCCAGGTCACTAGAATTACCCCCAAAGATGGCGGCTCTTCAATTCTATAAAGTAAACACATCAAATTCAAAGAAGGTAAAGACATAGTACTTTGGTTGATCGGAAAATTGAATGAGCCTCAGTGGAATTAGAGCAATTAATTATTGTAAGCATTCAAGCCTCTTATCACAAATTTCATGTTCAATTTTGTTTTTTAACACCTCTTTTACATGGAATAAGTAAAATCTCGCTTAAATTCATAAAATGTTGTGGCGCGGAATAGGGCTTTATAATTAAATATAAGCCGGAGACTTTCATATCATTATCATTGGGTTATAATATAATGAAAGTCATAAACAAAATTTTAGACAAATTTCATAAACAAGTAATAAATTTGATATGATATTACTATTTTGAACCTCAAGAGATAGTTTTTTTTGGAAAACTGTTGAAATTACTTTAATTATTATAATAATAATAATTCAATAAAGCAATTCAACCCAGGAATAAAATATCAATTACATAAGAGACGTAATGAAAATCTTATAATATCATTAAATTATTATTAAGTTAAAAAAAATAGCAACAAATTGGTCAAAAAAGAATTCAAGATAAAGGGTTATAATTTGAAAGTGTGGAGTTACGATTTGAACTAATGAGCAAATTATGACTCCCGGTTGACTTGTTTAAGTTTGAAACTTACTCAGATATTTATAACTATAAATGTTTAGCAGTATACAATAGCGTGGTGTAGTGAAACACAAACAATGACAACTACTTAAGCTGCTGCATAGTTTAAGCTCAAGTTTGAAAACTTGTCGTATTGTTACAGAAAATATGACAACGACCTGGTAACTTCGAAGTAACTCAATTCAATTTTGAACTCCGTTGACTTACATAGTTAGAGTGCATTTAAATACCCGCTCGTACTTGAGTGTGAATGCACTCTAACTTATATTTCTTGCTATCTGATGCATTCGAAACAGAACATAAATAGAAAAAAATGATAAAATTTATATAAATATATAAATAAATTCAATTCTAGTCATTACATCACTGACAAATCTGTCCAAAAATTCCCAAGAGATATAAACCGGTATTGAACATATTATATCTGCTTTTGCATTATTGTTTTCGTTTACATAGAATTTAGTGAATAAAAATACTCTTTAGAGTTTATTTTATTACTTTAATTTAAGTTTTCAAACCCACTTCCAATAAATATAATCATATTCGGTAACTACATAGTGCGGCGGTCTAGTGCAATTATTGCTTTGCTTCTCTTTTTGTTCATTTTCCAATTTCTACGTACTGAAAGCGGTGAGATAACTTTTTTAATTATTAAAGTTTGTACGAATATTACGATACGGTTTCGTTTATTTGATTATTTATTTATTTGTTTATTAAATGTATTAAAATAAATTCTTTAGAAATAATATGATTTGCTGGTTCCCTAATTGAAATAGTAAAAGCTTGTATAATATTTGTATTATTGGTAATATAAAATGTTTTATTGGCAATATAAATAATTGTAGGTGATTAAACATTGAGTTTTATAGTTTTTAGCATTTTAGTAGTTCTTCTAATAATTATTATTTTTGATTTTTTTACTATAAGCCTTCTGGCTAATAATATGTAATGTTATTACATACATACTTTACAGAAAATACCCTATATAAATAAATCTCGAAACAGCCTGGAAGCGATCGCTCCATTAAGAAATCGATCAAGACTGTCTTTGCTGATACACACAACGAAACTGAGATCTTTTAATTAAAGTAAATAGTATATTCTAGTCTCTTTTATTAATTTTGTGTTCAGTACATTTATGTAAGTATATAGTAAATTACAAAGGGTTTTAGAGTTTTGTAGCAAAAATATAACCGTGTATATAACTTATAATTTCAATATAATAATTTAAAACTTTTTTTGAAAGTTTGCTAGATTTTTCTGCAAGGACTAAGGTTGTTTAATTAACCATTACTGTCTTTTTGTTTTTAAAATGGCTACTATTTTGTATCATCAATTCAGTGGTAAAAATATTGCAAGCTTTCATTTATTCATATGAATGTCAGAATAGAGAGTTGGGATTTTTGAACATACAGACATATATACCAAGACACCCCTGGTTCTCTTATAAGAAACATTGATCCATTTTTTTTAACCATTTCTCAATTACATCTTGGACATGCATGTAGTAGAATATATATATTTCATATGTAAATATGAAAATTAAAGATATATATAATAGACATTTGAGCAGGACATGACGCTGAACTCAAAGAAAGCAATAATATTTCTGGTGACTACAACTATTCTTGCTCATGACATGATGAAAGAAAGAAAAGTAATATTTTGAATATAAAACTTCTTTAACGAGTTCTCTGTCCACTATATATTTTTTCCTTTTTATTGTTTTGGTACATTAACTTTTGCACTCAAAAAAGTTTTACGTACTTGCGAGTTAACTTTTATTCACACACGTTTTTAAAGTTTGAGCCAAAATTCGTCGTATAAAATACTCAGAAACGTAAGTTTTTTGTTTTATACTACAATACTTTTTTTATTCTTGCTACCAACTCAAAGTAAAACTGGAATATTGTGTCAGACACCAGTAGTATTATTTTATTCCACAATTAATTTTGTATCAGAAAATATCATTTTCATCTTATACAATTATTAACTTTATCTGGAAATAATACAATATATTTGAAAACATTTTTAATTAACTAGTCTTCCAAATATATCAAACCTAGTAAATCTCTTGAGAATGCTAACTGAACTGAAACTGTTTTGTAAATTGTTTTTTCTCTCTTTATAAGAATATATTTTTATTACAAATAAAGTAATTTATTCAGTTTGAAATATATAAAAGACGGTCTTATAAATATGATCCATGAACAATTGAGATTTCATTATAATCCATTTCTAAATCTAAAAACTTAGCCGAGACTCAATCAAGTAAGAAAATCCTTTTTCCGGACTAGGGATTAAAATATTTTTATAGCTTTTTAAAATGGTTTTGTTTATTTTCTTTGCGAGTATTACATCATTAGAAATGCATGGCTACTTAGATAAAAATTTCCTTCATAATCGTGCTTAAGAAATAAAATAAACGTTTAATATCTATTAGTTTGTAGCCCGACTCCTAATAAGATAGAATAAATAATAATGCTAAAATCGCAGGAGCAGTCGGGTATCTGCCCCTGCGATTAACATTAGCTTTTGCCCTATTATATAAGATTAACTAAAAAAACACAAGAACAAGATTTGAGTAGCTTCTGCACCCAAAGTAAGGATAATAAAAAATATGAATACTTGTAAACTATATGATTTACATATTTTAAAATTTTCTTACAAAATAAGAGTTTTATAAAATAATGCATAAAAAGCAATTACTTTCCTGATGTCAGTTTATTAGCAAACCGAATTCAATATATAGCTATTTTGATAGATGCTAAATATCCAATATTTTAAAAATAGGTTAGTATTTTCTAAATTAATATTTATGTTTTTTATGTAAGTTTGTTTTTGCCACAAGATAAAAACAACATTTCATTAAACATTCTTAATAAACTGAATTTACCTTAAAGTTAAGGGTAGCTTTAAAATGTCTAGAATAAATTCTAGCTGTCTGAGAAAAAGTATAACAATCCTACTAAAACAACACTATATTGTGAAATACAAATATTATTTAAAACTAGTAGTAACTTTTTTATCTTCTGACATAAATAATTATATGAGGGATAAAGAATAAATAATAATAGATCTTGAATAAGTAAATTTTAAATAAACCAAATTTTTCTTAATTAATTTGTAACCGGCAAATGAAGTCGCTGGCAATAACTAGTCTTTATACAAGTGTGTGACTCTTTAAATGGGTTTACCTAAAAGATATTTAAAGGATGTCTTGTACGTTTACTTTTTCAATGTAAACCTAATATTATAGAGCATACTAAAATAAAGTAAGATATTTTCTCAGAATGATGAAATAATTTCCTAGAAATCATGCCTTTTCCTAAAAATGATGAATTTGGGATGGATTTTGAAACATCAAACTTGTATTTCGTAACCAATGCTCTAAAGGCGTCGAATTTATTATAAAGCTGTGAATCGTAATTCATTTCTTATTGTAATTTCTGAGCGGTCTGCACACAAAAACCATGAAATATACAAAATACAACAGTATAAAGTAATCATAACAGTGCAAAACTGTTTTGTTTTTATATTATTTTTCATTACTTCATTAAGAAACAAATCTTTGATGGAATTCCTTAAATAGTAATTTAATATTACAAAAAAGTATGGTGGTTTTTTAAAAGCACTTAATCTTATTAAATAAATGTGGTCTACGTCGATTAATTAAATATTTGAACTATACTAATAATCGTTTTAATTTAAGTAAAGGCATACTGTATGAGACTGGAATCTGAATCATTTTTTTATAATAAATCAATTTATCTGTTTTTATTTAGAAATGCATTCCAAGGTGCAATTCAAAGGAAGATGAGGATGATATTTGAAATTCGATATTCACTTAGCAGTTGTCTTTTTCAATGATTCGTTTAATATACTGTAATAAACAGTTACAAGTATTTAAACATTAAATAAATATTTTAATAGTATTGGTGATATTTAAAGGTTGGGTTGTGTTTAAATCAGACTTATATAAAATATCGATACACCAAAGGTTCGAATTTTTTGTATGTAGGTACTTTAAAATATTTCTGAAGTTGCTTCAATTTCATCCTTAAGTATTTTCGGCAACCGGAGATCTCTCTCTGAGATTGTAATAAGGGAGATATATTTTAGAGATACTTAACAGAGATTAAAATTATAATGGGTTGGAAAATATGTCTGAATAATAAATTATACATATTGCAATTTGACTAATTTTACAATTTATTTTGACCCAATTTATTAAAAAAATCAATCAATTCGTTAAAATTTTATTAATAATGAATGACCTGACTTTTTTTTTTTTTTTTTTTTTTTTTTATGTGATAAGAGGGCAAACGAGCGTGCGGATCACAGGTGTGAAGTGATCACCGCCGCCCACGAACTCTTGCAACGTCCGAGGACTCACAAGAGCGTTGCCGGCCTTGGAGGTGGGTATAAACGCCTTTTTTGAAGGTACCCATGTCGTATCGATCTGGAAACACCGCCGAAGGAAGTCCATTCCACATCTTTGTGGTACGTGGAAAAAATGCTGGATGGTCAATAAATAAACAACCTTAATTTTGCAAATTGTATTTTAAATAAAGTTAAGGGGCCCGCAGCCCTAATGAATAATTCCAAAGGTTGTTCAAAAAATTTGGTTGTTCCGTAATGTTTTAATAAATAATTTTGCGGACCACCGAGATAAGACCTCATTTTATAACGATTTAGCTCTAATTAAAGATTCGACAATTCATCCTGAATACTACGATACCTCGCACAGTAGACTCTACACGTAAACTAAATCAAATTCAACATCACAATCCTTTTAAGAGGCTTTCGTGATCCTTTGAAATCTAAAGTACGGTGCAGGTGACTTGAAACAATTGAAACATATTTAAAATTTCCTCATGAAGAGATGAATACATAATATACAACAGAACGTTAGTTTTTAATAAGAATGTCACGGACGAACAGAATCATCTGGTAAGTGTATTTCATAAATAATGTATTAGCCATTTGTAACCACATTTTTAATGTTAGACTTATGTCAATTTTTTTCTTAAGGCTTTCAATAAGAAGAGTATTCGATTTTTTTTATCTCGTTGATAAACGTAACCTTCTTAAAATTGTGTAATCATAAAAGTAATTCGTTTTTTTATTTTAAGCCGTTTTTACTTTTAATTCTAAATCTATATTTATTTGAATCTAAAAATGGTATATTCAACATTTATAAAAAATATCTATGTATGTTAAATATCGATGGTATGATAAATATTCAACATGGATACATATTTTCATCATAGCTCAGACACATTGATTGTCAAAGTATTACACCGTCAATATTTTGTTTTATCTAATTTCATTTCATTCATCTTGTTAATCAAATTTGAAAAAGATAGCTAGTGAAGATTAAGAATAAGCGGAGAATTTGAATCCCGGATAAGTTCTGAGCATTTAACTTGACCTGACCTGTAGCTGCTTTTTTTAATAAATAAAGAAGTAATCTTTTGTTTTAGGAGTGTATGTTAAGGATTTTATTTAGAAGATTGAAAGTTTGTTTTAATTACCAGGTTCAGAAAACAAATTTTCTAAATAACCTTAATTAAATTCACGATAGCGTGAATGATAGTACCCCTTATTTGAAATTTGAGAGGCTTGTATACCAGTTGATTTTTTTATAAGAGTGGTTTAAATGCCAAGGCACACAGTCTTATACTAAGTAACCACCGTACATGAGCATCGGAAATTTCACCTTTTTGCATAGATTTATGTACTTTGCCTACCTTAAGCTTTATATTTACAATGCCAAGACTTCGGTTATGATATATAACCGTATATAACTATTATTAATAAGTGACATACATAGTACCGGATAAATATTCCATCTTATGCATAGGTACAATGAAAACAACTAACAAAGGATTACCAAAACAAATCTCTATGCTTCATCAAACACATACCTAATTAAAAAGTATTCATTTACAGCTACATGTTTTGCTTTTCACTCGTGCTTGTTTGAATTTAATAATCCTTTATTCAAGCACTCATGATGGCTGTTTGCTTTACAAACATATGGGCAATTTACATGCGTGGCGGTCATGTTTGTATAAGGATATATCAAATCCTATTGTGCCAGTGTTTGGATGGAACAATGTGCGGTGCTCCTCTGAATGTTTTATCAAATGGACGCTGAGCAAACAAGTCAAGCACACATTGTAAGCATTGCAATTCGGTGGTTGAGTGATATGATCTCTTATCTCTGTGACGCGGTTAGGCTTATATAAGTTTATACGTATATTGTTACAGAGAATATTTTTAATCCAACTATTTCAATATAGAAATACAGTTGTCAGCTATCTCACTTTAGATATTAGTGTCGATTTTATGACGCTCTCGATGATTTTGAACATTATTGACAATACATTTACATTTTATTTCTTGATGCAGTCTACTGGTATTAAATAACGAACCTTACGTTATTGGCCCTAATTTGTTAACGTCGTTTTATTTAGAATCTTCTTATGTTGTTTGTTATACTAAAAATATTTTTACGAATAAACCAAAATATTGTAATAAACATACATATACGGCAGATAAATACTAGTAATTTATACTATTAAAAACTTGAGCATTGATTTTGGCCGAATATATTGATACATTACGTTTACAACGTATCCGGATTAGTTTCGACTTGCTTCTTTACATTAAAATTTTTAATATGATATGAGCTAGTGAGCAGACCAAGAAATAAATGTATGACATACGAAAAAGATAGGTCTCCCAAGCATTTTTTTATTTTTATTTTATGTTATAAGAGGGCAAACGAGCGTGCGGATCACATGTGTTAAGTGATCACCGCTCACTCTTGCAACGTCCGAGGACTCATAAGAGCGTTGCCGGCCTTGGAGGTGGGTATAAACGCCTTTTTTGAAGGTAGCCATGTCGTATCGATCTGGAAACACTGCTAAAGGAAGTCCATTCCACGTCTTTGTGGTACGTGGAAAAAAAAAACTTGAAAACCGCACAGTAGAGGATCGCCACGCATCCAGGTGGTAAGGACGGTATTGCAGGCGATATCGTGCTGTGTGGTGGTGAAATTTGGCAGCGGGCATCAGATCAAAAAGCTCTTCGGAGCACTCCCCGTTGTAAATGCGATAGAAAATGCACAAAGAAGTCATGTCTCTACGCAAAGCCAAAAAGTCCAGCCGTTCACAGAGCACTGGGTCCCCGACAGTCCGAACGGCTCTCCGCTGTACGCGGTCAAAAGGTAGAAGCTGATATTGCGGTGAACCGGACCAGAGATGAGAGCAGTATTCCATATGAGGTCGGACCTGCGCCTTATAGAGCGCAAGTCTTTGGCCAGGATTGAAATACTGCCTCGCTCTATTGATTACACCCAATTTCATCGAGACCAGTTTGGCCTTGCTCTCCAGATGACCACGAAACTGACAGTCGCTCGAAATGCCTTTTATATAGGAGCATTTATCGTACGTCTGGGCGGCCATATTACCTCGTGCATGTTGTTATTTCCGTTAGTAAGCTTTAGACAGGCTCTACCATGTATTCATATTAGTTCTTTAGTTTAAAGGGAATGCATTTATTGAAATTAGATTACATTATTTTAAAGAATTAAACTACTTTCAATATTTTTATTTCAATTACTTCTGATCTCGTCGTAATAAACGCAAATTGCATTAAGAAACCATACTAATGATGATTCTTTACTCACAACTAACAGAATTACGAGAATATTTTCTGTTTTACAACCAACCAACCAATTTTCAATTCGATGCACGCAACACCCTTCTATATTGCGTTAGAAGTGCTATAGTGCTATTAGCGTTAGAAATGATCTTGATTATTCATGTAAATACGATAAAAACCCAAAATTTTTGTTCCTGAGAAAAATCCTCAAACAAATAATTTGTTTCATTTCAATGATATTCGTTTGATAAACAATTATTCAAAGCTATTCAAAACATCGTTGGTTGAATACAAAATTGTTCGACAAACAATTCTCAAGTTGTGGTTAACTGAATCACAAAACATCAAAGGTATGAGAATAGTCATTTGGTTTAACCTAAAGCAACATCATGATATTATTACCTAAAAAATCTTAACTCACAAAAAGCTTCACATCAAAGTAACATTTTGATATTATAACTTTTTAAAAATAAGGTTAATATAATAAATAAGAAAACGGTAAAAAAGAAACAAGCATATTCTCTCATACAAGTAAATTCATTGATTCAATATTTTCATGTTTAAGTAGCAGTTAAAAGTAATAAGTAAAAGTTACAATATTTAAAATATTAGTAAAATCTAATTTATAAGTAACAGTAAAATAATTGTAAATTGTTGTATAATTTAACAAAAACACAAATCTGAATCACAAATCAAAAAGCGAGTCTACTGGTAATTAAAAAAAAGTTTAAAACATTTCAACGGATTTATGCCTTTATTATGATTCAAAAGTAAAATTTTAAACAAGAAATCCATAATTCGATTTGTAAGAAGCCGATTTTGGATTTATAATCAGTTACATTTCAGAGCTTTACTTGAACATAATTTGAAAGTCAAATCACTTTCAAAGTTAAACTTTATTAATAATTAAATTAATTGAAAAGCCTAATTATGAAAATTGTTCATTTTGATACTTAAGGGTTTTATTAATGTCCTATAATTTACATTACTCAATAGCAACTTGTTTAGTTGATCGACTTAATTGATGTAAGGTGTAATTAAAGAAATAAAAAAAACAACATGCTTACTGTACCTAAGGGTCACATAGCTCTAGAGTCCTTGATCTCTTCCCTTTAATCTTATACGATTCTTCTTCTTCGATCATCGATTCATCCAAAAACTAATAATTTACCTCATAACAGCGACTTATAAGACATCTCCTATACTATTAAGACGTATGACTTACCTAAAAAAATAAAAATAGGACCCACAAATATATAAAAGATTAAAAAACCACCCGCCGATATACAAATATATTAAAAAAATCTTATTAACTATTCATTTTATTATGAACTCCATAATGCCTACAATAATTTCGTATCAGTATATTATTTGCTCTACTAAGATACCAATAGGTATGAGGTAGGATCTACCTTGCAAATAATGACTGAACTATAACACACTTATAAATGAAGAACTAAAGTCAATTTCATAACATAAATCATAAATCCAATTATATTCAATGCATTAATTAAGCCTTCTACTAATGAATGTATTATTTTAATGGTATAGTATTATGGTCAAGGAAAAATAAGGGGTTTAAGATTGTCCCTGTAATAATACAGGGACAATCTTAAATCACACATAATGCCTCATGCCCAACCTAGCCTTTATAGCCATTTGTAGTAAGGATTCTATGAATATGGAAATTGAATGCCCGAAGTCAAATTCTCTGTATCTTTGTGATGGAAATATTAAATGTATTTGAGATGAACCTGACTAAATCCGCAACTTGATCGAAAAGTAAAAACAAGACTTGAACTAACATTATTTATCATCCTAAAGAATAAAGAACTGGAACAACTGGATGACAAACATATTATCTTAAGTTGCTTTAATCTAATGAAAATTATAATATCTTGGGTCCAAGAACTATACATGACACTTTGAGTTAGCTTTTTAATATTAATTCCGATTAAATGTTACATTGAGACACCGGCATTCCTGCATTACCTATGCTATCATTAGATTTACCTAACCTTGACCTCTATTGTCTTTAAAACTTTAATTAAATAATTCAAGAATATCCATACAAACTTTAGTAAAACTGCATGAAGTGAAAGATAACAGCAAGATACATTATCATACGACAATTCCTGTACATTTGATTTTATTTGGAGCAAGTATACTCTACGGGTCTGACATACAGAAGATTTTATTTGAGCCACTTTAAAGGATACAATTCCCCTGAATATAAAAATAATGAAGATAAAGACGAAGTTTATCCCCACGAGATCTTAGCAATATATCAGCCTCTCTCTCCCGAAATTTCCTTATTCTAAAAGAAAATGTCCTAAAATAAATGACTTACGGTAGAGCATACAACTAGTACTACATTTAGTTGCGGTAATTCTACAACTACACTGCATTAAAGAAAAGGAAATAAAAATTACAAAGAAAGTTGTTGGTGCAGCGTGTAGCAAAGACTGTAAGTTTCTGCTATTACAAAATGGGTACACTATAAAATACGCGATATAAAATATAATATCATGATTCCATAACGATACCCTTAAGGAAATTATGATAGCTCAGTCGACTGAGTGACCTTTTCTGGGCTTTTCCAGGTGAAGCTTCGAATTCTAGCCTTATCGAAACCTTTTTTATTCAATATTTGTTTTAAACCTAAAAAAATGGTTCTCATAACTTGATTATATTGTTATTAAATTAATACACCCTTATTCACGAATATTTATATTGCTGAAAGATAACATATCTAAAGTCGATTATATTATTTAATCAACTTCAACATTTAAATTAAAATATTACCAAGTTCAAATATCGCCACCTTTGCGATAGTAATCTGACGAAGTATAAAGCTTCGACTATAACTATATATCTAAGTTGACAAGTTGTCTTTGTTTCTGCATCTGCATACAATTTTACTCTTTATTTTTTACTTTAAAATAAATAATATACTAATCTAACCTATCCTAATACAACTAAAAATAAGTTGTAGGCCTCCTCAGTTATTACCAAATATTGATTCCGGTACTTCACTCGTATTCTGAGTAAATCCGCTGCCGTAAAAAAATGTAAGACTATTTTAACAAACGACTCTACCCTAATAAATGAAAAAAAAAATCTGGTGCATCAGCTTTATCAAACTTTTCAACCGATACCGCAGATGTCTAAGAAAACTCTATATTTAATACACCAATTACCGATGAATCAATGGATTTACTAGACAAATATGTTTTAAAGTTCGTTGGGATGATGAACAGAAACCGACAGTTAACAAGTCATTCTATAACAATAAGCGAACATCTGTTCAAACGAAATAATCGAATCTAGAATACGATTTTTAATGATATAAATCGTACGTGAATCCGAAAATAAAAACTGGTATTTTTATAAATGCACCCATTTCAATGTATTGAATGATCCCCGTAATACAAAATATATTTGAAGTTCATGATTAAACGTCGGCTTGTCACAAAATTTAAAATTGAAATATACAGATGAACAGATCGTTTCACGGAACGTTTTTTCATTGGATGAGAAAATATAATTTATTAAAGATGTTTTATTTTTCACTTTCCAAAGCTGTCTCTTTCAGTGTATCTGGATAAAGAGTTTAGTGATTTTAAGTAGACTGGTTTGTTTTTTTTTTCTTAAAATTTGTGTCTAATATACAAATTATCATATATTACACAATATAGAAATAACTAGAAGTTAGTTTGTAATTTTCTTAGCTATTGTAGCATAGCGATTGAGAAACCATCAACCTATATGTTAAAAGAACGGACATTATCCCAATTTAAGCTAATATAAGCTAATATGGGATTTACATTACAGTCACTGAACACGTTTATATGGTCTACTTAAAATAGATGACTCTCAAGTTGCCGCACCACACACCAAATTGCCAAATATTTTTTTATAGCAGTTCGAAAGTGGTCACGTGTTACATTAACCGCAACAATTATGAATTAATTTCAAAACTCGTACTAATTCAAAACGAAAAAAATAGGGTAATGCTAGTAAATAAAAAAATGTTATAAGAGTTTTTATTTCCATAGTTACGTAAAAATTATCCAGTAAAAGTATCAGTTATTTGCTGGTGATATGATTTACAAAATTAACAAAATGTTATACAAATATGTATATAATGTCTTTATTATACATTTTTTAAAGAAAATTCCACCTATATGGGAACGGCACTGTTAAAAATGCCTAAAATATTTTAACTGGAACAGGTTCGATGGATACGATCTTTAAATGTAACGAAAATGTAAAAAAAAGACTTTTAATTAAAAAAAAAATAATAATTCAATAAAGGTCGTTTAAAAACAAAAAAATAATAACTTCGCTAGAGCTATGTGCCAGATTTCATATACGCTATGGAACTCCTCACTGTAAAAAATATTATGTTCAATGTGACCTCTACGAGAGAAATAAATCAAAACAATAATAATACATTTTTATTTACCCGGCAGTATTCACGTAGAAATTAATAAAATCGGAATGTGTCCGACTAGTTTCGAACCCACTCGGGGTTCTTATTCATGAGCTCTGAGCGTGGCGGACTTGTGGCGTGAACTGCGTGCCGCAGCTCTCTGGGTCCGACGCGAAGGTGGTGGCGGCGGTGGGGGGGAATATGTATTGATGTCTTCAGAGTTCTCTTGCAGGTCATCGTCACTCGTCGTTGTAATCCGTTGTGTATGTATACACTGAACTTACCGTGTCACTTTTAAAATCTTCTAAATAGAACTTGTTCTTAATTGTTTTGATAACTGGTTTCCAAGCCGATGGTAACGTCTAACCACTATCCCAATTGAAGTTCGATAGACGACTAATTTCGATAGCCTCCCGCAGATTAAATATAAAAAATAGTAATACATACAAGATATATAATATTATTTTACTTGAAATAAACTTTATAATATTTCTAAATTAGTTTAGGTCGTCCGGAGAGTAATCTCTAGATGGTTTAACATTTAAAGAAATCATTTTTAAGAAATCATTTATAAAACGCTTATGAAACTTAATAGATTCATAATATAAGTATAATGTTAAACTTTCTGTTGGAAGTAGTAGGGATATCTTTATTAGGTATTCAAACTCTGACAAATATGTTAATTTCTTGCGATTTTTATCAGACACACTAATAAGAATAAAACCATTATAACAAACATCTTAAAGGTTAGAATGTTTTTTTGCACTAAAAAATCACTCAAGGTTTATTGCGCTTCTTCAAGCCACTGAAAAGAAGTGGTACCAGTCTTAGTTTGACCTTTTTTATTTATAGCCAGTGACAAACACCCATATATGTGCCAGCCATCTTCATTTTATCACACATAACAGTATTTATGGAAGTTTGTAACTGCTGAATGGTGTCTTCAGGTTGCTATGAAATAATAATACTCGTAAAATGATAATGCTTCGCAATAACATTTAATGTTTATAAAACCCTTTTGTGATCAGTTAAAGCTATTACAACATGTATACCTAAATTTCCAGATGTAATTGAAAGTAGCAATGTCTTTGGCCAGAGCAACAAGATCCGGATAGTTACTCTTCAATAATGAGTTTGAATTTACTTGAGTGTTAACCAATGCTTCATAGAAATTATTCATCCGTGACCCAAATATTTTAATAATATCATTCAGGTTTTGAATGGTTTGACTGCGATTAATAAGTATTATAAAAACCTACTTGATCAAATTATATAAAATTAAATTAATATAACATTGTACGTGAACCATCCATAACGTTGGTCAATTTTAAAGGCATTTTAAATAAATGCAGTATTTTAACTACAATAATATTTTAGTTCGAGCTAAATGTTTACTTTTATTTATTTTTACGAATAAGTGTTAAAGCTACATCTGAAATTATAATAATATAACAAAACTTTTTGGTCGTAAATTTTGCTTTTGTTATAATAGTTTTTGTCGAAATAACAGCATACTTTATAAACCATTAAAAATGTTAACTATAAATCATTATATCACAAATATTTTCAAATAAAATGATTTAAATCTTTAATTGAAAGCATAATAAATAATTATTCAAAATAAAATTTCCAATTAGTAAATAATTATACAAACATAATTAATAAATAATATTACTAATTTGTCTAAACATTAAAGCCTAAAATCGAATATTTATCATAATTAGAAATTTAGCTCTAATTGAAAGCTTTTAATGCTCGTATTTGGAATATTTACCAATAATTTATTGAATTTTATGAATTTATTCATTGAATTATCATTTGGTACTGGTTATTGTATATAATTTTTTATTATTATTATAAGTCAAAATTTTAAATAATTATTCAGGTAGGACATTGATTATATATATACAATTAGAATGTATATATATATATATATATTCAATTAATATACAATATACTGAAAATTAAATATAATCTGTGATATCCAAAAAGTATTTCAATTATTAATAACAGAAAATATTTTCATTAAATAAAACATCTAAGTGAAGTTTAATTATTACTAATAAATTATTTTCCAATTGATATCACTGCCAGAAATCGTATATTTTCATTTTAAATTAAAAATGTAAAGAACAGCGCTGAATCCATACAATTTAATCTCCTTATCCGTTTCACTGCCAACCCCATTTGGATAATGGAGCATTTTTTTTAAATCTTTTGTTTTTACTGTTTACTATTATTTTATGTTAAAAAGTAAACAATTCTAAAATTGTTACAATGTTAACTTCTCTTTATGTATTTAAACAATCGAGTAAACTTTAAATATTTAATAACATATTTGGTCTTATGTATAATGCTGAAGTCAAAATGTTGACAATTGATTGGTTGCTACCATTGTATGAAATTGTAATGTATTTTCAAACCTGTGTGGTTTAAAATTTGAAGGGTAAAATTATGAATATATTACAGAAATAAAACTATTTATCTCGTGATATCTTACACGATTTTTTTATTCTCGAACCTCTTATAAAAGTCGAGTTGCTATGCTCTTAACTTAACTACTATTACTCTTCAATTTCAGTTAATAAATAAACCAACAATGATTTGAGTTTATATGTTTTTGATTTAAAATAATGAAAAGAAAATCGTATATACTATATAGAATGAAATTCATTTTGATAGGGAATTCATAGCAATACTGTTTACTAAGCGTACTGTCTAACATAAATCCCCGTCAATATAATAAATATTTGGACTCTCAGTTGAAGCCTTAATGCAATGCTAATATAATAGATTTTTAAAATAAACAAATCTTCCGAGTGCAAAGTTAATATAATTAGATTGAGGGGAAATTGTTTTAAAAAAGCAATAAATTTTATGAATTTTTTGTTATCGAATTCAAGACAGAGTTGAAATAAAATGTTAATTTTTTTATTCTGTTAATTAAATAAAATTTTCTAAATTCACTTTCGTTTTGCTTCTACCCTGTCAGCTAGATATTTTCAAGTTTTTTTAAATTTTAGGGAAAAAACTGTCGGTGTTATTTATATACTATTTTATTTTATATACAATGAAACAATTAAAAAATTCTGTCATATTATGAACAAAGTGAAAAAGGTACATTTATAATTCTAGTTCAAACTTTAATGAACTTGAATATTTAATTTTCGATTATCCTTTGTCATTTTGATTAAACAAATATTTAAAATAATTTTAGGTAAATTGTATGAAAGGGGTAGTTTGTTAAAACTTTAAAATGTTTGAAAAATGTGTTAATTATAAAATTTGTTGTAATAAACTAAATTGTTGTTTTTTTTACTTAATCAAGGTAAAAATCTCGCTTTTTACAATAAACAATCGCATTATTATTATTTCCCATCCTTTTTTACACATTTATATATATTATATATGTATAAATGTCCTAATTCTTATAAGTCTAGGTGTTCTTCAAGTGTTCACACTGGGTCCTAAAAAATACGATACGATACGATATTTTTTATTGTACCAAAATTATAAAAAAACAAAAAAATAAAAACAATAAAAAAGAAGTGCGTATGTTATACGGTTATAAAATATTGTAATTTTGTTTGTATGGCATGGAATATTATTGCACCCTGATGAATATACGTTATGATTAAATCAATATCGTTCAATTCAATTATATTGTTTGCAGTTCCAATTTCAAAGCCATTTTTTCAGTTTAATACCGGAAATTGCAGGCGGGCTAATAATTCACGTCGTTGAAACACAAAGCCTGAATAATAATTGTTAATTATTAATATTACAGTGAAAAAGCCGTTATTGTTATTTTTATTTACATATATTTACTGTATAAATAATCAAATAATAATAATAAAAACAATGCCTGTTTTATTTTGTAAAACTTAAAATGACGAGTGGAAACATAAAAAAGTTTCACGGATTTTTTCGAATACGTGCCGTTGCAGTATGACGTGTCTTCTCTTCCTCCCCGAATTCAATAAATAAGCTCGATTTATATAAGATATGACAACTTTCTGAAACTTTCAATAGCTCTATGTGAAATTCGAATTATAAATATCGAATGAATCTAATCTATAGAATAACATGTTTTTCGAAAGTGCAGTTTGACATTTATTTGGAAGTTGAATTGAAGTTAAGATAGATTGATTGTATTAAAATATATATATATATATATATCAATACTTCCAGCGGAATTTAGTGACAATTAATTCAATTCAATTCAATTCAATTCAAAAAGTTTTATTTACGAGCCACACTTACATTATATTTACAAGTATTTGATAAGTGAAAAATATACCGAAGCTATAAAAAAAAACTTAACTGAAACCAAAATAAACAAAATAGGTAAAGGTCGAAATAAAAATTATAAAAAAAAAATATACAAATAAAACCCAAAACATGAATTAATAACAAATAAAAATACACAAGAATTGCTCAAAAATGTGACGTGTAAAATGGTCACCACTCAGTCATTGTTGGAAATTTGACACTGATTATATATCAGTAGTGGCCGGTATATATATATTTTTTTTATTTGTATGTGGGTCTTGTCAACTAGACCCACATACAAATAACTCACATTAATGTTAATAACAAAACTGTATTCAAAATATTACAACAATAACATGTTACGTTTATATTAACATATTATAAATAAGATATATATATATATATATATATATATATATATATATATATATATAATGAATATTGTTATATTAATGTATCAGAACGATAAGTCAGTCAAAGTTATTTATTATAGCCACAGAAAAGTGTATATATTTGGGAGATAATTTTATATACAACTTTCCTTTCTCTCAGATTGGGTATATTCATAATACTATGATCTATTTGGTCTATAAGCAGGTTGTAAGTGGTAAAAAAGTTATCAAAGTAGACCATATGTTCTTGAGAAATGCCCAAAAATATCTGGAATTTTTGTTTGACAAACTATTCTTAAAGCTGCGATAAGCTCTTGCACCTCGTCGTCATCGGTAGTCAAAGACGTTCACGGGGGTACAAAATCTTCAAAACTAAAATAAATAAGGCTATTATAAAATAAATAAATAAGCCCTTGTAATTGTTCAAGTTTTCCAGTCACTAATGTCACTGAGTTATTTATTTTTTTTTACACTTAAATTAAGTTGACGCTTGATTATATACCACCTGATGGGAAGTGGAAATGTAGTCGTAGGTGGTAAAGCGCATCAACTTAGTAAAAACCTATTCACTCTTGCCTTGAAGACACCCACATTGTACTTGGACGGAAATACCGACGCAGGCAAGCTGTTCCATTCCTTCGCTGTCCGATTTAAAAAAGATGAAGCGTAGCGCTTCGTTCGGATATGCGGCGCGTCTACTACAAAAGAATGGATGCTCACCGTGCGTCAGAACGTCCGGAGATGGAAGGGGGATGGGGGAATTAGTTCATGTAATTCCTTCGCACACTCACCAAAATGTATCCTATAGAATACTGAGAGGCTAACAACTCTACGTCTATGTTCGAGGCTATGAAGATTGGCTTCCACCAGTTCAGGGTCGGCAATTAGCCTTTTTGCACGCCTCTCAATTGTGTCCAGAGCAGCAAGATGACATTTTGCGGCACCAGCCATTAAATGGCCACAGTACTCCACACACGACCGGATCTGTGCTTTATATAACGTAAGAAGTTGTCCCAGTGTGAAGTATTTCCGGACCTTTGCAAGGACGCCAAGTTTGCTGGCGGCTGCTCTTGCTCTAGACTCAATGAACCGACCAAAGTTGAGGTTCGAGGAAATCTCTATCCCTAGCAACTGAAGTCGGTCACTGTGTAACGGTTTTAAAGCCGTTACAGCTATATTGTTGATAATGTTGGAAGATAGTTTACATGGTAAGTGCTCCGTGTTGCGCGCGCGCACTTGTAACCGGTCTATCCAACGGGGGGAGGGGGGCTTCGCGGGGCGCACCACCGCCGCGCACCTTGAACCGGATTCTTCCGGCCACGGCGAAGGATGGCTTCCTAACTCAATTGCAACTAGCCGTATGTCCCAACTATCTAGTGTCGTTAATTTAAAAGTTACGACGATTCTTTTGTTTTATAATCCTTTTTTTGTGATACTGTTTAACCCCATTTTGGGTGAGTGTTTTATGCCTTTGTAGTTATGATAGTTTTAAATGTGTGAATATGTAATGTAAGTACATTCAATTATTATTTCATTGTTTTTCGTTAACCTTTAGACCTAATACCATTTTAAGTTAAATAAATTTTAATATAAATTATTTATTATAACCTTCATTGGATATACTTTCAATGTAGCAGTGATATTTTTTCTAGGCGTAGTAATTATAAATATTTAAGTTTATCTTAGCATGGCGCAGCTTTATGTGGCTTAACCTCAAAAGCGTAGTATTGAATTTAATTATTTTTTTTAGTATTTTTATATTGCTTTTGCTTTTGAAGGCGTTATCCGACTACTATTGGAAAAAGGAGGGTAACGTTTTAAAACAAGTCATGGTACAAAGTTTGACTGCCACATCCTTGAAAACCAATCCTTGCATAGCAACACTGCTTCCTTTCCTTTGTGCTTTGGTTGATGGCAATCTAACAAAGCTTATGTGCACCTGATTTAATACCCGCTAAACGGGATTCCAGGGTTCCAAGGCTTAGGCCTAACGGCGAGCTAAGGATTGCTGGCGCTGCTTTTTCTCTGCCCTGCGGAACAAGCTGCTGAACCACACCATATTTATAGCTGCACTACATTCTCACTCAACCTCGGGAATTCTACAACGTACTCAAGGCCAGTGGTTGTCTAAATGGTGATTCTGTACAACATAAGTCAGTGAACGAAGCCCGCGACCCTTAAATACATTATATACATTTTTAAATACTCATCATCGCCTTTCATTCCAACCCCTGCTAGGTGGGGAAGGTAGTGGGAGTGTGACATTGGCGCCCAACTATAAGATTCGTTCATGACTGAATTGTGCAGTTCACCTTTTGCTTGGAATGGATTTTCATAGGTGTAGGCTATATTGTTGTAATTGTGTAAGTACCATTAACTAAATTAGCTTAGTGTGTAGATATTGTTTTCTGTAATGTTTAAGTTTTTCGTAATTTTTGTTCTTGTAGTTAATTTTAGTATCTTTTTATTTTATGTTTTTGTTTTTTTTCTTTGTATTTATATCAGTTGTGTTTATTTTTTTTTGTTTCTGTTTCTGTTTTAGTTTTTTTTTTTTTTCAATATTTTATATTTCATTAGTATTGATACCAACACTCATCTAAAATGGCGTACAGCATAAAATTTTTATCTTTACAAAAAGCGGAACTTCTTTACGAAGTCGAACTTCGTGGAGGCTCAGGTGACTCTGTACTTGAACTTAGAAAACAGATCGTTAAATTAGTGGTGCTACAACCATCGGAGGATATCCTCGAGTCACATCTTGACCCTAGCGATGATTTGGAAGGGGTTCAAGAATCCCTAGTTAAATCTTTGACAAACATAAAGAGTATTAGACAAAAATTTGATAAAAATTAGTTTTTACGCACAGAGGCTATTCTTAATCACATTTATCATAGATTAAACCGTATTCAGTCCACTCCAAATATAACAGAACAGCATGCAAATCAATTATCCAATTTTAATAGTCAGTATCGTGAGCTATCTAGTTACCGTCCACAAATGCCTAATCCAGCCTCTTCTTTTACTACTGCTGCTGCTACTGCTGGTCCAGCACCTGAACTTGTCTCTTCCAATATTGCAGTAACTTGCGACCGACATTTTTCATCTGATATCTATAAGCTCAAATTTAATGGTAAATCTTGCGTTCGTTCTTTTATACAAAAGGTTGAAGAATTTGTACTATCGAGAGGACTATCTTATGAAAAAATCTTGTCCTTGGCATTTGAGCTATTTGTTGATGACGCCTTGCATTGGTATCGTTGTAACAAGGATAGAATTAACACTTGGAATGACCTTTGCACTTTACTAAAAGAGGATTTTAGTAGTAGTGACTACGACTATAAGCTTGTGATAGAAATTCAGTCGCGCACTCAAGGTGAAAACGAGAACATTATCATTTACACATCTATTATGCAGGGTATGTTTTCTCGTCTAGACCAACCGTTGTCAGAGGAAAATAAAGTGGAAATATTATTACATAATATTCGTCCTTGCTACGCCAGTACGTTGGCTGCATCTCCAGGAATTAAAACCATTGATGCTTTGAAATCTGCGTGTCGGCATTATGAGACCATTCAGGATCGATTTTCTCAATTCCATGAGCCACCCAGGGTTACTTCTAATACTCTAGCTCCTGAATTTGCATACAAACCTACTATTGATACCGGTACGGGTAGCAAGAATAAAATAGTTAAGGAATATTCTAATAGAACTTATTCTAATTATTCTGCAAACTATAATAATACGCCTCGGAATTTAATTCAATACGGAAACAAGGAAATAGCGGTAAATTCCGTAACTGTTGGTCCATCTAGGCCATTATTTTGTGTTAGATGTAGAGTAAACGGTCATACATTGGGGAATTGTAAAGAAGAGCATTTTCCTATATGTTTTAAATGCGGAAAGAAAGATGTTATTTTTCCAAATTGCGCAGTATGTAATCCTAGCAAGACTGATTCAAAAAACTAGGCTATCAGGATTGGAAAACGAGCGTTAATAAAAAACATAATTGTTCTTCTGACATGGCTGAATGGCGTCAGTGGCTAAACTTTATCTCAAAGTTTTTCGTTTTTAACGCGGTTTCTTCAATCCAAGATAACACTAATAAATCTCGGCTGTATGTTTCTGTTCTTGTTAATAATATACCCTTACAAGGTCTGCTAGATACTGGTTCTTCTGCGACTATTTTAGGTAATGGATGCCATCAAATTCTTTTAGAATCGGGGTTTAAGTTAGCGAACAGCGATGCAGCTCACTTCGTCACGGCTGGCGGTGCAAAGCTCAATTCGTTGGGAGTTATATACGTTCCTCTTAACTTCCAAAATCAAACGCATGTCATCACGGCGTATGTGGTGCCAGGCATAAAACACAGTCTAATATTGGGCATAGACTTTTGGCGGTCATTCGGATTATTGCCTAAACATTTAGATAGCATAACTACATTAGAGTCACACAATGTTTTTACAACAGATTTACATAACGGAAGTCCTAAACTTCTGTACTCCTACGATCACCTCACTGTTGCTCAAAAGCATGTTGCTGATAGCATAATATCTCAATTCCGCGGTATTTCGTATGAGGAACGTGGCTTAGGTCGTACTTCGTTGACTACCCATTCTATCGATACTGGGGATGCTGCCCCCATTCGACAGAGATACTACAGGATGTCACCGGAAAAGCAACGGATCCTGGTTGAAAAACTTGACGAAATGTTAAAGGAAGATGTTGTTGAGCTATGTGAGAGTCCGTGGTCATCTCCTGTTCTCCTAACTCCGAAGAAGAACGGGGAATTACGGTTTTGTTTAGATAGTAGGAAACTTAATGCGGTAACAAATAAAGACGCGTAAAGTTTACCGTACGTTTCCGAAATACTGGATAACTTACGTGACGCTAGATACCTATCCAGTATCGATCTGTCTAAAAGCTTTTGGCAAATACTAATCCGGGAAGAAGACAGACAGAAGACGGCGTTTTATATTCCTGGACGTGGTACTTACCAATTCAAATCAATGCCATTCGGTCTCACCAATGCTCCTGCTACACAGCAGCGATTGATGGACACGTTGTTCTATGGTCCTGAATTCGAGCATAGAGTATTTGTTTTTGTAGATGATGTTATTATAACGTCTAATGATTTTAACCAGCACATATCGCTACTAATGCGCGTGTTTAAAAAACTCCAAACGGCAAATCTCAGTATTAATTTCGAAAAAAGTCAGTTTTTTCGTTCTCAATTAAAATATTTAGGATACATTGTTAACTCGAACGGTCTACAGGCGGATCCTGAGAAGGTGGAGTCGATAGTTAATTATCCCACTCCAACAAATCGGAAAGAAGTTAGACGTTTTGTGGGCACTGCGTCTTGGTATCGCCGGTTCATTCCTAACTTCAGTAGTATAGCTATGCCCCTAAACAAATTAACATCTCAGGGTAAACATGCACCTTCATTTACTTGGTCAGCCGAGGCTGATGAAGCTTTCCAGACTCTGAAATCTCATCTTGTTTCTGCGCCTATACTATCATGTCCAGACTATTCCAAATCCTTCCAAGTGCATACCGATGCGAGTGATTATGGTCTGGGAGCTACTGCTCCCAGACCATAATCACTCGTACGAGTCTCTCACTCGAGTACTCTCACTCAAATAATCGATGGAAAGGAGAAGGTCATAGCTTACATGAGCAAATCGTTATTGCAACAGGAGCGTAACTATAGTGCTACAGAACGTGAAGCTCTAGCTGTACTTACCGCTATTGAGCATTGGCGGTGTTATTTAGAGAATGGTCTCAGATTTACTGTATACACTGATCACTCCTCGCTTAAGTGGTTCCTTAATTTAAATAATCCAACTGGTAGACTAGCTCGTTGGGGAGTCCGTCTTTCAGCTTATAACTTTGAAATCAAGCACCGGAAAGGATCACAAAACATAGTTCCCGATAGTCTAAGTCGATCTGTACCCATAGCCGCTATAGATCACTCAAAAAATAACATAGATTCATTAAAAACAAGTGACTCATGGTACTTAAATATATATGAAGGTTGTCAAAAATACCCAACTTCATTTCCAAATTATTGCGTTACAAATGGTAGGCTATTCCGATACATGAAATCAATTAACCCTTTAACAAGGGAATATGAATGGAAAGAAGTTATTCCTTCTGAATACCGACGTGATATAATATTTAAAAATCATTCGCAACCTACATCTGGTCATTTTGGTATATTCAAAACTCACAAACGTCTAAGCTTAAACTATTTTTGGCCCGGGCTCCTAAGAGATGTGAGTGACTTTGTAACTAATTGTGAAATCTGCCTTGCTTATAAGCACCCGAATCACACTACCCTAGGTACTATAGGTAGACCAAAAGATTGTTGCCGCCCCTTTCAGATGCTAAGCATTGATTTGGTTGGTCCTTTACCAGTCACCAGGAAGCTGAATACTTTTTTATTTGTTGTTACTTGTTGCTTTTCTAAGTACTGTCTAATCTTTCCTATACGTCGTGCTACGTCAGCTATTATAGCCAATATTTTGGAAGATAAAGTTTTCCTAGTCCACGGAATACCAAGTACGCTCCTGATGGATAACGGGAAACAGTTTACTGGTAACATTATTAAGGAATTACTTGCAAAATACAACGTACCTAACGTTTATTATACTTCCCTGTACACACCACAAGTAAATACAGTAGAACGGTACAATAAGACAATCATAACAGCTGTTTCCGCTTTTGTTGATAACGACCACAGATCCTGGGATTCTAACATTCCCAAGATACAGTTTGCATTGAATAGTGCCGTAAATGAGGTCACTAATTTTACTCCTTCGTTTCTAGTTTTCGGTCGAGAATTAGTTGCCGACGGATCCCATTATACCGATACGGACTTAATCAATGAGTTAATTTTTAGCCCAAGGGATTGTTATGCTGAAAATTTCGGTTCACTACATAAGATATTTGACAAGGTACAATTGGCTCTTATTAAAGCACATTCTCGAAGCAGCGCAAATTATAATTTACGACGGAAAAATATAGAGTTCAACATTGGAGATATAATCTGGAAACGAACTTTTTACCTCAGTGATAAGGACAGGAGATTTTCTAAGAAGTTAGCTCCTAAATTTGTAAAATGTCGTGTAGTGGAAAAGAAGTCTAAATTAGTTTATCAGCTTGAGGATATGTTCGGTAACAACATAGGCTTGTGGCACGTTAAAGACTTCAAACTTACGTAACCCGTAGTCGTTTAGGTCTGGATTTTTCACAGGAAAAATCCTAACCTTAAAAGGGGGGTATGTAACGGTTTTAAAGCCGTTACAGCTATATTGTTGATAATGTTGGAAGATAGTTTACATGGTAAGTGCTCCGTGTTGCGCGCGCGCACTTGTAACCGGTCTATCCAACGGGGGGAGGGGGGCTTCGCGGGGCGCACCACCGCCGCGCACCTTGAACCGGATTCTTCCGGCCACGGCGAAGGATGGCTTCCTAACTCAATTGCGACTAGCCGTATGTCCCAACTATCTAGTGTCGTTAATTTAAAAGTTACGACGATTCTTTTGTTTTATAATCCTTTTTTTGTGATACTGTTTAACCCCATTTTGGGTGAGTGTTTTATGCCTTTGTAGTTATGATAGTTTTAAATGTGTGAATATGTAATGTAAGTACATTCAATTATTATTTCATTGTTTTTCGTTAACCTTTAGACCTAATACCATTTTAAGTTAAATAAATTTTAATATAAATTATTTATTATAACCTTCATTGGATATACTTTCAATGTAGTAGTGATATTTTTTCTAGGCGTAGTAATTATAAATATTTAAGTTTATCTTAGCATGGCGCAGCTTTATGTGGCTTAACCTCAAAAGCGTAGTATTGAATTTAATTATTTTTTTTAGTATTTTTATATTGCTTTTGCTTTTGAAGGCGTTATCCGACTACTATTGGAAAAAGGAGGGTAACGTTTTAAAACAAGTCATGGTACAAAGTTTGCCACATCCTTGAAAACCAATCCTTGCATAGCAACACTGCTTCCTTTCCTTTGTGCTTTGGTTGATGGCAATCTAACAAAGCTTATGTGCACCTGATTTAATACCCGCTAAACGGGATTCCAGGGTTCCAAGGCTTAGGCCTAACGGCGAGCTAAGGATTGCTGGCGCTGCTTTTTCTCTGCCCTGCGGAACAAGCTGCTGAACCACACCATATTTATAGCTGCACTACATTCTCACTCAACCTCGGGAATTCTACAACGTACTCAAGGCCAGTGGTTGTCTAAATGGTGATTCTGTACAACATAAGTCAGTGAACGAAGCCCGCGACCCTTAAATACAATATATACATTTTTAAATACTCATCATCGCCTTTCATTCCAACCCCTGCTAGGTGGGGAAGGTAGTGGGAGTGTGACAACTGTATTCCAAAGATACATTCCGGAAAGTAGGAGCCAAGGTGAAAGGGCTCCTTTTAGCGGTGAATAAACGCGTCTGCGTTTTAGTGGCGCTGAATTTAACAAGGTTGGCATTGCCCCATAGGGAGACTGCCTCTAGCTTGTCATTCAAACGCTGCACCATGTCTTCTCTTTCAGCCTGTACTTGATCTCTACTGGCCCGAGTACTCGGCAGGTATCTTTCCACCACTGTGCTGTCGTCTGCATACCCATAGATACCGGGTTTGAGCAGATCGTTAATATGCAGCAGGAAGAGAATTGCAGAAAGAACGGACCCCTGAGGAACTCCGGCATTTGTCGTTAAGGGCTCCGATGAGCACCCGTCAATAACCAGTCGGATAGTTCTTAGATTCAGGAAGTCCGTTACCCAGCCGATCAGACCAGGAGATATACCGTACGCTGAAAGCTTGCTTAAAAGGCCCGCATGCCAGACCCTGTCAAATGCCTTCGAGACGTCTAGAGAGACGGCGACGGCTTCTCCATTCTTCTCTAAGGCCTCGCCTAAAACGTGTGTAGCATAAACTAGAAGGTCCCCAGTGGACCTATTTCGGTGAAACCCGTACTGTCGGTCACTGAGGAGATCGTTATCTTCTAGGTATGCTAAAAGGCGCGAGTTCAATACACGCTCCATAATCTTGCAGAGTATGGAGGTGAGTTCCGATTTCCCGGTTGCTGGAACAAGCATTACAATTATTCCATCGCACACTTATTTTCAGTCACCTCGGCCAAGTTGTTCTTTGCCTTTTTAAAAAGGTATTTATTATTATATCTCCAACAGCTATGTAGAAGTGTGTTCAGAATACTTTTTCCGCATCATCGTTTTACTTTACACAATTTTTGGAGTGTAATATTTTATTTTAAATTGTGAAGGTACAGTAAAATATTAAATATTACACCGCAAAGTCAGATATTTGCAACGCTTAATACTTTTCCGCGAAATTATAAATTTTTAACTCTTTATAGAAAATTTAAATCTTTTATAAAAATAACATTGAAAATAATAACATTATACAACCGTCACCATTACTTTCCATATTAAACAAGAATTCAACAAGTTATCCATTTCCGCGCAAAACGTAGCACTATTTCAAAAACAATTATTCTTGTAATACAAAATTGTAAATAATACGTTATTTAAAATATGAAAATATTTGCTTCAACATGCTGGTTTTTGTTTAGCTCAAATCCGCACAACACAAAAGCGTGACAATTTTCTACATATACGCTTTACATGTACCGTGCTGAGTATGAAGATAATGAAAGAGACTGGAAGAGATTATTTTGCTGTTATTAAAAAGTGTCAGTTTTATTGTTTGAACAAAGGTAGTCGTAATAAATTTTTTAAATGACTTTCAATATTATTATTATACCTTGATATTATTCCCTTAAGATAATATAGATGACTTTGTTGTTTGTTATGAAGACAAACTATTACTCGGTCTAAGAACATGTGTATTGTTTCTTAAAAAACTTATATATATATACATATATTCTGAAATGAATATATACTATAATATATAATGAATATATACTGAAATGAATATATATATATATATATATATATATATATATATATTCATTTTAAAATATAATATGTGAATGACTTACCATTTACTTAGCCTTCTTAATTACTTAGTCCCTTATAAAACTATCAGTTCTTACTGTCTACTAATGGCCTCTTCTAGTACTATGACTAACGTGACAATATTTCCATATATATGCATATATTGGGTGTAATCATGGTTCCATCAAAAGCCAGCGAACGATTCACAGCCATCAGCGCTCGTCAGAACGGTATTCATGTAATCCTTGATGGTGGTCGCATTTAAGATACAAATTCACGAGAAATATTTTTACAATACGTTTAATGATTAAATATGATTGATGAATGACTGAATGGATGAATATGCATGCTATGTAGTTTTATATTTATTTATTTACTATGTTACATTATTGAACTTCTTATGTATACTTTCGCTTCTTACAAATATGATCTAATGATCTTTATACCTACTTCATTTTCAAATGTCAGTATTTCTTAAAATGTAGTGTTATAAAGTATTAGAATAATATACCTCTATATCTATATCTATACAAAACCACTTCGCGGGGCTTAAATATAAAATATTTTGATATAATCGTATCAAACTATTCTCTTAAAATATGGCGTCTAAATAATACAAACGCTAAGCGAATGAAACCACTCGAATCGCATTAAGTGAGAAATGAATAAAAATATTTGGAGACATGAAAAATATTTGGAGAGATTATTTCCTAAAAACTATGAAATGTACGGCGGATTTAAATGACAAAACAGTGTAATTCACAAACATTAAAGCTCTCTCCATTCTCGCAATTACATCAGTTTACATGTAATAGCCATAAAGGACGTTATGGGCGACAATTTGAAGGCACACCTGTACCAGTCGCATGTGTGCAATTGCCTCATACCATTTTCTGTCATATAAGCTTAGAAAGGGTCTACTTTAAAGATTCACATATCCGGTCTTATCTATAATATCTTTACGACGGTACGGTACGGATATTTTTTTCTGATAGATAAATTGTATGATTATATTTTACCTATGTATGAAAACACCTACATTAAAATTAATACTATAATATATTGTTTGAAATATATAAAAATGTCAAATAAATAAATAAATATCTACTAAAAATTAACAATAATTCCTATAATACATTTCGTTTAAAAAATATTTTAAAACATTGTGGCATTTAAAATACCATTGATTTTTTATTGTAATAATCAGTGAATCCGTTAAATTAGTTATAGCCTTATATACAAACTAAAACTTGTAATTTTTCATTATTACGTTAAATGTTATATATTTTTTTGTACTCGTTTTGATTAAAATTTAAAATTCTTTACGTAGATTAGTATTGACATGATATCTAGATATTTAGCAGAGTGACACTAAGATATTACTGGAGGTCGCTGGTTCGAGTCCTACTTATGTTGAGATTTTAGGATGAAGATAATTATTATTTTAGATAATTTAATGTGTGATTTGTATGTGCCTAAATAAATAAAAACGTTTATATATTTAGCGTCATTGCAGCAATAACCGTTTTCGATTACTTATAAAATATAGCCACCTTATAAAATATAGAATAGGTCCACTTTTACTTATTGATTTCGAATTAAAAAAAAAAACAATAATTTTTATTGTTTTTTATTTTTGTATATTTTTAATGAAAACCTTCTGTTTATATTTAATACGTTTTTATTTCATAAAGGATTTGAAATGTAATGAAAAAGTCAGTGATTATTATTATTGAAGCAGGAGGATCAAAAAATATTATATCATGAAATACTCGTACTTTATCTGTGCTCAAAGTATTCAACTAATTACAATGAAAATATAACTGTCAGGGGTGTGGAAATAATATTTAATGTATGATTTTACTATCTCCGTAATACCATTTTAGAAAAAAAACGTAATTTTAAAAAGATTTGATATAAGTAAGTGCCGGTGAGAACGAAACATAGATTAACTTACCTACCGCTAACGTTTCTTTTGTCTTCAGATTGATTGATTATAAATTACTTAAAGCAATTTGCTTAAAGGTTTTAAAAAAATTAATATAAGTCATTATACAAAAATACAGTCATAAAAACTAACTCAATAAAAAAAAACACATTCTTAATCTTAAAATATTGGATTTTACCCATGAAATATGATTTTAAGGTGTACTACATAGCTAAAAATTACATAGAGGGTACTGTCAGACAAACAATTAAGTTTAGAAATAAGATACATTTAAATTTTTATAAAGTAGTGAATTTAACCATGACATGTAACAGTAAAGCAATAAAGTATTCAACTACATAGCTACAAGGTACATACAGTGCACCATTTTTTACTTTGGTTAAATTTGCAACCATAATATAGATGCTGTAATATTTTTCTTGGCATCATAAAACAATTTAAAACCTAGCCGTGACCGAGATAGTAGCTTTTTGGATTTGTACCAAGGTCTGCAGGATTCTATTCCTTTTGAAGGACATAGATTTTAAGAGGACCTAGATTAAAACTGTATGTCATAGCATCGCATACAACAACCATACAGACACTTCTTGTTTGTTTTAGTAACTTGAGAATTGTGTATAATATTATGTTAATATTACAAAATGATGGTCGCGGTTAGTTATTTAGTATAAGTAATAAGATATAAGTATATATTATCACACATTATTGGAAAACAACCAATATTACTTGATTCTACGTTTGAAAACATTTCGTTCGAGGTACTGAAATTAAAGATCTTGCAGTTGTTCTAGATTGCAATTGAATACATTTTAAACATATACCGTATATAATAAAAAGTATCCTATGTCCTTTCTAATACTTATTAAAAATATGTGTACAAAGTTTTATGATAATCGATTGAGTAGTTTTGACGTAAAAGCGTAACAAACAAACTTACAAACACATTTATAATATTAGTAGGGATGGGGGATTACAGATTAGGTATTAGGGATGTACTGTCGTGTCGTACAGTGCAGAATTATCAGATGAATCAGTAAAGCGTTAGTCGCTGATATGCGATTAATAACTGTCCTATTAAACTAGCCAAATTATAGAACGTGCGCGGTAATATTAATTGGTGAAGTTTTGTTGAACAAAAATTAGGGTTTAAATCGTTATAAAGTTTTAAGACTTTGGGCGTTTTTACACTTTCATCTTTATTATAATGACATGATTTGAACTTAAATCGTTAATTATATTAAACCAAATAATATTTCCAAGCGTATTGTTGTAAATCATTATACCTTTATATAATTAAAGCCACTTAAGTAATCGAAATATAAATAGGAGATTGAAACGCTATGTTTAAATCTCCAATAAAAATGGCATGTTTTTTGAACCATTTTATTTTCTTCTATTTTCGTGATCCGTATACAAAAATTCAAACATGGAAAATGTAGTAAAAAAATAATTTTGTTTGTGATATTTTTTTTAAACGTAGTTATATTTTAAATAGTATATTTTTTTTAATTGTAGTTTTTTAAACGTACATTGTAAATAATTTTAAATGACTAAAGATAACAATCTTATGTATATTTATATATAAAATTAATAATTTGCATTTGAAATGAATGTCCGATTTATTAAAAAAGTTATTTCGTAATTAGTAAAAACCTTCACATTCATAATTTTTGAAGGAAATTCTCGTATTTTAAATCAACCCGCACACTTGCTGGCAAATAATTTTAACTTTACTATACATTATTGTAGTTTAGTTTTCCTTTCCATTACATTTTCATGTTAAATTAATCATGAAATATACGAGAGAAAGGAACAGAGAATATGATAACTTTGAATGTACCACAATGCACTAACAATATCTATATACATTTACATAGTCGTAGTAATTTGCTAGTGAGCGTGTAGGTACCTACACGCTCACTAGCAAATTGTTTTGCTGGTTTCCAAATTTACATACAAAGCTCAATGAAGCTAACAATACCAAAATAACTGTCTGTAAATGTCTGAAAATAGCTCAAGCTGTTTTAAGCCATGTTGTTCAGAAATAAAGTTCACTGTTGTATATTTTAAATATGTGTTCTTTACATAGTAATATATATTGACAATCATTAAAGATACATAATTATTAGAAAATGTAATAATATGACAACATATAAGTACATTCTTTTACACCGGACTAATATTCCTTCTACGACACACATTTTATTATTGGTTTTCTTTTGTTTTTCATTTAAGATGTCGGCATTTATGAGTGCGGATTAATAAAAAACAAATATAAGAGACCGGATGCTGTCTTTGTTTCACATTCATACTATTTTTAAAAACCTTTAATCTGAAAGCATTGAATAAACATACTACGTTTTTATCATGCCATATTATAAATTAATTGATAAAAAAAAATGCCTCATTGAAGGTTAATTTACCAGCAAGTTTCGTAAGAGTAGTCTTTTTATATATGAACACATTCACGAACCTTTTATAAATACCAATATTCAAAATACGATGGCTCTAAATACTCATTTGAGCTTGCCTTTTATGAAGAAATATTTTTCATTCCCTGAATATTATAGTGGAATTTCTGCCCATATCAAAGCACCAATTCAACCATATTTTCACAGCCGACCTTTGAATATTCTATTAAGGTTGAAAGGGTTCTGTCGAAAATTGTGTGACCAACAGAAGTGCTCGGGGGGGTTGTAACATTATTGAGTTGCAAAAAATGCTTTTTGCTTACACATAAGATATATATTACATTATATAATAAACTTGCCGTATAAGTTTATGTGGCAAGTGTATTAAGTTATTTCCCGTGATATAATTTGTTAAAACGAATTAATGTGTAATTCTTACTGATATATTATGAATTTGTTTACATAAGCTGCGTTGAAATACAACAAAATTGTAAAACACAGATTGAATTATTACAATTACTGTAATTCGAATGCTTATGTAGTAATAATTATGCTCACGTATGTAGTCTTGTAATTTATCCTCGAAAATGCAATTTTCTTAAGCTTAAATATAATTTGTAACTGAATTCTTTGTTACTACATTTGACAAGAGCTAGAATCTACCACTATGGCTTTCAATAGTCTCAAACAAATTAGTTAGAATTTTATTTCGTAGGAATTGGGTGTATCGACGTATAACAATTATAATATTAAAATAGGTATTTATATTATAATTACTATTATTTAATAATTTTACCTGAGAGAATAATCTATCAATACAAATGTTTAAATCAAAAACTTACTTGGAGTAAAACTTGAATTTTCACTTCAACTAGAATCGGACTTCTCAAGGCTTAAATTTCTACTTTTATTCCCTAGGTTTATACACAATTATCAATATAATTGGTGTAAATAAAATTTCTGCTGCGAATCTTATTAGTAGTGCCAAATTTGTCTTTTCATGGCTACCCAGACATATATCAGAAAAAAATACATATTGCTGATACTAAATCGCTGATAAGGTATTTGAAGTATCTTTTTACAATATTATTATTTAAAACGTGTTTTTTGACAATTTTTTACACGATTAATCAAATATTGAAAATTGTGACTAAATTACTTTTGAAGTGACATAAAATAAATAAAATATTTTGTGGTACAGTACAGTAGTATAATTTAATATATTTTAACAAAAACATATTAAAGGTGTCCGACAGAGGTTGCCCATAAAACTTATATAAAGATCACTGGATCAGTCAAATTCATTGTTCCGGTTAAAGGCTAATGGTTAAAGGTTTCAAACTTGGGTGTATTATCCAAGTATGTATTTATACGATAGTAAATGTCAAAATATTTCTAAGGTTATAAAGGAAAAAAAGTACATTTATTTTTCATTGAATATAAAAGACGTTTCATTGAGTTTTGAAAAGACGAAGATCTTTCCGAAGACCATAATTATTTCAGGTGGGCTAGAGCAAAGAGACTAGAGTCAATCCTGAATCAGATGAAGAATTTGAGTATGAAGCAGAGAATGATATTCCTTATTTCAAAAAAGCAGGCTTAAGTTCAATAGCCACTACAGCTGAAATGCTATTGAATCCATTTAAATCACCTGTAAATTGTCCCAATAAACCATTCAAATACTATGAATCACTTACTAGGGTATCTTTTTTATTAAAAAACTGATAATTTCACAAATAATTTTAGTCCCAAACACTTATCTAACCTGTCACTTATTTGACATTAAAGTCAAGCACGATCAAAGAAGTACTCTTTCTGGTACAACCATTTAACATCACTGTACAACAGTAACTGAGATGACTTAATACTAACATAAGATATGTTGCTTTAGTTGAGTACAATTGACGAGGTGAAACAAATATATTCATTTACATGCGGATGTGCGATGAATTGGATATATTCTTAAAATATTTTAATATGTAAATTTAGTATACAAACAAAATTAAAATTGTTTCTATTTCTTCAAAATAGGACCAGAAACTAAATAATAAATTGTGTTCTATTCAACAGACCGTGTTCGAAAATGAAGGTCCAATTAACGGAGTTAAAGGAAGGCGGCAGTCAGTGTAATTATAATTGGTCTCTGTGAGCTCTGCGCCACTCTACTGCTGTTCAATCGCAAGTCATTTTTCTCTGTAAAAGCAAATTACTTAGTTACATCGATGTATTGAACGTTCACTAGTACTAATAAAGATAATTAAATCAATACTTATGACAAGAATCTTCTCTTAATAATTGGACAAGTGGACTTATTACGCTGCATTGCGAATTAAACTGATAATTTAAAAACAAAACTTAAAGATTGATTAAAGAATATGTTGTTTAACATAAGGCCAATTAAAAAAAAATTGTTAACCAATTTTTTTTATTTCCGATTGAATTTTGCAAAGAAGATAATGTTTGTTATTAAGGTAATTAAATTAATTTAATTTGTTACAATTTTATTCTGTATTCAAAAATTAATACATAAATAAAAAAAATAATACCACACTGCTAAAAAAAAACATCGATATTGTTTCGTCGTTTTAAATACTTATCGAGATTTTTATTTCTTTTAATGTTAAGTATCACCTCATTAAACCATAAAACTCTGGCCTTTTATTAAGTATTTTAAACTTGATATATTAGTAGTATTTATAAAGGATTTTACTTTCGGTAAGCTTTTAAAAAACAATTATGATTGATTTTAGTTAATATGTTTATATACCATGTAGAGACATGTAAAGCTTATTTTTAATAAATAATAAATAAAAATATGCTGAGCGACGGGGCGGCTTCTCAGAGGTCGTGGGTTTGAATCACTGCCCTTATGGGTATTTTTGTTTTTAATTTATTTAAAATTTGAATAAGCTTATCATGTATTTATATATCTATAGATATTTTCAAAATATTTATATCGGTTGTAGAATCTTTTCAATATTAGTATAATTTGCAAAGTTAAAGGCATTGGTTAAGATTTTCGAAAGAAGCCTTATGGTTGTCGCCATTTTCCCGATAAAGACGAATTTCAGTGATACTGTACCATAGAGAGGTAGAGCGACGGGAAGTCCCAATAATATAGTTATAGTTCACAGATTTTTCTACCATTTAAAAAAACTAATTTGAAAGTGATCTGACATAGCTTGATATAGATTTTATAGTGCTGTTTTATAATTCACTGCTTTTGACTAATAATGAATTATCTAACACTAATTTAATTATGGTAAAATAAATCAGTGTTATAAAGTTATACCTTCTATAAAAAACAAACTTCTTTTTTGGAGATTCGTTACGAATACATACAGCTAAAAAGTGTAGTCTTGTAGAGAATTTATAAATATAAGATTCTGGAGAATTTTGCACTATGTTTCAACAGCAAACGATCGTAACTATTAAAAAAAATTGTAAAGAAATTGCTGCTCTACAATGTTCCAAGAAGTATTACTGTTATTTTAAATACTTTTTCTATTCTTGTCTTAGATATTTGTAATAAGGGAAACAAATATATTTTAATTATTTTAGTTTTTTTTATTATAATAATTTCGACTTGATAATTAATCTAACATAAATAAATATTTATAGAAGAATCAAGTGGAGTATATAATAGGTACTCGTACTTTACTATCTTCAGTATCCAGTGTTGAGTACGCTAGATGCAGCATTCACAAAATAATATTTATATAAAATCCCATCTCTATTATTTGTAACGTCAAGAAATTTGAGACTTAAATGAAAATAACTTAAAGTGTCATTTCCTTTAACGATTTGAAATTTTTAGAGACGATTTTACGATAAAATGTCTTAAAGTCGACCTACAGGCAAGTGGAGTCGCTTCGTTATCCGCCTGCAGCAGGACTGAACTAATCACGTGAAGAACCAAAAATGTGGCTAGATTTAAAATCTGAATCATTTTATTATAACTATTTACTAAATTAACCTAAAAATCTATTTAAGCTGGGTAATATAGGAATTTTATAAAAGTTAAAAATCTTTTGAATTATTCCGTTACAGTTTTTGCAAGTCAGCAATTGCTATTTATGTTAGGTCAACACTTATAAAGATTATCTTATAAGTGTATATAATTATATTTTTGCTTATAATAAAACTGTTGTAAGAATTTTAATGTACCTTACTTAATGGAATTACAATAAATACTATGCATACATTTTTCATTCACACAATGTGTATTGTTTCATAATGTTATTATATCAACAATATTATAAGAAATCTGAAAGAAAGCAAAATTTCTGATTAAAGAAGAACATTTTGAACATTTGATCAGCAAACTTAAAATTAGATAGAAAACTCACGTTCCAGAAGAATCGCTTTTCTTTGGAAATTGCACTAACTTATTTACTGAATGTACGTGAAGCTAAATTGCACATCCGGATAACTATTGAGTTTAAGAGCACTTGTTTTATGGAAGACCTTGGTCTGGCAGTAACTCCAGTAAACCTTTATGGTCTATAAAAGGTTACGTAGACACATTCTTTATTTATAGTAAGTAATTCTTAAAGATCTTACTTTACATATTTAGCAAGGTGTTTAGATATTCATGGCTGTAGCAATCTAAGTAACCGAGCACGGAAACAAAAAAAATCATATTCGCACATTATAAATATTCTGGAATATTTTTTTATATAAGCATAATAAGTCTAAAATAATAAGTCTTGCTTAAAGGCAACTACATGTATATTTTACACCTAAGGATTATGAGTTTTATAATCTCTTTAATAGAAAAATGAATAAATTACATTTTGTTACTATTTAGAGGAGTTTGAGAGTTAAATTTTATATACACATCTAAGTCACGCTAAAGGAACTGTCAAGTTTTTCATGTATGTCATACACGTCATGATATTATTTTCTTCACAATCTTCATCATTCTTCTTCAATCTTCATCCTAACGGTAAGTATTTTATCCTTGTCTACTTTGTATATTGGCCTAAGACAAAAGTAATGTAGACCATGTAAATATATAGCTCATCTGTTACGCTCATAATTTACGTTTACTAATATGAATTCAGTTTGACGTAATGAATAGAATAGTATAGAATAGAATAGTGTCATAAGTTTAATTATTAAATTAATTGAATTTCTAGTTACATAATTAGTCACTATGTAAAATGCCATTTTAGTTGCAATCGCCATAAATAATAATTGCTGTTATAATTATTTGATTTACTTGAAATAACAGGTAATTGAAACAATTTATAATAATTTTATTAATAATTTAAACGAATATAACAATTATTTTAATACTATCTGGTGTACTTTATGTTGATTTTAGGTTTTGTAATTAATGTTATACATGGACGTTTACGCTCACATATCATGACAGCAATATAAAATTATTTTTGAGGTTTAAAATAAACTTTGTGTAACATATTAAATGCAATTTCATTACTATAACTACGACTATAATTAAAAATTTTGGATTGTAATAAAAATATTTCTTTAGTGTTTCGTACCTTACCCTTATAAGAAGAAAACTCTCTGTGGAAGATTCACTTTGTTGACCATTTATTTGTCTTTCTGTCAGGACTTGATAAGGAATCAAAACCTATGGGGCTTTTCCTAGAATCTTCTTTGTGTTAGAATTATTTAATTTGGCAAATAGCAATGCCACTTTTTCATTGACAGTACTACCTCTTACACAGTTTACAAACTAGTGACTTCTAGGAGAGCGTCCCGGCGCTCTACCAATTACACTACCACATCGCTACCCGCCTTGGCTTACTTCTCATTCCATATTAATTTAAATTTAAATAAGCTAAGCTTGGTTATAC
Organism: Dircenna loreta; assembly: GCA_963555665.1. Taxonomy (NCBI): domain Eukaryota; kingdom Metazoa; phylum Arthropoda; class Insecta; order Lepidoptera; family Nymphalidae; genus Dircenna; species Dircenna loreta. The sequence goes on along the minus strand of OY743099.1, from coordinate 480,630 downwards.
GTTTTTAAAGATATTTTCAAATAGTATAACAAAATTTCAGAACTAACTATAATATGAATTTATTTATTTCTATATAAAATAAAACAAAGTATAACAACTTTGTAATAGAAAATGATTTAATTATATTGAATATTGGGTTATTATATATGTTACTGAAAAAATGTTCGTGGAATAATGAATTTTAGTTTTGCTTACGGATAATCAGATTCATTTAAAAACTAAAAGAATTCATCGTGTGGAATATGTTTGTTTTCAAGTTTGTTAAAATTTCACTTGACCATTTCAAGTCCGTCTGAACAGCCAGAAGTCAGTTTCATTCGCTGTTTAATAGAAATGAATAATAGGTTGTATTTACAGGAAGACGACATTTCTTAAATCGCCCCATTAATTCTTAATGGAGCGACGGGGCAACATTTCATCTGTTTGGCTACACACCAGGCTTCGCCACAGAGCTATTTTCGGTAGCGTATCCGAAAATTTATAACTATGAGTTACATCTAAATCTTTGGGTAGCACAGTAAGTGGAATTTATTGTCGCCATACGCTCTACTTATTTCAGTGAAATATAAGCTACTCAATTTTTGTGTTTTGTCCCTGCAATGGCTGTTAAGATTTGTAATATATTAATATTAAATTTGTTTTAAGTATTTATTCTGTTTTATATTGCATTAAATGATCTGTCAAAATAACAACGTAATGTATGTAATGTAATCAATATAAAAATCATATTCAAGAACTTTTTAAGCCATCGGCTTCAAAAAAACGTCACAAAGATGTAAAATTTGATTATCTTTATTTATATGACTGCGCTAATAATGCTTCCACAGTCCGTTAATTCATAGTTTTAGGCAATTTTATAAATATTCTAATATCCTTTTTTCATTATATTTATTTTTATTTAAAATTGTTTCGTTTGTTGTAGCAGTGGAAGGTAATTATAAAGATACAAACTAAAACAAAAATAAATCTACTTGAAACTTTAAAGTAAATTATAAACTTCTTCTTCGAGGTGCAATTAATCTTAAGGAGTAACATTATAAGAACATTCTTGAAATCTGATTACCCTTTCGAGTTTTAGTTTGAAGACTTTTTCTTACGAAATATCATAACTTTAGAAACACATTTTGTGAAAGAATAATGTGAAATCTATTCCAAAAAATGTTCACGATTCTGATCTGATTTTTTTTTAGGGTTTAAAACACAATATTCAATAATTCATTTAAAACGTATATAATATTGCTTAAGCTTCCAAAAAAGTTTTTATTATAACATTATTTGATTGATGTGGCTGTATTATAAGTATATGTAAATTACGATGATTTTTTTACTGACAAAGTATAAGAGAAGAATGACTTTTGTGAAGGAAAGGCAATATTTTACTATCCTGTAAGAAAGTACTGTCACGTCATTTAAAAATGCCCTTCTGTGTGCATATTTTCGCTTCTTGTGTCTAGACTTTTCTCGATAGGTTTTCTAAAAATAGAAGTATTGCCTTTGTCTTGAAACGCTATTTGGTAACGGATATCTATTCTATATTGGATGTTGAAACTTTTGACTTGTTACTTGAGTTTCGAGACAGATATTGGGAAATTGAAATTGATGGTTACGAGAAGAACATTTTTTGCAAAGATGTTTGTATTTACTTATCCTAATAATCAGAACAAAATGATTCTTAAATTACTTAACTTGACTGAAATTATTTAAATAATTCCTGTATCTGACTCTGAGATTTAATATTCCGGAAGAAATATTTAAAACCTTTTATTTGAAATACGGCAAAAGATAAAAGATCGAGTTGCCGCGGGAAAAAAAATTAATGGGTGGCATGTCATGACTACATGGCAGTGTTTTTTGACATTTCACAACAACATCATGTAGTGTAACACATTTCTGACGCTTAAACTTATATACATATAATAAAATAAAAGATGTATATATGATATATATCTTTGTTTTTAATGCCTTTCAAAAAAAAACAAATATTATAGCTTTTAATATTAATAACGATTTTAAATCACTTCTTCACACATATTCCACATATTTCAGAAAAAAATATACCTTGGGTAAGAAGACATACTCAACTGCAATCGTATCAAAAAAAAAATCAATCCAAACAAAATATATTTAAAAAATATATATATTTTTTATTATTTTTACGTCTAAGTATCATATGAATCTTAACACAATGTAATAAGGTTTATTTTACTTGCATTTTTGTTGATTTTTTATAACAAATATTTCTAAAATTTTGATTAAATTTTTGTCGATTTTTTATAACAAATATTTCTAAAATTTTGATTAAATTTTTGTTGATTTTTTATAATAAATATTTCTAAAATTCCTAAAGGATTTATCTAATGCAAAATTGATATTAAAATCTCCACCTAAAGTCATTGGTATTTTACCATTATTGTTACGGTGCAAAGAGGCTCTGGCTCTCTTGTACGGCAACAATTAATGGTGAAGAAAATTAATAATACCATCTAACTTCCGACTAGGAGATAAATATAAAGCAACATTTTTAATTTTAGATAAATATGGCGCGTAACGAAAAATGCAACAGAGAAATCAATACGGTGCGTAACATGACGATTTTATAAAATTACCCCCAACCGTTAATAAAAAATAAAATCTTCAAAAATTCTTTTATTTAAAAATATTATGTATTGGAAGTGACGTCTTTGTTATTGCCCATTCCTTCCAGCGTTCAATCACTAGGTCTGAACTTATGTTCAGAGCTTGCAAAGCTTTTCTGTAGTTCCTTCGGACCGAATAGCCTTTAACAAATATTTTAGTATAATATTAAAGTTGTAAAGTAAGTAATGACAAAAGAAGTAGTGTGTATATTTACTAATAATAATACTAAAAATATAACATATATAACATTCATCAATAACATATAACAATATTGTATTTCACAAAGAAAAATAACAGTAAACTAAATTACTAAAAATGATTTTGCTATAATCTACTATAGATAAAATAACAAAAAAGACTTCCAATCTACATATATTATAATTTAGGACGATAAGGTCTGTTCCTCTCGGCTTCGCAGACAATTATCAGACTGAAATTATGGCTATGTCAAAACATTTATCCTTTTTAAAAAGCGGGTTATTTTTGTGTTGCGCAAATGTTTTAAAAATATCTAGAAGAAAACGAAAATATTTTAGGTTTTTTATTTTTGATAAAGTATTTTTTTTTATATTACCTAATGACATATTTGTCTTAAAGACTAATACAATTTTATATTTATAAAAATGTATACATGCATAAAAGAAAAATATAATATTGGTAGCTAGCTTCCAATATTTTAAATGAAAATATTTACCCATAACGGTATTTTAAAATTTTATTTTGCTTTTGTACATGTACTGCATATTTGTAAAAACTATTGTCCCACGGCTAAGCTCCATTTTGTAGATACTTATCAATACTGATTTATGCCATTTAACTTATAATAGTATTATATTTAATCCCGTTTTTAATTTAGCCTTCACTAGATAATATTACATTTTTGATGGTCACGAGTCTTAGTCATGAAACTACGACGATGAATTAGATAAGAAAATTACAGGTTTACATTTGTTTTCAAAGCAATACACAATATTAAAATAATGTTATATCTAAAGATCCTGTAATATTAAAATGTATCAATTCTTTTTGATTATTTTATTAAAACTGTTTATTTTTTTATTGTATGGAATAGTGATTTATACACTATAACAATAACACATTTTTTCTGTAAAAAACGTCAAAAAGTTAAAAATATATATATTATTTATAATACTACAGTATTCAATATAATATGGTGGACATATATTCACCATTTTTATTATTTTCATCGAAATCATTAAATAACCGGTATTAATGCGTCTGTAAGTATCGCGGGCTAGTAGGTAAATTATTCAGCAAGGTGCAGGGCTCGCGTTCCCGGTATTAAAGATACATTATTTCTACATCAACTCTCTCAGAATTTTGTCGTAATGTATATTTTTGTGTTTACCGTCTATGGATAGCACCTGGGGATGGAAGTAGCGATTGGTTTTTCTTTTTATTCGTTATCTTAAAGGAAAATATTATAATTTATATTCACATGCATAAATAAACAATAAAAAAGTTCGCTTATAATATAATATGATATATATTATAATCTTTATAATATAAAATCATAACTGTGGTTGTTGTGATAAATTCATTTCTCTATTATTATTTTTGCATTATCTATCTTGTGACAAATATACGATAATTAACTGGGCAACTAGCCTAAAAATAAAGTAATGATGATAAACTTTCGATTGAAAGGAATATAACAAATTATAAAAAAATAAAATAAACTCTAAGTGAATGTTTTAATTTCACAAAAGCATTTTTTGCTATTTAACTTATCAACTATTCATTTAAAGTAAGGAAGCTAAAAAAACGCAGAAAAAGCAGCATTTAAATATAAAGAAAAACAATGCAGGGATGACAAATACGTTGAATATTTAACAATATTGATATAATGACAGATCTAAAAACAGAATTATTTTTCAAAGTTTTATTCCAATAATTAAATAATGTTTAAAATAATCAAATAACTAAGTAAATATAGCACTTACAAACCTTTAATGAATATATACATTTTATTTACAAAAGCCTTTCCCAAGATAATAATCTAACGAAACCTTTGCAAATAAAGTTTAGAATTAATTACAAAATTTCAATTTTGAGACATCACACGGTGGCATTGTTTACTTCTATTTCTTATATAAGTTTATTAGTTGGTTGATTTGTTTAGTTATGAAACCATTTTCATACATTCAGATACATATACGTTAAAATTAAAAAATATGTAGTATTATATGTATTTTTTTGTTTTCCACTTTTAAAGTTCGACATTGTATTTTAATTAAAGTGTTAGTAAGTTTAAATAAATGTATTAATTATTGTATAAATTACATTTCATTTTTTTCGGGGCAAGGGAAGCCTCTTATCTTATTAAAATTTCTTCAAACGTTATTTATTCATAGCATGCCCTTTTTTACATACAAATATAATTTCACCACCTCTTATCAAGCCACATTTCACTGCTGGACATAGATCCGACCGGAGGGCGTTCTATACTACAGTTGCTAAGACGCTGTATCCACCTCAGAACTCGTCTGTTCCATCGGCCATCGGTCCTGCGACATACCTAAAGAGGACACTGCCATTTCAACTTGCTGATCTAGCGAGCGATATTGTAACTTTAGCTCTCTCATAAACACAATGATTTCTGATTTTATTCCTAAGAGAGAAAAGCATAGCTTGCTCCATTGCCCGTTGAGTGATTTCAAATTTGTGGATCAATCTCGCAGTCAGTGTCCATGTCTTAGCTGCTTTTGTTAGTATTGTTTTTGTTGCTCAAAAATGTTTGTCTTTAAGCACTACGGAATCGTTGACAACAAGATCTGACGTGCCATGACGAATGATACTCAGACGAATTGAATCCTGCTAGCTTCACCCTCAAAACTGTGCCGGCCAAAATTAATAAGGACTTTGCCACGTTGACAATAACGAAAGTGAGAAATATACTCTCCACTGAGGTTAACGTCCCATTCATCCCAGTGCAGGGTGAAGATATCTTTCATTGCGTTTGTGAACAATGTGGGGTATATGACATCTTCTTGCCTACTTCGCGTAGCAAATGGATGAGTCTTGTTCGCTGGTAAGTTTTATTGGTTAAAAATGCTAATATTAGGTAAAACCAATATAATAATATTTTACGTTATGCACAACAATAAAAGCATGGTCCTTTGACTAATTGTGAAATCTTACATATTTAAACGTATTATGAAAATGTAAGTATGTACATTCTATATTATTTTATTATTATTTTTTGACGACAGATTGGCGCAGTGGTCATTACCGTGTATCGATAAAAGATCGTCACACTAGAAAATATTTGTAATATAAAAAATCATGTATTTTTCTAATGTCTGAGTGCTATTATATGTATAACATGGATGATTAAAAAAATATTTATGTATGTTTATCACTTGTCTATCGCTCATAATGCTAGCCTTGCTTAGTTTTCTGGAGCTATCTGCGTTGTATAGATGTGTTCGAATATTTATTATTATTATTTTTTACACTCCTGTAGATTCGAGTGTTAGTCAGCGTTTAATATTTTAAAATATGGTATTCATAGAATAAAATTTCATCAGAATTACAATCCATTCCTATAATAAATGGTATTAAACATTTATTCCCTATTTCAATATATGTTTAGTATAAATACATACTTAATAACAAAAAAATAGGAGTAATATAAAAGTAGATACTTCTGAAGATATCACAGACATTTCAATCTCGTGGATCAAACTTTATACAATGAAACCGAGTTTTCTGATAAATATTGTCAGCAACATCTAAAGGCAAAAATATAATATGCAAATATTGGGAAAAGATTCAACCGCCAGATCCCCACAGTGAAAAAGAATAGCTCTATAAGATTACTTGTAAGATGCTCTAGTCAGAATAAACATTGACTGAGGCGAGTCGTCCTTTAGTAAGATGCATTTTTATTTTTCAGTGTTTGACTTGTCTGCTTTCAGGCTTATTGGAAAGTGGACGTGTTTATGTAAGGGATATTGCTTTGTAACCTTATTTTTAGTTTTGTAGATTTTCTCTTTGTTCCGTAATTCGGTGTGTATTTTGTTTATGGAGTGCAAGTTAAGTGACATATTTTAAACATTTACTGTGATTATCTTAATATTCTGAATTGTATAAGTAAAAAGCATTTTCTCTTTAAATAGGAAATAAAAAAATTCAAGAAAAATAGATGTTAACATAACTTAAATATAAAATTTGACAACCAAAGACTATTTAAACGTTTTAAGAAAATTTAACATTGGTATGCTGAATACTTAAACTAATGTAACTTTAGTTTAGTACTATGGTGGTAGAGCCTAGCTGCAGTCTTCGAACTGCAGTTCGTATTGGGCTGGCTCGACCGGGGAAGGACCACCCTCTCACAGAAGACCGACGTGCAGTAACCAAATTCCTTTGGTTATGTTCCGTCGGTGAGTGAGAGATTCCGGAAGCCCAACCCCCCCCCCCCCCCCCACGCCAAAACATGAACATGAATGCATTGTTAAAAGGAATTGTACCCCAGGAGGGTACCGGCTTCGATGAAGCCGGACAATCCCTCCCCGGGCAAAATCGGGGAAATGATTCTTCGCTTTTGCTCGGGCCGCCTGTCGTATCTGGGGCGGGCATGATACTGCATTCCGTGTTCAACGAGGGCAAACGACGAGCAAACACAGCGGCACCCCGTTCCACCCTGAGTGTGGACTTTTGCAACATACGGGGACTTCACTCCAACTTAAACGCCGTCCACTATCATCTTGAGACGGCGCAGCCGGCCTTGTTGTTTTTGACGGAGACGCAGATATCTCAACCTAGCGACACAGCGTACCTATCATACCCCGGGTATAAACTTGAACATCATTTTATACCGGGGTATCTGTGTTCGTAAGGGAGGATATCTGCTACCGTCGCCTTCAGTTCTTTGAAGGTCGGGACCTGTCTTTACTTTGGCTGCGCGTGGACATGGACGATCGTGTCAGAGTCTACGCGTGCCTCTACAGGTCCCATAGTGGTAATGCAGAAACGGAGCAACTCTTGGGCCATGTCCAGGCGAAGATTGACGACCTGCTTTCACAGATTCCCTCCGCTGAAGTCATAGTCCTTGGAGACTTCAACGCGCATAATACCGACTGGCTAGGGTCACGTGCCACTGACTACGCGGGGAGATCTGTTTTTAACTTTGCTCTGGCAAATGGTCTGTCCCAATTGGTTCAGACGCACACTCGTCTACCAGACGTGGACAGCCACATGCCCTCTTTGTTGGATCTCCTGCTGACTACACATCCCGGAAAGTACCAGGTCATTGTCGAGGCCCCTTTAGGGTCCTCCGATCATTGCCTGGTACGGAGTGTGGTGCCAATTCAACGTCCGGCTCGCACAAGACCCGCGACCCGACGCGTTTGGCACTACAAGTCAGCGGATTGGGATGGACTGCGGTCCTTTTTTGCGTCCTACCCATGGGGGCCGATTTGTTTCCCTTCCAATGATCCCAGTGACTGCGCTGCGGCTGTAGCTGAAGTGATACTACAGGGCATGGAACTTTTTGTGCCAAGCTCTGTGGTGCCACTTGGTGGCAGATCGCGGCCTTGGTTTGATGCGTCTGTCAGGGCTGCAGCAGCCGGCAAACGGCAGGCGTATCGTGCTTGGGCTAATGCGTTAGTCACCAAGGATCCGAACTCTAGAGATCTGAAGAGGAAATATAATCGTGCCTCCAGATTCTTCAAACGGCAAATAGCTAGAGCAAAGTTCAAGCATGTCGTCAAAATCGGGGAACAGCTGGCAAAGTACCCACCTGGCACGCGCAAGTTCTGGGCGCTATCCAAAGCCAGTCTGGGCAACTTTTGCCAGCCGTCCCTACCGCCATTGCACACGGGGAATGACTCTCTGGCCCACACGGCAAAAGAGAAAGCCGATCTCTTGGGCACTCTTTTTGCCTCAAACTCGACTTTGAACGACCAAGGGAAGACACCGCCTACCATCCAACGGTGTCAGAGCTCCATGCCTGAAATAATTTTCAAGCAAAAACACATTCGACAGTCTCTGTTTTCCTTGGATGTTCATAAGTCGAGTGGGCCGGATGGGATTTCCCCATTGGTGCTACGAACATGTGCTCCTGAGTTGACTCCAGTGCTAACGCGTCTATTTCGGTACTCCTATATAAAAGGCGTAGTCCCGGTCTCATGGAAGAGCGCCTTTGTCCATCCGATCCCTAAAAAAGGGGATAGCTCAGACCCAGCTAACTACAGACCTATCGCCATCACCTCTCTACTCTCCAAAGTCATGGAAAGCATCATCAACCGACAGCTCCTGGCGTACCTCGAGAATCACCAGTTGATCAATGACCGGCAATATGGCTTCCGCCATGGCCGATCGGCTGGTGATCTTCTCTTATATCTTATGCATCGTTGGGCTGCGGTTGTTGAAAGCAAGGGAGAGGGTCTGGCAGTTAGTCTGGATATAGCGAAAGCCTTCGATCGTGTATGGCACAAGGGGCTTCTTTCGAAGCTTCCTTCCTATGGGCTTCCCGAGAGTTTGTGCAAGTGGATTACCAGCTTTCTCACTGGGCGGAGCATACAGGTCGTTCTCGACGGTTTTTGCTCGGACCTCAAGCCCGTGAACGCAGGTGTACCCCAAGGCTGCGTGCTATCCCCAACCCTGTTCCTCTTGCATATCAATGATATGTTGGATATTTCCAACTTACATTGTTATGCGGATGACAGCACTGGGGATGCGGTATATTCCGGGCGTGCAGGTCTCTCTCGGGAAAACGTCGACGAGTGCCGAAAGAAACTTGTGTCTTCTGTAGAGACATCCTTGGGGATGGTCTCAGAGTGGGGTGAACTGAACCTCGTTCAGTTTAATCCCCAAAAGACACAGGTTTGCGCGTTTACCACTAAAAAAACCCCAATTGTCGTATCGCCGCTCTTCGAAAGCACACCCCTCAACGCCTCGCCAAGTATCAGTATACTGGGCCTCGACATTTCGAGCGACTGTCAGTTTCGTGGTCATCTGGAGAGCAAGGCCAAACTTGCCTCGATGAAATTGGGTGTAATCAATAGAGCGAGGCAGTATTTCAATCCTGGCCAAAGACTTGCGCTCTATAAGGCGCAGGTCCGACCACATATGGAATACTGCTCTCACCTCTGGTCCGGTTCACCCCAATACCAGCTTCTACCTTTTGACCGCGTACAGCGGAGAGCCGTTCGGATTGTCGGGGACCCAGTGCTCTGTGAACGGCTGGACTCTTTGGCATTGCGTAGAGACGTGGCTTCTTTGTGCGTTTTCTATCGCATTTACAACGGGGAGTGCTCCGAAGAGCTTTTTGATCTGATGCCCGCCGCCGAATTTCACCACCGCACAGCACGACATCGCCTGCAATACCATCCTTACCACCTGGATCCTCTACTGTGCGGTTTTCAAGAACATTTTTTCCACGTACCACAAAGATGTGGAATGGACTTCCTTCGGCGGTGTTTCCAGATCGATACGACATGGGTACCTTCAAAAAAGGCGTTTATACCCACCTCCAAGGCCGGCAACGCTCTTGTGAGTCCTCGGACGTTGCAAGAGTTCGTGGGTGGCGGTGATCACTTCACACCTGTGATCCGCACGCTCGTTTGCCCTCTTATCACATAAAAAAAAAAAAAAAAAAAAAAAACTTTACACTTGAAAGACCAATGTGGTCATTTTGATGTTAGGATATCGTTCGATGTTAAACTATATTGTTAAGTTTTGTAGAAAAAAAAATATTGTTAACAAACTTATATTGTTTCAAGAATCAAAACGTTGAGTACAAATAGTTTTACAGTCTGTTTGTATTTCTAGTCTTCCAAGGCTGTCTAGTCTGCCAAGTTTTTAAGTAATTTTAGTGTGGTCATTATTATGTTATATTGAGATTTGATAAATGAGATACAGAGATCTATTAAAGTTTTGATATAAAATTAAAATTCATTTGTAGTTCGTAAAATTTATTCCAATGGCCAAATTATTTTCTGGACTTCATTTTGAACACTTAGAGTAACATAAGAAATGGTTCATTTAAAATAAATATAGAAAGAAATATAAAAGAATTTTGAAATGAATTGGAAGATAGTCGCTAACTCCATTCAATATTTTATTGTATCCTTAGTTTATTGTACAGCGTTTGTTTTGTTTTGAAAATATTATCAATTTTACTGAATAATAAAATCCAAAAGGTTTCTTGATTCTTCATTAAAGCTCGGGCTTACAAGGCTGAGACGCTGATTTGAATTGTTCACTAAATACGTGCATTCTATATAGTTATAGTTAAGCTGTACTTTTTAATTTTGAGTTCAAACAGCGTTGAACTTTCTAAAATAAAGAGTTACTATTCTGATTTGATATTTCAAACAAACAAAAAATAAATGTTCCAGTTTGTGAAGAAACAAATAAAATTCGATAGGTCTTCATAAACTATCTAGTCTAGACAATAAATTTTATTTAGTGTAGCTTATGGTAGAAGAGGACTCAAAATTCAACCAAAAATAATCAGTTATTATAAATAGCTCAGTTATTAAAAATATTGATTTCTTGAAGTACAATTTAAAATTATTTAAAACTAAGGCAAATCAGGGTTAAATAATTCTTTTTAGAGGAATAACTAATTATTCATTAACGAATTTGTATTTTTTTTTAATTTGTTTTTATTCTTTGTTCTTATTGCAAGTAACATAGTCAAAGTAACTTATAAACGTAGAAAACACTTTAAATGAAGCAATTAGGTCAGCTACTGGGCGTAGAAGGTATTGTTATATTAATGGTAAGGTGGCGCCACATTACAGTGTTTAAATGTGGCATGGCTTTACGTAGTACAAGTAATATTATTAACCTTATAACGGTAACCATTTCAATGAAGTATACAATATTACATAAATAAAATAATGTAGTACACATTACTTTATACAACAAAGATGAAGAGAATGATCTTTGAAAATAATCTTTGCTTCTTAAAGGTAGTTATTGAATTTCAAAATAAATTGCATGTATAAAAGTTCATGGGTAGAGTGAGAAGCTAAAGAACGTGGATTTATTAGAAGTAGAATTTGTTTATTTTAATAAAATGGAAAGATTGAATTGAATATAACACAGTAAAGAAGTGAAAGAATATGTAGATTCCTGTAAATTCGTGCCTCAATGACATATTATGTCAAGATTAGAAAAAAGGAGACATTTAGCGAGCATAACTTTCATTGGAATGGAGAGAAACTATGATATAACCTTTGCAGCAATAATTTTTCTTTTTTAATATGATATACGAGTAAACATGATGAGTTGTGTTCCGATGAAATGTGTCAAGTAAAATACTAATACTGTCTAATATGTAATATATTAATAATAAAAAAGTAAATAATATAGTCAATAATAATATATAATAAATGTCTAACAATCTACAATTTATTGCCTTCGAATATCATCGATAACTTAAAAAAAATAATATTATTATGCCAATTACTTCTTTCAGAAGATTATTATTGCCGATTATAAGTTAAAAAAATATTATTGTTATTGAAGCTATTGTTATCAAAATCTGTATTTAGGTATAACTTTGTAAATTAAAAATATTAAAGTATATTTTTTATGCGGATAGTTTAAAAGGGTTAATAAGGGTAACGAATATGCGAAACTTTTATATTTTTGAAGCTATGTTTACGAAAATAGATTCAATTTTTGTATTATAGATTTATAGATGATAGATTCAAGTTTTGTATATTTTCAAAGAAACTGAAGCTACTAGATAAAAGGAATCAAAATATATTGTAAGAGTAATCTTAGGAGTATATCATACTCATGAAATTAATTAGGTTTATTTTTTAATTTAGTCACTGATAACCATAACCACTCAGTAATTTGGATCCCTTTGTATATATATACTCAGAAACTATTTTTAGTATTTAATAAAAAAGTATTTGTGAAATCATTTTCGCCAAGTAGTGGTTCAGGACCCTTAAGGGAGCCTATTAATTAAAACTTTGTAATAAAAGGTCCGGGTAAAATATTGAATTTAAGAGCTTTGGCTAATTAATAACTATAAAATTTAAAAGTTGAGATATTTTTTTATCAAATACGTATTTTTTTAATGAACAGATAAAATGGTTACTGTCGATACTGCTTTCCAATTAGTTAATGTTATTACGGCTCAAATATTGCGGTAATGCAATGGTATGTTAAAATAATATATTTGTACCGTAAACGTAACGCCAGAAACAAAATAGTAAAGACAAAATTGGTGTAAATGTTACTTTATTTACCTTGAATCAAACAGGTTCTAATCTGCAAATAGGATTTAGTTAAAACACAAACTTATTGAATGATATTTTTTAAATTACTGTTATGAAAAAATGCAAATGTTTGCCAATATTTTAAAAACAGTCTATTAATAACAATAATGTTATAAAAATATGTGAATAAAGCACTTTTAAAATTTATTCGTTACATGTGTATTAACCCCAATATCCAAAGTTAAAAGTACTACGAACTACAGGAAAAACATGACTTGGGTTTCGTATTCAGTAAATGAAAAGCGAACGAACGAACTTTACTACTGCAATGCGCCACCTCTCGCATATCAAAGTGCTTCATCTAAAGGTTCAGTTTCGGATGGAACTTATGTACAGTGTTTATTCATCTTGAGTTCTAATGAAATTAAATGTAATTAGCTTGCAAGGTTATGTTAGTACAAGTTACATATAAACGTGCAAAATACTATTTTATTTTCTTTATAAGCTATGTGTTGGTTACCATTACTAGAGCTCTTATACATTTTTTACCAATAACTACTTATTTATCATATTTAATAATTATGGTCTTTTCTACAATAACTAAATATAAATACATATTTTTTTAATAATATATTATGTTCATACAAAAAAATGCCCCAACATTATATGATTATTATATTAAAAAACGTGACTTATAATTCATTTTATGTATTTATAATATATATCGGCGCAACAACGAATTGTACGACTAATGAAAATCGGCAAGTCATCGTGCAGGTGTTTCAAACTTTGTAAACAAGTGATTAGTGATATTTGACCCACTCCTTCGACTATGCTGTGTATAAAAGTGAGGCACAAGGAAGGGAAACGGTCGATTCGTTTGTTACTGTTCATACGGATAACAACTGTGTAAAATTACTTTACTTAAAATAAAGTTTGAGTTTACTGTATTGGTTTATTTCTATTATGGAACACCAAAATATCAAGGAAAATAGATAATGACGTCAGCTGTGCCTGACGTCATAGTTTTTAAAAGATACCGGACCGGCTTACTTCGACATCAGAAGTGGGATATGAAGCTCATTGGCTCACTATGTTCGAAATACAGCTGAAACATATAAAGTTGAGCTTGAATAAGCTCTTAGTGAGGCACTCAAAGGCGGCGACTCATCACGACTGTTACAAATCTTACATGTGGGTATGACGGAAATAATTTAATGAGTTGTTCTTTTTTTAGTGCATTGGCGTAATTAATGGCAAACCGAAGAATGATGAATATTTGGAAGCTTAGACTATTCGTTTTATGAGTCCATTGATGACAAAGTAGAAGAAATTGCCGCGTCAAGTGATGTTTGTTTGTTGCGGCAAAAGCGGGTATGTTCCCTGGAGTGATCGTCGCACCGACGGAGGCGTAGGCGGTGCGTCTTCGGGCCATGTGGCCCCTAGAAGCGGAGGCAATAGCTTACCTAACATTTCGACAACTATTACATCGCGGGTATTCGCAGGTGATTGCTATTATCTGGTGAGATGTAATATTTTATTTGTATTCTGCTGCCGTATGCTCTCTTGTTACGACTTACGTAATGTGTTAGAATAAATTATTTGCGACGTTAAGTCACCCGTTAAGAGTTACAGATTTTGATTGTCCATACTTTCCAATAATTATTTAAAGTACAAGGTAATTAATGGGCGAGAAATTTAAAAACATGGATTTAACGAATAAACAATTACCAAAGAAGTAACAAACAATAGTCAAACGATTAACAAACAATTAATCTTATTCATCCGTCGTTATCTCCAAACAAAAATTCATAGCTACCCACACCTACAACCCATTTCCTTTAGAGCCTCTGTGGACCACGGCGCACAAGACCGCCTAGACCACAGCATCATCACTTTGCTCCCGTGTGGACCACGATCATATTAAATGATCCAGACCACACCATCGACCTAGACCCATTTCCTTTAGAGCCTCTGTGGACCACGGCGCACAAGACCGCCTAGACCACAGCATCATCACTTTGCTCCCGTGTGGACCACGATCATATTAAATGATCCAGACCACACCATCGACCTAGACCCATTTCCTTTAGAGCCTCTGTGGACCACGGCGCACAAGACCGCCTAGACCACAGCATCACTTTTATGTACTAAAACTTAAACAATGCAGATTTACGTGGAGTGACTGTGTTGAAAATCAAATAAGCGGTGGCATGATGCGCGGAGCATTGTCATCTCTTTGTACTTAATCTCATTATACTTCGCTAATATGTTTATGAATATTGAACTATGGCTGATGACTTTGTGAAGTTGATTAGCTAAAAATCTACTATTTACATTATAATTCTGCTAACTTTGCTAATGGAATATTCTTGCGCTTTTGTTAATTATTAATCATAGGCCAAAGATCTTGTGAGAGTCAATATTCAATTACATTACCTCTTAGTATCTACAAGAGTGGTACCTCTGAGCTAATTATGTGTTACCCTTGTGCTATTACCATGGGTCCTTGATGAATCCATAAGAGAACCCTGAGATACCATTGGGATGCCTTGTGGAGCCTTAACTAGACACGTACACACCATAATCTGGAGAGTAGTACCTCTGAGCTAACCACGTGTTACCCTAGTGCTAACCACGGGTCCTTGATGTATCCACAAGAGAACCCTGAGATTCCGTTGGGACGCCTTGTGGAGCCGTGGTAGACACGAACTTACCACAGATCTACGAGAACCTTAAAGAACAACTAATAACCTGGTCATTACGAGTTACAGTTACTAGTGCTCACAAAATCTTCCTATGTTTACAAGACAGTGCACGAGAGGTGTCATTGTCTACTGATTTAACACTATTTGAAAGGGCTGTATTGCTTACAGATGCCTACTCAAAAGAAAATGTTTCATTTGCTTTCAGAGTACGAAATTTATAAAACAGGTAGGTGCAGAGTATGCACCGCCTTTCAGATGGCCGTATCGGCGGAAGAACCCCAGCATATCGACCAATGACCCAGGGACTTTCAAGAACACGGCTGGTGCAGAGCGCGCACCGCCGGTCAGAATGGCCGTATCGGCGCAACAACGAATTGTACGACTAATGAAAATCGGCAAGTCATCGTGCAGGTGTTTCAAACTTTGTAAACAAGTGATTAGTGATATTTGACCCACTCCTTCGACTATGCTGTGTATAAAAGTGAGGCACAAGGAAGGGAAACGGTCGATTCGTTTGTTACTGTTCATACGGATAACAACTGTGTAAAATTACTTTACTTAAAATAAAGTTTGAGTTTACTGTATTGGTTTATTTCTATTATGGAACACCAAAATATCAAGGAAAATAGATAATGACGTCAGCTGTGCCTGACGTCATAGTTTTTAAAAGATACCGGACCGGCTTACTTCGACATATATGTATTATTTAAATAAAACTAACTGCAGCATCCAAAAATGAACAGGCTGATTTTATAAAAGTTTATAAAATATTTCTTGTCTTTGTGGAATACAGTATGATTTGGCTTTCAAACCGAGTCTGCTGCTTATGTTCGGAGTCCGAAAAGTTTTTCAAAGCTTCGTTCAAGTTGTGGCACCGGATTACACGCCCGAGACGTTGATTTAGATTGTTGAGTGAATACGTGCATCCTACATAGGTATAATTAAACTGTACCTAGCGTAGAAATTCTGTTCAAACAACGTTAAAACTGTACTTTAATTGCACCTTACTTTAGTACACTGTTGAATGATTTTTTAAAAAATGTTTTTAGTTTCGTAAACTTTTACAATATGATATAGAAAAATAAAAAGTTTTAATCAAACAAAGTTACATTTTGTGTAGTAATTATGAAAAAGTGTTGACAGTTGATAAAATATACAATGTTTTATATAACTCCAAAAATATTATATTATGCAGGATGGGTCATAAATTTATCGCATTTTAACATTCCAGAAAACCCACTAAAGCGTAAATAATGTATTGATTTCATAATAAAGACGTATGAGACTGACATTATTAAACGTAACTGTAATCTTTATGTAAATACTCTTTGAATGTAGACTTTAAATCGTAAAAAGACGCTCGCATTTTTCTAATAGGAAAGAAGTTAAGGAGCTAGGCAATTGTCATTGGCTTTTTATATGTATTACTAGAATATTACTATTTATCTAAAAAAATATGCAGTGGTCTGAATTTTGGGCCCCAGGCATGCCATTTAATAACAATTCTTCGTGGTATTTGTTTTAAGGTAAAAATTTGGTTTAGAACTGCTGAAGACTCGATTGTTGTTATGGTTTTTTTTAATCCGGGACCTGCTATTGTTTGATACTGGAATACTGAAGAATGCTCCGCAGCTACAAAATGGCACTCCAACTAGGATACGAGTATATGCAATGTTTTTATTCAGCTGCCCTAGGAATACTAGTATAGAAAATTTTTTTTTTTTAATAAAATACATAAAATATTATATATTTTTACGAAAAATTAAAGGCATAGCGAATATTGTTAAAGTGTTTTAAACAGAAGTTTTCATTTTCTTAGTTTTAAATTATTATTTATAAAAATATATTTCAAACTAGCTGCTGCCAGCAACTCTGGTTCTTCTATGAGTCAAATAATAATATATTATTGAAAGTTATTGTCGAACTTTTCGGAAAGCAGTAAATAGTTTTTTCATGATAGTTTACCGCAATGAATAAACATCTTTTTGGTTAGAACCAAAAACTAAGCCAAAATCATATCGGATTATATGAAAATCCAATTAGTAGTTTCGTAATATTTGTGTTTTAGCCTTTATTTTCCCTTGAAAATAAAATATTTTAGAATTATGTATATTTAAAAAAAGTTTTTCAAAAATTGAAAAACTATAGGCATATTAATATCGTTAATGCAACGTACTCGTTTATCTAAGTCAAGTCAACAACTGAAATTTATTTAAAAAATAGATTCATTGTACGGAAAAACTATATATAATCTAGTTCTATGTTGCGCTTATATTTATAAGGACTTAAAAAATTCTTACTTTTTAAACCTTTAAAATAATAGTTATAGTGCTATTGCTTGTATTTAACTTAAAATGCCAATAGGCAATACTAAAGCAACACATCTGAAGAACAACATTGAATTAAGACATGTTAATTCAAAGTTGTTCTTCAAATGTGTTGCTACACAGTAACAATGAAGTAACATGTGCAGAATTGTCAACGAGTTGGTTATTGTGAGACTTCTCTAACAGACTAGTATTTAGATATAAGAGCTAGTGTTAGTGTAAGAACGATTTGAATGTAAGTTTTAAATTGTTAGTAAATGTTTGATTAATTGGATATATATTTACATTATAGTATTGTAGCGTCTTTGAAATAGTTTTAAGTGATTCTCGTGGACCCCTGTTGTATATAGCTCAAACTGCTCACTTTGCTAAAATAAAAATAGGCTCTTCGTGCATATGAAAAGTAAAAACGCCGATCTAACAAGTAGAGTATCATAAGACATTACTATAACCTTGGACAAAGTAAGCTAACCTAGTTGCAGCGAATATTCTATATTTTATATTTGTTTTATTGAAAGTTTCAATTAAATTATCAGCAAAAAATAAATTTAGGAATACATATTTTGGAATATAAAGTATAACAAAACTTTTCATATTTTGTTTTGTTATTATTTAGTCAAACATTATTTGCCGTAAGCTATTGAATAGGGTCCTCTAAGCCCTATTTTATATGTAACCATGTTTTTCTATATATTTTTTTAAAATAAGCTCAATATTTTGCCCCAAATAAGGTTAGGTAGATTATGATATCAAAACGTTAGTAGTTGCAAATATTTGTTTAACGTATATCAAATCACATCAGTTTTAATCTTGTGATCTTTTATTAAATTTTACTTTGTTGTATAGTTATTTTGAAGATTACCTCCAACAAATAAACTGATAAAGTACAGATCTCGATGCCCCAATGAGGTGAGGATAGAGTATTTAGTCGAATGATGGGGGAATTTTCAAGTTTTTGGCTAATGTAATATTCTGTACTAGGCCCCTTTATAGAAGGAAGAACCGAAAGTTTTATTTATTTTATATTACTCCTATTATTATCATCATAATAATATTGAAAAACGTATACAGAATAATAATAAAATTAGCAATCAGCCACATCATTTTAGGATTGCTTTGTCTGTATTACTCGTCTAAGTTATATATTAACTTGCAAGTAATTAGATGGATTCCATTTGCAATCACCAAGTAATTTGGTATCTAGATTGTCTCGAAATGGAACGCTATTTGCGTTATTGCCCTCAGAAATCTCAGCGCAATCATGTCTTTACTAATATGAAATTCCTATAGCTTATTGTGGAATAAATTGGCAACATAAATTAGTAATAATACTGTTTGCAAATTTTATTTTCCATTTTTTAATGCATCATTTGTTTTTCCGTGTAATTGTAGTAAATTTTAAGATATTTATATTTAAGCTATAATGATATTTATTTGCCATAAATATTTCAATATTTATTTGGCATATTTATGCTTTTAAGTATTACAAAACAAATTAATGTTACATGAGCGACCTCTTTGGTATGTAGATAGAGCCGGAAGCTCTTATTTACTATTCCTCAGAAGAGGCAATATATCTGGTAGTAGATATATTTGTAGATATTTATGGCAGAGGATGACTACTTTTTAACAGCATAACCGTCCAGTTACTAAATAGTTTTGTAAAAATGCTTAACTTCTAAAACTATTAAATATCTAAATCATAATCATCAAGACACATAAGTCTTTAAATAAAACTTAGATATCCATAGAAATTTCCAAATTTTGATCAAGATGGGCACCAATTTTAGATTAAGACTTTCTTAATAAACTCCTTAAAGAAGCCCGCAAATATATCGTCCGGAATCACTGACGTATACAACTGTAAAGCGTCTAAATCTGTGAAGTCATCATTCTTATAATGGGAGCTGTCTTAAAAAAATTTTCCCCTCTTTTTTACCAATGGTGCTCAATTCGCATCAGCCTCGTGAACATTTTCTTAGAAAAATTCAAATGTGTTCAGTAGTCCCCTTTTATAAATTTCCTAATAATGGCATCTCTTTACTGAATAAAATGTTCGAATTTATCTCATTTGAGATAAATTCGGACAAATGAAGATACACCAACCAAAATAAAAACAACGACAATCAGGTGCTTATTCTTTCAGCACATTTTCTGCAATATGGAATTGTTTTGAAAATTTAATAATAATAACGAAAGTTTCCTATATGCGTTTTGAAGAGTCCTTTTGGGCAAGTTTTATTTTCCGAACCGAACATCATGTCAGGTAAAATATTAATGAAACAGACCGTTTTGATTTTATATTTTTTGAAGATATTTTACTATAATGACGTTTATTAAATTTTGAAATAAATACAAAATAATATTTTGTTATACTGAAACAATATATGTAAATCGCTTGAACGTTATAATTAACATAAATATAATATAGAAAGTTCAGTAAAATGGACGTCATTCAATTTCCATCTCGTCTCTCAGACATTTTAATAATATCAAGGGACCTCATATAGCAATAAAGTATACGACGACTTTTAAAGGAAAACAAGCTTTATTTATATGCCCATAAGGCCACTTATTAATTATTTAACGTACATTTACCTGTGATCCGAGTTGGACAGTTTGATAAAAGGTAGTAAAGAATTGTGATGAGATGCGAGTAAAATTGTATCTCCGGGATAATTGAATCAATATTTTTTATTAAATACACTATAGATATTATTAATTCAGTACGTTCAAAATATTTAAGTAGATTGCTACGAAACTATTTAAAATACTTATACCTGGAGAAAATGTATTGAAATAATAATTCATTACAGACACTTATAATGTTCTGACATGAATTTCTAAACATAAGTTGTTTATTTTGTTTTATGTGACGATAAAAATTACAAATGCTTAAAACAGGAAAACAACAAAAATCAATATTACGATATAACATAAAAAACAATATTTTTTTCGGGAATAATCCAAACCTTATTTGGAATACAGTTAATATCAGAAGACAACAAGACCCGTTGTGGTGAACTTTTAACAGTGATTAAATGAACATGTTTTTAACTAACCGTATAAATAAGTACAAAATAACCGTTTACTTCAAAACGAATGCAATATTCAATGTACTCGTGATGAATGATTATTACATTATAATAAAAAAAAAGCAACGAAAGATACATTGGATATTAAATTACATTATTTTGTGTAGAGATACGGGAATGTGTGTGAGGAGAAACACCTCCTAAGTTTATATACAAAGTATTGTTCTTACTTTATACGCATATTTTCACGTTACTGTCAACATTGTTGGCAGTAAATAGAATTTGTTTAGGAGTTAATATATAAAAATGTAATAACTGTCTCGGCTGCTCTATGGCACGACTACCTTTATAATATATGTTTTATATTATCTATTGTGACCTTTTTTGTTTTCAAATACCATGTAGGATACTTTGACTTTAACGATTTTATGAAAATTTTATTATCGTTTTAATTATATTTCAAAAATAAAAACTTAAACTTTTAATTGAATATCACAATACATACAAAAATAATAAATGTATCACAAACAGAAAAAAAATACAACTACATAAAATATACTCAAATATAATAGTAATATTATATTTATAACGACATATTGAATAAAATTGTATAAAGAGTGTATATTGTGTTTGATGCACTTCAATTGTAGGTATTTCGGTGGAAAATTCTCCAACACACATGCATGTTTGAATGTATGTGTGCGCGTATACAAATGTTTCAAATAAACACACTTTAATTCTCTAAAGTTAAAGTGTTCTCTAAACTTCTTTTTTCTTTCTCTTTTTTAAATTACCTACATCTCTAAATCTAGGTAATTTAAAAAAATAATAATATCAGACTTCTAAATGCGGAATTTTGAATGTTTTTAATCATTTCATCATCTAATCAAATTCACAATACAATATTCGCATCGGCTTAAGTACGAAACTCCTAGTTATATGGTATATCTTTTTCTATAATACCCCAATATTTTATAGTGAATGGTATATTGAAAGTTTTTGAATTACGTAGATTTTCGTTACTCTCAATAGTTTTTCCTATTATATTACTTAGATTAAGAGCCTATTTAAGTAATACTAGAATAAAAGTTATGAAAAATACAATACTATTTCATATGTTTAATTTCGTAATTTGTATATTTTTATATTTTATTTAGATTCGTTTTCGTTTAATCTTCCATTATCTGTGAAATTATTTATTATGAAATATATTAGTATAGGTAGCCTAAAAACAGCGCCTATTAAACTATCAATAATTGTCAAATTGAATAGTTTTATTTTCAAATTTTCCACATTTTTCCGTTCAATAATACGCAGGAATTTCTATGAGCACGATAAAGGTCACGCCGAAGCACAGCACTGTATAAATAATTTAAAAACTTTTGCTTATTTTATAATTTCCTAAAAATGTGTATACAACGCGATAAACTTTAAAGTAAATATAAAGCATTTACAAATGCTATATATTTTAAATAAAAGCGCGCGAGACATTCATTGTCCGCAATTACCAGTGAAATCACTTTAATAAAAGGAATATTCTTTATTGCCATGCTTTAAACAACCCGTTACAGCTTAGTTCAAGCATTTTATATGCAAGGGGCGTAAAGCACGTCAAATGGCGCCGTCTGCAATCTTGGTATCGGTGATTTATGAATTTCATTCCAGTTGAAACAAGTGCTTTCTTCGTCTTTGTTTTTTTACCAAATGAGAATAACGAGCGTCTTGCTTTAGTAACTGGGTTGTGGGGAGTTACACTGCATGGCGAATTAAATTGATAAATTAAAAACAAAATCTATCGTCTTAAAGATTGCTTTAAAAATATTGTTACCTAACCTTAGGTCAATGAAGCAATAAAATTTACTTTCCGTAACATATTTATTTATTCTTGATTAAATTTCTGTTATTGACTGTCACTAAGATAGTATTTAAATTAATTAATTTAATACATTAGAAATTTATTATAGGAAAAAAAAAGGAGAAAATTATACAAAAAAACTATTATTCATAGTCTCGTTTTTTTAAATATTTATTGTGTACTTAACTTCCATCTTTCAATATCGAGTAGCACATTCATGATCCATAAAAATAAAATCATTAGTTTATGCTAGAACTTCTGTGCAATCAAAATCAATTTGCCAAATAATTTCAACCACTCAGTACTAATTTTGTGTTAGGACAAAATCCGTACATATATTAAAGGAAATTGCAAAACGGTAAACAAAATATATATGTATATTATTAATGACTTCAATACGTGCCAGACGACTTACTGTGATCCGTATAAGTCCGTCCGTATTAGTGTTCCGTTTCATGAGATAATGGTTGGATAGAAAGAGGGAAAAAATACTTCGCATGTAAAGATATCCCTATTTTACAAGACGCTTACTGAACGGTAAATACGAGTTTATCTGTTGGCAGCTCTGCCGCTCCATGTAGTAAGGAATTTATAATTAATCTTTTTATTTCGTAGAGTGCCATTTATACAAAGGAGTATATTTGCAAAAGGTACAACATTAGATATATCTATCACCATTTCTGCTATTCGAATGTAACTCCACTGACTTTTTAAGTCTTGAACTATTTTTTTTTTCATTCATTTTTGTGGTGGTTTTTTGAATTTGCAATATCTCTAAAATCCTCATCTCATCTCATCTCCCACTCATGTAGTAAACACAGTTTTTTAGTTTACTCTTCAATTTTTAAAAGTAATCATCTGACTGACTGACAACAGCATAAATTGATACAGATTGTTTTGTACTGTTACTTTAAGCTTATATATATATATTATTATTCTCTGATTTTGACAATTTTAAATAACTATCTAACATTAATTGTATACGGTGTTACAAGGTTATACATATTGTAATTCTTTAGTATGACGCAATGCAAGTTCCACTATTTTATTCGTAGAAGTAAGTCACTGATGGACATATAAAACACAAGGGTGACTGTGAAAGCCGTACAATTTCTATATCCTCCCATAGAAAACAGAGTAAGAACCGCAGAGTTGTCTTATTAACATACACCGTTTATTACTTTTCTTTTTTTTATATGAATGTTTTTTGAAAATAGTAAAATAGTTTTTATTTTATTTTTAGTATAATTTTATAATTTGAATCAATTTCTTACCCAAATCATAAAATAATAATAATAAATTTAAATCTTTACTACTATTACTTTATAAACCTTTTCCTTTTGCGTATCTTTGGAATAACGGAAACAAAATATTTTTGATAAAGTAAGTTGTTTTTATTATAATAATTTCGCTCTGATAGTTAAAGTAACATAAATATATATTTATACAAGAATGAAGTGAAGTACATATTAGCACGAGTAGTACTTCACTGTATCCACAGTGTTGAGTACGCTAGATGCAGCATTCACAAAATAATATTTATATAAAATCCCATCTCTATTATTTGTAACGTCAAGAAATTTGAGACTTAAATGCTGACGACTTAAGGTGCTATTTTCTTTAGTGCTTTGCAATTTTTAGAGGCGATTTTACGACACAATATCTAAAAGTCGACCTACAGCCAAGTGGAGTCGCTTCGTTATCAGACTGCAGTAGAACTGAACTAATCATGTGAAGAACCTAAAATGCGGCTAGATTTAAAATCTGAATCATTTTGTTTTAACTATTTACCAACTTAATTTAAAAATCCATTTGGGCTCGGTAATAATATTAATATATATAATATATTCGTTGTTAGTCATTCAAAAATATACTCCCTGGATATGAATATTTTTATAACAGTTTCTTCATAAGCATTAAATTAATTATTAATTATTTATTTAACATATCTTACAATTGCTGACTTGCAGCAAGGGTTGTAATGGACCAATGCAAAAGATTTTTAACTTTTATAAAGTGTATTTGTAACCGAGCTGGATGGAGATTTAGGTTAAGTTGGTACATATATAAAATATTTATTGTTATAATAAAAATATAATTGATAAGAAAATTAATATAAATATAATAGTTGCTGTGATTCCACCAACAAGAGTATATATAGTTTATACCACACATACATACCACAAACCAAATTTGTAAGATTTTCATAATGTTTTATTAAAAAAAAACTAAAATAAATCTGAAGTGAAAGCAAAATTTCAAACAAAAGAAGAAAATTTTGAAAATTTGATCAGCAAACTTAGAATTAGATAGAAAACTCACGTTCTAGAACAATCGCTTTTCTTTGGAAATTGCATTAAATTATTTACTGAATGTACGTGAAGTAAATTGCACATCCGGATAGATATTGAGTTTAAGTGCACTTGTTTTATAGAAGACCTTGCTCTGGCAGTAACTCCAGTAAACCTTTATGATCTGTAAAAGGTTACGTAGACATATTCATTATTTCTGATAATTGGGTTTTACAGATCTTGCTTTACACATTTAGCTAAGCACACATTGTTTTACACATTGAGCTCAAACTTAATGACCAAGCAGGGAACAAAAATAAACTAAGACACTCGCATTATAAATATTCTGGTATGTTTTCTTATAAGTATAACGTGGACACAATTAATAGGCAACTTCAAATATTATTCTGGGTAGCTTGTAACTGAGGCTTTTATTATCTTTAAATGATGAAATAAATAAATCAAAATATATAGAGAGTATTTAGCGAATTATAAAAAATCTTGACAATAAAATCTTCTATAAACATGTCAAAGTTAATGAACAAACGCTGTTAAGTTTTCTAAGTATTTCATACATATCATAATGTTACTCTTTATAACACTCAACGGTGAGTCTTTTGTCTTTGTCTCCTTTGTATATTGGATATAAGACAAAAGTTATGTACATCATCTAAATATATAAATATTCATCTGCAAGTTACATTATGAATACAAATTCAGTCTGGCGTAATTACCTTACGACTTACTTTTCAACAGTTAGCTATTATAAATTAGCTTTCACAAGTATTCTAGTATAATTTTAATACCACAATAATCCACCTTTTCGAATGCATTGTATTCTTGGATATATAAATGGTAATTATGTAAGGACATACGTAGACATACGTAACAAAAGCTATAAACATTAATTGCTGTTATAATACCTCGATTTACTGGAAATAAAAGGCAGATAATAAAAGACAATTAAAAGGCAATTGACACAATTAATATCCAGTTTTAGCATTGATAATTAAATCGACAGTAGCAATTATTTTAATAGTATCTGGTGTTATTTTAAGTTTTGTAATTAATGTTATTGTAATTAATGTTATTATGTATGTATAGGGTCACTTAATTGTCCACTTATCTGTTTGTCTATCGAGACTAGCTAGCCAATCAAACCTATAGAGTACTTCCTCGACAACCTCCTCGTCTTCATTGACAATACTACTTCATACTTGACTTATTATATGTGTATTTTTTTTATATTTCATCCATTTCACTATTCATAATTTAGAGCTAACTTATAATTCTTAATTTTCTTGGAAACATCTATCATCCATATAAACTATAGGTGTATTGACTCTAATTATAGCCATATGAATAATTTCAATCCCAAATTCCAAATTATTGAACAAAATTATGAACGTAAAACCACATTTTATATTGTAAAAAAATAAATAATAAACCTATACGGGCAGGGGTCTGAAAACTGTTCCGTCGGTCTACCAATTGAGCTACCATAACGCTACCCGCCTCGGCTTACTTTTATTTATATAAGCTTAAACTGGGTATACACGTTTAAAGATATTTTTAAAAGTTAAACCCACATTTCGGAACTACATATAACGTCAATTTATTTAATTTCAGATAAAATAAAACAAACTTTAACAAATGTGTTGTAGAAAATAATGGAATTAAATTTAATATTAGGCTATTATTGATCTTACCGAACAAAATTTGCTTGGAATAATGGATTTTAGTTGTTCTTGCGGACAATCAGGCATGTTTGAAATATAAAAAAAACATCGTGTGAGACATGTTTGTTTTCAAGTTTGTAAAAATTTCACTAGAATGATTAGTAAACTATTTATCAGCGTAAATAGGAATTATCTTCTACCAGTTTACCATACGGTATAAATATACAGATGACATTTTGTGACAAATAACATTAAAAAGAGGTTCGAAATTGTTAAATAAATTAAACGACTTTATCATCATCTTTCCGGATTGATTTCTTCAAATTAAAAATAAATATGCATGTGGAACTGATTGTAGTTCAGTAATTGTATTGTATAAAAATGTATTAAGGTCTATTTAAGCTGTTAGAAGTCTATTTCATTCGCTCTCAAATAGAAATGAATAATAGGCTGTATTTACAGGAAGACGACATTTCTTAAATCGCCCCATTAATTCTTAATGGAGCGACGGGGCAACATTTCATCTGTTTGGCTACACACCAGGCTTCGCCACAGAGCTATTTTCGGTAGCGTATCCGAAAATTTATAACTATGAGTTACATCTAAATCTTTGGGTAGCACAGTAAGTGGAATTTATTGTCGCCATACGCTCTACTTATTTCAGTGAAATATAAGCTTGCTACTCAATTTTTGTGTTTTGTCCCTGCAATGGCTGTTAAGATTTGTAAAATATCAAAATTAAATTTATTTATATTTTGTATTAATGATCTGACGTAGTAACAACGTATGTAATAAAATCAAGGTTGGCTTCAAAAAAACGTCACAAAGAAGTAAAATTTTTATTATCTCTATTTATTATACTTCCGCAGTCCGTAAATCTGCAGTTTTAGGGAATTTTATAAATATTTCAATATCATTCTTTTTTATTCATATTTTTTATTTTTAAATGATTTCATTTGTCTATGCAGTTTAAAGTAATTATTACGATTTCAAATCATATATTTAAGTAAGTATAAGAAATTGAAAGAAAGATAGCAAACTAAAACTAAAATAAATCTACTTTGGACTTATAAGTAAATTATAAAGTTCTTCTACAAGGTGCGATTAATTTTACATAATAACGTTATTTAAAAAAACTCTGATTAGCCTTTCAAGTTTTATTTTTAAGACGTTTTCATATAAAATGATATAACTTAAGAAACACATTTTATGAATAAAAGATGTTTTATGTGGTCTGGCGAAGAATAATGTGACATCTATCCCAGAAAATGCTACTATTTGCTTTTTTTGGTAAAAAATATAATATTGGATAAGTATTAAGTGACTTATCCAATATTATATTTTTTACCAAAAAACCTGTATAAAATTGCTTTTTGCTTCGAAGGAAACATATATTTTCATTATAACACTATTTAACTATCATATATTTAAAGTGATTAAAGAGAAACACGATGATTCGTTTACTGACAAAGTACAAGAGAAGAATGACTCTTGTGGAGGAAAGGCAATATTTTACAATCCTGCTTGAAAGTACTGTCACGTCTTTTAAAAATGCACTTCTGTGTGCATATTTTCGCTTCCTTTTGTCTAGAATAGTCTTGAAAGGTTTTCTAAAAATAGAAGTATCTCCTTTGTCTTGAAACGCTATATGATGACGGATAACTATTCTATTTCAAACGTTGAAACTCTCGACTTGTTACTTGTGTTTTGAGATAGGTTTTTGTAAATTTAACTTCACGCACCGAGTAGAACAGTTTTTGCAAAATACTTTGGTAAATAATTTGTCATAATATTTTGTCTTAATCTTCCTAACGTAATGACTCGTAAATTAGTAACTTTGACTTTAACTATTTAAATAATTCCTATATTCTGATCTATGAGATTAAGACAAATTAAAAACCATATAGATGAAATCTCAATTTTGCATACTTACTTACTATAAGAAATGGAACGATTTAGATTCAAAAATTTGGAATAAAAACGATTTGAAAAAATAAATGCATAAAGAAAGGATAGAAGAACATTAAAAAAATGCCAAAAACCGAAATTTTACGGACTGCAGAATTACTATTAGTGAAGTCATATAAATAAAGGCAGGGCTGAAAGGATTATTATATCAAAATAACATCATTATAAATATATCAATAAACCTCCCAGATGAAATTAACATTTTATTTTTATATGACAAATATTATTGCCTCTATTTTTGACATTTATGAAACTACCTTTGACAATGTTGTAGAATAATTTAAAAAAATACCGATAAAAGTAACCCTATCTTATAAATGATGTCAAAGAATATATGTCTATGCATGTATGCCAAGTCTGAATTCGATTGGATGAAAATCGCGACCCCTATAGCTGTTAAAAAATGTTTAACTTTAACCCAACTTTCCCCTTCTGCTTTTACTTTGGAGATATAAGTAAAAAAGTTTTCAACGCAGCTACATTTTTTAATCTCCAGTTTAAAAATGGTGATTGGGTCCTTGTATTGAATATTTGTTATTATAATTGTCCCACGACTAATATCAAAACTTTAGATACTTATCCTCAGCATTTAATTAGTAGCATTATTATTAATTCTTATAATAGTTCAAAGTTAAAGTTATATAACAAGCTTCTTCTATCATAATATATCGATTCTTTATTATTGTACTTACTTATTACTTTATGAATAGTTAAAACACTACAATAATCACACATTTTTTTCTGTAAACAACGTAAAAAATTCAAAAAATATTATTTATACTATTCATATGTATTCTATAAAATATAGATGATATAAATTCACCATTTTGATGTCTGTAAGTATTGTAAGTAACTTATAATTTGTTCAGCAAGGTGCAAGGGACAAATCCGGTATTAAAGATAGATTACTGAGGGAGTCGATGTGAACGACCCCCTCAGAATTTTCGTCATAATATATTTTTTTTCGTCTACCGTCTGTGGATAGCATCTGGAGATCGAAGTAGCGATTTGTTTTTCTTTTTATTTGTTATGTTTAACGGAAACATATCACAATTTATATTCACGGAAATAAATATCACATGGTAAAAAAGTTCGCTTATAATATATTATGATACATATTAAATTAAATATTATAATCTTTACAATAAAACATCATGATAACAAAATGATGATAATTCAACAATAATCATGTTATAATATAACTAAAAACAGATTTATGAAACAGAGATTTATTCGAATAATAAATTATATTTCAAATAATCGAATAACTAATTATGAGTCGGTCTTCGTAACCGCTCTTTGAATATTTAAATTTTATTTACAAAAACAAAGGCTTTTAGAAAAGCCCAAGACAACAATCTAACGAAACCTTTGCAAATGAAGTTTAGAATTAATCACAAAATTTCAATTTTGAAACATCAAACGCCGGCATTGTTTACAAATGTTATCATAAATAAAAGAAAGATCATTGCTTCTTTTATTTACAATACCTAACTATTTTTGCATGACATATTTAGTTTATAAGTTCGTTAGTTGGTTGTTTTGTTTAGTTATGAAACCATTTACATACATTCAGATATATAAAGTAAAGATACAGTACGTAAAGATTTTGTTGCTTTTGGTGCACGGAGGTGAATGGAGAAGTTTTTGATTTAGGATTAATCTAAATACTAGGTAAATGCGGTTGGGAAGAGACCAGAAAAATAGTAGAAAATACATAAATTGGATTTAAATTGGATTTTGATCATATTGTAAAGCTCATTGTGGCCTTCAAGCCTACTACAAGCGTGGGTCCAAACTCAATGAATAATTTTGGTAAATAAAGCCAATTAGATGACTTGATGCATGAACCATGCAGTCCATCTAACAGTGGTAAATACATTTTTTAAAAACAAACAGAATTCTACCACATCCACAATTTCTATCTGTGAAAATAGTAAGAATAAATACATGGGGAATTCTTCTGATCACGAAACGGACTACGAAACAAACTATCAACCAATAGACGAAATTAAAATAGTGCTTAATGAGTCAAGGATTTTAGTGAAAATATTTTGAAAAAGTTCACTGGAAAATCAGCCAATTACAGAATGAGAAATCTAAACTTCGAAAAGAACTTATTTTGTTACTGGATGTAAAAAACCGTAGTGGTGGCGGGAGGGTTTCTAAACCTCGAAAATTGCGTGAAGAAAGCGTTGATTGATTCAAACATGTTAGACAAGTCAAATGAAGATAATCTTAATCTTTTGCATTCAATTTATGATTTGTGGCAGCCAATCGAGATAGCTCAATTCAAAATATTAACACCATATTCTAACAAAACACTTCATTTCTTACAGCCGAAGCAATAATTAACGTGTTAAAAGTCTCGAAGTAACGGGACTTTGATTGTAGACTGTCTCGTGTCCTCGGACTTTGAAATTGTTCGGAATTCCCGAACTCCACCCTGCGCCCGCACGGTGAATCCATATATTACTAAGAAGCTTCGTCTGACATATATAAAGAAAATATTCCAGTTAGAGTACTCGCTTTGGAGTAAGTAGCAAGTAGTTTTTAAAGACTGTAAAACTAATTGATTATATTAATAAGTATTATTGGTGTTAGTTTTATACGTTAACATATAAAGTAATAGTTACTAAATCTGATATAATAATATTAAACATGGTCTCTGTACTAACTATACTTACGTACTTCTGCGTATTATGAACATGTATTTATAAGGATTGTATATTATATTATTTCTTTATTCTTAACACTCTTTAAGTGTAATCCATTCTTTTGGGATTTAAAATACTGTATTTACAGAATGCAATTTCATCGGACATACAATCTGTTCCTATAATAAATGGTACTCAATATTTATTTTTTATTTAAATATATATTTGTATGCATACATTTAAAAAAAATAGGAATAATATAAAAATAGATACTACTGAAGAGATCACAGACATCTCAATCTCGCGGAATCAAACTTTATACGTTGAAATCGAGTTTTCTGGCAAATATTGTCAGCAACATCTAAAGGCAAAAATATAATATGGAAATAGTATTTGAATTGCGAATAGATTTCGAAGAAACCGCCAGATCCGCATATTGAGAAAAAAAAGCTTTATAAGATTACTTGCAAGATGCTCTAGCCAGAATCAATATTGACTGAGGCGAGTCGTCCTTTAGTGAGATGCACTTTTATTTTTCAATGTTTGACTCGTCCGCTTTCAGGCTTATTGGCTAGAATACGTGTTTATAACAGGGATATTGCTTTCTAACCACGTTTTCGGTTTTGTACGATTTTCTTTGTTCCGTAATTTGGTGTTTAGTTTGAGCTGAGTAAGTTAAGTGATATTATACAAACATTTATTGCAATTATCTGAAGTAACTAAAATGTATACGCTTAAAGCATTTTCTCTTTAAATACTCTCATATTAATGAAAGGCTAAAAAAAAATTTCCATAGTAAAAATTTATACCTGGACACTACGAATATATTAAATTTGATAACAAAAGAGTCTTAGATTAAATACTAGTGAAAAAAAATAGTAATCACAACTTGCCAGACAGCGCACCTGTGATAAAAAAAAAACGTGAAAAGTCATGAAATTTAGAAATACATGTAATTTTACTTCGTTTAATATAATTAATATCTATGTCTTATTTTCCTTTTCTTCGGTAGATTTGTATGGGCTATAAGGCTTTTAAAACAGTTATTCGGTTTATGAGGTATAATATAACATTAAGTTTGTTTCACACATTTATTATGAATTAAGCCAGATATATAAATACAATTATAAAGTATTATATCGTAATGATAAAGTATCTATTCAATAGGTGATTTAAGATGTTAATATGATTATATTTTGAAAACATTAATTTTGTTGTACAGTGCTGGCTTATTTTGTTTTGAAAATATTTTCAGTTTTACTTACTAACAAAAGTTTCTTCATACTTCTGGCTTGGAGTTGCAAGCTTGAGACGCCGATTTAGATTGTTCAGTGACTACGTGCATTCTATAGGGTTAAAGTTAAGCTGTATGCTTCAATCTAGTGTTGAAACAGCGATTGAACTTTTCGAATCACAGATTCTGAAATAAAGTGCAGTATAAAACAAACATAAAAGGTAAATGTTCCAGTTTGTAAAGATAAAAATAAAATATAGTATTATCTCGTAGCAGTTTTTATAAATCAACAGCGAGTTCATTGATTCCCAAGCGTAATCGTCTAGAAACTGGATTTTATTTACAATAGTTGTTTGAATAATACAAAGGTTATTCAAGTCCAACCAGAAACCCTGTTAATAAGTTATTAAAAATATTTCTTAAAGTACAATTTAAAACAACTCCAATCAGTCGTTTACATTCATAAAAAATGATTTTTTTAAAGATCTTGCATCAAATTAATATTTTATGTATTTGTTCTTTTTTTAATTCATTTTTATTCATTATTCTTTTTGCAAGTAACAAAATCAGACAAATCAATAAATGTATGGAATAAACACTTCAAATAAAGCAATTAGATCACTTACTCTGTGTAAAAGGTATATTTAAATTAATGGTAAGGTGGTTTCATATAACGTGCTGCTTAAATATAACATTGTTCTGCATAGTTTTTACCAACGATATAACGATAACCGTTTTGAATGAACTATATAAGATCGATTACGAGACACCCATTACCTTAGTTTGATAGAAGTAATTAAGGCAATTAAAATGTAATAATAATATACTTTACCAATCACTTTTTATACTAACACAGTACCAGAAAAACAAAATATTTCAAAAATGGTAGTAGCGTTCTCTTCCAGACGACGACTGGTAGGGTTGAGGTGAGTTCTATAAATAACAGTGGAAAATATAAATTTTATATAACATTACTAATATAACACATCCATTTATATAAAATCTATGTATAAATATATGAAATTACAAAAAAAATATATACATGTAACGGAGAAGTTGTTCAAGCATAAATAGAATGGCGGGAATGGGATGAGAGTATTGCAAACGTCGCAGTTAGTATGACAATAGCAACAATTGCTTTTCTGTTAACCTCTTTAATTTCATCGAGACATGGTTAGGTGTTGTCAAATTGTATTCCAATTAAATGCGTCTAGTAATATTTATAATTACTACCAGATTTGACGATTACAAATCAAATAATATTATTTGTCCTCGCTTTTGTACGTCAAGGTTTTAGTTGTGTATATTATTCAATTTCGGTGCCACTATTTGACCTTGAAAAATAGTGAGAAGGCTCAACCAATCAAATAGAAAAAATTAACTTACTAATAGCCATATCGCTATGCAATGCGATGCACGCCAGTTAAGATAATGTCGCTTTGATTGTATAATAAAATGATCTCATATGTATATAAATATAAATATAAACCGAAGATCTAGACAATTAAAGACTTACAATACACGTGTGTTAAAAATTACTTGTTTTATTATTGGATACCAACATAAACAATATTACCAATCGATAGATTTAGAGATTTTATGAAATTTTACTAATATCGCTGAATTTATTAAATTTGTAATTGTGTTCTTTGTGGTTCTGTTATGTATTTCTTAGTGTTAAAGATTTTAAATTTTATTGCTGTGTTACTTAATGATTGCTGAACAAGTTAAAGAAAATTAAAGATTGTTTATGTTTATAAACATAAAGATTGTTTCAGTAAGTTATTACAATAAATTTATCTGAAAATATGAGATGATAAGTAATTTAGATTCCTTTGTAAATATCTACTCAGATATTATTATTAGTATTTCAAAATCACAACAAAGTATTTGTTAAACTACCCTCAGCAATCAGTAGCTCAGGACCTTAAACAGAGACCATTCATTAAAACTGTTTTGTATTAAATTTCCGGGTAAATTATTGGCTCGAAAATCTTTGGCTTATGAATAACAATAAGGTCCATTAATTATGAAAATTCTGAATTTGAAAGATTTAATGCTTTACTTGTATTTTGTCCTTAATAAAAAGGCTCCAGCTTAAGATTTTAATAAATTAAATAAATATATAGTTGAAGTTATTTTTATTAAAGGGATTATGATTTTTTTATAAACTGCTTAATTTTATGATATTGCTTAGTTTCTAAAAATTAAATGGTGATATGGAATAAATACTACAGTAATTCAATTCAATAACTATATCAAATATTTTTGTACTGTAACGCTAGAAACTAAAAAATCTATAAAAAAACTCTTACAGTTGTAATTTACCGACGTTGAAATAAACAAACAAACAATTAATCTTCAAATTAAATAACATTTAGTTAGAATAACAACTTTATTAATGATTTTAATTTAATTAATAAAACTATGCAAGTTTTTATGAATGTGTTAAGAACATTTTCTACATAACAGTATTGGTATCAACAACTATTTAAATTTATTCGCTACATATGTTTTTGAACCCCAATTCTCAAAGTTAAAGTACTACGAACTACAGGAAAAACATGACTTGGGTTTCGTATTCAGTAAATGAAAAGCGAACGAACGAACTTTACTACTGCAATGCGCCACCTCTCGCATATCAAAGTGCTTCATCTAAAGGTTCAGTTTCGGATGGAACTTATATACAGTGTTTATTCATCTTGAGTTCCAATGAAATTAAATGTAATTAGCTTGTAAGGTTATGTTAGTACGAGTTACATATAAAATGTATTGATTTTTTATTTACTTATTTTTAATATTTATTAGTAGCATAGTTATCGCAAGAAATATATTATGTATATACATAACAAATACCTCATAATATAATATAATAATATAATATATATTATATTAGAATCATATTAGAAACCTTGACTTAAGGTTAATTTTATTTAATTTTAATAAAATGCTATAAACTGAAATAAAACTCATTACAACCACTCATCCATCCAATGAACTTATTTTTTTACAAAATACCCACACATTTCCAGTCAAAGCAAAATAAGTTTAAAGTTAAGAAGACTAACGAGCACAAACAAAAACGAACAGGCCGTGACCGAATTGACTTTATAAAATGTTTCTTATGTTTATTGAATACAGTATAATTTACGTTCAAACACAGTGTGTTGTTTATGTTCGGAGTCCAAAAAGTTTCTTAACGCTTCATTAAAGTTAAGGCACGGGATTACACGCCCGAGACGTTGATTTAGATTGTTGAGTGAATACGTGCATCCTACATAGGTATAATTAAACTGTACCTAGCTTGGAAATTTTGTTTCAAACAACGATAAAACTTTTCAAATCACGTGTTCCTAACTTAAGTGCACTGTGGAATAAATTAAAACTATATCGTTCACTTTGTTAATAGTTTTTTCTAGTATCGCGAACTTTTGCAAAGTTAATAAAGCGAAATAATCGAGTAAGAATTATTGCAGTTATGAATTTAATACGGTTACATATTGTGTAATAGTTGTATAGACATGAAAAATAAAATGTAAAAAAATATTGACTTACGATAAAATGTAAAAAAAAATATAAAACTTAAAAAAATATGTTATTAACCTGGATGGGCCATTAAGTTTAGCTGATTTTCAAAAATCATTAAGAAAACTATAAATAATTTATATTTTGCATGAAGTTTATGTTTTAAATATTATTATGTTGTTTTTCCCTAAAACTCTCAGAATGATATAAAGGCACAGATTTCTAAAAAAAACATGTTATTTAGAGAACGTCCTATATGCTCTGACCATTCCAGAGTTCAATTGCACAGACTGTGAAAAAATTTGCTCGGAAATCAAAAGTACTAGTTGTGGTTTTTTCATGCACAAACCAACAATGACACGAAATAAGTTGACAAACAGGCATTTACAATCAAAAAAATATATAAACAATTGTTTCAAGTTCTGAGTCACAAATATTAATATTTTTATTAAAATATCAAAGTTATTTGTTTATTTTAAACAATATTCAATTTGTGAATTTTGTTTCGATATTTTTCTATTACATAAAGATAAATTACGACTGCTTAAAAAAAATTTTTTTTCGATAGAATTCACTTTAATTTAAAGGCTCATAATCAATTACAGTAAGTAATGTTTATTATTGTCACTTACTTTTTATCAAATCGTATTTTTTATTTTCTCGGCAGTAGCATCTCATTACATAATTACATGGTACTTTTTTTCATGGTTTTTTGTCCTTATGTATTATTTAAATATGCTAAATAAAAACAACTTCAAACTTAACACTTCAAACTTTCCTTGAAGCTTAAACTTGTATAAGTACAGCGACTGTTTTAGTCGTACTAAGTGACAACGTTTCAATTTGCGACGATCCAGTCGGAATCATTAATAATATATTTTTTTAGGACTGGCATAATATTTTGTCAAATCTTAAAATATTACCAAACAGCTAGTTGGAATGTATTCCAAATGTAAAAGTATCCTTCAACTTAATTAATGTTCTAGTGTCTCTTGTCTTTTTACTAAATTATACGGTAAAAATATTTATTCCACACATTTATTCAAACAACGATGCGCAAAAAGAAAAAATATCGTAAGTTAATACATATTGTAACTGAGACTAAACCGATGCCAAAGAATGGTTGACTGCTCAGCTAAGTGTTTTGCTTCAAATTGCTTGAATCGTAATTATAATATATTTTGAAGAACGTTTTATTATTCACGTAGTATAACGCACTGTTATATAAACGGCTTGTATATATAAGTGCCCATAACCCTAATTTACCTAGTCAGCCCTTTTTGATTTTTAATAATATTTTCAGTTCAAATCTACATCCTGCGCGAGACACTTTTCTTTTTTTTTACTCTTAAATTAAGTTGATGGTTGACTACATTCCACCTGATGGAAATTGGAAATGTAGACGTAGTTGGTAAGATATATCAAATTATTCAAAACCTTTTCACTCTTGCCTTGAAGACAGACATAGTACTCGAAGGGAAATACCGACGCAGGCAAGCTGTTCCAGACCTTCGATGTCCGATTTAAAAAAGATGAAGCATAGTGCTTCGTTCGGACATGCGGCGTGTCTACAGCAAAAGGATGGATGCTTGCCGTGACTCAAAAAGTCCAGTTATGGAAAGGGGATGGAGGAATTAGGTCATGCTCTTTTAATTTAGCCCATATTCTGTAATATAATTTAAAAAAGCGTTTTATTAATTAAATATAATTTTTGTAAAAAGGCTTTCTTTGAAACTATATAACAGTACGTAAACGAACATTTAAATAAAAATTATATGATATTTTTTTATAAATAAAAACATGTTATGATTCTGTTACTGCATTTGTTACTGAATTCCTCTTACAAAAAGTGCTTCATTGAATTTGAATTTGAACTACTTAAGAGGACATTTTCTGCCAGACCCGCTTGTATATTCAACATAAAGTACCTTCTTATGGAAGGTACTTTCAAGATTAAATTACTTAAAAATGTAAAATATAACCGAAATCTGGACTTTTATTACTTACTCAGCAAATAAAAGGTTGTAAACTTTTGTACTGCAATGCGCCAACTAAAACATCAAAACGTGTCTATAGCTTCAGATGCTGGAAATTAAACTTGATCATAGAGTTTGGTCATCTGATATAGAAATGAACGTCATGTAATCGGATCAGTTTGAAATACCGCTAATGAATAAATAAATAAATTAAAATCATCAAAATAAAAGGTTATCATATAAACTAAGTAAGTTGTCAGTTTTGAATACACCAGGACATGCTTTCAAGGGCTACGTTAAATTTCAATTTTATAAGTTATAAAATATTAAACTTTTCATGTTGCAATGTCGTACATTTATTATTTAGCTTTATTTTTACGTTTTTGTGTATCTGATATTACAATTGATCCACGAGGGACTTCGGGAAAATGACAAAATATTTGTTGGTTTAGGTTTATAATTGAAACAATAAACTTTTAAGTATGTTTTTTATTTTTATTATCAAAATAGACGATGACGCCATTTTTCTCCGGGGAATATTTTTTCGTTATATAAAGAACTTTCATCTTTCAATGAACATTCTTACATTAATGAACTTTCATAATTATTAAAAAGCAATATAGAAATAAAACTACTTATTATTCTGGAACAAAATTATGTATATCCAACCACTATATTTTGATAGTAACGTTCTGTCAGCGATATTCAAATGTGGTCCGCAGCGGAAATATTGCCTGCAGGCTGTATGCAAATAGTATTTGAATAGTGAGAAGTTTTCAGCACTAGACCTTCAGTAGTGAGAGCAAACAGTTTTATAAGATTAGTTGCAAGATGCTCCATCCTAAATCAATATTGACTGAACTGAACCGCCCAGTGGTAAGAAGCTCTTCTTTTTTCAATTATGAGTGCTTTCATATTCGTTTTATTGTCTTGTGAACATGTTGACATCATATTTACTTGATATTATCTTTGATATATCTTTGTGATATATAATTATACATAATATATTATATTATAAATATTTCTTGCATCAGGCAAGCAATTTTCTTTATAAAATATATTTAAAATAATAAACAAGCAAAGGTTTAATATTTTAAAAAATCGCTATATCATATACTGTAATATATATTACAGATATGTTAGAGTACTAATAATTATACTATTTATTGTACACCAATAAAACCAACAAACAGCATTACATTTTATAAATAATGTACAAGAAGTGACTTTATCTCTAAATCGCTAAATCACTGCCATGCACCCTTAAGGTACAAACTTGCGTTATTCAGCGACTTGTACAAGTGACTAGGGCGTAGTAGTTGCATACATAATATTTAATTAAAAACTCTTGACCAGTTTTATCGATTTTCAAATATTTTTTATTTAATTGATTTGTCTCCGCCTCAAATATTTATAACAAGATTTAACTATATACATAAAATAATAATATTTATCCAAAATGTTGTCGTGATAATAAAAGTAATGGTGCAGAAACGAAATACCTACAAAATTGTACAGTCCACCGAGTTGCCGGGTCCTTTCATTACGTAATTGCAACAGTGCGCAAACAATATTGTAAGTGCAAAATTTAATAACTAACTAACAGCTGGTTTAATACTTAATAGTAACGTATTGTTTTTTTAGGTTTGACAGATTTTAAGAAGAAAAGTTAATTACATTATTAGGATTAATTTTGCAATGGCATATGTTCGTCCCTGCGGTAATCAAAGGGAAGCAGATATACCGGTTTAGTCATTCTAACTCTTAAAACCAACTAGTTCAAGATAGTTCAAGTTGAAGACCTATAGTCATCAACGAGTTGATCAAAAAATTACAAGACCAATCCAAGAGTGTTTGTGATTTAGAGAATTATTTTTTTCTCACGGTCCATTATTTAAATTTAATTACCTACTGGTGATGACATCACACGCTTTTGTTAACTCACGTGAAGTTTCTTATCTTATATTAATTTATATTTATATTTCCCCGAATGTATTGACATGAAATTATATCGGAATGTGCCCGACTAGTTTCGAACCCATTCGTACCCATCGTGAACCACACTTAGAGCTCATGAGTAAGAACCCCGAATGGGTTTGAAACTAGTCGGGCACATTCCGATTTAATTAGTTAAATAAAACAAGTGCATCAATGATATGCGAATCATTTCCGTTATTTAAATAAAAATGCCTTGTTATAAATTACATTAATTTCAATTTAATTAAAATGCTTTTAATTCCAATTTTTGTGACATTTATTGAAAATAATCCGTTTCGGCTATTTATTTCATCGAGAAATATTTACTCTGAGCCGGTACCAAATTTGCCGAGGCGGCTGTATAATATTATAAATACTGGCAATCATTTTGAAGTATTGGTAATGTTTAGTAAAATAAATATTAAAATAAAATCATATACTTCTACTTCGACAAAAAAAAGTGATACCATTTATCTTAGTTTAATTATTTTACTAACTAAGAGATTCAAAGTTATACAATGACTAAAAAATATATTTAAATTGAATGTTAAGAGAAATAGAATAAATATTATATTCAAATATAATAAATAAATTGAAAAGGCTTAAAAAAATAATTTAAATGTCAAGTTAAGTGATATTAAATAAAAAAAATACATGACAGTTAAAAGTACATATTTAAAAATGAAAAAAGTCAGATTTAAAATACGAGTATATTTAAAACAACAGATATTAATAATTAAATTAAAAACGAGATTATTTACCCTTACGAGTACTTTTAAATTAATTATGTTATATACAACACATACATAATTTCCATAGATACTCTTTCTTAGTTTTTGAGACCAGCGTCTTGGCAAAATATTCATTTTCACTTGCGCGGTGATTTTGACGAGCTTGTTTTCACTCCGCAAGTAACGATGCCATGTATCGCTGCTAAACCTTATTACAGCTAAGTATTAAGTATTTTGCAGCTGTTTTGGCTCTGTATTTGGTTTTGTATTGCGTTTGGCGCCGTTGAGATTGTATTATAAATTGATTACCAGAAAGTTTAGACTGCGTGACATTGCATATCTATATTCTTTTTATATACAGCGTTATAATAAACTGAAGAGCCTGGTCTTCCTCATCATTTAGTGTTACTGATGATAATAAATGAATTATTTACTATTTTATGCATTAAATTCGGTACTTTTTTTCACCTTTAACCTTTAGAACCTTCCTCTTAAATGAGCCCAAAACGACTTAAATTGTGTTAGTTTTCCATAGTACCTAGTAATTTTATAATGGTTATGAAGTATGGCGATACACTCATACCATTTAATATAACATCAGACTTATTCCATGCCGAATGTTCCTATAGATGGAAATAGTCACTAAATCAAACAATTTTTTAGGTACGGCTTACAGAAACAGTCAACTATGAAAATAATGTTTGTAAAAAAAATTATAAATTGAACTAAGTAACATTCCTGAGATCTGAGATTGAAAAAATATGTGTAGACTGTATAGTTAGTGAAACATACCTATGGGTACTATTTGAATGTCATAAACACTGATTTAGAATTAAAATAAACGTAAACAGGATTGCAATATATAAAAGAGTCTTCTTATTGTAATTCCGTAACGAGTTTTCGCTTAAAGTTTTCCAGTATAATTTATTAGCGCAAGGCTTCGAAATGAATTCCTTGTCTTCCATTTTTTGGATAAGGAATTCATTGTAACAAACACATCACTTAAGATAGATCTAGCCATTGTTAATTCGCTTCTGCATCGGTTTTCCTTTCGTATAACTTTGCTCATGTGAAAAGTATTTAAATAAGGTAAGAAATCAATAATTTTGTTCTTATTTCATCTTAAGAGGGTTAAAACTTTGTCTAACCATTTAAAATAACTTGTACTTAAGATTGTATGTTTGAATACAATGATAATAATATTTTAAAAAATAATTAATCTGCCTATATGGCCGAGGTTTTCATCGTAAATTTGGTTTTTAAATTTAAATATCTTATCATTTTCAAAAACAAAAATACGTCAAAGTATTTTTGTGGACTTTCTTCCTGGTACGTAAAAATAATTAAATTTTTCATTATATACGCATTATGTAAAAAAAAGAACATTAACAAAGATGTCAGTAATAGTTATAAAAATAAAAAAGAATCCTTAAACAAAACCAAAGACATTCTTTTGAATTAATTTAAAAAGTCTGTAAAATAGGTTAAGATATAAAACAAATCTTAAACGAAAACAGAAGACTCCTACTTATGAATAATAACTTCGAAACGAGGCAATTGCTTCAAAACTAAGTGAAAGAGCTTTGTAATTTTTATAATGATATTTGAGTATATATGTACTTGCATTGAGATCTCATTTCTGAACTAACTTTTATGAAACTTTGGATTCGTGTAAGATCATTTCCGGTGCTGTAATAGAGACAGCGAGAAACATGGAGCCCATGGAAGAACTTCAAAACTCAAGATAAAAGTTAAAAAAATGATAGCTTTAGAACAGTCAAACTTATTGAAGAAACTTTTCATACTTTCTTATTTTTCCTAAATGTCGAAAATAATTTCTTTCTAGAAAGACTTTAATAGTATGGTTTTGACGGTCGGACGGTAGTATGTTTGCAACTAGTCTAAACAGCACGACTACAAATAAATTATAAAAAAAAACTATTTTACATTAACTAATTAAATTAATATTCTCGACACCTTGGTACTCGTAAATAAAAATTAACAGTAAGAATAATGAAATTGTAAGCTTGGCTGATTTAAGTAACAAGGCAAACATTGAATTCCTTTGTTGAGCCAAAACACATTTTGCATTCGCAACTATGAAACAACTTGTAGGTCGTACAATTAGGAAAAAGGTCCAATTAGCAAGACATTGAAAAACTTATTCATTTTTAAAAATGTTAGATCGTAGTACAAAAACTGTTGTATTAAGTTACTGTTTTCTAATTTATTGCTATATTTAAAACTAATTTCATATTATGGGTATGGTATTTTGGAATACATCTCTAAGTCATAAGTATTTTCAGTTTTTTTAAATGACTAGTGAAGTACAGGAATTATGCGTATAAACCTAGCGTTTTATATGGAAAATGTAAAAGATAAAAAATTGAAGTATAAACTATTATTATCTATACACATTCGCCATTTTGAAGGTAGTTCATTGATTTCATTGCTATAAAAATTGAGGAAGCGTGAGTCAATTAACTCTTAGAAGGTGGTTTGCATTGCCTCATAGAAATTTTTTTTTCGAAAAAAGGGATAATCAGTTGGAGCAAGGTCCGGGGAGTACGGAGGGTATTGGAGACATTCCAGTCTAAGTTTCTCATATTTAGCGATAGTCTGACCAGATTTCAGGAAGCTCTAGTGTATGACACCCGCACTAAACACTCACCAGTACCTTTTTCTATGTAACTATCGGTTTGGACAAGATTTGGCCGGTTTTCCTGGGGAGAAACTGTGTTCAGCCTTTTCAATTGTTGTAGAGGATCCATTTTCCATCACAAGTCACAAATTTATAACTAACATCTATTAGCTTAATAAATAAAATAACTTAATTAGGAAGGAATATGGTAAATTGATATTGGTGTACTTATAAAGTACCCTTCTGCCACATACACAACAACGAAACTGCAAAAAAAAAATATTTAAATTTAGAATTCAACTAAAAACATAAATTACCCCTTGTTTAACATTTATTCATTTATTTATATATGAAGTTTGTTTAAATCGGTAATTATTATATTATATATATATATTTACCTAGCTTCATTAGTTATTTTTTGAGAAAGTAAATATATTTTGGGACATATTTTATGTAAATATAAAATTTATAACAAACCAACTACAATAAATAGTAATAGTGGCCCAGCTGAAATAATATTATTGAAATAAAATATCACCGCATCAAATACTTGTCAAATCGAAATATTGCAATTATATTAGTAA
Organism: Dircenna loreta; assembly: GCA_963555665.1. NCBI lineage: Eukaryota > Metazoa > Arthropoda > Insecta > Lepidoptera > Nymphalidae > Dircenna > Dircenna loreta. The sequence continues at coordinate 436,591 of OY743099.1, read as the reverse complement.
TTCGTCATATCGAACGTTTCTGAACAAAAAATAATCCATAAATTGCCGACTGAAAGCCTTAAAATTATTTTTGTTTATGGAACAATGAATTTTAAATTTCAGACACCTGCCAAATCTGTAGGCGGTTTTGTTGCCGTGAATAATTTCCTACGCTCAACTTTTATTTTGGTATTTTACATTAAACGACAAAATATACCATCTTTTACAACCGTCTTTACTTTTTATCAAATCGTTAAGAATCTTTTTAAAATGTAATCTTTTAGATTTAATATACATTAATAACACCTACATCAAATCTGAATTGGTAACCTTTTTTAAGAAAACTTCTGTTATATGTAACGTTTTACGAGAATTTAATTAGTATGGTAAAAAGTGTTTCAATATTGTAATAATTATACAATATGTATTGATTCTGTGACATTTCCTTTATAAAAATTGTCGTTACAGATCCATATTTTTGCAGCCTAGGAACCATATCTGTAGAAGTACTGGTGTGTATATGTTTGATAAAAGTATCGTATTTATGTATAAACATTTGAATGACGCAAACTAAAGACGTTAAAAGGAGTTAAATATAAAAAAAGCAATTCAAAAAGGCGACTCCAACACTGAGGAAAATATTTATGCGCCAGTGTTCCTCACGTTGACTTGAAAATTGTCACAAGACCAAAGATGAGAGTGTTTTTTATTAAAACATTTTTTTCTTTTTTTTATTTAAATAAGTCCTAGTATAAGCCAAAATGAATAATGAACACCAACATCGTCTGTAATGTGAATTGTCTTAAAAGTTCAATGCTTTTTCCAAAGTATTTTTTTCCAAATAGTAAAGTATTTCTTTTTTTATTGAAACGCATACTTCGAATTTTTTTATACAAATAATTTAAGAGCGGGCAATTCTTTTAGTGGCTTCGGTATTTTAATAGTGGAAGAAATAAATAATATAACAAACATAGTGCGTCTACTTTATATACATGTCGTACTTTCTATACATGACTTTATACTATATAATACTATTTAATTATATATAATACTATTTACTATATAATAATATATAATACTATTTCTTTATATACATGATATTAGCAATTATGAATAATTTTGTGATTATTTGCTTTTTTTAATACAAATAGAGAAAAGGAAAATCGAATATGCACCAATTATGTTTTGATCAAAGGTAATATTTCTTTGTAATTATTTAAACGTAAATTAAGATGTAATATTTTTAAAAGCAATTTCCGTTTAAAGAAGTTTACAAACATGTCACCCTAGCGTATTATTACTTCCTATATCTTGCCAGTTTTATCAAATATATCAAAAAAAATCTAAAAAAAAAAAATAAGCAAATAATTTTAAAATACATATTTACTTATGTATCTTAAAGCCAAGGAATTAAGATTATCCGTTCCAGTAAACGTGTCTCTTTTAAGCAGATTACTTTCAAATTGGCTAAATAGAGTTTTCATTGTTTTCACCCAAGATTAATATGAAAACTTCTTTAAAGGGCTACCGTGTCTCGGGGCCATGGTTCTTATTAATTATCTAACTAAGAAACTTTGCTAAATAGACATTGATTTATTAATGAGGACATAAGAAAAGTTTTATGTTTTGGAGTATTTAGTCGAATGACGAGAGAGTTTGCAAGTTTATGGCTTATAAAATTATTAAGGTAGAGCCAAAAGTATAATTTGTTATATATTATAATTATTAAATGTAAAAATAAATTTAATTTTTTAATATTGATTATTTCAAGTATATTTTTTACAATTTATTTAAACACAATAAAACTTAATTCATGACGCTACTCTTTCGATAATCAGAAAGCAAGTTTAAATTGAATATATAATTTGTTACATACAATTTTGAGAATTATATTTTGTTATTTCTTTATGTATGTCCATGCATGTCATTAAGAAATTGATTGGTCGGTAATACTATTCTTAGTTATATATTAACTTGCAAGTAATTAGATGGATTCCATTTGCAATCACCAAGTAATTTGGTATCTAGATTGTCTCGAAATGGAACGCTATTTGCGTCATTGCCCTCAGAAATCTCAGCGCAATCATGTCTTTACTAATATGAAATTCCTATTGCTTATGGTGGAATAAATTGGCAACATAAATGAGTAGTTATATCGTTTAACATATTTATTTACTTTTTCTATACGCATAATTTGTTATTCAGAATAATTGTATTAAAAGCAATATATTTTCTATAAACATTATTTGTTTGGAATTCATATTGACATACTATACTCTTCGCGTATTACAAAATAAATTTATGCTATGTGAATGACTTCGTTCGTATGCAGAGATGGCCGGAAGCTGCTATTTTCTATTTCTAATCCGAGGCTATAACCTGGCATCATGCATATCTGTAAATACATATATTTGTAGTTATTTATGGTAGATGGTAACAACTTATTAACAGATGAACCGGTTTTATTATATTAATTACCGCAGGTATAAAATAATCGTGACCAAGTGCTTATTCTTTCAGCACATTTTCTGAAATAAATAAAAAATATGGAATACTTTTGTTAATAGAAATAAAAAGTTTCTTTTATACTTTTTAAAGAGATTTTATGGGCTAGTTGTATTTTCTAAAACGGTCGCATTTCGGGTAAAATATTCATTTAGATTACGACAGTTATTATGACGTTTAATATTTGTTTTTAATATCGAACAAACAATTTTGTAATTCTGAATCGAGATATATATCAATATATATCTTAATGTTAAAGCAATCTTTAACATTATTCACGTTATACCGCAGTAGGGAAAGTTCAATAAAGAGGACGTCACTCAGTTAGCAACCCGTCACTCCGGCACGTTAATAATATCAAGGGAGCTGACACAGCAATAAAGTAAAAGACGATTACTAGGAGAAAACAAACTTTATTTATATGGACATAGGGCCAGTTATAATGTATTATTAAAGTTGTTAAAACGTACCTGTTTTCCGAGTTGGACAGTTTTATAGAAAGTAGTAGAGAATTGTGATGGGATGCGAGTTATATTGTTTCTTCGGGTTAATTTTATATGCTAATATTTTTTTTAATGAAGTGGCTATAATTATTTCACTATCTAAAAATACTTTAGCAGATTTGTATGAAACTATATAAATCTATCTCAAATACTAAATAAAAATAAATAAATATTAAAACAAAATAAATAAATAATAAATAAAAATAAATGAATACTAAATAAAAATAAATAATAAAGCCTTGTGAAAATTTATAGGAAACAAAATTGATAATATAACATTATTGATAATTAAGTTTGGAGTTTAAGACAGTAACAGACAGAATATCAGTTGTTATTTAATAAGTTATACATTTTATATAACACGGCAATATGTTCTAATATAATAATAGGATAACAAAGCTTTTTTATTGTTATAATATAAAATACAAACAATGTTACATTTAATATCTCTCTTATTATTATTTATTTTTGGAAATGATTAAAACCTTATTTGGAATGACAAACGTTTTTTCATTTCCAAAAAGTTACAATATCAGAAAACTACAAGACGCGTTTTGGTAAAATTTTGCATGGTAATAGCATATTATTTTTCAAGCGCCTGCTTTTCACTCCGAAAAACAGAAAAAAACGTTGTAGGCTACAATTCGGATAATAAAACTAAAATGCATGAATTTGTTTCTAAATAGTTTTGTCTTTTGTCTAATTATCATCGCAGTGCTGGAAATTATGGAACATTAAGTCATGGTTTCATGAAAATTGGTTAAGAAATGCGATCTCTACGCCAGTTCATATACACCAATATATAACATTTTTTTTGCCTTGTTTCAGTACAATAACAGCAGTACAATAACGCATTGAAATGGTCAAAAGAAAGCTTCAGGATAACAGCATGCCTATTGAATGTGTGAAATTACTAAGTATTGCCTTACATCTGACTACTTAATGTTAAGGGATGAATTCTACACAAAGGTTGATGATGTGGCAAGTGGCAATGGGTTCTCCATTCTCCCCCGCTGTTGTGGACGTCTAAATGGAGATTTCGAAGCAAAGGCCCTTTACCAGCAAAGACGGAGATCTTAAAACAGTATGTAGATGACACTTTCACAATAGTAATATTGATTGCATAAATAATAAAATGCAATTTAGAATGGAATAAGATTCGAATAATTATTTAGTTTTCTTCGGAAAGCATTGGAAAAACGAAAAGACATTAAAAATCCTGACAACACATTAGGCACACTGTTTGTAGGAAACCAAACAAACAAACAAAACAAACAGATAGGTATCTCAATGGTAAATACCACCACAATCATAGTCAACTATCTACCGTTTAGCAAATCTTTGTTTCAGAGAGCAAAATACATCTGTGACAATGAACGCCTGGAGGGCGAACTCCAGTATGTCAAATATGCCTTGGGTGAGCAAATACCTATTAGTACTTCGCCAATATCGCAGAAGCCATATCATGACCAACCCACAGTTAAGGGATAACTGTCCCGACGACCATACGTGAAAGGAGTTACTGGCTACTTTGCAATATCTTAAAAAAAGTCTTATTAAATTTATTTACAAACCTCACACAAAAGTAAGCCAATTCTTGGAACCAATTTAAAATATATATTTTTTTTTACAATATGTTGCGGTGTATAAAGTCGACTGCGATTGTGGTTTAGAATACATTGGTCAAACAAGGAGGAGAATGTACAAGAGCTAGGAAACACATCTCATGGATATCAAAAATAGGAGTACATCGACGAAAGCAGTTATTGAACATAGCATAGACAAGCGCAAACATTATAATATTAGATTTGACAAACGATAAATCCTCGACAAAGAATTCCGCTATATAGCGAACATATCGCCGAATTTGAAATTTAAAAATATCCTTATTTTAATAGAGAAAATTATTGGAAATTTTCTAACACCGGGCCCCGCTCATAAGCTACGCACGATCCCATATTTGTAACCGCCCGCCTTTTGGGCATATTTTGTATATTATGTAATAAAGAATTAAATAAATCAATCAATCAAAATCGATTACTGTTTGTTAGTCTCTCTAAAACTTTAATGGGTTAACCGTTTTTGATTATTATTTTTATGTATGATGGAGTGGCCTGTACATTACATTACAAAATTACATGAAGAGTGAATCAGAAGGCACATCCATCGTGTTCTAGGTTATTATTGTTTAATAATTTTCGTCTATTAACTATATCTTCTTTAAGCACCTTTTTTGTTTTATTAAGTATGTCAACTTCTATGTCGTTTAACTAATTGCTACGAAAATTATTTATACTATTTGAGCATATAAAATATCTTCCAGGATTTTTGTATTTTTTAGGGCACGATAATTTCTGGCGTGCTTGCTAGTCAATTATAAATATACAACATTGTAAGTTTTAGATGTAACGTTTATTATTGAATACTGTACATAAGATCCTCTAATATTAAATTAGCACAAGAATGAACACTTAGACAACAAGTATGCGGCGTTTGGATTGGAATTCCAAATTTAAATTTATATCAAATTTAGGATCATCAATTCTAATTCAAGTTTTATAATTCATTTGTTTTTGAATCATTTGATTTTCCTGTGACATAACTTTGTTCACAAGAAGGAAAACTTGAAATATCACATTGTTCAGATGAACTATACTACTACTATAAAGGAAAACCAAAATTTACCTTATGGTTTTGGTTCTAAACATTATATTATATTGATATAATATTCTATCATCGTCAAATCATACACATTACTTAAATGATACGGTATTATAAATATAACCACACCTGTGTCCAAAACAAGAATAGTTGTTAAAAAATATTTTGATATAATTAAAAATGCATACAACACCAATAACTAAGTATTCATATAGTATTTCATACTTCGAATATTTATTAAATACATAAAACTTAAATAAATTGCAACCGGATCCAATGAACATAAATTATATAAAGTATATTAATAATTTAAAATGCTTTTTTTATAAGTTTTTTTTTTAAATATTTCTTAAAAGTGTTGCATCTATATATTTTTTACAATACCATTCAGTAAAAAAAATATGTAATGTTTTATACAATAACAATTATGTTTGAAAGTGCTATGCTAAAGCTTTTAACGTTTTATAGTTTTAAAGCAGTTCATACTTTGCAATTCAAATTATAACAATGCACCAACTTGACAGCGCTAATAAAAACTTGGCAGCGTACGACTGATTCCTCTGAATATTCATGGAAGAACTTAATCGGAAGTTTTTGGTGAGAAATTATGATAATCATATGAAATCTTACAGTGTTTTAATTCACAAGCACACCTAAAACTATCTTAAAGTCTTTCTGTATTATTTTATCCTCAGTTAAAACATTTGTTTATTTCTTTCAGTTGATTTATTATAGATGTTGTAAATTAAATTTACTATACTATTTTGTAAAATAATCTGTATGATGTATGTTCGATTGATTTATTATTTTATATTTATATTTTATTAATTAAACATATACATTCAACATACCTATGTTGAAGATTATTCTTATGACTTTAAAAAGCATTTCTGTCAAACAATTAAAATTTTTAAATCAAGAATAAAATTGATGATTGAGCACGGATTACGTTTATTGGTAACTAATTTAAAAAGTGGACGGTAGGATAACCTGATAAACTTGGCAAATCCTTCATAATATAGGTACTTAATTAATATATTGTGCCGACATAAAAAAAATTATAATCAGGTGGATACAATGAAAATATTTATATAAATTGACTAATCATTTTAAGATAATAAAAAAGAGAGAAAGAGAAAAAAAAGGTTAGGGTGCTCTTGTAGTATGCTAATCTATTAGGTATCCCCTTTTTAAAGCAGGTAAATCCCCATGCTCTGAGGGTAATACAAAAAAAGCTTTTATAATCTTGATGTCTGTAAACTCTCCTCAGGATATTTATAATATTATAATACTTTAGACTGAGGATTGATATAAAATTAGGTTTTTCTCGCAGCACTCGCTCAAACAAATATTGATTAATAAATTTATTTAGGGCTTTAATTTATAAGGTTGAAATTCCTTCTTTTCTTACTCGTCCAGACATCTCTCTCTCTTAATTAAACATTTATATTCGCTAGCCTGTAAAGAACTTTCACGTCTATATATAAATGCTGAGATTTATATTTTGTTTATTAAAAAATAATTTGATATCAAATAATCTTAATACGAATTTATGGCCAACAGAAAAGATCTGAATATAGTCATAATACTTAGTATAATAATAAGTAAGTTTTTCTTAGACTCATGTAGTGAATGAGAGCCAAATCATATTAAGTAAAAATAACAAAAATGTGTTGTGAAAAGACTGTATACAATTACCAACTAATAGCAGACGAAGAATAGAGATACGATTGGTGTCAGGTTATTATCATAATTTTTCACCGAAAACTTCCGACTGAGTTAATGCTATGAATATTCAAAAGAAAAGTTAATTGTTTGCCAAGTATAAGTCTTGTTGAGTGCATTGTTGTTTTTTCACTTCTATTAAGAAAGCCTTATCTTCAAAAATAGGATAAATATGTTACTGGAAAAAAACAATTAAAATGTGAACCAAAATGGTTGATTAAATATATTGTTTGCTTGGGAATTTTTGAATCCGTAAAAGATATATAAAAACTATCTTAAGAAACTCTCTTTATTCATATTCTGTCAGAATAAACTATGTAAAATTGTTTAGTACACTTTCTTTGTAGCTAGTGTTACCCCTTTATTCATATTTAAACCGTTTCATGTTACACAAGAACTATCATGTCCGTCGACTACTCAGACTATTTTCCCGCGGATCTTTTAAAATATAATTTTATAGTGATGCTTCTTGTTTATTTGGAAATGTTTTGCCCAAATTTTATTCTATTTTAATCAAAACCATAACCCTGCCAATAAAAAAATTATACAATCTGGATGGGTGCTATATTTTTTTAATTGCTTTTATATTAACAAAACCTTTAGAATAAAGGGTATACTTTGGATTGTAAAGCTGTGTTAAAACTTGAATGTTGTGGCAATGGCTACATATTTAATTTAGAATGAAATCACAAAAGCTGCTAATTGTATATCATTTTAAGGGTTTCAGATTTCACCGAACTGGGATTATAACTGCTGTCTTAGTAGTCACGGTTTTAAATTGGGTTATCATAATAACGAGCTAGAGTCTTTGTATAATTTCCCCCGCACGTCTGTGTGGGTGAATTTTGTACCAAAATACTTAAAATGAGTTTCACTTACACTGAAAGGTGACGTTAAATAAGTTCATATGGAAGCAACGCTCTACCATGTGGAGGCTCCCAAGGTAGTGGTGACTTTGGGTGGGTATTGGGTCCTACGCAATGTCTTATTTACATCAAGGGCCTATGCGGATGACACTGTGCTCATGATTCAGGGTAGATCTTGGCAAAATATTTTTTTTTAATCCAAGCTGAATCAGAAGCATTTAATTGTAATGGATTATTACAAATATCCACACATACGCGAACGCAAACACATACACAAACAAACAAACAAACTCACCTAATATTATAAGTCTATACCGGTATGAAGTGAGCGTTAAAATACAAATGTGTCAATAAGGAACATTTGTTGTGAACAGGTCTTAATTTTTTTTTTATTTGGTTGGTATGACATCTGTCAAACATATTTAATCAACATCGAGTCATTGAACGAACGTCATCATATTTTTTCATCGTGTTAAAAATGTCGAACTTTGTACCAGAAAGTGATGATTTGCGGAAAGCATTAATTTTTGCTTCCATTTGAAGAAAAGTGCTGCAGAGTCGCATAGAATGCTTGTTGAGGCCTATGGTAGTCATGCTCTATCTGAAGCAACATGCAAAAGATGGTTTCAACGCTTCAAAAATAATGATTTTGATGTCAGAAATGAGGATCGCGGAAGACCACCAAAAAAGTTTGAAGACGCCGAACTGCAATCAATATTGGATGGATATGATACCTTGAGTCAAAAACAAATGGCAGAAATGTTAAATGTTGCACAACAAACAATTTCTGACCGTTTGAAGGCTATGGGTAAGATCCAAAAGTGTGGAAAATGGGTGCCACACAAATTGACTGAAAGACAGATGGAAAATCGGAAAAACACTTGTGAAATTTTGTTGCAAAAACATGAAAGAAAATCAGTTTTGCATCGAATTGTTACTGGTGACGAAAAATGGATTTATTTTAATAATCCTAAACGGAAAAAATCAAGGGTTAGTCCCGGACAACCATCAACATCAACTGCAAAACAAGATCGTTTCGGTAAGAAAGCAATGCTGTGTGTTTGGTGGGATCAGAAAGGTGTGGTGTATCATGAGTTGCTAAAATCTGGTGAAACTGTTAACACCAACCGCTACAGACAACAAATGATAAATTTGAACCATGCCTTGATCGAAAAACGACCAGAATGGGCCAGAAGACATGGAAAAGTCATTTTGCTACACGACAATGCACCTGCACACAAGGCAAAACCGGTTCAGGATACTGTTAAAACACTTGGCTGGGAGCAGCTACCTCACCCGCCGTATTCACCAGACTTGGCTCCATCCGACTACTATTTGTTTTCATCGATGGGACACGCATTGGCTGCGCAGCACTTTGATTCCTACGGAGAAGTTGAAAATTGGGTATCTGATTGGTTTTCCTCAAAAGAGGAACAATTCTATTGGCGAGGTATCCACAAATTGCCAGAAAGGTGGACAAAATGTGTAGAAAGCAATGGTGAATACTTCGAATAAATTGTTTTTACTTTTTCATTAAAATTTTATGTTTCATTTAAAAAAAAAACGCTCATTTCATACCGGTACACCTATATGTTTCTGTCAAAAAAAATAATACATTATTTTCTATAAAAAATTAAAAATAAAAGCTTTTCTCATGGACTTCCACTGTAAGTGATTTATTTGGACGTGTTTATAATAAAAGTTGCTAGGAAATTTAAAAATTAACCAAGTTTACTTTTTTTTACGTAAATTGTACATTGTATAAAATGTTGTATATTTTTTTTAGTTTTTAAATTAACACGTTTAATGTAAATATGAAAAAAAATATATATTTATACCAGGTCAGAATCAAATGTCATTAAAGTTTAAAATATCTAACAGTTTTTGAGTAACGGGCAAAACGATTATACTATTTTAGATATATATTATTTTAGAGAAATATCTAGCATTTAATTATTTGAATAAACCAGGAAACCTAGAAATAAAGAAAGTTTATATTTTTTTAGAGAGTAATAATTCAAAGTTGCAAATTAAATATTGGAAAAGTAACATTTACATTTTCTTACAAAATATCCAACGTTGATGACTTGGCTATATTTAAAACCATTTCACTTTTACATTCACGCAATACAGTGATTCCACTAAAAGCTTTAACCAGTAGTTAGTAATTTTAATAAGTAGTGTGTTATTTTTAGAAAGTTAAGTGTGTTTAATTGAATATTATTTAGTTAATTTTAAAACAATAATACAACAAAGAGATATTCTATATTCATAAAATTAAAACAATCAAATCAGAAATCAAATTATGGAAAATTTATTAAAACACAACTGTAAAGATTTTGTGGGTCCTTAAAAAATATATGTGCACGGCGATTCCATGTCAATATGGAACGGGTCCCTTGAAAAACAGTGCCTACTTTCACCCCAGGGGCCAGCAACTCTCTTGTGGTTCCTTTGGTGTTGTAAGAAATCGTGGGTGGTTGTGACCACTTGACACCATATAACCCGTATGCTTGTTTGCCCTTCTGTAATATTAAAAAACAAACCTGAACCTTTTTTGAATTATTTTAGAATTTCAGACTTAAGCCGTATCTGCCAGAAATCTCCTGTAATGCACAGGTTTATCTATATACAAGAAGACTAGTCCCTTATTAACAAATCCATACAACATTAAATTCAAATACCTTATAATGATAAAAATACTTGGAAATAGCGCCTACAGCCTATGTCGATTCCTATTGTCGAAACAGGACAAGTTCTTAAATAATGCGCGGAAAAACATTTCAACCTAACAACGTTGAAACTGCCGGGGAATTGAAATAATTTTTAAATATTTAATCAGCCCTGCTATCAGAAACACCAGTAATGATTATATTAAACAATGCTTTAAAATAGTTAATAACTTACAATTGTAGAAAACACTCACCGAAGATCAATTATTATAAAATGAATCTTGAAAGTGCTAACTATAGAAAGGATTAAAGGTCAATAGCAGCTATTCTCAAATAATCTTCATCAGAACGTTACTAATAGAATATTTTTTGGTAAAATACTAAATATTAACATTCAATAAGTATTTACTTTCTTTGAAATTGGAAGGCACTTAGAAATAACTTTAACTGGTTACATTCGATTACTTAATCATTTTCCAAACGAATTATGCCATTATAAATTGTAAACAGATAATTATACAAACTCATATCAGCAAATATGACCAATAAATAAATGAATATAATAAAAATAAGAATATGAGAAAAATATTTTAACGATTACGGAAATGAAATTTCTACGTAACAGTATTTACTTTTTTAATACGAGGCGCATTATTTTCTTTTCCTTTGACATAAATTTTCCCGCATTTTATTTTATCCTAAGCGTATCGACAATAATTTTTTGTTATTCTTATCAAACTGGGTTTGTAACCAGCATTTTTTTTTGCGTTTTTTTTTGGGTGATATTTTCCGCTGAATTTGGGTGATATGTGCTGAAATTTATTAACTTATTATACTTTGAAATAGACCGCAGTAACATAGGGGCGTGTTTAATAATGCTAACCTTAGTATATACTAAGGTTGAAATTATCCGGTATTCATAAATATAACATAAATATTATGCCAAAATAAGTAGTGAGACCACAAGAATTTTATTTTACGCTACCCATGATTATTGCATTTACTATTTGAATTCTATTTGTTTGTTGTTTTGATCATAAGTTCGAGATATCATTGATCTTTAGTAAATATCTTATTCCTTTTTACTTTTGAAACTAACGCCCACTTTGTACTTTTACTCTTCTACTCTAATAGTTTACCTGAAACGGTTATTTTTTATGACAATATAATTTACTTACAACATAATTTACAGATTTAGAATTAGAGAAATTCAATAATAAATCCAAGACTGTTCAGATAGGAACAATAAAACTCATTCTATAAAATTATATCCCATTTATATATAATTGAGATTTACTTTATTGTATTTGTTAAATGAATATTGTGTTAACAAACAAGAATACTTCGAATGCTCCAAGCACCCAAAAATAATTCTAGTGACCAGTAGGTTACGGTGGTACATTTTTAATCAAAGGGTCATTATTTTCCTTTCCTCTAACGTAAATTTTCAATTATATAATTTTTCCCGAAATGCATCAAAACCAGAATCATTAAAAAATAATTTCTTATGCCAATTAATTAAAGAGTACTCATATCCATTTATTTTTATACCAATATTTGTTTTATGAATATTAAACAATTCACAGTTATTGAACACTAAACAAATATCATATTTTGATTGTAGTTAGTCCATATTTTAAATATGCTAGGTAAATAATTATGGGCAAAATTGAATAATTATATATTACAATATATATAAAAAAAATGTGTGAGTATACTAGTTAGTACACAAGTAAGAACTAATATATGCAACTTTACAGAAATTGCTTTAAGCTAATGTAGCTTACATTGGATAAAGTTTAAGCAAAAGGAGTTTTTAGTTGTTATCAAGACATGCGTACAAATAATACAATTATTTCATTTTACCTTCTTGCTGTTAAGATTGTTATAACATTTCATTAATAGTATTGGAATTATTGCTATCACTGTTATCATAATTATATATAATTTTGTAATTAATGGCTTATAATACTAAAAAAATAAATATATCGTTTACATTCCACGAAATTTAAGGACCGAGTAAAAACTCTATCAATTGTAGCCGGACCTTGTTGTTGACGTTTGAGGACGTTTTTCATTGATAAATTCAATTTATCTCTCAAAAATTCAACAAACTTCAAAGGTTTTTCTAACGCGAAATTGACATTGCAATCATAAGTATTTTATTATTATTGTTACCGAGTAAAGAGGCACCTCCACTTGTACGGTCACGATAAATGGTGAAAAAAATTAATAATACCGTCCAACGCTTAAGTGACATGCCATCCCTTTTCCACCGGAAAAAATACTACTTCGTCTGAGTCGACCGTGAGAGGGGCAAAATAAACATGGCGCGTAACAGAATTATGTGACGGCAATTCCTTTTCCAACCCCGATAAAGAAGTTTCACTTAAAAAAAACTTATAATACATAATTTACTCACTTATACTACAAACAGTGCTTTTTAAGTACTTTTATAACAATTAAAAATATAACAAAACATTTTGTAATGGAAATTATGTAAATATTAAAGTTGTTAAAAGAATACATAACGGTCCTCAATAGAATAAATTATATTATACTATATTTTATTATTTTTTTATTTTACAAAAGTGAATATTAATGTTGTAACATGTCAAGTTTATGCATTACGTGTGTACGTATCAATTTACGTAAGTAAATGTGCAGAATTGTAAACAAGTTGGTTTTTGCCATATCTCCCTATCAAGAACATATTTTTCATATATTTTTTTAATTGATTGTTTTAAAAGCATAAGCAATGGCTAAGCTTTCATTTTCATTCATAGACAATTTCAAATATTAATTTGATACTTTCGTATGAATTTAATATACAATAAATTGTATATTAATGTCTCAAAAAGTAAGCTTTGAATTAATGCTCGTATGATTATTGCATAATCTCTTTTAAGCATAATATTGTCACCTAACTTTATCCGTCTTACTGAGAATTAATTATTGGTCGCCAACCAAAATTATAGTTGTTCGCCACTTTTTTTAATAACGTAAGGTATATTTTATTTCGTTTTATCTTTTTGTATTAGAAGGTGGCTCTAATCGATTTCGGATTATTGTTGTAAGCTTTTATAAGTTAAATATGATATAAAGACAAAAGAGTGAACTTGGTATGTCGACTTATAATAAGCTTTTACTTACAAAGACTTCAATTTTATTAAATTCTAATTTATGATGGAAATCCTGCCATTATCTAAAATCTATCAAAATATTATATTTAAAATTAATAAATACAACATAATACTGTGTTCATGAAACATGCGTTTATTATACTATCAAAAATCTAAGATAAGTTTTAAGGTGTCTTAATTTAAATTATATTACGTAATGTGTATTATATTTTTTTCTTCCTTACAGATCATCTTCAAAAGTTTAACCTGGTTGAGCTACCACTTAAACGAGCAGTATTTAGATGGCTATAGTTACTGGCTATTGCTTTTTTCAAAATGGATATTTAATTTACAGATAATATGAAGTACAAAGATAACATCACATTTAAAATGAAAATGTGAGACATTCTTAACTTTTTTAAGGTCAGTCTTCAGGGAATGTCTATTTGGACTTACAACATTTGAAATTTTTATCCCATTTAGACCTTTTTGATCAAACAAAATCAATTTATTTTACATTTTAAACTTTAAATTTATGTAATATACTTTTTATCGGCATGTATGTATATATCATGTTCGTTGTAGTTTGTTTTAATTATTCAATGTCATATTTTTAACCATTTTTACTTTTAATACTGAAATGAATTTTATATATAAAATCTATGGAAGTAATCGCAAATAATATTACGAAATGCTTTTACAATTTCCGTTAAAAATACTTTAAATTGACGTGATGTAAATAATTATTTCGAAACTTCACGAAATATATTAGAAAGCACAAGTAAACTTTATATATAAACACTCCTTTCTACTAAAAAAGAATATTTTACAATCAATGTATTGTAAAGATTATCTATTAAAAAAAACAATAGGTGTTAAAACACAGTTAAAAACAGTAGGAGCTAAAATCCTAATAATTAATCGGTCTTATCGCTAAGTAGAATAGAAAAGACTCTTCCATACACTCTTCTAGTGTTAGAACGAACGTGACTTAAATAGAGAACAGTGACGAATAATAAATAGTAAATACCAAGTATAAAATCTTTCCTAAATATGAATAATATAACACGTACATGAGTATAATGAAACCTTAAAATGAATATATAAAATTGAAATACAAATAGTTATATTAATATTATCAGTACAGGATAAAATTTACTCTATGTTCATATGAAAATAGCAGTCAAAAAAAAAAGAGTTGGATATAAAAGCGTCGAAAAATTAAATTTTTACGATAATATAACACATTTATGTGTAGAATAAAGGCAAAAAACTTTTGAAAACCTCTTAAAGGTATTCAAAGACTCTGCTTGTCTTATGAACATACGCTATGTATTCCTTAACAAAATTGCTTTTAAAGTTGTTTAAGAGCGAGTAGAGTCAAAAGGCAAACGGATAGTGAGTTTATCAGAATTACTTAAAGTGCTTAAAAATGAGATTTTTTTCCTTTAAATAACCCGAGAGAGATAGAAAGAGCATTTGCTCTGACACACACACACCTTAACAAACAAAAAAAATCAAACCTTGCTCTCATTTATTAATTGTTTCCCTCTGTAATTGTAGAATTACTTGTATGTATCTTATTAATTCATTATTAATTGCTCTCTTATCTATTAATAAATATTGGCAATACACATAAGCCTACTTTTCTGTGTATCTAAATGTTACATAATTATATATACAATATTTCCATTATTACTTATTTAATGGACTTTTTTATTAAGATTGCATAGAAAAAAATCATGAAAAAATGCATAAATTCCTCCTGGAAAAACTCATGAAACACTAGTGATGGTAGAAAATACAAAACTATTTATTGCATAACTCAGAGTAGCCTCACTTTAAAATAAGGTTTTATTGAACCAAATTTAAATTAAGTTTACGATAGACGAGAGTTATACTTCAATTTGAATAGTACTCATTGCGCTCCCTCTGGATTAATATGTTAACTTCGTACGAATAGAACAAGCGTCGGTAGTATTACTACTTCAGAGTTAAATTGTTACGTCGTGTCAATTAAATTATGAACAATTGAATTATAATTATAGCACCGTATTTGCTCGTGCTTATTCATGCTAAATTATATATAGCGTTCTACTTCAGAATTAATGTATGGGGGAATAATGAATTATCCAAGCTCATACACACACGATCACAGTCGCTTTAGTTAAATACCTTGAATAGCAATAAAAAAATACTTACCTTATTCATAAAATACTTTTTTTCTTCTTTACTAAGTTACGGGCAGGGATTCGAACGTCAGGGATTCGAAACCGTCCCGTCGCTCTCGCGCCAGGGGTCGCGGATTCTAATTCCTACCCGCATGGGCCTATTTTTTATTCTTTGTTTATTAAAATTTTAATAAACGTTGTTTCACATGTAAATAAGCTTCGTTAGAAAATAACTATAAAGTTATTTTTTAAATTTCTGAAGGCTAATTTTGTCGCCTTAGACACAAAACAGACACCATGAAAAACGCATAAACTTATTCATATTTACTAAAATGTCTATTGCGGTTTGAATGCTTTACGTTTTTTTTTTTTAATGAACTATATGACATTATGATTTTGATAGCGCAGACCTTAGGATTGAAAAATCTGGTCTTAGTCAATCAAGTCTAAACTATAATTTAAAATCACAGAATGGGAAAATAGAGAGATGTAGAATTTTATAAAGCGACATGAGTTTTAAGAAATATAGCACATCGGTAATCATAGTTGCTTTTAGTTTTGTACTATTAATTTTAAGATGCCAACAATTTCGTTTTAAATATTTTCTCTTGTCTTAAAATTAAAATAAGGCAATAAAAAAATATTTTTTGTAATCACAGCAAAACAATACGGCAATCTTCAAAAACTTTGAGAAATAAAGAAACTAACAATATAATAACAATACTACTTTCATAGTTACCATTAGCCAAGTTAAGGTAATTACAAGTTATCGTAAAGCAATAATGACATCGTTACACCGGCAAAGCGATCTTAGTTAGTCGTTAACTCGATAATCGAAAACATAAATCACAATAAAACTCCCACCAGGGCGGCGCCATTCATAATTTATGGGTCTGATGTAAAATGCAATATTCTAGAAACAAAATTGCAAAAAACACGTACATAGTCCAGAAAGCTAATTAAGTAATCAAGCCAACGAACTTTGTTTGAAATCCTTTCACCTCTAACTTTACTTACAGACAGGTAACAAAGTGTCATTTAGTTATAAAAGTATTCGTTTCCTAAAAGTCTCATTTAGTATATAATAGGCTACTATTAGGACAATGCTTGTTACCATTTACGACTACATTTCCACTTATCATCAGGTAGAATGTAGTCAAGTGTCAACTTAGTTGTTATGTAAAAAAAAATGTATTTACATTTACAATATCTTTTATATAACAAAATATGTAAATAATACTAAATACTAAAATGAAAATAATTAAATGTACGAAACAGATTTCGTTTAAAACCCTTCTCAATATTTGAAGTACGATGTTAATTTCTGTCTAACCTTGATTATAAAATCCATAGTCAAATAACTGAAATTCATGTAGCTAATTATCTAAAATTATTTGAAATTTGTGTTCAATATTCTAGAATAATCAAAGCTGGATTAAAAAAATATATACTAATACTTCTGGCCAAGCATTTTTTTAAATATCCAAGAAATATTATTTTTTACTTTTATCAAGGCGGACATAATAATGTTAAAGTAAAAAATATACCTTAAAATGAATGATTTAATAAAGAAATCATTACATATATCAAATATATATTTAAATCTATTTTTATCAAAATCCACCCAATTCATAGTCAGTCTCGTTTATTTGTTAAGACAGGAAGATATATTTTTTATATCTCCAACCGTAAGTAATTAAAAGTATACCGACCGAGACAAAGTATTAGATATTATTTTGGATAATTGGGGCATAAATTACAAATAAGCAGCCATTAATGGTTGTAGTTGTTAGTCGTCATTCGTTTATTGCTGGAAAGCATGATATTTAATGAAATAAATAGTACAAAACGAAAAAAATCTATATTTAATATTATCAAATTTAATATACCTAAAAGAAATATAAGTTTCCATCAACGAAGCTATCACTAGCTAATGAATGTTTTTCTAATACAATATTATAATATTATCAAGATATCAAAATATAAATAATTTATATATGCATAATATTCTTACTTTTTCATTAAAAACAATCTTAAAACTTATTTTAATTGAAGTGGAATATCAAACACAGTTATGGGTTAAAGCCTAGAAGATTTAAAATTTGTCAGTAAACTTGAATATAAGGTTATCAGTGAATCTCTCATCTGTAGGTCTCATCTTTCATATCAGGAGGCAGACCGAAAAAATGTGCTTACGAGTACTTATCTATGAGACTACAAATAGGTGATTATAATGTATATTTTTTACATATGATAAATAAAACATACGAATAACTTTTCAAGCGATCTAATTATTTTTAAATATAAGCTAACCAACCCGTATAGTTGTGGTTCACGTTGTACTAGTAAAAGTAAATAAATACTGAAGAGCAGAAATAATATAATTGGCGTATATGTTCGTCAATCATTATCAATTAACTTATTTAGCATATTTTTTTAACATTTAGTAGTTAATAAGGTTTATATTAAATATGTATGTATTTTTATTCTAAAACCCAGAAAAGACAAAAAGGAAACGTCTATTTTCATCCTATATCTAAACACGGAAAGAAAATGAGTGTATATTTCTTTGGATGTCAAGAACAGCTCTTGGATGGCTTTTAGCGATGAGACTTGCGGTTTTTATTTTATGCATTTGATCTTTCGCTTCGATCGCAATCTGAAATGCACTAGCGCATACTATATATCTTCTACTGTACATATATTTATACTGTTGGATGTAATTTGATAAAGGTATCAATATAAAGTGAAAATTAAGTTGCGTGAGTAAATTATTTTCATAACAGTTGTATGTTGTAAAAGTTGTATATTACTCTTAAGTATTGTCAAAATAATATTCTTTTGATATAGTTTATTATCGTTGCATCTGAAAAAGTAGATGTCATACGACAGCACTGTTGGTATACAATTTTAATAACATAACTCAATATATATATATATATATTAACTGTTTGTGTTGAATATTTCTGGTCATTCTTATATGAAACTTATGAAGTCGTTATCAGGCTTGTAAATTTTAATAATTACGAAGAGCACAGACCACCTGACAGCGTTGATAAAACTTGGCACAGCCTGAACTCTGGTTGGATATATTAATGAATATTTCCGCGTTTGCATCACTGCAAAAAATATTTAAATATGAATTTAACATCCATTTATAAATTACAAACTTAACATTATTTTGTTCTCTTTGGCCGTCTACATCAGCATTTGGTATCAATTTGAGTCGTATTAAGTTGAAACATACCATAGAGTTGAAAAGTCTCATGTTTATTTTTCTTTATGTTTATAAAAGAAATATCTGACATAAAGTAGCTTTTACGGCTTTACGCTTTTATTAAAAAGGTATGACTCTATTTATTCGGTTTTAAATAACGAGTTTGGACGTTCATTCTGTAATTCAAAGCAAAACTGAAACAAAAGACTGAAAAAAACGGATGCTGGAAATTTAAAGATCCTTCACAAAGTTATGATATTCACTTTTTATATGTTTGTAATTTATGAAGTAATTTGACCTCTTTTACTGTTTCAGTTTGTAAAACTTTTGTTTATTGAAATAACGTGAAAATAAAATAAGAGTCAAGTGTTATGTTATTCTTAAGGTTATTCTTAAGGGTGTGTGTGTAACACATCAAAAACCTAAAATTTACAACCAAGATACTTATTAATATGCTTAGAATTAATAATGATTATTTTTAAATCATTTATTCTTTTTCTTTGAATAATCTCCTACTAAATTCAATTTCATAGTAAACTTCAAAAAGTCACAAAAGCGTTTTAGTTAATTAGACTTATAAAACATAAACAAATATAAAATCACTTTGCTCTTAGTGAAATTAGCACATGATATTCTGTGAAACATTCTATGTGAAACATTCTATGATTTTTACAAGCACTTGTTAATATAGTTAATTAATGTTAACATGCTGCATGTGAGTTAAAATTGAATTTTGTAGTAAAATCTCATAAAAATGTGTTCCTTAAGTAAACATATGTTTAATGTCATAATATTATGAAATGATGTATTATAAAGTATTTAAATCGATGTTGAATCTTATTAAACATGGCGCTTTAAATCAGTTGCAGCTGGCCTCGGCAAAAATCCTAAATGGAAACAAGATAAACTGGACCGTCGTGGCGTAAATCTTTATAAAACCGCTAAACGTTCGAATATGATTTATTGTGAGCTTTATCTGTAAGCTTCGCATAAAAACATATTATCTGAATCCTTATTATTCCGTCGCAATCGTATGAACGTAAATAAATAAATAAATGGATACAAAAGTTGTTAGGTTTTATTTATTATAATTTATAATTTTGAGCGTTAAAGACTGTTTAGGATATTTTGTTATTGATATGATTATTAATGCAATAATTAAAATGTATTATTGAAACTTAACTTTTCTTTTATCGAAGGTTGAAATCTACCAGTTTTTACGGTATATGACAACTGAAAGACTATTAACAACTCTGTTAAATATTTGGTAACATATAATGACACCATCAATTTAATTCAGTGGTAAAGTGACTTATCGTTATTACGTCTGATTAATTTCAAAATACTATTTTTTAAATATTAGTTTATGATATTTTATTTTACGAAAAACAATGTAAAAAATATATTGTTACACATTTCCCTATATAACTTTATTCGCACAAATTCTCAGTACTCGGTATAAATGTGGACATTTCATTTCTATACCTGTGTATTACGGTTCCATCTGAAATATCTCTGTCATAAAAATGTAGAACGCAAACAATGTTATGCTGAAAAAAAATCATATCGTCATTTTTTACTGTCCGTTTGTTTTATCTATAATAATTTAAGGGCTTTTCAGCCCTTGGCCATTT
Source organism: Dircenna loreta (assembly GCA_963555665.1). Taxonomy (NCBI): domain Eukaryota; kingdom Metazoa; phylum Arthropoda; class Insecta; order Lepidoptera; family Nymphalidae; genus Dircenna; species Dircenna loreta. The sequence continues at coordinate 415,536 of OY743099.1, read as the reverse complement.
TAATATAATATTAATTGAATTTCAGCTTTCCGTTCCAAAATCGAATAAAAGGTACCTACGTTAAATTATTAAAAATTCTATTTTACTTTTTTCAACTTTAATAAGAGTTTCAATATTTATTGACTATATTTATCACAAGACTGATTTATAGACAGGAGTCATTAAATAGGACAGATTATTTTCCTTGCGATAAAACAGTATTAAGTTATGCCCTACGGCGAGTTCCCAATCCCTTTTTTCCATTATGTAGAAGAAACAAAAGTAGATATTGCGATTATAAGAAGAACATTTTTGTTCTTAAAAAATAATTTCATAAACAAAAGAAAAACATCTAAATAAATAATATTTAAATTAATAATGTAAGATTTCAATATATTGAGTATGATTGTATAATATACTCGTAATATTATTTAATTATACTAAGAGACGAAGCTTCTTAGCATTCCATGGATTCACCGTGCGGGTGCCGGGCCCATCGCGTTGCAGGGAGAGGAGCGCAAACAGCCCCTGGGACTTGCGACCCAAGTGTAGGTTTAAGGGGCCCCTTTAAAATGCGCATTCACGCTCACCTCAACTGGTTGCGCTCCTTTCCCTACCTAACCAAATCTGGAATGAACCTACTAATGCCGCCTTTGAAGTACGTTCTAGAAATGTACTGATGATAGTTCTAGAGAGGCCAAGATCTTTAAGTAGGTTATAGAGAGATTTCGCTGTTATACCTCTCGCTCCCACTTCTACCGCGTACAAATTAACTATATACCTATTCCTGGTCAGTTCGTTGGTCAGTTCGTAATACTTGTTTACTTTAATTGTGTGATCTTTGGGAATGTTAGTTTCCCACGGAACAGTAAGCTCCACAAGTATCACGCGCTTTAACTGTCTAGAGTACAGGAATATGTCCGGTCTGGATGACGAGACAACAATATCCTCAGGAATTCTATACTGTTTCTCATACGTATCCATCATTATAGTCCAATCGCGAGCCGCCTCTAAGATAGAGTGAGGCTTTTGTTTTGTTTTTTTAGACGAGCCTTCTTTAATGAACTCTATGAATCTTTTGGTGGTTGTTATACCCTTTTGCGCTCTAGCTACTGAAAGACTAACCGCTTCACGTATGATTTCCAATACTTTATCATGGCGCCGCGAGTATTGACCTTTTTCCAATAGCACCCTACACCCTACCAACAAGTGTTTAGCCGTTCCTACCGCCTCCCCACAGATATTGCAAGACTTTTCGGTAGCTTTACCCCATCTTACTAAATTACTTTGATCTGGGAGAGTCATTTGGAATGCATTTAGATAGAATTTTAATAAGGCTGGAGACCACTCATGAAGTAAGGTGCGCCACCTCAATGCTAATGGAATACAAAAGTCGCCTATGGTCACCCACTCATTTTGAATTTCTAGATTCATCGCGTGCACTCGATACTGATCGTTTTCATCTTGCCGAATAAAGGATTTTGTTAAGTCTATATCTCGAACTTTCCCGCTACATCCTAACCCTGCTTTATTTGTTTGAGCACCTATCATGAATTGTTTATGGAATTGAAGTCGTGACTCCAGCTCTGATGCATTTTTATCTTTTGGAAGAGATGTTACAATATCATCATGAGATTTTTCGATGATATGTCTTTTGGTAGCTCTTAGGTGTTTATAGAGCTCCGATGGTTTCTTTAATTTCATCCCAAAATTGTTTCGGTCTCTGAATAAAGTTGAAGAGTCCGCTGAATGCGCGAGCCCAAACCACGACTTCAATATCTTTATGACGTTTGCATCTAACTTAGACAAAAGGGTTTTATTAAGATCGTAAACTAGAAAAGGCCAATTTAGACGTGACGTTAGATAGTTGTCATATATCCAAGCTTTTTTGATATTACTGATTGGTTGATCGTTTACCTTCTTAAGATCATTTAAAAAGCTATCGACTATAATATCTAGAGATGGAGTGCGACCTTTGTAATCTATTTTTTTACCTAAAAATTTGAATGGGGCTGCTTCAGTAATTGTAGCAACACTTTGACCGCCTATTGAAAGACCCGGATTATAAGAGGTATATTTGGTGTCTCGTCTACCCAGACACAGACAGTGGCATTTACTGGGTTTTGTCCTCAGTCCTTCAGTCCACGTACAGAAATCCTCTACTTCATTTAAAAGTACCTGACATTGTTTAGGGTTACGTGTCAGTATAGCGAGATCGTCTGCAAATGCTAGTATGGATTCCGTGTATTTATTATTAAATTTAAACCGATAACCCCACTTTTTCTCATGACTTATTAATTTATCTATTAAAATGTTAATTACTATATTAAATATTATTGGAGAAATGCAACATCCTTGAAACAGACCTATATTATAGCTTAGAAATTATAAAAATATTACTATAAAATCTTATATTTTATAATATTTTGTAATTTCATTAATTATTAAAGCAAATAACTTTGGCAATGCTTTAATAAATAATGACCCAAACCAAATATAGTGTGACATAAACTATATTTTCCGACCACTCTTTATATTACATTATTTCCATCTCTGCGCACCTATAAACACGTTATTCGGTTACTTTCGTCAGCAGCCGAACGTAGCTGAATATCTCTATTTGGTTCGGCAATACGATATAGCTGCGTAGCGGTTCAGTCGCTTCGTAACCACTGTCGGGGTTACGCGTCTACGAACGCTCTACAAGACTCGAATGTCTAGTCAATTTATTTAACTGTCACAAATGCAAATCCACAAAACACCTATTAAATAATAGCAGCAGATTAAGAACAACAGTGAACTAAAATAATATTATTTATTACGGTTTATGTGAATTATGGGATTTAATTTTTCCTGAGGTAAGTTTATAAGTATATTTAAAAAAGATAGCTTAAAAAAACTATAAACGCTGATTTTTTTTTATTTAGAAATCATTATTTTTTTTACTATTTGACTAAAACTGTTTTGAACAAATTTGGATATTTTCCTTACGGTATATCCGAGACGAATTAGAGAGATACTTATTTTTTGTATATACTGCATGGAAAACAAAAATGTTCACTGGGTTGTTTGTCATTTAATTGGTAGTTATATCATAATTGCTATTATTACCATAACATATGACATACCAAGAAAATAAATATAATAAAAAAAAAGAATTAGTTGAGTTTGTAAAATATTTTTATAATATTAAGTAGCATGGCAATGAAAAAGACAAAAAAAAAAATGATACTACTTATATAATTATTCGTAAAAATAAATAAATTAAAAAATAAGTTACATCAATCTACATATGTAATGTTTCGCTTGAGTAATAAATGAACACTTTTTTATTCAATAAATTACTTAAAACATAAATATATCTTTTTCATATTTGGGTATAAAAACGAATACTCGTATAAAAATAATAAATAATACTCCATAATAATAATCTACTAAGTCTTTCTGATTTATGTATATCAGTGACAGTTGAAGAAATGCAAGAAATAATACTTTAAAGACCTTTATTTAAGCCTCCTTTAAATTAGTTGCCGTTGATTTTGTCTTCCATTTTGTCATTTAACATAATGACTTTTAGTTAAATTTACTTTGATACTTAATTAAGATCTCATTGATTAAGGGCTTACTTTCGTATATCTAAGAAAACAAAAATAGTTAAGATTATCCGAAAAAAAACCTTAACAGATTTTTTCATGTTATTAAAATCTTGTATAGTTTTATAGTTGTTGACATACATACAGTACAGTACGACGATATGTTTAATATAATTAATAGGCATATTTTGACATTTTCAACGGTTTTTGACGAATTGTGTTTCGATTTCTTTTTTGTTAAATATGGACGTCAGGACAAAAATGGAACACTTTTTGTGAAACATAATTATTATAAACACCATCAACACAAATGAAACGTCTAAATATATGTAATTCCTATAAAGCCTAAAATTCCGTTCTCGTTCGATAGCAACTATCGATTCGTAGCTGTTATTTGCATTACAAAAAACCCTTATGAAGGGGAGTATTAATTCGAGCCGTCGGTTGCACGTGATGTTGGGGCTGGGAGCGTCTGCACTTTCCGCAAATTATAAATGTAACTTTGCTATATGAATACATGAGTCATTAACAGGAAGATAATTCCTTACCCTCAATTACGTACAGAATAATTGAAGTACGTACATTGAAGGGTTGGATTTGGTTGTAAATCAATAAAGATAATTAAGTTATAATTGTATATGTATGTTTGACAAGAATAGTAAAGTAATATCATTAAATTAATTGCCACGTTGTAGTGTGATACTATTTCGAATTAATAATAATTTTGCTTATGTTTTTGCATATCTTCATATTTAGATTTTTGGAAACTAAGACCAGGAGTGTCAATCTTTTCTATTTTAATGAACAAAAATGAATGTTTATACCATAGCCTTAGAAATATACTTAAATTTTCATATTTTTTAAATCTTATTAATTTAATAAAAAATAAAACTAATTAAACTTATCGTTTTTAATTAAGGGTTTTTCATTTAAATTTATTAAATGGACAAGATTTCTCGACCAAAGTTTGTCGGAAAATCGTGCCCGTGATTTCAGAGATAAGGGAATGCGTTTCATAAGTTTCTGAGATAGAGAAAGCTAATTGCAAAAGTTTAATTATTATCATTAAGCAAGACGCCGCTACTCACCCGCCCTTAATACAAGAGAAAAAAACTTTAATCATATTACACGTACTTATGTATTTATGTCTATTTATAGGATTGAGAAGGAATATTATATTTTTATCTTTTCCAGTTTGTATCTATTGATTCTAGTGGTCACTTGTGTACGTCAAATAAAAGCGTCAGGAGGGCCTACTTTTAAAGCATACATATCGAAATAAGCTCTTCTGCAACGACATCCCTCAACTTAAAATTTAAATTAAGAGTTTTCTAAAAGTGCTCTGGTCTGAAAATAAGCACACAACAAACTCATCCTAGTATTTTTTTATTGTGATTACTGTTTCACAAACGTCAATATAGGATGAGCAATTTACGAACAATTAGAACCATCGCAATCAATTTGATGGGATAAATTAATCATCTTATATCTTATATGATTTTAAAAAAATGCAACAAATATCAACATTTAAATAAAAAAGAAAAAGCAACACAACACGACCATTAACAAGCAGCACCGGATACAATCGATACATACAGCACAGATATAACACAAATAATCAGAATAAAATATTATATATATATAATGAAATTGTTTATTATTCAAACTTAAGAAAATAATTAATACAATGTTATTCATTAAATTAATTAAAAATCAATAACCCAAGTACAATTGGCCCGACCAAACATCTTACTTAAAACATACACAAACTTATAACTATTCAGATAAGATTTGTATTTTGTTATAAGCAATATATATATATATAAGTTGTAGTATATATAGTAGTATATATATATATATATATATATATATATATATATATATATACTACTATACATATATATACTACTATATATACTACAACTTATATATATACATATATAAGTTACGCGTTTTATCTACATATACAAAATTACACGATTATACAGAGTAACAATTGAAATAAATATATATTAAATATTTGTTTTAAATACAAAAAATTATAATCCTAAAAACTTTTAAAGGAACACTTTTTTTATCTACAGTATGACGTTAATTATATTCAATGATAAAACAAACGTTAAATAAACTAATAATACACTAACTAATGTAACAAGTAGTCGTTCTAATGAAATAATAGTAATTTGAACACGAAACAACTGGAAATTGCAATTTTCTTCTGTTAAGTAGATACGTACGTGAAAGTGCACGTATCTAATTGTGTCTAATTTTGCTGGCGCTTACTATTATTTCATTAGATTTGTGAAATATTTAGTTTAAAACTTGAATCTCATAGAATTAATACCAATATATAATAACTAAGAAATATACGCCATGATTTTTTAATGCAGTAGGTATATTATTTAGTTTCGATAACTGAAAACAAGTCACTTTTCGAACAATTATTTTTGTACTATTAATTAGTAATTTCTAATAGTAAATACTAGCTAATTTATATTACAGTATATTAAATTATAGTACTTTTAAAAGGAAATACTAGCTAATTAAAAATTGAATTAAGATTACTTTTCACAGAATCTATATTAGCTACAATCCATTTGTCCTAATTGTTTGTTTAATATACATATACATAGTTTCAGTATTTATACTAAATGTTGTAAAAAACATTGTTTAAATATACTACTAGATAAATCACCCTTAATACTTTAAATATATTTGCTATTATTAACAAATCACAAAAATATTTTTTATCCAGATTGCACATAAATCAAAATGTTGAATAATGTTGAAAAGTTTAATAATAAAAATGTGTGTAATGCAGTGGTCATTTATCTCGAAACGCCAACGCCACGTGTCCGCCTCTGTCAAGTTAAGTTATGAATTATGGTCATTATGTCTGGACAGCTTCATTGTATGTAGACCGTTTGGCTGTAGATAAATTATACATTGTTTTATAGAAAAATGAGCAACTAGTTGTTGATAAATATTACTGTTTGTATCTTTTTTTACCACATCCCTTCTGGCATGAGGGTTTACTTAAACTTTGATTAAACTTTTTAACCTTTTTTATAATTCAATAATTAAATAAGGGAATACCGAAAAAAAATATAATAAAAATATATTTTTTTCTTTTTATTACATAATATAATGTATGAAATATATTGAACAGGCCAGTTTTTATTGTATTATTTGTAAATTATTAAAAAGATATAATGAAGATTTTACAGTAATGCAAACAATGCAATGTATTTCACATTTGAACTTAGTAGAATTTCCCAAACTGGTAGATATTGTTCTTCTCTCGAATGTCAAACTGTCTGGACACCCTACTTAGAGATTAATGGAAATTTAGAAATGCTCGAGATCTGAATTTGAAAGTTTGAATGATGAAATGGATGGAATATGGTTATTAACATACTTCAAGATATATGTATAATACAGTATCTTAATAACTTTTACCTTAGAAAATGCAAAAAGCATCTACTTCTTTAAAATGTAAGATAAAAGACAGACTTAATTTTACAGTTATATTAAGGTTTTAATTAAAATTTAAAGACAAGGATTGATGTCTAATTGTCTTTACAGAATTAGTAGATGGTGATGATCTAAGCTTAAAGGAACCAAATATGATCAAAAGTATGAGTTGCAAAACCGTGTGTCTGCTGTTGACAGCACTTGCACACGTAATTAGTGCTGGGGTGATGTGTCCAAGTCACCCAAACTGCGAATGTGGCGGCACGTTCGCTGTTGAACTCAATTGCAACATTGATGGTAAGTGCACTTAGATTCTAACAAGTGACAAGGTAACTATGAGACTATATTTATTTCAAAAATTCATCTAATTTTGTTTCAGGGCAAAAAGTAACAATAAACTTACTTCCAAATACGTATATGAATATAAAATGTGATAATGTGTCATCCCTGGACTATAAAAAGCTCCCCAAATTTTATAATGACACGAATATATTTAAATCGGTCAGTTTTAAAGATTGTCCACTGCCGGCCAAATCGTTTCAAGAAGTATTAATGCAAATGGGAATAGAAAAAACCATGTCGCTCATATTTCAAAATTCCAAGGCTTTGTCCGGATATTTTAAAAGAAATCATTTTACAGGATTACAAAATTTATCAAAATTACTTTTATCAGTTAATGGTATAACCTATTTGCCAGATAATGTATTCACAGATATAAATAACCTAACATGGCTTAATATACGTTGCAGAAATATGACTTTGTCTGAAGCGTTATTCAAACCACTAGAGAAATTAGAAACTTTGGAAATCAGTCATAATCATTTGACCAATATGTCTTCAAACCTATTTACTCATCTATCTTTATTAAGAAAGTTGTCTCTGTGGCAAAGCAACATAACATTTTTTTCAAAAGATTTTTTTATTGGTGTTGACGTTCTTGAAGAATTAGATCTAAGTTCTAATGGATTAAACGAACTGCCTGTATCAATTTTTAAGCCATTAAAAAAACTGAAGAAAATAACATTGTTTTCAAACAAATTTTCAACCTTGCCTCAAAATCTTTTTTCAAGTAATGAAAAGTTGGAAACTGTGATAATTCTTAATAACGATGTAAAAATGAAACAGCTACCGAGCTATTTGTTTGGGAATCTACCTAGCCTAAAACAAGTATATATTCAAAGAAGCGGAATAGAATGCATACCTTATAGTATTTTTATCAATTCAGCAGAAATAACAAACATATCTTTAGCCTACAATGAAATAGCAATACTTCACGAGGCAACATTTAACGACCAAATTAATCTTCTTGCGTTAGATTTAAGCCACAATCAACTAAAGAACTTGGGAATAAAAATTTTTTCATCACTAGTAAGACTAGAAAGTTTAAATTTATGCTACAATGCAATTGAAGAAATAAATGGGTGCGTATCTACAAAAAATTAGACAATATTAAATTTTATGTAAATAAGATTTAATAATTGAATGTAATACAAATACCAACTTTTCAGATCTACTTTTTCATCATTGTTAAGCCTGATATATCTCAACATGGAACACAACAATCTTCAAACTATATCTTCATACTTATTTACACATAATAAACAAAGAATGGTTATATCACTGGCATATAACCAACTTGACTTTGAAAATAATGAATCACAAAATAATGATTTGTCAAGTGTACAAGATTCTCCGTTTGCATTCACGTACAACTTGAATGTGCTAAATTTAAGTCATAATAATTTTAAAAGGGTACACAAAGATTGGTGGACTAACGGACATGATTACCTGGACTTAAGTTTTAATTCTATAGAGAATATTTGGGTATGGTTTTTATGGGAAATAATAATTTACTAATTATATATCTTGTTATTAACATAATTATTTTATTTTAAGGATCAATCAGGATATCATATGGAATGTAAAGAACGGACTAATGAAGTAATAAAAAGGCCTATGAAAGAAATTGCTTTAACAGATAATCCAATTATATGCAGATGTCTTAACTTTCACATGATTGATTATCTTCAAGAAAAAATAGGTGTTAAGGTAGGTGGTGAACATTTACAAAGTACTATTAATTTTCAATAAGACTTGTTTAAAGTTTATATATCCTAAAATGTTTCATATGTTTTTAAGACTTCTTGAATATATTTATTACATTAATAAAATATATGAAACATAACATATTCCTGATACCAATAAAAATGTTTATTATAGTACTATAAAAATAAATAATATTATATGACATTTCAATATCATCTTTTAAACTTACATAATCAATATGTTGTTGAAAAAAAAACATATAATTTTTATTATTGTTTTCAGATTATAAACAATCCTTTGCTTCGTTGTTCTTTAAGGACTAAAGTAGGATGCTATAAAAAATATTTACTATTGTTGATATTGCTAGTAGGTTCTCTAACTCTAACAACAGTAGGTATTTTGTTTTGTATTACTTTTAATGAACATCTACCTGACAAAATAAAACACAAGATTCTTTACTTTTTGAAACCATCTGCCCTCGCAAATCCTAACAAAGGTATAACTGTTAAATATTCTGAATATGACGAAGAATATGTTCTCAAGGAAATTATACCAGAGATAAGATTACATAAAAAAATTGAAGTGTGGCCACAACCCATTAACGGAGCAATTGATGAGGACTTTAATTATTTTCTGAATATCTTCGACGTACCGCAGATGTGTTTGGTTGTATTCACACCCAACTACTTAATGACAGCTTATAGTAAGATAAACATAAAAAAAATACGTGAAGCAATGATGAAATCACCAAACACTGTATACATGTTTACTGATATTGGTAGCGAAAATTCTATTTATGCATATTTAAAGGAGCAACGAGATCTTCGAACTAGTGTTTTATGGAGTGACCGAAATATTTGGAATAAGCTGATCACAGAACTCTCACATGGATTCTTTAAAATAAAAATCAAACTGTCTCCCTTTGAACAGAAATTACAGTCACTAACTGATAAGGAAAGACTAATGAAAGATACGCTAGATAACGATCCTACAGATACCTTTCATTTCAGTGATGTCTAATTCCATGTTTATTTTGTGTTAGTGAGGCAAAGACTGAATTCTTCGCTGCTGTTTAAATCAATCTCACATTTCGTAGCATCAAATCACAGAATACTTTCGTTACAAAATAAATGATTTGTGAAAATGTGTAAAAGATAGAATAACAGTATAATAGTTCACGTGTACAATGTTTACGACTACGTATTTACTATTATAAATAGATTTATTTAAAATATCAATGCATCGTAGGTCAGTATGTTTACCGTTTCTCATTTATTGTGGATAGATCTTCAACACGTTTACCTTGAATGAAGTGTTGCTGTAAAAATGTAATCAATATTTAGCTATTCTTTCTATACCTGTGAACATATTGAAAAAGTATGTTAATTCCGTTTTACGGAAATTGTGTACTGTTAATGAGTTGTAAGCTTCTGCTTTATAAAAATATATACTTTATCAACATATACTCTTTTTCTTTATCTCTTTGACAACTCGGTCATTTATATTAATTTTAAATTTAGTTGTGTCAGCAAACACTGAGTTCATCCAACAGACTCAAACGACAATACTATAGTATTAATAAAAAATAATACATATTCTGGTTTATTGGTAATTATACCCCGAATATTTTTATTTTCTATCGAAATGAGAGAACTTTTCAGAGCTTGAAGTATACTTTATGTTGTATGCGATAACTTAACTTTGATCATGTATTTTTACAACCCAAATCAGTCTTTACATTTTCCTGTTAAAAAGAAGAAAGTAATCAGTATTACCAAGCAAACATAAATATCAATTACACATAAACAATTAATAATTTAATAATTGTAAAATCACTTGTATTCCTAAATGATTGTATAAGATGCTTTAATATAACTCAGTAAATGTTGGGTTGCTTACCAAAAAATACTAACTAATAATATATAATAATGTATGATTGTTTTAAAATAACCATAACTGATAATTATTATAATAACTGTTCGTAAGTCCACAAGACAAATTAATAGAGCGAGTTGCCTTTGTCGATATAAAAATTAATAAAAAGTATATATAGTACTTTTATTCATCATATATTGGTTGACAAGACTAACGAGTCTATATATTTACCTTAGATAATTAATTTTAATATTTTTATTAATTTTATTATAAAATTAATTATTTCCTTAGTTATTTCTAATAATTATAGTTATAATATATTTATATTTACCCATTTTTTTTATTTATTATTTTGATACTCATTTTAAGACAAATATATTATAAATGTATTACTATTATAAAAAGGAGAAGAGTAATTACTTACTTGAAAATTATTTACTTCTAAATATTTTTACCAAGACAAAGAAAAATATACAAAGAAAAAACACAATGGCCAAATATATTTTTGTCGCTGTCGCTCGATTCAGGCAGTGATTGATAGCTACAAATCCTGGATGTCAAAAAAGTGTTACCAGTGAAACGCGCGGCAGAATCCTATTATTATTGTATGTGTTCAGAATTTGTAAAGTGAATATTCGAAATACAATTTAGATATAGTCGTGAAACGATGGTGTGGTATCAAATATATCATCAATCCATCACACGCTTCGATTGTTCCAAGCACATATGAAGTATCATTAATTATAATTAGTTTATAAGCAAATAGTAGATTATGTTTTTTAGTTTAAAATGATTGATATAATGTTCTAATATAATTTTATCTACATATTTATGTTGTATTATTCATATAATTTTGTCAAATTGATCCTAAATATGATATGACAGCTAAAATCTTTTACAATGAAAACATTTAGAAGTTTTGCTCCCATGGGTAATTGATAGACATTTATATTTTAAAAATAAAATTTATATGTATATTTGTAATATCCTGTTAATTTATAAATATTTTAATACTTAAATATCTTATAGCTTTTTGAAACCAAGTGAAGTAACTTACGTAACAGAAATTGAACTTGTACTGAAAAACCTTGATAAGCATTTTTCTACAGCTAACAAAAATCCACTCTTATTAAGACAAAATATCAGTATATTATAATTTGAATAACTTTTGCCATTTGTACCTATTATTTTATGTAACAAAATATACGGATTTCACATAAACCAAACAAGGATAAGCCGGTCCTGTGGCTACATCAACTACAAGGAAAACAAAGTATTACATAGATATAAAAGGTATATGAATACATAAATATAAGTTAATAGATAGTTAAAGGCAAAATTAGTATTAGTATCTTTTAAGGTACACACTATAGGTCCTAAATTGTATTGTGTGCTTAGGTAATTCGTACACATGAAAATTTGATTACAAACAATTTTCTAGTACGGAGCTTTACAAAACAGAGTGTTTCACAAAATAATGATCAATTATTCTCAATAAAATAGTAATAATAATACCGTAGAGATCAATAATAAACTTAAGGAGGTAATATCTCCACTAGAAAAGGTATTGGGGTCGAGTTTTTTAAGATGTATCCACTTCAATTTTATCTCTAGATTTCAAAGGATAGAACAAGAGTAAAATATTTCTAAGTTAATTAAATAAAAAAGCTTGAATATAATTCCATAAAAGTTTCACAAAAATATGAAATTTCACTACTTAAATAATACTTTCAAATAAATTTATCTTTTATATTTATTTAATTAGTTTCCCACATAAAAGAAGTTATTGCATTTGGACCTGTGTACTGAGGAAAAATAACATTCATTAAAATAAGCCCAATATAAAATAAATTCTTAAAAGTAAAAATATAATATATCTATAAAAATAAGGAAGGCTAGTGTTAAACTTTCTCTGCAATACAGAATGGATAATGACCTATTTAATGCTAAACGGACCTTAAAAAATCATGGAAAAAACCAAAAGCTTAGAAAATATCTTTTATTATTAAACCATCTATATGTAAGAATTTCTCAAAATATAGACTTAAAATTCGTTAAAACTTGCTGGCACTTGGCTCGTGGGGTATTGGCCTTCTCGCGAATGCTATTTTTGAGCTGGTCTTTGTTTGTCATTGGTTAAATAGCGTATCTGAGGTATCCCTAAAGAAAAAAAAAAGGAATGAAATGAGATCTGCAAGGCATGGAATATCGCCTTTTCATGATATTTGTTTTTCACTAAACATTTCGTTTACAACTTCGAAGCACTTTGTATGTATAGGACGTCACACCATCTTTTAGAAACCAATTCAGGCAACTTGTATGCTTCAAAGCTATTCAAGGAAATCAAATGTAACGTTACTGTTACAGTCTGGCCTTACGCATTTTAGAAGAAATGTGGTCCAATGATCCTTCAGCCACCATGACCGCCCAAATTATAACTTTTAGCAAATGCAAATGTCTTAGATGTTGTTATTTGCTGACTAATATGTGCAATTTTGCTTTAGCAAGAAAAACATTTTTTTTCAAAAATTTAAAGCGCCTCAACATTGTTTTGAAAAAAGTTCGGCGTAGATAGTTGTTATTTAGTTTTAATTCTTGCTCGAAGAAATGATATGGGTTGAATATTTACAAAACACTCGACAATGAATTTGTAATACGGCGAGTTCAGCTCATCTTTCATTCGGGGATCTCACCGTAGGGTCATATTTGAGGATCTTATCGTAGGGTCATTGTAGTTATGATTATAGTTTCGTCTATTCGCAATTTACTATGGAGGCCCTAGCTTTCTGACCCACGACGTAATCTACTACTCTCTAGGACCTTCATTTACATCATGTAAAAATCTCAAACGCTATTTCTTTTAATTACTTAAACTGTTCAGTCTTTTTTGATAACTGATGTAAAGCTGGTAAAACTTATGTTTGTCATTTAATTAACTACTTATAAAAAAGCCATTTATCGGTTGACGATTAACTCAGTTCAAACAAATTTATATTAAGCATTTAATGTGGAGTAATTAATTTTCTCTAATTGCTTTTTGTTTTAATTTCGAATTGATATTGGAATTGCAATAATATTTCAGACCGAAACGAGCAGACTTCGTTGAAAATTTATTAAATAACTGATATATTTGTATCATTACCAGCGATAAAGTATTTGTATAAAATTATTGCCCACTCACTATTCGTGAAATGTTTAAACTGTTGTGAATGCTCTTTTAAATCAGTAAACATGATGTTTAAGTAAAATTAAAATATTCTAAAAATTTGATCAGTTTTTATTTAAGTAATAGCTTTTGATTTATATGTATGTTTTTTTGTTTGCGTTTTCGACAGTTTATTTGTGCTGACTCTATTAAGAATCTAAGGACCGTTTCTGATAAAATATGGTTTTCTTTTTTATTTATTGCTTCATTAAAAACACAAAATACTCCGACTTACTTTAACGAAATTTTATGTGATGTTTCTTATTAACTTAATCAATATATTTTGATACTTCTTCGGTATAACTAACTAATTCGTATGAGCTGCAATAATATAATCAATATAACAATAAAATACAATAAGTATTATGTAAAATAAATATAATGCTGTTTGATTTTTTTATATTTTTGGATACCGAGACCCCTCTCTACTGCAGTAGACAAAGATGAGAACGTAAAATAAATTTATATGATTTGAATACAAAATTTACAATTTATTATTTAAATTATCTAATTAGTGATAACAAAATGATATTTAGAAAATGTTGCAAGAGAACAAAGTTTTTTGTAAAACATTGAAAATGGAATTCAGTGAATTGCATAAATTTAAAAATTAAATAGTATAATATTTTTTTTTTAATATGTAAAACATGTAATAAACTAAAGGTAAACTGGATCGCAATTAGAAAAGCCAGTGATGGCAGCGGTGATCACCGGTCATGAATTATTCATAGTAACAGCTAATATATTTACTGCCCCTTGCCGCATCACCCGTTGCGTTATATATTACACAAATCCAAAAATACCGACCCTTAAAAATGAATGTATAATAAAAGTATTACATTTGTTTATTTAACATAAATTTTACTTGAAATGACATCTTTTATTTTCACCTTTTGTATATAATAAGTATCTACAAAATTATAATTGAATTATTGTCAATAAATTGATGTATAACTTATTTCTTACTTATTATATTTTAATTATGTTTCTGCAATATTTTCGTTCAGTTTTAACTTTTCAAATAAAACTACTTGCTACGTTATTTGAGCCGCAACGCTAACAAACTTGAGTGGGGTCTGTAAGTAGTAGTAAGTATTTAAGTTATTAATATTATGAAAGACTTAATAAATAAACTTAAATTAATTAATTTGATGCCTTTACACTTCATTTTTAATAAAATAATATATCCAAAACACAATTCTAAAATCAAGGAATCGGAATCAAAATAATATGCGCGACAACATTCAATTCTCTTGTCCGACATAGCATGAGTGATAGCCACAAACTGTGTGTCAGAAAACGCTTTGAGTGTCTCATATGACGGTTCATTATTTTTAAGCTCAGAATGGAAACGGAATCCAGATAACGATACACGATGGGAAATATTACAAATAGTGATAAAAATTACAAATTGCATTTTTTATTAATAAACAACTTTTATGAATCGCAGAATAAATTGGTTCACATAACTACACTAGTTACACAGACTACAAAAATTAGTGTTGAAACGAGTGACACCGTCAACGAGATTACTTTGTTATTTCCTAATTTGTCAGTCTGAATTCACATCCAACCGTTAATTGAAACAAATTTGGAAGGCAAATCTACTAATTTTATATATTACAAACAATATTATGATTAATCCTAATTTTATTATGTTTAATTCTCTGTTGGTAAATAGTTTTTTTCTGTTGATAGTCCATATCGAAACTCATTATTTGTGTTTTATTCCATATTATCCATAACGTTGTATCATATTGTTTTTTGACAGGCTTTCTCACATACTGTATAAAACATAGTAAAGGTTGGTGACCCGTTCAGAGCCAGCCCGGAGTCAATCCGTATAGTCTGTATCATGTCAGAAAAAATATTAATGAAGCTTTTTATTCCACCCAGTATCGTTACAACTCCTATGAGCACTTGTTTTGCACATACAATTTTGGCCAGCAACCTTTCAACCTCAATAGAATATTCAAAGGTCGGCTGTGAAAATATGGCTCAATTGGTGCTACGATACGCGCGGGATTTCCACTTTAATATTCAGCCAATGAAAAATGTCCCGTCATAAAAAGCTGCTCCATATGAGTTTTAGAGCTATCGTATTTGAATATTGATGTTTAAAAAAGGTACGTATATGTGTTCAGATATAAAAGACTACATTTACGGATAGAGATTAAAAATTAATCTACATACAGGTGTACTCTTTCATATTTACCGATTTAAAATATAGCCATGAATATATTATAATGTCCGATATGAGTTTTGTATAACTTCAAGAAGTAGATTGTAGAAAAAGTACTTTATATCCAGAGCATGGGTAGCTTTTGATCTCTGATGTATTTATTATTTCGTCATTCATAAAATACAAACATACAAAAGGGATGATGGAATCTTCTAAATGGTCAGAAAAACGTACCATACTATTTAAAATGATATATAACATGTATACATTCTTCAATATTTAATGTTTTACCTATATAGAGAAAATAAAATGTATAAATTATATTTATGGATTTTACTAAAAATTACAAATATATTTTTGATGTTTTGTAGTGGCAATACAATCTCTATCATAAATATTGAAGAATGGCCGGTTCGAGGCCATTCTTAGGGATGTGGCACGATTAGACAATTCGGAACCATCCAGCGCGGCTGTTGCTCCAAAACGTGACTTGTATTGCAATTCATATTGTCTTATACTAATATAACATACATACATGGTATTTATAGATTTAATACATAGACTTGCAAATATAATATAAGTAATGTAAGATATAAAAATAGTTGCCTGTAATATAAAAATGGTTTACGTAGATAATTTTACGTGATAACATAATAAGGAAACATTAATGAAAAATTGCATAATTTCATGATTTGAATTGATTTATTATGATTGTTTTAAAATTGCATACTTTTTAATTGAATGTAGTTATAATGATATAATTATTACGATTATATGATGATGATTTGTTGTTACAATAAACAATGGAAACCACATTAACATTGCACATTACTTTATGAACAGGACCCTCTCTCTTCTTCTTCTACTTATTATGTATATAGTATCTCAACCTCACCAACCCTACAGTATATAGGTTGAGCCGCTATTCCCACACCATAGTTGCTCATGGATTGGGGAAATTGACTTTCAGCAGATCTTATTTCCAACGCCATCTCGAACGTTAGTACTATAAAGTCTAGTTAGTTCGCAAGGCTGTCACCACTAAGCAGGTGCCAGAAGCGCAGTAGCCCAAAAGGGCCTCTGATAAAGATGTTCCAAGCTCCGAAGAAGATAGGCAGCCCTTCGTCTTAGTCTTGTCAAATCAACCTCTTGCTGCGCGCAAAATATAACTGACCTCGAAAACTGCGGAGACCCAGATGAACATGCTGAATTACTGCAGCTAATCATGTTACCACCGCAAATCCGACACCAGCTTACACACTTGTAAAAACAGATTTATTTTTATTTTCCTACTTAATACTTAATTATTTAGTTCGATTAAGTTTAAAATTAAATTAACCGTAATATTAAATTTTACCATAAAAAGAAAAATATTTGTTACATAACTTTGAACAGTTATTTCTACAATTACACGAACCAAAATTATATAATATTTTAACAATTTACACACGACACACAATTGAAGTTATAAACGTAAAACGTTTTGAAAGTGTTGATGACGAAAATTACTGCTTCTTTTATGACTTCTTATGTATCCGCCATTTTAAAAATAATAAAATTCAAGACTAAAAAAGTTTTGTTAGTGTCCAGTATGAGTGTCAATTTAGTTTCACAAAGAAAACATAGATTAATACAAATAATTCTTTGATCGTAATCCAATACAAATAGGAAATATATTTAATGCAACAACCATAATATTAATAACATTTTTCATTTGAAATTTGGTCTTACATAAATCATCAACTGTTTTAGTGACCCATGAAATCCAGGAGAGAAAACAAAAAATGTAAAGATGAAGTTACATTTTTGATAACTTAGAACTTAGAATATCTTCCTCTAACTGATCTTGTGTTAGTAATCTTTATGACATTTACATTGCCATTTTTTAGATAGAACTAAAATATTTGATTTTTTTCACAATTAAATCATCCAGGTCATCTATATGAACTTATAAATAATAAACATGACGCATAACAGAAAAATATGACAACGAAATTTCTCTCGTACGTCGATTAAGAAGTTTTACTGTTAAAATCTATAAGAATAAATAAAACTAAGTAGAGATATTTTATATTTGTAGCTCATAGCTTCTGATACAATATTTTGAACTCACAATAGTAAACTTCATTCAAAATTAATTTGAGTTATATGCAAAATTATAGCTTTGTTTAGCTTTAAATATAAATTGGGTTTTGATCATCATCATGTTGATCATCATCATCATCAATAAATGACTATATTTCATGATTAATTTTACATTCAAGCTAGAAAAAAATATATTTACATTTAAAGAAGATTATATGTAAGTCAGAGTTATTAATGAGTTCTAATAATTTGAAGACTAGTAATTAATTTAATTCAAGAGTGCAAAATGCAACGTCAAATAAAGTTAATTAGTTTTATATTAAGAATTATTCAAGGAAGAGCACTGTTTTTTTTTAATTTAATCGGAATTAACTACAAATTAGTACTCATATGTACTTTTAAAAAGCGTATTCGTTTATTCTGCGTCAAATAATACATAAGAATTTCATCTTTTGTGAGCTAAAACTATTTACAATTTTTGTTTAAAAATATACCCTGAAACATAAAAACATGACATACATTACGTTCCACTGCTTACATACCGAAGCCACAGTATTTTAAAATTTATTTTTGTCAGCTTCCATGTCCGAAATTTTGTTCACGGATCACGCAAATAGATTTTTTTTTCATAGATGACATTTATATTGGAGATATACACGTAAGTTGTGTTTTAACCTTTCACTGTTTTAGTCAGAGTTGAAATCTATCTAGTACACTTCCATGAACAATATAAAATCACTCGTCTACAAGTTCTAGATACAAAGATACCGTTAGAGCGTTTTAATCAACATGATCCATACAATCAGATACGTAGAAACTGTTGGAGATTAACTGACTCACTGACAGACAAACAACTACATCTGTCTTCCTGTTAATGCGATTAGTAAATGAAAGTATTTAAAACGTCGAGTTAAAATAAAATATACACTAGCATATTTTGCTTTAAAAGTTTAGTGATAGTGATAAGTGCAGTAGTATTTATAATGGATTGAATTTATCAAAGCAATGTACTGACAGAAATAGAATGATTGCGGCCGTTTTAGTTGCATACAATTCTGCTGAATTTCCATACACATTACTATATGAAATTCATCGAACGTGCGATGATTCAGCTAGTTTGCTCGGACAGTGATTTATCGCATATCCGCATCAAACGCTCCACTGATTTATGCGCTTGTTATGCACAGATGATACGATAAAATATAATAAGCACAGTAAATATTTGTTGTATAAGCTATGGACATCATAGCACTTGTTAATAACTAAAATGATACAAACTGGTATTCTAAGACATTTCAAACTGAATATGTCCCGTTTTTGCCTGGCTACGATCGAGTTCTAGCAGGATGATTGGAGTATGAATAATTTGACAGCCTTGTTAAGACGAATGACAATTTATTTATCATACCATCTGCCTATAAGATAGTTCAATTAATGTCATATCGGTTGTCTGACTAATTTAGTAAAAACCACATAAACAAATATATGACTCATAAATTATTATAAATATGTTTTTATTAAAAATTAGTGAAGTTAGACAATAGAGATGTGTTCCTAGAATAAATTTATTATACTTGTTGTAAGTACCGAAGTTAAGGGCTCTTCCTTAGGGGACCATGTCTTTACGTTAACACAACGTGACAGGGGTCTGTTGTTCAAGCCTTAGGGATATATGAATAGGTTAATTAAGGCAATATTTTTGTTCTTTGTGGATTATGTATTGTTTGTAATTTAACAATTAAATCATACTTACTTAATTACTTCATAATTTTAAAGGGAAGATCAATTGTATATATTTTGGTTTTATACATTGGATTTTTCGGTTATTCTTACACGTTGCAATAGACCAAATTGCGCACTTAACTATTGATATTGGGTATATACCATAAAATTACTTTAAAACTTTTTAAAAATTTAATTTAATAATAATAGTTCTAAAAGACAACCACGTAAAAACCGACGAATTAAGTACAATTTATGGAATAATTAACAACATAATAGAATTTTTTTTTGTATAATTTTTAGGTTATAACGCTTAAGTTTATGGCCTCTTAACATTTTGTCTTAAACAAGGAAAAGCATCCTGCAGAGCTTGGCATTTATCCAAACAGCTTGCATCCCGGTCACGACGAGGTTTAAAATTGCTTTATGATGCCAGGAAAAATATGTCCTTACGCCATCCATATTACGGCGTCATGTGTAAACCAAGATAAAGAATATTTGCCATACAAAATTTTGTTCAAACTGTGTAGCTAGCTAGATGTAATATTTCTTTAATCAATGGAATTATGTACCTGTAAATAGATTTTATTCCGTTTATCAACAACATTAAAAATGATTCCTAATATTTTCCTTAACAATGTATCTAACTATGACGACGAATCAATATGTAATACTCGTACCATCTTGATTCGTCGGCTTTGGAGTGCAACTTTATAAGAAAAATATAAAACTTTGTTAAACAATAATATTTAGTATTTTAAGAATTACTTTTATTATACTAGATTTTTTTTAATTTTTATAATAAATTTGATACGAAATAAGAATAACGACACTTAACATCAATATTTTTTTTACCAATTCAGTGATTTAGTTTTTGATCATTGACTCAAAATACATCACCGTTCGTAAATAACTGTGTTGTTGTAATTTTATGGTCACCTTTATCAGTTCCGGGATGAATGCCTTGAGTAAACTTTACTATACGAGAGTTTTAAAGAAATGGTGGTGGATTTTCGAAGAAATCCTAAAAAAAGTTGCCCACCGCCCGCCAAGAAGATTATAGTTGGTTGGTTGGCTGTTTAAATTTAACAGTATTTATGGCCAATGTTGTATTTCATTTGAATTTGGAATTTATTACATTTGTGATATGAAAGTAGAGTGGGGAGAATAATATATAAAGAGAACAAAATTGCTGTTATGGTAATACACAAAGTGGGTATGCGGCAAAATGCAATTTTTTAAACTCACTATCCGCTTATTACTAGATCTTTTATGTACCGGGCTATTGATAGTTACAATGAAACCTCCTTTACTTGTGAGAGAAAAAGGGATGACCGTCCACGTAGTATTCAAACAAAAAAAACCAAAAACTTGATAAAATTCCGTCCGCGAGCAATAATAAAAATATCCCGAGAAAATAATATAGCTTCTAGAACCATATCGCATATTTTAAAATATCATTTATGCCTATAAGAGCCGCAATGGTTCATAATAAATTGTAGTACATACCCCACATAAGCACTCGTTGAGCTTCCGACAAGCGTCACCTCGGTAGTTAGTTCACATATTGAAATGTTGTCTCCCGTTGTCAAGTTTTGTATGATTAACGTAGGTTACAAATAGAATAGTTGTGAAATAGTAAGTATGACAAATAAGTTTATGAGGGATACTATTTTGTTCTATTGAATCTCCTGGAGATAAATACTACTACCTAGGCCCAGCCACAATAGCTGCCTCACGATGACACTACTGATAGGGTTGCGGGACCCTCCATGCCCAGCTCTGGTAACTGACCTCCAAAGCAAGAAGGCTTGGGAGTCGGAGGACTGTGTCCTGCCAGTAAAGGCCGTGAAGAAAATAAAATAAGGAGAAGAGAGTTCAGCAAGACAAGCGCCTTTGTAACGAGCGCTCACGGTCATGCCACCCATCCGTAGTAACCGCGTTAGCGAAACTTCATTGGACGTCGTGCTGCCCGTTTAGCTATTTATGTATTTTGTGAAAGGCTAGGTTTTTGCTATTTTAAAAATTTGTGCTTCCATTATAATTAGTTCTTATAAGAGTGTAAATAAAACGTTGTTCAAAGGTATGGTAATTTAAATGAGTGAATTTTCCTGCTGTTTTTAATTAAAATTTATATAATTTATTTTTAAGAAGTTTCTCGTAATATGTAATTGAAAAAAGTCTTAACAAAATCTGTTTAATAATAAGATTATATATATATATATATATATATATATATATATATATATATATATATATATATATATATATATTATCTGAAAATAATCAAAGACGTTACAAACCAGGCAATGAAAAACAATATGAATAATAACAAATATAACTATAGATACAAAAGATAAATTTATTTTAAAATAAAGATAACAAATAAAAATATATTTGTCTTTCACAAGAGGAAAAGTACATTAGAACGTAATTTATCACAGTTTCCACACCATTAAACAAGGAACCTCTGAAACCATGTATGATAGCACAACCCTCAGTTGTGTGAACGTTTCAAATCATGGCTATTATCGTTTTATAAATGGATCTTTGAAACTGAAAAACTTTCAAATTACTAACGTTTTAAAAAACTTCTTTTATAACTTCATTAAAGATAAATAATTATTTTAATGACATCAACAAGATTGAACTGGTTTCTTTAATATTTAAAAATATATATTTCCTGACTATAAAAGCTTAGCGAACGATTATTTAAGTAAAACAATCAAACATTTTTTGAAGATTTCTTTAAAATGTTTCTCGAATAATCGTTTATGTACATTCTTTTAACTTTTAATATAAAACGGATTACTAGAAATAAACTCTCTTATTTATATAAATAATTAAATTTTATCATTTTATAAAAAAAAATCTTATGGTTTTGGACAAAATTGAATAATTCTTTACTAGGGCGGCTACTGAAAAATCTTACTACGTATAGTTTACAACTACATGATTACATATTTTATTCATAACATATATTAAAAACCCCGTTAGTTACAAATAAAAATAAAAAACACCCCTAAGGGTCTTTACAAGTAGGTAATACAAGCTAAAAAATATAATTTAGTAGTTTCGTCTGTCTGTCTGTCTGTTGTCCGGCTTTCACACAAACAATACTGGACGGGTTTTGATAAAACTTTTTTTGTTATATATTATAGTCCGTGGCAACAATAGGCTATAATTTATTTTGAAGGACAGATTGATATTTTTATGTATCTGTCTGTTGTCCAGCGCCATCTATTGACTGTCAAATTACAATATCACATAAGTCTTCTTGTCATAGAGTAATTTGAATATCCATCTATACTCGGAGTTTGAAGCCTTGGGGAATGTCTAAAATGTATGGATTAGTATAAATGTAATGACATGTTTGGTTTATAATTTGAGTGTCTGGGTGGGTGCTGACGAAATCATACATCATATAAGAGTCAAGTCACACATAAAATAATTATATACGTTAGGTATTAATTACATATTACTTACATTTATATATTCATATTCATTATATTCAGTCATGTATCACATAGAGTTTTAAAAAATAAAAATGTTTTCTACAAGTAGGTATGTTCCTTTTGAATGATGTATGAGACCCAGGCTATCGCAACATGTGTTCAGAGCCAACAGCCACTCTATAGCTGTGATTGCCTTAATTTAATACACTGCAATGTGTGCCAACACTGATTTAGCAGTTTCCTGCCGCTTTGAACGTTAAAACGTTTATTGTTTTTGTTTAGATTTAAAATAGTTTCTTCCTTATTAACAAACCTTTTTTTATTAGTGACCTAAAATCGAAGAGTATGATATATCAATACATAGAGACGAAGCTTCTTCGTATTCCATGAATTCACCGTATGGGTGCCGGACCCATCGCGTTGCAGGGAGAGGAGTGCAAACAGCTCCTGGGACTTGCGGCCCAGGTGTAGGTTTAAGGGGCCACTTTAAAATGCGCTCATGCTCACCTTAACTAGTTGCGCTCCTCTCCCTACCTAACCAAATTTGGAATGAACTTCAAGGGCGGCATTGGGAGCCCTTGAAGTACGTTCTAGAACGTTCTAGAATAAAAACTATTTTGTTCGATTTTTCTATTTCATTTACAATATAAATAAGATAACTCCGGTATCCTCAAATGTTTGAACTACGTAATGTTAGACAATTTTAATACGTTTGCATAATTTTTACAAGATTATTCAGAATAATAAACATTGTTAAACATCATAATATTTGAAACACTAAGTATCAATTAAATTTAATTATTATTAACGTTGTTTTAATAAAAAGGAAGTTCAAATTAATGAGTAAAATTTAAGGAGCAGTTTCTACTAATATTGCATGAAAAACTGAATTACATTCTATTTTTACTGTAATTTATTCCAAGTAAAAGGAACTGTAAAAACTCATACCGACGTCTCTATAATTCTTTTTAAAGATTTATAGGAATAATAAAAAGTTTATAGCGGTGAGTAGGTCGTAAATAAATCGAAGTGTACCTTGCAATCCTGATTTGACAGGGGTCAAGGTCTCATATTATATTTTATTTCTTTGAAGCCCAGCTGTAGTCTCTAAGGGAAATTGAATTTTCTGAGTTTGCCAGTCGTATCTTTTGTTTATATACATTGACCTAAAATCAATAAAAATCGTATATAAATATTTTTTAAGGACTCAGTTTTAAAATAAATGATTTGGTAAATAAAAATACTGTATTTTCAAAATATTGTCGAAAGAAGATAAAAGATGAAATGTAATCTGTCTGTGAATGGTATTTTTCATTGTTCATGCTTTCAATTGTAAAGTAGTGAAAATATTGAGTATTCAACTTTGAAAAAGTTAAGAGAATAGATAACATGACCTCGTTCCGATAATATTTTTTTTAAGATATCTTCGGTTGATAAATAAGTCACATATACTTTTACAGTTTCAAGTTGCATTGCATTTGGATTCAGATATGTTATAAATTCTAAAAATAGTAAAGTAAAAATATCTTATGTATTAGTTATCTTACAAAAGGCACGTTTTATTATTATATTATAATTAGACCTAAATGATTCATGATAACAATGCAAAGTAATTTATTGATTGTACTAAAATATAACGTTTTATATTTCTTTCTCATTTTCAAAATGATATTTCTTAAATAACATTGTATAAAAGGTATACTTCCTGGAACTTTGCCAGATTGCAGCGGGCGACAATTTTTCTAACATTAAGTAAAAAGACTTGAGAAGTGATAGAATTAAAAACAGTATATTTTTAGATTTAAATAAGAGAAAAAAACATGAAATACAAGAAAAGCACTTGTTACATTTTGCTATGTTGAAATTTTATTTTATAATAATAAAATGTTGTCAAACTTATATATAAATAAAAAGTTAAAAGCAAAACGACATAAAAGCATACCTTTGTTTCCAATGTACACTCATTCATTTTTACGGCTCTGAGCCACGTATACAAATGTGAAATCGATTAACTATTACGTTTTGAATAGCTTTTATTTTATCATAACACTTAAATATGTCTGTTGTCATAATATTTAATGTTAAATCTTTATCTTTACAAAGTGATGAAGAAAGTGTTCAAATAGAGTAACGCAACAAATTAAAAAAAAAAATAATAGTTATGCAATTTACGATGATAAACTTGTAATTTCATAGATATTAATTACAAGACCGTAGGTAAGTATAATTGACGATAGTCAAAGACGATAGATAGAAAAGTATTTTATTTAGACATTTACCTATACGTCCAAACATTGAAATAGAATTAACAACGAATGTTGTGTGTTGTCGGCTTGTAGGAAGGTTGCCAATATGATTTTAGCCATGATGATCTATATACTCATAGCTGAGTTCAATCACCAGTTTTTTACTAAATTTTCGAACTTATAAAGTACTTTTGTTATCAACACGGGAAATGTATATATAGCTTATTTTATAAAAAAATATGATATTTTAGTGTATTGAAACTGTACTTATACGCCAAAGATACAATTTTAACATTTCATCTTTTTTTTCTCTCAAAACAATGCCAATATAATATCTTAAAAAAATGAATAAATCTACTTCAAAGATTACTTTAAAGTGTGTTTATTATATATAGTTACCGTGTGTATTATAATTATATTTTAACACAAATATTGCCTACGAAATTATTACTTTTATTCATTATATATGGTTGCAAGAAATGTCTAGTCGTACTACAACAAAATTTTACCAACTTAATTTTATTTCATTTTTAAACCCACTAATAAATAATAAATGAAGATGGATTTAGTTAAATGGCTAATAGACTATAGCTCTAAATAGTTTATTATAATTGTTTAGTTGACTGTTTCTAATGCGTCTAAATACAACTTCGAAACACCGCAATTTGAAACTTACTTACGACCATATACTATTATTAAAATGTTTAGTTTATAAGGATAATTATAAGAGGATTGTAATTAATAAATTGTATTAATTTTAGATGGATTTTCAATAATTATTGATTACTTTTTGTAGAAGTATAACAATTTTGATTTAAACATTTTGATTTTATAATTAGTTATTATTACAATTTGATTACTATTCTAAGGCTAAAATTATGGAAGAGAGTTTACTTTTCCATTATGAAATTTGCATAGTTTGTTCAAATATAACTACAATTGCTTGTTGAATACTAAAATGTTCAATCGTAAGTTTTTTGAAAAAAATAATTAAGGTCTATGATAACTTTTTAATATGTAGCCTTCCTTGAATGTCGTGCCTAAAATGAACAATAAACATCTGTACAAGTTAATTGCTTTTTGACAGCTAATTGTAATTGCCTGTAATTAAAACATGATATCTTATATACTGAACTATTATAAATGTTTGTAATATATGATAAGAAGGAGAAATGTATAACCATTAGGATAAAATCGATTCAATACTATTGGATGTTTCCATATATTTATTTTTTTTATTCAAATCGTTTCCACTTTGAATCGTTGCCAGTGATCACTTGTGTACGTCAAATAGAGGTGTCAGGAGGGCCAATTTTGATACTATACTTATCGAAATAAGCCCTTCTGCAATAACACCTCTGAAATTAAAGTTGAAATTACGAG
Organism: Dircenna loreta; assembly: GCA_963555665.1. Taxonomy (NCBI): domain Eukaryota; kingdom Metazoa; phylum Arthropoda; class Insecta; order Lepidoptera; family Nymphalidae; genus Dircenna; species Dircenna loreta. Next base: position 388,291 of record OY743099.1, on the reverse strand, counting down.
GGTTCCAAACGCGCGTTGGTCTGAGAAGAACCACACAACAAATTGAGCCAGGTGTTTCTTTGTTGTGATCACTGTTTCACAAATGTCAATATAAGTAAAATGAGCAATTTACGAACATCTGGAACCATCGCAACCAATTTGCGTGGAAGGCCTAAAAAATATACAAAAAACCTTTGCCAGCAACACGACCCGTCACCGCAAGCAGCACCCGTTCACGAGCATAACGCAAGGGTCAGTCATCACTCCCTTTACCATATTTGAGGGAGACCCGACCCCCAACGTTACCGCAAGGAATGGTTTCTAAGGGAACGGTGCGATGCGGCCAGTTGATCAAACAATAGTAAATAACAACGTCAAAAAAATTGCTCAGGTTACTAGTTTATCGCTAAAATACAATTTATTCCCAGGCCATAACGTCGTTAACGTACTCGTAATCCTTTGCTGATTTTTTTATCGAATTGTTTTTAATGTATAATTTAAATTTATTTAATGACAAATTTAAGGCTTGATTAGGGAATTTACTATTTTTTGGAGCCTAGTGGTGGGCAAAGCAAGTTTATTTTTGTTCCGGGTACTAATTTTGTGTAAATTACAATTTTTCTTAATGTTATTAATATTCTTATGTACATACATTAAGTTCTCATAATTATATGGATTAAATACAGTCATAATTTTGAATTCTTTGAATTTGTTTCTAACCGACTCTCTAGGCCTCACCTTATAGATCGCACGAACAGTCCTCTTCTGCAGCACAAATATAGCATCAATATCTGATGCCTTACCCTATAACAGTATGCCATATGACATGATACTGTGAAAATAACTAAAGTAAACTAATCTAGACGTTTCAACGTTAGTCCACCGGCATATTATTTGGACCGCGTAAGCGGCAGAACTAAGTCTGTTCGACAAATCAGTAATATGAGGGCCCCATTGCAATCTTGCATCCATGGTAATGCCCAAAAAAGTAGCAGCATTGACCAATTCCAATTTCTCATTTATAACTGAACATTGGCTTTGACGTTCTTCACGTTAGATGAAGTATATTTAATACATTTAGTCTTTTTTTCGTTGATTAACAGACTATTAGCGTTAAACCATTGGGCATCATCTGAGAGAGCATTGTTTACATCGTTAATTACTGGTTGCTGTCTATTCATTTTAAAAACAATAGATGTTTCATCAGCAAACAATACTATCCCATGTTTATCCCTTACAAAGTAAGGTAAGTCATTTATATAAATGAGGAACAAGAAAGGCCCTCATATAGATCCTTGTGACACGCCCATTTTGATAAATGAACCAGGAGAATACATTCCATTCACGTCAACTTTTTGTATTCTTTCATTAAGATAGGAGCTAATCAAATCAAGTGTTTTATTCCTAATTCCATAATGCTGTAATTTTCGGATTAGAGTTTCATGCTGTACACAGTCGAACTCCTAAGACAAATCACAAAAAAATCCCAGAACATCTCGCGATTCTTCCCAGGTCCCAAATATATTCAGCAATAACTCAACACCAGCATCTGTTGTTGAGCGACCGGGAGTGAAACCAAACTGTTGTTTATGTAAAATGTTATTTTTTTTAAAGTGTGCTACTAGTTTAATATATTGAAAACTATGAAGCAGGAAGGATAATAATTTAATTGTGAATAAATATTTTTAAAAGTCAAATATAATTTTTTGATATTAAATATTTGTCTAATCTCTAAATTTAAGTATTGACATTCAATTTAGTAGTGGTTAACTCGATTTTATGGTAAGTTTACAAACAATTTTGTTAGCTAATTGTGGCACTTACTAATCCCAATATTTAGAGTACGTATACAAAAGCGAGGTAACTTTAGACCACGTCTGGTAAATAAGCTTTTGAAATTAATAGTGCATTTGGGTATTATAGCTATTACCCAAATGTCAAAAGCCAGTATCTAAATTGTAATATATATTGTATGTATATCCTGCAGTATAACAATATCTGAATTATAACTTTGCCATGCAAAATACGGTCTATTTCTGTCAGTGATTCAAATACGGATTAATTCTCAATTTCCAAGTTACGGCTTACCCATTATGTAAATCCAGGATTATGATGAAGTTTATTCACTACATTCAGAATATTAGGCAACATGCTTCATAATGTATTAACACGGTTGTTGAACAACCTTTCGTTATATAAATGTATAGATATTTTACAACAACGTCATCCTACACTGTATACATCCTACACTGTATACAGCCTACACTGTATTACATATTTATTTATTACAAAAATCTTTGGAATGCTTAATTGAAATATAAGCTTTAAATTAATTTTTCGACCATTCAATTGTTATTTTATATGAAGTATTGATGATTATTGATGTATAAAAATAATACCCACGTAATTATCTGTAATGTTAATGTATTAAACCATGTATACAAGAGATACATTTTTATGTTAAAAAAATGGAGAACATCTTAATGTTAATCTTTGTAATGTGAATTTGAACCTTGTCGTTAAAATATATATTTTTTGTCACATTTATAAGAACGTGCAGTCTATCATCAAATACTTTTATATAAAGTCAATGTTTTGTATCAAAATAATCTTTGAGAGATGAAAGTAAACTTGTTACGTTGTAGCGCTCCAGCTCGCTATATTTTACAGCTTTTATAAATAGGCAACAAGCTTACACAAAGTTCCTAGCGTAGCGTATGTCACTTAACTTACTAACTGACTTAATGACTTAACCGAAGTGTGGAAACAAAATGAATACAATTACAAATTATTTGTATTGCAATTTAGCATCTCCATAGCTTAAAAACGCCTACAAGGTAATTTCATTTTAGACGAAATGTTAAATAATAAATTTTATAAAAATAGCATTAAAGTTTTAAGAAATTTGGTTTCAATTTATAATTTTGTAAATATTACATTCAATAAAAAGATAATAAAAAACCTATGGTGGTAATAAGTATGATGAGTTATATGATAAGTTCGACATTTTTAAAAGTTCAACATCTGGTAAGCAAAAAAAAGGGATAAGTTTGTGACGAACTCGTATAAATAATCTTCACTCTTGTAACCCATTCACCGTAAGTTTTATATCTGGACCTTCCGAATCTAAAACCTGATATATAGTGAATGGACGGAATTTATTTCATACTCCGCAGTTAATAGCTTAGGTCGCTCTGCGGTTGACCGCTTTGAAAACCGCAACACTGAATTAGTTTAGGAACCAAGAGTGTATTTGTTTATATTTTTAGTGACCATAGAGAACCATATCCACTAGATAAATAAAATAAAATAAGGTAAGTTTAAACATTTTTAAGCTTTACTTTCATCAAGGAGTAGACTCGTTCATTTTCTACATAAGGTTCGTTTAATAAAGAAAAAACCAACTTTGAAAATAATAAATGAGGAAACTGGAAGAGTTGAATCTCGGAGAATATACTTTAAATGAAGTATATACAATAAATTTCTTACTTCTGACCATGAGGTTGCAACTTTTGAAACTTTTCTAACTGATATTCCTGTTACAGCTAAATATTTAAACGTTTAACCTCACCATTACTGCATAATGTATTACTCACTATCTAGATTGCCAAGAAATCATTAAAAGTTTTTAAATTTATTGAAAAACTTTTAATGTTAAAAAGACAAGACATTATTGGAAATAACAATTAACGTACTTAAGCTACTTAAAGACATTGTAGCGTCGAACTTTACATGAATATTTAATGTTTTTATTTCCTGAGCTAATAAAATAAACCAAAATAACACCGTTATTAGTAGTAGAATAAAAGATACAACTAACTATAAACAGATTACTGTAGTAAACAAATTTAGTTAGAAAAAGAAAAAGTAAGATTTAAAAATATATATAATAAAGAATGAAATACGTATTTGCTAAATGGTTGTTTAAAGCAAATTATTGAAAATAATTAAATTATATGTTAGCTACATATTGTAATATCCATTGGCTATTAAATACAAAATTAATTTAAATACAAAGCACAGTATATTTTATAACTACTCATGAGTCTTAAATGTCGCTTTTTAACCTCGCGACAATAACTCTTAGAAGGTTCTAGTAAAATATAAATTCTTTTTTTTTTAATATTCATAACAATAATATATTCTACTCCACATTTATATTTTAGGCTTAAAATGAAACTTCTGTATCAGAAATAGCTGAATCAAGTATTGTAAAAGTAATATAACTTAATCGCAAGTAAAGCCACAAGCAAGAAGTAGTTGTAATAAAGTAAGCCAATGTTATTCACGTGGGAGTCTCATTCCAGAACTGTTATTACAGTATTGCGGCTAACCCATATCAGACCGTAGCTTTCAACTCCGGAACAAATACACATTTCGATGTTTCGGTCTTAAGTTAGATTACAACTTTCGTTGATAGGAACATATATAAATATTTGAAATAGTTAAATTGAGGTTTTAGTTTAACTTTGATTTTATTAATTAATATTCAATATTTATTTAGTCAATAAAGACAAAACAATATATCTCTATTCTTGCACTTGTTACGTTGTTAGAAGTTTGTTATATTGCCATACATGGCGGAATGGCTGTCTAGACGCTGGTGTAATATATCAAGAATATCGCATGATGAGAATGTAATGATAGGATGTGAATGTAGTTATAAGATACCCTACTGTAGTAACATTTGTTTGTTCGGCTTCCTTTCCTCTAATTCAAAATTGAATATATTAAACGCACTCTCGTCCTCAACTTTGAGCAAGTGGTACGTAAGTTGGTAGTAATTAGTTTTTAATAAATCATAAGTCAAGAATTAAGACATTTTTTTTGATTTTTCGCTTGTAGCCGTCGTAACTTATGCACCTTTATATTAATTACTAAATATCTTAAAAATCTATACAATACATTATGTAATAGTCATAGTTAACATCGTTTATATTATTTCTTAGTGATTTAAAAGGGTAGTTACTAGAAAAATGTGTAGTTAAAACTATTGCCTTATTATTATTATTTTTGTTTCATTTATTTCTACAGTACACTCAAATGAATTATTTTTACAAATAGTAAAACATCGTTTATTTCGTTAAATTCTCACTACCCTAATGTTACTGGCATTAGGAATTATATATTGTTGAGCTTACAGAACAATAATTACGATACAAGTCACGATTTAGGAGAACAGCAGTCGGGCGCTAAGACGTTTCTAAATTATACAATTGTGTCCCTTTGCACAACAGCCAGCAATAGTTTCAGAACCAATTGTATATTAGATATACTGAAGATAACAAGACCACGTGAAATGAGACCTTGATATTGCAATTAAGCTACTAGTAAAGATACAATAAAATACAATAATTAGTTTTTTAGAGCATTAATTTCTTCATTTAAAATCTGAAAACATAATGCTTCTTTAACGATGCTAAGTAGAACGATAAGAAAATAATCAGTTTCCAATTGGAACAGATCAATGGAATAACATTTTGGAACTGTTGTTTTATGTTGTTTTTGAAAATAAACTTTCTATGGAACATCTATATATCTTTATCTTTTGCTGTCTTTTATTTTAATATATTTTTATTAACGGACCGGATTCACTATGTAATGTGCCATGTAATGTTAAACTATATATATAAATATATCTAATGTTTGTAGTTATCTATAAATATGTTAAATTATAACATTTTGAAATAATACATAAAAACAATTTTATCAAAATGTGATTCAGCCACATTTCCATTGTTATTTATATACAATGTTCAAAAAATATTTGTTTTATTTAGTTTAATAAACTAGCAAATTCAAATTAAACCTATTTAGACGTGGCAAGCAGAATTTCATTTTTGATGGAATTTTATTTTCACCATCAAATTCAAAAACTTATTTTTCACATTTTAAATTAAATTTAGCAGTCGCTTGTGATATTAGTAAAAAGTTGAACTAAAAACATTTTAATATTTAAGTCTCATTTTTCTTGAAAGTATGTAACAAACATTAAAAGACAAGACAAGGCAACACACAGTGCGATGATGTTGGATATTTTCCAAACACAGCAGGCCCAACATTATACTTACTTTGAGCATACAGATAGCGCTGATCTAAGTTTTGGGACTTGTCTAAAGTGAAAAATGTGACGTTAATGTTGCCAGGGTAAAACTTCACCCGAATTTTTAAGTATTTCAAGCGGCGATATTGAATAAAACTTTCAAACTCATATTTTTTTACGACCAAACTGAACTATTCGTTTTTACTTCTTGCTAGATAAACCATCTAAAGTGAACTAAATATTTAACGAACGTTGTGCACGTTGAACAAAAATATTTTTGTATCAATTTCTTTATATATGATAATAATATTGATCCTAATAAGTCACAAAAAAAAATATCTTTTAAAAGTGACACAATTACTTTATAAAGAATATCCATATAGCACAATTTTATTTGGTAATTAAAATAATCGATAAAAGGTACCTCCATCAGATTTATAATAAAAGAATTCACTTTTTAGTTGAAATATGTAAAAAGCATTTTTTATCGTCCAATCAATATGTGGTCCCGTTTTTTGAAACAGAATGGCACGTCAAGTAAGTAAACCTAGATATACGAGTACACTACAAACAGTTGTTGCTTGTCAAGTTTACATACATTCCAATTCACTACGACGTGACATAAAATATTAATTGCCCAGTTTGAAGCAATAAAAAGTATATACAATTATATGATTAAAATAACTTTAAGTGAAGTTCTATAACCATCGAAATTCCTTCTCCAAAACAATAACCAGTTGTAGCACTGGGATTGCACAAGCACCATCACTTTTTAAGCTAGTAAATAAAAAAATACATTAGTCCTGTCTCGCCTTAAAAAGCTATTTGCTGTATTAAATTAAGTTAATCTTCACTTAAGGTTCCTTTAATCATATAGTTATACTCAATCCTTCTCTACGATAATAACCAGTAGATGTTTTTAGTTTGAGTTTTGGCACTTCGATGACGTCCTGAAGATTCACGTCTACCCGCGATAATATTATAAACCAGCCATATCCACCGAAATAAAAACAAATCCTCCTGTAATGGATAGTATAGTGCAATAAATAGCCTATGTTGAGTCGAATTTTTGAAACAAGAAAAATTGAAATTGAAAGTCATTATACCAAAATTACACATACTGTCTTATATTCAGGATACAAAGTAATTACGAAATAATGTTCCTTTTGTAAATAATGTTTGAATTTACCCGAATACAGCGGATATTAGTTACCTATTATTATTCCATAATATTTAATTGCAGTGAACCTTTTTAATTTAAAACACAATCGAGAGTAACCAAACATCAACATTTAATCCACTTGGTAAGTTAAATTAAATGTTAAGTGCTTAGGAATATTTTGGAACGTGTTTAGGAATAGTTTGCCACAAGTAAATCACCACATTGTGATTAGGGTAAATATGGAACATCAAGATCAGAATATAATGTTATACGAACACCAAAATACAGAGAGAAACAAGAAAATTTGACTTCCTTTCCTTTCTATTATGAGAACTTAATTAAAATTGTAGTACCTTACACTTTTCCCGGTAACTGCATTCGAATCACAGATGTTTGAAGTCCGTATCCGTGTACCTTAATATTTATTTTCACAATGAAGCATAAATGGACAGATGTCAAATGTGTTCTATTCAAACGGCTCTAGTATAGACATATTCAATAATTATAAAATTATATGTTTACATTAGGTCTTTGTCATTTTATTAATAACTTTTAGTTATTTCAAAACCTTTTTGTTATTTTATTCAAACATTGAGCTCTCAAATAATGAAATTTGCTTACAAATTGTATATGCTACATAGATTTTAAAAGATTTTACTTCCACCATGTTGTATGACAAATTTTTAAAAGCCTTTAAATCTTCGTTTGAGGGAAATACTTTTAAAACGAGCCGAGTAACTAAAAGCTTCTAGAAGTTGTGTTGAACTATTGACAAACCACTCGACATCGATTGGGAAAGCATTTACTCTCTGGTAAAATGTCAAGTAAAGTGTATTAAGAATCATGATATCTTGCGATGTCTGAAAATATATTTAAGGAATTTTTTAAAGCTTTTTGTCTACTTATATTTTGTCATTAATGGATTTTATCGTTTATACTTTTAGTTTACTTTTATTTTCTGGATATATAAACTTATTATGTAAATATTTGATTGTATACAATGAATAGTTGTTATCTAATAATAATGGTAATAATATTGAATTATGATTTCGACCTTGACTTAATGATTTTATTATAAACATTCTTGTATCTGTCTTTAACGTCTTTTACTTCAGACCGGACTGCAACGATTCCATAGTAATGTATAATATAATAGTGTAGCAGCTACTTGTTCTAGATAATATTCATTAAAATCTTTTCGAAAGTCAAGTATACCATTATTGTGGTACCAAAAATCGAAAAAACACCAATTACACTCCATTTTCACCATCACGACACCTCAAACTAGTTAAACAGTTTAATTACATTTTACCCTATTATTAAAGAGTGGAAATGAAAGAAGCTTGTATATTAGCATTATTATGGGAAATTAACTTTTTCTAATCTAAAAGTTAATTTTCGTTTCTGTCTGAAAAGTTTGATAGCAACTTTTGGTTTATTCTTTTGAATCAAGATGTTTTATATATTTTATCTTTAAATACTTTGAACACATAAATAAAAATAGGCGATAAACTATTTGTCACAGAAATAAGTGACTAAGAGATTTGCCTATATTCTTTTTATAAAAACTCTGTACTATACTAAAATAACAGATGACGAAAATCAGACATTCTTTACCTAACTAGGCTTATTATGACATATAGTACAGGTACATAGTTGGCATTAGGGTTAAACATTTAATAAATTAGATTAAATGATCAAATATACACGACTGTTTGATAAACTAATCTTAACATTTTTGATTTACGAATATCAAACTAATTAGGAATTGTTTATACAGAGTTACCTAATACGTCAATTCGGAACACCAACTTTCTGGCTTTTGAAGCGCCATTATAATTTGAAAGAAGTAAGAGATCAGAGTACCTGTTTTTACGTGTTACACTGTTTTTCGAGATATGCATTGATATTGATGATATATTTCAAAAACTTTGCCACATTTTTTTTACCTCTCCAAAGGACAAAAATACTAACAAAAGCTAACAAAAGTATGAACAGTTATTACTTCATTTAAAATAAACATTTAAATTATATATATATTTTTAATTTGTAATCTAACTATTCTGATTCGAGTACCAGACACCGACTTACACGGTATTGTTCGTGAACTCCTGTGATAAAGAATACCTAAAAGTTACAATGAATTATTTGAAGGCTCGATGGATTTTTTTTATTATTTGTGTGTTTTATTATCCATAGTTGTACGTAAAATCATTAAACAGTTTTTAAAACCACTTTTAATATGCTTTTGTTTTTTACTTGACAAGAACGTTGTTCCAGTCTTAGCGAGGGTAGGCGATGAAAATTATAAAATATCCTGCTCTTGTTTTTAATAAATATGTGACTGATTTTTTAAGTGATTTTTAATTTCATGAACTTTTTATTTATAAAAATGTAAGCGAGAATCAATAAAAATCCTCTATGTAGAAAAATCTTTTCAAGCATGAAGCCTGCGTCCGAAGAAACTTATGAGAAAGCCTCATCTTATTACAGGACTTTTTTAGTAGGAACCGTCGTGCAGGAAAAGAGCCTATATGGTTATAGATCCCATAGATAATACAAATTATATTTTGCTCTTTAAAGAAGAGCATGTCTATAAGAAAGTAGATAACCTCGTCTGTAGGTACAATATTACAGACCTTCATAGATCCTCTATAAGATTACTAACACTTTTTCTATATATTAAAAAAGTAAATACAGTTTCTAAGGACTAACATAAATAATTATAAGGATTTAATAGATTAAAAATTTAGTTTATTTATATTTTTAAGCAATAGGTTCGATAATTAAGACAGTAAAAGCGCAATTCGATTATAATGATGAGGAAAAGATAGAGCAAGATATTTCTACAGAATTAATTAAATAAATTTATAATAAAAAAAAGTCAATATTACTAATTAATAATTTACATCAGTTTAAGATAAAATTAATAATAATCAATTGAAACTATCACCCTTACTTTATAATGTTACTAATAGTAGTAATATCGTTTTCAATAAGTTGTATTTTTTTTATATAGACGTACAGCTAAGTTTTAACTTTCAACAGTAACTATTAAATTTCTCTTGAATGGGAACAATGCATCCTAGTAAAATAAATGGGGAAACATCAATAAAAGAATTGTTAAACATAAAACAAAATTATTTATTGAACCCAATCTAGAAAATTGGTGTTAATGCAATGCAGAAAAAAGTGTGGTTTTAAATGTCTTTAGTACAAAACGTACACTCATTTCTTGAAGAAAAATACAATTGGTTGATCCTTATATATATGATCTTGTCCAGAACAATGATTACTATGATTTCCAAATCGGAATATTTTTTACTTGGCAGTGAGGTGTAATTCTACCTCAATGATGGATGTCACCTCTGAGAAGAATTCTATGCAGTTAACTAGATGAAGTATCTACGAAAGACTTTGAACTTTGTTTTATTACTTTGGAGGATCAACCTGCATGTAAAAATAAAGAGAAAAATCAAAATCTTGTATCTAACAAAATGAAATGGACGAAAATAAATGCATGCGTTAAAGATCCCACGCCAAGGCGAAAAATTCGTTATGTTTATTTAGTTTATTAATTATTTAATATTTTAATTTTTTACTTTTGTCTTAGCTTTAGTTAGGAAAACACATAATATTAATATTATTATTAAACATAAATAGTTGATCTTTAAAAAACCCTTTCCTTATCGTCTGAACACAACGTTGAGCATTTAATAATATCCTACATATATCTATAAGTATAAAAAACTTTACTTATTTAATTGGCAAAGAATAAAAATGTCATAAGGGAAAATTGTTTGTTATATTTTCTTATTTCATAAAATTAATGTTTAACAAAATTTTAGCATACATTTATGTGTTAAAAATAAGTAACAACGATGCGTGACTCGAAAGATAAGCTCGCCATAATGTCACCATGGCCATGTTTTTAGCTTACGTAGAATCTCAATATTACCGAGAAACGTGAGCTATTGTATGAGAATATACCACTTTATAAACTTGATATTATATAGAAGTTTGTATATCTGGTATTTATCGGTTTTTAGAACCGATCAACAATACGTTCTTTTTACCATTTTATAATACATTTTCTTTTATTTTTTTCTTATCTTATCTTTTATATTTATTTTAATTTGAATACCCCAGATTTTTTAAAGTATGCGAGTGATAGCTCTTAGTAAGGTAAGTCAATACACGAACTTATAATAATTTAATAATTTATTATAATTTTTAAATTATTAAACATTAACCAATCTATTTTATCCATGCTATATAAATACCACAAAATTATTTTTAGGTAGGTTTTTTGGTCTTATTCAATCTACTTTTATCAGCTATCTAAGAGTGTATTAAATTTCTATTTTATTTTATAGTTTTTAGTATTATAAGATAAAGGTATTTGCCATTTTTACTTTAAATATAAAGGCATTAAATAACTCTGCCATACCGTGAATACTTCACACAACCCCTTTGTAAAGGATAGATAACGAGGTGGCTCTAAGCATTTTCTCTGATCTTTCTCTAATTAGAGCGTGAGCCGGAATGAACATGTATTCAATGACTATATGACAATCTGGTTTTCAGACCGAGTTTATGGTGTTGCTTGTAATTAATTTACAAAAGAAATGTTGCAATACAAGTTTTTTAATTTTTTTAAGACTTATCAAATTAAAATAAACAATTTATTAAAGTTTATATTTATTTATATATTTTGAACTCATTGCCAGTGGTCCGTTGTGTACGTCAAAGAGTCTTTTTATTTAAGAGGAAATATTTATATTACAAATGCCTTCGACAGACTCTGAAAAGAAAAAATAATTGAATTGACAATATTTTTATACGTATAACATTGCCTTAGCAACATTCAATGTACAAAAAGTTTTTTTTATTTGATAATCAACCAACTTTTAAAAAAAATATCCATTTTGTTTACATAAATCATATTGTTTTTGTAATATATAACGGAATGACAATAATATGATGAGGATGATTACTACACTATATCAATATATTTTTTTAATAAATTAACAAAGAAAACTCGAGTGTTTCAGGAAATTTAAGGGACCTTTAGTTCCGCTCTCTTCACTGGCTTATGTGTGGCCGGTAGTTGTTATAACATAAGCAATACTAAAGTTATTATTTATTGACCCATTGGACTCGTAGGGTAAGGCGTCATTTTAAATAATTATTATTACAATGATTGCCAAAAAAATTGTTTTTACAATTCATGAAAAATGAATCAAGGGAAAGCACTGTGACAATAATTTAATATATCAATTTGTAAAATGTGATTGTACAATGTGATTTTTATCATAAACTTATTTCCATCTTTTACGTCGCTTTGGCGAGCAAGCATTATGAATTATATGGTTTTCTTTTGACTGCAACACGAAACTTTACTTTTCTTGTATACATTAACATACATTAACTTTGAAGGCAAAATTTATTATCGTATTTGAAACAGAACGGGTACGAGAACATGGAACGAGTTTGAACTTCTTAACTTCCACCTTCAATACTATTCTATTTGAAAAAACTTTGTCTAACTTTCGAACAGAATGCGAGAATTATTCCGTTCTACGTTCAATTTTATTTTAAGATTTCTAATTGTCTTTACACTACTTTATAAATGAGGAATAAAAAAAAAGTGCTGACACCTTGCTGAAAAGCACGCATTTCTCTTTTGTTTCCTTTGGTGTTGATAGAGATTGTGGGCAGCAGTGGTCACTTGCACTTATGTGACTTGTATGTTCGCTTGCATTGTGAAGAGATGTGATTTTCTAAAAGCTGTTAAGTGTGTTTACGTGTACATACTCGTACTATTATGATTAAAAAACTTATTGTTGGCCCAAATTTATAATTCGTGTGAAAACGTCAATTATTGTTTACTAATAATAATATGGTTCAGTAAGTGTTATTATGTTTGTAATAACGATTGATGATCGACATTATCACAAAAACAATTTGATAAAACAACAAAATTGCAATACCAAATAAGTCATTACATCGTTCATTTTTTTATATTTTAGCATATTCTGAAGAATATTTTGAAGAGATAGTTAGGAATTGGCTTTTGAAATAATAATGTACATGAAAAAACAAAGATATGTAGTAAATTAAATTACCTTATTATAATTCAAGTTATACAATTTCAAAAACTAATAAGTATAAGGAACATTCATATTCAATAATAAAAATGTTCAAAAACAAATTGAACTACTATATTGCACTAATTTATAAATATTGTTTATATATTTAATTTTATAATATTAATAAAATCGCCCAGTAGTTCAAGAAAGTCTATGATTTTAGAACTAAGTTATCCACGCTGGTTCTTATGTTTGCTGGTTGTGCAGGAATATGTGTCCTCGCTAAGTTTTTTATTGAGGTGAGACTGTCTTAAATATAATTGATGGTGCCAATATTATAAATCCTCGACATGCTCTAAAAGGAGCAGCAGAAATGTAAAAATGTTACTCTCAAAGGTAAAATGGGAAACCAACCTCAGAATTCAAGGCAGCTCCGGCAAGATTATCCAAGAAGAAGGAAACTATTTATACACAGAAATCAATTCCACAAACGTCCAATAACACTCGCGGTCATGTTTTGGCATTACCACTTAAAAGTGGGAGAATATACCAATGTCTCTTTAAAATTCCAAAGTGCATCGCAGCGAAAGGATCGGGTGGCTATATTTGCTACATCATTTTACATGCAAAATTGTTTGACTTTAGCTTAAACATGAGCTGTATTGCATTATATTGTACTTATATATTAATGATTTTATAAACATGTACTGGAGCCATGTAAGGCTTAAGATTATTATGTGTATTATTATATGGAATACATAAGTTAAAAACACGATACTAAAAAGTGCAACTTTATTGCTCCCTCATCCCGATTCTCCTCTCAGACTCCTATCACAAGCCATCTATCATGACTTAAGGTTTATACGAATCCATCCTGTTTTATTTTAATTATAGTAAATGATATTTTTAATATTTTCCTCTTAATTTTATACAATTTTATATTCATAATAACTCACTATCAAATCACATTTAATTAAAATTAACGTTTAGTAGTTTTTTTGTGTTATTGTTATTATATACCTAAATCGACAATCAGCTTTTTGCTTTCTCTTCAAAGTAAAAGAATTTTAGTGCATTGACAAACTTTTAAACGAATGGTGTCGAGTTGATTAAAACAGTATTCAAAGACCCTAGAATAGAACTCGAATAGTTTCGCGCAGAAGTTTTCATCAGCTCTTTATTTTAAATCTAGGCTCACTAAAACAAAACAAAAAAATTGTAGCAATGAAAATTGTTAAATTTCTAAATAAATTTCTAAAATTTACCACAGCACAAAAAAAATTGAAGTCGACATTAAATACATTCCTATATGTTAAGCTTGTTATAATATTATGTACCATCTAAATTAAAGGAAGACCAATAAAAGCAACTTGTTGATAATTTTGCACAAGTTGCTTCACTGTAATCACTTCCAAGGTGTGGCAAAGTTCTATGATAAAGCAATATTTAATTACTTTTATTGTTTTATTTTTTAAATATACCAAAAACTTTCATATATATTTATTTATTTATTTATACGATTGATAACATCAATTACATCGGTTCAGTTCAGTCACAGCTCACGTCGCGATGTCGCTATGCTACGAGTTTATGGATAAAAATAAATAAATAAAATGCACTTAGACAAACAAATAAAAGAAGCTGGCTAAAAAAAAAATAATGTTTTGATATTTTAAAGTTATAATTAATCATTTAATCCTTAGTAAGTCTGAGAGCATTATAAAACTAGTAGCTCTGTGGTTAGATATTCTTGTTTTCTTTTCGATAAAACTCTTTTCTTGAATTCTAGTTTGTTCCCATATATCAATTATTAATCTGACTTAAATAGCCAATATTAAAAATAATTGCTCGAATATAAATAATTTAAAAGATCTATGGAGTTTCTTGTCGGTTCTTTTTTTCTCAACGCAAGTCTAACGATTCATTTGCTCATGTGCCTATTTGAAATTTTAAATAATATTTTAACTTTTCAATTTCTTGATAATTCTGGGAGTATTTATTATAGCTATACCTTTTATTCCCTTACGACTAAGAATTATTATGAGTATTATATTACTCCTCTTTTTCCTATTCCTTTATTTTTATTTCAACACTTTAAGTTGCTATAATCATTTTCTAAACTACATACAAAATATATGTAGTATTCCGTTTTAATCCCTGAAAACTTTTTCATTACATTTTAATATTCCGTAACCAAAGGGGAACCTCCTTCATATACGGTAGTTCTTATTATTCATACAAACAAATTATTCAATAATTATATAGTAATTCTTTTGTGTATTACAAATTGACATTTATTTAAATTTGAGTAACCAGCAATAATAAACAATCTAGAGGATTATCGATATATATCGGCCAAGATTTCATAAGAAAAAAAAAGAGTTTTCTAAGAACACTACCCTCATAATAAAACGACGCAATTTTCGACCGCTTATATCTCTTGGTTGTTGCGAACGTGCTTCAATGTGTTTTACGAAGAAAGTTTTTATACCAAATCTGATAAAACAAATCTCATTTCCCCGCAATATTATTTCGTAACTTGTTTTCTTGGACCACTTAATATGTTGTTTATTTGGATAAAACTTTTAGCTTCCATGTTTTATCATCGAAAGTTTTATGGCTTGCCATTTTATTTAAAAAAATATATATATAAAAATCTGGAATACTTAGAAGGAATGAACTTTCAGTTTCCTTTTTTTACTAAAAATCTTACAATGATAAGTTTTATATTTTTCACACGTTCACGGTTACATTATAATCACGGCCACGGGTCGTTGAAAAATTATGTCATATTATTTTATTATATTTCTATAGTATTTCTGGTGATATAGATAATACTTTGATTGGCCGGTCACTTTTATCACAGCTTGTGCTTTTTAATAAAGTATATAATATAATAATATTGGTATGTTAGCTGACGTGATTATGGGCAACGTTGCCGCTTTGGATAACCATTCGACTACAATTACTAGTTATATATCATCTACTCAAGCTCCTGAGTACTTTATTAGTAAGTTCTGCGAGATAGAGGACGTCACCAGGATATGTTTTCGTAGCCCGGATAGTGACTGCGACGATTTTTAGCACCATACGGCTACTCGCTGTACTGGCTATGTGACCCTTCTTGTCTGGAGTCCGATTTTTTGATGGACTACGACTTAGGTTTAGAAGCTTACAAAGAACTATATATTCTATTTATATCTTTTAAAGGACTTTTTAAGGCTGCAAAATTGATATTTCAATATCCCTTGGATCGCTTTCAAAGGCACGATCGGGGTCCGGGTCTAAATTCAGTAAGCAATACAGTTTAATCAGAGAGATCATTCATTTTTTGATTTTTAAAGCATTTCCCAATGTAACAAAAGTATCTAAAAAGCACTCAAGGTGGTTGAATGTGACTAAAGTAATAGCTTTAAGATCAAAAAAAAATATTCGAATGAAAGGATGTCGTAGGGACGTAGACCCGTACATTTGAGAAAGTAATATACTTAAATCGGCGGCCACCGAAGAAATAAGGAGCCGGTAGAATTTGAAACTTCAACAATCATATTACGTATAAATATTTAATTATTATAATGACTTACGCTTGTATATAAAGTTTGTCAAGAAATATTTATAATCATATATTAATATTAAGTAATACTAAGTAATAGTAATATTAAGTATTAATATTAAGTATAAAATACACAAAAAAGAACAACTAATTATGGTTTTCAAATAAGTTAAATAAATAATTCCAACATAAATGAGATCCGCGCTGCAGCTATGGTATGATGAATGTGTCTCAACTTCAGTTACCGCTGTCTGGTTTTGAAACAAATTATATGATTTTGTATTTCAAGCTACAAGAATTGTTTATACAGAGGATATTATTTAATAATATTGAGTATCATTATTTGTAATAATTATGATTATTATTTTCCTTATAAAAAAATAAAAGTCTAAAATACCTTATAATAAAAGCCTTCTGTTGTTAAAATGTTGTATAACGGTAAGTAGGTTTCTATAAGATAGCAAAAATAATATATCTCATCATTAATCATATAATTTATTAATAATTATTCTCCCATAAGATACTAATAGATTAGAATATCTCAACACAAAAAAAAGATTTAATATTTGTATCTAATTTTATTAATAAATATAACTTAGAAATTGATATTTAATAATACCTAGTTCCTTTGTCACGTGTATACGTTCATTGCCTTCATGTACTTATGTCCATATTCAGAGTGTGATGAATGGCTTCGTCGCCCTAGAAATCGAACTTGGTGAATAGGTAATTTATCTTTCCAGTTCTATAGAGACTAATTTTCAAATAACAATGTGTAGGAGTAGAGTAACTTTAGATTTATTCATTTAATCGTCGCATTAAAAACATCCTTAGTGACTTAACAATATTATCTTAATTTCGTTATTAAAAAAAATATTAATTAACTTCAAATTTATTTTCATTCATAAAAATTGGAATTTTTATTTTTTCACTCCAGATAGATCTTCAGTTTTAATTAAGTAACGGTTATTACAAGAACATCAAACTATATAATATATAATATTATAGTCAAATAATACGTTATATAAGTCTCTAACTTAAACAATTAAAATGAAAGATGAATAGTTGAATATGTCATATTTATATAAAGGGTAACTTTATAAATTAGGTTTCCTTTCACTAACTATGTATGAATAGTAAATGTTCGTGATTGAAAAACCATTACACGAACCAAATGATTAAGCTTCTTTGTGAGTGAATACAGAAATAAAATTTTGCTTTTTCTTTAGTACATAGCTCCTTTGCATCATGATAGTAGTAGTCGAGAAGAGGCATGATGTAATTTGAGTACTAGAAAAAACATTTTTCAACTGCCTGAAATAGTCAAGCTAGTAATGTATGTATTCATTTGTATCGTCTATACATATTGACCAATACAAGTTGCAGTCGAAAGTAAGACCAAGATTTTTTACTGTCAGACAATGACATTCTAGTGGTATAGAAAGTATTCTATTTTAGTGCTATACGTTACATAGTAATGTAACGTAAGGCACTAAAATCTAGTTTATACGCAGGCGTCTGCTTCCAATAATTAAACATTGAGACTAATTAGGGTCTATTAAGAGATCAAATGCTTTTGTCTATTCTCCGACTCACTATCCACATTGGCTGATTTTGTTTCTGGTTTAAGGTTATGTAATTATTTATTTCTGTAAAACTAATAATCATAAGGAGAAGGGAGAAGACATTCTTTTAGTGATTTCGTTTATGAATGTAGACAAGAGCAGAGGATATACATCGCCGCCTCGTGAAACTCTCGCAGTAAGGTCAGCCCAAGTCGATAAAGTTTCGAAGAGTGGATTAGATTTACACATAATCTTAAGCTTTTGTGTTAGGAAACTGTTTCGTGTTTAAAATTTAAATATAATTTTGGTGAGTTACAGCTCGTATCGTTATTTATATATTATAAGTCACAAACCAACAATAATATTTATTAATAGAATCATTAAGAAATATCTTTAATAATATCACAAATAGTCTCATCTTTTGGTCACAAAGAGCTTTTAGTTAATGCCGGTAATTTGACATGGGATTTGCTTAGGAAAGCAATCCGGCAGGAGATATATAAATAGATCTCTCGTGGATTCATTGGAAAAGATCAGAAATATAATCATGATGCTTTGAATCGTGCAAGTTATTACTTGTACTTTTCTACTGAAAACTAACACTTTTTGCATGTCATTCATTTATATATTTATTCTTTATTGCCCAATAAAAGATTTGTACAATGGGCGGACTTAATGCACCAAATTATTTTGTACCTGTCAACCCAAACAAAAAAAAATAAATGTCAATAATGTAATGTTACTTTAAAAAAATCACTAATTCATATAACATATTTCGTTCGAGTAAACATTTTTTGGGACTAATAAAATAATGTTTTTTTTTTTATGTTATAAGAGGGCAAACGAGCATGCGGATCACAGGTGTAAAGTGATCACCGCCGCCCACGAACTCTTGCAACGTCCGAGGACTCACAAGAGCGTTGCCGGCCTTGGAGGTGGGTATAAACGCCTTTTTTGAAGGTACCCATGTCGTATCGATCTGGAAACACCGCCGAAGGAAGTCCATTCCACATCTTTGTGGTACGTGGAAAAAATGTTCTTGAAAACCGCACAGTAGAGGATCGCCACGCATCCAGGTGGTAAGGATGGTATTGCAGGTGATGTCGTGCTGTGCGGTGGTGAAATTCGGCGGCGGGCATCAGATCAAAAAGCTCTTCGGAGCACTCCCCGTTGTAAATGCGATAGAAAACGCACAAAGAAGCCACGTCTCTACGCAATGCCAAAGAGACCAGCCGTTCACAGAGCACTGGGTCCCCGACAATCCTAACGGCTCTCCGCTGTACGCGGTCAAAAGGTAGAAGCTGATATTGGGGTGAACCGGACCAGAGATGAGAGCAGTATTCCATATGTGGTCGGACCTGCGCCTTATAGAGCGCAAGTCTTTGGCCAGGATTGAAATACTGCCTCGCTCTATTGATTACACCCAATTTTATCGAGGCAAGTTTGGCCTTGCTCTCCAGATGACCACGAAACTGACAGCCGCTCGAAATGTCGAGGCCCAGTATACTGATACTTGGCGAGGCGTTGAGGGGTGTGCTTTCGAAGAGCGGCGATACGACAATTAGGGTTTTCTTAGTGGTAAACGCGCAAACCTGTGTCTTTTGGGGATTAAACTGAACGACGTCGAGAACGACCTGTGTGCTCCGCCCAGTGAGAAAGCTGGTAATCCACTTGCACAAACTCTCGGGAAGCCCATAGGAAGGAAGCTTCGAAAGAAGCCCCTTGTGCCATACACGATCGAAGGCTTTCGCTATATCCAGACTAACTGCCAGACCCTCTCCCTTGCTCTCAACAACCGCAGCCCAACGATGCGTAAGATATAAAAGAAGATCACCAGCCGATCGGTCATGGCGGAAGCCATATTGCCGGTCATTGATCAACAGGTGATTCTCGAGGTACGCCAGGAGCTGTCGGTTGATGATGTTTTCCATGACTTTGGAGAGTAGAGAGGTGATGGCGATAGGTCTGTAGTTAGCTGGGTCTGAGCTATCTCCTTTTTTAGGGATTGGATGGACAAAGGCGCTCTTCCATGAGACCGGGACTACGCCTTTTATATAGGAGTATCGAAATAGACGCGTTAGCACTGGAGTCAACTCAGGAGCACATGTTCGTAGCACCAATGGGGAAATCCCATCCGGCCCACTCGACTTATGAACATCCTAGGAAAACAGAGACTGTCGTATGTGTTTTTGCTTGAAAATTATTTCCGGCATGGAGCTCTGACACCATTGGATGGTAGGCGGTGTCTTCCCTTGGTCGTTCAAAGTCGAGTTTGAGGCAAAAAGAGTGCCCAAGAGATCGGCTTTCTCTTTTGCCGTGTGGGCCAGAGAGTCATTCCCCGTGTGCAATGGCGGTAGGGACGGCTGGCAAAAGTTGCCCAGACTGGCTTTGGATAGCGCCCAGAACTTGCGCGTGCCAGGTGGGTACTTTGCAAGCTGTTCCCCGATTTTGACGACATGCTTGAACTTTGCTCTAGCTATTTGCCGTTTGAAGAATCTGGAGGCACGATTATATTTCCACTTCAGATCTCTAGAGTTCGGATCCTTGGTGACTAACGCATTAGCCCAAGCACGATACGCCTGCCATTTGCCGGCTGCTGCAGCCCTGACAGACGCATCAAACCAAGGCCGCGATCTGCCACCAAGTGGTACCACAGAGCTTGGCACAAAAAGTTCCATGCCCTGTAGTATCACTTCAGCTACAGCCGCAGCGCAGTCACTGGGATCATTGGAAGGGAAACAAAACGGCCCCCATGGGTAGGACGCAAAAAAGGACCGCAGTCCATCCCAATCCGCTGACTTGTAGTGCCAAACGCGTCGGGTCGCGGGTCTTGTGCGAGCCGGACGTTGAATTGGCACCACACTCCGTACCAGGCAATGATCGGAGGACCCTAGAGGGGCGTCGACAATGACCTGGTACTTTCCGGGATGTGTAGTCAGCAGGAGATCCAACAAAGAGGGCATGTGGCTGTTTACGTCTGGTAGACGAGTGTGCGTCTGAACCAATTGGGACAGACCATTTTCCAGAGCAAAGTTAAAAACAGATCTCCCCGCGTAGTCAGTGGCACGTGACCCTAGCCAGTCGGTATTGTGCGCGTTGAAGTCCCCAAGGACTATGACTTCAGCGGAGGGAATCTGTGAAAGCAGGTCGTCAATCTTCGCCTGGACATTGCCCAAGAGTTGCTCCGTTTCTGCATTACCACTATGGGACCTGTAGAGGCACGCGTAGACTCTGACACGATCGTCCATGTCCACGCGCAGCCAAAGTAAGTAACAGGTCCCGACCTTCAAAAAACTGAAGGCGACGGTAGCAGATATCCTCCCTTACGAACACAGATACCCCGGCGTGTGGTATAAGTGTGTGTTCAAGTTTATACCCGGGGTATGATAGGTACGCTGTGTCGCTAGGTTGAGTTAGATTTAGATTTAGAGTTAGTTGATAGTGGACGGCATTTAAGTTGTAGTGAAGTCCCCGTATGTTGCAAAACCCCACAGTCAGGGTGGAACGGGGTGCCGCTGTGTTTGCTCGTCGTTTGCCCTCGTTGAACACGGAATGCAGTATTATGCCCGCCCCAGATACGACGGGCGGCCCGAGCAAAAGCGAAGAATCATTTCCCCGATTTTGCCCGGGGAGGGATTGTCCGGCTTCATCGAAGCCGGTACCCTCCTGGGGTACAATTCCTTTTAACAATGCATTCATGTTCATGTTTTGGCGTGGGGGGGGGGGGGGGGTCGGGCTTCCGGAATCTCTCACTCACCGACGGAACATAACCAAAGGAATTTGGTTACTGCACGTCGGTCTTCTGTGAGAGGGTGGTCCTTCCCCGGTCGAGCCAGCCCAATACGAACTGCAGTTCGAGGACTGCAGCTAGGCTCTACCACCTAGAAAATTTTCATTAAAAAATTTATATGAACTTTTTAATAGTTATTTATATTGCTCATGAGCCTCTGTCTATCTGTAAACAAATTAAATAACACAATTTAGGAGCGATCGCCGGGAACCTCCTCGTGTGCCTGTCCGTTATCAATACCATTTGAAGTCTCCTCTCGGGGAGACTACCGTCAAGGGAGCTGGATCCTATCTAGGACACTGCACTCGGTTTATCGGTTTATGAGAAGAGAAACTTCACCCTTTAACCGAGACCGTTGCTCTCTCAGCGTTTGTTCGGATACAGATTCTGTGCTCGCTCCTGCTTCCAAGTGTCGGAGTCTAAAGACTGGGTTCGGCTCGGAGGGGGTTTCGGCCTCCTCCGCGTGATAGCAGGCTTGGGTTAGGGGCCCTCTCAGTGATGTCTCCGTCAGGGCGCTGCGGTTGGATGCGAAAGCGATCCCGCGGTGTCCCACTATGACGGCAGGCGGCAACCGTCTGGTTTAGTGCTTGGTAAACCGTCTGGTAAAGGCTCACATAACCACCCCTCATTTTCCCCCACAACAATTAGCTTCCAGGTGTAAAAAAAAGAAAGGTACGAAGTCCCTTGGACAAATGTTAAAGTTAAAAATATTTTGTGAAGAAAAAGAAATCGAATAAATATCTAATAAATAATTTTATTCGCAAAAAAAATTTCAAAAACTTAATAAAGAATATGTTCTAGGTATGTAAAGTGAGATAAAATTGAGAGAGTGAGATTGATACTTTTTTTTAAAACAATCTTACGTGAGAAATTGTGTTGAAATATTAATAATATCAATACTTTTTAAATAAACAAACTATGATTGTAAATTAAATGAACATACTATTTGATTTTAAATCTCATTGTTGTCTGCAGCTTCGTCTGTTGATAACTTGAATTATAAATTATTAAACTTTTCAGCTTGCCCGTGAACATTAAAGTATTTATTGGAATTAAAAAGCATCTTACTCATGATAATAGGATATATAGATATAAACACCATATAAAATGTAATAATTTTTTAGTATTTTGTGTTTTCCCGTGGTGAATAATAAGTGTAAAATAAATAGCTTATGATAACTAGAGTATAAAGCTACACCAAATTCGTCTTAAAATTTTTTTTTTCTTGAACTGCCATTGGCCAAATTACAAAACATCATTCGTTTATAAAGTGATACCTATATAAAAGCCATGGTGCGCTCAGTTCCCTATTTTCTTTTACGTATAATTTCCCGGGGGCAACGCCACACGTAAGAGCGAGATCTATGAAAATGTATAAATATTTGCACTACAGTATTGAAGACTCGAACATTGTTCTCAGATAAATATTTATTGTAAACTGATCCATATGTTCTAGCCATCAAAACACATTTTACTATTACTTAAAACCACTTACATTTTTCCTCCTTTCACATTGATTTCTCTAGAGCTATAACTTTTTTATACTATTTTGGTAAGATAATGAGCATTTAGTTTTAACAGCTTTTTGTTTTTAAACTGCTTGTGGAAGAATGTCCTCTGGAACCCGTGAGTTTGGTCGTTGTCTTAAAAAAAATAGTTTTAAAGTAAATGCACTATAATATATTTCCATTGTAAGACATAACAGCATAATGTAACGACTGCTGAGGTCGTTAAATGTTTATCGTGACATTAACGGAGATGGAAGGCCCGT
Organism: Dircenna loreta; assembly: GCA_963555665.1. Taxonomy (NCBI): domain Eukaryota; kingdom Metazoa; phylum Arthropoda; class Insecta; order Lepidoptera; family Nymphalidae; genus Dircenna; species Dircenna loreta. Next base: position 364,336 of record OY743099.1, on the reverse strand, counting down.
TGTGTCACAATAAAATCTATTCTCAATGCAGACTTCGAAGATCCGCACAAACTTCCACAGACACCAATTTGAAACATTTACTAACAGTAATATTTTTATGATTTTATAATATAATTTTATAATTTAATATACAGTATAATGTCACAATAATACAGTTAATGTATTTTTATTAAAAATAAAATCAACAAACATACAAAGCTTTTTTTGAAAGCAGTAAGTATTTTATCCGATATTTATCTTTGATTACAGCAGTTAAGAAGTATCTTTCGCAACCGTATAATGACATAATATTTTAAGACTACATTAAAACGATTTCATTTTAGTAATTGAAACAGCTCTTGATTATTTATTTATTTCAATAGATCCCTATTTCGTAACTCTAAATGAATTAAAACTTTCAAATTGTAACGAATGAGAAGTAGTTTAATTGCTTCCCGGGATAATGTTTGGATCTATTTTTAATTATGATCTATTCAAAAATGTTTAAAAATAGTAGATATTTTTTTTATTTTAGGGTTTAGTTGTGGCGTGTGTGGTGGAATACATTTTGCATGCCAGTAAGCTTGAAAGGGATAGTACTACAATTTAATTTAAAAAAATTCCTAAGGTGGTAATCATCAGTAGGTTTAGTATCACCAATTTTCCCTAAAGTACCATGGCTTGGTACCTATTCATTGAAAATAGTGCTCCCCTTCTATACTAATATATAATATATATATTTAATGTCTGGTAAAAAAAGTAGTTACACTCCGTACAAAATATAATCAATAATGAAACGAAACTTTTTTTTAAATATAATTTATAACGTCAATGAACAAAATGGAAATAGGAATAACTTATGTCAGAACTTTTCAGATACAATTAAGGTAAAATAAAATTCAAACTTTGTTATAAATTGTGGCACGAAGTCTTTGGTTTTTATCATACGTTAATTGATTTTTACTTTAATATTATTTATACAAATTATATAACTTAAGTAATATTTCTCAATAGCAAAGCTTTAATTTTATGTTTGATAAAGATTTGCTTCAAGTTTTCTAAGAGAAATAATTTTCCTAAAGTAAAATAGATTTCGAAGTGTAGAACACCTTTAATATAATTCAAGCTAATGCTAAGAACGTTAGAAGTTGCGAGTAAAGTGGTAATTACATCCTGCGTAATGTTCTATTTCATTTAAATTTTCCCCTTCACTATAGACTTTAAATCGTTAGGGAAACTTTTTGATGTATAATAAATTGAATTTTACTATAATCCAAAGTTAATTTGATGATATCAAGTTCGTATAATTTAATTTTGTTACAAATTTAAACCAGACAAATTAAATTAAAAAAAAGGTTGTTTTGAAATATTAAGATACCTAAACAGACAAGAAAACGATAATATGATTAAATAAGGATTGTACGGAGACGCTAGGATAGGATAAAACAACGAGAATGTCATTCGAATTAATTTACAATTAAAGATACTTCTTTTATTTTTAGGAGTTTTCAATTAAACTTTTTTTCTTATATAATATTAAACAATATAGCTCCGTTTTATAAATATATTGTTATTTTTTTGGTACTTATAAGGTCACAATCATCGTAATCGCCAAAGTGTAACTTGTGCAAAGAAAGAAAAAACTAACATTTATACGAAGGCAAAACTAGTCTAAAATTTCGTTAGAGAGTTTTTAAGGCTGCGAAGAGCTGCTCAAACTTATAATAAGGTTATTATTACAATGTGCTAGATATTTTCACATTGAGACCTCAGACTGCTTTAAATAAGTTATAATAAAATAAAACAAAATGCTTACGATATATGTACGATCGTCTTATTATCATGCTTGTACCTATTATTTATTGATTGATAAGTAAAACTTTTTTTTCTTTATTTGAAAAAAAGAACCGGTAAAAAAGAACAGGTTAGGTAAATTAATACAGATAAAAAAGAACATAATAAAATATTTATGAAGTCATTGAATTTGATAATGCACCATCAAAGTAAAAATATATTTAGAATTCACATAACAAGTAAGAGGACTTTTGGTAAAAGTTTGTTTTTATAGCATGAGGGTTTTATTTGTAAGTACTCATAGAATTATATTTACTCGCAAGCAAGTTGCTTATTTGGTCCAACGATTTCTTATAAGTTACTATAATTCCAACAAGCCACAGTCACTTTTATTTTATAATTAATAAATAAACATCTAAAGATGCTTACAAAAACTTTTACCATAAATGGTAATGGCCGAGTTCAAGAGCTTAGAAAACACGAATTCGAAAGTATAAAATAAAATAAAAGTACTAAATAAACTTTAAAAAAAAATTTAAATTACGAAAACAAGTTTTTTTTCTTTGTTTCGCTTATTTTATACAAAAGCTTTTTAATCTGGTTCCTGTGGCTTATTTTGTAATATTTTTATTTTAAATAATCTTTTAATTTTTTTTTATTAATCGGAATTATTGACATTAAATATGACTGAAATTATAATTGAAATTAAAAACGCTGATTCCAAGTACAATTTAAAAAATTGAACCATAAACTGCTATCAAGTGCACTAAACGCTCAAATGAACAATAATAACAAACTACAATTGCAAGGTGTTTTATTGCGATCATTAATACAATAAATAAAAAAGAAAATCTTGGATCAAACGATTTTAATTTGGCGATTTATTTATAAATGATATAATATAAATTATATTTTGAAAGTGTTCTAGCGTTTATAATATGACCGTTGAAGTTTTATAAGAAAAAAAATCCGTTACGGGTATTTATTAAATGTTTTTGTTAGATATTTGATTGTAGCTTATTTGGTTGTATAGTTAATGATAAAAATAATTTAAAAATAAAATATGTAATTAAAAACAATGTTTTTTAAAAAATCAGTCATGAAATGATTTTTTATTGAAAACCACCGCATTCATATGCAAAATAAAATTTGCTTAGCATTTAAAATAACAAAAAAGTATTTTTTTTTATTTATATTGCTCGTTATATCGCTATCAGTACGCTGGTAACTATAAAACATAAATCCAAAGTTTAATCTAAATTAGTTAAGAAATGCGATCTCAACAGGAGTATCTTTATATAATTTTTTTTTATAATTTTAATTTATTAATAAATTCATATTATTTCGCCTTGAACGCTCGATTGAATTGTATTTTGGTTTTGCTTTTGGAGTTAATGTTATGTTTATTCTTATAACAGTGTAAACTTGATTAATGTAATATTTGTTAATTTTATCTTTTTGATTTTTTTTATATTGTTTGGTTCCCAATTAATAAATAAATATCGTGTTATATGAGTATATACAAATTACAAAATTTTATTCACCTTGTCTTGTCGTCTTCTTTATTTATGTATTCAAAAACATATTATTTTCTTGTGAAACAACTATATATTTAGCTGGAGCCACATTTATTTTACTTATCGAAGTTCTCTTTTATCGCCTGAAAGTATGAAAGTGAGGAAGAAAATGTCGGATAATAGTAACATAGACGAACAATTTCGTATCATAAATTTGAAAGAAAGCAACAAATCTCTAAAACTTGTTATGACCTCTTAAAAATAATAATTATATTACTTCCAGACAAGAAAGTTATGAATTCGACTTGAATGTTTTTAGATTTTTACTAAATCAAAAAACTTATTCTTAACCTGTACCGTTATTTAATAATAAGTATAAGTTTGACAATTATATAACTTATAAAATAAACAAATATATAAATAAACCTTTACGACTTTTTTGTACATTTATTTCCTTTGTCAAATTTTGTGACATCTTTTTGTATCACTGACCTAAATTATTATATGCTTGTCCGATACACATGTCTGATAGTGGTTTTTTTATATTACCATGACAATATTAAGATTTATTCAGCGATTACCAGGATAGCTTTAAAAAAAATACTTTTTTATTAACGCACGTTTTAATTTAAACGTTGCTCTGCCGGTCCGAAGAATATTTTATTGAAAATATTCTATTGTTGAATGTATTTTAATATTTGTTGTGAAGTCTAAAGTGTAAAATTTATTTAAAAGAAGTAACTCATTTACATTATATAAAATTAAACTTTTCCAAAAAAATATATAAAAGTAACGTGTTTAAAAATCTTTTATTTTAAAATTATGAAATAGACATGGCACAACATTATGGGATAGGAGTTTTCCTAAGAAAATTAAAATTTTTCAGCTTCATCCGGGCTGATTCAGAGGTTAATAAACACATTCAAAATTAAATTAAAAAATCACATGATAACTAAATATAATAAGGTTGCATAATACCTTTATGTGATTTCTATATTCTATATCTTGTTTAACTTACCAGTTTAGTTATAAAAAAACTAAATTATATATTTTTTGATCCAATTAATAAAACCATACCTGACGGTAATTTAGAAGTTAGTCTTAATTGTACTTGGGATTTGTTAATTTTCATTTTAAGTAGAAGTAGGTCTGTTGGTTTTTATTACATCGCATAAACTTACAAACACTTTTGTAATTATAGCAATTAATAAACGTTCTTAGAAACGAACAACTTAGCTTACATGAAAAAACAGACTAAGCTTCCGTTGCACCAGGAACATTAAGTTTACGCTAACCTTAAGTTATGTTTGTAATTACTTACCGTCGATTAAAGTTAGTTTAAAATGAGAAAAAGTATTTTTATTATTGAGGTATGTAATAAAAAAATCTAACTAATATTCCTAGACGGAAATAGGATTATTAAGTAGCGTCTTGTATTCAAATTTTGTATTTTTGCCAGTATATTTTTATGACAAGATTTCGTACTACAAAAATAACTCACCTACAAAAACTATTGTCTAAAAACATATATATACTTATATTTTTTTTAGATATATATGTATATATCATAATAATGACTTAGTACACAAAAACAGGAAAATATACTAAAAATAATAAGAAGGTACCTAAAGGGCGATCAATCAATTTCTTACAGATAATCTTTTAAAGAAAGGACTGGTTACAGAGAAAATAGCGCAAAATATATTTAAAAATAATTAGAATACTAATACTATATTTTTATACCAATTATCTCGTAGTTAACTACTCGTATACAGTAATTCTTATTTATAAGATATTATAAGATATATGTTTCAGCATACAATATATTATATGAACATAATATTAAATATTAGTAATTAATAGGCAACGATACGAGTATATAAACGTAACTGTGTTTACAGTTACGTTTATATACTCGTATATGCTATAAATGTATGTATTGTAAATTTCTATCTAATATAAAACTGAAGATCGTAAAAAAATTACGTCATTCATTTCCCAAGACAAACAAAACGTCAGGGAGGGTAAGTACTTGGCGCAGATCTGCTGAAGAGAAAGCAATTATAATAACGCTGACTACCGCCGTCCTATTCTACGCTTAATTAGAGTAGCTTTCTTTACGAAAATGGTTTTATAATATGTTTGCGCCATAATTACTTTTGGAATATAAATTCCCGTCACAAAACATAGTCTATGCAAGTCTCAACTACCTTTTATTTTCACGGGTGATGTTTTCGTTGATTGAGTGTACTGAAAATAACTCAATTCAGAGTAAAAAGCGTGGGGTGCTTAATATTTCAAATATTACAATCATTTTATTGGCAACTATCTATGAGAGGATAGTTATGAATCACAGTAAAATGCACCCCACGCTTTTTACTCTGAATTGAATTATTCTGTTAATAACTTAAATTTATTATAATTTTATATTGAGGCGATTCACTATGATTAATTGTTCGATCTTCTACTACTGTAATATTAGATTCTTTGTCATTAAAAATTATTTTCTAGTTTTTAGTTCGATTAGCAATAAAAGCGTGTTATTTTAGTTTTTTAAACTATTATTTTTCTTGTATTATTATCCCATTAGCGGCACTACATCTTCCCTGACTATAGGAGACTCGCTCTGGAAGCGTATTAATTTATCTGACGCCATTTTGTTTTATTTTATTTAAAGAATTTCGTGTTTTTATTTCGTAACTTTTTTGTAGTATAACTTACAGATTTTCTTTCTTCGGATATTATCCAGAACTATTCAAGGCGCATCTTTTGACACCCCTTGCGTCCTTATCGGATCATCCCTTGAGGAAAATCTAAGGGTTTTTCTTTAAATTCTTGAGTTTTTCTTAGGAAAACTTGTTCAGTTTTCATTTTTCAAAATTTCTTTTATTACTATCTTTTAGATTATATCAATACAAACTTTTTGACACCTATATTATCCCCTATCGGTTCATCCCTTAGGGTGATATTATAGTTTAAACAGCAAAATTTCAATTTTCCTTCCGGAAAATTTCCATTTTCAAATTTTTCAAATTTAATTCTATGTCGTCAGATAGATATTAACGAGACGCACATTTTGATACCTCGAACGTCTCGTTAGCTTCATCCCTCGCCGAGTTATTTGCGAAAAACGGGAATTTATAAGAGTAAATACAGCTAAAATAATCCTGGTGGTCCTAATAAGGATAATGGGAAACTTTTATCAAATTATTGCATTGTCATCGGTCCTTGATACGTGTGCAAAGTTCAATCGACTCGCTGGAACCAGGAGAAAATTGAGCTTAAAGATTCCGTTACATACATACATACATACATACATACATACATACAACCCAAGCTAATAAAAGCGTGTTAAAAAAAACGGTTTTTTTTTTGGTCAGGAAAAAAATTCTGACGCGGCTTTTTAATTTGAGGTTGTCATTTGAGAATTTGTGGATGTATCGTCTAACCTCCGTAAATAATCACTTAACTAACTAAATTGAAAAATTAGCACTGAATTATATAATATTTTTTTAAATTAACATGACGTTGCTTATCTATTTTGTTTTTAACGCCTTAAAGATGTACTGGTAGAGAATACCAACAGGCTTAAATTCACCTTGTGTTATATACAATAAAGATTAAATAAATATATATTTTTCGTATTAAATTATTTATTCACCGTACCATCAAAGTAAGTCCAATGTTAAAAGTTAATCGTTGTACCCTTGACTACAAAGGTACCTTCCTAACAACATTATTCTACAAACTTATTACTTACTTAATTTTTGTGTTAATATTTATAAAACTCTTTCTAAACAACAGCTTTAATATAAGATTTTATGAACGATGTTTTTCAAGATTAATTATTACATATATTAAATGATATACCTATATATTTATAAATAAAACACTTACAACTTTCGTGTGCATTTATTTATATTTTAATATATTATGCATCTTTATTTATGCATGTTGATTTAACTGAACGATTACCTATATTTGAAATACCACGCAATTTTTTAATGTTAACTATAACGTAACTTGGTTTCTGAAACCTAAAAGCTATGACTTGTAATTTATGTTACAGCGGCGACGGAAATACAACGCTCAGGGCATTATTCATTGTTTATTTCTGAGAGCGGTCAGCCAACAAAGCCATGAGATATAGGGAATCTAAAATATTATGAGACGAAAGTTTTAATATTAGAGAGCGTGTTATATTCCCACACATTGTAGAGTCACTGAATAGACTTTTGATATATTCCTGTGTGTTCTGAAATTACTGGTTAGATAAGGTTGAAATATATCAAGCATATGGCATCAGAAACAGAATGGAGTATCTTCGATTATTTCTCAACTTTGCATCAAAGACAGAATGATTTTCCTTAGAACTCTCAGCGATAACAAAAAGGCCACCAACTGCTGACCGCTAATTGTAGAATATTAAGACGTAGATACATTGTATGCATAAAACGAAAATAACAGTCTATTACCGAGAAGTAAACGTGTAAGATCCTTGTTAGAGTTTTATTTATTAATTAATTATCATTCAATCAATTTATTTAATTGTTAGATGATGTCTGGTGAAAATGATTTGTTAGTTGGTACAATCACATTTGGCCAACACACCCAAGATTGGTATATATTCGTTACTTATTTTAAGCAATATTTTACTGCAAACAATATTACCGAAGCAAGTGACAAGGTGGAAAGCCGAAAGACGGGCTTTGATTTTTTAGTAAAATAAAAGTGGTTTTGTGATTTAGTCTAAAAAGGAATAGTTAATAAATAATAATTTCAGTTTAATTATTTTGAATTAATTAGTTTTATTTCTGATTGCTGAGATAAAATTGGTCGTTCAAGTAGCTGTGGCTCAACTTATTAGAACTCATTAGAAGCCAAGATTTCTGCACATTTTTTTATAACACTGAGACGGAAATGTTTACGTAAATGTATTAAGTTAATGAATGCTTTAGATCGCGTGTCTATAATTTAAATATTTTTAGTTAGAAGTTCATCGCTTTTCCCCTGAGTAACTTTAAATTATTGGTCTTTTAATAAACTTACACAAATCCAAATATCTCATTATTGCTGTTATGTAATATGTTAATTTTACTCAGATGATTTAAAATACAAAGATAAATTTACTATGTAACTAACATCCAATGTTAATAATGCAATCTAATCATTAATCACTTTATATGAAAACAGGCTGTAAGAGAAAAAAAAAACAGAAAATTTTTTTTCAAAATCGCTCCAGTACGCAGATGGTTGTGCAACGAAACGTAAAAAGAAGATTAAGCTATGAAGAGTCAGCGCTGTTCTTTACATTTTTAATTAAAAATTTTAATAAATGATAGCCAGCTATGGTTCCAATTAATTAAATATTTGTCAGTGTAATATTTGTTATTCTTTATACGCTTGAACATGTTTTTATTTTTTTGTTTATAACTTGGTCTTAATGAAGTGCATGCTAGAATTAAATTTGTATATTGCTATTATTTAAATCAACTTCATTTGTTTACTACTCACTACTTAATTTTTTTTTGAATTCACTTTAAGAGAGCTTTTAAATATCGACGTATAATAATAAAACTTATATATAATTCTTACGTATATGTAAGGTAATATTTTGTTTTACATTGGTTTTCTATTTTATTAGGAAATGTGTTTGTAATTATATCTATTGATTTTCATACATTTAAGAGTTATTTAGATATTAAAACAAATGAGAAATAACGTTTCATAAATATGTTACATAATATTATACTGGTTTAAATTATAATTTGTAAATTCGATATGTACTAAGAATGTCGGTTTATTTAAAAATAGGTACTTAATTAAATTAATTAATAATAATAATTAATAATTAATTAATAGGTAATTCAGATTAAATTTATTTTGCTGTTACTATTTTTTTTTTAATATGATAAAATTATTTGTTTTTTATAATAAATATTACTAAGACGTTGGTAACTTTTTATATTATTACAGAAATTTGACTTACAAATTACTATTTACTCAAAATTATTTTAAACTTTGTTCAATTAAATTAACAATTTGTTGCTTGGCTGCGTCGTTTTAACTATACATATAAACTGTTTTAAAATTATAAAGCAAATAAATAAAGCTTACAATAAAGTTTTTGCTTCATTGTGTAATTTGTAGAGTATCATTAAATAAGAAATAAATGAAAATATATGCTAAGAGTTATCATTAAATGTAGCAAAAGGGACTCATTACCTACTTTGTCTTGTGAATTAAATGTACCTATGTAATTGCTAGGAGGAAGTCCTTTCAGTTTTTTAATTAAAATGTAAGTATTTATTAAATCCATATTCTTATTTTATTTATTCCTCTAATATAAAAACACAAAATGTATTTTGATAAAATAATGTATTATTTACCTCTTAAAATAAAATCCAAATTACCTTATTAATAATGCCTCTCCACTAACTAGTACAAGTTACTAAATAATTCAAGTATCTGTACTTCAAGATTGTCTGGTAGAGATCGCTGCTTGTCTTTTGTACATTATGTGTTAGTTTTAGTTTTTAATCTTTAGTTTTATTGATGTACAATAAAGAGCATTATTTTTATTATTAAAACGTAGATCATACAAAAACAAAAAACAAATTAGGTATAGTTATTCCATTATTATTCAATTTTTTAATTTATTACTTGTTAAATAATATTTTCATGTTGTTATCGTTTTTTGTAGCATTTTACCTAAAAATTCAAAGCGAAGTGAATGATAGCCAATAATCCGCTATGAAAATTAAAATCTGCATACAAAGCGGAATTTGTTCAATTTTTCCACCGACGTGAGTTGCGATGGGTATGCAAAAGGCAATCAATATTCATCGAAAATCATGTCATCAATAATTGGTTTTCATCTCAATCAATTCGCACACAAGACTGATTATTCAGATATCCATACGGTATCTTATTAAATAATGACAAATAAATATATTGTCTTGGCATATTATCTATCTATTATTTATAGAGATAAGCTCATCTTTGTATACGTCTTAGTTATTTATTTTTGTTAGTAACAAATTATGGTACATGAAACAAAGAAATAAAATATGAAATAAATACAAATCGACTATTCGCTATTACGACTTAAGTCATTAATTTAATTGAAAACATAAAACAAAAACCCAAAGGATTATAACTATTATGTAGTGTATTATTGTACTTTCTCTTAATGAATAAGAAATGTGCCTGCGTCACAATCATTTATAAATGTCTTTGAAATTATCTTTTGATAAAATTTATTATTAGTGGCAGTTTATTCATTTTGGCTCTTTCACTTACCAGTTGAGATACTGTTTATTTCATGGGTTGCAGTCTAGTCTAGCCTCTTTCACCAAATAAATTTAATAAAGAAAAATCATATTAATACGACATAATTAAAGAATGAAAATATGAATATAGATAGTAATAATGTTTATTAATATCAGTAAAAAAAATCACGAATAGGATATCCTCTCATGAATATTTCTTTAAAAAAAGAAAAATAGTAAAAAAACAGAAATACAACGGAGGGCGGTATTTTATCCATTCCATGTAAAACTCGGTGTCACATTATTCTGGTCCCAATTTAAGGTTTTAAGAAGAGCACTTCACTTATTCGGAATAGGAACACATAAAGCTGAAATGTTCATAGATTACGTAAATAAATACATATAATTACATTAATTTCTAACTTGTTGAATTGTTTGAAGTATCATAAAAAACAAAGTAAATTTTATTCAATTTTCTTTCTTTCAATCGATTAACAGAATGTATTACAAATCTTATTTGCCAAACAGGTTAGAAGCTAAAATGCAGAGTCCCGATACTGAAGTCTAATTAAGCTCATAAATACCGCCTCTAGATGGTGTTTGAAATGTGTTTAATATTTTAATCTTTATCCTACTGGACGAAGCCTCTCCATAGACAACTCTTAACATTTCATTTATAATAAAGTATATAACAAAATAACGAAATTAAATAATAGGTACATTATTTTTCTAAACATTTTTAACTAACTGCAATATTGCCTTGATAGAGTATGAGCCGGGGCGCTATTACAACCACCAATTTTCCGATGTTTAGGAAACTTAGAAAAAATCTCCTGCCTTTTTGATGCTTTCCGGCAACTTTCTTATAGAGTATAATAAACATCTTTGGTCCTATTACAAACATAACAACTAGGTAACGTATTTTTCTCATTAAATCATCAAATTGATTTAAAGGATCACAGATCACAGCCCCATGATCAACGAGTCTACATCTTGTCTGCTTAATGAACAATGGCTTACCCTCGACGTTATTGGCTCGGAATGTAAAGTACGATACCAGATGCTTTTGTCTTTCGAGCGTTTGACAAAGTACTCTTTTCACATATCTAGGCATTGATACTTGATAAGTTTCATGCAATCGGAATAAAAAGGATACACTTGAATTAGATTCCCTTCATTTGTAGCTTTATTGGCCCGTTGATCAGCCTTATTGTTACCTGGTACAACAAAATGAGACGGAACCCATTGAATTTTAATTTACTTATTTTGGGATAAAAGTTTCAAAATACTTTTTATTATATCGTAGCCCTCGAAAAGTCGAGGTGCATCTAGCTATGTTGAAGCGCTCTATTGAAGTCTGGTAATATTACAAATTTGTCGAAGTTTTTTGATTCTATATAAGAGAACGCTTTAATGATGGCTAATAATTTCACATCCATGATGGAAATATTCGTTTCTATTTTTATATTATCAAGAAAAGCTGCGCCGCTACCAGTTGTGTTTATTGATCTGTCTGTATAAATTTGGTAATCATTACAAAATTGGTCACTTATATAACTTATATAACGGCATCAACGATGTTCGTTGAGGCCCGCGTGGCGACTCTCGATGCATTGATCAGACATCGGGTTGCCAGATTTAGACATACTCTGTTTGAATCGGGCAACTTGATAATCGCTGCACTATGGAGTGTTTCAAATGAATTGTTCACACTCTATTCTAGGCTTCTTCGTGAAACCGCAGAAAACTAGCAAAACATTTGTATTTTTAGCTTTAATTATAGTTTAAGCTTCACTCTTTTTATTTTATTTTATTTTATTTTATTTTATTTTATTTTATTTTATTTTATTTTATTTTATTTTATTTTATTTTATTTTATTTTATTTTATTTTATTTTATTTTATTTTATTTTATTTTATTTTATTTTATTTTATTTTATTTTATTTTATTTTATTTTATTTTATTTTATTTTATTTTATTTTATTTTATTTTATTTTATTTTATTTTATTTTATTTTATTTTATTTTATTTTATTTTATTTTATTTTATTTTATTTTATTTTATTTTATTTTATTTTATTTTATTTTATTTTATTTTATTTTATTTTATTTTATTTTATTTTATTTTATTTTATCTTTGTAACGGGTCTTTGTTACCTTTTGTAATTATTATTTTAAATAAAAGGAAATTATTATTATTTTTATTATTAATATATAACGAGTATAAATTTGATTTAATTGCAAGATTCTATATTGGTTTTTAGCAAAACACATTAATAGTTAATATATCTTTAAGATTTACTCTGCTAGCCCACACGTCTAAATTGAACATTTCTAATCTATCACTAAAATGTGTAATGGTGTGACTGTTTTCATTTTAAATGAATGGGATTAACGGAAAATGTTTTCTGTTCCATTTAATAGATAAACATTGAGTGGAAACTACCAACGATTAATCATTTCTAATTTCTAATTTCTAATTTGTTGCTCATTGATTTGCCTTTTAACAAAAAATTACCAGGAGAATCGTCTTCGAATGCTCAGTGGTTGTATATTTAATTCGGTCTGCATGACGTATGTCGGGGTGCTTCTTATAAAACCGCCAATAACGCACAGCAGGGTTTTTAAAACATGCGATTTATATTTACCCAGCTGTATTCACATGGTTTTATATGACCGACTAGTTTCGAATCTATACGAGATCCTAACTCTGCGCTCTAATCGTGGCGGACTCATTCTTGCCACGAGCTAATTTCAGGCGTAATTATCCAAGCCATAAAGTATTAATTCCTTTTTAGTGATTTCTAAGACTTTTTAATTAAACCTTCTCCTGCTATATAACATACAAGTAATTATGAAGTATCTAACTGCAGCTCGGGTAGTTGCAGAATTTTGCAAGCTTATCGTGCTGCTGAGAACAAAAAAGAATATTAAATGAAAAATTTTAATAATTAATAATACTTATTAATTCTTCTTTACCATCGACGAGAACAATTGTGTTGAAATTTTTTGTTATTTCATAAAAAAAAACATCATTTATAATTTTGCCCACAAGGGCAGATGTCCGGGGTTAAAGCAAAATGACAAATAAAACACTAGCTGATACTTATAATAATAGTGAATATATGATGTGTTTTTTATATAGAATACCTAGTGCACCGATAAAAAGCACAATGAAATTTTAAACACAGGTCTAAAGTCTTACTAAAGTACGATAAACAATTATGAATAGTACTTATAAAAATGTTCGCAGAAAGTTTGATTGAAGTTTAATAGTAGTTTATATTTTAATAGAATGAAAAGAAGAACTTTTGTAAATGTAAAACTATTACAAAAACTGGTTATTGTAAAACTTTTAGAAACCGTACATATCATTTTAATTAATGACACTAAACCATAAGAACTTATGTCTTAAAATATAAGTTGAGTTACTGTGATCCCATATAATAATAATAATTTTAATCAACATTCAAACAAGTGTTGCAGCCGCGGTTTAAAATAAGGAGAACCTTTTTTTTTTTTTTTTTTTTTTTTTTCGGGGGAGATTCGCCGACCGAACCATACCCGCCGCTAGCGAGGCGACGGACGTGTGTGGGGTTCACTCGGCGCCCTATATTGACACCGAATGGGACCCACTAAAACTCCCCGGTTACCCCTTCATGCCCAACAGAGGTGACCCGGGGTCAGCCTTGTGGCTATTACCGGTCCACCTCTAGGCGTCCCAGCTAGTGCCGGGACTCGCGCCAAGGGGAGATTGCCCGGGATAACCGGGACAATCCCCAAACGGGCCGACCAAATATTTTAGCGCGCAAGGTGGCTACCCCTACACGCTGGCCGCTCACTGGGACACAGAGGGGCGCATATGTGCGCGCCGCCCTCGGGCCACCCGTCTACGCCGGAGAGGTGGGGCAAGAGCATCCTCCTCCCGCTCTCTCTCCGCAGTCTCCTTCTGCGAAATAACACTCTCGCAGAAAGTGGCTGCAGCCTCCCAAACTCTCTCGCTGGCAATCATGGACTTGACCATTGTTGCCAGCGTGAAGTTGCTTTCGCCGAGCGCCACTTGGAGTTCGTGGCGCTCGCGTTGCCAGGCCGGGCACACAATGAGTGTGTGACCGGCCGTATCGTCCGGAGAGTCGCAGTGGTGACACCGCGGCGAATCTTCTCGTTGGGCGACTCGGTGCAGGTAGTGACCAAAACAACCATGTCCGGTCAATACCTGCACCAGGCGGAAGCCGAGACTGCCGTGCCGGCACCCGATCCATTCTTTCAACACTGGACGAATCGCCTCGATCGTCCAGTGGCCGGCAGTTGGGTGGCCAAGTGCCTCTTGCCATTTGGCCAGAGTCTCCCTCTGGGCCAGGGCACGTACCTTCCTCACCTCCTCGAGGCAGGGTCGTTCCCCTCGCGCCCGAAATTCAGTTCGACGACGATGCACCTGGGCCAAGACTGCAGCATCGAGCTCCCACGGGGTCGTACCTGCGAGGACGCAGGCTGCCCCATGACTGACCGTGCGGTAAGCGCGCATAGCCCGAGCTACAATGACCCTCTGCGGTTGACGTAAGAGGGCCCACACTCGGGGGGAGAGGCACTCCGCCCAAACCGGGGCTCCGTACAGTGCCATCGACCTAATCACACCGTGGTATAGTCGACGGCACGACGAATTGGGCCCCCCCTGGTTAGGGAGGATTCGACCAAGTGCTGCAGCGGCGGCAGATAATCTTGGAGCGAGGAGCTTGAAGTGCTCCTTGAAAGTCCAACAGGAGTCCAGGGTCAAGCCGAGGTATTTTAAGTGTTTCCCGACCTGAATCCGGATCCCCTCTACTTGGACACATAGTCCAGTAGGCGGCCTGCGGCGAGGTGTGTGAAAAACTATGGCCCTTGTCTTTTCAAGGGCCACCTCTAGCCCGAGGGAGCGGATGCGTCGGACGACCAAGCTGGCTCCGACCGACGCCAGGTGATTCGCGTCCTCCCACTTACGCGCTCGTGCAGCCACCAGGGTGTCATCCGCAAAGCAAACGACATCCATCCCCGGTAAGAGCGCACCTCGCAAGACCCAATTGTACCCCAGGTTCCAGAGCAGGGGACCAAGCACCGACCCCTGGGGCACACCCGCCTTCATGGGCCACGATTGAACGCATCCTGTCGCATCCTCGTAGAGGACCACCCGGTCCCGTAGGTAATCCGTAACGAGGGCACATAAGTATAGGGGCACCTCGTGAAAGCGAAGTGCCTCCTCTATGCATTCATGGGGGAGGCTGTTGAATGCGTTCGCAATGTCAAGCGACACTGCGAATACAGCCTCTCCCTTCTGTGTGGCTTGCTTCGTCCATTCCTTAAGTCGGGCCACCGCGTCCATCGTGCCCCGGCCAGTCCGGAAGCCGTACTGGCAGTCCGCCAAATTCGGTCCTCGGCTCTCGAGGTGCTCGACTATTCTGGAGGCAAGGATCTTTTCAAACACCTTCCCAGCCTCGTCGAGCAACACTACTGGCCTATAACCCGATGGAGAGTCAGGTGGGCGCCCATTCTTCCGCAGGAGGCAGAGCCGTCCGACCCTCCATCTTCTGGGGAAGCGGCATTGCTCTAAGCAGGCGTTGAGCACTGCACGGAAACGCTCCCTCAGAGGACCCAGGGCTATCGCCATCACCTTGGACGGGACGCCATCCGGCCCCGGAGCCTTTCCCTTCCTTCGGAGACGGTACGCCGCCAGTTCAAGCTCAACACTTGACACTGGCGGCCCAGTCACGCCATCCTCCGGGGTGATGGCGCTGGTGGCCATCCTGGGAGGCGAAAAGGAGCCCGGATCCGGGAATAAGGTATCCAGGACCCCTCTAAGCAGATCGGGATCCATGCTGGAGGTAGAGCGAGTTGCTTCCAGGAACTTTTCCCGCACCACCCGATACGGCCTCCCCCAGGGGTCACTGTCGAGAATCTCTATAAATCGCTCCTCAGCAGCGACCTTGGCTCTACTGATGGATATCCGCAGAGCCCTTTGCGCCTCCCTGAAGGCCCGGCGGAGGGTCGCTATCTCTCCGGACTGTTGGTTGGCACGCCTACGACACCTCATGTAGGCGCGCCGAGCTGCCATACAGGCAGTACGGAGGGACGCGGTGTCCTGGTTCCACCAGTATACCGCACCCCTCCCCACGTAGCGCCGGGATCTAGGCATGGCGGCATCGCAAACAACTTTCAGGTCGTCCGCTAATAATTCTGCCAACCGGTCTGCGTCCCCCGCCATGTTGGCATGTGGCTCCACCCATGATCTAAAAATCGCCGCCTCCTCAGCGACGTCGCGACGGAGTTTAGTTAGCGCCCACCTCGGAAAAGCCAAGGGGGCACCCACCGCGGCCCCCAAATGGACAGGGGCTCCGGGACCGCCCACGGAGATCTGGATCCGGATGAATCGGTGATCCGAGAGACTCTCCATGGTGTCCTCCACCTGCCAGCTACATCTGGCTGCCAGCGTCGGGGTGGCAAAGGTGACATCCACTATGGAGTTACCCTGCCACCTCACACACGTCGGGGTGTTGCCCCTATTTAGGACCTGAAGACCTAGGCTGCATGCCCAGGACTCCAGCTCCTTGCCAAATACGTTGTTTGACCGAGACCCCCACGCGCTGTGTTTTGCGTTAAGGTCTCCGCCAAACAGCACTGGGAGGGGATGCGCTCTCCTCACCACCCCTTCTACCGCAGCCAGGAACTGCTGAAATTCGGCCCGGCTGCGATTGGGGGAGAAGTAGACAGATATGACCACTACACCTCCCCACTTAACGGACACATAACCCGGCCCCCTTTCGTGAAAAATGAGAGGAGGTCCAGCGCTTGTCGCCACCCCTACAACTGCCGCGGTCCCATCCGTTGCCCCGAACCATCTTCGTGATGATGGGATGTGGTGGGGCTCCGACACCAGCGCCAGATTACCTCGCCACTCCGCCATCGCCTGACACAACATGTCCTGCGACCTAGCGGAGTGGTTTACATTGCCCTGAACGATAACCCCAATGGACCTAGACATTGATGTCCATTGGAGTAACAGCCTTAGGAGTGGCCATAGCCACCGCCCTGGGTCTAGTGTGTACCATGGGCAGTGGGAGGCCTTTTACTGGCGCGGTATTGCACTGTGGACCAATCATTTTGTGGTCCGCAGGCAGGCCCTTGTCAGTGCACAGAGCGCACTTGTAAGGTGCCGAACAAGACGCCGCCACATGCCCCTCCCCACCGCAGCGGTAACACAGAACGCTGCGGTCCTTCTTAGAGGGGCATAGGGCTTGGGTGTGACCCTTCTCTAGGCACTTGTGACAGCGCAGTGGGCGCTGCTCCAGCACTTGGAGGGAGGCCGAGCACCACCCCACTAGCAAGCGTCCCTCCGTTAAGATGGCCTCCAATACCTCTACTGGGCACGATGCCACTACCGACCCCATACCTCTACCGCCAACCATGATGTTGCCCACCCTGAACTTTTCAGGAGGGCAACCAGCCTTATTCGTCAACGCCACGCGCAACTCCTCAACCGACACCGAGTCATCCAGGCCGGAGACTCTGATGTCAGCCATCTTTGTGGGTCGGGTGACATTGGCCACCTCACCAAGGACCTCGCCCATTTTGGCGGCCAACCTGTCAGCTTGGGAGGCCGTGGCCTCTTTGGGGAGCTCCATGACACAGGCTCCCGTCATGGACCTGCGAAATTTCCCAGGGCCGATACCCAATTCACCCAAGTTTATTTGAGCCTTTGCCTGGGCGAGCGCCTCAGCATAGGTGGCCCCATTGGCCACCGCTTCTGGCTTGAGAGCCAGCACAACCGCCAGGCTTTTCGGTGGCTTTGGCGCCCTTACCGCTTCTTTGGTCAGTTTGACGGCTGCCTGAGCTGGCATCTTCCGGGCTTTCCGGGCCTTCCGAGTCACCACCATCCATTGTTCCTCCTGCGGCCGGTCCTTACTAGAAGCCCCGGCCACCTGCTCAGACCCTCTAGTTGTGGCTCTCAATGAAGCCACCTTCGGCCTTGCCTTCTTAGGCAGGTTGGCCGGCGGGGTCAGCGTGGTGGGGACCACCCGGCTAGAGTTTGCCCTAGAGGAGCCATCAGATTGCCTATCCGCCACCAGAGGAGGACGACGAACTTCAGCTGGCAGGAGTCTGCCGTCCACCTCCAGGCCCTCGAAGCGGGCCGAGATGACCCCACCGATGTGAGACATTAGCTCTTTTTGGAGCTGCACCATTGCATCTCCAAACTCTTCCCTGGTCAGTCCAGCCGACCCCCCGTTCCCTCCATCATGCGGCAAAGGCAACTCTCTGCGTTCTGTCTCCGACCCGGCGCGCTCTCGTTCAGAAAAAGACCGTCTCAGGGCCGCCACTTCCTCTCCTAGTGCGGCCAGTTGGCTCCTCAGGCGCCTGTTGTCAGCCTTCAGTCGCCGCATCTCCTCATCCTCCTCTCTGGCCGCGAAAGCCTGGACCACACGCATAATTGAGGAAGTGGCCTCCCTCATCTCCTTGATGTAGGTCCCCTTCAAGTTTGTGGACTTAATGAGAACCTGTTCGATTTTGCCAGCTCCCTCTTCCGCCACTTTCTTTAGAGCATGTACTGGCATTTCTGACTCCATCTCACGCGGTGGTGACTTTTTCCCCTTTCGGGTCTTGGGGCTGGTGCTCACTTTCGATTCCGTCAGAGTCGAGTCCGAGTCATCGTTCGGAGCCTCTCCAAACTCCCTTCGGGCTCTCGACAGTCCCACCGAGTGGGTGAGACCCCCCCTACCCTTTTTTGATTTCGCCACTTTCGGTGCCGGCATCAGCTCCGCATCACAGTGCTGTTCATCAGAGGGTAGATCACATTCAGTCGAACTGCTTGCCCAGAGCCGTCTCCCAATCGGCCTCTTTCTCAATCCCACACGCGTTCCAAGTGTGGGCAACAACCTCCCGTCCTTGACGACCTCAAATCCCCCGGGGCCGGACTCTGACTCCATCTCCGAGTCCAGAGCAAGCCTCACATCTGAATCCGCTGGAAAATCGCTTCGGGACGCTTCTCTTTTCAACACAGCAGTTTTTGGCAGATGGCGCTTCTTGCGAACACTAACCTCACGGTCGGACACCTCATCCGCACCATGGATTTTTACTTTGGTGCCCTTAGAGAGCGCCGCCTGAGCAAAGGTAATCTTAGGTCCTTTTTGCTTGCCTGGGTCTTTTTCTAGAGAGCCGACCAACTGGGTCGACTCACTCGTGTCTAAAACAAAGGAATCCTGATCGTAATGCAATTCAGAGTCCAAGAGGATAGCCTGGTCATCGTTCTCCTCACCACGCCTCACACAATTTTTATTTAGACAGGTCGGTGTGGACGTGACCTGTGCAGGTACTCCTGCTCTAAGGCAATTTTTGCCCCCCCCAGAGTACGAGGGGCAGACGGGGACCGAAGTCACCGTGAGGGATTCCTCAGCGCTATCGCTGAGACCCTCCTGGGGACATATTTTAAAATTGCACTTGTCCATATTTCCTTTTAAGGGGGAAGGTCCCCATGGGACGCCCTCATCCTTACGCAACCCCTCGGCAGGCGTCGAACCTCGGGTTTCTCAGAGCGCTTGCCAGCTAACCCTACGCCACAGCACGCTAGACCGCGGTTTCGGGGTGGTTTTTTTTTATAGAGGTTCCCTTCCTCGCGGCCCTGCAAGTGAGCCCCCGGTCCCGGCCGAAGTGCAATGGTCGGGTTACGGTATGATGGCTGCTCCTAGTCTGGCCCCTCACCCTAAACCTCCCGGTATGAGTAGCTCTGCCGGTATAGCCTCAGGGATCATTGTGACACGCAAGCCCCCCCACCACGACAAGGTGGCAGCCCTTGGGGGGGAAAATAAGGAGAACCTAATATTTTATCGTAGGTGCGAGCTAAAAAATTAAAGTGAATAAAACTGAAACTATAACTGAAATTTTAATAAGAGATCCTTACGTTTGCGGAACGGAACGGTTGCGGAACCCAACCAACACGCAACTCAAGACGGCGGTCGGTGCCAAGTACCTTTGGCAAATCCTATACAATAAACATGCATAGAATAATGAGAAGAATGTGATAAGTTTGACATTTGGATAATGACTGATAGATGATGATGTTTACTTAATGATTATTTACTAAAAGATTAACTTACTATATCCATAATCTCTATTAATTTAATAAGTTGTTACAAAGTCACTATTAAATTATTTGTTTTTGTATTATGTTACAGTTCCAAAATGAATGAATTTCAGGTAAGGCGACCATAACCCAAATACTTTTTCCTAACGCTATGTTAGAATAGTGAAATTCCTCGAACTCATTTTAAATCTTATAGTAAATTACATTAACGCTTAAGAGTGATGAAATTTAGTTAGTTACCATCACATAATAGAAATTAGCGACGTTATTACACTGGCCTTAGAGCAGTTCAAGTTCCTTTCAATGCGAGCCACATTAATACATAATGGCCAACACAATCCTCATCACATATAACAATATGACATTTACCCATTTTATATTTAAGCATACCAAACCCTTGTTAGGAATTCAAATTTATTTTTAAACTCGGAATATTATAAAATGATTGTTTAATCCTGTATATTACAGAAAGTAAATCAATTATTTTTCTTTTTTAAATAATAAATTTAATTGGTGATAATTTATTTGACAAACTTTAATAAAAGATCAGATCACTCACAACAACAATATTTATATTTCTTCATTAATATAAATACGCACGAATACGTAAGACGAATTGGAACAAAACAACTCTGAATTATTGTGAGGAGTTACTTTCTTTTATGTGCTATTGTCAGTTTAATTACTTCCTGTCAACACTGGTCACGATGCAAATCTTTCCGCCTCTATAAATCACTTTGTTTGTACTCTGGAGCGCTAATTATTGTGCTAGTGGCTATGTATTTCAATTATAATTATGATGCATTGTTCTTCTCAAAAGAAACATGTAAATAAATAAAAATAAAATATGTTAATATACATAAATTACGTGTATTACGTACATATATGTACGCTATTCCTAAAATACTAAAACGATTTTAATCAATTTTGAACTCCGTGTGTAATTTGATCCAACTTAAAAGATAGGATAAGTTTTATCTTAATTTCTTTATTTATTTGCAAAATTATATATTAATTATCTGACAGTCACAATTATTTGATAGTTCCCTACGATTGTGGCTGATGGCGGTATAAGGGTATTTGTTGATAGGGATTGCGTAAGTGTCCAATAGATGGCGCTTTGTTAAAGTACAACGGTTTCAATAAAATATATTTTAATAGGATAAACTGACCACTTGGTGCTGATGTTAAAGTTGGCTCTAATTTTATATTTTACAAAAACGCAATACTATGAAATTAAATATAAATATATTATAGACGATAGATTCGGTAGTATTTCCACTTACTTTCCATTCATTTAAAACAGATTTTATTTTACTATCTCTTGAGTTTTAGAGCATAATATATATAAAAAAAACTTGCAGGAACAAACAATATTATTAGCATAAAAGACCCATTCTGCTATTGCCCCGTATAACATTATTGCACTATAACCAAACAATATCCCTTAGTATAACTCGAATGTTCTTTATGATACGTGAACCATATTTTTTTATCAAGATCTATTTAAGACAAGTTCATAATACTGTTATTCACTTTATCAGTGAGTTTGAATCGTATTATCTAGTTTCTAGTTTCATAAAAAAATCATTTACTACCTCACCAGACGTAGTATATAGTTTGTTCAATAGTCCAATAAACTCTTTATTGGATTATTGACCAAAACGAAAACTGATTAAATACACTTTAAAAGATTAGAAATAACAGTTTTTCCATCAATTGAATTTGAAATGTAGATTTAACGAAAAGTTTTACGTCATATTTTAATGAAAAAAAGGTTTCTCATAAAAATATTGTACAAAATGCCGAATTTCAAAAGTCTAATAATGTCACTAGAAAAGGCAAAATAAGTTTATCTTTCTCATTTTCTAAGTGAGAAACAAGTAACATAAATGAAATTGCTGCGAAAGAGCTACTTTATGTTCAATATAGTATAAAGGTATATAAATTTAGACTCGTAGTACCAATCAGAACCAAAAACTTATAGTTTCGTGACTGCTCGAAAACCATTAACTTTTCATAACGGTCAAACTCGTACTAGGGCTACAGGGGAATAACAACACTTTTATGATTTACTTTTAGTAAATTTTCTAAAACTATATAGCAAATATATATATATTTTTTGAAAACCTGATTCATTCATTATTGGTGAAATTATAAGGAAAGGAAAACGTTCGTTTTATATTTTTACACTTCAGTTTAACACAAGAAATCCATCATAACGTAAGTAATCCTTTCGTTATATTTAATATGGAATTGAAGTAAAATAAATGTATATTTTAAGAAATTAAGGATAAAGAATTATGCAAAAAAGTGTAAACATACTTTTTTTATTTAATTTATTTTGAAAAAAAAATAGTTTTTAAAGTGATAGTTCCTGTTAAAATATTTTTGTTTTATTTTTTGTTTATACTTTTAAAATTAAAAAAAACTGCTATTTAGATGTCTTATAATTTTTAACAAGTCCCTCATAGAGAAAAGACTAAAGGCACACAGCACGTACATGTCTAAATATGTTATTTAAAAGTATGATTATGTTACGTGAAGTTAAATGTGTAGTTACTTACTGAGCTCCACGTGCAAAAGTGTGGCCATTACAGTAATGTATTTTAACTACGAGCCTTTAGCTCACCACCCTTTAATTAAAACGAGCAATTTGGCACCGCCGACATACACTAAAAAACATAGACTTTTTCTTTGTGTTGTGGACTTTTAATTATATAAAAAAAATATTAAGTTGTTTCATTCCAACATTTTACGAAAGCGTTATTGTTTTATAACATGCATCGGTTTGTTTTATTCTTGGAGGATACCAGAATTATGTTTAAAAAATTAATGAATCTTAATTTAAAGAATAAATCACACTATCCGAAATTTTTATTTCATATCAGAGCAAACATAGCAAATACAAAAAGTTCATTAAAAAATAATAAAAGCCTTCTTTTAATATAAATTTTATTTCTACATCAATAGTTTCATTAAAAATTACTTTTGTTTTTCATATAGAGTGAGCATACATGAGTACTATTAAAAATTATATCTATGCGATGCCATCCCCATATCCCCATATCACCATATCCCCATATACATGACATAGAATATAGCCCGATACAATTTATAAAATTCTCCGCCTGTATAATCTTATAATGGATTCTGAGATTGTAGATTTGATTGCGCTCCTAATAATTCGTAAACTATCTATGCGACCTCTGATATATGGTACGAAGTAAGAGGTGGCCTAGTAGCAGCAATTTTAATTAGTGAGTCGCAGTCACACTCATCACGTTATCGGTGAGTGAGTGGTGAGTGGACACTACTCGTGACACGTGCGCTGCCTCCTGTATTTGTACTCCATTCTGCTTTAAATCTCTTTCCTAAAAATATTAACGTAGTTTAGACAAATACACAGAATATACGTGCCCACTATCAAAAACATGTTTCATTTTTTAACATCAATATAATCCATGCCAAAATTAGAAATAGCAATAGAAATATTTTTTAAGCCTTATCCTCATTTTGCCTATCGAACTTTCATCCTCACCGTTCATTAATTCTCATTTTCACCAATCATTAATTTCCACCCTTGTGCCGATGACTTACAGATTTATGTAACTGCTCTTGTTGAAGACGTAGATAGTGCTATTGAAGGACTGAATAATGATTTTCATCAAAGCTATTTTACATCAGTTTGTAATGGTTCCTATTTTATGTGGAGTTCTACTATTTTATGGTACTGAGTTTTTGTTTAACGAGTTTTTCTTTAGTTGTCTTGTCACTACGCCAATAGACCAATGCAACACCATGCTTTGTGTGAATAACTACGAAAGTGCTCATCTTTTCTGATGAAGTTTATATATTTATAGTTTACAGAATTAATATACAAATAATATATATATCGCCTTCCCGAAACTATCCACTGTTGCTTAGATGTTAAAGTTCAGCAATTAGATAATTCAGGTTTTTTTTTAAGTACTTCAAACTTAATCCAGATATATTTTTATATTTTATCTATATCACACATCAACTTAATAAGAAGAATTCCCAATACAAGCTTTAATTTTTATAAAGAAAATAAAGCTAGTAAGTTTGGATAGTTGCAATCGTACGGACCTCAGTTACTTTGATGTGACGTATAGAAAAAAACTGTGTATTAGACAAAATTATTATTTTGCTTTGTTTAAAGAATTAAAATTTATTGAAGAGGAATTGAACATTTTGTAATAAAATAGAAATAACTTAATCACTCGATGGCTTATACGGATAATGTTATTAAAATAGAGTTACACCTATGCGAAGTTGTTTCGACTTAATTAGTACTAGTTGTTTCTTGACGACAAAATTTGAAACATCAAACGGTGGATGAACAATAGTTAATTGTATTTAATTAATTTTTCATTTCATTTGATAGTATTGTTTTTGTCTATAAATTGTTGTTCTAAAAAAGAGTGTCACTGTTGTTTTTATTATTGCTTTTGTTGAAGAGCAAACAAACAAAAACAAAAGAGCCCTTTTTTAAACTTAATTCACTTTGATTACCTTCATTATCCTGAAAAATCAAATGAAGCTAAAAATGATATACGTTTTGATAATTATATAAATATAAATAGTTATTAAAAGAATATATGCCTTTAAAAAGTGAACACACACAATTCATAAATTTGTAACATTATAATATTAATCAAATCAAAATTTAATTTATTCCAAGAACATCAATTTCAGTCCGTTAAACATTCAGAAACTGTAAGGATAAAATATTGAACGATTTACAAAATTAGCTTTATGAGAATAAAGCAACGTTTTCGAGTGATTGAATTATCATTGCTGTTAGAAGGAGTAATCGCTTTAGCTCTAATCTTGTTAGCATCCTGAATGAGACCTTTTTTTGTGAATGCAATTTATGTGCTATAAATATTTTTACCATTTTCCATTACTTTATGTCACTCAGTTCATTAGGTGGGGAGGGATAATTTTTATCTTTAGTTTAAGATAAGCTTTATAGAGTTCATCACCATATCGTTGCTCTTATCCTATATTATAAAGTTTGACTCAGTATATTTCTTCCTTCCCTACTTCCCTGTTCATCGTCATCGTCAAGGAGAACTTTCCTTTCTTCTCCATATCTATCGTCTTTTACACAATTCATCTATATTTTTTTCGGCCGCCGGCTTCCCTTGCATTTGTTTACTTCATGTCTATTAATCTTGTAATGGCATGCTTTTCATTCCTCTTCATGTTATGGTGGACATGTCATGTTGGCCATGTTTTGAAGACAGGATACCGATCGTCGATTTTCTTGTCTTATTGCTAAAAGAGCCAAATCGGCTCTTTTTTTTATATGGTCATCCGTCGGTCGTCCGCTTGTCTGAAGCCAACGCTACTTGGGACTGAAACATCATAGAGTCTTTTTATAAAAATGAAATAGTGAGAACCAAATCTCAAATGGTTTATGTCCTTAATGTTTTTATGACATGTGAATATTTTTGTATCACTTAATAAAATCGTTTAATGAATTTTAATTAAAATATTTATTTACTTACATAGTTAATAACCTGTTGCCACATAGTATAACTGAGAATGCGTCGCAGTTTCTGAGAAAAGAGTAATTAATAAATCACACTAAAAGAAGATCAGGCATTTGGGTCTCTTTGTCATGATCTGGCTCACATCTATTATAGCTTCTTCATAATGATCATCAACGGATATACCCTGGATATATAACGGATAAAACCAGCCCACATACAAGTTGCAGCTAATATGATAAGCACTTAACTATACATAATTAAACGATAAAATGTATAACTATTTAAGACAACTACGTTATAATAATAAATGACGATACAAGTGTCGTATTTATACAAATTATTGATATAACTTATACTTTATATTATGTTCAATAAACACAACATAACATAATTACGCGTTATAAGCAATTTGTTGACTCAATTGAGTCAGAATGTTAATTTTGATGATTATCAGTGAGTACATTAATTAACGTTTGATTGCACGAGACCAATGTTAATATTCGTCCATCAATAAATTTAGAATTTTGCCAGCTCATGAAAACCATCAAAAGTTCACGCTCAAATAACCTGCCAACGTGATGATATTTGTGGTGAAATATGACGTGTTAGTTTTTGTTTAGCCAAAATTATATGAGAAATAAAAACAAAATAATGATGAAAGTCAAAACAAGTAAGATATTATATAACTCAGTTATATATACATTATGTGTATAAAGTCTGCAATTTAAGTGAATGAAAACCTTTTTTATTTATTAATAAAATTACAATTTTAATATTATTTTGTAAATGCTTCCTCTTATTATATTTATATTTACCCGGCTGTATTCACGCAGAATTTTTCTGCGTGAAAGTAATAGTCATGGTTCACGAAAGTTTAAATATAAAAATTGCTTCTTCTTATACTTTAACCTCTAAATTTCAATTATATTATAGTCAATTCTATAGTGAATTACGAGCTGGCGGTATCGTGTGTTCGATCAGTATTTCCTGTAGCTTAGTAACGAAGAAAGAGTATTAATTAGTAAAGCCTTGATTCCGACTATTAATAAGTACAGTCTTACGAAGCCGAGTAGGGGAACTGATCAGGCCTGATTATACGTTATTAGAACCTACTAACTGAATAGTACAGATTAGTGGAATATTTCGAAATAGTAATTATATAAAGTATTTATTTAACCTTTTGTATGACCCTCTCAATAATTGAACAAGACTTATCAAATAAAAAATATATTCTAATTCTAATTCTAAAGACTCAAAAAATTGAACAAAACCCAGAAAAATATGAGACTAAATTATTTTTTCCTTATTTCAGTACGTAACTACAATTTATTTAAAAAGAAGTCATTATTACACTGCAAAAGTAACAGTAATTTTGTACTATGTTGCCTGAGGGGAGTAGAACAATAGTTTATTCTGCCCGCATCTATAAGCTTATAAATGGGGATACATTATTTAGCTAATAACTACGCCAGTATCAATTGGCCGTCGGTCATACAAGTAACATGTAATACAAGTGACAAGTGCTGAAGTATTTATTGCATTGTATTTTTCGATACCAATTAATATAAGGACTGAGCTAAGCTTACAATAACCATATGTTATCAGATGAAAATATTTAAAATTATCTTTGACAGTACAAGAATGTTTATGAAGGGGCTGATAAACTTCCTTTTTTATAGGAGTTTGTTCGTGGATTTAAAAAGCAAAGATAATAATACAATACAGTTTCTTTTTTTTTAAATCAAATGTAAAAGAAAGCAAGCGTAATAACTGTCTTAAATATTGTCTAAAACTTTTTATTTAAGACATTTTGTGTACGATTTTTCTTTTTTTAGAAAAGCACAACAGAGACTCATTAGTTACTTAGCTTTGCGACAAAATCGTCCATGAGGGATTTCCTGTAAAGTCATTAGATTGAAATGCTTACAGCAGAAAATCTGCTATACCTTTTTATTAATGCTAATCTTTATTACAGTATTATAAAAAACCAAAAATCTCAATAAAAAACTAAACATTTTAATTATATTTTCTGTTTATATGGAATTATTCAGTTCAGTGTTAAGTTTAAGGTACTAGCTATAAGTAATGTACTTTTTGCTGTTCTTCTTTACAACTTTTGATGATTTCGTCAATTTATTGACAAATTAGGAAGCTAATTTCTCTTAGTCTCTGTGATATCCCTAATACTATATATACAATTTAAATTAAACTAATGATACATGGGTTACCTCCAACTTTCACAGCTATGTAAATTTTTATCACAGGGGATGCCATATGTTCCGACCATGCAAGACTCTTTCAGAACACGTCAACAACTAGGGAAAACTTCAATTCAGTCTTGACATAGAAATGAGGTAAATTTAGTAAGAAAAAACAATATTTTTTTTATTACGAACTTAAAAATAAAATTTATAAAACTGAATTTACACCAATACAACAGGTGATATAATAATATGTTAATCATAGTTTTGGTTTGTCGACGTCTTTTTATGAACACATAAATTCAGAGGGTACGGCTCCACGCCGTAGTCTACTTGATAAAGTAACATAGTAAGCCGATTCAGTCTCTTTGAATAATTTGAAAGCAGCTTTTCAAGCAAAAAAAAATATTTTAGCAAGGATGTGGTAATAAGTTATATAATGGAACAGCTATCAATAAGTACAGCCAATGGTATACCCCTTCTTATTTTTATTCTTTGTAGTTTCCGATACAGTTTTAACTTTTGTTGACTTCCACTCGACTTAGATTGCAGGATAGCGACGTATGGAGAGGTTTATGTATCCTTCCGTATTTATGAAATTATTTTTCTAAAACTTAATAAATAATTACTACTTACTTATTTTTTTTATAAATGTCGATCATAAAAACCACTGATGTTTTTAAATAGCATCGTAATATTAATTTTTAAAACAAATCCCACACATTATATAAGCAGCCAAATTAACAATTTCATGTATCATATTATAAATATAAACTTTAACCCTATTATTTATCAGAACTTTAAGTCGTACGCTTTATTAATACAGTAATCTGTGCTTAAAACTCAATGCATAAACACTAATTGAAACGGTTTCCTGAGGCTCTCAAATCCAACTGCAACTAGGACGGTATTATACGGACGGTAAAGCGCGATCAAGCCTAAGCCGACTAATTGTATGCCCGTTGTTAATCAATACCTCACTCACATTTGTTTACGTTTATTTGAAGAAATCTTTTCAAACAGATTTAATTGTGTTTTTGCAGGTAGATTTCTTATTAATATACTTTTTTTAAAGCTACAAACTAACTTTCTAGAATAAAAATCTTTTAATCATTTATAATTTTCAACGACTGTACTGCAGCAAGTAATCAATAATAACATATCCTAAGATTTAAAAAAAAATAATTTTATTTAAAAAGAATTTTACTCTCAAAAAGAATACAGATTCACTTACATGAGAATAACATAATAAATGTAACAATTCAAATAGTCGCCTTAAAAGTACTCAGTTAACGGAATATAACGTTATAATAGTTTATTGTTTCAAAAGTTGCAAAAGTGGGTGTTCTGCAAAATATATTTTGAGAGTTGAGACTTAAATCCATTATCTGAGTTTACATTTTTTATAGAAGTGGGTAATTTGTTATAAAGTTTTATTGTTTGTTTTATTTGGTTTTTACTTTTGGTAGAATTAGTAAACTTGGTCTACGGGTGCTACGAGTACTGCTTTGTTTTATGAATGTCAAATTAGAATGTATCGATTTACTAATATTTTTTTAATAAGAATATAAGAATTATAAACATACAGTTGACGTAGGTTCATTATGTTTGTTTCTTTATAAAGTTTAGATGATGATGTCAAAGGAGGATATCGAAAAAGTATGTTAATTATTTTATTTTGGTTTCTTTGAAGTTCCTGTAGTTTTGTTATGGCAGTGTTACCCCAAATTTCAATTGAATACAATAAATGTGATTTTACTAAAGAATTGTAAATATTATACTTTATTTTTTTAGGTATACATTTTGAAATATTTAAAAGTGACCCAATTTGGGAAGAAAGTTTTTTTTATTTATGTAGGCTATTTGATATTTAAAAGTTAAATGATTATCTTCATAACCCTATCTTCATGAAATAATTGGATTATTGAACCACTTTTAGAATTTATAGATTTATTTTTTTATAGCATTCTGGTAAATTGATATCAATGTTCCTGAAAATAGTATTCACTTAATTCCAACGACAAATACAACAATTTGGCCTTTAAGGCCTTTATAGCGTACAAAAATTATAAATTAAATTTTATTTTTGTTTGGAGATAAACAAAAAAACCAGTTAACAGATGAATAGTTTTCACGTTTATCGCTTGAAAAGAAAAAAGAAAAAGAGATTTATATACATATATAGATTATAGCCTATATGTTACCAAGAAGTAATACAGCTACATATATTTAATAAATAAAGTTTCATGAAAATCGGTCAAGCAGTTTTAACGTTAAAGCCGAAGAACAGACGGACAAACGGCTTGTGTTACTTGTATCAAGACCCTAAGAGGTATTTTTTTTGTTTTTGTTTAATGCACGGAATGGAATTCTTCTACAGTTTTATTATATGTATAGATTTATCGAAAGCCAATTCAGATTTTTTCGGTTAGTTTTAAATACTACCATTTTAGGACTTAGCAGCCATATATTGTCTGTCACATACATAAATTGTTAAAAGTGAAAATATTGTATTAATTACACTACTTTGTAAATTTTATACAAATTTAGTCCTCGAATCCAATATAAATCCAATTTATTTAAAATTTCTAATATTTTTAGTAAAATATTAAACTCTTGTAGCAATGTTACATTACATTTAAAAGTCTATTCTTAGTTCAGAGAAACAATAGATGTTAAAGAGGACTTAAAGAAAAGACTTCGTTCAGTTTTATTACAAAACCCCACTGCACCATTTCTCCTGTATTCAGATATGATTCATATTGAAATGTCCCGCCATTGTTCTCTTATACGATTTTAGCGCAATGAATTCGTGAGCTTCGTTCCACTTTTTCCCGGACGATTTCTCACAAATTTCTATTTAAATTCTACTGAAACATTACCACAGTATTATTATGTACAGTTTTCAACTCAAACATTTATATAATCTTACTAATTTTAAAATTATAAATAATAAATACAGTTTTACTATTTGAAACTCTTTTTAAATACAAATCATTTATAAGTCTTAGTATTGTCTTAGACAAATCAATAAACCCATAATGCAACGGTGTTAATAGAGAAGAATGTGGCATCAGTAAAGTTCATTATTATGTCTTTCTTTATCATCTATGTGTTTTGTTGACAACTTGCAAAATTGTAACTGCTAAAAAAATATATAAGGAAATTAATAAAGAATGATAAATGTATAGAAGTGGTTAGCGATACGGCAGCTCATATTGTGCTCTACAATATATGGTTAGTGGTGACCGGACGGTTTCTAAAACTAAGTAAGAGTAGTTGTCTTCTTAGCAGATAAACTAATCGTACCACTTCAAACGTTCGGTTACATCGGCGAAGTGTCGTTCAAAGGATATTACGTCACGTTGGGTGAAGTCTCACGGTGCTACGAGCGCTAACCGTTTGAACTCCAGGTGTTGTCAACATTTATATGTTTTACTTTTATAATATATTTTGTTCCTCAAAAGGATACTTTATATCATATTGTATATTTTTAAATACAAAGAGAAACTTATATATAATATAAAACGATATATTATCATATATAAAAAGTTGTGCAAATATATTAATTACTCTTAAGAATTATCTTCAAGAACAAAAAAAAAGAAAATAAAAAATATGCCTTTAATTTGAATGTACGTTAAGCGTGCAGTACCAAATTGTTTGTTTTAATTATTATTAGAAAGACATGTGGTAATACCACATTACTTTAATAATCTTAAGTCTGGCATTGTAAAATTTAATTACTTGTTATAAATATAGGAATATTAATACATACGTAAGGTTAATACATACCTTACCTGACCTACATAATAATAAAAAGTCACCGTAAAACCGTTAAAATACAAACGATAAGAAATATTCTGCGTTGTATATATATCTCGATCGTAAGATATTTCAAAAATCAAATTAAGAGGTTATTATTTGTCTTCATTGGAATCATAAAATCAAATAAGTTTAAATTAATGACATTTTCTTTGACAAAATTCTTCTTATAGCTTCCAAATTTATTAAGTTAAATTATAATTATAATTAAAAATTAATTAAGTATAACTCTTATATGTTTAATCATTTATTCTTTATTGATTTTTTTAACAGCTTAATAAATCTAATTATAATTAGTATGACAGTAGTAAAATTTTACTTCGTACCTGTGAAGGTAAAGTTTTACTATTTCATTACGCTTAAAATTATTTAAGCGTAATGAAATGTTTGTTTTGTTTGTCAATGAAAAACAATAGTAAAATAATTAATTTTTAAACAGTTCTAAAGCTTAATATTTTTATTTTTCTATTTCATGTTAATGTTGCCAAATGAATAATAAATAATGAATATATTAAAAAGCCATTGTAATACATAAAAATAGCAGCAAATAATGAATGATTTTAAAAACACTGCAATTTTCTAACTTGACTTACAAACTGAGGCCCATTGTGGTATAAAATTCAGCTTGTCTAGAACAATCTTGGAGTGCGGCGACACCATTGTACAGTGCGATGAAACTGGATGAACTCTCTTCTTATTGTTGTGCGAATAAACCGTGTCTTCCTCTTATAACGCTTGTATTTTATTGTGAATATTATGTAAAAATATATACAGTGTTATAAAAATTAGTTTTTTGTTTTTTTTTTAATTATATTAATATATTCATGATCCTCAACGTCTTTAATTATTGTTGAAAATATTGAATATTTTAAATCTTTGAATTTCAACAAAGCAATAAAAGAATAATAAGTGAATTGAGAAAGTGAGATAATAAAACGCAGTACACGAAGAGATGTGTTCATTTTGTAAGAATTTTAGCTCATTAGTAACCTTTGGACTAAAAACGACATAATACATGAAGAGATAAAGAATGGTTGAGATAAGATCCTCTTTTAACTCAGCAGGAAACGGAAAAAAATATATGTCTTCAATTCTGACTAAAATTATCAAAGAAATTTAAAAGTATTATCAATACATTTGCATCTACCATGAAAGTTACCCAGTAAAATTTTAAAAATATTAAATATTAAGTTATATTTGAGCTATAAGATCAATCGGCCGCAGTTACTTCTCGGAAAAACTGAATTCCCTGCTTTTGCAATGACGGAAGATTTTATCTAAATATAAGCACAACCAGTATATATATTTAATATTTATGCTGTATTGTAATGTACCAAATTATTATCAAAATTTGAGTAAAAAGTAAAAGTCTTTTACTATCTGATATCTCGACTGGTTCTTTTCTCGTTAGTGAACTCGTTATTGAATTAATGACCGTTCCTGCCGACATGTCGATTCTATAACCGGTGCTTGACAAGGACGGCTAGACAGGGGTGCCAACTCTTAAATAAATGTATGCAGTAGGAAAAACCTGTTTACACTTGACTTAATTAGTTTCAGAATATAGTAAAAATTATCAATTTATTAAAATGAGGGTCAAATAATTTGTTTATGTAAATTTTATATACCATTCTCATAAGGGTTACAAATAAATCAGCCAGGATTTTGAGGAAATTCCTAGCTATTATCCCAGGACAAAGATAGCAAATTTTGATAAAATAAAGATTTTATTTTTAAGTGCTGGCAAAGAATTTACAACATCAGTTATCATGAATAACTCTGTAATGGCAGCAAATAAAATCTTTCTTATAATTGAAACAAAAAAACACTCTCCGGTTAAACTAATCACGTGAATTGTCCAAAAAAAATCATTAGAACAATTAATAAAAATATATATTCCATATTCAGGCTGCAAACAAGATTAAACTTAAAGTGACATTCCCTTCTAACAGTAATCATAATTTATTTCACTCGCAGAGCTCGCTTTATTATAATAAAGCTAATTTCGTTAATCGTTCAATGTTTCTTCCTTACAGCTTCTGAATGTTTGAGGGATGGTAAATTTACGTCTTTGGAATATATTTAAATTTAATCTGATTATTATTATATTGTTCCGACTTTATGAATATTAATATATTATGAATTCACATTTAAAGGAATCAGTATTGAATAATGTTACCCTAACCGAGATAAGTCTATCAACTATTTGTATACCTATAATATATTTATATAAGCAGATGTAAGTTCTTTATAAAATAAACTATTAGGTTAGGTTGTTACTTTGATCAATATTCGATACTGAACGTAGATTTTTAAGGCAACCAAAATGTATTAAGTGTAAAAGAAATCTAATATCGGCAGCTTAGGTAAGAACTTCCAATACTCACAACAGGACAAGATTTGGGCCGGTTGCTAATTGCCAAATCTTTGTATTTATGCCGTTTCCGAGCCTCAGCTAAACCTGAGATTATTGATAAATATTATTATTATTAATTGTTTACCAGATAATTATTTAAAAATAATTAATTTAATTAACTTAATTGTTATTCCTACGTTGTATATAGAACTAAGTTTGTTTTATATAATTATTCTAAGTAAGACACTTATATTCTTGTTTTTCTGAACGAAACCTGTAGAAAGTTTTCTGGAAATTTAAAGTAAATAACAAAAGTTTCTTTAAAAAAATAACACAAATCTTCACCGAGGTGTCAAATCATTTTAGCTTCAATCATCTTTCTAGACATTTGTTGTTACATTTCTAGACATTTTGCTGTTACACATATAATATTGGAATTATTTGATTGGCAATAAATGTCGTTTCGGTAAATGTACCATATTATATAAGTCGTAGTTTGGTCAATAATATTAAATACGAAATATATGATACAATAAAATATTATGACCGTATATTTTCTTAGAATGTTTTGTCTTTTATTTTGATAAAAGACAAGAAATATTTTGTATTTAATACGTTAACATCGATCGGCTATGTAACATTCATATTATTATGTTATAAAACGTGAAATATTTGATACTATATTTAAATAGTATATCGACTAAGCCAATAATAATTATTCTAATCGTGTAACTCGTTCACACAATATGAGTTATGGAGGTGGAATGGTTTGTATAGTGGCTAGTGTTGAAAAGCTCATGAAATTGATTTCACAATAGCATAGACAAATTTTAGATCGTTGCATTGTTTGTTAGCATGGCAGTTAGCATTTCGTATTTATTACCCAATAAATACGAAATGCTAAAAAATGAAAATCGTTTAGAATTAAATTTAAATAAAAATCACAGAAATAATAAATAATATACAAATATTATTTATTATTTCTATTATTTTTATTAAAAAAAAAAACATATAAGTAGGAACAATTATTAATTAAAGTAATCATTTTAGTGAACAACTTACTCATACAAACAGAATAATTTAGTAACCAAATAAAAAAATGTATGCCGATAAATTTTAATATCGTTGTTTTTGTGAAGAAAAATAAATATTTATTTCCTCGTTTATGAAGTAAAAGAAAGGTATTTTATTTCACGAACAAGACTCCGGGAAATATGGTTCGCAAAGTTTTATTTTTTGGCTTCGATTTTGTTTGGTCAACGTTATTTGGAAGGTAAATTATTCCTCTTACGATGTATTCCATCAAAGCTATGTATTTATTTATTTGTTTATAATTATATATTTAACCAATTAAATGCAAATTTTATACAAAAGTTGTCTTAGTTATAATTAGTTATATAAACGCCAATTGTAGGATATACCTACATATAATGAAAACGTCTGTAAACATAAAAAAGAAAATAAAAATAACTTTTTAATAAATAAAACTACATATTATACAATAGTCATACCATTTAGAAATTGTATAATATATATAAATATATAAGTATTCTTTATATTTATGTTAGATTCATGAAAAATTCTTTATCTTTACGTTAGATTCATGGTTTTAATTTTTAAATATATTTGGATATTTGATCAGATGTAGTTAAGTGTTATCGAGTAAAAGTTCAGATGAATTTAATATTTTTTACTAGATTAATGGTGGATAGTTATTTTTTATAGAATTCATTTAAGGTTTTTAAAATGATAAGTGCACAATTAGCTCAGTCCGGCTGCTGTCGAATAACGAAGCTACTTGACTTGTGTGTAGCCGAGCTTGAGAGACAATCATTATAAAATCAGCTTTATTAACATCTAAGCTTAATAAAAATTGAAACCTTATATTCTTAACATTAAAGTTGAAAATAACTTTTAAAGATCGAAAATGTAAGTAAAAGTTTTAAATGAATGTGATTTTGTGGATTCTGTATTTTGCCTACTTGAGACCAGTTGATACAGTAGAGTACTTACAGACCTACTTATTTTAAAATTTTAGTATAAAGAGAAAAAATATTTATTTTAAGCTTCAAATTTTTTATATAAATAATACTTGTTTTGATTTGAAACATAAGCAGAAATTAATTTATTATTTTCTGCAAAATTAAATTAAGCAGAAATTAATTTTTAATTTCTGCTTAATTTTTTATCTTATCTTACACCAATGAACCATTTGTAGAAAAGCAATGCTATGGTTGAAATTCAAAAAGCTTAAATAAGAAAAGTTAAAAAAAAATATTTACTCTTGTTGAAGAATGTAGGGCAGAGACATTTTTAAATTAAGCACTTTCTAGTTTTAATTATCCTGACGGTTGTTACTCATACATTTAGCAAAAAACTAAAATCCATTCAAAAACATTTTTTTTATTTTAGGTGCATATTGAATTAGTTTTATTCCTTTATTAAATATATCATTGATTTACATTTCAATTTAATAAATATATGTGTTCTGAATAAAAACAGTTCATATATACAAAAGAAATGAACATATATTTAGATACATATATACCTTTATGTGCTATAAAATTATGACATCGAAATGAAATGTCTGAAGTATGTTAAAAGTACCAACTTGTTAGTGTTAAAATAAAGAATACTTTGTGTTGCTGGGTTGTGGTTCTGTTCACACACATACGACTATTGAACCAATATTAAATATTTTTTGTATTTTTTTATTATTGGATCATTTTAAGAAAAAATATAAAATAATAGATTTTATACAGTCATGTTTATTGGTGCAATCAAGTTTTGAACATGTTTTTACTAGTTTCAAACTGTTTTATATTCTTATTACTGTTATTGTTACCTTTTATTTTTTTTAATAACAATATTTTTTTAAGAATGACATCTTGGAAATTCTAATAATAGGTAATAAGCCCATTTATTGCAATGTCATAGTGTGTGTGTAGACTTTTTAACGCACAGCACTCACGCATGCACACCAAAGAGTGAAGGTGTTGCTTTATTTAAAGAGGTGCTTTACCAGTACCGGTAAAATTTTCTGTAATTTACCTCTCAGTTTTTACTATTCCAACTGCAAAAGGCGATGTTCCTTGAATATATGCAGGAAGAGTTCGTATCCGGTGAACGAACTATCAAGTGTCACATTGTGCTGTGAACGTGAATCTAGTTGAAGGGTCTCACCACAATTTCGAAAGGTTTGTTACTCACTGCTTTGAATTTTGTTACACATATACTTACTATATTATACTCCTGAATATGGAGTATAATATGGAAACAACATATTAGCAAAAACTAAAGTTCTTCATCTTGTTTAAAATTTAGACGAATTAAAAATGTAAAATATCTTGTTCAAATTGCAAAAACAAAATAGACATCGACCTCTGAGCGACAGTAACATTCCGTTAAAATACCAAAAAATAGGTACTATGTTCATATCTCGAGAAAAAAAATCTTGAATACAGTCGGGAAGTTGACTGGATTCCCTTGATTTTTTTTCAATGCTTTGATCACCTCATTTATACGAGTAATATTTTGTCAGTCAGATGTTTTTCTATGACAAACAAAGGTTTCATTTTACCTATCAATAACAAGTGAGAGACATTCGACTGTTACCAAGTTGAAATTCTAAAATTGTATTTTGCTTTTTGCTCCATACCTACTTTGTGTAATGCTATAAGTAATTCGGTTCTCCTTATAACCCCATTCTATTTTAATTCCTAGATTCCTAAGATATTCATCAACTATTAGAGCGAAAGTATGAAAACAGAATATTAATATAAGAATGACAGATTCCAATGTTATATTAAAGTTTTTTATAAATAGTAATTATGTAAGAATTATTTCAAATGGACTCTTAAGTCGTAGTACTTAGTAAGGTTTCTTATCTAAATTAACTTAAGATTTCTCATGATTTTTACAACATGAAATACAAAATAATCATAAAATGTTAGATAAGAATATTTTCTGACGCTGCCTCTCACAATCACATAGAATTATAAAGAACTGGTTGCAATAGTTGTTGTAAATAAGTTGGATTTAAAACCACCACAACATGTAACAACGACAGCATATTACAGACTACAGAGTACAGATAAATGGGGCACGTTCCGCAGTAACAGTTGTTTAAATCATTACCGCAAAATAAAAGATGTGCAATATGGTCTGAATTTATATGAGGTTTCTCCTTCAACTATATTAGTTATAGTATTCCTATAATAGTTTATTTACATTGTATATAAATAAAATTTCTCCGATAATCATGGAACACGTAAGTATTTTTTTTATTTTTGCCCAAGAAAGCAATCTCTATGCGAGTCTACCTACACGCGATGCAAGTCTACCCAAAAATAAATAACAAAAATATTGTCGCCTTGTTTCGAAGCAATTGTACTTTATTTAATGATAAAATTAATTATAACATGCGATAGTGGTAATATTGTGTCTTGACCTTTTTTAATATTAAACTTACTGAACTTTAAAATGCTGTGCAGATATGCTATGCGGCAAAAGTTATATAAAATTGATTGGAATAAGCGCAATAACGGATAATGAAAGAGAAGAATTCCAGAAGAAAAATAAAGTTCTTAGACATTGCTGTGGTTCTGGGTGTAGACAGGTCGACAAGAACCCTTTTCTGTAACAAAACCAAAATTGTAAGAGAAACAGCAAAGGTAATTTTTAAATAAATATACAATGAATAATAATCCGATACTAACAGAAAGTCAAATCTGCAGCCTTTCAAATTTTAGTTTAATTCTCTGCCCTTATCGTATTTATTTATTTCAAAAATAAATAAGCTTAACATTAAACATGTTTATAGATATTATGTTCAAACAGTACCAACAATTAAGAATATTAAAAAATCATTGAAGCAGAATAATTGTAGTATCTTTATCTACGATGAAACTGCGATGAAAACTTTTGAATATTATTTTTTACTTTTTCATCACACATACATAAAAGTTAAATTTGCATAAAAGAATAAATATCTGAGAAACACAAAAGGCTTTCCCAAAGCGCCATCAAATATTCAAATTTAATTTTGCGTTTGAATTCCGCAAGCAGGATCTATTGCAAAGGTCTCGCTTCTATCTCATTTCATAGAAAAATTTACATTTACAAAAGCCAAGTCTGATATAACGGGGCGTAATTCAAATTTCTGTGGCTTGAATGTTTTGAAATTGAAAAGTTTTATTTATTGCCTTTTGCTCATAGAATTCGTGTATCATCAAGAGGTTTTATAACTAAATATTATTTTTATTTGATGTTTTTTGATTCACAATATCAATTTTTCTTTTGAGAGTTTTAAAAATAAATAATCACCTTACCTCCTTATTTTTAAATTTTAAAAACAAATATTTTTTTTGTTATGACTTTATTAACAGTTATTTACAACTTGTCATCCCTTATCTAAAATTTTGAAGGTTCATAAAATATACCAATAGTCATAAATTTCTAGACTAGATCAGTAATTTTAGAAAAGTATTTATAAACAGAAAGATAAAGTTTGAATAGCATTTATACTAACTAATACATGAGAAATGTCTAGTGATGTTCTAGTTTTATCGCTAGGGTTGGGTTAAATCTGTTTGCTTCCCTTATCCCACTTGGCCGACTATTTCCGTACTGAGGAAATGGTCCCCAAGTAAATTGATAATAAATTTCAGCTTATAAATAAGAACATCCTGGCAATATCAAGTACACTTTAAAATTTATTACTTAAGAGATATATAAGATAAAATAAACGAAAAGTGGTAACTTGCTTTGACGATTTATATTGTAATAATTTCGTGAATTTATGTGGTATATAATTATTTGATATTAAAATAAAAATTAAACTGAAGAGAAATAAAACCTTTTTTTGAAAGTTTGTGTATCGGAACGGAAAATGGTGGCTTGATAATGATTAAGTATTTCAGTAAGCAGTGTACATATTCCTTATATATTTGTTGATAAGGCGCTAATTAATTTTGTGAGGGCGTTGTCAGGGCCCGTAATATGCTAGCTAGTATTTAATTTAAAATGAGTGTATAATTGAAATTTCTAACTAACGAAGAATGTAACTGAAAATATTACAATTTACTCGTGTATAACAATCACAAGCACATATTTTAAAGGCGTATATTTTTTTTAATAGACTATTTATTCAATTTCAAGGTCATCAATTTGTAACAGTTATTTAAAATAAATAAATTAAGTAAAATTCATAAATAAATATATAAATAGACACAATTTTTCATTTTAAATATAAAAATAATCATAGGACGATTATATACAGAATGCTAAATTCATTGAAGCAGGAAACTATACGGTAGCTCAATCTGTATAGCAACGAATTCTCGGAGGTTACATTTTTGAATGCTACCCGAATCCATATTTTTTTAAATGTTACGTGTATTTTTTATTTTCAGAAGCTTATTATGGCTAAAAATAATTATAAATCTCTTCAAAGATCTTGCAGTGTTATATTTTTTTATAAACATCAAAGGACATCTTCAAAATGGCCATTTTTATTTTTTATACCTATATACTTATTATTAACAATTTTTGTAACTCTTTACTATATATATTGAATTTTTCATGTAAATATAAAATTTATATATTATGTATATTTAACATGAATCTTCTTCCCATTTAGTAAAAAAAGCAAAAATGTAATTTAAATTTAAATAATGTAGGTACTAATAAAGAGTATGCTTTATAAATTTCCTGCTTGTACTTAAGTATGCATCAGTGATTTCCCGTCCGTTTGTTATTAGGGAGATAGTCATTCCGACGCTTAAAGCTTAAGAAAATGAAAAGCTTATAGAAAATGAAAAGCTCGGAAAGGGTAACGTTGTTTTAACTAAAGTACATAAATCGTTAGAACAATGTTTATGGTATGTGTATTAGTGCTTTATGATGGAGTAATTTCTACTTGTGTATTTCTATTTCATATAAATTTTCGATGTGAAACTGAGAAATCTGTTTAGTATGATAACAATTGAGAGCTGCATAGCTCTATAATCTCAGTGTATAATCAAAACTTCCCTAAAGTTACACATACCATATCTGTACAATAAATTGATATATATTTATACTAATATTATAAAGAGGTAAAATTTTAATTTTTGGTTTTGTATTGTTGTCACACAAATACTAACTAACTGGACCGATTTTAAATTAGCACCATTAGATAAAATATATTCACCATAAGAAACCTGAATATGACCAAACCTGAGCGACATAGGCTGTATCACATTTTCAAAAAATATTGGATTCATTATAATATATGCGATATTGAAACTCATGGTGAAAAAAATTTGTCAGAAAAATAATATCATCGTATGCGCTGCAGGAACTATGGATGATACAATAAAGTCCGCAGACATATGTCCAACTACTGTAGTTACGGCACTGTAACTACTTTTGAAAATTTTAAAAGTCGATGAAAGGTGCGACAATAATTAAACCATATTATTCATAGCTCCTTATTAATCCATATCCTATTTAATGCCGGTTAAAAACACCTTTAAAATACTTTTAAAATTATTAAACTTAGACATGCTATTTTAAAGATATAATAATAAAATAATGAGGTGTAGGCAGTAGGCCAGCGACAACATCGATATCTTTACTTTATAAGTTTATTTGTTATAGGTAATTTAAAAAAAAAACTTATCCGAATCTAAAAATATCTCAACCTATATTTAGAAATAACTTTCACGTAGGATCTAAGCTATATAATAAACACCCTTGAAATAATAATGGGACATTTCATGGAAAGCAATTTAAGAAAAAGATGGATAATGGATAAAGAAATTTCTTTTAAGCTCTGTGTTCCTTAATCCTAACAATAATCCCAACATATAAAGTTGAAATAAGCAAAACTGCGTCACTGAATTAAGGTATCACATCATTCAAGTACCGAATTGTAATGTTCAAAGCTTGACTTGTTTGTTTAGCGCTCATTTGATTTAACATTCAGAGAGCACTACACATTGTTCCATCCAAACACTGGCACAATAGGATTTGGTATATCCTTATACAAACATGGCAGCAATTCATGTTAATTTGCCCATATGTTTGTAAAGTAAATATCCATTATGAGTTCTGGAATAAAGGATTATCAAATTCAAATAAGCACAGGCGGACAGTAATATTCTGTGATATATACAACATAGGTACATACTGTTTAAATAGTTTTAGTATTTGTACAAGCTAATTCTCCGATATCTTTATATAAAGAGACATAATCGCAGTTTGATAGATGCTTTACAACGGCCTTTTAACCTTTATTTCTTAACGGTGGTATTTCATATAAATCCGCGACACTAGCGGCCATTACAAACCTCCACCTATACCAGTTACCTGTCAGTTTGATTGCCTGCACGTTGCAATACTAGTCCAGAAAAATCACAAAAATATAGCATCCCGAATTTATTGTTATAAGAAGTTCAAACACGAGTCGTGGAATAGATTCGTAGCCCTTATTTATTTATAAAAGTCTTGTCTTGGGTTGACAGCTTAATTCTCATTAATCTCTAAATTAATTATTTTAATACAACCCAATTTATATTAATTTTAATTATTCTCTAC
This sequence comes from Dircenna loreta, assembly GCA_963555665.1. Lineage (NCBI taxonomy): Eukaryota > Metazoa > Arthropoda > Insecta > Lepidoptera > Nymphalidae > Dircenna > Dircenna loreta. The sequence goes on along the minus strand of OY743099.1, from coordinate 321,187 downwards.
GCTTATACTGTAACGAAATTTAATTATACGAACTTGATATGATAAATTTATCTTGATAACATAATAAAATTTAATTTATAAACATCAAAGAGCTTCCTTAATAATTCAAAGCCTACAGCGAAGGTGAAATTTTAATGAAACAGAATATAGTGCAGGATGTGGTTACTATAGTACTCGCAACTTGTCACATTCTCAATATGAATAGATTATAAATAAAGATGTTAAAGATGTTCTAACAATAAACCATATCATTTCTCTTATTTTTATATAATTTTCGTCATTATAAAATATATAGCAAATCAGAAAGAAAAAATAACATTACCGTCGTTAAATGATCGTGATATAATTTGTAAATCGTAATATTCGTTAAGTTATAGTCAAAAAAGATAGACTAACGATCTAAAGAGCCCTATATCTCAATGGTTGGCTACAAAATATTTTACAATTTGTCACACAATTACGAAGTAACGGATTTTATTTCACCTTTATTGTATCTGTAAAGTTTGGGTAGAAAGTATTCCCAGTTTTCATTTTGTGATTGGTACAAATAACATAAAGTAAATATACGTTAATACATTTACTTAACATGTATTAGAGCGAACGGTGAGGAAAGGCAGTACTGTGGAAAATTATCATACGATACGCAGCTAATACGAGTATTAACCGCTATGCATTTTATTTAATTATAAAAAAAAAAAAACGAACACGCATTTTAAAATTTGTGTTTCAATCACTAAAATTAAATCCTTGATGTGCTCTCTTAAAAAAATACGTTACACATATTACTCTTAATCATATTACGGTTGTAAAAAATATTTAATTTGAGTCTTAAAAATAAATATATTAAATAATTTTATTATAATTTTATCGTTGGGAACAGAATCACTAAAAATTAATAACCTAAAGTGATTATGACTTAGTCGATATTAAATATTTCTATTTTTAGTGTTCGTTAGCGGTATGCATTAATTATTTATTATTGGTATTAATATTATTTTTAATGCATTAATTCTTGCATACTAAAATTAATATTAATATCATAAAGACATTATTCAATGTAGTGTAATATGTTTAGTATTGATTTTGTCTTACACCGAAAATATATTTGCATTATTTAAAAATTAATTGCAGTTGACAACGTGACAATGAAACACGAACTCGAACTCTGGAGGCCGTAATTAGTATAGTATGTACTTAACAATAATAATAGACGCTATTTTATCAAAATAGAACTTTTAACTCAAGAGTATTAATCACTATAATAGGAGGATAGAGGGAGAGGATATGAGAATATCAGGGGTTGTATATAGTAGAAATATGTCATTTCTTACGTCTTGCGTCGCCCTTTAAAAAACTACTTGAAATTAAATAAAATAACCGTGGTTTTTATAAATATGTTTAATTTAAATATAAATAAACGAGTTCTGCCATAAAAACTAAGTAGTATAATTTTTTGACTAAAACACAGCGACACATTTTTACAATTTGGACTAATAACATAGATATATACGTGACATTTAATCCCCACAAGTATGCTTTTTTCTTTAAATACAAGGGAAACCCATGAAACTTTTGATGTTGAAACAAGAAAGCCAAAAATTTGATCCTGTTAAGTGTTTCAAAAAAAACAAGTTGTGAAATAATATTTCTGGGAAATAAGAGTTGTTTTATCAATGTTGTACAAAAACTTTCTACGTAAAACACATTGAAACACCTCTGTAACAAATAAGAGATATAAGCGGTCGAAAGTTATTACGAGTGCAATGGTATTATGGAAAAACTTTCCCCTATTATGAAATCTTCCACCCATTTGAACAATATATCGAAATATCTCTGGATTATTTTTAGAAGAGGTTACTATAGTTAAAACGAATCGATGCAAAAAAAAAAGGGTAGAATAACATAAAATACCCATGACACCTCTAATCGTTGAGAAATTTATAATTGAAGATATTATTCAAAGACTTATTATTGTTAAAATATATATATATATCAAATCAAATCATCAAATAATATTATATTTATGAAAAATGAAATTCATGCAGAAGAATCGGAAATAAATTCTATGGTTACTATTCTAACTTATTTTTAAAACTATAATTATTCATAGTAGTGACTATTTGAGTCACGGTTATTATCGATATCTAAATATAAATTATAATTCTTGAAATGCATGCTATCGTAAAAAAAACTATAATAATTGACCACGCACAACCTTTTTTTATGATGATTTTAACCTTACAAAGGCTTAAATCATTCTAATTTTAATCATTTTAAATAATTATTATAATATACATTTAAACCAGCTGTATTTAGGTCAATTATATCGATATGTTGTTGACTTGTTTCGAACCCTGCTCTTATTTATAACCTCAAACCCTGGTGGAATCGTGGCGTGAACTGATACCGAATACAACCGATATAATTCACATGAATGCAGCAGGTTTTGGAAGTATATTTAATAGTCATCGTAGTTGACGAAAATTCGAATACAAAAACTAATATTTACTGTATAATTAATAACTTATCTTTGAACTTAGAACGCCTATAGACAACTTGGAAGTGTCAACACGTTGCTTTTTTTAAAACATAATAGATATTTTAAATAAAGTACTCCATAGACTGATTTCAATTGAGACTTTTTTTTTCTAGTTATTATTTAAAGGACTTTTATCTTGACAGACATGTCAGTCCTATAATAACTTATTCTAAATTGAGATTTGATTTTGTAACAAAACATTTACTACAACCTTTAATTTCAAAATAATCATCGCAAGACTTGTGACTTGTGTGTAAGAATTTGTTAGTTGTGGAAAATTTAGCTCTGAATCTAGATTTAGAAGATAAATTAAATACATATATTTTACTAACAAGCTACAAAATCAATTAATAAAATTATCTATTATAGACCCTCCACTTTACGGAATTACGACTTCAATTCCTATTTGAGTCCGTTAAAGTCACTGGCTGCATTTGTATATTATAGTAGGAGTATTACTTTTATTTATCACAAAAATAATGTAAAACTTCTAACATTATATCACTTCATTGGGATGGATTTATACGGTCTCTCAATATCGTACGGTAACTGGCAATAGCATACGGATTTTTGCAATGCATTTCAATGTGGACAGCAACGCCATACCGTCAACCTGGTATTAAAACACATTTTTGTTACTGCAGGAAATACTATATCAAAGTATTAAAAGAGGAAAAATGTATATGACATATAAAATCAAGTAATGCTGTTTTAAAAATAATAATATTCTAAAGTTTTTTTTCTGTTCTTTATGTTCGGGTTTTTAGGTCACTCTTTTTGAATCGTTATTGGGATTATTTTTTCGTTAAATTACAATAGTTTATAGAATTTATATAAAAAACTGTTTTGACTAATGCTAAAGAATGTTGATTTGGATATTTAAACTGATAAATCAATTATTATACTAAGTAACCATTTTCTATAATCCTCACTTTTTTTTAAGATTTAAGGAAAAAATATCCCTCGACGACTGTAATCAAAAAGCGCAAACTGCAAAACTTCGTACATGAAATAGTTCTGCTATTTCGTTTTCCTTGAGTTATTGGTTTGCAACTGGATACTTCTTCAAATAAATATTATTTATACAAATAAAAAAATTACAGATTTGATTTTTAATTAAGTGACTTTTTTTACATTTATCATACTGTAAACTAAAAGAAACAAAACATTTCTTCATGAAACCTCTTTTTTTTACTTCAGAATTAATTAAAAGAGTTATAAGAACAAGACATTGTTCCTTTACACAACAATAGCAGTGAGAGTATATCCAGCCTCATCGCATCGTATAATGATGTCGCCGCACTTGTTCTAGACATGCTGACATTTTTGTGCCACAATGGGCCTCAGTTGAAAGTCAAGTTTGAAGTAAAATGATTTTTTCTTTGCTTTTTTTTTTACTAAAACATAATTTCCGATTGCAAATCCAACCCCTTATCAATATATTGTTTATTATTATATGAAATTATACATAACAACTGGAACATGAAACTTTTAAAATAAAATATTTTACTAATTAAATCTACATTGATAAACTACATTTCATATTTTTTTTAAGATACTATAAATATATGAAAAGTATCTCAGTCTGGATATAATTTATCGAATTGTTGGAAAAATACGAGGAGCTAAGTTTATACTCTTCAATATAACATAATATCTGAACTTATGCAGTCAAAAGTTTTAAAATTCAAATTAATAGATAATGACTTAAGAAATCTTTAATTGCATTTCTTGATTTATTAAAAGGCAAAATAAGTTTATTTTATGTGTATCTTGTGACACTTTAGTATTATACATCTAGATAGCCTACCTTTTAATCTACCTGTATTTCAATTTGTACCTGGTATCAGGCAAAATCATAGTATTTTTTGTCAGTTTATTCCAATTATTTTAATTTAACAAAACGAAGGGACACTCCCATTGACTCTGTGGCCTTTACTCCGATATAGTTTCCGACCTCTCGACCCTGTTTAACTCACTACACACATTCACACAATAAAAATTCAGGTTCTACATTTTCATTAGGTATGTTACATATTATTTATACCTCGCGTATTTCTAACATGATGTTGAGAGTACTTGTAGGTTAACTATTTTGTAAGAAGTTTTAAAACAACGATCTCCGTCTAATATTACAACTATTTGAATATGTCCTTTATTCTTGGCATCTAACTTTGCTGTCTATACTTCTATTATCATGGTTTTTAAAACGCTTTGCCCTCTTAATTGAACCATTTGACTTGATCCTGTTGCCATGGAATGAAATTGAGATTGATATTTTTCCTTAAACTCCTGAGATTCTTTACTTACGAAGCAGCGGCCTTGATCTGCAATTATACGCCAAGAAACCCTGAACAAACTTGTACGATCTTTTACGATGTTACTTTTTCTATAAGTTTTTTTAAATATCTTATGTATTTTAATATGATAAAATAATAAAAAAGTTTTTAAAATAAAATAATAAAAAACGGCATATTTTTTTATGATCTTATATTTTATAGCTTAAAACTGTTTGGTTTTCTGCGACATAATCGGGAAAATGTAGGAAGAAACTTTATTTGGTTAGAAGAAAAATAATAAGAAGATAGATATTATTTTATTTTATTAATAATTATAAAAATTCCGGTGGATTATTAAAGACGAAAATATCTTTACGTTTATTATTAATATTACACTTGGTATTTAGAAATTAAAAATCTCACAAGACTTAATCGTTATATCCTTTCACAAGTGTAAAGTTTTACAAAAGCAATAAATATTCAGAGAGCATGAACTCTAAAAGCTCCGTCTGCAAATGCTGTAACAGTGATATATGAATAAATTTATATTTATTCACTAAAAGAGAACCGGGAACAAGATGCTCTGAATAATATAATCTCTAGTAAACTCTTTTGATGTATACGTATTGAAAATATTGCTCGAAGTTACTATTTTTTCTTGTATCATATCCTTCTATCATCTTATTATATGTTAAGGAACATTAACATTTTTCTCATTTTTCACAAAATTGACCAGTCTTTCGTCTGATGCAGTTAACTTGCCTTGGAATTTATAGTTCCACAAAATAAATATGTTTAGAATGAAAAATGTTTTGAAGGTAAATATTTGTCACAAAATATACGCTATTTTTCTTGAATTATAAATACGTTTTACAAGAAAGTGGAATTTTTGATTTCTTATCTTAGTCACTTTTCTGTGTAATATTAAAATTAGTTAAATTATGTATATTAATACAAGTCTAACACCTTACTTATACGAAACATATAATACTTAGGTTTTCTTAAAAATATAACAGATTTTTTCAACCTCTATCAGAAGAAATAAATAATAGCCTTTATTTATCACAAAGACATCTCCAAAGAAATCCCATTACTGTTAGTGTGTTTTGGAGTAACCCACTCCATTTCAGCTTTGCCACAGAGCGATTTTGGTAGTGGATCCGCAAATTTATTACTATGAACATCGAAATATTTTAATAATGGAGTGGAGGGGAAAGTCTTTCAATATATGGTCACCACGATCTGGTAGAATATAATTTTCTACACTTTTTTGTCTCTTAGGAAATAGAAAGAAATGTTTCTACATTTCTCAAATCTTAACTAACAAATTATCATACGAAGCATAATGCTACTTTATTCCTCCCTTTTTCCACGGAGGGAGTTAAAATAATAAGAAATAAAAAAAGAAGTAAAATTTCGGCCACAAGGTGACCACAAGCTTGTACAAATCTAACTATTACAAATTAGATGTAACGTTATTTCGTTGCAAAAATGTATTAAATATTTTCTTTATGAAAATTGCTGTTGAGAGAATTATAGCTACGCCATATCTTTATCTACCTTTATCTTTTATATGATCTTGCTACTTCATGCGAAGTATACTTTTTAAAAAATATGATTATGAAGCATGAAGCATAGGAAAAATAGGATTTAAGCAAGGCGTTTGAAAATAAATGCGTTAGCAGAATGAAAAACGTGAAGTCCAGGATGGTCACTTTTAACTACATCATTCTACACAGTTTTTTATTTTGTGGTAGCTTCAGCTCAATAAAGTTTTTATGATATTATCACTTATTTATTAATTTATTTATTTTTATATATTTTTATTTATTTATTTTTATTTATTTATTTATTCTCTTATTCATTCATTCATTTATTTATTTATGTATAGTTTAGTGTTACATAACATATGGGTGAAGTTCTGTACTCCTAGCTAGGTTAAAATATAAATTATTAATAAATAAATGGTGAGAAAATACTAAAAACCATTAATTACCCTTTAAACAATAATAATTATTTTTAAAATTTACCTCACAATTTTTGAATTAAATAATGCTTATATCATATGAAAAAATGTTTATATTTCCATAGCGTATCATAGTAAATAAACAATACAAACAGAAATCAGAAATACTTTATCGTTCTTTATTAAAATACAAAAAATAGTTGGTGCACCATCACCACCAAATTGCAGACCCCTGAGCAGCGTATTCAAAATTGCATCAAATCAAACAATAAGTTACCTTTAAATAATTTTAAAATTAGATAAAAAAATCTAAGTCTCTAAGCCCTACAAAAAATATTATCCAAATGTCTACCCCTCTACTAACTAGTATAGTATTATTTACTACTTGTATGTCATTAATACCAACTTCTAAACTTTAGTGTCTTCTATACCCACTTCTAAACTTTAGTGTCTTCTAAACTTTAGTGACTAACGTATTAGGTATTTACTTATAAAACTAAAATGTTAATGGTATCAAATGTTAGTATTATTTTTGGAATTAGTCAAAATTATAAATTCAATTATTTTTATTTAATGTTTATACAAAAAAGTTAATATTTATTTATTTATTGAAGAATGTTTTAATATTTGGTATTGATAGTAGTTAAATTTTGACTTCTGGTAATAATGTTTAAGTGTATTTCTGTTAGTCAAGTGAAAGTCATTTAAACTAAGTAGGGTAAGATAATAACATTTTCCATTTCAAGTTAAGGACATAGAGTTGGTTGAAATGTTTATACTTTACATGTTATTGCGACCGGAGAGTAATCCCAGAAGACTGTCATTGTTTACCCTCTATTAACGCGGAACTGTCTTGCTGTTTCTTTCCTACAAATTGTCCACTGATTTGTTTCTTTTGGACGTCTCATTTACATTTTGTTTTAAACTTATTATTTAAGTTATAAGAGATAAAAGTCATCGTCGTTAAAATAATGATAAGCAAAACTAAACCACACGAAACCGGTAGAAATTCATAAATAATAACCCAAATACGGATACTATTTGTGAACCCGCATGGTGGTTAATTAATTTAAAGTGCATTTGCCAACTGAGAGTATTATTTATTTAAGACCCGAAGAACTGCTTAATCTACTACTATCTATAATATCTACCTCTAGAATAATATATATATCTAGTCTTTCTTATTTAATAATAAATTTTATTTAAGTTTAAAAAGGGATAATACAGCCAAAAGCCTACAGCTTTTATGTACTTAGGCCAAATTATACGTTTAGGTACATAAAGAGGTTATTAACGTCCTCGTAGTTTTTTGGATTTCATTATTAATTTCCATTAATATTATATATCCAAGTTGCTAACAAATAAAATTATTTAATATTTTCTTAGTATTTTGCATAATTAAGTACCTACATAATTGTGTTCAATCACGCACAAGCATTAGTTTTACTTCTTTATCATAATATTCTGGAATAATACGATCATGCTTAATAAACTTGTGCAATGGATTGTATTTATTGTGTTTCTTTCTCTATAGAAAGAACAAGATGACCCTAGATGACTATGACAACTCATATCCCTCTATAGTCATTTACAGTCATATATAGTCAGCCCGAAAAGCACATTTATAGAGACTGTTCTGGCTATTATTTATGATAACATAAATTTGAACAACGACCATTATGAGGGAATGGGCTTATGGGACACGAAGACAATGCAGGCATTCCTTATACCTTAATTGCTGACTTAAATATAAAATATTAGTATTAACAATACGATAACTTAAAAATAATAAAATCACTGGCTTTGGAAAACGTATAGTTTATAAAAAACTCTTCATCATCGAAAATTGTATAGGGATTTCATATCATCTTACATATTTTTGATCTTTCTATGCATGCATATATATTATTTTTTTACTTTCTATGGTGCATTTTATTGACCAAATAACTTCTCCAACTCTTCGTTTAATGCCATTTCCTATTATTTACTGCGTAACCTGAACTTTTATTAATTCGAAAAGCAAGTTAATTTGTTAATCGAAAACCGAACATGATAGTGATTTTTGAAGGTTATATTTTCTAAATAAAATACACAATTTTGTACTAAATATAATAACATCTGAAATGACACACCGCAGTGACAACAAAATATTTCACAATAAGAGGAATGGACGTAAAACATTGCTTTATTGGCGTTTGTCGTAAAACCTTTTACCAAAATGATATTGACATTACCCTGCAATATCATGGATAGATTTTTTATCACAAACTGAACTAAACTGAAATTCTTATTAAACATGTTGCAAGTTACAATTGTTGACAGAACATATTCGGTAGTTAAAGAGGTATCATCAGCTCTGTATTTCAAAATCAATAGTCTTAAGTGCTATTACACTAAGTATGATATGCACTTACTTTTATCACCTCAAACTTCCGAGCTACAAAGAGTACAGTCAAGTACGTGACCTTCAGAGGTATTGAAAAAAATCCATCACACCCTGACCTAGTCTCTGCGGTCGGTGAATCATTATATTTTTTTAAGGCACAAAATATATTAATCAATAGTGTAGTCCATGATCTCCGACTAGTTTATATATTAAGAAAAGATAATAAAGACAGTTAACCCAAGATTCGAAGAGCAATTAGTTTTTTTTAAATCAAGCTTTATAAACCGAATCTTTAGCAAAAATAAAAAAGTGAAAACCGATGCTATTGATTTTGCTTTTCATTGTGGGTGTATTTTATTAAGGGTAAATTATTTAAGAAGACCACTGTCATGTTCAGAAGTGGAGGGGTCATGTCTGTGCTGATGTCACTCAACACTCACAGAAATACAGGCGTTTTCATTGGTTTAAACCGGTATTTGCGGGTGTGGTACGACTGATTTCACTACATTCTGTAACCAAAGTTTTTGTCATTGTTCCAAAATAACAGCATATATAACGTACTATATAATATCACATATCTAACGAAATTGTTATTTTTATTTTTATTGTTGTACGAAATATAAATGGTAGAAGCTAGTCGCCATTTTCACTCCACTTAATCTTATTCAAGTAGGGAAATATAAGGTGTACTTAATATCGCCGAGAAGTTCTTACTGTCAAGAGATTTTCCAGTAAATTTCACTTAAAAGTTTTTAATCTAATAAATTATTATATACGAGTATTATAGCAAATATTTGATCGGATCTCAATATTTATAATTGATTTATTATTATGGTCACAAGTTATAGGAATAGTTATGATATAATAAAACTTGGCTGGTCAATAATAATTTTCCGTCAATACATTAAGCTTCACATACTACGAATCGAACAACTTAAGAAGCACTGAGACTGTTAAACTATCCTTCCGTGTAATGAATACCTGTAAATCTAAGCGTCCCCTTTGAACCAGGATAAACCACACTTTGTTTGAATAGTTACTTTACTGTCTCAGTTATCTTAGACCTTCCGCAAATTGCTCATCTTGGAGAAGGACGCGACAATCAACATTTTAATTAAAGTGTTTGATGTTCTTAGGCAGAGACGAAGCTTCTTAGCATTCCATGGAATCGGCCCACGGGCCCATCGCGTTGTAGTGAGAGGAGTTAATGTTAGCAAACAGTTAATGTTACCTACGACCCAAGTGTAGATGAGATGAGAATAAGGATCCTTTTAATATTCGCATTTTTGCTTCACGGAATACACTCCTCTTGTAGCCTTTGAAGAACATTCCAGAAAGGAATTGATAATTGTTCTAGAGAGGCCAAGATCTTTAAGTAGGTTATAGAGAGTATTCGCTGTTATACCTTTCGCTCCCACTGCTATTACGTACAAATTAACAATATACCTTTTCCTGGTCAGTTCGTCGGTCAGTTCGTTATACTTGTTTACCATAAATATGTGTATATATTTTTTAGACTCTATGTAATACGACACTTAACTGAACAACAAGCCTTAGTTCAAAGAAATGTGTTTTTCATTAAATGATACTTATACAAAACATATGGTATTTTTAAAAAGTTGTCAAAAATATTTGTCATTTATCAACAAAGTATATGGAACACATGGGATAATAAACATACAATTTCGAAGATATTTCAGATATAACGAGTACCCTTTAGGACTACTTATAGGAATGGAGGAGGAATTGATATGAATTGCAATTTATTCTTAATTCACTTTTTTAACAATTTCCTGAGACCGGAAACACGAGGCGAATGGGTGAGGGAGGCAAGCCCCTAGCGGTGAAACTTGAACTTCGCGAAACATTTCTTAAATATAAATATAATTGCAATTTATACTTTATCTATTAATAAATAATTGTCCTATATGACTGATCCAGTTAGTATATAAATAGTGACGGTATGTTTCTCATATGACAATATTGATGTTGTATACAAAAATCCTATTAGCAAGAGACAACAATTTTGAGACTTGAGTAAAAAGAGAAATGAGATTTTAAGCCAATCAAAAACACAAAAAATGTAATAACGCCCCTTTATACTTCACTTGGTTGTTTCAATGTGGTACATTTTTTAATGAAATGGAATACACACGAGATCTTTGCAATAGATCCCACTTGCGTCAGACAAACGCAAAGTTTTATTTGAATATCTGATGGCACGCTCTCTGGGAGAGCGTTTGTTATTTGTCATACATGAATTTTGATTTATTGATTTTATAATATGCATAACGTTATAAAATCATGGCTGATTTGTTTTTTATACTTATTAATGATTATGATGGTAAACTGACAAGCTACCTTGTTATTATTTAACATAAACGTAATATAATATAAGACTACATGTCATCTATGACGCTATAAAAGGCACTTATATTTGTTTTATTTTGATTTTTTTTTTTTTTGGGTACAAAACATATATTCTTATATAGTAATTTTACACTTAGACGTTAAACATCTCAGTTTGGATTCACAATGTATAAGTAAATTCAGCAACTACAAGAATCTTTAGCAAATATTAATTGGTGACGTAGTTCTGCTAGTTCACCCGATTCAAAGACGAATACTTGAGACTTAGATCAAGAGCGGTGTTAGAGACTCCGAACTATACAGTAGAATGTTAAAGATTCTATAGACTTGGAACAGTAAAACTAACTCATTACTTACATATTTACTCATTATTGCATATATTTATGTTGTGTGAAATTAATCATCAAACTTTGCTTACATTTTTTCAGGTGCATTTATTTTTTTATATCTATTATATACGAGTATATATTTTTTTAATAATATCAATGTAATATAACAACATTTATTATGAGTGACTTATTCTAATATCATATTTTATAATATTATGCAGTAATCAATCCTAACAGTTAATGAATAATAAAAGTTCTTATGTTAAAACTCTATTCAAAAGATGTACAACCCTAAACATAGAAGTGGCAAACCTTTTAAAAATATCTGGAGATGAATTTTCATTTGAAAAGAAAATTAATTTAATTAATTTACAATAAAATAAATTTGTAATAAACAATTTAACTAGAGCTAAGGTAATTAGTGTAAAATTCGAAGTAATAGTTTATTTCAAAAAATAATATAAGGCTATATTACTATAGTGCTTTTTGCAGGGCTTTACTATGAAATATAGGTATTCCCAGATAATGTACAAATGCAACAGCTAGCACAATTAGGTTCGTTATCCCGATGTATTGTTCATAGGACCGCTGATCCCAATCACACTTGATTTACAGGCTTGAAGATTTTAAATGTTTAGCTATCCGAATCAAAATAGGCATGCCTACATTTTGCCACTTCAATTTCTTTTGATCAAGAAAGGTAGAATACTATGCAACATATATATATATATAGTTCTACATATATACAGTGATCAGTGGACATTGATGCGGAGAGTCGGGTGCTAAGGGCTTTTTTTCGGCTATTCCTTTTCCTTAGTTTTTTATTTTAATTCATTTGTCTTTAAAGTGATTTCCGTTAATTAGCCTGAATGAAAGACAGTTTATATAATTTCTTAGCAATTATATGCCTCAAACTCGGTCTCCACACATATTTATATATCAACATATAATGATTGATTATTCTATAAAATCACTAATTAAGTAAATAAATTCAATCGACTAACCAATTTCCGTTAATTAACTTTCATTTATACTACTTATTTCTGTAGTATATTTGTTCTTATACTTAGTTATTAGTTTATGTGAGGCGATTCTTCAATTAAATTTTTAAAGCGCTGCTCAGACAGGAAGTGTGATTCCAATCGCAAGGATCTGGAGGAAATTGCTCATTCTTACGCGAACTACCTCTCCAGGGAGTGTGGTCTCGTGAAAATATATACAAAAAAATATGCCTTTTATTATAATGATGAATGTTTCGTAGAACGGAATTCTGTCTTGTAATTCCATAGCATTTATCCACCAATACTAATTTTTATTAAAATTTTCCCGCTTTATAATTTATATTTTAGAGACAAATAATTATAATTTATATTTTATAGAAAAATAAAAAATTAAAAAGATAATTATGTGTTTACGTACTTGAAGTACCTATACCCAAGACTTCAGAATTTAATAAGAACTTCATCTTTCTTTTGAACTCATTTTCCTTTATTGCGACTAGTCCAGTAAAATTTATAGCATTCATACTTTTGCATAGCACTTTAAAGTTCGGAAAGACAGATATTGCATAAGTTACAGATACGATATTACGCTTGTGTTATTTAAAACATACCTTATTACTCCTATTTAAATAACAGCTAAATAAACGTGTCTTTACTTCCACTACCAAAAACGTGTTAATATATTATAATTGTCTCTAGTGCGCCACTTTTTAATAATTGAAACAAGCAATTGCACCAGCAAAAGAAAAACACGACACGCTGGACTTTTTCCTAATGATTCTTATTTGTTGTTTTTTGAAAAACTAATTTATATACAATTTAGCGTCTAAATGTTATTTACTTATCTAAAATTTAGCGTCTAATTTAGTGCTCGCCGAATGACTTCGTGCAAATGTGAAATAATGTCCATCAACTGATTTGACTTCGTCGGTGTGACCAATTGTTATAATGGGACCTTTTAGTTTAAACAACTAGAAGAATATTGTTTTTCAAGGTTTTTATGAATATTATTATAAATTGTACTTTCCAATCAATAGTATTAGTAAAATATATACGTATTGTCTAAACAAAGTTTAAACGTACTTCAAGTTGCCACAATGCAATTAAATAAAATAAAGTTAAGTAATAATCCAACAACATACTATTATAATATAAAAAAGTGACTAATATTTCTATTTAATATAACTCTATACAATTGATTTTTATGAAAAAGGTCAAAATAGTAAAACGTTTATACAGCGGTTGCACTTTCATTCAAAGTGCACCTCGCTCATATCAGAGGCTTGCACTCTAATATATTGCCTGTCCACCATCATCTGGTAACAGAGCAGCCGCACTTACTCTTTCTCACGGAGACTTTGTTGCTGACGAGTGCTCGTAAGAGCTCCTAACAATCAATGCCGTGAATGAGTGATGGATACTAGAAAGAATAAGTATGCGGCATGAAAGTAGAATAAGAGCGACTACTGGTATGAAAGGGTAACTAGCTAACAAAGACGGCGGGATTACAGCCGGCGGTGTAAGAAAAAAAAATGCCAGAGAGATCTTTCTGTAACTTTTTTCCTGCTGTTATTAACTATCTGCTAAAACCTATGGCAGAGGACAGCACAATTGTAGAAAAATAATTGCCTTGTACTCGGGCCAGTAAGGATCAAATACAGGCTGAAAAAAAAGGCATGCTGAAGCTGCCAAGCTGGAGGCAATCTCCGTATGAGGCAATGCCAATCTTGTTTGGCTCCTAGTTTACTTTACTTTACTTTAACTACTACTTTCGGAATACAGTGACCGCCTTCAGTTGAAAGTCAGACCCTGCTTGACGTTAAACTCCATAGCCTCGAACACAAACGTGTAGTCGCGAGCCTCTCACTATTCTATAGGATACTTTTGACGAGTGACGTTAAAATTACATCCGACGCACGGTGAGCATCCATATTTTCGTTGTGGGCATTCCACTGGGTTGAAAGAAACGCTTTGCTTCGTCTTTTATAATTCGAACAGCGAAGGACTGGAATAGCTTGCCTGCCTCGATATTTCCATTCCCGTACAATGTGGGTGTCTTCAAGCGAAGAGTGAATAGGCTGCTACTAAGTTGATTGGCCTGACCATCTATGACAACATTACCACTTTCCATCAGGTGGAATGTAGTCAAGTATCAAATTAATTTTTATGGATAAAAATATTCAACTATAATGTAGCTTTCTGGTCAGTGAGCATTTCATAACATTAACAATTTAATTTAGAGCCACTTATAAAAAATATCGGAAATATTGAATCTCGCAGGTATATTTAAGAGCTAATTTTAGATTTTTTTCGTGAACCTATATAACCTTTTCAACAAAAATGTGTTTTTTAATAAATTACAATGCTTTTAATTAAATATCATAAGCAATAAATATAAACGTTCAAATTTCTGTTAAAAAATATACTTTTACAAAAATATTGATATATTATGTTTTTTTCATTTATGTTTCATGCCAGCACAAACAAGTTTTTTTTTATGTACAAACCAGTATACAGCTTCCTATAGTAAGCAATTTTTGTTGCGTCACCATAAACTTGATAATGTGTTGCCCTTGAGAAAAGAGTAAATTATAAAATACAATGAAGGAATGAAGAGAGTATTCTCTCAATAGGTCATCTATCATTGAGAGAAAAAAGGGATCAAGATTTTAACTTTGGTACTTACGGTATGGATCACATTTATAATGCCACTTTATGTTGATCTTCTGTGAGAATATGGTGATGTAATGTGATATTCTGGTAAAGCCAGCCCACAAACAAGCTGCAGCCAATAAGATAGGCGATACCACTCAACTTTACATATTAAAACGATTTAATGTGTTTTAGTACAAGTGGCGACAACATTGTGCTAATGGATCACAATGTAAGTATAATTTTTATAAAATTACTAATATAAAACAGTACGAAAAATTGCATCAAAAAGATAATTTGATGAGTTTAGATTGCTACAATTAATGGTTTCACGCGTCAAATGCGCATTTTCGCTCAACAATGAATTCAACCTCATTTTGCTGGTTAATGAAAGCCGCTGAAACTTCAAATACACAAATGACCTGCTGTGCATCAAAACCACTAATAGAGATTATCATGAAACGTTAAATCTTAATTTAAGTTTAAAATTCGTAACTTTGCAAACTGTCTACTAATATAATAACACAAAAGATAAAGAATTAAATAATAATATAATAGTGGAAACAAATAAGATTTAATGAAATACGCTTTATGTTATGTTGTGTACAATTTAAGTGCAAATTAAAATTATAAATTGTCAATAGTGAAATATTTAATTATAATTTATATTATATTAGAATGTTAAAATATTGAAGTAAATGTTTTTTCAAACTACAACCCACTGATATATTTTTCAGTGAACTATGAGTTATGTCGTGTGTGTTCAATCTGTGGTTTCCGTCGTTAGGTTATGAGCTATATGTCCCAAGATGAGCTCTACCCGTCTAATGAGGTCGAGTGGGAGCACTGATTGGCCTGGATACCATCTAGTTACTAGAATCTACAACTTAGCTAAGTGTTTCGTAATATAAACTAATCTTGGATATTTATTATTATGTATATTACTTTAAATAGCTCCCTTAAATAGTATTAGGTGCTTTATTTTTAAAGTCGAAGGCAATAAAAAAATCGTTAAATATATTATTAAAATCACTATAGCTTAGTGATAGCTTTAGCTAATTGGAAATAAAGTCATTATAAGACTACAAAAGTTACAGCGATTTTTTAACCTATTACATGAATAGGCTAAATAACAATAGGTTAACTTTAATAGTTCTTTTGAATAAAATAATTTGCGTACCTAATACCTGTATTCGCAAAATTTTTGGACTCCCTAAGTTTGACCACACCGTCTTCGATAATAGGTTAAAACTTAAATGGACTAATTGTGAAACAAGAAATCTACAAATTCTGTGTCAACTCTACTGTATTTTGTTAAATCCTTCGACTCTTGTTAATTAAATTCAATTTCTCCAATTTTTCTTTTTAGCGGATGTACATGGCCAATTGCTTAGTTCTTCTAGAAATTGACTACTTCATACACTCCATCATCAAACTGGTATATTTCTACTGTACTTATATACTGGTATAAATAAGAAAAGCCATTGGTGGTAAATAAAAAAAAACATGCATAATAATAAATAAAATAAATAAATACGTCCGAAATAAAATGCAAAAACAAAATAATACTACCTTAATTTAGAGTCAGTAAAGCATTCAAAAACTACGGTACCACGCTAAACTTTAATTTTAATTTGTAGTCACATATCAATTTTACTCCAATAGCTAATGCAATTTTTTTTAAATAAGTTAAAAGAGTATTCATGGAGTTTCAATAGAGTTCATCTCTCATGCTCTCATTTCATGAACTGTGCAACTTAGTACTGACGTTTCATAAGTTTAATGTATGCCTATTAGAGTTTAAAAAAAAACTTTAATCTTGTCTTTGTCCATTGTTTTATAAGCTTATGAAACCCCCGGGATACGAAAAGCACTTATTTTCAAATGTCACATTTGTTTCAGAAATAATAAATGTATTATCACTCTGATCCTTCTCATGACGTTTAAAATTATTTTTCTAAATAAAGATCAGATTTCAACCGTACGTTTTATACTCTTTTGATATAGAAATTTAAGTATAATATATTATACATAAATATATTTATAATTATTTTGTTTACTCTCTATATATAAGTGTACTTGTATTATTTTGCTTATGGAACATTCAAAGATAGTTAAATTTTTTTACTGCTATCTTTGTGCCATCTTTTTTTCGAAAGAATACTAAAAGGCCTAGTAGAAACAATTTTCAGTTTATATCACCTTTATGTGTGGGCGGTGTATGATATTTGGAAATATCTCAAAGATATGACTGACTGACTCTTACTTATATTCATATACTTGTTATAGAGATTTGCAATTATTATACGAAAATTAAAGAAAACACGTTCCAAAGCTTAATCTACAAACATGGGACGTGTTTGCTTTTCCAATGTAGGCTTATCACAAGCCTTTAAATTTCACCTACCTACATCAATATACGGCAAATACTATAACAATAATTACTCAAATAAAAACTTCCTTTTTTAAACTACACATTATATTATTTGGGTATATATTGTGGAATAAAAAGTTAAAATCTATAAAACTAATTATCTCGGTAGTTAATAAGTTTTAAATAAGTTTAGATTTCATTTTTGCCTAAAAAGTGTCGATTCAACTTGTTTGAATTTTATTTTAACCTAAATGTACGTGATCTACAACACAAAAAATGATTTAATGACAGTCCACTTATCTTGTTTTTACTGCGGTGACACCTTATGTCTCATGCCAAGAGATGACGGAAGACGACGAAAACTACAAGGTTTAAGCCTACCAATGGAATAACTTTATTTACTACATCAAAAACTTATATTACACATACCATACAAAGTTTTTTTCTGTCCAAGAGGGCAGAAAAACGCTTAATGAATGAATAATGTGGCGTTTAAGAAAACGCCACATTATTCGTCATTTAATGATAATTTAATAATAATAAATAAATTATTAAATTATGAAATTATAAAATGGTGTACATGTGAATGATAAGTAAATAATTATGGTCTACAAGGTACCGAGTGACCTCTCATACTTTTGAAGTCGAAACAACTTTATATAGCGTGACTCACACAATCTCAATAAAATATTTCGTGACACCGTGGAATTATTAAGCACTTTCATTATATCCCACTAAGTAATTCATCATCAATTAGTAAATTCAAGATCTTTTAATAAAACAAAATAATAATTATGTACATAATATATTTTTTTCCATACGTCTCAACAAAGTCACGTAGTAAAATCTTAACCGTAATGGTGCGAAAATTCAAACCCATATTTAATTTGTTCAAACCAGTCGTCTTTTACATTTTAATAAAACTTAACTTTCACCTAATATTATACTGTCAATTTATCCTCCGCGCACTTTATAATTAGTTACATGTTAAACGAACCGAAAACAACATATTAGTTCTATGATATTTGTGAAGAACTATGACGTCACTTTTAAAATTAACGTTTCTTGTAAATATAGGTATATCTCACTTAGAGATTAACATGGTATTATATTTTCTAAATTATTTAAAAAAAAATCATTATTCTTTATGGTTTATACCGCAGAATATGTTTGATAAATAGTACGCCCATACCATATATAGCCATAGCTAAATGCGTTCTACAGTATGGCCCACTGGAAATGGCACACTTATTTTGTATTTCCACTCAATTAGTCAGTTCAATGAAACAGAAATGCGGGTAAAAGATTAAATCATTTTGGTATTAATTTCCTTTGTTTTATTTCTGCTTTCAGTCGTCATTTTATATTAATAATATCGAATACTCTATTAGCAATTCACTAACAAATTATTCGAGTTCCGGACCTTTTTTATTGTAATATTTTATGAACGTGACAATCATTTTTAATCCAACAATCAAAAAAATATTTTCAATATTAATTAATTGTATTTCATAAGAGATTTAAAAGCATAAATAGTATTTTTGGCAACCGATATGACGTGTACGTAAATTAATAAATTTATGTCTTCTAATTACCTAGGAAGTATTTATTCTATGCGTCAACGCATGGTAGTTCAGTTCCAGTGTCATTTCATTTAAGTCTTATATATAGTATTTCGAGATAAAATAACGATCAATTTATAAACAATGTCTTGAATTATTTTGTAGAAGATACAATCAAAAGGTACCTTGTTTATCACTTTTGAGTAATAAAAAGCTAAATTTTAAACGTTTAAAGTTAAGATAAAATATCTAATGATAATACAAATGTTTACGTGTTGAATAACTTAAATTGTGTATGAAGGGTTCAAAAACTGAATAAAAAAAAATATATAAAACAAGCAAGCATATTTATTTTTATTAATTAAAGAAATGGGTCTTATATTTTAAAACATTTTCAAAAAGGAAAAACATCAATCGATAGTCATAAAACATTTGAACCATTAAAATACAGTTAGACAGTTCTGAGGATAGTTCGTCAGTGAACAAGATCCGGTTTCCTTATCAAGTCCCATCCGGTTTTGTGACGTTGTTTATACTGGGTTCTTTTGAAGGGGATATTTCTTAATACAAAATGGAGAATACTTTGAAATTTGAAATCAAAATTATTATTGTTTTTATACAAAGAAGAAAATGTATAATAAACTCTTTTAGCTCTGAAACTTAACCAACCTATAAAATTATTCTATTACATTATCCGTGATTAAAGAAGGCATTATTGTCTATTAAAGTACCGGCATATGTTATCGGCATATGGCGGCCATATAAGTCCATCTCAATGAATTGATATCATCTTTCATGACACATAAAATAAAATAAATATCATCTTTCATGACACATATCCAATGAAAATAAGTTGCAGCCGTTCCCATATTTTTTTTTGTTTAAAATGTGACGGCTTTGAAAAGAGAAGAAAACAGATATTACATAATTGTGCTTAATTTACGTTATAATTTAATTAATAAGCTAAACTGTTCCTTTTGGTGACGTTGGAGGGACAAATATTTAAACACTATACACATGCGCAGGAATTGAAAAATTTAAGTAAACATAAACATATATAATTTATTTGGTTGTAATCTTTAATACCGGATTTTACCACCGCTATATTGGCCTCTAGGCATTGCAGAAGAAGTTTTCCCTGGAAAAGACGATCGATAAAATAGCCAAAGTTAAAGTTAGTTAGGCACCTCTAGTGCTGTCTTCGTCCAGTAGTAAGTCTTTATCCTCTGCCTAATTTCTGTTACTTTTTAATCCATATTTACTTTAATTGTAATCTTCATTGCTTCTATATATTTTAAGTTATCATTTTGTTTCATTACCATTACATAAATCACATTTATATTTCCCCATATTATATATTCGTATGAAGGCAATCCTTCAAGCGTAGGAAAGGATACGCCCTAATGCCTTAATCAAATCTATAACATAGTTTCGCATCTTTACGCATAAACTCGGCTTGTGAAAAAAATGGTCCTTGCACTTCCGTGAACAAACATTTTTTCTACCTCACCTCTCCTCTCAACATTCACAACTGTCTAGAAGAGTCACCTCTCCTCTCAACATTCACAACTATCTAGAAGAGTCACCTCTTCTCTCAACGTTCACAATTATCTGGAAGATTATAGACGATGGACACGCCAATAAAAAGCGGGGCAAAACTAGTCAATAGTTCCCGGCCCTGAGGACAATAAGATCCAATTTTTAGATTACCTAGACCAGCATTGCACATTCAAACTATGCAAACACGTATAATTATAACCAATAAATGTTTTAAAAAATTATTATAAAAACAATGTTAGTTTAATCCAAATTTTCCTTTTTCTGAACAACTAGATGAATATTTAACAAAATATTATTGGCCTAAGAAGTTATAAGCGAGAATCCATATTCACGACACTGTGGATCTGATTAAACTCATAAATAATGCCGGCAGATGGTATTCTAGAGGTAAATCTGAACTCAGTGTCTCATTTGTCTCTTTCCGCCCAACTGACTTGATAATTTTCGCAGTAGCTTCTTAGTAGTCATAAAATATTATTTATAAAATATCATGACAATTTTGTTGAAGGTATCTTTTTTTTAGATAGTTAAAAACTGTCAAATAACTTTATTTAAGCTTTAAACTTTAAAAAGATTTTGGTAAATTAAACCCAGTTAAATATAGTGAAGCGCAAAAGCATAGATTGGAACTCATTAATTCACTTAGGGGACAATGAATGAACACTTAGGGGATAATAAGAGGATTTCATCAATATTCCCGCAAAAGAGACCAATGAAGCTTTTGTCTATTCCATTTTGTGAAATTCGAATTCAAATCAATTGCAATTAAAAATCAGGCCAACACTTAAAGTTACATAAGAGTTACTATGTAAAATTTTAATCCTTCCTAATATTATTGAAGTGAAAGTCTATTTATCTTTTACTTTTTACAATATGTAACAAATTGTTTTGAGTTTTTCCTAATGAGACAGAACGAAATCCAGAAGCCTTACTTTTAAATTCAATGCTACGGCTGTTGCCTACAAATACATGTAAATCATGAAATGGTATTTTATTACTACAATCGGAAGGGGAATTTTACGTAAGTTTATTTAGAGGGAAGTAATGGAAATCCTAAAAGGTAGCCTAGTCCATAAGGACATAGACAATAATATAGCATAAAACTAAGATCCTTAAAAAACTTTTAGAAAGTTATTTAAAAACATTAAAATATCAACTTATCCTACGTTATATGCTAAATCTATTTAATCTTAAATTCTGTTTGTAAATATTACTTAAAAAAAATAAACCATTCAACTTACCGTGATACCATTAATTTATGATACCATTATTTATTTATAATTCATTAATTCTGTGCGTCAATGTATAGTGGTTATGTGACGTCAAGTGGTCCACTGCAATTATTTTATGAAGCTCGTTTATTAACAAAGCAGAAAGCATGAACTGCATTAAATTGTTGTCTGTAAACCTAGTAGAAGCTTTTTATTAAAGTGGTGTTTGATATAATACCTGTTTTTCTTTACTTTATTTATTCTTTCAATAATCCTTTGGAACATTACAGCCGTAAATAAGTAATATGAAAATACTTAACATAAACGATTTCACTTCTAATAGAAAGTAACTATACTATTATTTTTTTGTTTTATTAGGTTCTATTTCATTAAACTTAAAAAAAGCTTTAAGTTTAGCTTAAGCCCATTTGAATTAGTCTAAATCGTAGTACAAATAATTTTATTGAAGTATAAATTTAAACATATTTATTCACTTGATTGCCTTCGCCATTTAAAGTTTTTAAAAATTCCTACCATAACATGTATGTAAAGCAAGTATCATATTCCATTGTATCAACTTCAATTGATGTAAAATAAAAGTACTCTTCTTTTCTTAAAAGGAATTTCAAACATAAATATCGAAGGCTTAAAATTTTATTTTCTTTTGGTCTTTAGTTATTCCAAAGGCGCTTTTGTGGAACCAATGCTATGTATGTAACACATAAGTAGTTTTACTTTTTTATCTTATCCTATTATGAGGTTCCAAAAAATAAATGCATACATTTTATAATTGAATGCACTCTATTTATGTCCTTATACCTTAGAGATTGATTGAGTATTCGTAAAAAAGAGAATTAGAAAAATATTAGTTATTAGTTTATGAAAAATAGGTATTTGATATTTTTTTAATAAACATAAACATTCACCTGAACTAATCACAAATATCTGGGATTAGCGCAATATGCTTTAATAATAAAATTATTTTACGAAATTCATACGCAATTTACAAATTTTTAATAATTTCGTAGATCAATTCTGTTCGCTATTTTAAGTTTTATTATTTTCTGATAACACTGGTCACGGTGCAAATTCTTCCGCTTCTGTAATCGCATTGTTTGTACTTTGGAGCGCCGACTGTCGTGCTTCCAAACATAACATTAAATTTAGTAATTTACAAAAATACCGTCATAAGTAAACACTTATTTTTGTAAATTACTAAAATCAAACAAATATGGTATGTTTTGTTCTGCCATATTATACCCCTTTCGGTAGTCCTATATAAATTATAATTATTTTTTTAATAATGGTAAGAACTATTCAAATAAATACAAAATATAATAATCCATAACAAAATAAGTAAAAAAATATGCAATTACAATCAATAATTATAATTTATCTATAAGTAACCAAATAGAAGGCTCTCTGTAACATCAAACCAAAAATACACGTCAATCAATTAAACTATTATAGTGTATTTACAATTTATTCATATTATATTTTTTCGTACAATTTTATCCTTCATACAAATCCACAATAGCAGTGAGAGTTTTTTCTACGATCTTCACACACTATAATAATTCTCGGCAAGCGGTAATTGTTTTGAAAATAACAAGATTAAAATAGCTTAAAACGTGATAACTTTAATTTATTTTACAAAACTATACAGAAAATATAAGGTAAAATTTGTATGAAACCGGATTTTTGTACTACAAGGAAAAATAACGAAAAACAACTAAATAGATTAAAACTTAATGAGAAATTAAAGCAGATTGTAGCTGAAATTATGAGAGGGAAAACGTTCGTTTTATCTTTATACCATTGAGTTAAATAAAAAAACAATTTAGTTTGATTAGCCCATTACTTCAGTTACTTTGCTTATATTCAATAACTAAATTAATATTCAAAAAAGCTAAGAGTCAAAAAACAACGCAAAAAAAATATAAATCCATTTTTGTAATTAAATAGATTTAAACCCAAGCAATGCAAAATTTGAATTATTTAGAATAAATTTTTATGTAATTTTTTATTGTTTCAATTACAAGTGCTATTAAACTCTTTTTATTTTTCAATTGGTTTATTACGTCTATCACATAAAGAAATTAAGTTCCTTAAGGCGAAGTTATAAAGTTTAAAAAAAGTTCAGTATAGAATAAAGAATGAAGGGACTCAAAATACGTACATAATAAATAATATAGATAAACATGTACGGTCACGTTACGTGTAGGTAAGAGTGTCGCTAGGTATTCAGCTCCATGAACAAGAGTGCACATTACAGTATTGTCTGAACTGCGTGCCTTTGGCGCATCATTCTTTAATTAAAACGAGAAATTCAGTACCTTTCGACTAACATTAAAATACCTTTGAGCTTCGAACTATTAATTGTTTGAAGAAAAGTTGTTGCATTGCAAATTAGAATGAAAATAAAAATATGTATCCATCGTCCATTCATTTTGCATTCCTCCAGTTTTTTTTTATTTTTAAAAGGCTACCGCTTAGTAATTTTTTTTTCACAAAAATATATATATATACTAGTCAGTTTATATAAATTATATGTCGTGTTCTATAGTTGTTATACTGGTAGTCACTGCTGATTAGTGCTTCTTATTTCGTGAGTTCGTCCATTTTCTCATTCCCATCATATCCCTTGTTGCCTTAGTCAGTCTCTTTTTTCTCTGCTTTATAGTCCGGTCAAATTAGACATTCGGTGCTACATAAATTCGCAACAAGCTGAATTTTGGTACAATTGTTCAAAACACGATTATAAACAATAGCTGAAAGTTCCCCATCATTCCCGTGTGTGGAAAAATATTTTATTCAAGGTCAAATGTCAAAAAAATGAGTTTTTCGCGATTTTCAGCAAATCGGTAAGTTTTATCAGAAAAATACCTCAAACTAAAATTGTAGATCATTAAATTATCTATAAAAAATATATCAATACTTTTTTTCTCACGAGACACCGTTTCGGAGATATCGCAGTGTATAAAGTTGTAACAGTTGCAATTGTCATAACATGCACACGTTTCCACGCCACCTATGAGGTAGTGTACTTAGCGCGTTTTTTTTAACGTGGTTTCCCCAGTAGGCCTACTCTACAAGTCAGTAATTATCCAGTTTAATTGAAACTATCGTAAATAATTGATATTAGCCAGAAAAAAAGCGATGTTGATAAAAAAAAAAAGTACAGACATTTATTAGTCGGAGTCGTAATTTTCGAATTCTTCTAGATTTTCTCCTTGTTCTTCTTCTTCTAGATTTTCTTCTTGTTCATTTTCTTCTGGTTCATCCTCGTCTTGGGTGCAAGTAAATTCAGCCAATAACGATGTATCGCAAGTCGGCTCGTTGACGTCGAATGTATCATCAATTGTTGGTGATTCAACATTAGAGCACGACTTGCCTTGGCAACTTGTACACGCCATAGAACAGAATAGACCCACTTTTTTGCAACCACATTTAGCGCTGCATCCTTTTTTGCAGTTGCAAAAAATTGCGTTTAGCAACATCACTTTCAGTTAAAAGTTTAGAACAAATAAAACAATATTCTGACATTTTTGTTATAAAATTCAAAATAGCACGATATTGGTTAGGATAAACACGTGTTTCCACTGTAGCGTACTGCTTCAGACTAAAATCATGCTATTTCATTTATCATAGCAGGTATAAGACCCTAGCCACGCACACAATTGAACAGAAGACAGATGTTGTTCCAAGGCTACACTTACGTATAAATGAAGGGACTGGGTTTCATTTTACCTGATATTCTTATAGTTATAGCTGATGTATATTTTATATTTTAAGTGCAAGTTACAATGACCGACAGAAAAATATTTTAACCTATACTACATAATATTACTACTCTAGGGATGAATATACGTGACGCACTCATGCATGTTATGACAATTGCAACTGTTACAATTTTTTACACTGCGATATCTCCGAAACGGTGTCTCGTGAGAAAAAAAGTATTGATATATTTTTTATAGATAATTTAATGATCTACAATTTTAGTCTGAGGTATTTTTCTGATAAAACTTACCGTTTTGCTGAAAATCGCGAAAAACTCATTTTTTTGACATTTGACCTTGAATAAAATTTTTTCCACACACGGGAATGATGGGGAACTTTCTGCTATTGTTTATAATCGTGTTTTGAACAATTGTACCAAAATTCAGCTTGTTGCGAATTTATGTAATTTCACCCTAATTTTTTGGTCTAATTTGACCGGACTTTTAGTACTAGGAATGTCTGTTTTTGTGGCCTCCGCAAAAGGATTTTTTTTTAAAAGGTTTTTGAGCAGGTCCAGCATAGATCTTGAGTTACTGAGGATCTTTATTATTGGTGGACTTAGCCAAGAGAGTCGCTTTATATAGAACATATAGCTCTGATTCGAAGACCGTGCTTGAAGATTTTAAACTAATATCGGGTCTACTTCGTACTTGAAGAGTCAAGATTGAACGTGTCACACTAGTTCTCCTTGCCCTCTTTCTACCTCATTACCACGTCAGGGCTGCACCTCCTGATATTTGAATTTCATTAGTGAATATAAGAGGCCTGTATTTTATATGTATTGGATAATGTCTGATTGCGGTGAATCCAATTTTGTGTATTTTATAAAAGGTTGTGATTTAAGAAAGAATTTTATGATATTATCTTCATGGCCCTAAAAAGGTTAGCTGGCTTCTGGATTCTCAAGTCAAGAGTAGATCTGAGAGTGTAAGGCCAGACGTGCCACTAGATTCTATCGATAAAAAGAACTGAGAATTGGCTTGTAGGACTTTGCTTGCTTGTAGTCCTCTTTGCCTAGTTTTCATGAAATGACTACGTGAGACCGCTTCTTTGGCTGGGGGAAGAAGTTGATCCTCTTGTATTTTGGCTGTTCCTGATTTCCCTATATCTTATCCCACATTCTCATGAGTCATTCAAAGTTCCTTCCAACGTTCCGTTCGTATTTTATCGGCTCGGTTTTTATACAATTATACATTATGTTAGTACGTCGATATAGAAATCGATGACATATTTTCTTGAATATCTTATTCCACGTTTTCACTTTTTGGCCTCATTTTTGAGTTTCTCGTGTTTCGCAGTCTACCAGGGTGGTGTTATTTTCCCTTTTCATATTTTATACTGTGGACTTGAAGGTTGTTTCACTGCCGTTGACAATGTAAAGGTCTAATTCATTAAGAAATGCTTAGTATGCTTCGCCACGTTCGTCCTTGATTTTGCTACCCTAATTTCCAATTTTCTCGTTATTCTTTGGGTTACATTTATAATAGTCATTAAGATTATGTATCCAATTAGCAACCAAAAACATTTGTATAATATATTTTTCAGTATTTTCAAAGTACAATATAAAATAATTATGTAGCTACCTACATAATCATGTTCTATTAAATAAGTATGTAGTTTATTACAAATTTAGAAAATAACAACAAAATTTCTAAATAACACAGTGACATACATTTTTCACAAAAATCTTAAAGTTTAATCTGCATTCATATTCAAATTCATAATTCATATTAATAAAAAATATATATCAATATAGTTATAAGATTGTAGGAATCCCAAATTGAATTTAAGTTAATATCCTATTAACTAAACGTAGGTTTAAGTCCATTTGCATTGTTACTACAGATTTCTAGGCTCTAAAACTAATTCATGAGAATATTCGTTTAGTCACGTTTTGAGCTTCAAATAACTTATCTTATTAAAAATAACAATAATTTATTTATTAGAAGAATGGTGTATTATGTTAAAAAAATAAAAATGAATTTCGCATTCGCTACCGGCTTCCAGTGTTAAGTTTTTTTGCCTTATAATAAAAATACAAATTCATCTTATCACCAGCCTAGACTAATAACATATTGTTTGATTCGTTGTTTTAGAAAAAAGATGTCATCATTGATTAAAACACATTTCAAACTTATGTAATGATTGAAATTTATTTCAAACATGTATAACTATAGGCTCAGTGTAAGAGTCAGTATCTTTTACTCATATATGTATATTTAACAAAATCTATTTAGATTTTATTGTCCTTTTGGAGTCATATCTTAATAAATCTCTCAATTTGATCCTTTGCTTTTTGGGGGAAGTTTGTTTGGAATAGTAAATATTATATAGAACTTAAAAATATATATATTTCCATACATATACACACACATGTATACGAAAGAATTCGTCTTTTTTACATAAAGTTTTGGTATTTTGTTTCACCCAAATTGCAGTACCGGAACTTTTCATATTTTTTTAGGATTAGATTATATTTTACATTTTTTTGTTTTTATTATTTGCAAGATTTTTTTAACTTGAGGCTAAATTAAACCGACCTACATCTAATGACACTTAGTTTTACATATCATAAAATATATCAACATTTAGTTTATTTATTTAATATTACTATCTATTTTACTATCAAGAACATGTATTTTATAAAAAAAACGATGATTTTTCTCTCGTTCAAGTATTTTTATTCGTAAAGCTTTTTATTATGTCCTTTGTGTTTATAAATTTCACAATTATTATATAATTGTTGTATAGACATGTCAAAGCTTCCTCAAAACAAAAGAGGCAACACATCGAGGTATTTCAAAAGGTTCACAATCATGTATGGAAGATATTTTGATGGATTACCCTTCAATTAAGAACAAAGCGTGATTGAAGGTTTTTACTTCACTTGTCTTTGTGTCCCTGTGAGAGCAGTAGGTAGCCTCTGGAGACCGTAACTATTTACACTCTATTTACACGGAACTACTTTATTATATTTCTTCTGCAAACAGTCTACTGCTTCGTTTTTATTAAACATCTCACTCACGCTTTGTTTTACTTTTATATTTTTTAAATTATAAAATGTTTTATAACTCATCTTTATGATAATAGTAGTGAGGGCTTATCCAAAGATCACAGTACCGTGCTATGGGTTTCCGCACTCGCGGTATTGTTCTAGGCATGGTGACATTTTATATAACAATGAAACTGCATTGTTTTTAAGAGTAATAAATGTCTGTTGTTATGAAAATGCTTTAAATTTAAATATATGTTATTACAATTTTAGTAAATGTTACTGCTGCTATCATATGTCAAATATACAATGATAACTAAATATAGCAAAAAATACTTTTTTTTTGTATCCATAACTGAAGATTGAACCCTTCACCACGGATGGTGGCAGTATTTTATCACTTAAAATTATAAGGAAACTTAAAGATGTAAGTGTTGACGAAAATGTCACATCAGAGCACTTGGTTTACATAAAAATTTAGAACTGATCACAATTTAAGCTTTTAAATATGGGACTATGGGACTATGTATATATGTTTAAATATTTTCATTACATTTGAATATTGTACGTGTAACGACGGGATTAAAGTGTATGCCTGAAGTGTTTAAATAAATGACGTAGTCTCCACAGGCAAAAGATATGGAATTGTCAAAAATAAGAATTTCCTCATATTAACTATGATTAAAACAAACTAATAATACTTATGCTTATGAATTTAATGTAGCTTATTAAATAACTTATTTTTAATCATAATCAAGAATCGCGACGACGAGCCACTTAAAGATGATCAAAGCGATAAGTCACGTGTCGCCTGTTTATCAATAGGTTTAAGCATTGTCTACCATTTACTTTCATATTTTTAATTAAATTACATTCTCATATTATGTGTGTTTATCAAAAGCATTCTTAAAATCAATAATAATTATTTTGTCGATAGATCCAGTACTCGATATAAGATAATTGCGGAGATTTTTTATGAATTCAAATATGTTATTGTAGTAACAGTTATTGAAGTGCGTTTACATAAAAAAGAAATGTTAGTTTTTACCATTAAAATAAAATAGTTCAAATGAGAGTAAAGTTCTCTCAATGTTTATGAATGATTCGGATTCTGGAGAGTTTAACAGAATATCTTAAACAAAAGGGAGAGTTTCATGAAGGTCAAGGTGTTTAGGTATTATTACATTTTTATCTTGTCTTTTAAATAAATAAACGCTTTGTTCCACAACTGCTGTGTTATATTTTAAAGTTAAGGACTGCCTTAACTTTAAAATATATAAAAACTATTTTAGGGTTTTGGAATAGGCAATAGCATAGTCAATTAAGTTTGGAATAGGAAGATCTATTTCAGTACTAAGATTTGGTTAGGAACTCGACTAATAGCTGGAGGTTGAGGGTTGTTATCTGATTAGGACTTGACTAGGTCGTTATCTGAAGCTGGAAGAGAAATAGGATAAGAAAAACAGATAAGTTCAAGATTACCTTAAGCTAAGCCTCTCTATATAATATGTCTGTAAATATCTGTAACAGTTTTGATAAATGATTTATTGTTTTGCTTCTATTTTCTGTATCTATCTACTCTAGTTTAATTGTAAACACAAAATGAAATTGAACGTCTCTCATAATAATAGATTTATTAGATTCATGGAAACAAGAACCATAACTTTTTTGAGCCCTAAAAAGAATTTAATAGAAGTTAATAGAAGTAATATCATTAATCTATCGAATCATCGATGATGTTATAAGAAACTTATATTTATAAAATCTTTTAGCCCACCAAGAGATTTTTTAATGGTTGATTATTTATTTTTGTTTACACATTTAAGTTTTTTTTGTACTAAATTAATTAGTTTAGTAGTATTTAAATAAAACTGTTAAATAATCACTTGACACTTTGCGTTTGCTTTTTATCAAATAAATGTCATTTATTCCTATTTTCACCCTTCACTTTTAAAAGACAAGTATTAGAATTTTACAACTCTTTAACTCTTAATAATCTATTCCTTTTTAACAAGTATTGTAAAATAAAAAATGTGCTTTTTTCAAAAAAACCCCATATTTGAAAAGTAAAACACATCATTGTTGACAACGCCTTAAGTTCTGACTGTTAATGATGGTATCGTCGCCGAACGACTTCACGCAAACTCAAGCTGCGTCGACTTTGTCGGTCTGACCGAGTGTCTCCATCGAACACTCGCACTTTCAGTTGAAATGACCAGAAGAAAATTGCTTTCCAAAATTTTCAAGCACATTACCTTAAGATGTATTGTCCAATCTATAGTAATACTAAAATATATGTTTTATATATTACAGGTATACAGTTTAAGGCTCCTTCTGGTTTAGGATTCGTACATCTATATAATCATTAGGATAGATAGTGTAGTTTTGCCTTATTCTCAAAGATATTACTTAAATTTAATATTCACAAAGTTAGAAAGTTGAAAAATGTTGTTTAAAATAAAATTACTTTTACAAGAACCTGAAACATAAATATTTTCCAAAAAGAATAATGCATGTATCTTGACTCGTTTAGTGATTTAACATAAACAACTTTTTTATTTCAGTTTAAATGTAAACGAGCGTGTTATGGTTAATCTGATAGTAAGGAGTTACTTTTGCCACACCATAATATTGCTAATGCGTTGCGGCTCTTGAAAAAGGAGTAAAGATGAAGAAAGATGAAAGATAGTATAGAGTGTGATCTATTGAGTAATAAGGGATCAGACTTTTAGCTCTTTCACTCACGGATCGAATTACATCCATAATAGCTTCTTTATGCTAAGCTTCTGTGGTAGCGTGGTAATAACCTAGTAAAGCCAGGACACTACGAGCTGCAGGTAATTAGATATATACCACTCAACGGCACAACTCAACGGTACATACACATTTTAATGAGTTTTATTATTAATGACGACTAAATTTTGTTTACAATTTTCAATGTATGTATCATTGTTGTGCAAATTACGAACATAACACTAACGTGAAATAAACATAATTTGATCTAATGTTAATTTAACAACTGCCTATCAGTAC
Organism: Dircenna loreta; assembly: GCA_963555665.1. Classification (NCBI taxonomy): domain Eukaryota; kingdom Metazoa; phylum Arthropoda; class Insecta; order Lepidoptera; family Nymphalidae; genus Dircenna; species Dircenna loreta. The sequence continues at coordinate 289,150 of OY743099.1, read as the reverse complement.
AATCAATATTTTCATACGTCAAATGTGAATGTTCACCCAACAGTGATTTCAGCCGCATTTTGCCAGTTAATGAAAACCGCTGAAACTTCACACACAAATAACTGCCGTGCAACAAAGCCACTAATACAGATTAAAGTGAATTATGACGTGTTAATTTTAGTTTAAGTGGCGGTATTTTTCAAACTTTATGGCGATAAACTTACACGGGAAAAAGATAAATATTGACAAAATATTTAATAGGTGAAACATATAGGTTCTAGTATTATTTAATAAAATACACTTTATGTTATGTTACCTATGTAGTTTGTAATTTAAGTTCAAATTAAAATATGATATTGTTAATAATGCAATATTTAATTATAAAAAAGTAGTATAAGTTATTTTGTTGAAATGCACTACAGGGACTCTTCAGTTACTTAGCTTGCGACAAAATCGTTCATAAGGGATGCCCTATAAAGAAATTAAATTAATGTGCTTAAATTAGAAAATCTTCATATTTTTTTTTCCAAAATTATAAAAAAACTAAACCAATAACTTTAAAGTTTTTGATGAATAGAATGATGATACTAGTACAATTTTAAAATGAATATATGTTATGTACTCCGGACTTTGTTTTTTTTTCCTTTTTTCTATATATTGCAGTTTCGTTAAATATAAATACTTGAAGATATAAAGCAACAAATTATTTAAACAATAGATTATAATTCAACTGAGGAAGCTAATACACACTACTTTACCTTACAATACCTCATAGTGAGTCACGTCATTATACAGTTATTCTTGTTTCCTATCAAGTAATCAATTACTACTATAATATACAAATAATGTATACTGAGCCTGAAAACTAAAAAAAAACTATTACTCCTTTTGTCAATTACTATTATTATTAAAGTATGAATCTAAAAATATTGAAAATTTGATTTACATGGAATTATTGACATAAATAAAAGGTAAAGGAATATTTTATGAAATATTATTTGCTTTTGCAGCTGAAATGAGCTTGGAACAATGCCGAGATATTAGATTCAAATTAATATCTAAACCCACGGTACATATTAATAAAATGACATTATATTTTTGAATAATTAATGTTGAATTATAATGTAGTTTTCTTTTAGGTGTGGTACAGTATCACGTTACATTTTATTCACTATACACATCCATTACGAATTTTATCTTAAAAATAAAAGCTACCCATACAGGACAGTGGAATAATGGCATTTTATTAGGGTAGGGAGAGGTAGGGACAAACTAATTACATTCTTACTTATCTGTATATAATGCTAAAAGTATTGAAATAATATGAAAAATAAAAGTTAAAAAGACATTTTTTAGATATAATATCATATTTGTATCACACACATTTCACGTCGTCAGATTCATGAAATGAGTAAAAATATTTTAAGAAATTCAAATTAGGATATTAGTTTACTAATGACAATTATATTATAAGTAACTAAATATTGCACTTGGGCATAAAACTCATTGAATACTTCAAGATGACACTTATCTTATTTTGTAATAAAATTTGACTAGAACTAAAAATATAAATAGAAATGGTTCTTTTAAATATTCCTCAAAGCGGTGTAATAATGTAATTTTAAAATTATAATAGAATTGACAAGGAAAAATTTTTGTTCCAAAAAATACCTTCAGAAAATAAACTTTTATTTAATAATATTGAGATAAGAACATAAAATATAAAAAAGCCTTTGAGAAGGTTTTTAAGGTTGATTTTTATTAAAAAAACACTGACGTGCCGTGACAGCAGATTTTGCTCTTTTAAGTAGACCAAAGGGAGTAACTGGGAATCGTCGTAACTAGGTATATTTTGATCCGATAAATCATTTTAAAAAATTTGGTGTTTTATCTATACTAATATATAAAGCAGAAAAAAAATTTTGTTTGTTTGAACGTGATAATCTCAGGAACTACTGGTTCGATTTTAAAAATTCTTTCAGTATAAGATAGTCCATTTATCGAGAAATGTTAAAGGCTATATAACATCTCGTAAAGATAACTAGGAGCAGCAATAAAAAATGTTGCAAAAACGGCAAAATTTAGAGCTTTCCTCGCGTGCGCTGAGTAAACGGTGCAACTAACGCGAAAATCAACTACTACAAAATTTTGTACAAATCTTTACAAAACAATTGTTCCCCTTTAAATGTTCTAAAAGAAAGTCCGCGACAGTATATATCTAGTTTTTATATTCAGTTTATGTACTACGCTTATGTACGCATCTTATTTAGTAAACGAATGTACTACGTTTATGTATTACGCTTATGTACTTAGCGTATTTACTTAGCTTATGCACTACGCTTATAGACTGAACTTATATACTTAGCTTATGTACTAATCTTATGCAAGCATCTTATTAACTACGCTTATGGACTACGCTTATGTACTACTACTACATAAGTACTACTAATACATAAGCCGTATACAGTCAAGTACATAAGCCGAATACAGTCATTCGGCTTATGTACTTGACTAATGCACTAAGCCTATGTACGCAGCTTATTTACTAAGGTTATATACTCAGCTTAGCTTTTTTCACTTAGCTTATGCTAAGACTAAGCTTTTCTCTTTTGATTATGCACTTGACTTATGTACTTAACTAATGAACTAAGCTTATGTACTAAGCTTATTTGCTAAGGTACTTAGGTTATAAACTAAACTTATGTATCTAGCTAATGTTCATAGCTTATGTACTAAGATCATGTACTTTGCTTATACACTGAGATCATATACTTTGTTTACGTACTAAGGTTTCGGAATATCGGAATATCATACGGAAATTTTTGTCTATATGTATGTGGTCCGAATTCTACGAAAAAAATACTGAACAGGCACAAGCGTTGTGTTTATCAATGTCTCCTTGTCATAATGTGACTAATATATCGGGTAAAGTTAAAGTAAAGTAAAGCCAGCATCATATTATTTTAGTCATGTGATTTGTGGGAGCTGACGAAGTCGCTGGCATCTGCTAGTTTAAATATAAAAGTTATGTGTGTTATTTGACTAAAAAAAATAATCTTTTAGTATAAGCTTAATGTATGATATGATTATACTGTTTAAATATTGCAGTAGAGTTAGCTTAAGCTTAAACAGTCGATATAGGCCGGAAAAACGTGGAAAGAAACTCACAAACTCGTTGAGCTTAAATCGTTTAAGTGAACAATGGCTAGATATTTCAATAAGAATTATATCAGCATGCAGTAGAAATGGTGCAGTGGGGCTTTGTAGTAGAAATAATCGTTCTTCCTACTAAAATAAACAAATGTAAAGTGTAATTTAGAACAGCATATTAAATATTCAGAGAGCATAAACTACCTGCAAAAGCGGTATCAGTGATTTATGAAAAAAGTTTATGTGTTTTCCTCCAAAAAGAGGTTACCCGTTACATGATTCTTAAAACAGTGAAATCTCTCTAATAACATAACACCGCGAGTCCGCCACGCTTAGAGCTCATGAATAAGAACCTCGAATGGGTTCCAAACTAGTCGGTCACATTCCAATTTATTTTCTGCGTGAATACAGCCGGGTAATATTATAAATATAATATATTTAACACGCTATAAATCTCGTCTTTTCCGTTTCATATCCCTCTACCATCAACCAATAGAATCGAAAACAAAAAACTTAAAACTTGTGTTTAGACAAGGTATTATTTTTTTTAAAACAAATCTTTAGGGAATTATATACTTATAAAAATGAATATTTACAAGACATCGATGCGGTTCCCCAAATATATTACTATAAGCAGCTAAATCATTTAGTAATCAAATTATTAGCAAATTTTAAATATATATATGTATGTATGTGTGTTCACGTGTCATTATAAAGGCGTGAGTCACACCGCGAGTCCGCCCTGCTTCGAACTCATGAGTAAAAACCCAGAATAGATTCGAAACTTGACGGACATATTCCGATATAATTTCACGTAACTACATCCAGGTAAATAAATATAAATATAATTATTTTTTTGAATGTACATTATCAATATAAATTCGCGATTACACTTGAAAAGTTCAAGGTCATATTATAAAAAATAAAAATATGATGCAATATTTAATGTAATAATATATGCGGTATTTAAAAAATAAATAAATATTTATTTATATATTTTTTACTTGTTACGATTATTTTTTGTTTCTAAAAAGCAGAGCTCAGTCACTAATATCATAATATAAAACCTTGATTGGTGTTACTATTAATGTTAAAGCGAATACAAACGCGCCACGATTGATCATGTTATTTGTGACATCATAATTTTAAGGCAATTTCATGGCAGTATTGCGTTCATAACAGTTAAAAATTGAATGCAACGTATTTTGAAAATCATGATACGATCACACGTAAAAATCTTCCTTATTTTTTCATCACTGTAATCTTCCTAATTGGATCGATTTTGTTTTTTTTTTATTATTTTCTTTGGTTCAGTTTTACAATTTTACCCAATGTTATCGGATTCTAGATATTTTTATAGTCTTTAAGTAAGCCGGACTTCCATAACTTCCACATGGACAATCCCTTTTGAAAGCTTAAACCAGTGATCCTCATACAAATGGTATTTGAGCAAAGTCCAGCGTAAGCCAGTCTGGTCCAAATTTTCAAATCAAATATCGAAAATATTATAATATATTATAGATATTTTAAGGTATCGATGGTGTTCTCTCGACAGTTTCGATTAATAATTTATCCCGGTAGGCTTATCAACCAATTTAGAAGGTGATTTTAATTTATAGCGTAAGTTATGTTATTTTCTTATATATTCTTTTATTTGATTTCAAATTAAATAATATATATACAGTCATATATGACTATAATGCGATAGTCGGATAGAATATCTAGCACTACATTACAGCGAGTCCCCGGTGATCAATGTGATACATAGCTGTCTCCAATTATATATGCTACATGTTTAATTAGACGAGCATGTAAGCAGACGTTATCCTGCAAACCATTCTGTAAGTCACATTGTATTATGTGAAGCTTACACTGCGTTCTATTGTGTACATATATATGGGCATTCTTCTTATTAATATAATTTTCACTATTCTATTATTATAACTATTAACAATGATTCACATCAAATAGTAGAAAAATAACAAAGATTAGTTATAATATCATAAAAATAATTAAGTATATTTTAATAATTTTCTTCACAACAACTACAAAACAAACAACCATAAACATAAATGGTAAAATCGGATATTTGTACTAAAATATAATAAGCAAAAATTTTTGACAGAAAATATTATGGTTTAGGTTTATGGTACCATCAAATAGAAAAAATCATACTACTAAAGATATATTTCACGGTTATAAAACGGTTTATATTATGTTTGTGGATGTTTAATATCTATTTAGGATTAGTTTACACTATACATTTTACATAATTAGTTTACACTTTACATTTTTGCGACATAAACAGGCCTTTAGGTAATTCGCAAATTGACTTATAACGAAGGCACCGAGTATCTCTCAAATATTGTCTTTTGTCATAGCACGGTCGAGACAGCCAGAAAATCGTAATTATTGTAGCAACAGCTTTTAGTTAAAAAAAAAAACATTATGGTAACTTTTATTTTAATTTTCTATTCTGCTAGTATAGTGAGCCATAGTTCATCCTCGTAACAATAGTGGCGAGAATGATTCCAAGGATCATTCCACTGTGTGAGTCGCACTCGGGAATTGTTTGCCGCCATTTGCCACCATTTTTATACCGTAATGGAGGCCATTGGGATTCAAAGCGAGATATTTGTATTACTTAAAAAACTCATTTAGATAAATATATTTACTTTCTTTTATCAAAATATCTTGTAGCTACGTTATGACTTGAAATTACTGGCAATAACCTTAAATTTAAACAACATACCTATTGAAATAAGAACCTTAGGTTCTAAGACATAAAATTAAATTTCACTGAGACGGATCATGTTTATCTAAATATACATTTTCTATCGGCCATATTAAATAAAGCTAGTTACAGTAATTATGTCCAAGTTAACAACAGTAGACTGTTATGAAACGTTTTGTAGATAGTTGACTATAGTTTATGGCCCTTTATATTTGTGTAAAAGCTAGTACTTAGTGCCAGATTACCACACATCGGGTAGTCAAATTCTAAGAATTTATTCCAGAGTAAAATACAAAAGATTGATGGTTTCAAATTTAATTTTATTATCAAATTTAATTTAATGGCGTTTGTCATTTTCTTTATTTTTCCTGTTTTTTTTTTAAATAAATACACGAAAGAACGCAATTATATACATATACATAGAGATGACAAACACACTATAATACATTTACATTATGACATTATTTATAAATAACAATAATTATTAATTTATATGATCGTTATGAGATTCAGTTCTAGCTAGTAGTGTTCATTACTTTGAATGTTTTCATATTACTACATGGGCAGGACGTATCTGCGTGAGCACGAGCGTGTTGCGGTTACCTTGGCTCAGTGAAGCTCTAATCTACCTTGGGCATTAAGAGTATTAGCCTTCCATCTAATTAATCCCTTGCTTGATACTTGCTCTTACAATAATTAAATTTGTGTGTAATATAAATGCTATAAATAAATTTATACTTTGGAATTCTATAAGTTTTTTACTACATTAATGTAATACCTTACAAATTAAAAGAAAAATGTATATGATACATTTATTTTTCAGTTATAATAGTATACTACTTCATAAATTCCAGTTACAATACGTACGGTATTTACGTACGTTACTGCTATATTTCTACATGAGAGACCCTTGGGCAAACTGAATAAAAATAAATCGGATTCGGCAACGGTCTGGACTGACATCTTAACTGTCTGTTATAAGAGGGAGGGAGACGCGGAGTTAAGAATTAACTGGCTTGATTTATATAAACATTTATGGTATTTTTAACTCTTTATTAATCTATTTATAATATTAATATTATATTTTAAAAGCTAGCTAGCTTGAGCGTTTTCATAGTACCTTCCTTGCAAGAGGTAAAGTTAAAATAAAATAAAAATGAATGCGAACTGAGTTAGCGTTGATATTACCCTGTATTGTTGGCCCGCAAGATTTATTGAATGTACTTTCATATATACATTAAGATATTTACTACAGTGTATAGTAATTATTTGTTGATTGTTAGTACAGCTTGGTAAACAAACTACGGCTATAACTTACGCACTGTCACTACTGCGTCAACCCGCATTGTAATTAAATAATTTAAGTGCATTTGCCAACAATCAGACAGAATGCTTAATTTCTAACTTCGGGAAAAAAGACAAAATAACTTTTTATTATATATATCTATATCGGTTTAAGTCTTGTTTTCACAATAAGACATAAAAAGTATGGTATCCACGGGATTTGAACAAACAACATAAGTAAGGATGACTATCGACATTGAAATAATCGACAAACACTCAAAAGTTATTACAGTTGACTATGAATTTACTCGAAAACAATTTCCAGAAACTCTAGTAACGAGGTCAAGTTGGCTAGGAGGTACAAACATAACTCCCAAATTGCAGAATCTTCAGTAAGAACTATTCAAATATTATGTTAGTAGATATGATTGAAAAGTATTTGCTACTTGATTTTGAACTTTTTTTTGTATGTACGACTTAAGAACGTGTCACATAGTTTTTATAAAGGTATGTTGAAGATATAAATAAAAATAGAAGTTTGGACTTCCAAATTAAATAACTCAGGCTAAAACTGAAATGAAATGAAATACTAAATCTAACTATATCAATATTTGAACACGTCAAAACGCAATCGAACACGAGAAACTGATAAACTCTTATCTCAGTTACTGTACACTTAGCCTAAGAAACTATATCTCTGTTTGCAGTTGTCTTTGCCGGGTCAAAGGGGTCACTTGTTAAATTTACGTTACGTTAGTTAATCATCAATTTTATTTTGAGTAAAGTTCATCAAATTGAAAAAAACAATTGGTAATCGCTGGTATATTAAATATTTTAATGTTTAGCAGCTGTAAAATAGTAAATATTTTTTAATCTATATCTTATTTTTCTTTATTCATTATAAAAAAAGTGAGCTAAGACGCCTCCATGCTTATAAAATTAATCAAAGCATTTCAAACACAGAGATAATAAAAATGTTTAGAGATATTCATTCTGTTGTCAAAATACATTTATTTATTTAATTTATGACTGACAGACATCCATGACAGACAGATCAGATGAGACAAGCATTTCTTTTTCTGCTTCTGGAATAGTTGGAGCCTGTGAAAAGTCGCTAATGATCCACCTATTTGCTATTATATCCATGTTACCAAATTTGTTGAAAACGAGTCTGGCAAAAGACACATTTATATGTGTCGGGTTTCGCTCAGACATCAGGAAGAAAAATCAAAAATAATTAACAAGAATTTATTTACAGTTTAATACAAACACAGAATAAAAGAATTAGTAAGAGGTTAACACAAAATATTAATAATTATCTCTAAAAATAATAATCTGATCAACTGTTACTAAGTAATGCGTAACAGAAGTATGATAATTAAAATTAGTGATGTCGCGCGGTCACATAGGGCCTACTAACTGTCAAGACAGAGTGCGGGCACCCAACGCAATACGAGCACTACTTATCGTCAAAGACAATTTCGACGCTCAATCCCTATATGGTGTATTCGACTATCAAGAGACAGTAATCCGTACACCGAGACGAAATCGTTAGAAATGCGTGTCGAGTACTCTGAGTGGGCTGCTTTTATAGTCGAATCTCAAGGAAAGAGAATTTTTGTTTTCTCAGAGTACCCACAACTTGCGTTCGGTGTACGTTCCACTAGCGCCTTTTGGACGCCGTTTCTTAAAGCCGTATATAAATAATGAGATATAATATGTATTGAATATTATTTGTATTAACGTACATCACTGAATATAAATAATAGTGATAGTTGTTTAGCGTAACAACAAAGCGCATGATCGTGTTAGTCACGTAGAGCAGCGAGCATAGCGGTGAGTCGTGACTGCGGCAACAAGGCAAGCCAAGTCACGCCACAGTGTAGTATAAGCATTGAGCATACTTACAATTTCATTTTGTTACATTATACTTTCTTTACTTTGCTTGCACATTTAATTACGGGACATGGACAAGCTTATTATATTATAGTTATAAATATATCGTTTTTTAGCTATAGTTATTCTATTTTACCGAGCGGTAAGCAATGTACGAGTATGCTACGTTATTTCATTCATGTATTCCAGTAACAGATAAATGATTTACTGTTTTAGATCTAGTAGTTCAATTTTTTTTTAAATTTAAATTTGAATTAATTATTATCCTTGACCCTTAAACACTTTTTCGAATAATTATATTCTAACGTAGAAATCAAAACAAATATCAGTGTTATGTGGAAGATCAGTTTATTTTTTATTCATTATACATATAAATATATACATTAATACATACATACATTATATGATACAAAACTATAACTTTTCATTGAAATGTTTGAAGTATGTTCACAGTACCTACTTTTTAGTGTTAAAATAAAGAATACTTTGTATTGCTAGGTTGTACTTTTGTTCCTGCAAATGCGGTCATTGAGCATGGAACATATCACAATGTATTTTTTTTAATTTTACCATGTTTTAGAACCATACATTTTACATAAAATAAAATATAATTGAAAATATAACTTATATAACCGCATTGATGAGAGCAGCAAAGTTTTGAAAAAACAATAAATAGTATGAAATACGTGGTGTAATGTGATGTGCTGGTGGTAACTTAACGTTTAATTTTGTTGCATATTTGGCAATTCTCTGCATTTTGATGCAAATCTCATTGAAATGCTGCTTCATTGGCATCCTATAATGTTTGAGTGTCTGGAATTAAAACAGTCATATGCTTTTCACGCTGCTGCAGATTTATACTATTATTAAGAAGTATTATTATAGATTATATTATTTATATATGGATTATTATAATATAATAATAATTAATATAATATTTATAATAATGCTTCATAATTAATACATTACAAAAAGTACGAGTGCTAACGCTATTTAGTTTGTTTTTTGTTGTTTGTTTGTTAGTTAAATAGTTGAAGTGAATGAACGATTATAAGAGGAAGTTGAACGACACCAATGGATGGAATCTGAAAATATACTACTATATAAAGAGGTGATCTAGCTAATATAGGCAACTAACGTCTCATATGTCTCAAACATTGTTTGTATAAGCTATTCGTTTCAGTATACTTGAAAGAATAACCCCAAACATCGAAGTACACCAAAAGAACGAGCCAATCAGACTCAGAAGCTGTTTTAGCACAATGTCCAATGTGTATGTACTTTTTTACAAAAATGTTCATTTATATTTATCATAGTAATTTATCAATGTTGTTTGTATGGAATTAAATATATATAATTTTAATAATGTGTGCTCTTCTCTATGGTGATTCTTGCGTTTTTTGAATGTTACATGTTTTGTACAAATTATAATAAGATATTTTTTACACAGTTCATTCATATTTTATTAGTATAAGTGAGAGTAAATATGAAGGAGTTATTCGAACATTGTCGCAGATAGTAAGTTGTCATCATAATAAATTTGTTTGGAGTGGATTGCAAATTGAGTCAATAAAAATACCTACTATAAAGATATCAGAAAAAAAATGTAGGCGCATGGATATTACGAAGTCATTTTAATTTGTCATTTTGCTGTCGCAGCCTCCGTACTGGAGCGGCTCGTAGTTTGAGGCTAGTGGTGTCTTTAACTTACAAAGTTTTTTATTAATGATAACCATAATAATAATTACCGATCCTCAGATCGGTAATTTTATACTTATAGAAGAATACTTATATTCTTTTATATTATTTCTTACATGACATAAAATCAAGATCACTGAAAAACAGAATACTGGAGGTAGGTATTAACCTAATGTAATGTGAATTTCAAAGTACATAATAAGTATAGTGTAATGAAACTATAACAATTTTTACTCGGGTAGTGATTCAAACTCGGGACCGCTGGGAAGCTATCCTATCGTTCTAACTATTGAACTACCGTCTCCTAAGTAAGTTTAACATTACCGAATATAAGTCTACCGAAATAAGTTTAACATTATTAAACCTATTTATATATACTTCCAGACATGATACATGATGAAATGAGGTCATTGTGATTTTATAGTACATAATGATAACGATGACAACGACATAGAGTAGATAAATCTACTATGTTAAAATCATTACGTAGTTTTAAATGAAAAGCACTAGGGTCTGAAGGTTTCTCATTTAAAATTCTAAAAATATCTCTTTCTTTTTATATCAGACATTATTTCGTAAATGTCTATTGAAATGAGCACTTGTTCGAACGTACATAAAAAAATAGTTCTGTAATAAGAAGGCTAACTCAGTTAATCTAAGTAATATTTGTCCTTCCTAACTTATTTTTCTTCCTACCTTCCTAACTTATTCTTCTATAGCCTTAGAGAAAATATTTAACGGTCAATTCCCACATTCATTAGAATCCAATAACATATTATTAAATGTTCAATCGTGGTTCAGACACCTAAGAAGCCATTGACTGAGATTGAGACCATTGGCGCGCTAGTTGGGGCCTGAGATTCATTAATAATCGATAATGATCTTTTTAGAGCGAGCTACCGTATCGAGGTCCTTAACCGAGCCACGTAGTTAAACATACCAAATTATAATCAAATAATATCGGTTTTTGGTTGAAATACCTCCCTCGGTTTCTTGATCATTTCGCCTAGTTCTCCGCGCAGTTCCTATAACATCCTAGTATATATTTCCAAAGGCAGACTTTACCCAGTTTTTCTTTAAATGGCAAGTCATATTTTTTATATTACTTTGGAAGTTTTATTCGAATTGTCTTATCAGGAATGGCGAGTCTTCAGTGGTATGTTACTATAGGCCGTTTATGTCGTTTATCATTTACCAAAGGAATCCGTAGGTAATATCTTACCTTTACATTTTGTACTTTTTTACCATTGATTGCAGGTTAAGTATTTGCGAATATTAACGCGCGCAAATATCATATAATATTGATAATATTTGTATTTTAGGTTTATTCGAAATTTGATTATTTTAAAGATTACTCTGGGTGTCAGCTCTTAGTTCTTCAGCTTTTATTAATGTTTCTTTTATTGCTGCAAAGGTTGTTTGTTTTTTTTTAAGTAATTTGTGCTTCTTAGTATATACTATCTGACTTATATATTATTAATCTATTTATAGGAATCACAGATAATGTGCTGGCTGGTCAACTTGAATATTCCTCTTTTATCGAGCGTATCACCTCTGAGAATTATATTTTATACTGTACTGTATTGATACGTAGAAATGTAATTTCTATAATTTTAATATTTTATGTGACATATTATTACTATATATCATTCATCAAATAATAATAAAATATTAGGTTGATTACGCACGGTTATAGCTAATTGAAAATACATAACTAGTCTCCAACAGTTGGTAGTGTTGTAGGAATTTAATATTGCCAGTATGAGGTTAAAACAAGTTTCTAAAAATGTAAATTAAAAATAAAATAAATTCAAATATTTACTGTTATGGTTGTAGTTGTATTTGGTATCTTACTTTATTTATAAATTATTATACTGGTTGCGATATGTTTAATGTTATTTGAGAGTAGCTGTCATTCGTCTGATAATTATAGTTTCAGCCTACGTTGTTTTATTGTCATATTTTATAACATATTAATGTAATAATATTGAGTACACTAGTTTGTTCTCAAGGACAAGGACAGTTCATCGTTTTAGAAATAATTAATTATTTATTTCTTTTGTTCGATATTTTCGCTTTATCCATAAGAAATCTAGTTTGTATATTTTCATATTGCAGGAAGCACTCACGAGTTTCATTTTATAATTAGCCTAGAGGCTAATTAAATATTACGGAACAATCATAATTTCTACTTCCGGCGCTTCCCGGGCAGTGTCAATGTTTGTTGGAGCAAAATACAAGTTATATATACAGGTAAATTTACAAAAGCTTTTTACCGGAATTTTGGCTCATTTAGTCAAAAATGAATTTCTGATTAATTGAAAAATCCTTCATTAGAGAATGTTTATTATCGGTTTGTATTTTTTTTGTTCAGCGAACCTTACATTTTATGAATTAGTTAATTATTAAAGTGCAAAAATGGATCAGATCGTTAGTAGAATACTAAGCCTAAGCCTACAATTTTAATAAAAAATATTTCTTTTTGAGGAGATATATCGGACTTACGAGTAATTGACGCTGAGAGTTATAAAACTTTATAAAGTTGTCGTCCCACTTAAATAAATTCAATTAATTTTGCGATTTTGTAGAATCTTTTACGATCTTATTTATAAAATATGGAAATGAACGTTCTCTTGTATTTAAAATGTATATAGATACGCCCAATATTTCCTTTGATCAGACTATTTTAATAAGAATACTTTATAAACATAGTAAAATGAAGGTGTTTGTTTATTTTTCTATATATAATGTAATCATATCAAGAGAAACTTTCCTGTAGATATATATTATGTATTTAGAGCATATTTCATTTTATTTGTAAAATGAATTTGTCGACTTAGTTATTTTTGACACGAAATAAATATTATAGACATAATATAATAAATATGAATCTTAGTATACATTAATCTATACAGATACATATGCTTTTTAAAAACTGAATCATAATTCATAGTCTTGTAAAAGAAGTAGAAAAAATAATATTATGGTAACATTATAATTGCGGTATAAAAGTACCACTCTTGTTGGGCATAAGTTTGCCTTGTCGTACTGTGATTGAAAGGGCCAAATGCTATATTGATTTTTTTTTCTGAAGAACTTCCTTTGAAATATTAATTCCACAACTTTAATTTCATAACTCTTAGTTAAGAACGCAATATGAGTACGCGTTTTGGTCAATATGTCATAAAGCATTATAACGAATTTGTATAGACCTAAAATACAAATACGCCATCAACGGAAATGTGAAAAATTAACATTTCCGTTCAGATACATACCGCTTAATATACTTGCAATCAATGGTGAATAACTACAAAATATAAAGCTAAAATTTAATACCGACTTATTCGTTTGGTTAATCTCATGCTCATGCTGTTATTGATCTCATGCTGTGTGATATCAATCCATAATTTTATTGATTGTCGCCTTTCAAAAAATATTATGGACATCATAGAATGTATATAAATATTTCTATAAAGATGCATTTAGAATTTTATTGATGGAAAGCTGGTAGTCTACAGAAACCGATGAATTGCATACAACGATTTTTTTGTTTTTTTGTTGAAATGCAATCTCTTTTCTCTTTTTTTAATGATAAAAGGGATTAGTAGAAAAAGAAACACAAATAGTCTGGGTGTTTTAATAAAAGTCGGGCGGTACCAAATCACTCTTTTTAATTAAAGAGTGGAGCGCCAAAGGCAGGTATTTAAAACACATTACTGCAATGGCCACATTTTTGCTTATTGAAGAGATAATGTTAATTTTACCTATACGTACCTTTTAAAATACATAATTAAGAAATGTATATTACACTATTTCGTTGCCCATAAGTATTTTCTCTATAAAGCTTAAATCAGGCCATAAAAGGACTACTGCTCTCATGTCTGGGTTGGATGATCCTGTGACGGAAGGTGTTCCGAAAAGATATTTGATTTAATTGCTGCCCCCTATTTTAACAATTGTGTTTCATACTGCTACAACACTGTTTACACCTCATCTCACTGTTCCTCAACCATGCGGTTCTCAAGCACTTTTTTACTACGAACCGAGAACATTTGAAAGAGATTGTACTATTTTTCGAGGTTGTTTTCAGATAGATACGACTTTGCAAGAGGCCGTAAGTATCGGTGACGCCTTACCATCTAGGAATCCGCAGGCTCGTTTGCACTTATTGCATTGCAATTGTATTTACAAAAACAAAGCTAAAAAAAAATCTAAACCATTTTTACCAAAGTTTAGAAAACTATATTTCGCCCTTATAAATATAATTTTTTCTCTATATAACTTTCGATATTGAGACATTGAAGGGAAAAAAAATAATTTCTTATAACGAGCTTTTATTTCAGCTGTTTCAGCTGTCCCGGTGTTTGTTTGTAATCAAATCTTGCAAGCTAAATTTTACTCATTTCAAAGTATCTGTTTGAGCTGAAATTTAGCATGTATCTTAATTTTGCGTGACAATGCAATCATACAAATTTAGTTTTGTTGTCAATCTAATATGGCCGCAACAAAATGGCAGCGTACCTACATATTTCTAGACAACCCAAAGTGGGCATCAAATGAAATGGCCCAACTTTTAGAATACAAGACCAGTGGACTAGTTTAATTGCTCAAAACAAGGCATTGCGAGCGTTGGTACTACGGGCTGCAGAACCGAAAAACAGAATATTAAAAAGTTAAAATAACATCAGAATAATAAAACCTATTCGTCGGGGAAATCCAATAACATCCAACAAAGTTTGACGGTAAAACCTTATCAAAACTAACAAAAGAAGCCTAAACTCAACGCACCCAGTCCTATTCGTCAAGGAAATCCAATAGTATCCATCCACCAGTATACCTCAAGGTCATTTTTTAGAGTAAGACGTTAAGATAAAACAAAACTAGAAAAACAAGCCTAAACTCGGTGCACCTAGTTTTATTCGTCTATAAAATCCAATAGCATAGCATTGATGGATGCAATATACATTCAGGTCACTCCATCAAGTCTGTTAGAAAGATTTAATTTGTTGGAAAGGTTTTAATTTTGGAAAGATTAAAACCAACAAAACAAATCTAAACTCGACGCTCCTAGTTCTTTATATCTAGAAGATTCAGTATTTTTCATCAAGTACTATTCATCAGTACTTCAGGTTACTCTGTCAAGTCTGATGAAAAGATTTTATCAAAACTGACAAAACAAGCCTAAACTCTGCTAACCTAGCCTTTTTCGTCTAGGAGATCAAGTAGCAGCCTTCAACGTTTGGACCTTAAGTTCACAAACAATATTAATATCATATAATACAACATATATTATCTTAACTAATAGAGCTAGGTGCTGCGAGTTTAGGCTACAAACTATCCAAATTATTACTTAACATAAACACAACATATTATTAAAAATAAACAAAAAGTATTTTAATTCTATTTCTTTAACAGAAAAAAAAAGCTACCACTCAATATATTGCGACGAACTCTTCCTTCATTGCAAGAGCAGCATACTAAGTTATTTTTCAGGGGCAACTAGGACCAATTGAGCTGTTCTAAAAGTAGGAGTATAACTTCATAATAATTTTAAACTCAATATTTAAAAAATAATTCAAAGACCCTTCAACAGCTTCTGTAAATTTATTCATAATACTTTTAAACAATTTTGAATTTTGTAGTGAGAAGTGATAGCATATACCTCCACTAACGATAATATCTTGACTGAATAACTGGTTTTCTCTCCAGTTTAGAAGGGATCTCTCAATTTTTTTTATCTGGTCGTGTTTTACAAAGATTTAAATCCCAAGGTAATAAATAACCGAAAAATGCCACATCATAAGTACATCATAGTGCAAGGCATTCCATGACCAAACCCTGTATCCATTCACAGCTTTTGAATCTGTTTTCTCCATTTTAATGCTTAATTAAAGTTTGAACGAGAATTATTTTTTTATGATTCAAAACAAACAAAGTAAACCTGCGACGTTTTGCTATGACCCTCTAAATAACGTGAAAAGTGAATTCTTATTCAAATATTCATTATAATATATGAACATACCGACTATTATAATAGTATTTTCTTCTTTATATGACCCTCTAAATATGCGAAGAAACCAAAAAGAAATAGATTTTAATGCGACCCCTTTCGTCGCATGATGGCTAACCTTATACTCGTGTACGGCTGCTGTTTGCGGAGATTTTTTTGAAACTTTAATCCTCGTTGAGGATTTTCTTTGCAGAACGGCTTATTTTATTACGTATGGTATTTCGATAAGTATCACTTCCATATGACGTGAATAAGGGAAAACTGGTAATAGTTCGAAATGAAAGACATATAATTAAATAAATAAATATGAAAGATTTTTTCAAAATTCTACTTTCTTAGTAAGATAACACTTATATTTTAAGATTTACATATTTGTATAAAAAAAAACAAAATAATATGACAGAATATTTATAACAACGTTGCAAATATACGAAAAGCTTAAACTTATTCAACGTAAACACAGGGTTAGGTTTCTTTGATTTTATGAAACGTTTGACTAACAAACTACACTTGAATGCAGAAACTATTTAATTAAATCTTGGTGCAATTCAAAATTCAATAAAAGCGAATGTACATTCTTCCATCATAAATTTAATAAAGGAAATTCTTTAAATGTATTATATTTTTTCTAAAATAAAAAAAAAGCATCAAATAGTTACCACTTATGTATACTATGCTTTAGAAGTATTTTTTATTAACTTTGTTTTTGGAGTTTGGACCCATATTTTATATTATTATTTGCATTACTTAAACGTTAAATAAAATTAATTTATACTTTTAATTATATTCATTCTCAATTTTAGGAAGATAGTTAATCTGCCGCATCTAAGTAAACTCAAATACATCCGTCAGCTTGCGTTTTCCCATAACTGTGCAATAGCTACTGTAATTCACTAGTCTGCACCAGTTACAGGGTAACTTAGAATTCAATAATTTCATTCTTGTGTTTACAAAATGAAAGTTAAATATGCTTACCAAATTAGTAATTCAAATACTCACTCTATTACATTATTTTTTTCGTAAAAATACTGTACAGGTATACTTCTAAACTGATTTTGAAATATTTTAGAAAAAGGCTTAGTTTGATACTGAGTAATTATTGTAAAAGAAAATTATGGTTTTCAAAAATTCCTTGTTATATTATATATAAATTGAGTTATTGCAATATAAATAAAATAAATGACCCGGAAATGGAAAGTAAATATTAGTTTATCAAACGGTTCTGTAAACGCAATTATATTATCTCAGTAAAATTCTTTCACTTATTTGCTAAACTTTATTTTTTAGTAGTGCCGTGTCTATTTTCTATTTGTAGCTTTTACAGTAAGTAACTATTATTATAGATATATAGCATATAATAATTATTTTATTATATGTATTTACACTTGAAAATTATGAGCTGATCATATTAATATTTGATAATCAATATAAAATTAAATATAGAATTTATATATATTGAAAGGAATACATGATTTTGCATCAGTTCAGTTTCCCTTAAAATATTTGCCATTGAAGAACAGAACCCCACTCCGTTCAAGAGTCAGTCGCCGTCGATTTTCTGAGCATAGACGGCAACTTAGGAAAATTAATGAATGCTTTTCCAACAAAGAGATAAGGAAAATGTTGATTGCCTACCGAAATACTTCCCTAATGAAGCCACCATTTTCCCTTCTGTTTCACAAACAATTTCTAACTCTAATGGAATTTCTTTTTAATTTTGTTTTATGAAAAAAATAATTAGGAGAAACCGTTGGGCTTTCGTTAAAAATGAATGATTTTGAATTACAGTCCCTTCAGTAGGTTACAAATAAAATGCGTATGTTTGCTTATAACTTATTTTTTTTAATCTGCAAACTATTTTCAATATTATTTAAGATCACAAACTTAGTAAAAACAAAAAATAAACAACAAAATGATTATAATACAAACATTTAAAGCAAGTCGAAACTTTCGCTTCACTTAATCTTTTAAAGTAGGGAAATATAAGGCGTACTTACTTAACATCGCCGAGAAGTTTTATAGTTAAGAGGTTCTCGAGTAAAAATTACTTAAAAGTTTTTCAATAAAATAAATTATTTTGCCACAACAACAAGGAACGTTACGGGAAATATTTAATCTGATTTCAATGATTGATAAATCAGTACAGTCAACATAGAATATTTTTTTTTATAAATAAAATAATCATACTTTTCTCTCATGGGGAAAATTAAAAATATGCTTTAGGCTATGTAATCTCCATAAAATTTAAATACATGGATTAAAAACTACAACAACAAACTAGACTACAGGTAGGTAGTAATCTATAGTATGGTATGTATAGTTATTAACAATATTTTATTGATTTATTAGCCAAATTAACAATTACATGCAAAGTAACATATTTAACATAGCCTGAACGGAATCAGTAAGTAACAGGAAGACACAACTTATAAGAGTGTCTATGGTATAATAAAGCTTGACTGGTCAATTATGTTTTTACTCAATATATTAAACTTTAGCATTGTTACTTATGAAGTCACTTAAGACGTGACCTGTCATTTAATTAATACCAATAAATCAACGCGCCTGCTTTGGCAGGATAATCCGCACTTAGTTTGACTGCACTTTACTGTCCAAGTTTTCTAAGATAAATGGCAAACTGCACAACTTTGAAATGCTATTGAGGGGCCCTACTTCAGTCATCTTAATTAAAACATTTAATGAACATTATAGTAAATTTTTAGAATTTATGTAACTTAATGAAAAATGCGACTTAGTTCAAAGAATAGCATTCATCTTTCTTTCATTAAACTTATTTATCAGGAAACGTCTTTTAAGTTTAAAAAAAATACGAGGTGTTTAAGATAGTTTTTAAAATGTTAGTATTCTATTTAAGAGGTGCAAGAAAACATGATATAATAAATATAAAGTTTCTAAAATATTACTTTTGTAAAAACTGAGTAATTTATGAGACACATTTGATTTTTATTTTATTTTTATAACTTCCTCACATTGAAAACACCGAAACCCGAGACACGAGATCAACAGATTTAACTCCATATAAAACTTGATTATTACGAGGAATTTTCAAGTATAAATCAGTATACATGTAAATGTTAAATGACTGATATAGCATTGAAAAAACTGTATGTTTCTTATATAACCACTTGCAAAAAACTGTTGAAATTTAAGTGTAAAGATAAAAAATAAATGCTGCATATATAAACATTCAAAACCACTCAAATTTGAATAACACCCTGTATAACTCACTTGGGTTTTGCAAAAGTCGTACATTTTTCATTGACATGAGATAGACGCGAGACCTCTGCAATAGATTCCGCGTCATTCAAACACAAAAATATTATTTCCAAATTTGATGGCACGCTCTGGGAAAGCACTTTTTTATTTCTCAGAGATAAGTTTGTTCACGTAGATCTAACTAATATAAATACTACAGTCTACCAAAACGGAATGAAATAAAATTGAAAATGTATTTTAATAAAATGGAATAAAATAAGCTTAATATTATAAAATCAAACCAGATTTTTAATACTGAATTATGATGGAGGCGAGTTATGTAATATATACGTAACATAAATAGTACTACTCACGACCCTTCACGATATAAACAGCACTTCTAAATAAATAAATAGATATATATATATATATATATATATAAATAAATATAATAAAAAAAAATAAAAATATATAATATAATATAATAAATATAATAAAATATATAAATAAATAGTTCTGCTATAGCAATTTTACATTCAGAAAACATTTGAGTTTGAGTTTCGCAGTTTAAGTTAAGTTGACAAAGTACTTATAGTTTAAAACTACAACAATCTTTAGCAAATATTAATTGGAGAGCTAGTTCTGCTATTCGTGCTCCATTCAAGGTACTTCAAGACCGGTATTAGAGACTCTGAACTATACAATAGAATGGTTACACTTTCTAAATATTTTGTTAAGTAAAACTTATGTACTCAAAGTAAATGATGTTACATAAATCCTCACATTTTTATTGTGTCATTATTGTGTAATATACTTTAAAATATCGAATTATGCAATATAATAAATCAACGCATTTGAGTGACTGGTCATAATTATATCATAATTTATATTATCGTGCAATACTAGATCCTGACAATCCGTGTATTTTCGGTGGAATAAGTCATGTAACATGTGATCAAAGTGTAACCGCATAGTATGTATTTACTTTTAAACATGTAAGACACACCAGGTCTATTTTATGTTGGAACTGCTAGAAATATTGACATACATTTTAAAACATTAAAGTTTTGTTATCGTTTTGTATTATTCACTTCAGTTCCTAGAAGAGCAATCCATTATAAACTTGCTACAGACGAACTTTTCTAAAAATAATATAAGTATTTCTGAAATTTTTCCAATGGCTGTGCATTTAATAAGTTTTGGATGCAGTTTATAATTTATGTATGGGTCCGTAAACGGTTTTTGAATTTATTTGAAATCTAACGTAATAACGCTGAACTTTCAATAATAAAAAACTAAATTAATTCGCTGCAAGCCAGTTGTGCTATGTGGGAGGCTTCCCAGGCAATGCACAGGTGCAACGATTAACACAATTGAGTTCGTTATCGAGACGTATTGTTCTCTGGACTGTCGATCTCAATCACACTTGATTTACAGACTTGAGAAAATACACTCGCTTAAAAGATTTTCAATTTTCAAAGCGTTCCCAACAGGCATACTGATTATATAACTAGAATTTATTTTTATTATGAAATAAAATGCTATTATTAGTGGACAATAAACATATAATATATGAATATATTAACTATATTCAATAAAATAACTGATTAAGTTAATCAATTCCCATTATTTAAATTGCACTCGTACCGACTGTTAAATCTGACGGCACTGAAGATATGTTTGTTCTTATACTTAGTGTAATGTGAGGGGATTCTATAAATTTTAAAATCGCTGCTCAGACAGGAAGCCAGATTACAATCGCAGCGGTCGGAGGGAAATTGCTCATTCTCACGCGAATAACCTCCCCAGAGAATGCGGTCTAATGGAAAAAGTTAAATAAATATACAAAACTTTTTAATAATAATGTCGCCTCGGTTTTATCGGAGATGTATTATAACTATTCCAACAAGTTTTGAGTATTTTTTTCATTCTTTATGACTCTTGTTATTTTTCTTATAATTTTGATCTAGTGTTGTCGAAGCATTTGCAGACCGATATAAATTTATAAAATATAATCTTATATTTGTAACAAATTATAAAACATAGTTGTCAACACAAGTGTGTATGAAGTGTGTAAATATGTTTTCTACTATGTATAATATAAATAATATAGATAAGAAAGATAGTAAGATACCTTGAAAAACTCATTTAATTTTAGCCTTGACTACGTGTTTACGTAGGTACATAAAGTACCCAATACCATACCCATACCCAAGATTCCGTTCATAAGTTCAGAGTTCAGAAGTCATATTCTTTTATCGCGACTATTGCAGTCAATTTTATAGGAATTATACTTATGCAGAGCACTTTACAAAACTACCACCACTACTATACCTGTTGTAAAACTATATACATTTGCATTTTCAATATAGTTCGATCAGTAAAATGGTTGAAATTTAATTTCACGTGAAAGTTTGTCTTAAAAAAAATGAAATTAGGTTTTGTACTTGACAAGTAAAGTTCATTGGTAAGTTGGTAGGTATGCCGTATGATAACAAACAAACAGGTCTTCGTTTATAGCCTCTGGGCAAAAATTTTTTTTTTTTTTGAATTTTGCATTTTTCTAGAGTTTTAATCGTGAAAAGAAGCTGCACATTTTCGACTTCTTTTCTGGGGAATTGAGAATATAAGGTACCTGCCCACTGACTATCAGCTTCACTTTAAAGTGCAGCAAAACAAATATTACAAAGCTCTAGTAACTATATTCCTCGGAAATTGTGTGTTGTAGTTGCTAAAGTTAAATTATTATAATGATCCATTTCATAACTTGTGTGGTATAAATTTTAATTCATATGTCATTTATAATTAATATAAAAAAAAATGGCTCTTATATTACTAGGTATAAAACATATGACTTAAGTACTTTCTACGATACAAGAAGCCATTATCAAATTATTAAAGAATTTAGTTTCGCTCATTTCAGTGGAAAGCTTATGTATATAACTTGATAACCTGAAAAATCATATTAACCTTATATTTCTGTTTAATTGCAATATCTAGCTTATGATTTATCAAAATCCACGATTCATATGTTCTCCTTTTAAAAACTTTACTCGTCTCCCTGATAGAACACGCGTCAAGCTTTACATTTAGTCACTCTCGGCTTAATAAATTAATTACTAAATTATAAAAGGATCCATTACATTGCATTATAACTTACTTAGATACAATCAAAACAGTGAAACGAGAAATGTCGTACAAATCCAAACGATCTTGCATCTCTTTCATTTTGTAGTAACGGTGTCAACAGTCGTAACTTCGAAACATTTTCCTCTTTTCTGTACCTTTTTTCTGTAAAATACTGTCATTACTTATGTCAGTGATAGTGTTTTAAATAATTATTGCAATCATTTTAATTCAATATCACTATGAGAATCTGTAAGCATGTCACCTAATTATATTTTGTGACATTCCGCTATAATGAGAGGAAAACAACAAAGCAAGATGTCTGCTTGCTTGCGCATGTCAATGCGATGACATATTATTCTGACATCTTCATATTACCTTACCTTATTTTTTGTAAATCAATTGCTTAGAACTGTAACTTAAAAGTATCCGAGCGAACTTCTATTCTACGAAATACTTCTAATATTTAATATTTGCTGAAGCTCAAATCTAAAATTAAGTTTATAATAACTTTTTACTAACCAATAAGTACTACATTACAAGCGATCATAATTAGTCTTTAATAAACTTTTTAATTTAAGAAATAATATCTAGTTATTATTACTTTCTTTTTGCCATTCAGAATATCTTATTTTTATAATTATTAGAAAATCTTTATAATTAAATAATTATACCTTATACCTTAATAATTTTGTTATTACATTTTAAAATACTATTCATAGTTGAAATTCAGTTTTGGAGACAAACAATAAAAGTTTAAAAGGACTCTGAGAAGGGAATTCGTTCAATTCTTTTACAAAGCCCCACTGCACCATTTTCCCCTGCATGCTGATATAATTCTTATTGAAATAGTCTGCCATTGTTCTCTTATATGATTTTAGTGCAACGAATTTAAGAGTTTCTTTCCATTTTTTCCCGAATTATTTCACACAGAGCCAAATCTACTAGCTATCTAGTTAGTGTTATTATTTACAGTTTTATACCAAAATATTAATAAGATCGTGTTAATAGAGTTATGAAATACAAAATTACAAATCATCTTTATGCACTTTGATTTTAAATTACAGACACATTATTACATCTTTATACATAATAAGATATGTAGTAAGATAGTATAGTTTTTCAAGGACAGTTTGTGCACCAAGTGCAATATTTTGTTGCTCATAATATTTTTTTTTAGTAAAGAAACATCTTAATTTTGAATTTGTTGAAATATTATTGCAGCTAACTAAATTCTTTGAAGATGACTATCTGGTAACGTTAGCGAGTGTGTTATTTTAGTATACATATGAAACCACAGATAGATCCAAAACACTAACTCATAATTCACTAAAAAATTGATTAGAAATTCATAGAAAAATATTAACGTTCTGATACTATTATCCAAGTAACAATTAACTATTGCATTATTACACAATTTCTTATTTCACTTTGAACTTTAATTGCAGACAAAACATAAAGATTATACGAAATAATAATATTATACATTATTTATTTCCTCTACACAAGATTATTTAATTTTTGATTAAATGTTGTGTAAGGTTATTAGGCAACAGTTTGCAAAATTAAATTAACACGTCATGTTTCACAATAATCTATGTGTTTGATTTGTTTGCACGACTCACATGCGTTTTTGAGCGATCATGCACATTTGACGCGTTATATTTAAATAGTAGCGTTCTACTGACATCAAATAAACATTTTGATGAAATTTAATTTTTTGCTGGTGTTATGATATTTACATTGTGATTTACCGCACTCCAACAGAAGCTTAGCATAAAGTAGCTTTTCAGCAGATGTAATCAGTAACGTAAATGTAAGTCCAATACCCTTTATCTCTCCGTAGGTACTCTCAAACTCTTTCTTTTCTTTCATCGTACCTTATTATTTATTCTTTTCTCAAGAGTTGCAATGTTTTGTAAATTTTAGGGTGTCGACAGTAACAGCTTACTATCAGGTTGACGGTGTTATTTAAGATTTTTTATTAGTTTTGATATTTTTTTTAACACTGCATGTCAGGACTGGTTCAGCGTTTGCCAGTTTGTTAATGTGAAAGTGTTAAAATAAGGTGAAACAGGAAGGAAATTTGCTGTGGCACCATTTACCATCCGATTTCTTTCATATTTGGCAGAAACCTAAAATATTTTATTTTATATAGGGTGTTGTGAAAAAAAATTGCGGAAGAGGGAGAAAGGGGAGCGAGCGAATCGATTTTTTAATTTGTTTCCTGAATATTGAGTGAGCTCACACTGGAAAGCTCCTTAAAAGCTCCTTAAATCAGTTTAATGGTAAAAAATGGGATAGGTGAATTATATTTTATAACCCAAAATAACCACAATATGTGAAAAAGTTTAGTTGCATATGCCAACCTGCCCAACAGGGGAAAATCAACATTGCATTTGCTGAACAAGTAATTCAATTTTAAATATGAAAGCTAAATTGTAAAATAAAAATCTACTCGCGAGGTTTGCTGGTCTCACAGACCCACTAGTACTATATTTTTTTGTGCCATGTAAGAAAGTAAACCTTTTACGTTAATTTGACTGACTAAAGGACACGGCTATATTTTTCTACACTTTACTAAAATTTTGAAAAACTCTTATAATTAGCTGCAGTGCTATTAGCATCTAAATCTCTGTCTTGAATAAAGCTACGAAATACTGCTTAAGGATCTGTTTACTTTTGCGCGTATACCTTTGCCTACGCAAAATTTAATAAATGTAAGTTTCAATTAATTGCAATGGAAAGCAATTTTTATTTTTTATTTATAAATATTTTAAGCTTTTACTTAAGCACGAAGTTTTAAATACTAATAATGTACTTTTTTGCCTGTAAGTCAATAAATTAGTCATCTACCGCCCGCGAGGCTTCAAAATTCCAGACCAGTAAATATATTTGTGATATAACAGTTCTTTATTTCATGAATAAATTTAGTTTTAATGGTTCTTTTATTTTTGCACTTCTTTGAAGATATAATATTTGACAGATGTAATTGCTTATTAAAAATACATATAATTTTAATAATTTAATCTAAAATAATATCAATAAAAAAAAAGCATAAACCAATATTCATCCATTTCTGACAAATCAAAGTAAGTAACTCAATAGTTTAACTGATTAAACTTCAATCCATATAATGTATGTTGCAGTCATATATCGATTGCAGTTAGGTAAAAGGTTTTACGACAAATGTCCATATACAAAAGTTTTACGTCCATAACTTTTATTGAAATCATTAATTTTTCACCTCGGTGGCAACAATATATTTATTTTAATTTTACAAACAATAACTGAACCGAAAAGTATGATACTAAAAGAGCGACTTCCTAACTAAAAACTAGAGTAAATCAAATATTACAATTTCCATTTAACATAAAAAAAAATCCAAAAAAAACATCGATATAAAACATTTACAGTTTTTCTGAGTAAAAATTAGATTTATTCAATTAATGTTCATTACATAAGATAAAAACATTTGAAAACTATTCAGATAAACTAATGTGATTGATATATATTTTAATGAATATTCCAAGGGTATTAGTAAAATAAACTCATACTATTAATGTGTTGAAACGAGTACTAAATCTTAATCACTTTAAAAACAAACTCCTTAATTGTATTAAAATAAAAATAAGCACTGATAAGATTAAATCAAAGATTCATTTATAAATAAATTGTCTGTGACGGCGTTTGCAAAATACAATGTCTTTTTTTTTATTAAGTAGTAGAATACTTTTTTATGCAATAATTATAAAAAAAGGTCAGTGGTTTTCTTCCTAATAAAATCGAGCATCGTTTTAAACCATATAAAATATTTAAATATATCATATCTTGATAAAAAACGCTGCACTTTCTGATGCGCGCTCTCACTTGTACTCTATATTCCGCTCTTACTCGTGATAGTACTCACGCTTCCGTTAACCGTCTCTCGAAATACCTCTTGAAAACTGCCTCTACCAGTCACGATACATATTTTCATTGCATATCTGATCAAAATATTTCAACGGGCTCATTAATATCAAGTACTTTAACGAAGTGAGCTATTAACATTTTCCTTACTTAGTTTAATATCCTTCATTAATGTTTAAAGTTTAAAATGGTTTATTCCAATATAAAACTTTATTGAACAACGCCTATTATCCTGTAATTTATACTTAAACTTGTAACTTCTTTATGAAGTTGTAATAAGGTATATTTATATATTATTATTAAAGAGACTTTTATATATAGGTATTTTAACTGTTTGTACATTTGTCACTCGGAGTAACTGGTTAATTTGCTTCACTTAATTTTGCAATTACTTTATATACTTGTATTTTAATTCAAATTAAGGATAAAAAGGAATTCTTAATCGCATCATAAATGTGAATGTAAGTTTGTTTATTTCGCTGTCCCGCCAAGGCCTTTTTTTTGGCAGACATGATTGTTTGTTAAAAATTGTAAATCTACAAACTTCAAAGCCAATAAATTACAAGCCTCGATTTTTGGTTGGGTTCCAGTATTATATAAAACAATATGGGTTTGTTTATTTGTTGAGCTTACACATCTTAACTGTTTAACCGAACATCATGAAACTACACACACACATTACCAGGAGCACAAAAAGGATATAAGGTTATAGAAGGACATATACATTTCAAATAAAACTTTTCAGACAGCCGCTGACATAACAAGGTTATTTTTATACAGCACTGGCGAAGCCGCTAGAAAAATCAAGTTTATGCATAAATAGAAAAATAATAGTACATATATAAATAAAAAAAATAATAAGTAAATCTAAAAGTCAATTATATTCATCATTATATTAAATACTTAATGTATTCATTATATAATTATATTCTCTTATAAACAGATAACAATAAAAACAACATTTACAAACTTAATGTCAATTAGAGTTAAATTATTAGTTTCATAAAAGTGTTTATGCTTATTATATAATGTGTTTATTATAATTATTTTTGAGTTGGATGTTATATATTCATAAAAAGATAAAATAAATTATTTCTTAAACTCCTTTTAAATATTTGCCATTAAAGAACAGAACACCACTTCGTTTAACTTTCGTTTAAGTCAGTCGTCTTCGCCGAACCTCTGACGTCTGTTCCAATTATAAAATCGTTTTTATCACAATGAACTGCGAGCGTCTTGCGACCTTAGACAATGACCGTAGAAAATTTATGAACGCTTTTTCAACAAAGGAATAAGGAAAATGTTCACTGCTTGCCGAAAAGCTTAATTCTAAAGAAGTCGCCGCTACTCTTTATGATTCGCAAACATTTTTTAACTCTAATGAATGTTCCTTTTAGTGTAGTTACTTGTACCAAAATATTGATGATATACCTGACTGAAGTTTTTTTTTTTAAAAAACGATTTTTAAAAATGTTAATAAACAGGATTACAAACAATAACAATTCCAAAAATATATATATATTGGTAATTAATTTACTTGCTATTTGCATGTAAAGATAAAAAACTATATATTATATATTGTTGGAAGTTATAGGGGTAGTGGAGGGGGCAATAGTATTTAAGCGAGTGCTAACACTAGTCAGGCCTCTTTTTTTCGCGTTCGGTCAATCGGTTCGATACGTTGTGCGGTCGTAATATTTTTCGCGACAAATTTGTTTATTTTATCTTGTGGTTAGAATCAAATTTAGTTTATCGGTAAAATTTATTCGTGATTGTGTAGAACTAAAATTGCCTAAATTGTTAGCTTTTAGTTAGTTAATTAAATTGTTAAAATGTGTGCATTATAATTATTTTTTAAAAAGACCCTTCTGACCTGTTTTCTAAGATCAGAAGTGGGATTCTTACTTTTTGAGCCCATTTTGCTTGGCTTAGTTCTTTGTTTAATTTTTTTTTCTTATTACCCACATGTAAAGTTATATTTTCTTAATATTTCGTTATCGTAATTTCTTAGTTTCTTTTGATTGAATTAGTTTAAATATCGTGTTGTATCGTTCTTAAGAATATTTGTTTGAGAGATATAGTTTAACTACGTTTAGTGTATAAAATTTATTGTGTTCGTGTGTTTTACGGGGTGAGCTGTTTTGATTAGACTAAAATTCTTGTTAAAATGTCTGAACGTGAGCGTGATCGTAGTCGCAGTCGTTGTGATAGTAATTCTCGCCGGAATCGTATTGATAGTCAGAGTAATAGGTCCCGCGAACAATCTCACGACGAAAACGATATTTTGAGACGTGAAATGAAGGAAATGATGTCTCGGCTTAAAGCATTAGAAGCGAAAACAAGGGCTTCACCCTTACCAGGTCCATCGTCAGGCCGTGAAGTAACGCACTCACGCGACTGCGATAACAATGACTTGACACCCGCTAGTGTCCGCGGTAGACAGGTGTTGCGGCAATCACCAACGCATTCGTGTGAGTGACTTATCTCGTGTTTCTGATCATCGCGTATCTCGTAGCGTGCGTCAACTATCGATGTTAGGACGTCGTTTAGTTTCCCCTTTACCTGTGACTGGACTTGAAACAACTCGCGATCGAGACTACCGTCGTAGTTCACATTTTCGCTCAATAACACCGCCGATGCGGTCGGCAGGCCGCGAAGCCAGAGATGCGGGTATACCATTAGATTCGGTATAGGCTAGTGTTGACGATAGTATTATTAGTGCTATTCGTTCGATTAGTGCAGCAGGCAAAACGTCTCAGCATTATTATATTTCAAACTTTGATCCAGACTTACATAACATCGATGATTGGTGTCTAGAAGTAGATCGCGCAAAAGTTTTGAATAATTGGAACGATTTCGAATGTCTTTCGCGTATAGGAAACTGTCTATTAGGAGATGCAAAATCATGGCTTCATGAATGGGTTTTCAAGGATCGGAGTTGGACCAATTTCAAAAAAAGAAATTAAACCTCTCTGCCCTAATGTACCCAATTTTGCGAACATATTGTTCGAATTTATGATGAAAAATTCTGATAACTATCCAACGTACGCAGAATATGCACGCCGGTCGTTACTTTGTTTACGTATAGTGCAAGGGCTTAGTGATGAACTTATATCGGCTATAATAATTCGCGGTATCACTGATCCGAATGTCAGAGCTTCAGCAACGAATACAAAACTATTACCGAATGATTTAGTTGATTTTTTTTCAATTTACGTTAAATCTAGTATTAATAACACATACAAATAATCATTTTCGCGTTCTGATTCACGAAACGTTACAATAGGTAAACGTTTTATGGAGTATTCGCGTACACGTAAGTTAAGTGATATTAGGTGCTACTCCTGCGGTCAGTTAGGTCATAGACAGGCTTCATGTAACAAGAAACCCAGAATGGAACAATCGTCTGAAAGTTCATCTAAAAATGTGAAGGTCAGGTTAGGCCGAGTCATGAGAAGGTTCGGGCTTTGATTGACTTAGCTGAACCGAAAAACGTGAAGCAAGTGAGGCAATTTCTGGGGTTAGTTAGCTATTTTAGGCGGTATGTGGCTGGTTTTGCTCAGAAGGCTTCTTGTATTTCAGCCCTTACTAAGAAGGGAGTCAACTTTCAATGGGGGTTAAAAACGACATACTTTATGTTAAGCTTACACCTACTAGTGAAAATTCAAAACTTTGCTGCTATATCCCAAAAACACACCGTCTCAGCCTTATGCGCATATTTTATGATGAACATGAGCATCATGGGATTGACAAAACTATAGATTTGATCACAAAACATTTTTGGTTTCCGGGGTTGAGAACATTTGCACAAAAATATATTTCACATTGTTTAGTTTGCCTCTCTCACAAAAAAAGTAGCTCGGGCTTCTTTACAGCCAATTCATTCTTGGGAAAAACCAGATGCACCTTTTGAGACGATCCATATGGATACTTTAGGTCCCCTACCAGAAAGTGACTGCTACCGCCATGTGCTCATAATTGTAGATGCGTTTTCGAAATTTTGTTTATTGTATCCCATGTACCGACAAGATACTGACGAACTTAAACGACACTTTACCAATATGATCTCTCTATTTGTTTTTTTTTAATTTTTAATAATTTATTGCTGATAGAGGACGAATGTTTCAAAGTGTCAATTTTCTTAATTGGCTTAAGGACATGGGATGCGTCGCTCATTTTATAACACCTGAGATGCACCAGTCCAACGGACAAGTGGAGCGTTATTGCCGTACTGTGCTTAACATGGTTCGTATTGAGTGCAATCATCGGCAACAAAGGTGGCCAACGGTTATGTGGAGGTTACAATTGACCTTGAATATAACGAAGCATAAAACGACGCAATATTCTGCCTTGAACCTGTTAATAGGTATTGAAGCCGCCACACCGCTGATACGTAGTTTAGTACGGGACATTACTGTTGAAGGCTCCAGTGCGAATCGAGAGGCTCTTCGTGAGATGCGTCGTCAGAGGGCCTCCGAACATCTTCGTGCTAATCAAGCTCGTCAGGATGCTTATGTTAACCAGAGAAGTAGGGCAGCTCACACTTTTGAACTACACTCCCTGGTTTTCGTTCGCAAGCAGGCGCAGTCAACTGGAAAGCTGGACTCGTGTATGCGAGGACCGTATCGGGTAGTAAAAAATACTTCCACACGGTCGTTATGAATTGCAGCTGCTAGCTGGCTCATATGGTAAGTCGACCCAAGCGGCTGCGAAATATATGGTTCCGTGGCGGGGAGAATGGACTCCCGAGGTGTGTTCAATGCTCTTTGATGGTGAGTTTGCTTTATTTTGAAACTTTATACTCATTGACACCTATTTATATTTTTGTAGTTTTGTTAACTGTAAGAGTTTTTTTTTTGTTTTTGATAAAAATGAAAGTCTCGGGACTAAAAGCAGGGTACAGTTAAATTAGTTGTACCGGGGATAATCATCTGTCTTGGAGTGCATCAGACAGTGGTTATTGCAGGGGAAATTTGCGTCTGGGATAACTGTTTGTCTTGGAGTGTATCGGACAAGTTATCCCAGGGGGACTCTGAGCCTGGGATAATTGTTTATCTTGGAGTGTATCGGATACATTATCCTGAGGAATTGAGTCTCTTGGTTTGAGAAAGGCGATAGATAGGCGAGTGTGTTATGTGCTCGGAAACTTGATTTTGATGATCAGTAGTCCTGGAGCTAGGGTATTAAAAGATTATGTCATGGCATACGATAAGTTTGTTGGACACAATTGTCTATACTGGATCAGGCGGTTTGGTTTATTTTTATATGGACCAATAACACACGCAAAGACATGCCTCACGTAAATCCTCGTAGGTCTCTGTCGAGTCGTGAGGTGGCGGTCTTCCGACAAGTTCGCCCCGGGTGGTTGGTCTATATATAAATGCTTTACACCTATTTGGTGTAAATATTGAACCATCTTACTTTAAATTGGTTATCATTTTTATAATTTTTTCTTTGTTATACACGCAGACACTGAAGGAGAGGAGCTACTTCCTGGTACCGAATTGCCCGCCGATGATGACCAATCTTTGGAAGAAATCGTTCCGCAACCAGGACCTTCCGGTTTTAAAAAGCACTCTGAACTGATTGCCTCCAATGTGAACGATGAGAACTCCTTGTCAATTCTGGACACGGATCTTGAGATTTAATCATGATGGAGTCCGAGGACGGCCTCCTGTCAGGAAAGGCCGTGTTGGAAGTTATAGGGGTAGTGGAGGGGGCAACAGTATTTAAGCGAGTACTAACACTAGTCAGGCCTCTTTTTTTCGCGTTCGGTCAATCGGTTCGATACGTTGTGCGGTCGTAATATTTTTCGCGACAAATTTGTTTATTTTATCTTGTGGTTAGAATCAAATTTAGTTTATCGGTAAAATTTATTCGTGATTGTGTAGAACTAAAATTGCCTAAATTGTTAGCTTTTAGTTAGTTAATTAAATTGTTAAAATGTGTGCATTATAATTATTTTTTAAAAAGACCCTTCTGACCTGTTTTCTAAGAATATAGTATATTAGTAACTATTTTTGACTTATTTTCTGGTAATGTGATAAATATTTTACACCTGTCAAAGTAAACAATATCATAAAACCAATTATAACCAGTCCACTTAATATTATTCACTAAGAAGGGAAATTTAAAACGTACCTTATAATATCAGTTGAAGTTTTCATCGGCAAGATTTTTCAAATAAAATTTTCTTTAAAGTTTCTATTTTAAAGTCATTACGATATGTATTAATTAGGATCTCAGTGATTGGTTAATTGATTTTAATAACAATATATAAAATAATCTTTGTTATAAACTTGGCGGGTTAATTATGTTTTTCACAGAGTCCATACATTAAACTTCAGTAATAATACAAAAAGGTAACTTCAACTGGCACTGAAACGGTAAGGCGTGTCCTAGCATTTAAAACGAATAAATCTAAGCGCCCCCTGTTCGGCAGGATAAGCCACACTTGACTAGTTACTTTACTAGCAAAGTTGTCTAAGACAAACGGCAACGGCAAACTGCTCAAGTTGTTTGTTTGGAGGGACCCAAGGGACTACAGCCATCGTAATTAAGGCATTTAACTTTTTGAGGGTTTTTTAACAAAGCCATATAAAAGTAATAAAATGTTGGTACTTATTAAATAATAAAAAAATAATAATGCCCATTCATTTGTGGTATATTTTTGAAGTTAATTTTTGTTTTTGTTTCAGAAATAATAATAAAACGGGTATTTCGATTAAATGCTGCATTATTTTATCAACTTCCTTGTATTAAATATTTATATTCCCTTTTATAACTAAGACACTGTTTCAACATATACTCGTTTTTATTTCTACAGCACATAGTTTAAATAAACATTCACTTAGTCAGTCCGCGAAGAATAAAAAATATTGAACTTGCTTGGTGAAGTGCTTTTATACAATATTTAGGAACCCCATTCTTTGACTAACAGAAGTACCTTTTTAAAGGAAGTCAAAATTGAATTACTAAAATACCAAAACTTTAAAACATTCCTTACAATATCAACAAACATTAATAAAAATTAACAAAATATTGAATAGCAATAATGAATATCAAAGATTAAATATTTCCCCATAAATAACCATAGCACTTAAGACAATTTAAGAACTTATATTTATAAATTATCTATAAGATACTAAATATTAATTTAAGGATATGACAGTAATGTTTAACAAACTAATATTTGCTTGGTGAAGTCCTTCTGTAGATTTTGAAATCCCATTTAATTTATTTTACAATCAACAAATCCTCTATCGACAAACAGAATTACATTTTATCTTTATTGCAGGAAATCCAAATTAAACTTCTTAAAAAATACCAAAACTTTAAAACATTCCTTAAAATTTCAAAAAACATTAATATATTCTTAGAAAACGGGTCAGAAGGGTCTTTTTTAAAAAAATAATTATAATGCACACAGTTTCACAATTTAATTAACTAACTAAAAGCTAACAATTTACACAATTTTAGTTCTACACAATCACGAATAAATTTTACCGATAAACTAAATTTGATTCTAACCACAAGACAAAATAAACAAATTTGTCGCGAAAAATATTACGACCGCACAACGTATCGAACCGATTGACCGAACGCGAAAAAAAGAGGCCTGACTAGTGTTAGCACTCGCTTAAATACTATTGCCCCCTCCACTATCCCTATAACTTCCAACACGGCCTTTCCTGACAGGAGGCCGTCCTCGGACTCCATCATGATTAACTCTCAAGATCCGTGTCCAGAATTGGCAAGGAATTCTCATGGTTCACATTGGAGGCAATCAGTTCAGAGTGCTTTTTTTAAAACCGGAAGGTCCTGGTTGCGGAGCGATTTCTTCCAAAGATTGGTCACCATCGGCGGGCAATTCGGCACCAGGAAGTAGCTCCTCTTCTTCAGTGTCTGCGTGTATAACAAAGGAAAAATTATAAAAATGATAACCAATTTAAAGTAAGATGGTTCAATATTTACACCAAATAGGTGTAAAGCATTTATATATAGACCAACCACCCGGGGCGAACTTGTCGGAAGACCGCCACCTCACGACTCGACAGAGACCTACGAGGACTTACGTGAGGCATGTCTTTGCGTGTGTTATTGGTCCATATAAAAATAAACCAAACCATCTGATCCAGTATAGACAATTGTGTCCAACAAACTTATCGTATGCCATGACATAATCTTTTAATACCCTAGCTCCAGGACTACTGATCATCAAAATCAAGTTTCCGAGCACATAACACACTCCCCTATCTATTGCCTTTCTCAAACCAAGAGACTCAATTCCTCAGGATAATGTATCCGATACACTCCAAGATAAATAATTATCCTAGGCTCAGAGTCCCCCTGGGACAACTTGTCCGATACACTCCAAGACAAACAGTTATCCCAGACGCAAATTCCCCCGCAATAACCACTGTCTGATGCACTCCAAGACAGATGATTATCCCCGGTACAACTTTTAACTTTATCCTGCTTTTAGTCCCGAGACTGTCATTTTTATCAAAAAAAAAAAAAAACTCTTCCAATTAACAAAACTACGAAAATATAAATAGGTGTCAATGAGTATAAAGTTTCAAAATAAAGCAAACTCACCATCAAAAAACATTGAACACACCTCGGGAGTCCATTCTCCCCGCCACGGAACCATATATTCCGCAGCCGCTTGGGTCGACTTACCATATGAACCAGCTAGCAGCTGCAATTCATAACGACCGTATGGAAGTATTTTTACTACCCGATACGGTCCTCGCATACACGAGTCCAGCTTTCCAGTTGACTGCGCCTGCTTGCGAACGAAAACCAGGGAGTGTAGTTCAAAAGTGTGAGCTGCCTTACGTCTCTGGTTAACATAAGCATCCTGCCGAGCTTGATTAGCACGAAGATGTTCGGAGGCCCTCTGACGACGCATCTCACGAAGAGCCTCTCGATTCCCACTGGAGCCTTCAACAGTAATGTCCCGTACCAAACTTCGTATCAGCGGTGTGGCGGCTTCAATACCTATTAACAGGTTCAAGGCAGAATATTGCGTCGTTTTATGCTTCGTTATATTCAGGGTCAATTGTAACCTCCACATAACCGTTGGCCACCTTTGTTGCCGATGATTGCACTCAATACGAACCATGTTAAGCACAGTACGGCAATAACGCTCCACTTGTCCGTTGGACTCATCTCGGGTGTTATAAAATGAGCGACGCATCCCATGTCCTTAACCCAATTAAGAAAATCGACACTTTGAAACATTCGTCCTCTATCAGCAATAATTAATTTTGGAGTTCCAAATAGAGAGATCATATTGGTAAAGTGTCGTTTTAGTTCGTCAGTATCTTGTCGGTACATGGGATACAATAAACAAAATTTCGAAAACGCATCTACAATTATAAGCACATGGCGGTAGCCGTCACTTTCTGGTAGGGGACCTAAAGTATCCATATGGATCGTCTCAAAAGGTGCATCTGGTTTTTCCCAAGAATGAATTGGCTGTAAAGAAGCCCGAGCTACTTTTTTGTGCGAGAGGCAAACTAAACAATGTGAAATATATTTTTGTGCAAATGTTCTCAACCCCGGAAACCAAAAATGTTTTGTGATCAAATCTATAGTTTTGTCAATCCCATGATGATCATGTTCATCATGAAATATGCGCATAAGACTGAGACGGTGTCCTTTTGGGATATAGCAACAAAGTTTTGAATTTTCACCAGTAGGTGTAAGCTTAACATAAAGTATGTCGTTTTTAACAATATAACGACTAGAATCTAGCTGCCCATCTGCTAGTTTTTGTTTTAAAGACTGTGTCTCCTCATCAGCGGCCTGAGCAACTTGTGCCCAATTTGACGGCTTTTGGATGGTACATATGTTCACTGGATTCCGGCTAAGGTAATCCGCGTGAGCCAAAAGGCAACCTTTTCTGTATTCAAGGCTAAAGTCAAAGTCTTGAAGGTATATCCACCACCGGGCTACCCTGGGCAAAAGGTCTTTCTTACGCTGAGTTAATTTTAACGCGTTACAATCAGTAACCACGGTAAAGTGTATGCCCACAAGATAGTGCCTGAAATATTCGAGAGCTTTCACTACTGCTAGTGTTTCAAGCTCGTACGAGTGGTACCTACCCTCGGCCCCCTGAGTCAATCTGCTAAAATAAGATACCACTCGCTTGCGATTTCCCTCATGTACTTGCATCAAGACAGCTCCGTAACCAACAGAACTTGCATCGGTATGTATTTCTATCGGTAACGAAGGGTCATAGATAGCAAGTACCGGCTCACTTGTAAGACAATCTATGAAGTATTGACGAGCGGCCTGATGTTCAATACCCCATTGAAAGTTGACTCCCTTCTTAGTAAGCGCCGTAATACAAGAAGCCTTCTGAGCAAAGCCAGCTATATACCGCCTAAAATAGCTAGCTAACCCCAGAAATTGCCTCACTTGCTTCACGTTTTTCGGTTCAGCTGAGTCAATCAAAGCCCGAACCTTCTCATGACTCGGCCTAACCTGACCTTCACTAATTGAGCGACCCAAGTACTCAATGTTCGTAGTCAGAAAAGAACATTTCTTTAAGTTGATAGAAAAACCAGCCTTTGTTAATGTATCAAGTACCCTATTAAGCAAAATTAAACCCTGGTCGATAGTTTTACTCATAATTAAAATATCATCGATGTATACAAGAATGTCCCCAGAATTTATGAGCTCACGAAGGGTCTTCGAGATAATACGCTGATAGACGACTGGTGCATTTGCCAAACCGTAGGGCATTTTTCGATATTGATAATGTCCCTCCGGTGTGACAAATGCTGTTAGCGGAATTGATTCAAGATCTAAAGGGATCTGATGAAATCCCGTAGCCATATCTAGGGATGTAAAATATTTATTATTACCTAACCGATCTAAGCAATCATCTATACGAGGCAAAGGAAATCTATCTTTGATGGTAATCTCATTCAGTTTTCGATAGTCCACACACATCCGATCCGACCCGTCCTTCTTTTTGACCAGCAGGATTGGACTAGCGTAATCAGACTCAGACTCCTCTATTATCTGTTTGTCTAATAAATCTTTTACGATGTCGCGAACACGAAGTGTTTCGTTAAGTGAAAGTTGGTATGGACGATAATAAACAGGAGAATTGGTTTTGAGTTTAATGGACATACACCCCATATTAACAGTTGATGTGGCAGTCCCGGTGATGAAGTAACGAGAAAATTTACCAATTATCCCTAGCAACTTGTCTAGATAATGATCTATTAAAGGCGTATTAATGGGTGTTGAATTCTCAGATTGAACATTCATTATCTTCTCCGAGTTATCAATGGCTCTTGTAATTATTTGGCAATCTTTAGTACGTACGTATCTAACACCCTCTCTGTTTAAAACGTCTGTGCCGATAATTATCGATACATTCATATACTCGGAGGGTACTACAAACAAATCTACTTCAAGAGTTAAACCATCAAACTCGATAGGTAACGTAACGTAAAAAGTGCTTTCAATTTCTTGACTACCTAGTCCTTTTAAAACCCGAAACGTAGGCAAACGCGAGCACTCGAAATATTTCAATAGTGATGACGAGATTAATGAAACTGTGGAACCGCTATCAATCAAAACCTGAACCGGTACATTCTGTATTACGGCTGCTATGACGTCCCTGACTGAAGAGAATCGTTGCAAAAATTTACAATATCCTTATTTGACGCTTCCGCACGCTGTTTAAAAAAACAAGTTTCAACTCTATGTCCCGTTCTCTTACAATACGTACATGGCTCAGGTTTAGATGATGTAAACGTAGGCGATGGCAACCCAACCCCCACATTATTAGATGAATTTTCAGACGATTGTTCCATTCTGGGTTTCTTGTTACATGAAGCCTGTCTATGACCTAACTGACCGCAGGAGAAGCACTTAATATCACTAAACTTACGTGTACGCGAATACTCCATAGAACGTTTACCTATTGTAACGTTTCGTGAATCAGAACGCGAAAATGATTGTTTGTATGTGTTATTAATACTAGATTTAACGTAAATTGAAAAAAAATCAACTAAATCATTCGGTAATAGTTTTGCATTCGTTGCTGAAGCTCTGACATTGGGATCAGTGATACCGCGAATTATTATAGCCGATATAAGTTCATCACTAAGCCCTTGCACTATACGTAAACGAAGTAACGACCGGCGTGCATATTCTGCGTACGTTGGATAGTTATCAGAATTTTTTATCATAACTTCGAACAATATGTTCGCAAAATTGGGTACTTTAGAGCAGAGAGGTTTAAATTCTTTTTTGAAATTGGTCCAACTCCGATCCTTGGAAACCCATTCATTAAGCCATGATTTTGCATCTCCTAATAGACAGTTTCCTATACGCGAAAGACATTCAAAATCGTTCCAATTATTCGAAACTTTTGCGCGATCTACTTCTAGACACCAATCATCAATGTTATGTAAGTCTGGATCAAAGTTTGAAATATAATAATGTTGAGACGTTTTGCCTGCTGCACTAATCGAACGAATAGCACTAATAATACTATCGTTAACACTAGTCGGTACCGAATCTAATGGTATACCCGCATCTCTGGCTTTGCGGCCTGCCGACCGCATCGGCGGTGTTATTGAGCGAGAATGTGAACTACGACGGTAGTCTCGATCGCGAGTTGTTTCAAGTCCAGTCACAGGTAAAGGGGAAACTAAACGACGTCCTAACATCGATAGTTGACGCACGCTACGAGATACGCGATGATCAGAAACACGAGATAAGTCACGAACACACGAATGTGTTCGTGATTGCCGCAACACCTGTCTACCGCGGACACTAGCGGGTGTCAAGTCTTTGTTATCGCGGTCGCGAGAGTGCGTTATTTCACGGCCTGACGATGGACCTGGTAAGGGTGAAGCCCTTGTTTTCGCTTCTAATGCCTTAAGCCGAGACATCATTTCCTTCATTTCACGTCTCAAAATATCGTTTTCGTCGTGAGATTGTTCACGGGACCTATTACTCTGAATATCAATGCAATTCCGGCGAGAATTACTATCACAACGACTGCGACTACGATCACGCTCACGCTCAGACATTTTAACAAGAATAATAGTCTAATCAAAACAGCTCACCCCGTAAAACACACGAACACAATAAATTTTATATACTAAACGTAGTTAAACTATATCACTCAAACAAATATTCTTAAGAACGATACAACACGATATTTAAACTAATTCAATCAAAAGAAACTAAGAAATTACGATAACGAAATATTAAGAAAATATAACTTTACAAGTGGGTAATAAGAAAAAAAAAAACAAAATAATTAAACAAAGAACTAAGCCAAGCGAAATGGGCTCAAAAAGTAAGAATCCCACTTCTGATCTTAGAAAACGGGTCAGAAGGGTCTTTTTTAAAAAAATAATTATAATGCACACAGTTTCACAATTTAATTAACTAACTAAAAGCTAACAATTTACACAATTTTAGTTCTACACAATCACGAATAAATTTTACCGATAAACTAAATTTGATTCTAACCACAAGACAAAATAAACAAATTTGTCGCGAAAAATATTACGACCGCACAACGTATCGAACCGATTGACCGAACGCGAAAAAAAGAGGCCTGACTAGTGTTAGCACTCGCTTAAATACTATTGCCCCCTCCACTATCCCTATAACTTCCAACAATATATTAAATAACAATAGTTGATTTTATATGTTTAACAAACTCTCAAAATAACTTTAACATTTAATACAATTTAATAACTTATTTTTATAAGAATATAATAGGAATGTAATATAAATGCCAAACATTCATTTAATTATACGACATTATTTTTTAACAATCTAACAATTGGGAACAATTTCTTCAGACCGATTCAGACTTCAGACTCATGCGGTCAAGTAGTATGAGAGAGAAACACAGATTTAACCCTAGTCGGGGAACTAAAATGTCACAACGCATTTCTCAAATATATACATTCCATTCATACTTTTATAAATACTTGTCTTAATTTAATTATTTGGCATTCAATGTTTACCATAACTTCTTTTATTACCTCTAAGAAGATTAAATAGGTGATAAAAAATTATATAAAAGTCTGTAAGTAAATGTAATTTATAGCTCAAAGTACATTATGTCATATTAAATTATGCACGAAACGATAGACGATAAGTATCGCGTGCATGCGATAAGTCTAGATATGTAAAATGAGTGGGTGACCATAGGTTACTTTGTATTGCTTTGAGATGACGCACCCCACTTCATTACTGGTCTCCAGCCATATTAAAATTCTATTTAAATACATTATAAATGAGATCAAAGTAATTAAGGAATGATGTAGGGTGCTACTGGAAAAACTTCAAACCTCGCGTCGCCACGATAAGGTATTAGAAATCATACGTGAAGTGGTTAGTCTTTCAGGTTAATATTTCTGTACTCTAGACAGTTACAGCGCGTGATACTTCTGGAGCTTAGTACTGTTCCATAGGAAACAAACATCCCCAGAGATCACACATTTAAGGTAAACAAATATTACGAACTGACCAGGAATAGGTATATAGTTAATTTGAACACGGTAGAAGTGGTAGGTATAACAGCAAAATCTTTCTATAACCCACTTAAAAATCTTGGCCTCTCGAGATACCATCAGACCTCTCTAGATCTCTCTCATCAGTTTATTTCTAGAACGTACTTCAAAGACGGCATTAGTAGGTTCTTTTCCAATTTGGTAAGGTAGGGAAAGGAGCCTAAACAGTGATGGTGAGATTTGATTCCCTTTTTAAAGGAGCACCTTCATCTGGGTCGCTAGTCTTAGGAACTGTTTGCACTCCTTACCGCGCAACGCAATGGGCCCGGCACCCACTCAG
Organism: Dircenna loreta; assembly: GCA_963555665.1. Taxonomy (NCBI): domain Eukaryota; kingdom Metazoa; phylum Arthropoda; class Insecta; order Lepidoptera; family Nymphalidae; genus Dircenna; species Dircenna loreta. The sequence goes on along the minus strand of OY743099.1, from coordinate 247,298 downwards.
TGATTCCATGAAATGCCAAGAAGCTTCGTCTTTCTAAAATATTCTTGTTTTTTAGCCATAGAATTTTTTTTTCTATCCTTACATTTTATTTAAACTAAAATATGTGTAGTGAAATATTTTAAAATATTTATTAATATATATTGCATTAAACTAAGTTGACGCTTGCCTACATTCCACCTGATGGGAAGTGGAAATGTAGTCGTAGGTGGTAAAGCGCATCAACTTAGTAAAAGCCTATTCACTCTTGCCTTGAAGACACCCACATTGTACTTGGATGGAAATACCGACGCAGGCAAGCTGTTCCACTCCTTCGCTGTCCGATTTACAAAAGATGGAGCGTAGCGTTTCGTTCGGACATGCGGCGCGTCCACTACAAAAGGATGGATATAAAATATAAAGCTTTACATGGCTATACATGTTTAGAGATTCATATATTCAAACTTTAACATCAGGTTTTTTATATATCCAATGGAAATCTGCATGGTGGAAATAAGAAACTCAAGACTCCAGCATTGGATAAAAACTTGTTCTTTAAAAAAATACGAATTCAGAAGAATTCATATTTTTTTATCGCAACATTTCCAGTAAATTGTATAGCATTCGTAATTTTGCATAGCGCTTTAAAGTTCAGCAAGACAAATATTACAAAAGTTCTAGAAATGATATTACTCGGAGATCATATGTACTGAAGTTAAATGAAAACTTATTTGTAGTGCATTCTTACATTTTATGATTAAAATTTTATACCATAGATTATATATTAAAAAGGTATATAAATTTATATTCATGTGCCATTTATTATGATTATTATAAAAAACTAAATTGATTTACCCAAATATATAACACATGGTTGAAGTGCTTTCCACGATACAAGAAGCCATTATTAAAGTCGTTGAGATTTTTTTTATGAATTGAAATCGTTGACGATAAAGTGAAAAATTCTCAGTAATTATATTAATCTTTTATTTTTTATTTCATACATAGATTTATAAAAATCATCGATCAATAATTTCTGCTCCTATGCACAACCTTAACTACTTAGATATTTTATAGAATACGCAAAGTCCCACATTTAGTCACTCTCGGATACTATAAGTTAGTGCACGTAACAAACTAGTAACAATGTAATAAGTTCGTCGCTGTTACTGCAGTTCTATTTCAAATACAATGCCACGTATCTATATTTAATATATAAAATAGAAGAGTTGGTTTGTTTGAACGCAATAATCTCAGGAACTACGGGTCCGATTTGAAAAATTCTTTCAGTTTAAGGGAGTCCTTTTACCGAGAAATGCTATAAGCTATAAAACATCACGCTGAGATAAAAAGGGCAGCAATAAAAAATGTTGCGAAACGGCAAATTTTCCTTTCCTTGCGTGCGCTGAGTAAACAGTGAAAATCAATTACGCAAAAATCAACTACAAAAAATTTGTTTCCCTCTAAAAGTTCTAAAAGAAAGACTGCGACAGTCTATATGTCTAGCTTTAAAGATTAACCAACTATAACCATTTTTATGGTTACTAAGCTTGTTATGGTTACTTAGCTTATGTACGCATTTTATTTACTACGCTTATGTACTACGCTTATGCACTTAGCTTATGTACTAAGCTTATGTACGCATCTTACTAACTAAACTTATGTACTAAGCTTATGTACGCATATTACTAACTAAACTTATCTACTAAGCTTATGTACGCATCTTACTAACTAAACTTATGTACTAAGCTTATGTACGCATCTTACTAACTAAACTTATGTACTAAGCTTATGTACGCATCTAATTTACTAAGTTTATGTACGCAGCTCATGTATTCAGCTTATACACTACGCTTATGTAATTAATTTATATACTAAGCTTATGTATTTAACATCTGTACGCATCTTATTTACAAAGCTTATATATGCAGCTTTTTTCTAAGCTTATTAACGCAGCTTATTTACTAAGCTTATGTACTACGCTTAAGAAATATCAAATGGAAATTTTTAGTGTATATGTATATGGCCAGGCTACAACGAAAAAAAAAACTTGACAGGCGCAAGCGTTTTGTTTTATCAATATCTCATTGCCATAGAGTAACTAATATATCGGTTATAGATTTTAAAGCCAGCACCAGATTATTTAAGTCATGAGATTTGTGGGAGCTGATGAAGTCGCTGACATCAACTAGTTATTAATATAAATAATTTAATATATAATATAAGTAATTTGATCTTGACTTATATAATTTCATATGCAATTCAATTACACTCTATAATGTTGTAAGATACATAACAATTTGGTTAATTAATAAACTATACTGTTCTAAAACGAGAACATGTAAATTACAATGTTGTATAAAGTTGTGGTCGCAGGAGAAATTTCATATAAAGCCAAATAATCTTGCATCTCTTTCTGGGTGTGATCGACCCTTACTACGAAACTTTTTGTCTGTACTCTATGTCTATAGCATGCTGGCATTATGTTATGCCGGTCCTAGATAAAAAAAACTATAACAGATTTTTTTTTAATAGCTTTTTTAATATAGTTAGCTTATATTTTATTTGTATTTTGTAGTGCATATTGTTCAAAGAAGGAAAACCTTAAGTTGACCTTAGTCAAAAACTATAATAGGTACTAATGCTTTAGAATGCATTCAAAATAATAATACTAATGTATGGAAAACAGTTCCTTCTATCTGTGTCTGTCTCCTCAGAATATTCAAATCCCCACGTTTCAGATCATTCTGATCCAATCAAATAATGGAAGGAAAGATGTCTGGATCTGTCTACTAGATGTCTGGATCTGTCTACTAGATGTCTGGTTTTTGAAATCTGTTTCCTTATATTTACGTATCAGATCATTCTGATCCAATCGAACTGGTATTTAAAAAATACTTTATGATGTTTTGAAGTTTTATAATATTTCTACTAGATACTACTCAAATATATACATAGATGTACAGTAAATCAATTAAGGTTTGTCAAAGCGGGGAAATGGAACATTTGTTAAGATAACATTATATACGTCGTTGCCAATTTTACAGTCCAATAACAGCTAAGCTAACTCTATATCTTTCGATCAATATATCACTTAGATAAATTGTAATTACACCCGCTTGAATCTAAACCACGACTATTACGTGACGAAATAAAGATTATATAAAATAGTGTACTAATTGATTATGAATAAATTGCTCTTAAAATTTGATAAAAAAGTTAAACTTGAAAAAATATGTATATTTAAAAAAAAAATAAAAAAGTTTTTTTTCTAGTTATTTTTATACAAATAGTAGTTAAGACTACCTCAAAGAAATATATCTATATATATAAAAGAAAGTGGTGTTAGTATAACTATTTATAACTCAAGAACGGCCAAACCAATTTGGTTGAAAATTAGTGGAGAGTCAGCTTAGAGCCAGGAGACGGACAAAGAATACTTTTTATCCCGTTCCATCATATTTATTTATTTATTTTACTGTGAATTATTTAATTACTATCTAACATCTGACAATTACTATCTGACAGTCACAATTATCTTTCTATATATGGCGGTATAAGCGTATTCGTTAGCTGCATTGAGTAAATATCTAATAGACGGCGCTTTGATAAAGTAAAATGTTTCATGTAAGCTAAAAGTTAAAAGGATAACCGGCCACGTGTTGCTGTTAATAAGTAAATAAGTTAATTAATAATAGTAAACACATTACTGTGAAATTCAATTTACATAATATTTTTTATTCTATTGCGCCAGGTGACAATCTACGAGTATTTAACGATTATTTGACATTAGACTAATATGAACTTAGCATTGATAAATATGAAAGCAAACAAATAACTTATTCATTACTAATTAATAATAGATTTTCAGCTTTCAGCACTCCTTTTTAATATAAACTTTAACAAACAATAATAATCTTATATTTTGATTTTAATCAATCAATTCTAATATTATAAACAGGCAAAGTTTGTATATATGGTTACAATTTATAAGTTTATTTGTTAAGGGTAATCTTCAAAGTAGATTATCCAAATCTAAAAATATCTTACAATATGTATTTTGATATTACTTTTATGTCGAATGTAAGCTATATTATATAATTCCTTTGAAAAATTAATAAGGATTTTCGTAGAGAACAATTTTAAAATAATATTGACCAACAAAAGCTCGAGCAAAGGAGTTTCTTACCAGCCCTATGTTCTGTTCTTTCGGATGCAGTCGCGGGCAACAGTTAGTAATTGATAAAATTAAGGCGATGTTGGTATATAAAAAGAGTTACTACGCCCTAATTGTACATTTTTTTGACATTCATATTCAATGATTTTATTAAATTAAAAATAAGAGGTGTGAACCAAAAACAAAGATCATTTTGATAAAATATTAGTAATGGTTAAATAAATAATTACAGAAGATATTTTAAATAATACATTAGTACTATTAAATGTATAAATAATTTATTATTTCATAATTATATTATAAAATATTATTTCGTTATGTGAAATATTATTAGCTTAGGTAATTGTAGGTAATCAATTATTTAATTTAAGAACTTGCTGATGCCAGCAACTTTGTTTGCCCTCCTCTCAGTCAAAATCATGAAATTTGGCCTAATCTGTCATGACTTAAATCCCTTTTTATAATTTTACTATAAACTGTAAATAGCCCAAAACATATTTGTGTTTTCTTACAGAACTCGTGTATATTTTCCGGAGTAGAACGTATTCCTTTTGTTAACGGAGACAATAAACTATCCGCCCAGAACTTTTTCAACACTATTGTTTTAATATCTGTGTCACCTCATTATTACAAAAAAATGTTTACTTTACAAATTTTTGCCTTATAACTATAATATAAACATAAAATTAAGAGACACATCGTAAAAAAATAATTATTAGTATTTTAAATACAATTTACATACAATTTAAATATAAGTTTTTTGACCACATCTATATTGATTGTTAATAATAAAAAAAAAGATTTATAAGAAATTTAATTATTGGATACATAGTCAAGCACAGTGTAGGTATTACTATTATATTTTTTATCAAAAATTAAAAAAGTGTAAGTGAAAGTTTCACAATACTAGCAAATATTCTAACTCATGACCTCTCGGGAACCGTCCCATCATTTATAGAAGGGTTCTAATACCTGCCCGATATTTTATAATTCTATATACAAAGTGTGTTAAAAAAGTATCACGAATTTTGTGTATTTTCATAAAATTATTTATTGATTCCTGAGTATCTATTATGTCCCCTTCAAAGTAATCCCCCTGAGATATTATGCACTTGTGCCAACGTTTTTTTTCAATCTTCGAAGCACTTCTTAAAATTATGTTTTTGTATCTTGTTCAGCTCCTCCTTCGATGCCGTCTTTATCTCGTCACTCTTGGCGTAGCGTCGTCCTTTCATGAGCCTCTTCAGTTTTGGGAACAAGAAAAAGTCACAGGGGTGCTAGATCTAGTGTGTTGTTTTTGGCCAAGAAGTCGCGTACATTTTGATCAAAATTGCAATTTTGGTACAAATTTTGCGGCGACCCGTCTCATGCCAAAATGGCATGGAAATGGCACGAGCCAATCGATATGCCTAGGTCCTCGGCAATTTCTCTAACAGTGATTCTATGATGTTGTTGAAGTGCTCGGGCGTCCGGCATGCTCTTCGTCGTTGACATCTTCTCCGCCTTCTGAAAACATTTTTTACCACCGATTAACGTTGCTTTTGTCCAAAGTAGCTTCTCCGTATGCCACAGTCAACATTCGGAATGCATCCGCGCACTTAATTTCGTTTTTTGATTGAACATTCAAAATGACTGAACTTATCAGCATAAGTAAGAGACATATGTACCAACATAATTTTTGGTTGAAATACGAAATACGAATTTCGGTCAACTAAAAGGTTAGGTTGTGGAGCTTTGCTTGTTGACTCATTTGCGGGATACTCTAACGTATACATCAAACATTGTTAAATTGTTTTTTAAAAAAAAAAAAAAGAGCAACTGTTGAGTTTCTGGCCAGCTCTTCTCAGCAGAGCCACATTCCGAGCTGGTGGTAGCTTACTCAAGGACTGACATACTGACATTTTTTTTTTTTTTTAATGTAATGTAATGTAATTGACGATTCAAAAGTGCATGTAAATGCCTACTTGAATAAAGATATTTTGATTTTGATTTTGATTTTGATTTTGATAACACCACAAAAACAAAGGAAATTCGAATATCCGTAACCGGTTAAAATTCAAAATTCGCGATACTTTTTGAACGCACCTGGTATAGTAAAAAATATATATAAATTCAACATGACTTATTTAAATGAATATACAAATATTATTATTACATTTGTTGCATACAATTAGTAAAATTTTATAACATTATTTTATCAAAAAATTGTTTGAGTTTTTTTTTCAAAATTTTTGATTGAGGACTTTTTTTATTAGGAAATCTCATACCTTCTAAATAATATGATAGCATTATATTTAGAAGGTATAGGTATATGTTTGTAAAATTTGTCATAAAATAGTTACAAATAAAAAAAAGGGTAACTCCACATTTATTCAGCATACAGTTACTATTATAATTAGGTACCTTTGCAAAATATTCAATTAGGTACCTATATAGATAAGAAAAAAAAAACCAAGAAATTAAATTTCCTACATAAAATATTTTAAGAAATATAAAAAAAGGAATATGCAAATAAAAAACAACCACACTTCAGTATCTAGAATCAGCGCTGTCCCCAAACAAGTATAGGTAACTGCAACCATTCAGCAACCTGTTGGTTTAGGAAGCCCAGTGCTGATTTCCAATGGCATCCTTATCGTTACTGTGACGAATAACGGAGAAATTAAAAATAGAAAATAATATTTAAAAAAACATAAAATCTTAATAAAACTAAAAAAAATTATAAAACTATTACATGAACAGAAAAAAAATATAATAATAAATTGACAACATCAAACAAATATAAATTATGAAAATATAAATTGATAAAAATAAAATAAATATACTACGTATCTTTTTAAGTTCAACCAGATTTTATAGAGATCAGAGTTAAGGTACCAAAAACTAAACCTAAGTGGATTTGCCACTTTATTATCCTTACCACACCAGACCGCACTCCCACAGAAGGTTTGAATAATAAAGTAGAGATCGCCTAAACTAAAATGACGCGCCCCACTACTGCATAAACACAAGAAAATTTAAAATATGTACGCAATACACACAAAAATAAATCTGCGAGTTAATCAAACTCAAAACAAACAAACAAAAAACAAACTCAAACTTAAAATTAATTGCAATATAAAACTAAATTTAGCTGTAAAATAAATATTTCAAAAAAATCTCAGTTCTGTTCGAACTAAGTTTTTTTTTGCATTTTTTTTTTACAGTTTCTTCACCTTATTTTTCCCGAAATTTTTGAACGTTCTAATTTTGCGAATATTAAATATAATTAATAATTTTCTAAATAAAGCAGAACCACATTAAATGTCCTCTGTGTATCTTTCATGTATGAATGTGTATCATGTAAACTAGCGTATCATAAACCAGACGTAGTTTGTGTGTGAGATTTTATTTATTCCATACATTTGAATATTGGCTCTTAATGGAATTGTTATTTCTTGCTATATTCACAGGCCTAAAAGCTTCATTTAAATTGAACAAAGCAATATTATATAGAATTATTAGAAATTTATTTACAGTACAAAATATATTATTTGATTATTACCAATATACCTTTCATAATAGTAAATTGAATTATATCAACTTGAGACATTTAAACTCTATTTAGAACCATAAACGTATATTTTACTATTATCATACAAACATATTTCAAGCGCAATACTATTCTCGTCCTTTGAACTAAAAGTCCCCTCAAAACATTTGGTTTGGAAGCCTCATTTGAAGAAAGGACAATAACTTTGCTCGAAGTCTCAGTGAACGCCAACATAAAGAACCCTTAGAACTCATGGAGTTGTCAACGGAAGTCTGTATTAATTAATTATGTAATTATATTTATTAAAAAGATAATTCCTTTCATATAATAATAATAACTCTTAAAAAGTTGTACAATTATTATATTACCGTCTTATTTTAAATGAATGATATTTCTTATTTTTTTCTGAAAAGGTATGTTTGTACTCCCAGCAGTCAGATACATCTAAATACAATGAAAGTTTGAATGAATGAAATGAAAATTTTACTTCATGTCTATAATAAAAGCTTCTTGAAATACGTTATGTCAATGAAAACAAATTCAAAAGAAAATTATTTTGAAATAGTTCTAAAGTATATGTAAGTTATAAAGGTATTTTTTCCCGTATTTTATGTTTTTAGTTGCTTTAAAAAACAAGTTATATATCAACATAAATACTATAAGTTATTACAGAAAATAGAAGCGAAGACTAAATAATTCTTAAAACGCTGCAAATTTCTGACGTCACTCACAATGATACCTATTGTTTTAAAAAATGTCAGCATGTCTAGAACAAGTCTCGAGCAGGGCGACATCATTATACGGTGCGATGAAGCTGGAGAGACTGATTGCTATTATTGTGTAACTGAACCGTGTCTTGTTGATATACATTTTGTATGATAATGAAAGATTATATTAGAAAACATTTATGATTAAGAAAAGTAGACTTTATATTTCTTGTACACAAATTAGTATATTTTTAAATATCGTATCGGTGTTTCTTTCCGATTACTGTAGGTATCTTCAAGGCGAGAGTTAACAAGCTTTTACTTTTCAGTTAACAAGCTCTTCCATTGTTAATGCGTCTTCTTCCTAAATTAATGCGGTTTCCTAACCACCTACGACTAGATTCTACCTATCACCAGGGCAATAGTAGCCAGATATTAACGTATACTTTATAAAATGTACATATATGCCTATAAGCTAATGTATATGTGATACATTGTAATGATGATAAATTTAAAAATGTACTATTTATATCAACTACGGCAATAATAGTCAGCGTTACTATTACAACTTGTGAACACAATATGATTTATGGAAGTAGAATGGTGTATATAGTGGCTAGTGGTGACAGGTTGATGAGCTTACTTTCATAAATTAAGCACTCTTAGTGCTAGTAGAACAGAAAAGTTGTGAGAAGAAGAGAACTTAAAGAAAATAAGTAGTTGCATTGTTATTTTGGCAGCTGGTGTTTGGTATACAAGTATATTATATGGCAACGATTGGTATCCTGATTACCTTACGTATGGTTTTTATTATTATTAAAAAAGCTAAACTTAATATTATTACAAATATAAATGGCAAAAGCTTACAATCGAACTCTTGAGTAACAAAATAAAAATAGAATTGTAAGTAAAATAATTTAATTATGGCTTTAATATCGGAATAGCAAAAGATTGAATGAAAAATGAATAGTTTCTAGAATATCAAAAAAAAAATACATTTTCTTAGCATTTTGAAGTAATATTATTGTTCTTTTAAATAAATGTAGTTTTTTAAAGTTATTTATTTATTTAACCATTATATTCGTTACTGAACAAAACCGTCATTCTTTTTTACAAAAGGTGGGCTTAATGCTGTAAGGAATTCTCCACAAGTCAACTTTAGGTTGTGAAAAGGAAAATTCTGTAAGCATGCAAAATAAATTAAAAAAACTCAATAATAATAAAAAATAAATAGATGATATTCAATAAACATACAACGATTTATATATTATTTAAATATATAGGTATTCTTCATAGTACTTTATTTTTTATTTTTATATGTAAAGGCGTATTGTGATATGATAGAACTATCTATATTATATCTTTTTAGGTTTAAGGTAAATTTAAAAATTTTTATTAAATTAGAAAGTATACAATTTTTTAAATATGTATTTTATCTTACGTTTTTTGATATGACAAGTACACTAGTAGCTCGGCGCAACGAAGCTACTTGACTTGTTTGTAGGTGTAGGCGAGCTTGAGAGACAATACATATAAAATAAGTTTTATTAACATCTATGCTTTTTAGAAATTAAAACCCTATTTGCTACAACTTATAGTTGAAAATATTTTATGAGGATCGTGACTTTAAGTCAAGTTTTTCAAAGTGTAGATTCTGTATTTCATCTTCTTGGCTCCAGTGGTTACGATTGTGTAACTTACCTACATACTTAAATTTTTTGAGGGAAGAAAAATGTATGTGTTTTTTATATTTTTGTTATTTTATAAATAATACTTATATTATCGAAAAGAATTGTATCATATAAAGCATTCGACTCCTTTGCATGCACATGTGTGCGTGTACGTAAACTGCTAAAAAAAAGCAGACACATACAAAAACACATGTATTAAGTAAAATGTTGTTTTATTTATTTAATTATTTCATGCACTAGAGTTTTTACAAAACAATTTTTGGTCATAAATGAAGAAATATAATAAATATATAAATGGATATTTACTTTAAAATTATTTATTGTTTCAGTTTTTGTTAAAAGGTTACTATAGCACGGCAATTTTTTATATAGCTTGGAAGGGAAATCTATAACCGCGCTGCTTGTACGGGCTGAATAAATAGTATATCGTTAGATATTTCTGAAAACGTTATACAGCGTGGTCAATATATGAATATTCCGGCAAAGCCGGATGTGGAGCCACTCAAATTGAGGTGGAATATTTGATACGTCATCAAACTTATACAGTCCGAAAATAAAATGAATGCACAGGTTATGCATATGCGTTAATTTAATTTACCCTTTAATGTAGTGGATGGACGATTTTAGATCTCCTAGAAGAATAAGACTAAGTGCGCAGAGTTCGGGCTTGTTTTGCTAGTTTTGATAAGATCTTACCATTAGCCATTGAGTGACATAAAGGTATGCTGAGCATCCATCCATCAGCACACCGCCAGGTCACTCAATCAAGGCCGACGAGAAGATTTTATAAGACGTGAAAAAAAAGTAATTATATTATTAATTCGTTTGAGATATTTTGTAAAGTAATGATATTTTGTTTTTGATAGGATTGTAGTTGAGTATGTCTTCTTACCCAAAGTATTTTTTATTTATGGTAACTAATACAAGAAAAATGTACCGAAACTAAGCCTGAAATCGTATGTGTGTGAAGAAGTTTTGGAAAAACGTTTTATTAATATTAAAAACCATAATATTTGTTTTTTTTAAGGAATCATATATAAAAAAAAACATTGTATCTACTGGTAATATAAGTTTTATTACGTTAAGTTTGTTTTTGTAGCAATATGTCCCAAAAAAAATATGATTTTCCTTCCTTAATTATTATGATTTTTCGTCCTTAACAATTAGTGTTCAACGTAATGTACGAATTATTATTTTAGTAGCATTCTGGTGAATATTACGTGAGAGTAGCTGTCAGTAGTTTCAGAAGTGAAGATGAAACCTATGTGATTATACTGCTACATTAAATATTATTTTAATATGAAATCTATTTGTTACACTTGTTCCTTCTCAAGGATGGTCAGTGCACAGTTTTATAATTAATGAATTAAATATCGCCTTTGGTCGATATTTCCATTTTACGCAGATTTAGTTTGACGTTCTGTGGACGTAGCAACATAGTTCGCTTATTTCCATATTTTTAATTTTGAAATCGATTTCGTGACTTTTTCCTTTCAATCAGAAAGACTAAAGAACGCCGAACCTCATCTTATAATTAGATGTCAGTGAGTGTTTGCGTATTCAATAACATTTTCATAAATGTCTTGAGCTTTTTTTAATTTCAGAGACTATATTACTTTTGTGTACAAAAATGACATTTGTCTAACATAAAGAGACGAGACGAAGCTTCTTAGCATTCCATGGATTCACCGTGCGGGTGCCGGGCCCATCGCGTTGCAGGGAGAGGAGCGCAAACAGCCCCTGGGACTTGCGACCCAAGTGTAGGTTTAAGGGGCCCCTTTAAAATGCGCATTCACGCTCACCTCAACTGGTTGCGCTCCTTTCCCTACCTAACCAAATTTGGAATGAACCTACTAATGCCGCCCTTGAAGTACGTTCTAGAAATGTACTGATGATAGTTCTAGAGAGGCCAAGATCTTTAAGTAGGTTATAGAGAGATTTCGCTGTTATACCTCTCGCTCCCACTTCTACCGCGTACAAATTAACTATATACCTATTCCTGGTCAGTTCGTTGGTCAGTTCGTAATACTTGTTTACTTTAATTGTGTGATCTTTGGGAATGTTAGTTTCCCACGGAACAGTAAGCTCCACAAGTATCACGCGCTTTAACTGTCTAGAGTACAGGAATATGTCCGGTCTGGATGACGAGACAACAATATCCTCAGGAATTCTATACTGTTTCTCATACGTATCCATCATTATAGTCCAATCGCGAGCCGCCTCTAAGATAGAGTGAGGCTTTTGTTTTGTTTTTTTAGACGAGCCTTCTTTAATGAACTCTATGAATCTTTTGGTGGTTGTTATACCCTTTTGCGCTCTAGCTACTGAAAGACTAACCGCTTCACGTATGATTTCCAATACTTTATCATGGCGCCGCGAGTATTGACCTTTTTCCAATAGCACCCTACACCCTACCAACAAGTGTTTAGCCGTTCCTACCGCCTCCCCACAGATATTGCAAGACTTTTCGGTAGCTTTACCCCATCTTACTAAATTACTTTGATCTGGGAGAGTCATTTGGAATGCATTTAGATAGAATTTTAATAAGGCTGGAGACCACTCATGAAGTAAGGTGCGCCACCTCAATGCTAATGGAATACAAAAGTCGCCTATGGTCACCCACTCATTTTGAATTTCTAGATTCATCGCGTGCACTCGATACTGATCGTTTTCATCTTGCCGAATAAAGGATTTTGTTAAGTCTATATCTCGAACTTTCCCGCTACATCCTAACCCTGCTTTATTTGTTTGAGCACCTATCATGAATTGTTTATGGAATTGAAGTCGTGACTCCAGCTCTGATGCATTTTTATCTTTTGGAAGAGATGTTACAATATCATCATGAGATTTTTCGATGATATGTCTTTTGGTAGCTCTTAATTTCATCTTTCATCTTTCTTTAATTTCATCCCAAAACAGTTATAATAATATTATGATTTATATATTTATTAAAACATATAATACCTACGTACGTACGTACGTAGGTACGTACCTAGTAATCCCAACTGCGGCGATGCTATCTTAATTTTAAAAGAAAACGATAAAATCGATTTCCATTATTAAATTTAAACAGAGACTTTGTAAACAAAGATCTTACTTACACAAAAGCCCTTTATTTATGCACGGTGTATTTATTACACGCTATATTTATAAGGTTTTTTTTTCAAGTTGTAAGTATGTCCTGTTCTTTGTTAAATATTTTTTTCTTGATAATACATGTCTCTAAATAATTGTTTTACGTGACACTACATTTTTCTTGCCTATTCGGATCCGCTCTGTATTGGTAAAAATGAATTGTCTTTTTTTGCCGCACGGCGGTCTGTCTATAAGTTATTTTTCTATTGGTCAGGAACAGTATTTTTTTCTGTATGTAAAAAAACACATTAACATCTTTGATATAAAAACTCGCTCGTGAGGTAAAAATGATCCTTCCCTCCCTCTAATACCGTCCTCTCCCATTCATAATACCAGTGATATTTAAAAATATAGTGAATATTTTTGAACCTGGGCAACTAATAGAATTGAATGCCAAAAATAGCTTAAATATTTCATACGCAAAAGGTTATAAATTTAGATGCCATTTGCTTTTATATTTTTTTATCAGATAAAATGAATATCTAACAAAATCTTAGCTTATATTTATAAGAAAATCATAAGTGACAGCGAACAAAAGATAAGCTCGCAATAATGTCACTCAGAGGCATGCTTTCAGCTTACGTAGAATGTCAATATTACCGAGAAACGTGAGCTATTGGATGAGCAAGTAATTTCTGATATACCTGATATCATATAAAAGTTTGTATATTTGATATTGATCGATTGAACCAAGCAATATCTGTAAAAATACGTTCCATTTTCAATGTATCATTTGTATAGTGTATTTTAAATGAACTTTATTATTTTAATTCAAATTTTCTCTTTTCGTCCTTGACGTTATTGTTCCCTTTAATTTGCTTATTCAGGTATTTTATTGTAAGTGGGAGTTTGGTAGTTTCATGTGCGGAAACAGAACACGTCTGTTACCATAGAGTATCATTATAATAACTTTTTAACTTACCATTTCAGTAACCGATTACTTTAATGCATACTAGCATCGGTATCAGATTATAAAAAATAAATATATCAATGATATTATTTAGAAATTATGAGATTCATAGTGTTTTTTTAGTTCAATGTCATGTTTATGAGCTTCCACATACAAGGTTTATATGACTGTCCGATGTTCGAATATTTTATTATACATACTTATTAATAGTTATAGCTAATTAGTTAATTAATTAATATACAGCACAATTGTATGAACACAATCGCCTAAAATCTAAAGAATAAACCTATATATATGTGTGTGTGTCCACGATTTGGCATATATAGGTTTTAATACTAATATAAAATATTATATTCAAATAGTCGTTTTGGCACTTCATATGGATTAATGTTTCCAATTCAATAATAATTAATTACCACTCCTATCAATATTGACATTTTCCTATTTTACATTAAAATATAAAAATGTTAAAGCATTTTTATTAGACCTCGAAAACCCTCGAAAATTACTCAAGTTAAATTACCTATCTCACATCATAGCTTCGCTGACATACCTACTTGTTGTTGTTTTTATCCCTGTTTATAAAATTGAGCAATATAGGGAAATCTTGAACAATTTATATTTAAAAACAAGTATTAAAACTATCACTTTGTTCTATTTTGTTTAATAATATAACATTTTAGAAGTAAGTCCACTTTACAGTTGCTAATTATCTTTTTCATAATTATTTCCTTGGAGGATTTGATGAAATAGAAGAAAGTTATAAAAAATGAAGACAAAGTATTATACGTGTGCCTGATTTATGTACAAATACCAATTGAGTTAAATATTATTGACAACAAAAAATCCCATCGCGTTGCAGGGAGAGGAGTGCAAACAGCTCCTGGGACTTGCGACCCAGCTGTAGGTTTAAGGGGCCACTTTAAAATGCGCTCACGCTCACCTTAACTAGTTGCGCTCCTCTCCCTACCTAACCAAATTTGAAATGACCCTTCCAATGTCGCCTTTGAAGTTAATTCTAAAAATGAACTGATGATAGCTCTAGAGAGGTCAAGATATTTAAGTAGATAATAAAGAGATTTTGCTATTATACGTCTCGCTCCACTTCTACAGCGTATAAATAATTATGTTATCTCTTAGCTCAGTAACGCAATTTATCTTATTTTAAATTTATAATTATTTGGTGTACAGATTTTATGTTCTTTTTAACTTTAGTCATTTTGTTTGGCTCTAGATGCATAGTTGTCAGTTGTAACACTTTTCTGAGGTATATATGATAGAAAACGGTTCTATCAAGAACATTAGTAACCTTTATTAATCAGCAGTACATGAACACTTGACACACTGAAACTACTTTTACAATGTCGTCCTAAAAGACTATCCTGATATAGACACATTAAAAAAAACACGTTATAAAAATATTAACACGATGGATTTTAGGAAAAACGTTTTAATTGACCCCAGTCTACCCTTTATTGTAATTGTACTACTTTTTCCTATTCAACTCAGCAATGTGCTATAATCTAAAATAACTCCTGATTAGACAATTGTTAAATTGTAATATTTATAAATTAAAAAGAAAGAATATACTTAGTCTGGCCATAAATACTGTTACACTTAATTTGCGATATTAAAATGGAGTGGGGTGATAAAGAGAACTGAATCGCTTAATAAAGAACAGAACAAAGTAGGTATGAAGCCATATGCAATTTTTAAAATTCTCCATGCACTTGTTATTAGTAAAATGTTTGTGTACCGGGCTATTAATAGGTACAATAAGACTTCCTCTGTTTGTGACAGAAAAACATCTGGCCGCCCACGTAGTGTTCGTACGAAAAAGGTGGTCAAATCAGTAAGGGAAAGAATTCGAAGAAATCCTGTCCAAAAGCAAAAGATTTTATCTTGGGAAATAAAGGTAGCAACTAGAACCATGTCGCGTATATTAAAAGATGACCTAGAACTTGCAGCCTATAAGATACGCACTGATCATTTTTTAACTGATAATTTAAAGAACAATAGGGTAGTAAAATCGAAACAACTACTGAAGCGGTACGCAAAGGGAGGTCACAGAAAAAATTTGTTTACGGGTTAGTATTTTTTTACAATTGAGCAACATTTCAACAAATAAAATGACCGTGTTTATGCTCAAAGCTCTAAGGAAGCTTCCCAATTAGTCCACAGAGTGCAACGTGGACATTATCCGACTTCAGCGATGGTTTGGACGGTGTTAGCTATGAAGGAGTGACTGAGCCATATTTTTGTTAAAAGGTATCAAAATATCGGTACAAGTATATCAAGATACCATTCTTGAGAAGGTAGTTAAGCCCTTTAACATCACCATGTTCAATAAGCACGTATGGTCCTTCCAGCAAGATACGGCGCCGGGTCATAAAGCTAATTCCACGTAGTCTTGGTTGGAAGTGAACGTTTCGGACTTCATCAGAGCTGAAGACTGACCGTCGTCTAGTCCCGAGCTTAATCCACTGGATTATGATTTATGGTCAATTTTAGAGAGTACAGCTTGCTCTAAACGGCAGTGAAGAATTTTCCTATGGAAAGAGTACGTGCTTCTATTGACAACTGGCCTCAACGTTTAAAAGGACTGTATTGCAGCCAATGGAGTCCACTTCGAATAAGATTTATTTATTTTTAATTGTTTTATATTTAAGTACTAAACTAACGTAAATTTTTATTTTTAAGTGTAACAGCATTTATGGCCAGACTGAGTATATTATACAGATCTATGTAAGTTTGATGTAAATATTATTAGAATACATGACATTACTATACGAAGACATGAAGCGTCAATAAAATCATAAATTAACATTAAAATCTATTTTGAGTGGCTCTCGCTATCTAAAACAGATCTTTGATGAATTCACAAAGAATCAAATATTTACTTTCAAAAAAAAAATCAAACTAAGTGTGTTTTGTATTTCCAATATTCTATACTAACAAAATTCATATTCAGATCACTTCCACTCTCATCGTAATAAGCTGAAATGGAATTGGCGCCAAATGCCCGCCCACCATGTTTCCGCAAACTTTACGGTTATGATGCCGTACTCACAGCTGGAAGGGTTGTGAGGCTATTTTATGTCCATTATAAAGCCAATGGCCACTTCTATTCTCTGAACACCACATGTGCTTTGTGCTTACGATATTCGAATAATAGTTAGTTCAAAAGCATTAAAGGAAGAAGAGTTCTCATTAGCAAAATATTTAAATAAATTA
This sequence comes from Dircenna loreta, assembly GCA_963555665.1. Classification (NCBI taxonomy): domain Eukaryota; kingdom Metazoa; phylum Arthropoda; class Insecta; order Lepidoptera; family Nymphalidae; genus Dircenna; species Dircenna loreta. The sequence goes on along the minus strand of OY743099.1, from coordinate 229,936 downwards.
TTGTGTATCTACCAAGGAGGTTTTGATCAATCCTTACCTAACCTAACCTAACCTAACCATTACTTTAACAGTATTGAGAGCATGTCCTGAATAGCGTCGATAAGCACCGGCTTTCAGGTTTTCCTACTAAACTGTAATTCATTTATCCTGATAAGATTTTTGTTTTCTTAAGAGGTTTCAGTGATTTCTGGCTTCAATAGTATTAATTGCGTTTGTAGTTATAATAGAAGGGTTGTGACAGTGACGAAAATGACAGTATCTGTTTTCCTATTGTAGTACCTGTTTATAGTAAGATAGGAAAACCCTCAGTGTTAGATACGACCGCTGACACTTAACCGACCAATTTATGCAAGAAATTCTATAAGCGCTTAGGATTTATACCCAGCTTCTAATTACATGTTTTTACGCGGCTTACACCGACTAGTGATGACTACTTATTTCATGTTTGTTTAAAGAAAATTTTGTAGATATACGAAATATATATAATAATGAAATATAGAATATTAATTAAACCTAAACTTATAATTATTAAAGTTTTTAATTCAGGTAGACTTGACTTTACGTAATAATACAATATATGAACTGAATTATATTTTGTAAGTTAATTTTACACACTTTTCGTAGAATTCCAAAAGAAAATTACTATGTAACAATTGATTTCAAATATTAAAAATGAATGATTAATTATTTAATACGAAACCTTAATAATAAAAACATAATTAAATATTTTTTAATTCAACAACTGAGCATTGAAACGGAAAAAGGAGCTTAAAAGTAAGTCAGGGCCATTTGCTATATTTTAATTAAACATTTTTAATTATAAATGATAGCTGGCTGTGGTTTCAATACAATAAATATTTGTCAGTAATAATTTAACTTAATTTAATTTATTATAAAAATATTTCCAACTAGTGAAAGAATTACTTTTTAGTTCACTTTTCAAGGTTTTTTCAGTTTTCAGCTTATGTTGTATATTATATGTATTTTGTCAAAATCATACACAGTTCTCTATTAATTTTCATACTATCTGTATTATGTTATATGTTATTAATAGTTACTTATTTGTTAACATTATTTTTCTTTTGTTATGTTTTAAAGTAGGTATAAATACTAAACTAAACAAACATTAAATGTCAAATTTGATTATTGGACAAATTACATTGTCTTCAAAAGTGTCGTTACTCCACTGCAATATCGATTTTTACCAGAAGAAATATTGAGGGTATATAATATATTCATTCAGGATATTTCCATAAAGTTACAGAGAAAAATATGTAAAGCAACAATCAGTAACAAAACAGATGGAACTCAATATCTATTCACTTTACTTCACGAGGTTAACAAGATTGTTATAACAATTTTGATTTCCGTAAAGAACTTCAAATTAGTATTATGTTACCATTTTAAAATTATACATAATATACTTAAACAACGCTGTTCACTCTTGTTATTGAAATGCGGAATTTTGACGAGTTAGGCAACTAGAACTATAAGCTTCTTATAATAAGTCCTCGTTAACTTCAACGTTGCTAGCTCGTTACTGGCATTATCGATATTTTTCCCGTATTATGTATTTATGCTTTACTCTGCACTTGTATAACTTATAATATAATAAATAAAATTGTGCAGACTTTAACCAAATCTTTGTTTCATATTTAATAAATAAAGAAAAGTTTATATATTACATATATATCTGTTAGATTACTATGAGCTTATCACTATTATTTTAATCTTGTGGCGTATTGTGTTTAGAAAGACAAATTGCTCATTTAAAAAAAACCACAAGTAGAGTAATAGATTGAAATTGAAATGCTTATTTTATCTTTGGTACAATTGGTATATCTAGATCTCTTAAAAGCTACTCAAGTTACCTTAGAACTATTTCTTTTTAATATTTTAATGCATCGACAATAGAGCAAGTGTTAACATTTTCCAAGAGCTAGGTCCAAAAAGCAGATGTAAAATTATGGAAAAAATATTCTTATTACGATATCTTTTTCATATATTTGTGACGTGAAATCGGGTGGTGAAACCGGCGCATACCTACGACCTGATCTAACAAAAACAAGGTTTGAAAATACCTCCATCCAGATGGATGAAGGAGACTAGAACATAAAAAAATTATAAGAGGGTATACATATACCCTCTTATAATTTTTTTAGTATCTCGTATTTCGTAGAATGAAAGTTACATAACTTTCATTCTACGAAAGTACCTATGATAAGTATGTTACGGCGATTGTTATTATCCAGTATGAATTGTGTTCCTCCGCTGATGTGAAATCATACTCTGATGAGTACATCAGTATATGGAAATGACTTTTTCTGATAGATATATATGTATTAAAAACATATTTTTTGATGGTAACCACTTTAACCGAAAAGTGACCCTAAAACACAAGTTAGTTCTATTTACAATCAAACTTTCACTCTCGCTACTTGTTGATGAAGGTCCATTTTTATACATATTTTGCTAATTCTCTTTATCAAAAAGTAGCTGTGGACCGCGATTTCATCCGCAAGGACTTTAGAACACCGAGCTCTTAGTAAACTCCTTCTAAAAAACAAAGCTAACGTTATCGTATATATGGTATTGCAGACTTTTTAGTAGGTGTTGATACGTCCTATAATACTGCTAAATATTTTTTTGTTCTAATCCATAGTTTCCGCAGCACACATAATGACAATTTTTTATTGCTAACCTTTTCTTATCTTGAGTTACATTATTGCATATTTATCAGGATCCCTTTTTTTTAAATATAATATAGCATATGTCACTCACTGAAGATGCAGCTTTCTAATATTGAAAGAATTTTTTAAATCGGTCCAGTAGGTAGTTAATAATACAAACATACAAAATATCAAACAAAATGTTAATAACATTAGTATAGATAAGAATACCATTGTAGCATTCTTGTGATCTGATATTCTTATAGCGACACGAAGCAACCCTGCTAACAATGGTGACGAGCGACTTTTTGTCAGGATCATCGCTTCGCACAATAGGTAGCCGTACTCGGGAATTGTTTACGTGTTCAGCTATTGTTTGATTACAATTAACTTTGAAGGCATTCATGCTTAATGAATAAGTGAAATGTATTTATAATGTCGCTTGATATAAAGTCGTACATAATTAGGATGGAATTTTGTCTAACTGTTACTCCAACAATATTATTTAAAAATAAGAATGATTTTGTTTTGCACCAAAAGCTCACAAAAAAAAGTAATTTTCAAGTAATAAGAAAGGGATAATTCAGTTAGATAATTACTATTAATTAAAAATTTTCATCGAAATTTGCAAAAGGATGTCATCATACTTGTGAATTTTATAAAAATGCAAAGAGTCCTTTCAGATAAATAAAAGAAATAAAGTAAATATCGTCTAAGCTGAAATGACGTGCTCCACTACTTTTTTATTAAAATAATGAATGGTGGAGACATCTCGGTATACTAATGAGTAATCGCGTGATAAATCCGGCAATACTCAGTGTATGGAGCCGCGCCCTTGTTTGAAACAAGAATTCCACTCTCTCACATGCTTAGAAAATGTATGATTAGTTGGTAAAGAAATTCTAGCACTATGGTATTTTTTTCATTTATTAGTTTTTGAATTACATTATATTATATATAAAATAGTTTTACATTACAATTAAAAACAGCCTTATATAACAATAAAAAATAATTGTATGTAACTATTAAATATTAAATATAGTAGGTAAATAAAGGTATTATTTACCATTTCATTTCAATTATGATAGTGGTCAAAAAGTGAGTTTGAATAAATTATTTAAATAATCTCTGTCTCTCAACTCGATATAGTCGCTTTAATCTGAATCAGAGTCGTTAGCGTGAATAATTAATTCATTATCAATGTCGAAATATTGTAAATATTGGCTCCAAAGATGCTTTATAGTTGACATGCTGACAATGTTTTCACGATAATTAACGACTGATTAACCAATTACAGTTTTATTTTTTTGTATTGCGTACATATTTTAAGTTTTCTTGTAGTACAGAAGTGGGCAGCGTCATTTCAGTTTAGACGATCTATAATATAATGAGTGCGGCGCTTGAAATATTAAATATTAATTATCAAAGGAAGCAATTGTGAAAACAACAACAAAATAAATTATTGTGCATAAGAAACCATTTTAGCTTTGAACGGTAAGGAGCTATGTGGTTATATTTGCAAAAGCCAAAAAGAAGCAGCTGTTGAGAAGACGATCCAATATGTTTAAGTTGCATTCGGATATGTTTGGGAAACAGATATCAGCAAAGATAAAGAGAAGGAAGACTTATGATGGAACTAACAGAGTTCAAGACCAAATGGTTAGAAATATTTTTGTGACGACAGATAATTACGTAAGATAAGAAAGGTTTCCCTCGGCAAATTTCATTAACCTGGATATTCCAACATAATGTAGAGTCAATGCTAAGGCCTATATTTTTACAGCATATGAAAAGTGGATGGTATTATTGTTATAGAACAGAACATTAAATCGATTGATTGTAATTATGTAGCTGTCGTTGATTACTTATTGTTATTGCCTGACATTTCAAATGATTCATATTCATGCCATGCTTTAAGCACCAATCGTGCTTATGATTCAAGTCTACAATTAAAGATGCAATGGAATTATTTGTGTGATTAGGCTTAACATGTGTGTAAATGTGTAAGTCTGCATATAGTTGGTGAGAGGTAATAAGGTATGTGATAAGGAAGTTGAAAAAATCTAAAATAAGAATTAAAAAAGAGTACCGCCTTTTAGTACACTAGCAATCGAGTTATACCATTCTGACATAGTATTAGACATAGCAACCATGAAGAACCTATTTATTATATTAATATGAGTAAATAAAGGTTTTCATGAAACAGAATATTACACATGAAGTAATTTTAATATTTCTTGGGATATGACCACTGTATATATTTTACTGTAGTAAATAATAAAAATACATATTTAGAAGTCTTTATTTACACATGACATTTATTTTTTTTAGTAAACAGAAGTAACCGTCATCAATAATACAGTAGTAGGATAGGTGAAGGCTGTCGATGAACAATGTTTGACGTATCAGAGCTTGACTTAGCGCGGGATCTCATTATGACCTAGAGCCAGTTTTTACTTCTGTTAATGAAGGTGAGAAGGTGATATTAACTTACTATGTGAATCATGTGTAAAAATATTTCGTATTAATCTTCGGTAATGATATATCACAATTACGCAATCACGTTAATTTTAGTTCTGACTAAATTTACAATGCGCTTCTTCACAATACTCTTAAAGAGAAATCTAATATATTCACATATACAAATGTTTATGAAAAGGCAAATGAAATTGTTTGAGAATATAAAAATATAAATATTAAAACTAAATAATGAAGACGAATGTATGATTAAAAAACATATATGTCTAATATATAATTTGTCTTATATTTATGTAGTTTTTTAATCTGCCATCAAATTCAATTCTTATTTATTGTAAATCTTTGTCCTTTTAAAGTGACTAAGATTTGAAACAAATACAACATTACAAAGTTATTTCTATCTTAATCTATCGTGGATTCCGTGTCAGTAACCTGCCGTTCCCGAAAGCAAACTACTCAGTTTACTGTTAGCAGCATCTGTATCATTCTGTGAAACAAATATTTTATTTAATGAATAAATAGACTTATTAGGTACCTACAATAATCAAACTTGTGTTATTGTTATTAAAAAAATCTTCAATGATAAACAATTTACAGTTATTTAATGAAGAAGCGATTTTAATTTATTTGGTATGATTATTATTTTTTTAATAAAATAAGAATATGAGTTTTTACCTTCTTGAAAATAACACCAGTTAGCCATAAAATAATCAAGATGACTCCCACGATGATTATCAAGGAAAACAAGAAGCTGATTAGTTTGCTTATCAAACTACAGACGCAACTGAAAAAAAAACAAACAATACAAGAAATACAATTTAATTGAATTAAAAAAATATAAAAGCATATCGTTACAACGCACACCTAAGTTAAAATCCTCCTTGTATCTGAGTATTTTACGAATATACGAATTACGAATATAAAAATATAGTAAAGATAAGACTAGAATAAATTATACTACAGTTACGACATCCAGACTTGGAGTAAGAATATAATGTATAATAAAATTAACAACTCTCAGTGCAGCAGTTGGGGCTCTAATTACTACAGCGAAGACCTATAACATAGTCTGATGAAGATTAGTCATGTATAATCTCGTAAAATAGGAACGGATACCATTATCGCAAGAAGTAGGAATGTCACTTATAAAAAGTAACCACTTATCTAGCATTATTCTTATCTTATCATATACACCCAAAAAACTGATTTAATAAGTGAAACATGTCGATTATAAGAAAATTACAATATATTTGTGTATGTTTATATATATATATATATATATATATATTACATTTTTGTATAAATATATTTTTACAAAATTCTCAAAGATGTTACACAAGCTGACTTTTCTACTAAGAAAACATATTCTAACAGCCAACCCAAGCTAAAATATGTAAATAAATATTTCTTTAAACACTATAAAATTAATATGCAGAAAGAAGTAGTTATAACTTATAGAATTTAAGGAGGGCTGGATTTATTTACACCATCAGCAACATTTAATATAGTTTGTTTGTAGCTGTAGTTGTGCTATATCCAGTGTGTAAACCTGAGTTTAACAGATAAAAGGAATCGTAATTTTTTAGTCGGTGGTAAATGAGCCATTCCATGGCTATAGATAGAAGGGTAATAATGATACTGTAATTTTAAAAAGGGTAACTTCTGAAGAGGAAAAAACTAAACAACTAATTAAATTAATCCTTACGGTTAAACATTAATGACGTGGATAAAAGGAGCAATAAGGGAGTCTCTGAAAAACATTTAAATCTAGTGAGGCAAAAATAAGAGACGAAGCTTCTTAGTATTCCATGGATTCACCGTGAGGGTGCCAGGCCATCACGTTGCGAGGAGAGGAGTACAAACAGCTCCTGGGACCTGCGGCCCAGGTGGCACATTTTAAAGGGGCCACGTAAACCTATTTAAGGTGCCCCTTTAAAATGCGCATTCACGCTCACCATCAACTGGTTGCGCTCCTCTTCCCCCTACCTAACCAAATTTGAAATGAACCTACCAACGCCGCCTTTAAAGTACGTTCTAGAAAAGAACTGATGATAGTTTTAGAGAGGTCAAGATCTTTAAGTAGGTTATAGAGAGATTTCGCTGATATACCTTGCACTTTTGCCGCGTACAAATTAACTATATACCTATTCCTGGTCAGTTCGTTGGTCAGTTCGTAATACTTGTTTACTTTAATTGTGTGATCTTTGGGGGTGTTAGTTTCCCATGGAACAGTAAGCTCCACAAGTATCACGCGCTTTAACTGTCTAGAGTACAGGAATATGTCCGGTCTGGATGACGAGACAACAATATCGTCAGGAATTCTATACTGTTTCTCATACGTATCCATCATTATAGTCTAATCGCGAGCCGCCTCCAAGATAGAGTGAGGCTTTTGTTTTGTTTTTTTAGACGAGCCTTCTTTAATGAATTCTATAAATCTTTTGGTGGTTGTACTACTACTACTACTGAAAGACTAACATAATAATTAAATAATAATTATATCAAATATAGATATAACTATAGAGAGTACAAACAAATGGGGCACGTTTTTGAAAAAACGGCTGTTCATACTTTGCTAATGAAACAGATGAAAAGTCTTCTGACTTTATACGAAATTTCTCCTTTGACAAGTTATTTATTTTTGGTTGTATTGATCTACATTGTAATGTTACTTGCAATTTAAGTTATAAAATATTACTTTTCATTATATGTTGCATTGTATTTGAAAAATAACTATAGTAAACAGTAAGACCAACTTACCACATTGTTACTAGTTTGTTACGTGCACTAACTTACAATATCTGAGAGTGACTAAATGTCTGGTTGGGCGCGTCTTTTAAAATATCAAAGAAGATAAAGTGATACATCGGAAAATAACGTATCGATAGAAACGATTAATAATAAAATAAATTATCGTTAAACTTTATAACTATTTATCTTTGAAATAATATAAATATAAGATTAATGTGATAACTGAGAACTTTATATTTTTATCGTCACCGTCCTTTAGTTCAACTGCACTTAAATAATATTTTATATATTCAGTAATATAAGGTCAATTTTGTTTTTACAATAATAATAAACAATAATACTTGAATTTTAACTTATATACCTTGTATGGTATAAAGTTTAACTAATAAAATGGAAGAATGAATTATAAATAACTTTTCGTTAAACTTTAACAAGTATAACATATATTCTCCGAGTAATATTGTTTTTAAAACTTTTGTAATATTTGTCTTACTGAATTAATTTTTTTTTTTCAAAAGTACGTATTCACTGGAATAGTCGGAATAAATTAATGTAGTTTTAAAAAACAGATTTAGTTCTGATACAAAAGCTTCAATCAAGGGTAAACCTATGTTATTTAAATACATAAACACGTAGTCATGGCTAAAATAGTAAATGACTTAATCATATTATCTTATTAGCTTTTTATCTTTATTGTTTATTAGATAATACATTTTTTGTGTTTGTCGTAATTACAAGGATAAAATATATTATATATCAATTTAAATCGGTCGGCAAATTTTTGTCACCTTTTAGTAAGAAAAAGAGATATGATGATGGCAGGAAGAAATGCAAAAAATATGAAAGAAAAGAAGTATGCTCTCAAGGAACAGAATAATGCCGACGATAAGTATGATGATATAAAAAAAAGTAGAAAGAGGATATATATAGAATATATGAAAAATGTTAAGTTGTTACTGTGGCAAAGACTAAAGAATAGTTACACCTGTACCAGGCCTTATCTTAGGCCTCTGTATAAGAATTCGGAGAAAATAATAAAAAGACAAATGAGAGAAGTATCACAAAACCGATATGGGTCAAGTTTTATATGTAGATAGATAATGTTTAAATAGCATTTGTCGCAATATTTGAGAAATGCCTCATTATATTCCAGTTTCATCGCTTGGGTTGACTCTGTCTGCCTCCCTCACCCCACTTAGCCGCATCTTTACGGTCTGAGGAAATTGTCCCCAACAAAGTTTATAATATTTTGCAGCTCAACTGCTCAATATTGACAATTAGTTTTTAAGTTAAATACTCGTTATTTCTGAAATATGCTCAAAATTTTTATAGCTATTCTTCCAAAATATAACACAGGCGTTTTTATATATTTTATAGATTTTCATACTAACATTTTAATAGATATTGTGGTAAGCTAAATACCTTACAAAATTGAATACCTTAAATATAAACTTTTTGGACCAACAGTAGTTTTTACCAATTTAGGAAAGTATAACGGAATAAAGAAATGAATTCTTTAAACAAAGGTAGTTTATTAAGTTTAGTCATATTCTCAAATTTCCAGCAGATGGCTATAAAGCGCATCAAACGCTTTAATTAAGATGGCGGTAGTCGGGAGTCGCAAAGCAACTCCAAGTTGAGCAGTTTGCCGTTTGTCTTAGACAACTTGGGTAATAAAGTAACTAGTCAATTATTTTTTTATCATAACGAACATCGGGTGCTTAGATTTACTCGTTTTAACAGCCACCATCGTTTCAGTGCTAGTTTAAGTTGCCTATAAGTATTATTGCTGAAATGTTGGGAATTGGCTCTCCGTGAGAAATAATTAATCCGCAGACATAAATTCTCTCATACATAATTATGTTGTGATCATAATTAATTGACCAATAATTCGAATCCTAATTTATGTGTCGTGTTGCTCGATGTTACTTGATGTTGCAGAATAATGTGTGTTGTTGTAAAATGATTTATTTTATTAGGACACTGTAAAATATTTCTTCTTTTAACCACTACCATTAAAAAATCCTGACAATCTTAAGTAGGTACGCCTTATATTTTCCTCTTTAATTAATAAAATTAATAGAATTGAAAAACCTTGCTTTAAATATTTATATGTTATAATTTAGTTAAGTATGTGATTCTTATATTTAAACTTTCGTGAACCATGGCTATTATATTTATATTTACCCGGCTCATATTATATCATTTATATTATTAACAGGTAATAATTGATTTTATGCGATCGTTTACTTAACAGGTATAAAATATTTTTCTGATAGGTATAAAATATATATGTTTTATAAGTATACAACTAGCAAATTAGTTTAGTACTGATATATTCACTGAAGTTAACCTACTCACAACTTAGTTTCGAATTTATTTTCCTTGTCTTATTAGGTTTTTTTTTAATTTTGTTTTTCATTGTTTTTTGTTTCTAGTAATCGTGTTTGTCTGAAAATACTTTCTTCAAAATATTTTTAATCGAAATTAATAGTTTTTAAAAATCCAATGTAAACATAAATATTTTGCCGCTAATAAAATAAAAAAGAAACTTCCGTTAGGGTTAAATTTTGTTTGCGAATTAGAAAAGGAAGTGATGGTTTCATTATGACTAAGCATTTCGGCAAGCAATGAACAATATCCTTATCGCTTTATTTTAAAAGCATTCATTAATTTTCTTAAGTCGTTATGTATGCTCTCAATTCATTGTGATGATAACGTGTTTATAATTGACCACCACGCTTGAATTGAATTCTAATTTACTTTCACATATCAATTATTACTGTGACTGAAATAGTCAATATCAAGGATAAAATAATATCCATGGAGTGGTTCTTCTCCATGAACTTACACCTTGGTAGGTACCGTGCATCTGGAGTCTGACGTTAATAAGTGCAATGTATGCCTGTTTGAAATAAAAGAATTTGACTTTGTGCTTAAAAAGAATGGTTTCCTCTGCAATAACCAATATTTTAAAGAAAACTCAACATTAACAAAATATTTGAAAATATCTATACAACACAGATAGCAATGTTAAGCTCATTTAAATTTTTATAAATTATTTATTTCTTTTCTAATTTAAATATTAAATATTATTAATACTTTATATATTTTTGAGAATTGTATCTTACTTAAATATTAAAAGTGTAACACATATTTAATTACTTATTCACAAACGTTAATATGAAATAAGCAATTTACGAACTACTATAACCATTGCAATAAATTCGATGAGAAGGTCTAATAACTAGTAAACAATTAAAAATAATAAAGTAGCGTGACCAGAAACATGACCGGTCACCAAAAGTAGCCACCACTGTTTCATTCTATTTACTAAAATAACGCAAGGATTAGCCATAACGCCCGTCGCCACATTTGAGGGAGGAAGGGCGACCCGACTCCCAAGGCACCGCATTCAATGACTTCTAAGAGAACGGTGTGGTACAGTCAGTAAATCAAACATGGGTAACTAACAGCGTCAAACAAATTACTAGTTAATGGGTAAAATACAATTTATTCCCAGACCATACCGTCGTTATTGTAATGTTTTAAAATATAATAGGATGATTTAATCAAATTCCTTTTTGCATATAATTTAAATCGATTTAGTTACAAATTTATGGCTTCATTGCGGAGTTTATTATAAAAACGTATACAGTTAATCTTAAAGGAATTTGTTTTAAAGGCCAGCTGCCTTTAGTTCGGGTTACAATAATTGAGAGTTGTACCCCGATTCCCTCAATCACTTCGTACGACACCCACGTTCTAGCAAGGCTTAGCACTTTTTGTTCTACCGGTGCCACAAAGCGATTATTATTATTTTCGTTGCTTTCTTTCACTTTAATGGAAAAAAAAAATATATCAGCCTGTAAAGGCAAGACGTTAATTTTTTTTTAAATGGACAGGTCGCCACACAATAGATTTCGTCCGTCGGTAATATTATTACCTTTATTATTAATTGTATACTCTAAACAATTAAAAGTACAAGCAGCATGAAATTAAAGTACAAAAGAATTGCAAAATGAGTGTAGCAAAACAATTCAAAATAAATATTTAGGTAATATAATGTTGGCTACCGTGGCATTCATTTTAGGTTTATTTTCATCAAGCTAAACCTATTTATATACTATGATTTTTTATCAAAGTCAGTTTGGAAGTTTGTTCGTTAACACAATTTTTTCTTTCATAATAAAATTATTGGTTTTGTAATAAATAACAAAAATAATAGTTATAAGGTATATATTCAAAAGTTGCTATTTATTTTTAATAAATTTTTTAATTAACGAAATCAATATATTCAACTACAATGGTATCCAATTAGCGGCACAGACAAATTAAATACTTCAGCTGTTGCACATTTGAAGGAAAGAGCCAACTGGCGATAGTAATGATGACTTTAATTAAAGGCGAAAACTCGTCTCGACTTTCTAATGTTACTAATAAATATTATAAAATTTATAAATGCTTTTTATTTAAGATTTAAGTAATGAACGAATATTTTAGGAATAAATACTATGATAATAATCCATAATCAGTGATGTCTATTTTGTGTAAGTTTTTATTCATTTTATTAGAAATCTACTTCTTAAATCGATTAAGAAAAACCTTGTTTTATCGACTAACAAAATCGTTGCTGACCTTTGAGGAAAATTTTGATTTTATTTTAGGTAGCCATTTTGTATCGACCTGGAAGCCCCGCCGACGGAAGTTCAATCTATATTTCAGAAGTGAGTATTAAATTAAATCTCACGAGCCGAACTGTAAAATTACGCTACGCTTTCAGATGTTGGAGATGACTCCGAAGTCGATGGCGTGTTGTGCAATACTAGAAGTTGGAGGATTCAGAGCCAAAAGCTTATCGAAATCAAGGCCGAGATAAATAAATGTTTATTTCAATTGATTTTTATTGTAGCTGCAAGGTTTATCCTTTTTTAATGTGTTCTCTTCAATATTTTGAACAGTATAGATTAAGAATTAATAATATTATTTAATTAAACCACCAAAACCATCAAATAATGTAGTTGCAAGACTGTTTAACATTCGTCTTTGCAACCACTTTCACAAAACATCTAAATCAAAATATTTAAAAAAAATGCCATTTCATTATGGAGATACGAAAAATAACTACATTTATATGTCATCTAAAATTTTCCAAAATAGTTATTTTAATGAAATAACTGTTTAGAAAACTAAAATTTACAGACTAACAATCTTTTATAATTCTTCCGTATTAATTAATATAAGTAAAGAATAAACTCCATAAGAAGTAACGTAAATTTTATGATTAAAATAGCACCAAACTTTTAATCACTTCTATTAAAAATAATATTTGAATAGTTCTTGAAATTGAGATTCTGCAATTTGGGAGTTAATTTCTGTTAGTTCTTCTTGGCCAAGTTGACCTCGTTTCTTCAGTTTATAGACATTGTCGACTAGTTAATTAATAAATAAACTGTAAGAACTCTTCAATGTTTTTAATGTTTATTATCGTCCTATATAATTTGTCTGTTCAGGTGTATTAATTTAAATATAGTTAATAAATCACATTTATGTTAACAAATACTATGGTGCCAATACGGAAAAAAACTAGTTCATAAAACCCTTCTTTCTTTTTCCCCTTTAGATATTATTGTATGATTTTTTATCATTAATTATAAATACAAAGAGTTATCACAAGGCTCTTAATAAATCCGATAAATTAAAAATATAATCCCTTTTGTGGAACAAAGTATGTTCCTGTATTTAAAATACAGTCATCTCCATTTTTATATTTTAGGAAATCTTTTTTTTTTTAATATTAGTGTCTTCAATTTAAATTAAGCGGATGTAATCTCCAGCTTGTACGAAAACAGAATCAGAAAATGTTCTTAGAAAAAAAGGAATTTGGTAAACATAATATTTTTTTATTGCGTAAAATGTTGTTATAATGAAGAATTTTTAGTAACAGTGTAGTTATTAACATAAGTGGCGAGCAACAATAGGAAGTTAGAATAAAGTAGGTATAATATCACCGTAACTAATCTTGAGTATATAATTTGTTAAAAAAAAATACAATGAGAAATTTAATATAGAAAAGAAAATAATTAAAATGTCAACAGAATGACAGCAAATAATAAAAACAGTAACAATAAACATGCGCCTAGGATTAAGATTATTTTGATGATACCGTTATATAATTTAATAGTTTTCTGATAACCGTCATCATGACTATTGACTAACGCACTTCAAATTAACCACAACGCGGACAACGGACGCAATAGTGGACATTCATAAATAATCAAATTAATTTGCGTACAAAGCTGTGCAAACAACCAATAAATTATTATAGGTACAGTTTAGATATCTTAATCAGCATATACGACTTTCAAATACTATATGTATTAGAAATTAAATTGCAGTCTTACCTTATTGGCTAACATCCACGATGGTTTAGGGTGAAAATAATGTTGTTTGATTTTTAGCAAAGTAGGAAGGGTAAAGATCACCAGTTTTTAAAAGAAAATATAACATTAATTCAATAAAAGTCCCTTTTAATCCACCAGCCGTCCACGAGACGTGGTCGATATTAACAACACGAATAATGAGGAACAAGCGAGGGTAGTTACCGAGACTCGCGCCTCACGAAGACGACGCTGAGCTGACATTAGTCATCCCGTGACCACGGCTGGTGAAATTCGGCCGAAACGTCGGCAAATAAAAAGGTATTTCACCTTAATTAATTTTTATAACGATGTAGACCCGATATTAGTTTAAAAAGTTCCTTTTCATTTTACTTATTATTTTTTTTCATGTAAATAAAATAAATGTTTAATATGCTCAAAAATATAACCGATTTAATTAATATGTAATATAACCGATTACTTTGGCTATTTAGTTCCCTAATCAAGTCATTACACTTTTAAAACAGATTAATGTAAGCGTATTATCTTTGTAGGAGTGTCAATCTGCATTTTATTGGAAATTTACTGATTCTTTTGGATTCTTTTTAAAATCCTAATCTAATCCTATTTCATATTTTGCAATATAATATAGCTCATATAAAAATTAGTAAAGTAACTATAGTTGGATTAACATTATAGAGATTTTAAACCTTAATTTCGTTTGTGGCATTTTTTATATGTCAATAATCTACCTCCGTCTCGATAAAGATGATTTTATATAGAATTCTAATTTAACGAAGCAGGTAGCATAATTGGTATTCCAAAGGGACGGTCTCCTAAAGTTCGCGGATTCGAACCTTTCCCATTCAATTAACTTTTCATTCTACATTTATTTAAAACTTTCAAATAGTGTGGTTAACTTATGATTATATACCTACATGTATTATACTATTACTACATGTATTATAATGAAAGAAACCTGAAATCTTTGTTTTTTTTTTATATTCTAGAAATGTCAGTAGAAACTACTTTTATTTTACATTTTTGTATCAATCATGCAATGATATAAGAAAAATAAAATATAAATATAAGTAGAAATTATTAATAAATTATAACAAATTATTGTTCCAAAAGTGTATTGACATCTTTTTATATTCAAACTTTCGTGAACCATGACTATTATATTTATATTTACCCGGCTGTATTCACGTAGAAATTAAATAGGAATGTGCCCGATTAGTTTCGAACAGATTCGGGGTTCTTAATCATGAGGTCTGAGCCACCGCGAGTCCACCACGCTCATAATGTCCATAGCGTTCACTCTCTAAATTCAAAAGTCACAGCGCAGCTACAAGATGTTTTGGCAGAACATGACGTAATATTAAGAGGTTAAACATTTTATGCATTTTCATAACAACGCAAACATCTCGCTCTGACTCTCAACGGAGTCTACTATAGTATAAAAATGATTGCATGTCTAGAACAATCTCAGAGTGTAGAAACCCATTAAGCGATGCATTGATCCTCGGCACTCATACAACTATTCTTACAAGTATGAACTATATCTGGCTTTTATGACTCGCAGAATAGAAAAATAATATGAAAAATTATACAATGCAGGCATTTTCTTTTATTTTGCCTAGCTGCTGTAACAAAGTTATAGGTTTTGTTACGTTGAATTTCATTCCAATGATTAGAAATATGTATGATAGTAATTTAAATTGTTTTCTGTTTGTCTGAACCGTATTATATCAAGGTTATAATCACAGGTTAATAATCAAAGGCGTAATTCCAGCCGTGAAATTAAAGTGAAAAAATTATTGATACCTACATGTGAAAAGTTACAGTCATTAAATGAACTTAATACCAACTGACTTTAATTGAATAATAATCAATTATCAAAGCAATATATTACATAAAAGGAAAAATAATTTGAAAGTAAACTAAATAAAACGTAGTGTGAACTGGTCCTAAATAAATATTGAACGGCAATGGGCATAATGTCAATAATTTTATAAATAACCGTGATCTATTTTTGTTTGTATTACGTTTTTTTACTGTTCGATGATACGATATCGGAAAATACATAATATGATGACTAAGCTAACAAATTCTCCGGTATTTTTGTATTATATTTCCTATTTCACATATCAGCATTTTCCCTCTATAAAATTATGAAGTAAAATGATAGTTAAAATTATATTATGATTGGGATTCCACTAATATTTAGTATATTTCCACTATTTGTTTGGCCAAATTATTAAAAGTTAAAATAGTATACTCACTAAAACCATACTAAGATGAAACTGACATAATATCAATAGTACGTCGTAAAAAATTCACTGCAAATAAAATGTGGTTTTTTATAGGTAATATAAAAACATTGAAGGTATGATTGTGTGTATGACCGTCCGGGAAGCGCTGTAACATTGTATGAAATATTGTATCCTACTATTGTACATAGTACACATGAAAAATAAATAAAAACCTGTATGCTACTAATTGAGCTGCCGTATCCTACAAGCTGATACCGATATATTTATAACGTGCAGAATAAAAAATAATAAATTAAATATATAAGGGCAGCGATTATCAAGCACTTCCAAGTTCTGGATTTTTTAAAACTTTTATGACTTTTAAGATTGTTCCTTAGATCCTATCTTGCTCGTTATTTCAAAATTACAACAGTGGTAATTATGTCCATGAATCCAAAAAAAACTAATTACAAGACCTTTTTACCTAATCTCAAAGCCTTATTGCCTTCGCTCGCTCTTCCAAAGTATGAATTGACGAACAAATATAATAAATCATCACTTAAAAATGATATGATCGATTTGCCCGATATTTTTTATCATGTTTGTGATTGTGAGGACAATGTTTATATAACAAAAAATATTTCAAGGAAATTCACCTGAAAAGTCGCTAATCCGTATGAAAGTCTCAATAAAAATGAATATTTTCAACTCAAAGAGTTTTTTCTTGCTTAACCAACTTTTTATTTTATTAATTAGTGAATTGCTTAAGTTTGAAGGCAGGCAGATCTCCAGTAGAATATAAAAACGAACTTACATTGCAAGTTAAGTAGAAATTAAGACTTCAGTGTAGCTTATCAAAGCATTTACTCAGAAATACGACCGAGGGCCCCGCCCTCTACTGTTCAATGAACTTTTAATTCCCACCTGAGAACCTTTAAATACAGTTGTTGCAGAATAGTGTGATAACAGCATTATTTATGTGACGTAGTAATACTGGCTTTAATCTTTTAAGATAGTCTCATATATAAAATAAAGAAAAGATAGAAAATTATTTATAGTACATAAATTAACGTGGTCATCATAAAATTGAAAGAAGGAGGCTCTTTTGTAAAAAACAATTGATCAATTTCATTTTATACACATTGTAACATATATTACATTTTTTAATATCGTTACGTGTACAAAATAGGCTCCACCACTTTTTAAGGGTTTATTCGACAATGGATTTATAAATTTGACACCAAATAGACAGAAGTCAGTTTCCTGTTCAATTTGCAGTGAGCGATGTTATATAATATTTACCTGACAATTTACCGCTGTTATAACAAAATCCTCTTCATAGAAATGCAATAATAAAAATTAATAATATATAATAAATTCCATAATGCAATATTTAACCATAAATAAGTTCATTAAATAACAACTATATATTGATATGTATCGAAGTACACAATAATGAAACTACAATTCTAAGAAACTAAATATATATATACTCTGAGTATATATGCGAATAAGAACAATGCAAAAGTACATCAGCTAATTATTTTATATTACAGAACTATTTTTATTGGTTACGTAATTTTAACAATATATCATTTGTGCATATTTTTGAAATTTTATTACTGTTAGGTATTAAGTATTTTTATACCTAATTTTTTCGAACTTAAAACTTCAAAAATATAAGATTAATAATTATTTCCTAAAAGAAACGTATAGCACTGAACTGGTTTTATTTTGGTAGTGATGCCATAATTAGATAAAAGTATTATAGTTACATGTTAATAAGTTGTATACTAGTTAGATTTAAAAAATTACATCATGATATGTACTGTAAAATAAATAGAACGAAGAAAAACGAGATTAAATACTGCGCCTTCCAAGATAGCGAGGCACTTACGTACTCCGAAGGACGTAATTCTTTTTCAAACACGAGCAGGCAGTTTGTGATATTTTTATTTTGTATAAGAGGCTTTACTTTCGAAAACTGTAATATTAATTTAAGCAACACCTTTAAAGAAAAGAATTTCAACTTAACCAGAAGATAAATACATGTATAAAGACGGGCCTTCTATAAAAAAACTACATTTAAGTTTAGTTATTTACTCGCCCTTTAAGTTTTATTTATTTATTATATACATTTCTATATTTTTTCCTTATTCGACGTATCTATACCACCAATAACAAATATACAAACTTTTATCCGTTATCAAGTTTATCACAAGTTATATTTTCTAACGCTAGCGTGTTCGGTTATATCGAAGATAACGAAATATTTTAAGAAAGTACGAAACATAACCTCAAACTTACCATTTTAAAATATAGCTGAATAATACCTACATACGTGGTGCATATTCCGAGAAAAAACTGCTTTATTTAAGCCGCAAATAGTGTAAAGTAGTAGTTTTATTACATTTTACAGGTAAGTCTGTTTAATCTCCTAATGGCTGCGGCTTTTATCGCATCTATTTAGTTTAGACAGCATCGCTACGGCTAGGTAGGTACGGGAGATTATTAAATGTATAGTTAGAAAAGCATAATAAGAGAGTCTATCTGTGTTTTTGTAACAGTTTTTTATATAACACATTTTGTAAATATTTTCAAAGATTTTCAATATGAATAGTAAATTATTATTATATATTATAGTAACAGTTCATAGTCAATGAACATTCATTTCATTATATTTTTATTGTCAATGGAAGACCATTCAAACTTAAATCATTATACTAATTTATTTAATTAAATCCCTAATTTTCATACTATAATTGCTACACGGTGGGAAGTATAAAAACTCTTTCAACATAACTGATCATACAATTTCCTTAAACCAATCAACGGATAAATCAAGGGTTTCGTTAAACCTAACTAAAAAAAAATAATAACTACTATTTTTAAAAAGTCACGATTATTTTTATATCTTCTTTACATCTAGAACTTATCCATTCTTATCCACAAGCAACAGGCCCAGCTATGTTAGGTTAGACTAGCAAAACTATTTGTTTTCTTCCATTTTAAAAGCATTCACTTCTTAAGCAATGAAAATAAACTGCACCCGTCCTGAATTGTTTATTAAATGACATGGGTGCAATTTATTTCCATTGTCTGTATGTCAATTACATTTAAGAATTTTGTATTCATTTTATGTCACGGATGATTTTAGAAATTTTATGTTAAATATGGACAAATATGGCCATGCCAAGGATGCCATGGATTAAGCATCTAAGTAGTGGTATGTGGAATACTTTTGACCTTCTCTAATTCTCAATTCATAAAATTGAAACTGAAATTTTTACAATCTAACAACTATCCTTAAAAAAAGCTGTACATTAACGATTATACGAGTGTTGAATTGTTCACTATCGATTGATGTATTTATTTTTGGCGTAACTTATTATTTAAAAGATAAGACATATTTAATAAAAATTTTGAAATTTTTTATCAATTATTTATATTTTGCTAGTTTATACAGGCAAAATGTCTTTCTTTTCAATTTTTTAAGCATTTTAAAGTTTACATATTTTAAGTATATTATTTATGCTTTTCAACCTCTCATATATTCAATAATAATTGTTGAATAATAACTGAACTAATCGTACTCGTCACATTTATAAGATTGTTATAAAATTAATTCAAGGAAAATTTGTGAATTTAATTGGTTATAGAATAATCAATATTATAAATAGAAAATGACAAATACAAGGAATAAAACAAAGAGAAGGAATACCAAAATGATTTAATATCTTACCCGCATTTCTGTTTCATTGAACTGACTAACTGAGTGGAAATACACAGTGTTAAATTTTCAGTGAGCCATACTGTGATCCGACACATATTATATTATTGGCTTAGTATATTTTAAATACATCGTGCAATATTTTAAATTCTACAATATACAATATTGTAACGTATAATAAACGCGTAAAGATTAATGGGTTCTCAAAATTTAAAATTACTTTATATTTTTCCAACTATTTCCTTATATAAAATATTTTGAATAGTGATATTTATAACAATATAATATACATTTATTCAAAAAGCGATGTCATAAGTCTTCACAAATATCAGAATAACATACTAAGTGTTTTTGGTTCGTTGAATATGTAACGTATCTTTAGGATGGGGTGAGAAGCAACAATAACAAACGTTTTTGTGTTCTTTTGTATATGGTGTAAGGATTAAATTACTAAGTATTTTCTTGAATTATCTTGTTTTTCTTACACTAGAAAAAATATAATACTATATTAATATACATTTATTAGGTGGTTAGAATAAAGTATAGTACGAACAATAGATACACAGCTTGATACGCATCATATTGCAGCAAAAAAAATATTATTCCGCATTAAATTTACATTTTCATGCTAGACTCTACAAAAGTTTAATTCACAATAGTATTGCATGAATCATTTAATAAATACTGAAAAACAGATACAATTGAATTTAAAAAATATCACTGAAATATTATAATATAATACAATGAAGTAAAAAATAGTTTTGAACAATTTTAATAAAGTTACTCTTACTAAAGATCCGTTGTTATCGTAATTTAGCTAACGTATGTAAAATGTGTAATGATTCTTGTTTAAAATTAATTTAAGATTTTGTGTAATTTTCGTTCAAGGATCGTTTTATTTTTGTACTTTTTCTCCGTCACCACTACCACCAGTGTAAGTAAATTGACATTTTATACATTCATAAGAAACATAATTGTAATTGTAACATAAACAGTAACAATAAATACGAAGAAAGAGAGCTGTCTTCAAAGATTTTTATACTGTTAATAGTTATTATATTGTTGTGTATTATATAAAAGTTATTAATAATGTGTTACTAACAAGTAACAAACATTTCCCAAAAAGTTTGAGTCCATATAGGCGACTGACGCTAACCAACCCGCTTGACTCTTGACACCTGACATTAGTGAAAAAGCTTTAGAATTTATTTATGAATAGATGAATACATTATATTCACCGCAGAGTAATGAAATGGTTCCTGAAAAGAGATCACAAAATAGCCATCAGTATAAATATATATAACGTCTCCATCAAACTGATCCATAGACATAAGTAACCATAAATTTATTAGATTCACGTTTCGATGTTCTTTCAAGCTAGGCGACTCAATGATTGATAATTTAATTACGTTTCCCTAATGGGTATTAATGATCCGACATAATGACTACATTATACAGCCTTAGCCTTTCTTAAATCCTTTAAGCATAATCGTAATAACCGAAAACTTATTTTTGTCTTTTGTTCCGTATTCCGTAAAAGTAAGGCTGTTAATTCTGCATTACCCTGATGCATTTATTCGTAACAATGAAATAAATTTTTATCAGAGCAAAGATTTGAAATTCGTCAAGTCCAACATATTAAACATATTAAAAAACAATATAGTTAAAAACCCAAAATAATATTACTAGCTAAACTCTATTATCAGCATAATAAAAAATGTGTGTCTATATGGCCCAGTAAATATCTTCCAACAAAAAACCAATGGCCGTACTGATGTTTATTGAATGGCCATTTGAATGTAACATATGAGTAATTCAAAACAAATACGATATCTTAAGGTTTCCCACTCCAATGAAAATTAAGATGTGAAAAACTATACAAAACAATGATTGATTGTCAAGAGTTAACTCATGTTACTTAATAATGATAAAATAAGTTAAAAATCAAATAAATAGCGTTTTTTTTACGTATTCTTTAACAAAATAATGTGATAATCGCTTCCGCTTTCATTGTAATAAGCTGAAATGGAATTGGAGCCAAATGCCCGCCCACCATGTTTCCGCAAACTTTACGGTTATGATGCCGTACTCACAGCTGGAAGGGTTGTGAGGCTATTTTATGTCCATTATAAAGTCAATGGCCACTTCTATTCTCTGAACACCACATGTGCTTCGTACTTACGATATTGTTATAAACTCACACATCCGGAGAAGTGATATGGAAAACCTAATAGTTATCGTAATACAATATTTATTATTACTAATAATTATTATAATACTTGCTTTAAGAACGATATAATTTAAGTTTAATACAATTAATTAAATTAGTAACAAATAAAATAGCTTAAAAAGTTAAGTTGTATAACACAGAAAACCAAAAATTATTATCTTGTTTTTTAGTTTCAATAATATAAAAGGAACGAAATTTTATCAATGTTATTTGGGAAATATACCTAAAAAAAATCAGAAATATTTTTTTAAATATTGTAACATTGAATTGATTGATAAATACAATGGCCTCATTATAAAACAAGTTAAAAGATTGATTATGTGCTTTAATAGTTAATTTTAAATACTTTTTTGAATGTATACAAAAAAGGAATTTACGATTAAAAATATATTAATGTTAGTATGCATAAAAGGAAACACAAAAACAACCAAAGATATTTTCACTTTCCCAAAAAGGAAACCGAAAAAAAAAAAAAATTGACGCTACAAGAATCATGGGTAACGGAAACGGCATATTTTAATTTTAGGAGAAAAGGCAGACTGCGGACTCTTTTGCCATAACGAATGCATTGACTGAAAAAGTACTTTCATCTTGTAGTAGATTAAACAACCATTGCAACCAATTCATGTACTATGCCCTAATTTTAAATTTTAACAAATTGAATAACCCAACCGAAAAATAAATCAATATGGGTAGGAATTTCAACCCGTGACCTCTGAAAAACCGTTGCTGTAATAATTGAGCCACCATTTCACTTATTTCTGCTACAAGATTACTAACTACTTTATTTATTTTTTAAATAAACTTAATATGGCTTTATGTGTTTAAAGATATTTTCAAACACAACCGAATTATTTCATCTAGTCTTAAGTAATTTGTCATAAATATCTTAAGCAATTACATAGTTTCTCTTAGAAAATTCTATTTAAAATCGAAAGCTATAAAATGACTTCATGCTAATTACATAATATCTAACAGCGACTTAAATAAGTGAATGAATGTGAATGAGAATAAATATTTGGTCACACGATATGTTAGGACTCTTAATAAAAATAGGGAGTTTACAAATAAAGAGTGTAAAGGATATAAGACTTGGACTATATTTATTTAAATAAGCAAATAAAATAATTTTTCAGATTAAAAAATAGCACTATCTCATATGTTTAACAATCTTGCAAAGGAACGATCCTAAAGAATAATTTAAAATCTTTAGGACACAGTTAAGTATTAAAAATTGTCCGAGCAAATAAAATTGACTCGTGAAATTTCCGCACAATTGTAAATGGAAAATTCCTGCACAATTTTAAAATATCTTTTGTGCACCACATATTATAGATTTCAGAATTAAGCTTAGGCTTACTTTTGCGCTTACTATGCGATTCACCTATGTGGAAGCGTACACTGCTGGTTTGTGTGCTATTTATTTTAAAAATAATATATATTTTTTTAGAATTCTTATTTTTTTTTTAGAATTCTATTTTTTTTAGAACGAAATCAATGTAATGGTAACGGTTGGTACGTTAGCAATAAGATGATGTTATGGTACTTTCTTAATATTGAGTAAGTTAACTAGTTTTATTAAAGTTAAGTATACTATAACTATGTATTTATAAAGTAGCGGCGCACAACGACCAAGTCCGCGTAGACTACAAAGGGGGGTCGGACCACGTTCGGAAGATTACTTCAGAACTACTGATCGAAATAAAACTTCGAAACTTCGGCAGAATTGATAAAAAAAGTTTTATTCGTTCTGTTCGCTAAATATCAAGTAAATTTTGTATACTTGATGATTGAAACACACAAAAAGTTTTCTATTTAGTTGTAATATGGAATTATAATATTCTTATAACCTTATGACATCATCTTAAAATAAAAACTTAAAATATTAATAATAAGGTAAAATAAACTAAATAAGATCACAGCTATATCTACAACGGAAACAGAATGACTTGTACAATGATTTTATAAGTTACTCATAAGTAATATAAAGAAAAATTTTGGAATGTGATTAAATAGAAATATCAAATATTACACAAAAAAATATATAATATGACTAATTTTACGGTAATTTTTTATTAATCATATACATAAACTTTTCATTATTTTCAATTGTTGCTCTTCTTTAAATAAATATTCATTTTAAAATGTTTTCTCAAATTATTATAATTTCTTTCATTTGTAATAATCTATGTCATATATCAAATAGCTAGACATAAATAGTCATTGCCTTTTATGTCTCATAATAATATTATTTTGTGTTAGCAAAAATAATACCAATAAAATAAATAGCATGAACCATTTATTCCTTGGCATCCATTTATAGCACATCGGAATCGCTAACCATAGCTTGTATTAACTGATAAAACTTCCATGCATGAAATTGATATTGCAGTGTAATGTCGATGGCATTTCGGAAAAAGGTTTAACTTCAAACGCCAATACAGAAACATTTTACTTCCATGCCTTATTATATGAAATATTTCTCTAATAATAGTTATTAAAATACCAACTATACATAAAAAAGTGTAACAGATACGTAAAAAAGTGTGTGACTTTATCATAAAATTTGAACTGTAAATTTTGCTGTCTCAGCCTTCATACACGAGTGATCCATCGGATGAGGCCACTGGATTTCACTTTTTTTTTAATTGAAGATTTTTAAAAAATATTAAGGTCGTGATCAATGGAAAACATTGAATTATAATTTTATATTCGTAATTCAATTTTCATCAGAGTTATTTCCTACCTTTCCTTCCTTCCTGTGGCTGCAGATTGTCGGTTTAACCTCTAAAGTATTTCCGTTAATACGTCCAAATTTCAGCGACGAAGTAGTTTCAATCTGATTTTATATATTCAGGTTTAATCCCAGATATATGTTTCAACGAAATGTTTATGCTTTTCCTATTCAGCGCATAAAAATCAACAATATTTAATAAGTTGCATTAATTAATAAATACTGAATCTTAGGTTATATAATATAAAACTTAAATAGATAGTTTTGTGTTAAATAAAACAAATTGTAGTGTGTTTGACTTCCTCTTTTATAAATCAATACTTTATGTAATGGAACTGAAATTATTTGATTTATCTTAATTGACGTCAAAACAAGAGCTTTATCCTATGATACATGTATAAAAGAATTACGTTTATTATTTCAATTTAATTGAAAGAAAAAAATTTGAAGATGACCAAAATAATTTTTTCAAGTATTTATCATTTTAGAACACTTATACATTCTGAAATTAATTTAAAATTTGCTTTTTCTGGATGGATGAATAGGAGCAAGTTGAGATAATGTTAATATGTTAAATATTTGTCTCCATTTTAATTGTACTAAAACATGGTTTTTGTAAACCATTTGGTTTTCAGATTTTATTAAAATATTAAATTATGCATAATAAATATCAACCATTATACATACTACAGTATATTTTCGTATATTATATAACAGTAATTAAGCAAGAAAAATAATAGTCATTTGAAAAAAAATATGTATTTTTTTTTACACAAAATCTTGTAAAGAAAATTATAAGCATCAGTGTGTCGTTTGCGAAATATGGTGTCTGAATACAAATATGAGCGAATTCATCAATCGTTTATCTACATAAATATACCATGTTTTTTGTATTAACAAAATATAACATAGCGGAAATAAGTTAGAATAAAAAAGGGCGAGTAAAGAATACGTTAGTACAAAGAAGTAAATAAAATATTTAGTTTGATCTATTTTTATTAATTTTGTAATTTGATAAATATCAGACGGCGCGACGTGCCTCACTAAACAGCACCGACAGAATATCAGCGTTGAAAACAATGCGTTCTATTTTATTTAACAAAGGCTTAGTGGGAACATAAATCTGTAAATTGTCTCGTTATGTTCAATTTTATTGTTGTATTTTATTTTTTGTATTTCTTTGTTGCTTTTAAGCTGATGGGTTTTTTATTCTGCTTTGTTTTTTATTCCTTTTTTATTTTTTTAGTACGTTTGTATTCCTAATATGTTATCGTTTACGTATAGATTAATCATTATTATCAGCAATAACATTTAAAGTTTTGTATTTTGATTACACTGAGCATTAGTTGTTCTAATATTATTTATAAATAAGCCAGTAATGAAGGTGTATAAAGGGATGCATTGTCTGTCGTAAGCATTCTATCCCTTAAAGAACGTGTTTAGAATTTGTGTAATAATACTCGTATTTATTATTGACAACTACAGTATAGTAGTATAGTACCTAAATACAAATATATTTTTCATAGAACACGTTGCTAAGAATAACTTACCTAGGTATATTATTGTTAAGACATGTTTTGAAAAATGTTTGGCGAATGATATAGCAGTGTTTATTGAATTAAAAATACTACGTAGCTCTAGAAGCAGTGTCTAAATATATACTTATGTATTAATAATTGAATAACTATTAATAGAACGTAATTATTGTTAATTATTTTTTATGATTAAACATTAATAAAAGACATTTGCTATTTAACTTATATTTAATGTATATTTTTATATTATTTTATTGAATTAGTTATATTATATTATTGTTGTTTGGTTTAAAAAGCATTTTATGATTATTTTACTTTTTTTTTATTTTCTAAGGGGAGGGTAATATGGAGGGAGGGTAGGGTAATATGGGGATGTAATAGGGAATGTAATGATGTATAAAAAATAAAGCAAGACAAAGCCTTAAAAATGAAAAGTAAATAAAGAGTATTTATTTGACAATATAATTTAATAATTTGTCAATGACTTCTTAGGATATACTGCACAAGTTCCTTTTACCAAGGTTAGATAAATATAATTCGTATAAGAATGAATGTAGCCTGAGCTTATGTATTAAAAGTGTATTTTTAACACGCTTTTATTAGCTTGGGTTGTATGTATGTATGTATATATGTATGTATGTATGTATGTATGTATGTAACGGAATCTTTAAGCTCAATTTTCTCCTGGTTCCAGCGAGTCGATTGAATTCAAACTTTGCACACGTATCAAGGACCGATGACAATACAATAATTTGATAAAAGTTTCCCATTATCCTTATTAGGACCACCAGGATTATTTTAGCTGTATTTACTCTTATAAATTCCCGTTTTTCGCGAATAACTCGGCGAGGGATGAAGCTAACGAGACGTTCGAGGTGTCAAAATGTGCGTCTCGTTAATATCTATCTGACGACATAGAATTAAATTTGAAAAATTTGAAAATGGAAATTTTCCGGAAGGAAAATTGAAATTTTGCTGTTTAAACTATAATATCACCCTAAGGGATGAACCAATAGGGGATAATATAGGTGTCAAAAAGTTTGTATTGATATAATCTAAAAGATAGTAATAAAAGAAATTTTGAAAAATGAAAACTGAAAAAGTTTTCCTAAGAAAAACTCAAGAATTTAAAGAAAAACCCTTAGATTTTCCTCAAGGGATGATCCCATAGGGACGCAAGGGGTGTCAAAAGATGCGCCTTGAATAGTTCTGGATAATATCCGAAAAAAGAAAATCTGTAAGTTATACTACAAAAAAGTTACGAAATAAAAACACGAAATTCTTTAAATAAAATAAAACAAAATGGCGTCAGATAAATTAATACGCTTCCAGAGCGAGTCTCCTATAGTCAGGGAAGATGTAGTGCCGCTAATGGGATAATAATACAAGAAAAATAATAGTTTAAAAAACTAAAATAACACGCTTTTATTGCTAATCGAACTAAAAACTAGAAAATAATTTTTAATGACAAAGAATCTAATATTACAGTAGTAGAAGATCGATCAATTAATCATAGTGAATCGCCTCAATATAAAATTATAATAAATTTAAGTTATTAACAGAATAATTCAATTCAGAGTAAAAAGCGTGGGGTGCATTTTACTGTGATTCATAACTATCCTCTCATAGATAGTTGCCAATAAAATGATTGTAATATTTGAAATATTAAGCACCCCACGCTTTTTACTCTGAATTGAGTTATTCTGTTAATAACTTAAATTTATTATAATTTTATATTGAGGCGATTCACTATGATTAATTGATCGATCTTCTACTACTGTAATATTAGATTCTTTGTCATTAAAAATTATTTTCTAGTTTTTAGTTCGATTAGCAATAAAAGCGTGTTATTTTAGTTTTTTAAACTATTATTTTAAAATTGAAATTTGGCATATATTGTACTTATGATACTTCAAATTTTAGATGAACCATTAAAAATAATATATTCTTCTAAAATCTTGTCTACTGACAACATAACTGCACACACATACACAAAACCAATCAAACACTCGTTATTTGAAGAGCTAGTTGACAACACTACTGTTAAATTAATGCCTCATTAACCACCCAACGGCTAGTGCAGCAATAACAAACTTATTTTATTAATATAAATATATATGAAACTTCTTTCTCTTGTAAATCGATGACGTTGGCTGTACGGGCGAAAAAGTATGACTCATTGTCACGTTAGGCCTGAGCCAAGCGTGGGGTGTGTGTCGGTGACCTCCTCGTGGTACACCCTGGGCAACGGGATGGGCAGGTCCCCGCTTTCGCGGAACTGCTGCCCATCACGGCTAACAACCGACACGCGGGGTCGGCATGGGGGCTTATGCTCGGTCCATGGCTGACAGGGGAGGGTAGACGCGGTGGTCTTCTTTCGGGGGGATCTCCGCGTGGTATCTGGGCCTGGTTTGGACCCTTCTTGCCGGACTGGAATAGCTGGTCCAAGCTTTGGTTCGGCAAAGAGTGCGGGTTCGTCCTGCGTCCGTTCAGGGAGGGTCGGAGTCTCGACCGGGTCCGGCGCAGCGAGGTCGGCCATGGGGGTTAATGTCCGGTCCATGGCCGCCAGGGGAGGGCACACGCGGTGGGCTGCCTCTCGGGGTGGCCTGCCTGCGGGAAGGGGCTCGGGTCTCTTTCCTTCGACATCTGTCGTTAGAAAGTAGGCTCGGGCTCAGGGTGGGGGGGACACAGGCTCTCTCTACCTGGGTCAGCCGTGGGGGCGCTCCTGGTACTTCTCTGCTTAGCAAAGTTGTCTCCGGAGCGTTCCCGTGGTTGTAGGGGGGGATGTGCGGCGGTCTCTCTCTTGCTAAGGGAGAGGCTGCTTGCGCTGTTAGGGCTTGGACCTCTTTCCGCCGAGCAGCTTTGAAAACAGTTTCTCGGCGGGGAGACGGTCCGGGCGACGTGCCTGGGCTGGTCGTTGCCGAGTGCGGCGCCGCGGCTGCGCTTAGCGATGACGGGTCTGGGCGTGGTGGGTTCCCGACTTATGCCTCTTTCTAGCTGGGCTCGGCTGACCACCGTAGCTGGTGGTAGAGGCCTGTCGGGTTCGAGGTTGGGTCCCCTTCTTTTGGCGGATCGCCTGGTGCGGCAGCTGTGGGTGGGGCGTAACACCCGCTGGACCGTGCTGGCTTTCTGCCTATTTTGGGGACTCGATTGGTGGTCTCCTTCCGGGGAGATTACCACCGAGGGAGCTGGACCCTATCTAGGACACTGCGCACTCAGAGTCCAAAGACTGGGTTCGGCTCGGAGGGGGTTCCGGCCTCCTCCGCGCGGTAGCAGGCTTAGGTGGGGGGTAGGGAGAGCCCTCCACAATTTATCAAGCCTGCGGAAAAGGGAGGGTCCACTTGTTGCAGGGTGCCCTCTCCGTGGTAGTCTCCGTCGGGGCGCTGCGGTTTAATGCGAAAGCGATCCCGTGGTGTCCCACTATGACGGCAGGCGGCAACCGTCTGGTTTAGTGTTAGGTGAAAGTCCCACATAACCACCCCTCATCTTCCCCTGGGTGAGGGGGCATTAGCATTAGCTTCCAGACGTTAAAAAAAAAAAAAAAAAAAAAAAGGCCTGAGCCAAGCATGCAAGTGAAAGAGAAGCACGATCGGCCTAACCGTTGGACCTGTGAGTTGCGACGCATTTATCTTTCTTCTAGTCCGTCGTATAGCACGGGAACTGGTTTTTTTGAACTGTTTACAAAGTAAGTTGAAAAGTTAACGTGGTTTCCATTGTTTATTATAAAAAAACATCAATGGCTTTTTTTTAACAGAAAGACGCAGATTGGAGTATCTGAAACACATATAAATTAATTAAGATATATATATGTAATACTACTTTATTGCTATGTATATGTACATTAAATATGAAATGACTTACCTATATTTGAAACACCACACAAATTTTTAATGTAAGCTTTATTGTGTCGGTATCTGAAACCTCTAAGTCATAATTTGTAATGTATGCTTCAGCAATAGCAGATATACAATGCTGAGGACATTTCTTATTATTTAATGTCATAGTGGTCAGCTAACAAAACCGTGAGATATAGGGAACCTACAGCATAAGGTGAAAGTATTAATATTTTAGAGCGTTTACATAACTAACCAAATCTTTTAAGAATTGAAATAAATGATAATATGATACTTACGGTTCAGGAAGCGGACATTAATAAATTAGGTGACTCACACGATAGAACAGATATATTAGGATTAACAAAAATACAAAATTAGGATGTTAATTGGTTGATGAACTATCGGCAAGTGGCTTGCATGTCATCTCAATAGCCGGGGGGCACAGGGAAACATTGTACGTCCTTTACATATTTAGACCCCGCAGACACCGTGGCGCTGTAGTAGATGCGCCTACACTTACTCAATTCGTATGAAAAATGTAAATTATCTAAAATAAGTATGAATAAAAATAAATTTCTACACTACTTTGTACATCTGTAATGATAGATTAATTTGTTTAAAAAAATCAGTGTTCAAATGTGATGTAGTACAGTTTTTTAATGTTTAATACAAATTTTACACCACTACGACGTTTTACATTTCTATTATATTTGGTAGAGGGTATTTGAAATTCAAATAAATATTGAGATATTGAGATATTGAGATATTTCGTTATCACGACAAAATGTAAATTATTTTCAATAATTAAAATTACCAAGTTATCGCTTAAATATCATTTTTTAAAATAAAATTAATATATAGACTGAATGTGGAACTATCTTATTATGTATTTTAAGTATATAAATATTTATATTTATTTACAGCATGATTTGTCTTATAATAATAATTTAATGATTATTAAAAATACCTAAATTTATCATTAAAATAAGTCGAAAACCAAAAGACTCCAAACTAAAATATTGCTTGGTAACAATTGTTATTAAAGTTTAGAGCTTCTATGAATTGTAATAAAAACCCGCCTGAAGTTTGTGATAAAAAAAAACAAATTTGTTATTTTTATTCCTTTGTTAATTTTGCTAAATACTAAGAGATAATTACAATGTGACAATTGGTTTCTATTTTTAAAATATCATTACCTTAAAATTAAAATTGTATTATATATATAAAATGAAATATCTAAGAGGTTTAAAATCGCTCCATTACCCAGAAGGCTGAACATTAAAATGGAAAAAGGAGATTAAGCTGTGTGGAGTCAGCGCTGTACATTACATTTTTAATTAAAAATTGCTATAAATAATAACTGCCTGTGGCTCCAAATAATATGTATACTCGTATATTGTTTGTACGTAGTTTATAATTCTAATAAATTGGATTGCTATTCGTCACATAAATTGAAATATTTATACTTTTTTTAATCATTCAGCTAATACGAAAGATATTTTTTGTAGGACCAAGTTGTATATAAAAATAAAACACATAATTAGATTGTATTGATCCAGAACTATTAATATTTGTTGGTACTGGAGTAAAAGATATTTTTTTTGCCATATTTTAAAAAAATGGTAATGATTTTCTGTCGGTACAATCCAGCTAATAATCCTTTAAACTTACACTTGGATTGTCTTGACAGCATTCACATATAAAAAATTAGTCAAAAATCAAAACATCTTTTTAACTTGGAGACAAATGCTTAACACCAATTTATAAATATGATATAAATATATATTTGTGTATATTTCTAATAAATAAAATATATTTCGAAGGGAACTTTATTTAATAAATATAAATAGATATATCAAATAAATCAAAAAAAATAATCTGAGACTCAGTTTCCTATAATAAAATGAAATAAATTATTCAATGAGATAATTATTTAAAAAATTTTGTATCAGCAATTCCACTTTTTTCCAGTTACAGTATGAAACGCATCTGATTTAATATTCCTTTGGTATCATTATATTTCAACCAACGTAAGCGGCTTACGATTTTAAAGAACTATAATGTCAGTAAAGATAATACAAGTTCTTTTACGATAGCTTCAGGTTTAAAATAATTTCAAAAAAGGTGACCA
Organism: Dircenna loreta; assembly: GCA_963555665.1. Lineage (NCBI taxonomy): Eukaryota > Metazoa > Arthropoda > Insecta > Lepidoptera > Nymphalidae > Dircenna > Dircenna loreta. Next base: position 197,207 of record OY743099.1, on the reverse strand, counting down.
GTGCATCAATAAAAACTATACAAACTTTTCCATAATATCTTGTAATAGTGACATTGTTCAAAGTCAATTTAAATCCTATAGTAAATTACATTATTGCCCACGAATGACGAAATCTTGTTAGTTCTATCATTAATATTGTTAGAGTATATAATATAATTAAATCCGATTTAGATAAATGTGAATTTGTCATACGATTCAAGCATGCTAATAAAGTGGGTCAATGTGATATTGGTATGATTTGATAGGAACTGCTTTGACCATTTCATATTGATCTGACGGAAATTGTACTTCTCTAAGTCTAGTCCTATGACGTTGCCAATTTGTGGTATGTGCTACCTAACTAACTTTTAATATAGTAGCATTTATTATAACCCTTTTATTTTATAATAAAATTTGAAACAAAAGAAATAATATACAAATATCCAAAATAGTATCAATCAATAATTTAAAGTATTTTCAAAAATATTATTCATTATTTTAAATAATATTCAATCTGAAGATCCATTTCTTTACCATTTATATCCGTTGTTTTAACATTCAAGTTTCACATTGTTTACTCACTTTTAAGGAGTATTATATCAAAATAATATCTTTCTGATATTTAACATTTTTGTGAACGAATAAGTCGTAATTAAAATTTTTAAACATAGTGAGCATTGTTTAAAAAAAAAGTGAAAAGTACATTACATTCGAACATATTTGCCATTTTTGTAAATAGCACAAATTATCCTTTTTGAAACATAAATATACTTAGTCTGGCCATAAATAGTGTCACACTTATTTTATTTTTTTTGTAATTGCAAATAACATTTATTACTTTCACAGTATGTTACTTTAGTACAAAAATATAAAACAATTAAAAATATATAAAGCTTATTCGAAGTGGTCTCCATTGGCTGCAATACAGTCCTTTAAACATTGAAGCCAGTAGGGGCACGCACTCTTTCCATGGGTAAATTCTTCACTGCCAATCGTAGAGATTATTTTAGTTGCACGTTGCACTCTGTCGACTGATTGGGAAGTTTCTTTAGAGCATAAACACGGTCATTTTGTTTGTTAAAATGTTGCTTAATTGCAAAAATTTTCTCATCCGTAAACAAAATTTTTGTTTGACCTCCCTTTGCGTACCGCTTCAGTAGTTGTTTCGATTTTACCACCATATTCTTCTTTAAATTATCAGTTAAGAAATGACCACGCGTCTCTTATAGGCTGCAAGTCCTAAGTCATCTTATAAAATACGCGACATGGTTCTAGGTGCTATCTTCATTTCCCGAGATAAAATCTTTTGCTTTCGGACAGGATTTTTTCGAATTCATTCACTTACTGCTTTGACCACCTTTTCGTACGAACACTACGTGGACGGCCAGATCTTTTTCTGTCACATACAGAGGAAGTCCTATTGTACCTATTAATAGCCCGTTACATTAACATTTTACTAATATTGGTATTAGTTTTTAAAATTGCATCACCCCACTCCATTTTAATATCGCAAAATATTGTACAATGTATTGGCGCCAAAATGAGAAAACACAAAGAACAATCGTATAAAAATGACAGATTCGAAATACAAATATGATATTTCTTTTATTTTTAAGTGTAACACTATTTATGCCCAGACTAAGTAAACACAATTAATACGGTATTCGTGATTGTAGTTGTGGTTATATAATTTTAGTATGTATTTAACATAACCTTTTTTTTAATATTCGTGAAAATTTCATCAAAGTCTATTATAGCTTAAACTTTGATCAAAGTTTATTATAGCTAATATACTTAAATATTTATTTTTTCCGTGTAAAGGCACTTGCATTAGAAAGTTATCGTTGTTGTTTTCTTTGACATGACTGGTTTTAGATAAAACTTTTACACAGAATGATACATTTTCGCAGTTAATTACTGAGGGTTTGGTAAATCATTTTGTAATGGTAATTAGCTAATTTTCATCAAAAGTTTTAAAGAGACCTCAACACTGTAATGGTCTTGGGAATTAATTGTACCTTATAAAATTTCTAAGCGTATTTTCAGCTATTCCATTAAAATGAAATTATTTATTTACAACATCTCACAGCTTACAGATTCGATAGATATCGTATACAAAAACATTTATATTTAAATCAGAGTCCATCACATTTGCATTTTATCTTCTTCTATAATAATTTATGGTTCTTCATCCACGTATAATTTGTGTATTAAGCCCAGTTCTAATATTAAAACTTTAGTTAAACTACTTTGGTTTACCAAAAATATAAAGAAAGGGTAGCCACTATAACGGATTTCATAATGAAGAGGGGATCTTGAGATCAAGGGCGCCACAACGTAGAATAAATGCCTGAAGTCAATTGTGAATTTTAATGATAAAAAAGATAACCTAGTCTTAGAAGCCCGTCTTAATATTTCAGCCGTAGCAGACTGCCATCTTGAGCACGCTAGAAAAAACACAGCGTATGAGATGTTTTAAGATTCAGAGATTTTTTTTAATGAAAAGGCACAAGAAGCAACCTATTTTTAAGAAAATTGACTAAAATATATAAACCACAAAAAATAATTTTATAAATATTCAAGATAATTATAAGAATCAGGTACTTTAATAAGACTACTCAGAGTCTGCCTTAGACAATCTATGGAGACTGCGTTTGGAACCAATCTAAAACGAAATATATTGAAAAACAACGGTGATATTTCGATTCGGGAAGTTTTGATCGCTTAGTTAAGTTATAAGGAAATATTTTCTGAGTACATTGATTTAAAGTTTCCTAAGAAAATAGAAGCAAAAAAATTTGTTTTCATAGGAAATATATAATGTATGAAACAAGTTTGGGGATAAGCCATCCTAAGTGACAAACATATGTCCACAACTACAAGAGATAAAACATCAAGTGAATTATTCGACTGGAGGAAGCCTTACATTATTTGAAGTACTTTTGGCATTTTATAACTATACCTCGAAACTGCGATATACAATGGATGATCCATTAAGATAAAAAATATATACATAAGTAAGGAATATTGCTTGAGTGGAAATAAACTGTGAGATGAAGTAAATAAAAGGGTGAAAGAATGATATTTTTGAATACACTTTAAAGGTAAAGGTGGTACATATACCGTGTGTACCATGTATATACTGTGTCTGCGACATTTCAAATTCTTGTAATGATTTATGTAAATAAATGTTACAGACGGGAAAAGGATAACGAGATTTTAACATAACGCTTTTCATAATCAAAACATTTCATAACTTGTTAAAAGTTTCTGATTAGTGTTCACCCAGAAAGATAAATGGTTTGTACATTTTTCAATTTATATAATAGCTTTAAGCTTATCAAAAGTATCACTTCAAAATAATATTATAAATATGGTATATTCAGAAACCATATTATTTGTTTTTGGAATCATTTTGTCTGTGATTAGTTAGTTCTTACCGTAAAGTATCATACTGTAATTTTGTACACATATCGTTAACGTTTTACCTTTCAGTTATTTGTAATCGATAACTAGGTTTTTCTTGTTTAATCCATAAAAATATTGTTTCATACCTCCAGAGGTAAAGTTAATGCAAAATCATAACAAAGTAATGCAATATACTAATGTATATAATACATAGCATGTAATATCCTAATGTATATAATACATAGCATGTAATATACTAATGTATATAATACATAGCATGTAATATACTAATGTATACAATACATAGCATGTAATTAACTAATTACTTCGCTGATTTGAACGTTGATGGTGAGATGAGTTATTACAGCTATGGAATTGTATAATAATAGTATGTAATTATTATATTTATATTTACCTGACTGTATTCACGTAGAAATTAAATCGGAATTCTGATTTAATTTCTACGTGAATACAGTCAGGTAAATATAAATATGATAGTCATGGTTCACGAAAGTTTAAATATAAAAAGTTTGTAAATAGTTTAATAAAATAAAAAAAAATATAATAAAATAAAAAGATTATAAATGTCAATCTTGTTAGGCTTATTTAAATTTGTTAATAAATGTAGAAAGTACTTAGCAATCAATTACATAGCCTAAACTGCATCCTCTAGAAGTCCGTCCCCGTAGCTATACCACCCGAGCTACGGTGTCATTGGGCACTACGACAAATTATTAAATTTTCTGTTATAATAGTATTTTTTGAGACCGAGGTAAAGTGGTTTAATTTTCTACCGAAAACTATAATAGTAATTACTGCAAAGTTAAAAATGTCCACTAAATGTTTTTAATACTCTGCTCGTACTAATAATGTTTTATTTTTTTTTAAATATAAATCTATCATAAAAATAAATTCATCTATTAAGAATGCACACAATTTCCAAAGAGTATCTATCCTCATTTATCTTCTATCGCAATGCTAAAATGTGCCTGATTTTCTCCTGTTTGAATATTATGTAGCTCCAAAGATCTCAATCTTATTTATATATGCAAATGTGGCACAATTTTTTTTAAATAATAAATTTAGTCTTATTTATTTATATATAGCTAAAAATGTCCCTAGATAATGATGATTTAAATAAAATAAATGAAATTTAATCCTTAAAGATGAAAGAATTTAATAAAATTATGTTATCTCTAAAAGGCTTATCACCGTAGCATCAACTTAATCCAACTTAAGCATTAGAGCCGCAAAAGCTAAAATAAATAAATATTTTTTTAGGAAAAACATTATAATTCTCTTTACATTTAATCCTTATTTAATACCTTTTTTTGTTTTTAATTATATCTTATAAATAAAATTAGATATTATTAGAAAAGATATGAGTTTTGAGCCTAATCTGTTATTAGGCAATATTTAGATCAAACATATCACTTCATCAGTAAAGTGATAGGTAAAGTACATCTCTGGGTGTATGTAACTTAGTAAGATATTTGTCACAATTATTTATTATATAAAATACTTTACATAAACGTCAATTATATTACTCTTTTACTGCTACAAGTCTTTCCAAACTTAAAAACATTCTGTTAACATTTGTTGCAGTATTTTTAACTTCAATTGAGAAAATGGATAAATGTTTGCAATTACTTAGCTGAGGATATTGACTCTTAAGCTTTAAAAATCTTTTATTACTTGCGGAAAAATGTTATGTTTATTTAGCAATAATTATATTTATTATAAATATGCATATATAAAACTTACGGAAATTATTTATTGTAAGAGCATACGGATTATACTTGAATAATTCGAAAATGTTTGTCTATAGACGGCTTCAAATATGAAATTAATTAATGATTAAATTTTGCCTAGGATATATTATTTTATACACGCGTTTTTATATAAAATTTGTAATAAAAATAAAGTATTGGGTGAGAGATTTTTAAACAAGCTATAGTATCTGAATAGTTTTATGAGCAATGTTCAATTTAGTAAGTACTTAATTGGTAAAAATAAAAAACAATAAGCAGTTTACTTTTTGGCAAAACATCTTTCTTATAGCATATGATTACTATAAGACTTAACTACTTTATTCCATATTCGGTAATTTCAATAATTTCTATATTTTGTTCAACAAATGTCTTAGATGACTGCTAGATGATGTTAACTTCATATTGATGGCAGATGATAGATTTTTTTGATCACTAATTATACTTAACGTCCTAAAAATAATCGATTTTAGACGAATACGATAGCGTAGAGAGGCACTTCGGCTTATCTCGCGTCGACCGACTTTTATTTGTTGTCGGTTTTTGCGCCTGAATCATGGGGCCCGAAGTTGCACGAAGTACTTCTCTACACTACTCGTTCTCATCCAGAAATCGTAGGTTACGGTACATTTGTCGGTTTGTGATTTTGGTTAAAAAACATTTCGTACGTTCGTGTGATAAATTTGTTACGTAACAAATTTATCACACGAAAATATAAATTGAATAATAGGATACGTGACTGTACATTTTGCTACGGCAGTTAAAATTTGAGCGTCCGTTACAAACGTGCGCGGGCTATCTGTTAGTGTGAAGGAGGCATTATAGAATTCCTTACTATTATTTGACAGGTTATTTGTAAAAAATTCAATTTAGCAAATACAAAGTCATTGCTATTCTATACGTTATACATTTCTTAGCCATACTTTAAATAATTAATATACTACAATAACGTTAGTAAATATCTCGTGAAAAGATTTTTTATTTTGCTAAACATCATTACCATTTGTTTATTTGTATATATATGTAAATGTATGGGACAATGTGTTGCTAACTCAGTTTCACGAACAAAAATATGGCCATTGCAATTATTTTATATTATTTTACTAAGTAGCTTTCATGGCACCACTTTTTATAATTAAAAATAAAAAAAATACTCTTGACATCCAACTTTTGATATTAGTGAAATAAATATAACGTTTAAGTATTCATTCTGAAAGACTTTGTTTTGTGTTAGTTGGGAAGCCCTACTAACACATCCTGTATAAATAGAAATTTTGAAACGCAGTTACAGAAACTTTTAAATGAGACTTGAACTGCAAAAAAAAAATTACTATTAATGTTTAAACACAAAAATAACAATAGTTACAAAACAAAATGTATTAAAAATAACGTGTGCTAAACAAAATATACGATTTAGAAACAGGTACAATATTTACATTTTGTATTTATCTTAAAATTAATCCACAAATTCTAATCACGTTCGTTACGAGATAATTCGCTTACCGTAGACAATGCAGGTCTTTATACACCTTAATTGCTGGCTTTATCATAAATAATATTAGCACAGAGAATACCCACTGTAGAGAGTAGAAATATTATTCTAGAAAACGCCAGCAGCACTTTAAATGTTACTGATGATATTATATTTAAATGTGTCCTTGAGCAATAACATATTATAAAGTAGATAAATACAAATACAAATTACAGAAGTAAAAAAAAAATACAAAAAGTAGGAAAAGGGTTGACTACTCATTTTTTATTGAAAAAATACAGCAGAATATTTTCAACGCTGGTATTAATTTATCGAGTTACATTGCGTTCTACGTTATTTTTTGAAAAAAAATATTGGTCAGAAAAGATCAAATCAATAAGATTATGTTGACTAAATTATTTAAAAATTAGTACATAATAAATAAGAAGCTTTTAAAATAAAAAATAAACAAAGTCTTAATTGCACACTTCGTTGAAATCCTTAATGCTAATAAATCTATTTTCAGGGTTGTTGCCAGATTTGCTATGAAAACAACGTGACATCGTCTTTGACAGTGACAGTTTTCAGCGATAATTCGACAGTAACCGTTTACAGAAGAGTTAAAGCTATGCGAAAAATGAAGTATGAATAAGAGCGTGTAGCTGGAAGTGTATCTATTTAAATTAAACGTATGTTATTTTCATATGGCTCAAATAAATGAACTTTTGCTATCTGTAATCAATATTATCTAAAATATATGATTTTTTGTTTTAAAACCTTTTACCGAGATATACAGCACATGGCATTTCTACGTCAATTTCATGGATGGTTGAGATTTATCATTTAACTATCAATACAGCTATGTTAGTGAATTTGATATGCTATTTACTTTAATGGTATTATTTTTTCTGGCACAAATCAACATTGTTGTGAGACAAGAAACAATTAATATATTTTTTGAATTATTCCATACATATTATGGCATAGGCTAATATTATTGATTGAAAGAATATTTAAAGAGGAGAAACAATTAAAAACAATGTAAAATATATTTATTCAAATTGTTTTTTTTTTAAATTTTATTTCGAAATGAAAATTCAATAAAAAATAACGGTACAGTAAGCTTTTTGTACATATCTTTGTATTATAATTGATATTACTATTCAATCACATTTTATAGGTTTTTTATATCAGTGATGAGTAATCCATATTCTTCTACTCAAAATTATTCTACAAATTATTTTGTTTGCGTTGTATATTACCCTGCTCTTATTTAGTGTCTATTATATGAATATTATCATAAATACATTTTAAGTTTCTTTTTCAAAACGATCAAAAAATATTATTAAATAATATAACAAAATGGAAAACGTATTGTGTATTTTTTCTTTAAAAGTGAACATCAAAAATACAATATGTAGTCGATATTCTGCCAATATTTAAATTCTAATATAATATTTATTATCGATTACAATAAAATTAAAACTATAAGTTATGTGATATTCTCACACTAAAAATAAGGCAAAAGTAATATCCCGGAATATACTTCTAAAGTAATAACCCGGACGTGGTTCAAACATCCTTTGTAGTCGCCACACAGGTGAGTGCGTTGAAAACCACTACCTTATAATTAGTTTTTAATAGTATAAAAATACCAACATTTTATTTTATTGTAATATCTTCAAAACGATATATATATATATTACTTTAACAATTAATTAAAGATTACAGCTGCTAGTAGTGTAGGTTTCCAAATAGGCGGAAGTGTAAGCGCAAAGGTAAGTTGGAGCTTAAGCGGTATTTTGTAACTTCGTTCTGATATATATAATATTTTGTTTCATTTATACAGAATGAAAAAAAAATATACATTTTATTTTAAAAAATATTGAACTTTGAAATACACAGAATATACATATATCAAATAACTCCAAACACTTAAATTAAATAAATATAATATAATAAATATAATATAATATAAATAGTAATGGGATACTATAGTAATTCAATAATTTAATTATAATGTTTGAAAAATAGAGGTTAAATACGCTTATCAAAATAGTAATAGGAATTTAAAATATTCACTTTATTACTGCTGTTATTGTTCTTGATTACAAAAAAATATATAAAGACAAAAAATACTGTACTCGTATTCACCTCTTAGCTAACTTTGATATCTTGTATGAAAAGATATAGATTGGTGCTGAGTAACTAGCGTAGAAAAATTCATGGCTTTCGGTAAACCCTTGTAATCTTGATAAAAATTGAGTTTGTGCAAAATTCAAATGAAAGTCACGGTAATGAGAAGTAAATATTAGCTTATCGTAGTAGAATTTGTTAGTAGAATCGTATCTCTAAACACAACTATTTTGTATGAGTCAAATTCTTTAGGTTATTTGCTACACTTAGTTTTTCACTTTCTTAGTCAATATTGCTGTAAATATTTTCTTATTTTAAGTAAAATGTTTAATATTTATCATTATACTAAGTAAACTATTATTATAGATAGAACACAAAACTTAATAGAAAATAATACCAAAAATATCAATACATGCGATGAAAAATATGAGGTTAAAAAAATAATTGATTTCGTAAAAGTTGAGTTTCCTTTAAAATATTTGTCGTTGAAGTATAGAGCACCACTTCGTTCAAGAGTCAGTGTTCGTGCGGACGTCTGACGTATGTTCCAATTATACATTCGTTTTTTTTTCACAATGAAAAGCGATCTTGTGAGCAAAGACAACGACTTTAGAAAATTAAAAAACGCTTTTCAAACAAAAATTAAGTCTTATAATTGCATTTGTTTAGTTTTTTGAAAAAAAATGAATATGATGAAAACATTATTAAAAATCAACGATTTTGAATCACAATACTCTCATAAAGGCTAACAATAGTATTAATATTAAATATATAACTTATTTTATTTATAACTTATTTTATATTAATCTGAAAAATATTAACAATATTATTTAAAATCTCCTTTATAACTTCGTATGATAATAAAAGTCTTTAAAGCAAGTCTCTACTCTTGCTTCACTTAATCTTTTCAAGTAAGGAAATAAATATAAGGTGAACTTAATATCGCCTAGAAGTTCTCAAGTAAATACTGCTTAAGAGTTTATTAATAAAATAGCTAATGTTGCATCGATTACAAAGAGCGGTACGACATGTAATCGTTCGAATATCAAAAATTGATAAAATGTTAAGGTCACAACTTATAAGAGTATCTAATCTATCTGCACTGAAACTGTAAGACGTGTCCTGTCATTTTAATTAATACCAATAAATCCAAGTGCCCGCTATTAGGCAGGATAAGCCGTATTTTATTTAATAAGTTGCTTTACTGTAAAAGTTGTCTAAGACAAATGACAAACTGCTCAACTTTGAGTTGCTTTTGAAGGGTTCTACTGCGGTTATTTTAATGAAAGTTTTTGAGTTACTTTAAAATAATTTTTAGAAACTACGTAATATGACATTTAACAAGGCGTCTTAATTCAAAGAATAGCATTTTTCTTTCTTACATGAAGTGATTATTTATCCAAAAGTCATGTATTTAAAGTATTATATTTTAAAAAGTATTTTTCATAACTAAAGATTAATATTTATAAAAATATATTATTAACCAAGTAGCACTAGATTACTTAGATCAGTCATCAAGACAATTTTTATAATCTTGTCTGTAATTAGACTTACCCCTGTTAATAAAAAGTAGTGACTGCATTGACTGCATTGCATATTTAAAAGCCAAGCACGTTTCGTCAGTCAGGTGGCCGGCCATAAAGAACACTCCAAATCCTCGAACAGCATGACAAAAAAAAAACATACTGCACCGACCCCTTATCTATACTTACATATAGTTTGATTGTTTGTTTGTTTGAACGCGCTAATCTCAGGAACAACTGGACTGATTTGAATTTTTTTTTCAGTATAAGATAGTCCATTTATCGAGGAATGCTATAGGCTACATGACATCACGCTAAGATAAGGGTGGAGCAGCAATAAACAATGTAGCGAAAACGGAAAAAAATAGAGCTTTCCTTGCGCGCGCTGAGTAAACGCAAAAACTAACTACTACAAAATTATTCCCCTCTAAAAGTTCTAAACGAAAGTCCGCGACAGTATATATCTAGCTTTTAAGATTAACCCACTATAACCATTTTTATGTTTACTATGCTTTTATACTAAGCTTATGTATTCAGCTTATGTACTTAGCATATGTACTCAGATTATGTACTATGCTTATGTACTTAGCTAATGTACTAAGCTTATGTACGTAGTACATAAGCAAGTTCCTGAGAACGGAAACATGAAGCTAAGTGAGGCCTAGTCAAGTGAAGAAAACAAGGGCGAGAAAGACAAAAAAGATTTTAGCTCAGCGGTGGAACTTGAATATCGCGAGACATTTCTAAAAAATAAGGATAAAAGCTATTCATACTATATCTATCTTTATATAAATACTTATGTTAAATGACTGGTCTAGCATGGAAAGATTAACTATATGTTTCTCATTTAAAGTTCAAATAGCAGATGAAAATTTGTATGAAACTGTCTATAATTAGTTACATTTATGATATCTATCTCAATAGATAAACCCAAAAATCATATAAACAAAAGCCGAAAACTGGTGAGAATCAAGTGTAAAGAGAAATAAATATGATATATCGGTTTAAACACCTCCAAAACCGCTCATATTCTTATAATGCCCATCTATATCTCACTCGGCTTTGCTAATGTCGTAAATTATTCCATGACATAAGATAGACTCGATACTTTTGCAATAGATCCCACTTGCGTCATTCAAACGCAAAATGGTTATTTGAAAATCCGATGATATGCTCGCTGGGAAAGTTCTCTGTATTTCTCAAACATAAATCATTCATATAAATCTGCCTCAAATAAAGACAATCGTTTACTATTAACATGTGAAGATTTTTTGATAATCTGGATCAAAATATACATCACATCATAAAATCAAACCAAAGTTCCATCAGTTTGAGATGGTTTTTCATATTGCTTAATTAAGATTTGACAATGTACTTACTACTAGTAGTTTAGCACTATATGAATCATTAGAAATTATTAATTGGAGAGGCAGTTCTGCTCGCGCTCTCTTCGAAGACAAATACTTGGGACTTTGTTCGAGAGCGGTGCTAGAGACTCCAAACTATACAATAGAATGTTAAAGTTTCTACATACTTGGAGAAGTAAAACTAACCCAAGACTCGAGGTAAATGATGTCACATTAACCCTCCCATTTTGTTTTATTCGTCCCATAAATGATAAAATGTATTGATTTTTTTATTTATATAATAAAAAGTAGGTTTAAGCTATTACATTATTACTCAAATCCATATAAGTGTTGTGTTGTATATTGTTAAGATATTTAGTTAAATATTATAATAAGTTAATTCTTCAGAGTGACTTATAATTCTTATATTTCCACTATTGTGAAATATTAAATCCTAACAGTCCATGTATATTGATCGTCGATGGAATGAACCACGTGACACGTGACCGAGGTTTAAACACGTTGTCCGTAGCTATTTTACAAAATAAAATAAACGCCAGATCTATTTATTTTAGATTTGACCTTGATAGAAATATATTCATATAAACATACTAAAATTACCATTTATAAATAATGAAGATTGAGTTGTTAGATTTTTATGAATGCTATTAATAACATTTTACCACTTGAACATTTCATTTCGTTTAATATTACTCACTTCAGTTTCTAAAAGAAGCAATACATTCAAATCCGAATTTTTCGGAACGTAACATAAGTATTTCTGAAAATTCTAAAGGAGTGCACGCCCATTCACATTCTATCCACAAGCCTTGAATTTAGGTTCGAGTTTATTACAATTTAATGTATTGGTTTGTTAACGATTTTTGCATTTCTTAAATAAACATATAATAAAATTTGTTCATGTTATGTTTACTCAATAAATATTTAACATATCAAAGAGAATCTACCTATTAAAATAATGAATACAAATTATTCGCATATTTCATACTTTAATATAAAGTTTCTAATAAATTACTATACTCTGGGCAAATTACGCGATGTGGGTATTCCCCTACAATGTACAGGTGCACCGGCTTAAATAATTGGGTATCGAGACGTATTGTTCGTTTGACTGCCGATCACACTTGATTTACAGACTTGAGAAATTATTCCCGCTTTGAAAATTTCAATTTTGTAGCTAATAAAAAATAAGTCTGAACATACGTTTTATTGCTTGAATTTCTCCTTATCATAAAAAAACTGTGATTTAATTAGTCTACAATTAACCTATACATAAATATATTAACTACTAATTGTTGCCCGCGACTTCGTCCGCGAGCACTTTAGAACACAGAGCTCGTAAGAAACTCCTACGCTCGACCTTTTTTTGGTTACCTTTATTTTTTTAAATTGCTCTCCATGAAAAGCCCTATTATTATGTCAAAAATATCTTTATTCAAGTAGGCATTTACATGCACTTTTGAATTGTCAATTATTGCATTATAAAAATGTCAGTATATTCAGTCCGTGAGTAAGCTACCACCAGCTCGGAATGCTGCTCTGCTGAGAACTGGCCAGAAACTCAACAGTTGCTCTTTTTAAATGATTTAACAATGTTTGATGTATACGAGTCAACAACCAAAGCTCCACAATCTAACCTTTTAGATGATCGAAATACGATCAACTAGAAACTCTTGTTCGCTATAATAAGTTCATATAGCTTAGATGTCGTGAAAGTTATTTCTAAATTGGTTAAGATATTTTTAGATTCGAATAAGTTACTTTGAAGATTGCCTCCAACAAATAAACTTTTAAAATTTGAAATCAGTCCAATAGTTTTTGTCTGAAAATAATACAAACATACAAAAACACAAATTAAAATGTTACCACTTTATGATATTAGTATATATACTCAATTAAATAACTGATTATGTTAATAAAATTAAATGAGTGCCCAATTTCCATCAATTAAGTTTCACTCGTACCGACGATTAATTTTGATTTACTAAAGATATATATTTTTTATACTTAGTTTACTGTGAGGGGATTCTGTATTTTAAAAAATCGCTGTTCAGACAGGAAGTCAGATCACAATCACAGTGCTCGGGGGAAATTGCTCATTCTCACGCGAACGACCTCTCCAGGGGATGTGGTCTAATGGAAAAAGTTAAAAAAATACACAAAGTTTTTTATTACTATGTCGACGTTTTCACCGTGGATGTATTATAACTATCCCGTGACAATGAGTTTCGTAAATATTTCTCATTTTCACTTTTGACCTCGAAGTATTTGCTGACCGATGTAGATTTACATAAATTTGTCTTTGTGTGTAATCACAACAAATACTTGTGTTTTACTATCTTTTAAAAAACAAGTAAAAAAACATGATGAAGTCGTTTACTTTTTAACTGAGACTACGTGTTTATGTACTTAGAGTACCTATTGCCAGAATTGTATCCTTCTTCTCAACTCTTATTCTTTTATCGCGACTATTCCAGTCAATTTTATAGCTTTCGTACTTTTACAAAGCAATTAAAGGATTTGTAATTTTACAAAAGTTTTAGAAACGATATTACTCGTTGATCAGATATAGTTGTTAAAGTGTAATGAGAACCTATTTATGGTGCATTCTTACATTTTATAATTTAAATTTACGCCGTAGAAAACATATAAATTAATATTTATTTGTCATTTATTAAGACTATTATAAAAACAAAATTGATCTAATATTACTAAAATAACAATTGAAGTGCTTCCTACGAGACACGAAGCCTTTATTAAATTACTATAGCTAGTTATGTATAAAGCCAGACAATCTTGCATCTCTTTAATTTTGCGGTAATGGGGTGAACAGTCATTACTTTAGTACGTGCCCTTTTTGTCTAGATTACTTATTATTTCACCAAAAAGGCTTTGTTAGTAATGGCTTCCATCTACCAAAGTTACCGAACAAACAAGATATTAAAATTGATTGAATTCGTGTTTTCGAATATTTTTGATGATGGGATTTTCACAGCTTCTTTAACTTTTATTATCAGTCGCAATAGTTCTTATCAAAGCACCGCCAAGTTCTTATCTAGACAAGGAAATGGTTTAAGACGGTGCTATTCCCGTTCTGATGCAATTATTGATGTTTTAAATGGTCCATTAAATTAAATTTAATATGAAAATACCCAAGTGTACTTTAATGGAAGCATCCCAGAATCTGTGAATTTCTATTGATTCCTCGTTAGTAATTTTTGTACCGATCCATCGATCAATATGTATTATATCAAGATATCTAAAGTCTAGGCGTTTTGAAATCAATTCTTTGGTTAGTCTTTTATTAAAAGGTTCATCCCAAGATAACCCTTAAAGGCGAAGTTCTTGTAAAATGTTTTTTCTTTTTGATGAGAATTAACTAATTGGATTCAAAAATTCTAGATATCAGACAGAATACTCCCTTGGGAGATTATAGGTCCAACAGCAGGTAGTTTTGTATCCAAATTTGTCATTTACAACACATTAGTATTTGATAATCGATGTCGTCGCATCCGGACAAGACGTCAAAGTCCACATAGAAATCTTCCTTCAAAACTTTAACACCTTCAGGATATTTAGCACTTTGCAAACTGCGTTAGTGTTTTGACAGCGAGCTGTTTCCAAGGTAACAAACAGTTGACATTTCTTAATTTTTTCTAAAAAATTGTGTCTCCTCAAATTTCTTCGATAGTCTGTATGCATTCGTCTACCGAGATCACTCTGTAAATTTTCTCAGTAGCGGGAACAACACAGATACTCGTAGTATAAAGAATCATAAATCGACCCGATTAAAGTTGTTTACTTAGGAGATCTCCGTTGTAACCTTTATCCAGTATATCAAGTGATATAAGAAGTAAATATTTTTAGAAACCATAAGGGAAGTTTACAAAAAAAAACACGCTAAGCAGAAACCACACTATTATATATTTTTACTATTTATTATTTATCTTAAGAAAAATTAAGCGATTAAACTACAAACTTATTATTTACAATGGCCATTGACGATTAAAACAACAATTATATTAAATCATAAAATAGACAAGTTGATCTCTTAAACGGACAGAGGTTTTCCTTATCAAATGCACTCCGCAACAAGAGGACATTTAATGAATGCGCGCGCTTTTTGTAGACGGCACCACACGGCTACTGTCTGCTAAGTCTGCTAACAATATGGTTATTATTCTGCTATATCTTATATTATACTTATATATATGTTTTGCAATATTGTGTCATAACGTGACACGACACGTCATTAGTATTACTTTTTAACCGACAGAGTTATCAGATGTTTCATGTGATAATAAATACACTTAAAGTCTAACAGAAGTTCAGTAAAATGTATAAAATGCAGTTATGTTTAAAAATATTGAAAAATCTAATATAAATTTAAGTACTTCAAATTCCTTGTTCTTTTAAAAAGTATTGGCACATTATTTTCTTTTTACTTTATTTTCTTACTTTTAAATTTTAACATTGTTATTTTATTATTTTTTTATAAGCATTTTTTTTCAAATTTAAAGTTATAGTTGAATCTTTATCATATTTTATTATAATTTTTTAAATTAATTATCAATATTTATTTGTTATAACGTATTACTCATCGCTACATGTATCTTAAATAATAACCCTCGTCTTTGAGGAGGATATGTTATAAACGGAATTTATTCCTCTCTTATGTTAATAAGGTAAGCCTTTTCAAATACAGTTGTTATTATAATTATAAATAGCTTTACAGCATTTATGGTTTAAATTATTATTATTAATAAAATTAATATATTCGTAAGAACGCTTAACCTTCTCAAAAAATAATATCTACTTAATAAAAATAAAGAATCGGCATTGAAAACGTATTTGTTTAAATAAACCTACAGGGAGGTAGTCTAACAAAGTGTAATGAGTTTCAGCTCTAAATAATATTGCTTATTATTATTAATGTGTGCATATTACTGCTTCTGTGTGTGTGCTTCTACGCCCGTACTCATAGGGCGTGTAGCGGTTACCGTGGCTTGGTGACGCTCTAATATATCTTGAACCACAAGACTGAGACTCAGTCTCACATTAGAAAAAACTCTTGCCACATTATTAAGATACCATACAAGAATAAATTATCTAAAATAAATTATACTGATAATACGTACGTTCATTGTACGATACGATTATATTGTAACATAAAAAACGCATGGGCACACTTTATAAAATAAATAATATCCCTCAAGACGGTATGGAAACTTTAATTTTGCATTTCCGTCTGATATCAGGAGCAGGGAGACGTGAAATTAAGGAGTTAAAAAAAAAATTTGAATGCGAACATATTTTCTACATTGTTTTATAATTATATCACTTTAACACATAATAAGTAAAAATGACAGTCAACATTGAAAATATAGAAGGAAATTCAAGTGTTATTATAATTTACTATGAATTTACCCAAAGACAATTACCACAAACTGGAAGCCAAAATGACTAAAAGGAACAAACCCCTAACTACGAAATTGCAGAATCTCAACTTTAGTAAGAATTGTTCCAATATTATTTTTAATAGAAATTATTTAGAATTTGATCCTATTTGAATTATCAATTTTAAGGGCCAAGTGGCAACAGATAAAGTAACCCCGTTCTTAAGATTGTAAGTAATTAAACTGTCGTCTGTTTAATTATACGACGAATAAAGATTTGTAACCATTTTTTTAAATATGATCCTAAGGAGTCGTTTAACTAAGAATGTAGTTGAAGAGACGTGAGTCAAACAGTCTCAATAGCTACGTTATGTCTGATAAAGTATAGTTTAATTGAACATTATTTTTAGTTCTGGCACTATAGGTACTTTTTTATACAGATCATATTGTAAGAGGATATCTTATAGTATATTTTTTAATGAATTTTATTTGTATAAAAAGAATAGTGCAAAACGAAATAGAAAGAACCAAGAAATAACCATTCAATATTATTTATTTTCCCTTACAGTACCATCGAACAGTAAACAAACAAAATCCTTACAGATATAATCCACGGTTCTTTATAAAACATTTCGTATCATGCTTATCCGCTATTCAATATCTTCTTAGGACTTATGCACACTCAACATAGTATATTGTTCTTATAATTTGCGAGATTTTTTTATTAAAATTTAATATAATATCTTGCCATAAAATAATGCAACAGTCAGTTTATTTATCAGAAATTAATATTGATTTCACTATCAAATACGTGTCTTTTTTTTTTTTTTTTTTTTTATATTTTATGTTCACTTTAGGTATTTTTTAGATTATTATAAAGGGCGTATTAAAAGTGAAGTAACATTTTAAGTCCTTTGTTATTATTAATTTCACTTTAATGATTGTTGTAGACATGTCTTAACACTACTTCATACTTAGCCGCTAACATATGAGAATGAGTGTTCCCTCCTTACCTCCTTATGGAGACCTCCTATAAGATGATTCCTTATAATAAAGCCGCAGTCAAGGAAGACTTATTTTATACAAATGTTATTTTTTTTTGTGCCAAACATGGTAAAAACAGTTGTTAGGTCTTTTACCGACGCAATTAAAGTGTTTACTTGTCACGTGTAAGTAATAAAAACTCACCTGAAATAGGAAATCGAAAAAAATAATACTTGTTTAGCAAATAATGTGATAATAGTTACATTGCATAATCCATACAATGAAAATCATAAGCATTTAACTCATATAGTAATAATGCATATTTCAACTAAGACTAAGATATTTACTAACGCCGGTGGGAGGTAACAGGCCCAAGATAGTATAATGACAGAATTTACTTTAGTTCACGACCACTATTATTCGAACATCTACTATAATCGCGAAAAATACCTTATGTTAATGGAAAACATCTAATAGGTTCGTCTTTGGCAATAACTAAAACTCCATCAAAAGAATTGTATACGATGTAGTAGTAATCCAATTTCAGTCATGATTAGTGTCGGTTACTCATATTTTCACTTTGCTAAGCTTTTATATCGTCTCAATACCGGCCTTGATGACTTGATATACTTGATGAACTGAAGATAAGATATTCAAGTAATTTGCGTTGGGTATAACTTTTTATCAGATTTAATATATATATATATATATATATATATATATATTATATTATTTGTAAATATATATATATATATATATATATATATATATATATTATATTATTTGTAAATATATATATATATATATATATATATATATATATATATTTACAAATAATGTAGTCCCATAAGGAATAACAAAATTTGCTTCACCCAAAATTACAAAAAAAAAACAGACTAGAACCATGCGGATCTTAAATGATTTCAAATGACTATTATTGAGGAGTTCAAAACATTTAGGGATGCACTGGCTCTTTTCTACTTCTAACTTGAAGTTTTTTAACTTCAGCGGCATTGCTCTTAGTCACTACCTAACTCTTTTATATAGCGATCAACTATTTATTATTTCTATATCCAGGAAATGGTACAATCTACTCATGCCTCAAGTACCAGCTCTTTTCTTCATCACACTTAATCTTTAATTTGTTTTTTTCTAGGAATGATCCGAGACACACGACTTCACATATGTGCTGATCAAAGGAGCATGTACTTATTGCACAATATAACTTAGCATATTATTATCAAAGAAGAACAAATAAAAGTACGAAAAAATGCCCTAGTGTTTCTAGTTCTGTAATTGGCGGCTCTAGATCGACTTGCCAACAAAACTCACGGTTAGTAGGTTTGAGGGCTTTTCACGAGCATAACGCTAAGGTCAGCCATAATCCCCTTCGACATATTAATATATACACCAAAAGCTAGATTCACTTTCCGGGATAGATAAGGCCACAGCTTTAATCAATGAAAAAAAATGGGAAAATGCAAATATTATTAAATCCTTTACTAGAGATAATTTCTGCCAGGTGACAATACAATCTAAAATAATTTGATGGTTTTGAAAACTCTTATCTTTATGGGTTTCAACTTAACATTACAGTATTGTAGAATTATGCAGAATTGCACAAAATATTGAACATATGATAGGAAAATAATATGTATCACCCACTGAAATAAAGAGATGAAACACAATGAAAATGAGACACTTACACTATTTGTGTTTCGACTCAATTAACCGGTTCACTGAAATCAAATTACGGGTGAGAGATAAAATCAATTTGGTATTCATTCTCTTTGTTTAATTCTTACTTAAATTTATCATTTCATATTCATAATTTTGATTATTCTTTTACATTTTTTGTAACAAGTTACCAGTCTTTTAACAACTATTTTATTTACAATTGTATAAATATGAAGGTTATAGTTAATTTTTTGTTGTTCAACAAACAATGAATATAAAAATTATTTCTTATAAGAGTTTTAAAAGCATTAATAATTCTCTTCGGTAACTATTATATTTACAGGCTAATATTGTTTCCCATACCATACTGTAGTTAGTTCGATTTTAAAAACATTGCTAATTAAAGTAACCATTAATCAAGTTTAAAATAAATGGCTTGAACTCTTAAGCAGCGGATACAATTTACATGATCAAACACAGGGATCTTGTTTTCATGTTGCTTTTGACTAATAAAAACAAATTTTTAGAGATTAAAAATGAAGTTACATAGTACAAGTATATATGTGTTGAATTATGTTAATTACAAATGGTGAAAAACTGATATAAAAATAAATTAATACATTTTTTAATAAACCAGCAAAACATAAATAAATAATACAAAGTTTTTCATTTTTATTTAATCAAGTAATGGTTCTTACCTTTTCAATCATAAAATACTACACAAAGAGAAACATCAATCGATAGTCGACAAGTGAACACTCAAACTGATAAAATACAGTTAGACAGTTCGGAGGATAGTTCGTTAGAGAACAAGATCCGGTTTCCTTATCAAGTCCCATCCGGTTTTGTGACTTTGTTTATACCGGATACCTTTGAAGGGGATATTGTTAGATATAAAATGAGAATTCTATTTTAATTTTATATTTCAAATCTAAATAAAGCTATGTCTATAGTAAAAAAATATGTATGATAAATTATTGTATGCTGACTGGAACTTAATCGATTTTAAAAATAGTTTCATTGCATCATGTCTGATAAAAATAAGAATTATTTAAAACAAAAATTTTCAACATTCAATCTCCACTTTAATCCCCTAAACACTGCTTAGTTGGCTTAATGAGCGTACAGTAGCTATATTTGTCCATACTAAACATTTAGTTTTAATGTCATCTTTTATATTAAATTAATTGAGCACTTAAAATAATATATTTTTACACAATGGAAATGAATTGTATAAGTCCTCAATTTTTAACTTGCTTTAAGATCTGAATGCTTTCATATTAACAAAGATATTTTCGAAAGTCTAACCTAACATTACTTGTGGTAAATATGGTCAAGTACCAGTTATGAAGGGAAGGTTTAAAATATTAAGTTTAAAGAAACTTCCTTCATCTTCTGATCATTTATATATAAAGAGTTTTTTTAAATACTCATTGTAAAACTTAAGGTATTGTTTAATGTAAATATGTATAAATATTTTATTTTTCCAACCAATCAACGTGGAATCTAGAACAATGCTAAGCAAAATTAAGAACTAAAATTAGTAAATTTCGAAATCAGAGCAAGATATCTATATATAATTACATATATTATTATTAATATATGTAATTATATATATGTAAAGAATTAATTATATGCATTGAAACTTTATTCTGTTTATATTTTATGACCATTTTGTTTTTTTATTTACTTACCTACTGAAAATGTATTTTCTCATAGATATTTTCTTTGTGCGGGAGATGTAATTAACTTGAGGAATAAATTATCAAACAAACCTTATTTTCACATTAATTTAACTTTACAAAAAACTATTCATAAGTTAAATACTTAACCACGTAGGTATTTAACTGCTTAACTCTCTATAACTCCATTGCAAATAATTAAACTAGCGAGTTTCATTTATTTCTTTGGAAGT
Source organism: Dircenna loreta (assembly GCA_963555665.1). Classification (NCBI taxonomy): domain Eukaryota; kingdom Metazoa; phylum Arthropoda; class Insecta; order Lepidoptera; family Nymphalidae; genus Dircenna; species Dircenna loreta. Next base: position 175,582 of record OY743099.1, on the reverse strand, counting down.
CAAATATTTAAATATTCATAATAAAAATAGTAATTATTAGTAAACATATAGATTTTTTTCAGGAAAAAGTCTTAATTACTTAATAAGATAATTCTTTCGGTTCATATTTTGTGTTTATATATTTGAAGTTAATGTTTTAGGACTAAAAAGACCATTTTTATGATTTTATTATTAAAAAAACAGACGACCCATTTAGATTACACTATCCAACACTGAGCATTTAAAAAATGAAATAATCTATTTCAGACATTATCTATATAGGCTGGACAACCACTGAACTTTAAATTTTTAATGGTCAGGTCGCGTATTAACTAAATGCCCGATGTAATAGAAGCTTATAGATGATAAGTTTACGCATGTGCCTTATATATGCTATGCAACGAACGGCAAAATACCGTAAAGAAATTTTCCATTTACAATTTTATGCTATTCTTTTAAAATTAAGTGATTCAATCCTTGTTCAAGGCTGTTATATATTACAGATAACAAATTAAAATATGGTATATAATTAAAATGTATTATATATTTTCACTGAACTGAAATCGTCGTTTAAAACAGTTTAATTAAAATGCAAAGTAAAAGCCCAATAAACTTACTTTTATTGTTTAATGGGCCATTCGCTTTGACAAATATTTATTACCTTACAAAACTATGAAACTATAGCAAGAATATTTTTTTATATGATAATAGTTACAGTGCCGTTTTTATGATACTATTACTGTAAATCAATTTAACAAATAAAAAAAATAAACCCTAGGAAAATAAATAAATTATAATTTCAATTTTTTACTCACCAAAAGACACGTCATATTTTATTAATGAGCTATTGGCAGTGACTTCGTCTGCTTCGCTCCACCTTGCCCCTCCTTTTTTAAATACATAATATTTTTCGTTTAAGCAATTAATTAATAAAAAACAAAAAAATATAAAAATATAACGGTCCAAATCCAAGGTAGGTCCATGGAAAAGGACTAGCAAGAAACTCCATGGACACTCTTTTAACTTATTAATTAAAATACAATTATCCATGGTATTGACTAGTTCAGAAGCAGTTCTAAAGGATATGTGAGGATAAAGAACTTAAGTCAAGAGCGGTATCGAAAATAAAACAATAATAACCAACCATATTGCAATTAGGTCTATGATACTCTCACATTTACAAGGTTTTAAAGGATTTTAACTACAAACATTCAAAACCGTAGTCATTATTTAGTGCCTTAACTTCGAACCAAGAACACCAATACACAACACCCCGAAAGTAATGACAGTAAAGTAATATATGTAAAATTATAATAAACCTTAGAAATGAGTACGCGTTGAATGAAAGAGTCTTTAAATTTACTTTCTGCTAAGTCGGTGACACATTTTGGCAATTTATTGTAAAAACGCACTCCAGTATTCAAAAATGCCTTTTTTGTTTTAGCGAGTCTACATTTAGGAACTACTATTTTATGATTATATCTAGTATTTATATTATGAAATGTCGCTTTTAACATTAAAAGATTAAAAATGAACATAGGTAATAAGGGAAAATTGCTAATGCAATAATAATAACCGCTTGTGAATAATATTATATTAAACTATGGTATTATCCCGTTCAAGCAAACCCATATACGAAATACACAATTTAAAATGTAAATAAATATTTCAAAACCATCTGCGAAGTAAAGTAAATATCACTTTAACAAAGGTAAAATAGAACCAATATTCATCCTGGGAAGCAATTATACTATCTGCGATCCAAAATAAATTTCAATTGAAGGGTGCTTCAATTGAAGCAAGAGTAAATTTACTAAAAGATTAAAAAAAAACATGTTTTTAATCTAATTTTAACTCCGAATCCGGCAATTAATGTTTGTGTTTCAATCGTTAAAAATGAATTCTTGTCACTCGTGCTCTCTTAAATCATTACGTCGTATAACGGCTGTGAAAAGTGTTTCATTCGCATCCTTATTTTTTTTAATTATTTTTAAAAGAAAAAAATATTAGACAGTAAATGACGATTTGAAGAAAAAAACAGCTGAATGATAAGTTATTAATAACCTGAAATACTTAGTATATAACCGATATTAAATATTATATATTCTAGAGCTCATCATAACCCCGGAAAATTATACTTCAAAGGAAATGTCGCAGTTATTAAGTAAATAGCGCAGGTAATAAGCAAATAAGTTTCCATTTATAAGCAAGTTATGATTTTGAATTTATAAGAGTACAGAGTAAAAAAAGCAACACATTTTACTATAGTCTCATTGACTCAAGCACGCTGTGACGCCTTCATAAGCTGTACAGCACACCTTATTACATATTTTAGCACTAGTATTACATTTAAGATTTGCTGTATTAGCTACTGGTTGTCCAGAATTAAATAATTAAATAAATAAATAAATAAATAACAGTGATGGTATGAGTGAGTGGTCCCATTAATTTGAATCAAATTCTATTACTTACACGACTTATGGTACCATGATTAAATCTGTGTTCATTTCCAATCGGAAAGGGGATCGCCTCCACGGTCGGAAATCAGTTTACAAAGTAAATAACGTGTCGAGCTGCAGACATTCATTGTAAACTCTCTGTGGCAAGAAACATCGGGCTATTTGTTTATATTAATGGCATTGCTGTGAGAAACGAAACAAATTTCTTCTGTTTCTTTTCTCAATGTTTCTTTTATTTAGAATTATGGTTGGTTGGTGAATAGTAACGCCTATATTTAAGATTTATCTGACAAAAAACCTGTAAATATAAGATAATAAGACATCAGCATCTTTACACAACATATTTAGATTATAATAATAATCTAAATATATACTATATAATACATAATAAATAATATATATATATATATATATATATTTAATTCGATCTAACGTAACTATATCGACTCAGGCTGACATAACTGCGAGCGTTCCATGAGGCGGCGTACCATATCGTTTAATTTACTCTACATTCATAATAAAAATCGGTAATAGCTTCTTCCTAAAGCCGTTATACCGATGATTTGTTGCTACACAGTCATGCAAACACATACTATCTTTAACCAGAAATAAAGACAGTCAAAGAGGATCTTAACCGAATCCGAGAATTGAGTAAAGTATTTGTGCTTTACATAAATATTAGTATGTGTTATTTTTTTAATATATAAACAGCTGCACGATAAAGTTGTTTTAATAATATACACCCCTTTTTATACGTCACCACTTCAATCTCATTTTTTGACACAGCAATAAATCTGGGTGCAGCTATTGACTCGACTTGTCACCTACTGCTTGGTGATAAAGCACAAACACAATAAGTAAAAAAAAACCTACTGCTTGGTGATAAAGCACAAACACAAAAAGTCTTCTCTTCCCACGCAAAAATATCTACCCTTATTAACAAAAATACTTTAATCTTGATACACTATACTACTACTACTATTTAGATACTAAAAGGTTCTTGTTAGACTAATTTAACCGCATTTGTTTTTGTTTTATATACGGCTTGCGTAAATTCGATAGTCATGATTGATTGATTAGTTTTTATTCGCAGAAAAATTATTTTGTAACTATTTTTTATTATTTTTAAAATATTTTGTAAACTCTCTAAAAAGTTATAAATGCTAGCGTTTTTTTATTATTATCTTATTATTATATATCCATATCCACGACTTTCAAACTCACTACCTCCTTAAATTTATAAAATTGTCACTGCCATATATCTTTAGTCTGCGGTCGTGTTCTAGGCTCTATATTGGGGCCTTTCTTATTCCTCATTTACATAAATGACTTGCCTTACTTTGTAAGGGATAAACATGGGATAGTATTGTTTGCTGATGATACATCTCTTATTTTCAAAATGAATAGACAACAATCAGTAATTGACGATGTAAACAATGCTCTCTCAGATGTTGTACAATGGTTTAATGCTAATAATCTGTTGCTGAACGAAAGAAAGACTAAATGTATTAAATTTACTTTATCAAACGTGAAGACCGTCAAAACCAATGTTCAGCTAAAAAATGAGGAATTGGAATTGGTTAATGCTGCTACTTTTTTGGGCATAACCTTGGATGCAAGATTGCAATGGGGCCCTCATATTTCAGATTTGTCGAACAGACTTAGTTCTGCTGCTTACGCGGTTCAAAGAATACGCCGCTTGACTAACGTTGAAACGGCTAGATTAGTTTACTTTAGTTATTTTCACAGTGTCATGTCATATGGTATACTGTTATGGGGTAATGCATCAGATATTGATGCTATATTTGTGCTGCAGAAGAGGGCTGTTCGTGCGATCTATAAGATGAGGCCCCGAGAATCGTTAAGAAATAAATTCAAAGAATTCAAAATTATGACTGTACATAATCAATATATTTATGAGAACCTAATGTATGTACATAAGAATATTAATAACTTCAAGAAAAATTGTGATTTACACAAAATTAATACCAGAAACAAAAATAAACTTGCTATGCCCACCACTAGGCTCCAAAAAATAGGAAATTCCTTCAAAATTAATTGTATACGTTTTTATAATAAACTCCCAAATGAAGCCTTAAAATTGTCATTAAACAAATTTATAGTATACATTAAAAGAAATTTGATAAAAAAATCCTATTATAGTGTAAAGGATTATATTAACGACGGTATAGCCTGGGAATAAATTGTATTGTAGCGATAAACTAGTAACCTGCGCAATTTGTTTGACGTTGCTAGTTACTTTTGTTCGATCAACTGGCCGCATCACACCGTTCCCTTAGAAGTCATTACTTGCGGTAGCGTTGGGGGTCGGGTCGCCCTCCCTCCCTCAAATATGGCGAAGGGGGTGATGGCTGACCCTTGCGTTATGCTCGTGAACGGGTGCTGCTTGCGGTGACTGGTCGTGTTGCTGGCAATGGTTCTTGTGTTTTCATTTTTATTTCTTAAATTATTAAGCCTTCTACGTGAATTGATTGCCATGGTTCTAGTTGTTCGTAAATTGCTCATTTTACTTATATTGACATTTGTGAAACAGTGATCACAATAAAAAAAAAAACCTGGCTGAGTTTGTTGTGTGGTTCTTCTCAGACCAGGGCGCGTTTGGAACCCTCGTAATTTTAACTTTAAGTTCAGAGGTGTTTTTGCAGAAGGGCTTATTTCGATAAGTATGGTATCAAAATAGGCCCTCCTGACACCTCTATTTGACGTACACAAGTGATCACTGAGAATGATTCAAAGTGGAAAAGATTTAAATAAATAAATAAATGTTGTCTTGGTAACATAAGTTAAAAACATTATTCAGTCATCTATTCCATCCAACATTGAACAATACGTCTAATTGATTGTGCCATATATAATCGAAGGCTTCTGATTCGATCTCCATACTAACTCCAGGCGTTCTCTCTTACTTTCAATGGGCAACGCTCATGGACGTGCACGGTACAATAGAAAATTTCCCACTTATTAACCATGGTGAAATTCATATTGGCGGTCATTGATTATACCAGAATACCAGATAATGCCTATTTATAACTCTCTATTTATTTTGAAGAGTAACGTGGTATTGTCAATAGACCTTTAATTAGATGCGTCAGATTTCAAGTCAATGTGTTGGCTTATCAGTTGAAGTAAAATAGTTTCTTTGCTCATCGTGCGTACGAAAACGATGGTCTCATTTAACTATGCATTCTATAATTTAGAATACATTGTATGTAGATATAGTATACATTATAAAATAATAATAATTTAAGTTCGTTTTGTGTATTTTAGTAATTATTAGTTTGGTATGGGCACGTGGTGTACGGATGCTGATTGAAACGTTTAAATTGGTAGCAGTTAAAGGAAAAAGCGTGTGGGGGCAGAATAAACAGAATGTGTCCTTTGTATTAGTGTTAAGCAAGACAGGTAGAAAAAGAGGGTACTTGGACATATAGTAAAGTTAAGTCAGTTCAGACTGAGGCTTCATGTAAGAGGGATCGGACTTGTTGAGAATGAGACGTTGATGAATAAACATACAAATATACTAACCATAAACCTGTGATTCATATCATATTATACGTTAATTGCTTTTTATTATAAATAATAGTTATTGCTATTATATATATAATAGTTATTGCTCAGCATTTTTGGGCTTACGATAAAATAATACGACATAATTTTTCGCTGAATACTAGTAATATAAAATTATAACAAAGGTGAAATTAAAGTACTATAAATATAGCTTTCCTTAAATATACAATGGCAATCTATAAAACTTTCGATGATAAAACATACAGAGTAAAAGTTTTATCCTATTAAACAGCGTGTTAAGTGGTCCAAGAACACAAGTTGCGAAATAATATTGCGAGGAAATGAGATTTGTTTGATCAGATTTAGTACCAAAACTTTCTACGTAAAACACGTTGAAGCACCTTCGTAACAAATAAGAGATATAAGCGGTCGAAAGTTGCGCGCTTTATTACGGTATTGTGGGAAAACTTTGTTTAATTTTAATAATGTACCGATAATTCTCCGAAATAAATTGAAACTTACAGAATTTAAAATATATCATTATTTATTTTATATTATTTTTTATTAAATTAAAATAGCAAAATCACAAGCATACAATCATTTCAATCACTCGAAGGCATTTGGAGTCGCTTGTAATTACCAGACCTCCGCAGGTGATTCGACGTTTACTGATGCGTCCACAACTGCTTTTTATCACGTATCACAACTCAATTACTAACAACTGTAAATAACTTATTTTCTTTTGCTGTTCTGTTAGGACTGCTTCTTCCTATAAACAAAGGAGAGTCTAATTTTGAGTCATGATTATAAAAAGTGTTATGGGAACTAAAGTAAATTAAGTACGTCCATTTGTTGTTTTATTAATTAAATACTATTTAAAAATAATAATACTGTTATTGCGTGACTCTGTTAGAATAAAAAGCTTACTTTATAAGGTAATTTCACCTTCATTAGCTGCTATAAAATTTATATTTTCACAATAAACATTATAAAAACAAATTTTAACATACATAAGTAATTTATTCAGAGTACTGAAAATTAATTGTAAGTTTTTTTTTAAAACAAAACTATTAACTTTCTCATTTCAAGTCATACGATATAGATACATTGTCTTCAAAACTTCTCCGTAAATTCTCTTCACAATGTGAATATATAATAATTCATTATCGTTTTTTGTCAGGAAAAATATTAAGGATATATTTTCTCACTAACTAGAATAGAAATATGCAATATGTAAACGCAAATTTACAGAAAGTAACAAAACAGAAAATCTAAATATTCATTCACAAAGTTAACAAGATTGTCATTACAAATTGTTTTGTGTCACATACATTCAAACCATGACATATTTGAATATTAAAACAACGATGTCAACTCTTGTCATCGAAACGCGGAAGTATGATGAGTTATCCAACTATAAACTTCTTATTATAAGTCCTCTTAAATGTTGCCAGCACGTTACTAGCATTATCGATATTTCTCCCGTAAGCTTTTCCTTTCGCACTAATATTATACTATACTTATATTATATAACAAAGTGGTGTTTTACTGGAGTTTTCTTTAGTCGCCTCTTACGACATCCCCGGGAAGTAATAGAGTAGTGCAATTCTAACCCGTTGTTTAAAGATATTTTTAAATATGGATCAATATTTTGGAAAAAATATTTAATACAAAAGATTATAAAAAGTGCTTACTTTATGCAACTAAATATTTTAAGAATTTCAAAACCATAAGAAACGGAAAGAATTCCTTGCATTAAAACGGTATCAAAAAAAAATAGGCCTAGAAAGACGCATCTCTTTGAGTTCTTCCTGCTTTCAAAAAGTTGTAGGATTTCATTTAAATGTAAATTAATTTATTAATTTAATGAATAAAATTAATAAAATAGCGTCAAAAATTACTTTTACTTTCACATCCACGTTACAATCTTAAATAAAACAGTCACAGTGCTTTTACCTAGTGTAATATATATATAATAGGAGTAAGCCGGTTAGAATCAAAATGTCATTATAACAAATTACAATACGCACTATGGCAGTCAGTCACTATGGCAGGCAGTCAGTCAGTGTGGCAGTCAGTCACTATGGCAGTCAGTGTCACCGTTTTTGTTACAACAGAATAACTAAATCGAGTATAAAGATATATTTATGTACAAATAACAAATAAGTTAGTTAAATTCAAATATGTATTTAGATTAAGACCGTATTGCTGTTTTTTTGTATCAGAGATTTTAAAAAAATTGATAAGATAGTTTTTTATGAATTTTGCTCTAAAAAATAGAAAAATATAAGAAAGAAGGAATATGACGGAGAACCGCGTATTATCTTGTTCGTGGCTCGCAGTACCAACCTCGATGGCACTTGCTATTATGAGTCGAAATAGGGATAAGAAAGTAACAGTACACTGAAATGTTTAATACATTTAAAAATATTATAATATGTAAATAGTATGAATCATTTGAAATTAATAAATTGCTTAAAGAAATGTAAATTTCATTCAAAGCCCCTTCTTCCTAGCGACTAAACGAATATATTACAAAATCTAATTTGCCTACGAAGGTAAAAGCGAAAATTGAAATTCACGATACTGTGTCTCTGATTAAACTCATAAATAAACCTGCCAGATGGTGTTCTAGTAGTATATCGGAATTCAGTAACCCATTTATTTCTAGCCCTACCGACTTGATAATTTTCTCAATTATTATTATAATAAAGTGTCACGACAATTTTGCTACAGGTATTTATTATAGTATATATTATATTTTATTATATATTAGTATTTTAATATATTTTAAAAACTTAAATAATATTATTTAAATAAATAACTTAACTTAGATATTTGAGTACATTAAGCCTAGTTGAAAATATATCCAAAAAAGGATAAATTGAAACTCATTAATTCTTCGGGAGAAATCACGTAAGGGGACAATGGAAGACCGTTAGAAAGAAATTTTCAACAAAATTCATGGAAAATAGATCGATGAAGCTAATATATATTCCACTTTGGGAAATTCGAATTTATCTATAAGAGATGGTCTGTATAATTTGAATCCTTCCTAATGTAATATATTTGAAAGTTTATTCATCTCTTATCCTTTAAACGATAAAAGATATTGTTAATACTTTTTCCAAAGTCAAAAGTCAAAAGTGTCATTATCTTTATTCAAAACAAGCAACCGAATTCGGTGATAAAACAAGTAAATTATGAAATGTTGGTTCTTTACTACAATCAAATACTAAGCTCATAAAAAAGATATTTGTAAGTTTATCTATAAAAAAGTAAGGAAAACTACTGGCCCTGTATAAACAAGTCAAAAAAAACACATATACGAGATATGTGTTTTTTAGGGATTTTTTTGTTATTGGAACTCAACTGTATCATTTAAATTTATAAGGCTAAATGCAACATCCATAAAATGTAATTCTGTTTTTATTTCATTGTTCCTACAGGGAGTATCCAATATAATTATAAAAGGAATAAAGTTTTATTTTCTTTTATTTTAGTATTTCCATCCAATGCTATGTAACACACAAGTAGTTTCTGTCCGTTATTTAACTGCAGCAGTAGAAAATTATAATCTTATGAAATACAAACAAAAATAGAAATATAGTATAATTATAAATACTTTTCATAAGACAAGATAGAGAAAAACTCGGTAAAAGTAAAAAAGAAAATTAAAAAAATATTAGTTACCAATACATCAAATCATAATTTTATTTTATAAAATAAACTTCATCATATACCTGCTCTTATCTTTATTATCCGGGGTCAGAACAAAATATCAATTTTAAAAGTTAAACAAAGCTTATATTTACTGGAAATAATGGGGATTGACCAGTTAATATGCAACGTATTCACTTGACATACTCTACCTCCACCAATTAATACCACAATGAAGCTGTCATCCGATTTAATAGGTATAAAGCAGAATTTTTTGAAATGTATTCAACACTTGTAATCGTATTTTTTCTATTTGAAACCAATGAAATCGTTATTATTAAACCAGCAATAGCAGTGTAAGAGTAGGTATAAAGATTTAATTTAATATTTTAAAACTGTACATCAGTAAAGATAATCAAAGTCAAATTCTTTTATTTGGAATAGGCATACATTGCACTTATAAAACGTCCGATTCTAGATGCATGGTTCCAAGGTGTAGACCCATAGAAAAGAACCGACAAGAAACTCCATAGATACTCTTTTAATATTAGTTGTTGTATGATATTACAGCTTCAGAATGAAAACAATTTTAAGAAAGGTGACCAATTCGTCAAAACTGTTTCATAACGAAATGTTGTAAAAGTGAAATTCCTCAATATCAATTCAAATGCTATAGTAAATTACATTAATGTTTACGATTAAAATTTACTTACTTACCGTATCCCATAACACAAATTGGCAACGTTATTGGACTAGGCTTAGAGAACTTCAATTTCCGTCCATTGCTAGCCAGATCAATACGAAATGGTTCACGCAATTCCTATCACATCACAATAATATCACATTGACCCACTTTATCAGCACGCTTGACTGATACGACGAATAAACATTTATATATAAGCCAGGAATATAATTAAATTCTTGTTTATGCCTGTAACATTAAAAAAAATTATATTAACAATAATTATATTTTTCTTTTTTAAACGATAAATTTAACATTTAACATTTAATTCAAATATATTTATTATTAAAAATATTGTCATACAAATTTCACAGACAAAAAAACCATTTTGAATAATTTGGTAGGTCAATTCTGTTCGCTATTGTCAGTTTAATTACTTCCTGTCAACACTGGTCACGATGCAAATCTGTCAGCTTCTATAAATCACTTTGTTTGTACTCTGGAGCGCTAATTATCGTTCTTGTAATAATAATAAAACATTTCCTTATTTGCAAGAATACAGTCGTGAGTGTTTAAATACGGTACGTCTTCGATTGCGAGTCCGCTGATTAAGAACCGAATGGGTTCGAAACTAGTCGGGCACATTCCGATTTAATTCAACGTGAATATTGCCGGGTAAATATAAATATAATTACTAAAATTAGTACAAAATATTATTAAACATTATAAATCAAATGAAAAAATATATAAAATTACAATTAATAAATATAATTCATCCAAAAGAAAAAATCAAAAGTAAAATAATAAATAAAAACGTCACAAATTATGTTATAAGGGTGGCTTTTATAAAAAATAATTTCGTTGAAAAAACAAAATTACAATATAATTTCTATAAAAGATCAAAAAGATGTTTATAAACACCATAAATTTAATTAAATATAATGTAATTAATAATGCATTACATATTAAATTAAACATAACATAATTTAATTTAATATGTAATGCATTCAGGTATTCTAGTATGTATGCGGATTGACATATAAAAAATATATTTATATAAATTTAACATTTAAACAGATACGCAAAACATTTATTATTACATGAGTTTGTATCAATTATTTCACTATTAGTCTTAAATAATTTAATGTACTTTTTAAGAAAGACGTTTATTTAATTATTTAAAAACTTTTTGACGGCTTATAAATTTTTGAATATTCTACCCCGAAAACAGATCTCGAGCATTTTTATTGAACCTTAAATACTCTCTCGGATTGAACTGAATTTATCAAGATAACAATTCCGTATTTTAAATAATACGTTACTTAAGTTAGCATAAACGTTTATTTTGTTATATATGATGCCAAGCGTTTCAAAACATATATAAATCCTTTTGATATCTCCATACTTTACCAATCTGAATGAAAGATTAAGAATTTATCTACTGATACGCGTACAGAAAATCTTTGTTCAACAGTTACAATCTATACCGTATTGTAGATTATATAAAAATTGTAAAATGCACTCAGAGAAATATGATTAACGGTACTTTTTAATTAAAAATATATAGAAAATGATATATATATATATATATATAAATATTACGTAGAGTTATATGTATCTCAATTTTTTTTATTTTCTTTTTATAATTTTACATCGTTTCTAAACGAAACAAATTAGTTTTCCTAACTCTAGCCAAATATCTAAATTAATACAAGCATTTTACAAAAAATGGTACGTGAGTTCAGTCTTAGTTCAATGGCAATTCTTCGTTCGTGCTTCAATATGTTTGGAAGAATAAATACACACATATTTTTCCTTTAAGCAGCATTGCAAACCATTCTGGAAAACAGCTAGTTTTAAATAATAATATTACATATATACTTCATAGCATTTTTACCAGACTCTTGACATGAATTTAATACCGTATCTTTTATACCAGAATAGTAAATAAATACTTGCTATTGGCACGAAAGAACCATTCCATTATTTCCTCGTAAAGCATCACTGAATAACAAAAGAAACACAATAACCCTTAGAAAAATGTTCTTTATGATATATTACACGTGGTTCTCATTGTCACGAGATCTATTCATGAGAAGCTTATAACATATTTATTTATTTTATTAGAGAGGTAAATTATTTTCAATTTCCTTGAAATATTTAGAGACTTCAGAAATACCGTCTCCGTTACCGAAGTTACATAATATAAGTACTACAATTACATAATTTGTTTAAGTAAACATTATTTTATAGAATCTAATAAAACTATAGGCTTGTCTGTGGTGGGCTACACAATGTTGACTTTTAATTACAGTACAGGTGTTCCCTTTTTGACCAATGTATATCAGACAATTACTGCCTGAATTACACATCCAGATAAATTGTCAGGGAATATTACTTTTTATTAACCTCAAGAGATTTACCACTCTGAAACAATGGTTTGCCAACGGTAGTAAGATACCGTTTAGACTATTATTATATAGTATTATTATTTAGCATTGAGATAACTCTCTGTATGAATGTTTCCTATAAACATTGTTTACTTTTCTAGGATATACTAATTTAACAGAGAACTAAGAATGTATTGACTTCAACTCGGTTATATGTATTAAATTATATTTTAATATTAACTTAATAAAAAAGTTTAGAAAGTCAAGGATATAATATAGTTGTGTAATAAAGAAACTTTAAAAATTATATTTTTTAATTTCCATATTTTATAGAATTTTTTTTTTCATTGTCATGTTGTAAAAAGTTAATATTTTATGTCAATGGGTTTCACAGGCTCAATAACTACAATACCGTGAGTGTTAATAGTTTATCATTTAATGAATTATTATTTACTTTTGAAATTACTAAGAACTTCGTAAAACCCCTTCCTACCTTTTTCCAACTTCAATCATTTGCTGAAGCCAGACCAATCACTTTAATATCTTTGCCATTATTGAAGTATTTTTCTGTTTTTATCATTATTGAAGTATTTTGCTGCTTGTTTTTAACTTTTTATAGTTTTTTTTAAAATAACCTTAATTGTAATATGCTTTTTTTAATAATGTTTAGTACATAGTGTTTAAAAAATAAAATTCTTAACTGTTGTAAAACACTTAAGAATTTATTTTATTAAAGTTATAAAAAAAAATATATAAATTCTAATTTAATTAAAGCTACCTAAAATCACTTTAGATATTACAAACTTTCAGTCTGTTAAACTTCTGAAACAGTAACGAAGAAAAATGGAACGGCTAATACAATTACCTTTATTAGAATAAAGCGAGGATAGCGCGTGGAATAAGCTTACATTACTGAAAGAAGAGAAAATCTTTGTAAAAGATATATCTCGTTTACAACCGGAATAATAAAAGAATCAAGAGTCACGGTCATATTAATGATTTTAAAAAAATATACTTTTTTTTGTGTATCTCAAACCTGATCAAAATATTTAATCTGATTTCATGATCAGAAATATAAAATTGAGATACTATGATAGAATACATTACATTCAAATCAAAATTAGATTATATATAGAAATATTATAGATAGAAAAACTAATTTATCGGAGAAAGTTAATTTGATTGAAGCCTCGATGAACACTGAAGTGAAAAGCACCAAAGAGTAAATAATCACTTGATGTTAATAAATTAAAATGAGCCCTACGTGAAAGTAAATTTGAATTCAAATTTAATAAATGGTGTTGATATGTAAAATAGTTATCATTGTAGAAAGCTTTTGTAAGTGTTAAAACTTTAAAAAACATCTTTGTAACTTTTATCCTCATAAGCTGGAGCTGGAGCTGTCTGCACTCCTCTCCCTGCAACGCGATGGGCCCGGCACCCGCACGATGAATCCATGGAATGCTAAGAAGCTTCGTCTCTATTAAAAGTTCCCGGATAAATTAAAACGATAATTTCACTATTTCATATAATATGTAAAACAACAATTTTATACATATTTTTTAACGTTGTACACAATAAGAACAAAAACAATATTGAACTAAAAAAATTTAACTAAGAAAATTTAATTCCACTTATTTAGTTTAGAGGCTGAAGTTATTATATAAGTAAATATATATTTTTTATGATCTCATAATATATATATATATATTTTTATTGTACCGACATTTTATAGTATACATGCAAGCATTTTCATAATTTGCAGTCACCCGGGTCTCATCAGTTACTTGGCTTAGGAAACAAATCGTACATCAGGGATTTGGTATCCAAACAAGTACTGTACGTGGGGAATAGATCAGTTATAATTTGTTACTGATGCTGTAATTTTATGTATTGAACCTGTATTCATATATATGGTGCCATGGTGATATGTGTGTCATGGAAAAATACTTAAAAACCTTGAAATGTAAGAATGACATTAGGATGGAAATATGAAACATAAGCTTATAGAGTAATTTTATATTTAATCAAACGAGAGTTTTATTGAAACGTCAAACCTAACACGGGAAAACAATAAACTGTTAGAATGTACTAAAATGGTAATGATAATATATACTTTAAAAAAATACATTTTCAATATACACTATATTTTAAGCATTTAGTACATGACTTAGAAACGCTTACATATATTTTTTGCCACAAAATAATAGCACAGATTGACTTTTTGTTATTGTTGAGGATTCGTTCTGAAAATTACATAATTTATATAGGTTAAAACGTACTTATGTTTAAACTATTTTAAAACAACACAGAAAATGTTCAAACCTTTCTTGGTTTGTATCTTAGCACATTTTTACAAGTTTAAAAAAAAACAATAATCAAACAAATAGATAAAAACTTACTGAAAACTTAAATGAGATTGTAGCTGAAAATATAAGCGAGGAAAAATTTTCTTTTTATCTTTTTACGTTTGAGTTTAAAAAGGAGTTAGCTATAAAATAAACTCGTTTGTTTAGTCCATTTAAACTTTCGTAACCCTTTCGTAGCTCTCTGTTTTTAATATTACAATTGCCCATTTAAGGTACTAATAAGACATTCTTAAATGTTTATATTAGACAAACTACCCAAAATAATATAAAATAATTTGAAATAGATTTTGAAAGACAAACATTCCAATTAACACTTTTATATAAATATATTGTTGTATTTAGTTATTGTATTATGTAACTAAACTATTATATTATAATATCTTCTCATATTTGACGTTTTATTTCGCTTATCACATTAAAAGTTGTTTCAGGTGATTTTTTACAAATTGATTGGCAAAGGCATACAAATAGAATAAACATAAAAATATGTCATGTTATGCTACGAATATGCTACGGATACGGAATTATGTCATTTAATGCTACGGGTACGTAACGTGTAAGTAAATGTGTCGTTAGCTACTTAGCTTCACGAGCCAGAGCCGAGTGTGGCCATTACAGTAATGTGTTTAAAGTACGTGCCTTTTTCGCACAACTCTCTAATTAAAACGAGCAATTCGGTACTACCTGACTTACATTAAAATACCCAGATTTTTCTTTGTGTTTCAGGCTTTTATTATTAAACTAATTGCATTTAAATGTTTCATTTTTTGCAATTCAGCTATTTATTTAATCTTAAAGGCTACCAGTCAGTTTAAAAAAGTTTTTGTATCTATATATAATTAATAAAATACATTCCATTTCATCCCAAATATGTATAAAATATTCATGTATAAATATTTATGTCACAAAAACATAAAATATACTCTCCATTTAATTTAAATTATATGATATACACCCATAGCTTCATTACAATGGGCGTTTGCTTTTCTAATAAAAAGAGCGATCACCCAATTGATTTATAAAAGGAGCGTAAGTGAGTTGTATGAAAAGCTTAATAGCTTAAAGTCTTCACATGTATTTTTCTTTTCTTTCACAGTTTTTTTGGTGAAGATTTGATACGAAATAAAAGGGAATGTTTCGTTTATGTACTTTTTTGTTAAAAGGTAACCTTTTATATTTTTTTACTTTGATTATATATGACTATTTGACCTTAAATTTAATAAAAGTATAATGTTTACTCATAAAAAGAAAACTAATTATATTAGACATACTTTCGGGGTTATATACTATAATATTATTACATATATGTTATAAACCATAATATTATTACACTATTTGGCTACACCTGAATTTAAAGGACGTTATTATGTGGGAATATAAAGTTCATTGAACAGGTAAAGGACCGGACCCTTAGTCGTTTATAGTCATTGCTTTGATAAGCTTCACTAGTCTCTTTAGAAATGATCAACAAGTGTCATTTCATACAAACACTTTCCACACAAGTATGCAAAAAATTACCAGGCAAGTCTGGTCAAGTAGGTCTCAAGTAATTATATATATTTATATGTTTGATTACATAATTTACGCAATTCAACTCATTCAACATAGATTTTCCTTACCTGGTCCACTAGTCAAAATTTTAATGTATTCCACCTTAAATATTTTAAACTAAAAAAAATTAACTTAAACTATCCTACCCACCTTTGAAAATATTTTTAACCAAAAAGTTCTTCCTATAACTGTTGTATATTTTTGGTAGCATTGGATTCAGATAGAATTATTGGACACACGACTTAGAGCAACAAAGCTGTGTAATTAAGCAGATGTGTCCGGATACCGGAAACATAATAAATCACGCTACAGTGTACTGTATACTGACATGACTTATATTTGTAGAATAATAAATATTATGTAGCCACAAAAAAAATTTTTTGCTTAATAACAGTAAGCTTTTTTTTTTGGGAAGTTGCTAAATCTTGAACAATCAATTTAATTACATAAATAAAACAAAAACGTAACACAGAAATCAATAAGGTTTCCATTGAAAAAGGTCGCATATAAAAATAGAATTTAATAAAAAATTATGTATAAAAAAAAAGTAAAAAATATACACTTATTAACATACTAAGAAAATCTCAAAAAATATTTTATATATACAAATATATATATCTTAGTGTAAATGACATTCGCCTTAGATATAATTTTATCATAAAATATAATTAAGGGGAAACCCCAAACACAAAAAAATATATATTTTTTTGTGTTTTCGACAAACACGGTATAAAAATTATATTTTAGCATTTTTTCAATGAATTATTTCTAGAACATCTGATTATTAATAATTTCGAATAAAAAACTGATCTCTCAAGCTTGTACGAGCAGCCGTTGAGGAAATAAATTTAATATACATTAATTATTAATGTATTCAATTCAATCAAATATTCCATCCAAATTCAATAAAATTCATATTTGAAATATTTTATTAAGTAAATTCTTAACTGTCCAACATTTATTTAAATAGAATTCCAAACTGTAGATACGTATTCCTGAGTTGACCTCACAAATATATTAAAAAGCACAATCTATATTTGGTTAAATTTAAGGTTATCATGTAAAATATAATTCCAACTATACGTTAGTTACATCCGCTAAAAATAGTTTTATTAAAAAATCCTATATGCAGATTGTTGCTATCCAGACGAAATTAAAAACAGCTCCTCAAGCTCGAGCGATTTCAAAATGTGTGCATTAAGTTTATCTTCAACCTACGTAAAGCGACTATGTATCAGAATTCCGTACGTAACTTACATTTCTAACCATTAGATATCGCCGCGACTTACATTTCCTCTTCTTGTATGCGTAGTTCTATAAAATCTTAGACGTAGGTTGCAAGCCATTAAAAGGGAAGATTCTGTCTTTTGGCTCTAAAGGTTCTTGTCCACTTGAGTTCCGGTCAAGATGTGATAATAAATTAATGCTGCCTATTGCACACACTAAGTACTAAAATAAATCTTTCTCGATGGAAGCAGTTATTCTATAAAATATGCTTCTTTAAGAAAACCGTACTCCATAATCTTATCTTATATTTTCATATCTATGAAAAATATTATTTTGTAGGCTTTTAATAATACTGCTGCTGAAATAAACATATACAATTTATTGGTTTAAGATATATTATAGGTTTAAAATAATCTTGCAATAACTACTTAACGAATCTTAATAAGATTTTGGTTACAGGATATTGTTTCGCTCTGTATACGATATATAGTATGTACTCTTTCTCTCTCTCTCTCTCTCTCTCTCTCTCTCTCTCTCTCTTTTACTCTGGAAAATTAATTCATTTTCGAACAAATACCTTCTTAGCATCTATATAAACTTTTCTTATTAAAATAGTCTGAACAGAGGAATTATATTAGATATACCTTTATAAATTTCAGTTTCAAGAGAACATTCATATTCAACATATTTAAGCCTGTGAAAATGACTTAGAAAATATTGAAAGAAAAAGATACAACCAAATTGTTCAAAATATAACAGCTTACTGGGTTGCTCTACGTCAGACAAAAATTTGGTTAAGGTGTATCACTCGGCGCTCTCCAGATATATTTTTCCATATATATGAGAACTTATTTAAAAGGTTTTCAAACTTGAATCCAAACTTATCCATGTACCATATCCCATAAACAATGATTTTATCGCACTATTCTGCTACAACTGTATTTAAAGGGCGTTCTCGGGTGGGAGTTATAAGTTCATTGAACAGGTAGAGGGCGGGACCCTCAGTCGTATTTCTGAGTAAATGCTTTGATAAGCTACACCGACTTCTCCTCAGACAGATATAATCTCTACAAAACTTTTAATTTAAGTTAAGTTTTATAAACTACTAGATTTGACCCTTTTTTGCACTTTTGCTTTTAAATAACTTTGTTGTCTGATGTTGGTGGAGCTAAAAAAAAACTTTGAGTTGAATTCGAGTATATAGTTTTAATTGAGAATCTTATACAAATATACCATATTAGTGATTGGTGGATTTCCAACAAATATTCTTTTATACAGACACTGTCCTTTCAATAACAAATATGACAAAAAATCGGTCAAATAGTTCTCCAGTAATTACATATATTCGGCAATTGCTTCAAAATAGGTCAAAAAGCTTTTGTAGTTTGTACATAGACATTAGAGATAAATATAGATAAATATCACGTAAAGATCGCATTCTCCAAACAATTTTGATAAAATATTGAATTCATACTTTGAATTGTCGGCGCTGTGATGGTAAAATAATAATCAATATAACTCTAATGGAACAAACACCACAATTAAAATACAAGATTTCGTAATTAAATTAATTTATTACAAAAGAAACCTTACATTGAATTTTAAACATAAAAGGAAATATGCTAGCTACACCCAGCGGTGGACGACTTGAGGTAAACACTCTTATAGTTTTAACAAGTACGATTGCAATTAAAATTATACACTTCCTTATTAAATTCCTGAATGCCACTGACCCGTTGTCAGTGAACAAGTGAAGACATAAACAGTGTCCGTATCCGGTCACTACAAGAAAATTGCAGCCACACTGAAGTTTTTTAAATTAACATTAATTGCTGATCAAATATACTCGTAGTGTATTTTACGTCACTAGATATTTTACATGATGGCGTTATTGGAGATTCGATTTATAAGAATACATTCTGATTTAATTTCTACGTGAATACAGCCCGGTAAATATAAATATAAAAGTCATGGTTCACGAAAGTTTGAATATAAAAAAACGATAAGATATTACTTTAAGATTGTCACCTGGCGCAATAGAATAAAAAATATTATATATACTGGATTTCTCTCTCTTGCATATGCAAGCACCTGCCACACAGATGTCAGTAAACAACGCCATTAGTTATTTATATATATTATTAAATATTCAACCTTTTTATATCCTTTAGCAAACAATTGTAACTGAAAAAAAGTAATTAAATTTATGCAACTCAAATCAAACACAACATACACTAGTAATCATTAAACCTACCTTTAATATTATTTTAATGTAAAACAAAAAAAAAAGTTATAACTGAAACTATAAGTGGTATTGGATTTGGATAGCATCAGAGGACACCCTATTTTTAGTTACAAAACGGTGTGATTAAACCGACGCGTCAGGACAACAGATCCAATATAAATCACAGTGCACCGAGACTTCCTGTACGTGAACTAATACGCACTAGTATATTACAGAACTATGAAAGCTGATACGAACAATATTAGTAAAATAATATTTTAAACGTAACTAAAAAAAGAAGTCTGCTTAATTAAACCACGGCCACAACTGAAGGATCCTAAAAAAATACAAATTCCAAACTTGATTGATTTAGTTATAACTTATTATTATACTATACTTACAAAGTACTTGCTTAAAGTTTGAGATAAGAGTGAGCTTGAATAAAAGTGTAATTAAAATAATTATAGAAAAACAAGTTCATCAAACAAATGTTTCGAATATTCTATAACCACGTTTTATGATTCTGATGCGATATACTTGATTTATTGCACCATCGTAAAATCAGCGATTCCGCTATGCACGAGAACATAAACGTATATTCAGCGATTCCACAATGTATATATAACACGTTCCGATACAAATTTTCCTTCGAATAAAACGATGTTACTTTAAAATACAAATTTGGCTTCATGTTCTACAATATGATGTCGTTTCAAATCCCCAACGTTTAGAAATAATAAGCTATCGTAATAACATAATATGAAATAATTTGAATTTAGAATTGAATGCTGTTTTTGTCATATAAACCAAGGAGTATGAGTTTAGAATCTTTTACATACTTATAAATAATAATATAATTTTTGCATGGGTGTGATATTTTTTTTTTCACATGCCTACTAATATTTAAATTTGTTCTAAAAGACATACAAAAACAGCCACCGTATCGTAAATATAGATTGATATAAGTATTGAATGAAAAGATAATAGATACGGGCAGGAATTTTATATTCCTTACTGGAAAATTAGAAACAATGTTTATGATTTTTATATTTAAACTTTCGTGAATCATGACTATTATATTTATATTTACCCGGCTGTATTCACGTAGAAATTAAATCGGAATGTGCCCGACTAGTTTCGAACCCGTTCGGGGTCCTTAATCATGAGCTCCGAGCGTGGCGGACTCGCGGCGAGAACTGCGTGCCTCAGCTCTCTGGGCCCGACGCGAAGGTGGCGGCGGCGGCGGGGGGGAAGATGTAGTGATGTCATCGGAGGTCTCTTGCAGGTCTTCGTCACTCGTCGTTGTCACCCGTTGTATGCACACTGAACTCACTGTGTCACTATTAAAATCTTCTGAATAGAACTTGCTCTTCATTGTATTGATAACCGGTTTCCACGCCGATGGTAAGGTCCAACCACTATCCCTATTGAAGTTCGGTATACGACTAATTTCGATAGCCTCCCGTACTTTACGCGGTACTAAAAACTTTTCCCTTGCTAATACGGACGCTTTGTCAAAACGTATGAAATGCGCCGTTCCCGAATCTAAGACGTGTTCCGTTATCGCTGAGTCATTGCTGTCTAAATTTTTAACACTACGTATATGTTCCGTGATCCGTATATTGACTTTTCGACGAGTTTCCCCTACGTAACACTTCCCGCATTCACAAGGAATCTTGTATACTCCCGGGACGTCTAGGTTGCTATCGTCTTTAGGTGACCGTAACAATGACCGTAACTTGCAGTGCGCACGAAAGATAGTTTTAATATTATAATTACGACGTAATAAGTACCCTATCCTATCAGTAACTCCTTTAATATATGGTAAGTAAGTAGGTGAACGCGATGCCTCTAATTTAGTATTGTAGCATTTCTTATTTACAACTCTTAGGCTTTGACGCCAATTATATCCGTTACTTTCCAATACCTTTCTAACGTGTTTAAGTTCGTCCTTCACGTATATAGGGTCACATAGTTGTAACGCTCTGTTTATGATTTTAAAAAGAATCCATATAAATGGCACTACCGTCAGGATAATGTTATCTATATATATAAGTAGAATGATAAATTCATCGATACAATAGCTATACCGTAGCTCAATTGATAGCGACCAATTGTCCAATTGTAGTGGATTCAAATCTCTATACGTATTATTTTAATAATATTTTTATTTATAATATAATTATCATGATTTCTACTTGTACTGGAATAAACTTACAATAGAATTACACTAATAAGATACTTGTTCTTATTTAGGGTATTTTCAATATTTTTATTTTTAGGGTATCATCAATAGACTTATAAATTCATTTTCATTTTTTTTATAAACAAGTTACTTATGTTATGTTTAATAAAATGTTATTGTAATGAAACATTCTTAGTACAAAAACTATTAAAAGACTCAAATCATATTTAACGAAATCTAGGTTGTAAAATATAAAAGCTCTCTGATATTCAAAATACATCTACCTCACAAACGGTTTAACAAATATTTATTTTCTCTACCAAACTTTCGATATTGAGATGTTCGAGGGAAAAATTTTATTATTTTATTTGCATTTCTATTCTTATTTGGTTACTCGAAAGTTCCATCGTTTACTTTTGCCATTTTCATTTTTCCTTATGTTACATTTAGCGTTTAAATTATAATGATAAAAAACTGTATGCAAAGTAACCAGAATTCCGAACAAATAAATACTAAATATCTCAGGTATTTGGTATTAGCTATTAGCTATGCTAGATACTCTACTGTTTGTCTGAGCTATTGTCGGCTTAATTGTATTAGCCTATCAAGACTAGCCATTATACAAACCATTCTACCTTTATAAATTATATTGTATGTACAAATTTCACAAGGAGAACTTATTATTATTGGCTCTTGGATGAACATAGTAAATAAAAGAACATATATATCAAGTTTTATTGCAGAATTATATATGAGTATTAATATAGTCGACGGTTATTAATATGACCAGAATTACGGTATTGGCACTAAATAATTGTTCCACTTTATTTGTTTTCGCACATCCAAATACAATACACAAATATTCCAAGAAAATATGGTTTTGAATATTTTATTATAGTTTATATTTCGTAATCTCATTTTTCAAATCACGAAATATGTAATTTTATATATTTCTTGGAGCAATAATGGTTGCCAAACAAATATTAACAATACTGCTCGGTTTCTAGAACGATAATTTAAGTTTGATTATTTGCAGCGTGGTCAAGAGTTGTGTGTAGTTTGTAGTTGTGGTTAGTTAAAAGGTTTTACAATACATTTTAAATGTCTAGAAAATAATGTTTTACATATATATTTTAGAATAACAATAATTAAAGTGCCTTTTTATCTCCTTGGCTAGGAATAATTTCAAAAACTAACTACTATCTGATGTTACTTTTCTTTTGGAATGGAACAGAGCCCTTTGTTAACTTTAATACATTTTGGTTATCACAATGAACCTTTGTTTCCAAAACAAAGGTATCTAAAAGTTTATTTTATCAATAATATACATCCGCTTTTATAAATATATTAAATGCAGAAAGTCAATAAATTTTTACATTGACATTCTTCTCTAATATTTATTTTTAATTTGTTAAATTAAAAATATTTGTAAAAGTTTTACAATAGATATAATAGAAATCAAATCAAATTTTAATTCGTTCCGAGCATATAAATTTCTAGACCGCTTAACTTTCAGAAACAGTCAAGAAGAAACATTGTGCGATTAACAAAATTAACTTTATTAGAATAAAGCGAAGTTTGCGAGCAAAATCAGAAATTATTTACTTTTAGGAAATACAGTTTGTTATGATCTTGTTTGCAACCCGAATTATAATTTCATATAGAATAAATATAATCCTAATTGTTCTTTTCATTACTTATTGGTTTATTTATCAGTTTATTTCATTTAATTACTTTATTAAGTGTTGATATTATATATTTTGTATAGTGAATATCCATTTTAAAAAATCCTTAAACTATATATAACCCCACTCAATAACAATAGTACTGTGCAGTTGGTTGCCATGACCACGGTGGTGATCATTCTCATTAAGTTGGTTTCATTGACAAGAAATGTCATAAATAATAAAATTATTTATTATTTGAAACTTGCACTGTCTCTTCATTAGCTCTGAATTAATTATGTTGATGACTACGAATATATCCCGAAGTCAAAATTATTTAAAAGCAGATACATTTTTATAATCTGGATTTGCTTTAATTCGCTTGAGTTGGCGCCCAAATCTAGCTGCTCTTATTAACCATCGTCAATTGCCGACTGCCAGTGGCAGTAACGAGTATTAAGTCGACAAAAATAAATACCGAAGAAAAAATAGACTAGTTTTGATTATAGATTTTTTTATGACCTATATTCCACAATCATATATTGTAAATATTTCAGAAATGTAAAAACTCACAACTCCAGATAGGAAGACAAAAGTGCCCTCAATTAATGAGAATTTACTTGATCTCAAATTTTGAATATATATAATTAAACTGAAGTAGGATTAAATTCTGTACAGAGAATAATAACTAAAAAAAGGGGTCTTCATACATACAATACAAACAAGTAAATCAAGCTACAAATATTCATTTCAAAATTGTTGTCTGTCTGCTGTGGCCCAAGTTTCACTCAAAAACTACAAAATGGATTTCGATGAAACCTATTCGTTATATAGATATTAGTCCTCCGCAACATTTAGGCAATAATTTATTTTGAAGATTACTAAAAATTTGTGGCATATTTGTTTGTTATATGTTTTATTATTTGAGTCTGAATGGGAGCTGGCGAAATCACTGTCAGCAGCTATACATAAATATGCGTCTGTTGACATCTAATCAATCAATTTTTCATAACAACTATGTTTTTCAACTCTACAATGAAATACACCAGTTATAAGAGTAAGATACGGTTTACTTATACAACTATATATAACCATGACAATAGCAATCTTTCTAGTTTAATCTCACCGTATAAGAGTGTCGCCGCACTCGATGTTTGTTCTAGACGTGCTAATCCCACCGTATAAGAGTGTCGCCGCACTCGATGTTTGTTCTAGACGTGCTAATCCCACCGTATAAGAGTGTCGCCGCACTCGATGTTTGTTCTAGACGTGCTAACATTTTTGTGTGACAGTGGGGTTAGAAATGGTAACTCAACTCAACAAATTATTTATACTTCGCTTTTATTTTCTATAACTAAAACATAATTTTTTGTGCGTATTACAATGTCTTATAATAAACATGATGTACGATATAAATACTTAATTACTAAACTGTAATATTTTACACTGAACAGATTTCATTACACTTTTATTAAAGACGCTATGTTATATTTTAAGGTTTTCAAATTACTTAGATTTATCAGATTGTTTGGAAAAATATAATATCAATATTTACACGGTGCTGAGATTTAAATTATTAGGTGATGATTTAAGAAACTTTTAATTATTTTAACAAAACTTTAAGAAGTTGTCCAAACCGGAAGATCTTAATGGCCAAACATTTTTTTATCCTTTATAAAGCTTAGTTTATTTCTTGACAACAAACTATAATATTCCTATTTATATATCATTTGTATATTAATGTTTCGTCCTAAAATGAAGTTATAAAAGTAAAATGTTATGACGACGTCGCGTTTAGTGCACGGTTGTCTTATAATTAAAAGTAACAATTTGCCATTTCACGCCCGAATTACATTCAAATAAAAGGCATTTTTAACTTTTTTCTCTCTCTGTTTTTAATTGACTAACTTAATTGACATTTCACAACTCATTAGGACTTCTTTTTTCTTTATGTAATTAATTGTTTCCCTTGACTTATTAATAAATATAATTGAATTTATCGTTGAAAACGACCAAATATTAAAACAGTGAAATACACAATTGTTGGTACTATCTTCAATGATGTCGGTGAATGATTATAACTTCTAGCAAATTTGACAAGTGAGGTATTTGAGACTTTGTAGGTGTGATGAAATATTCGGTACGAATTATGAATATAACCCCAACGCCCAATAAAGACAATTATGTCATAATTTAAATTTGATGATTTTGAATTGGTACAATCAGTATTTGCATGCCTCAAATGTGCATGTTTGATCAGCGATGGACTCAGTCGCATTTTGATTGTTGATGAAAACTTACAACATTCTCGCACAAACAAAATGCCGTGCAACAAAACCAATAATAAAGATTATGGTAAAGTAAGACGTGAAATTAAGTTTAACAATCACAACTTCGCAAATTGTCGACAAATAATTTTACTACAGAAATAATGAAAATTTAACGTAGAGAAAAAACAAAAAAGGTCTTATCTTTTTGTATATACGATATATGGTAAAATTTTGTATAGTCTGTACAATTTATGTTCGGTGTAAAATAATGTAAAATAATTGATTATACATGTTTTTTTACCTATAAATTACTCCGTAGGTTCTTTAAAATTAAATTTATTCATTTGTCCTCAATTCTATAATGCATTATATATAATTTTCAATAACAATCCTACCAAAATGCAGCAGAAATATTGTAATGGAGTAATATAGAGCTGAACGAACACCCTTCTAAAAGTGCTCTTCGTATATTATTTATTTACAAAACTGAAATTATGAATAGTGTTTGAAACGTAATGACATTGCTGTGAAAATTTAGTGTCTTACTAATATATATTTATCTCTTACTCATATAATGAAAACTCTGAATTAAAAGAAAGTTAATTACAAAATAGATATTATTTATATTAAGACATATCAATTCTGATTAATTATTCAAGTTGAGAATATATTAACTTTACAGTTAATATATTATAATTTGTGTTTTCTTTTCTTATCGCTTTATCGTAAAAAACTCAAACGCAATATCTTTCCACAAGTGTAACGTGCAGTGCATTTTAAAACAGCATTATAAATATTCAGAAAGCATGAACTCCAATAACTCCGGCAGCGAAGGCTATATCAGTGACTTATGAGTTATTTTTTAGTTTTCCACTAAAGGAAAACCGGGAACGAGATGCTTGAAATAATGAAATCTCTAATAAAGGATTTATATGATTATTAAACATGTTGTGAATATTGCTGAAAATAACGTCAGTTACTATTGTTGTTTAGAAGATAAAGCTTCTTAATGTTTTTAGAAACATCCTCATATAACAACTGAAAACTCTTTCGACAATTGCAGTTAGATAGCCATAATAGAAATTCCACAAAATAATTATATTTAGGTTAAAATATCTTCTAAAAGGTTAAAAAAAATCATAACAAAATCATTAATGATCCAAAATTATCCTGCACAATTATAAATTCGTCAATTCTCTCCACGCTGAATATATCAATTTCTTCCACTTCTTATTGGAAACGAATATACGTTTTATATAATTTGGGAATATATGGAGTAATTCTGTTCAAAAAACATTTAATACAAAAAAGAGGAAAAAGGCAAATGATTTTTGTTTTACTCGTATATTAGTCACTTTTTTTTTCAAATTATTAATAAATATAAATCTTGTACCTTTCAAACCAAATAATCATAGTTCCTACTTAGTCCGGCGTATGAAATTATAAATAATTGTTTGACCAAAAATATAAACAAAAGAGTGTCTTAAAAGGACGACATCTTCAAAATATGTAATCATATTTATACGAAATTTATCGAGCATCTAAATATTTTAATAATGGCATACGGGCTCCATACCATTTCTTGTCTCCTAAGAATTATATAGCAATATTCCTACATTTTTGAAATCTTGACTAACAAGTTATTATATTAAATATAATGCTTTATTTCTTCCCACGGAGGCAGTTATGGCCTCTGCATATTACCAATTTATCAGAATTATTTAAAAGTTTATGGAACATACAAATCACAAACTAAATAAACAATTAATTAAATATAATAAAAAAGAAGGATTGAAAACTATTTAGAAATATTATTTGTATGTTTTTTGTTATCATCATAGTATAAAGACATTTTTTTTTTACTTTTCCGAAGCAATATACACTGCAGAAGGAGTATGATATTAAAATGTGTAATTAATATAACTTAAATTTAATATGGAGGAAAAGTGTTGAAAGCTATTATTTTTTGTATGTACAATGTACAAGATGCATAAGATTATTTATTTATTTACGTTGTAACTGATTGTAGTAACTGATGGCAACGAATCATCGCCACTCACGGTCTCTATCAATATCAGAGGATGGCCTTTAAGGGCTATGAGCTTTTTTTTTCATTAACCAATATCTGTTACAATGAACTGTTACACCGCTGGTGGAAATTCATTCCATATCTTGATTTTTCACGGTAGAAACTTAATTGAAAACCACACTGTTACGTAACGCCATGCATCCAGGTGGTAGGATAGTATTGTGAGCAGTGGTTTAGTTTAGGTCTAGCAGAAACCGGATCAACTAGGTATTCTGAACCCTCTCCATTTTAAATGCGGTAGAATACGCATAGAGATGCCATGTCCCTACACATTTCCGAATTATAAAGAAAAATATAAAGAAAAAGTCGAGATGATGATAGCAATAACAGATTCATTAATCTCATTTTAATACTCACAAAGATTTCAAAACATATATAGATCATAAATTAAATAATTTCGTATCATAATTCAATTTGCTTAAAAATTTACGATATGAATTAAAAAAAAACGCAACTTAATCGTTTTAGCCAAGTTGAATTCATTCAAAATTTAACATTTACCATAAAGAAAAAAATATTCATAATTAATGTTTTTAGAATTATCTTCATCAAGACATTGGTCGAAAAAAATATTGTTATGGCGCCTGAGTTTTAAGGCCCTTCGCTTTAATACAGTTAAGATGGTCTAAGAACATGAAATACCAGTCCAGATTACATTGCAACGGTTACGGTCTACCACGGGGGAGTACGTACGTATTTTACGAGAACAGACAACGACTTTGAAGAATTATTTAACGCTTTTCTAGCAAAGAGTTGAGTTGAGTCGAGTAAATGTTCGTTGCTTACCGAAATGACTAATCCATTTAAACTCTAATGGAACCGATTAACCGATTTAACTCGAATGGAACTTTTGATTTTTTTTTTGTAGATTAATTATTAAAAAACTATTGGGTATCATAAAAAAATAATGATGAATAGGTAAAGAATAATATGAATTTTATACACATTCAATCTGTATATTTGTACTAACTTTGTATAATCTTACTACTAATAATCACAAAGTATATACAATATTATTAAGGATCTCATAGTTAACGAAATTATTATTATATAAATCATTAAATTCGCTGCTTTCACTTCACTAAATATTTTTGAAGACGTACTCAATATCGTCAAGAAGTTCTCATCGTCTAAAGTTCCTCAAGTAAAAGTTACTTTAAACATTTTCAATATTAAAATAAGTGTTGCCTCAATAAAACCGATCGGATAATTGACGGCAATCATCCGATCAGATCTCAATATTATGTAATAAATTATTATCATCACAATTTATAAAAGTATCTATAAAATTATTAAACGTTACCTTCAACATTATTACGATATTACGAATCTTTTTTTTATATTTAAATTTTCGTGAATCATGACTATTATATTTATATTTACCCGGCTGTATTCACGTAGAAATTAAATCGGAAAGTGCCAGCGGCCAGAACTGAACCAGTTCTCGCCGCGAGTCCGCCACGCTCAGAGCTCATGATTAAGGACCCCGAACGGGTTCGAAACTAGTCGGGCACTTTCCGATTTAATTTCTACGTGAATGCAGCCGGGTAAATATAAATATAATATTACGAATCAATCAACTTAAGGCGCATTCAGTGTCCTGAGGGTCAAGGCATGTAACCAACTTTCTGAAACAAAGCAATCTTCATAATTGTTGTCTTGCTAACGATAAAAAATATAGAACACTCATACTTTATGTTTTCGATAAAATAAACTTTTTATAAGTCTATGGTGAGCGTTTCCATAACCGTCACATTTTTCTTACTTTGGCCGCGCGTGAATATAACTTTGGAAAGTATAACTCTTTTAAAAAATATAAAACTCCTCAAAACTTTTATTTATAACACTCCTTAGAAACTGAAGTAAATTAATATATAATATATATTTTTAAATAGATACCTAAACAGTACAAATAATTCATGGTCTTACCCACAAATAAGTAACTCAATATTTGGTATATATTTATGTAATATATCTAAGCTGTACTAAAAATAATCTACAAAAGAACATAATTAAAAATTTTGAATGTATTTCAGTGATGCCGATTATCTTAAAAAAGTAATTGATATGAGCTGCAATATATTTTCAATTTACTTGGGGACAATTTCCTCAGACTGGAAACACGCGGCCAAGTGGGGTGAGGGAGGCAAACTGGTTTAAGCCTAACGGGAAAACTTGGATACGTCTATATCATTTCAAAAATATTAGTATAAATGCAATTTATACTTTATCTTTCTTTATATCTTTATCTTAAACAACTGATCTAGACAGAAAGGTTGTTTATATATTTATCATATGACCCTCTAAGAAGTGTAAATAGCAGATGAATGTTTCTTGTCTGAAACTATTAAATTTCATACAACCATCTGCTAGTACTTTACTCAAAAATCTTATTAACAACAGCCAAACCACTAATAAAAATGGTGTATAAAGAGAAATAAGAATGCTTGATATTGAAACATTAAAAATCCTTCAAATTTGAATAACGCCTCCTTATACCTCACTTAACTTTTGCAAATGTGATACATTTTTACTTGAAAAGCACACTATCTAGGAAGAGCTTTAATTTATAGTAAAATTTCAATACAAGTAGTAGTAGATTAACAACACGAAAAAGTAGTTTAGTAGACGTTCTACTATATTGAAGTCAGAAGAAGTTTAGTTTGAAATGACTATACAAGTATGGCAACTACAGGAATCTTTAGTAAATATTAAATGAAGAGGTAGTCCAGCTAGTTCAGAACCATTCGAAGACAAACACTTAGGACTTAGTTCGAGAGCGCTGTTGGAGGGACCGACTACACAATAGAATGTCGAAGTTTCTTCATACTTGGATAAGTATAACTAATTTATAATACATAATGTCACATCCTCAAAGTTTACATGTTTTTTATATACATAATAAAAATAAACGTTTTGTATAATAAAATTTTTGTTTAAATAAAAATAAATGTTGTGCAATATATGTAATATATGTTAAATTAATACATTGGAGTAACTTAAAATTATTATATAGAAATTTTATATGCATGCCTCATGCAGTTACATTCTCACACTGTGTAAATGTTCTATGGATGGAATGCTTCCTACGCCGTGAAGACGCGAATACGTGCAAGACGTGAATAGGTTTTTACTAAGTTGATGCGCCTTACCACCTACGACTACATTTCCACTTCCCATCAGGTGGAATGTAGTCAAGCGTCAACCTAGTTAAAATTTCAAACTAGTTAAGCATCAACCATATAATAAATTAGTATCTGTTGTTATTACTTGATAAATATTTAACGGTTCAGGTAAACCATAGACAGTAAATTACTTTTCAAATGCTCTTATAAGTTTCCATTTTAGATTTAAACTTTCGTGAACCATGATGTAACTAGTCGTATGGGTTACGATATTTTTTTATTAATACATCATTGTAAATATATTTATAATAGGTATATAAGGTTACTTTAATAATTTGCTGCAGGCCAGTTACGTTATGTGGGTGTTCCCAGGCAATGTACAGGTGCAACGGCTAACACAATTCAGTTCGTTATCGAGACGTATTGTTCACTGGACTGTCGATCTCAATGACACTTGATTTAGAGACTTGAGAAAATACACTCGCTTTGAAGACTTAATAATTTGTAGCTATGAGGCATTCAGAATAGGCATAAGTTTTGTTACTTAAATATCTCTTGTTCTTGAAAAAAGTTGCTATTCTTAGTCTTCAATTAACATATTAACATAATATTATAACAATTATAAAAATCAACATATTTTATAGTTTTAATTGTTAACAATATTCAATACTAAGTAAATAAACTCAATTCATTATATAATGTATATTTTTTCAAATTCACTCGTACCAACTCTGACGAACAAAAGTTACGTTTGTTTTTATATTTAGTTCAATGTGATGCGATTATATTAATTTTAATAATGCTGGCCGGTCAGGACGCCAGACCGCAATCGCAGTCGTGGGGGAGAAATTGCTCGATGGAAAAGTTAAAAAATATACCAAACTTTTTTATAACAATGTCAACGGTTTCATCTCGGATGTTATGTAATTATTCTGTGCCAATGAGTTGAGTTTCCATTTTTTATTACGGTCGTTTTTTCTCTTCTAATTTAGCCGCGAAGCACATACCGACGGATATAAATTGATATCATATAATTTTATTATTGTACCTAATTACAATGCTTACAATACAAATTGTAGTATGTATTATCAATATAGATGAAAAGGTAACTTTATATTACTTTTTAATTCCTAGATCAAGATAATAAGATGGTCAATTAATGAGTTCGTCATTTACGCATAACCTTATCTACTTTTCTAATAGTTATTTTAAAATACGCGCCAAACATTTAGTCGCTCTCGGATGCTATAAGTTGGTGCACGTAACGAAACAGTAATAATGTGGTAAGTTCGTGCTCTTAGTTACTTTAACTTTAACATTAGTTTCATTCAAATTACAAAGAAACATATTAAATATAGAAATATTATATTTTTTAAGTATAACACGTTCTTATATTTGCATAACAATTTATTTAAAAAGAATCAAACAAAGAAAGACAAAATGGTTGAAGGAGAAATCTCGTACAAAGTCAGATGATCTTGCATCTCTTTCATTTGCGGTAATGGTGTGAACAGTCGTTACTTCGGAACGTGTCTTTTTTGTCTGTTCTTTGTAGTCTGTATTAGCCTGTCGTTGTTTGTGTCGCTGCTCGTGTATTTAATTAAAAACGTTTATTGCAACCGGTTGTGTTTCAATTCCGTATCATTTTAAGAAACATAAAAAAAAATATTAGATTACATTTTCTTTGTATTTTTTACATATTATACTATAACAGGAAAAAACCTTTAGATGACCTAGCTCAGAAACCTTATTAGGTACAATCGCTAGAGAATGCATTAGAAATAAATACAATATAATAAATAATACCACAGATTGCATTAGAAGTGATAAGATTTTAAAAATAATAATTATTATATATTAAACACGGTTCCTTCCATTTGTGTTGATAAATAAGTTTTACTATATAATGTAATGTATCTTCGCAGAATAAACGATTCATTTGCTTATATGTATTTATATATCAGATTATTCCAAAAGAAGGATCCGTCCTTCATACCTAATTAAATGCATTGTTGTAATATGATGATAATGATTTTATTTTCTGTAACAGTATTTATTGCAAGACTAGAAATATAAAAAATACAATAATGAAATATAACGAAAAGCTAACAATATTGTGTCGTATCATCATCCTCAACCGTTAATATGACATGTTTCACTTAAAAATCACGGTTATTTTTAAATATCTGAGTTGGTATTTCATGAAAAGATAAGAATAAAACCGTGTAAGTTGTAAATTTGTTATAAGTAACAAACGTATTTTTGCAATAATGGTATGAGGCCCTATTTTATCATGTCATAGATTCAAAATTAACAAAGACTATGGCCTGAATTGTTAGATCTTTGGTTCATTGATTAAAACCAGTCAGTTGTGCCAACACTTAAAAACTTGATTCACAATTCATTGAGTACTTATCAATATTCCAGGTATTATAATAATGATGAAACGCATACATAATTTTACATAAGTTTCTATACGGTGTTTTTGTGTCTGTATTTTGTATGTTCGTAAAATAATCAAATTATGTATTTTATTTAAATTTGTTACTTTTCAGCTGTGTGTGTGATTGGATATGCAAACTTATCAGCTTCTTGTTCTCCTTAATAATCATCGTGGGAATCATCTTGATTATTTTGTGGCAAACTGGTGTTATTTTCAAGACGGTAAAAACTTATATTTTTGCTTTATTTAAACGAAATAATTGTTTTAATTTGTTGTAAATTGCTTATTATTGAGGATATATTTTTGTAATATCAACTTGATTATTAAAGGTACCTAATAATTATGTATATATATATATTTATATATATATATATATATACATAATTATTTATTTATTTCACTGGAATATTAAATATTTATTTCACAGGATAATACGGGTAGTACTAAAAATTCACTTAGTACTTTCTTTTCAAGAACGGCAGGACACTGACCAGAAATCGAAACAACATTAAGAGGATTAAACTAGATGAAGTTTTGTAATTTTTCTGCTTTCCACCTTATGTCTTACTATCTAAATTAAATTACTATAAAAGGACAAAGACTGTATTCAGTAAAGAAAAATAGAATTTAATAGAGGATGGATGAAATAACTTAAACATTTTTCAGTATTCATATCTATTATATATTATTTATAAGACACGTAAATTTTCTTGATCACTCATTCGCCATAATTATTTAATTTAATAATTTTTACTTTTTGTATATAAGCTTTTGTATTTGTGAAATAATTCGACTTTTCTTGTGCTGTACTGTAACTAGCTACTAACGCATTGTTATTTTCGTAAAATAAAATGGTTGCGAAATTGTGAGGTATTTTTAAAGAATATTAAAGAAAACTTTTTTGTACACTCGATGTATATTGTAAATTAACGTCACCTTCACACTTTCGTCAACAGAGGTAGAAACTGGCCCGAGGTCACAATGTATTCGTGCGCTGAGTCAACCTCTGGTACGTCATAGATTATTATCGACGACGACCTTCATCCACCTTGCTATTGTTTTATTGTTCACGATGACTCCTGCTTACAAATAAAAATATATATTTTATGTAAATAAATATATTTAAATATAAATATTTATTATTTACTAATTACAAGTGGTAAATATTTGCGGTATTCATTTCCCAAGATATTTATTTTTAATATTTCATGTTAATTTTGTTATATCGATAATTTTATTTAAATATAAAATAATAATAGCTAACCTTAATTTACAGTAAAGCTACTTAAAAGATGACCGTGAAGTGATATGCCTGATATTATATTTTTTATTCTAACCTCGACAATTATAACATTAATAAAAAAAAGAGTGACTTATTATTTAACCCCTATTTTGGTTAAAAAAAGACATATTTTTCTGTTAATTTAATACAAAACGCTCTTGTAAAATGTATGTCAAGGGATACAAAAATTAAAGGCTATTAAAAATTGCAAAAAAGCCTGCCTGCTGAATAAATGGAGAAAGTATTTCATTCCGGCTCATCGCCTGCACCCTTATAAAGAGCAGATTCAGCGCCATGTAATACTTTACATAAAGAAATGAGAACGGTACTCCGTTCTCATTTCTTTTGCAGTACCCCAGTACCATCTTCTCCCTTTTGACCGGAGGCAATGGAGAGCGACTCGTGTTAATCATTGCCAAGATCTTTCCAATCGGCTTGATCCCTTGGCGTTGCGTAGAGTTGTAGCTTTCCTTTGCATTATCTATGGCTTATTATACCATGGTGAGTGCTCTGAAGAGTTGTTTGGACTTATACCACCCACATAATTTCGCCATCGTCTATCGCGACAAAAACCTGCACCACCTGAACAGCTGACGCTCCATCACTGCACGCTTCTGTGGAACATCTGTAAAACAAAATGTAACCTAAGATACTATGTCATTCCGGACCGATACGAGATTCAAACCTTCAAGAACAGAGAGTATTCCCTTCTAAAAGGCTGGTAATGCACTTGTAGCTCCTGAGTTGCAGATGTCCATGGGTGTCAGCACTCGCTCAGGTGACCCGTTTGCTCTCTTGCCTCCCATAAAAAAAAACATAAAAAAATAAAATATTCTTAATAAAAGGGGCTTAAACGTGAAACTAGGCTAGGTCTCACTACCGTAAATATTTTTTTAATTTCATATTTATTTAAGACTTCTTTCTGGACACTTGTTTGCTTACATCATATACAAAACAGACTTGATTCCCCATTCCCCATACTAAACCGCTGATATAAAGACTCCACTACAAAATTAACTAAATAGATAATCCTTGTCAACTATTGTATTGTATAAAATATTGAAATTCATGCACACTATAGTGTTGCTCAATCAAATTTACCGTCTCAACTTATATAATATATAATACAAAGACAATATATAATAATGCTTAAAATAATTTATCATACAATCAACCTTATATTCATTTTATTTAAAAATAAAAGCATCTCTTGTGGAAGACAATCGGTGGGTCACTTACGATAAACAGCTACTTAATTAAAATAGAATTACTATCAAAATTATAATGTATTATATTGAATGAATGCCTAAGTGCTACTGACAATGGATGAGTGAAGTCGTATACTGTGTCCTCTAGTTTATAAGTAAATAATAATAGCAATCAATGTTTTTTATTTATTAATATGTAGTGCTGATCAAATATATTAAAATGTATATCACCAGAAATCTTTCAAAGCGATATGAAGTATATGGGACTTAATTATGTCTTCACATTCACTCCAGTACAGTTCAGACTCCTGTTTATATTTATATATATATATACATTAAATATTGCACACCTACAAGACAACTTCTAGTAATTGTTAACTTACACGAGAGCACTAATTCCTTATTAATATAATCAAATAACATTAAATTATAATACCTTATGGAAAAAATGCCTCGTAAACTACACTACACTGAAATCTTGCGTCGTGAATGCATTAAAGAAAGTAAAGTAAAGGAAAGTAAAGTCATAAATCACTAATATACATTGAAAGTCATAAAGCCCGGCAAGTGCCAGCAAAAGGAATTATGATTATATAATAAAATTTTATCAGCCCTGCAATTGCTCAGAAGTCTGTAAGTTGCTTTGAAATTATATATTTTTATTTTATTATAAAATTTAAATTTGATTTGATGTTTATATTATTGTTTACTACCACTAGATATAAGGTTGTTATACTAATATTTAATAATATGTTATAGACTATGTCTGAAATAAAATATATAATAATTAAACACTCGGATAACTTTTAGGATTAATGCCTTAAAAGCGTAATAATAACAGTAGCTAATTACACTTACTGGAGGGTAATTATATAATGAAACTCGGAATTGTTTCTGATATGTTGGACTCAAATAGTCGCGAAACGTACGCTATCCACACAGATTGTTAAACCAAATGTGAGTAAAATGGAAATATCAAAGGAAATAAAATCCATTCATTAATTTAAATACGATGCACTGTATCGATCGTATTTAACAAATAAAAACTATCGTATTAAACAAATAAAAAACTGAACAAATAAGTGTGAGAAATTGATTTCATATTAATATACAATAATACCCCGACTTACGGGAATTCGGAGTTACACGATTTAATTTTCTCAAGGTCGTGCGGTGGCGTTCGTTTTTGACAAATACATTTAGAAGTGGATAGTGACGACGTTCAAGAACTGCTGGATTCACACAATGAGGAGCTTACAATTGAAGACATTGATAATCCCGATTCTTTGGACCCAGTACAATTAGAAGATCAAATGACATAAACTAACAAAATATTTAATAAACTTTTACTTAACGCGTTAGTTATCTGTTTATAACTGTGTTTAGCAGTTTACGTGTTTGTATGAGAGTAGTTTGCTCTATGTAAGTATGCGTTATATTTTCTTTATTGAAAATGCATATTGATAAAATAATTATTATTTATAAAAGAAATAAAACTGAACACAAGAGATATAATACAAAATAAATTAAGTAATGAGGTAAGTAGTTAAATACGCCACTGTAACTAATGGAGTCAAGTTGGTGAAATACGAAATCTACAAAATAACGTTCATTTTAAACTTTACCTTTATTCATTGATGTGTATAAGATATTTTCAACTCAAATATCTATCCAATAAGGTTTCAATTTCTATAAAGCTAGTACTATATTAAAGTAAATTTTATTTTAGTCTCTGAAGCTCGGCTACAAGTCAAGTAGTAGTTTCGTTATACAACAAAAGCAGCAGGACTGAGCTAATAGTGCACTCTGCGTATCAAAAAACTAAAATATAAAATAACTATTTCTTAGACTATATTATATCCACGACTACGTGTGCCCCGGGAATTTCAATAAAATTTACGCATACCACGCACTCAATTCTATCAAAAGAAGGATATTTGTTGACTGACTTAGTATTCAATAGATGGCGCTATTAAGAGTACAAACGTTTCTCGTAAGCTAAAATTTAATAGGATAACTTTTAATATTTTAGAGATTAAATTTGTTTGTTTTTGAGTTTATACTTAATAAGTTTTTTTGTTGGAGGTAAGTGAGTTATCCGAATTTTAAAATCCCCTATCCTATTATATATAGAAATTACTTTGACGTTATATCTAGGCTATATTAAAATATATTATTCAAATAATAATAGGGCTTTTCGCTGACAGCAATTTTGGAAATAAAGTTGACTTTTGGTTTTTTATAATATGTTTATCAAATATGTTTATCAAACTACATATATGCATTCATTTACTCACTTAAGTTGGCTCCCCTATCCAGTCGCCCTTTTCAAACATCGCCAACCGTTGTTGGATCGACAGGGCGATAGCAGGGACGGTCATTAAGTTGTCAACAACAAGAATTGACTGAATAGAAATCCAGTTTACTTTATAGATTATTTTCTGTATTATATATATAACTACAGCGTTAATTTCTTTCTATTTGTTCTTAAGGAGAGCCCAAAACACTCACTGCTTTACTAGTACTACTTGTAGGCGCATCTATTACAGCGCCACGGTGACAGCGGGATTACTATAATATTAATTAGCTTATATTTTGAAATAATAACATTAAAAATGTATACACTTAATTTAAAGTTATCTCTGTTGGCTTCAATACAGTCCTTTGAGGCTGGTTATCAATGGCAAAACGCACTCTCTCCGTGGAAAAAAATCGGTACCAATATCGTCTGTTTTAGAGACCGCATATTATCGTAGCGTTAAGAGAACACTCTATACGCTAATTATGTATAATGAAAGCTATACATATATATTATACCATTATACCTTTCCACGAGGGTTAAGTGCAATACGTTTTAGAACTACATTTTAAATATTCAGATAACATGAACTCAAATATCTCCGTCTGCATCAGGGCTTGATGAATTATTTTTTTATTTTTCCGCTGAATGGGAACAAGGTACAAGATGCTTTAAATAATGAAACAAACATATGTGTATCAAGCAAGTTTCAAATATCACAAAAATTATGACAGTCTTTTCAGTTTTATATCCTTCAATGATCTTTATAAATTAAGGGATATATAATATAATATTATTATATTCTATTATAAATGTTCCCGGTATATTTCGACCGACAAATTTCGATCCCATTCGGGGTTCTTATTTACGATCTCGAAAAATGGCAGATTCGCGTCGTGAATAGTTCACTACGCGGGCAAAGTTTTTATATAATTAATGTGAATACCTAATACACTCGGTGAGTATATAATAGTTATCATGGTTCACAAAAGTTTAAATATAATAAAATCAAATCATTATCATCCACCTGCCTTATACCAACAACTTTGGTTCAGCCATGTCCATTCTATCTGGTCCACGATCTTTTATCATACGTCATTTGCGGTTTGCAATATTTGGAGTATTTTTGGGTAAGTAAACATTTGTACTCTAAAAAATTGTTTAAGTTGAAGATGTTACGATGATGAAACCCTTTACACCATTCAGGGTTCCTTGAAAATTCCTTCACAGTACACGCAATCAAACTTTGGAACGTCTTACCTGAACATATTCAACGCTCTCCAAGCAGAATGATATTTAAAAAATCTGTCCACAAAAATTTTATTGCAAATATTATAAATTAATTATCTATTACATTCTTTACCTGTATTTATGTTGTGGACAAAATTTATAAATGTTTATTCTAAAATATATATTTTATAATGTTAAATTTATTATTATATTGTATTTATTACTTCTCCCTCTACTTGTCGTAAAAATACGAAAATTGCACTTTCTACAACTGCATTTTCGTATTTTAACGATTCTTAAACCTATCAAAGAGTCGCTTTCTGCAGAGAATTCTTTAATATTAAAATTACGGAGTTCCAGCAAAATTTATAAAAGTATTCGGCGAATGGTACCATAGCGGTTCAATCGGGGGAATTTAAACATTTCAAAAACTTTATAATTACGATTCTAATTACTTTGCAATGGCTTATTGAATTTCTTGGACCATCAGGTAATGCAGCAGAGACGAAAGAAGCTTCTTTTAAACGGGATCCCTGAAGAAAACGCTGAAGAGATTTGTGGCAGCATCACAAATATTTTTGCAGAACGTTTAACCTTGCCAAACTTTTCAACTGCTAGCTTAAGAAACTCCTGTCACTTAGTTCGGTTTTCATAAGATATCCGGCCTGTAAGGTCAATTATAATTAATCTTACAGGCCGGACGGGAAAAGTATAGTTCGCTACGACACAATAAAAAGGCACCGGTGCTTTTATATTTTAAAACATAACTTAATTTATGAAAAATCGGAATACTCTACTTGCTTAACACTTTGGAATCAACAAGAGTGAGAGAGATTACGAGCGGAATGGGATTACCAGGGCTTAGAGATGCTTGAATTTATCTTGTTATTGAACTATTAGCATCCCAACTAATTAGTCCCGGGTTATAGTTGCAGGAAGTTAGCTTTATATCAACCTAGTCAAAATATATATAGAAATAAATGGATAACAGTTATGAAAATTGTAAATAACATGCAAGTTTCATTTAAATATAAACCACCTTATAGTTCTAACAGGATTTTATTACCACATTACTGTAACTACCCACAAAATTATTAATAATTTACCTTTTGACTCAATTTCATATACAACAGTACGTTCACTGTTATATTTCAATAAGAAAAACCCTTGGGCAAACTTAATAAAAATAAATAAGATCCGGCAAGAGGGTCTGACATATTTCCTTTTGCAATTTCCGTCTAATATAAGGGGCAGAGAGATGTGGAGTAAGAATTAACTGGCTTTATCTTTGTGTGTGTGTGATATAACTTGATTTAGGGTAATCAGTCTTGACCTCATTTAATCATCAAATAAATATGTTGTTTCCCTTTTTTATGATCATATTTTATCTAAATCCTTGGGAATGGTGAAATGAAAGAAAGAAAAATATATCAAAGTTTTTACTCAATTCTTACTTGGAAAAAAAGTATTTCAAACTTAAAGAAATACAAGAAATTTAAAAATTGTGTTACCTTCAACTTTTATAATATTATAATATAGAATAACTCTAATATTCAATTTTAAAAGCTAGCTTTCAATTTTCTATATTGTTATAGAAAATGCAATTTCATAATTTCATCTTTGCGGAGGTGTAGTTCCAAGAACCAATTTGAATGCGAACTCAGTTTTATTAGTGTTGATATTAAGCCTATAAGGTTATACTGAAAGATTTATTAATATATGTCGTCGTGTATATATGTGTATGTATATATATTTATATATTCGTGTGTATATATATATATATATATATACATATGTATATTTTAATCTATGCTTATTTCTTAGACTTATCGTCTATTAATTATATTTTATATTATAATTATTAGGACTAGTGCACACTCTAAATACCATATACTTTTTATTATTAAAAAATTAAACCTACCACCTAAATAATAAACAATAACCTGCCATAAAATAGGGCACCAGTCAGTTTATTGATCAGAAATTAATATTATAATTTCACCATTAAATACCAACATGTAAAAAATTAAAAATAAATATTTTTTTCTACAATTATTTTTCCTTACTTTAAGTATTTATTATTAAAAAAATATACAAAGATGTTGTACTTTTTATGTAATTTGTTAATATTTATTGTTGTGTACGAGTCTTTAAACTACATATAACTCGCCGCAAACATGAGAGGAGGGAACATATCGAGACTCCGTATAAGATAATATTTTTTGTTTAATATAGTCGCCGTAGTCAGGTTATACATTTTCGTACAAATATTAATACATATAAACCATCATAGCAACCATTATCTTTCAATTCCATTAGAGTGCACCAGTACACTTTATTTCCCACACACATATAGCTACTCATCGTTTATTAAAATTTGTATAAATAATAATTATAATAATTCGGACAGACACATTTTATGTTAATAACTTAGCGTAAGTTGACACGTTTCTAATTAACTAATTTTTGCGACTGAAGACTAAATCTAGAGAACTGTCACTCTTTGCTACTCTGACTCTTTAGTGCTTCTCCAACCACCACCGGCTGTAAGTAGATCTTGCTTATCACCATAAGTAGATCTTGCTTAAAGTTGACACATAATTATACTTAAAATACCTAAAACCTACCTTACACATAGATAAAAAAAATATATATATAAAATAATTTTAATGCATTTATGATCATTTTAGATCTGCATACACCTTGGAAGAGTCTTAGCATTTGCTATTATACTTTAACTTAGTATTTGAATTTGAAAAATATTATTTGCAATTATAAAAATGTCTTAGTAATTTAAATTAAACTGTAAGACGACCAGTAACCTGCAACTGGCGCCCATCCATGAGCATAACTCATTTGAGAGAAGCTGGGCAACCTGGCCCCCAAAGCTACCGCAAGTAATGATTTAAGGGAACAGTGTGATGCAGTCAGTAAATCAAACAAGTGAAACTAGCAACGTCAACCATATATCGTAGGTTACTAGATAACTAGAATACAACTTATTCCCAGGCCAAATCGTGTTTAATGTAATATTTAACACTATAATAGGACATTTTTTTATCTTATCTTTAAATTTATTAAATGTATTTAATAATGAATTTAAGTCTTCATAAAGTCTTAGCAGCTTAGGGTCTTATTGTTAAAACGTGTACAGGTTGAAACTTGAAAGAATTTCTTATTTAGTAGATCCCAGAAGTGGGCGTAGAAAGTTTATTTTTGTTTCATTCGATTGTGTAAATCATAATCGTTTTTGAAAATAAAATGAAGCTATTGATGTATAAATTGATCATAAACAGTCATAACCTTCATTTCTTTTACTTTATATCTTAACGATTTTTTTTTATATATAACCTTTTGTCATAGTATAGATCGCTCAAACAGCCCTCTTCTGAGGTACAAATATCAAATACAATACCCCATAGTATTAAAATCTGATGCATTATACTATAATAGTATACCGTATAACATAATATCGTACAAAATTTGACAAAGCTTGTTGATTTACGATTACGATTACGATTTACATTGTCAATTACTGATACCTGTGTTCATTTTAAAATTAAGAGAAGGTTTATCAGATTGCAGTACTAACATGGTTATTCCCCATAAAGTAAGGTATGTCATTAATATAAATGAGGAACAAGACGGGCCTTAAAGAACCGCTGTTAGATACTTGCTTTTAGAGTACTCTTTCAGTTGTCTCTTCCATTACATTTATCTATTATGTTATTCTATTAAGTAAGGAAAATATTTGCATTCAACTAAAAATAGTTATACAGAATATTGCATTTAATATAATTGATAATTTTCTTGGGATATAACAATTCTTATTATCTAACGCTAATAAATAATAAACGGGTATATTTGTAAGTCTTTATTTACACATGACATTTTTATCCTTATTCTTATATAAAAGTGATCATAAACGATAAAACAAAAGTAGGATAGATAAGGGCCGTCATCGATAAACATCTATGACGTATCAGAGGTCGACTTAACGCGAGATCACATTGTGACCTCAAGCCAGTTTTTACCTCTGTTATT
The DNA here is from genome assembly GCA_963555665.1 of Dircenna loreta. Taxonomy (NCBI): domain Eukaryota; kingdom Metazoa; phylum Arthropoda; class Insecta; order Lepidoptera; family Nymphalidae; genus Dircenna; species Dircenna loreta. Next base: position 131,674 of record OY743099.1, on the reverse strand, counting down.
GAAGGTGTGAAGGTGACATTACAATGCGAATCATGCGTACAAACATATTGTTTCAATCTGGTAAAAGTATATCACAATTTCGCAACCATATTTATTTTGGCTATCCCCAAAATTGTAGTGCGCTACTTCACAGTACAACGTACAAAAAATGTAACAACTTTAATAATACAAAAGTTTCTAGGAAAAATGAAATGTGAAAGAAGAAAATATAAAAATAACAAAAATTTAAATTAAGTAATAATGAATGTGTGATTTAAAAAATATGTGTCTAATAAATAATTTCTCATAAATACGAATAGTGAAAAATTGTGTTAGCCATTGAAATCAAATTCCATCCTTATTTATTAAAGATTGAGAAATATGTGAGGTAAAATTCGAAAACGCTATCTTAATCTATCGTGGATTTCTTATCAGTAACCTGCCGTTCCCGAAAGCAAACTACTCAGTGTACTGTTAGCTGCATCTGTATCGTCCTGTGAAACAAATAATATATTTTATAAAAACAATCTTCAATAATAAAGCAATTTACATCACTATATTTTAACTCATGGTATTTAATTATCATTTAAATTTAATATATATCATTTTAAAGGCAATTAATTTCATTTATTTTTATTAAAGCAAAGATATTTATTTTACCTTCTTGAAAATAACACCAGTTTGCCACAAAATAATCAAGATGATTGCCACGATGATTATCAAGGAAAGCAAGAAGCTGATAAGTTTGCATATCAAACCACACACGCAACTGAAAAGAAACAAACTAATATAAGAAACATAAATTAAATTTGATAAAAAAAATTACAATAGTACCTATAACATTACAACTCTAAGGATTGGTTGGATGAGATCTGACGGTAATATTAAGTATAATCCTTGTAGCTAAACATTTTACGAACATACAAATAACGTACACAAGAATAGAGAAAGATACTAAAGTGAATGAATTATATTATAATTACGACACCTACAACACTAGTGGAACTGACAATAAAGCGAAGACCTAAAGCGTAGTCTTTCGGTAACATTAAATTTATAAGATACGTCATCTAAAATCTCATGCCATAGTTACAGATACCATTATCGCAAAAAGTACGATTGTTACCTTTAAAAAGTTAAAACTTATCTATTTTTAATCTTATCATGACAAATACTCGGATATCCAAAAATGTATTTTAATAAGTGAAGTCACATTCTTAAAGTAGAACAACATTATGTCACGTGAAATTATATCTAGACTAGTTTTGAACCCATTGTAAACTGGATCACACCGCGAGTACGCTAATATTCATGGTTAAAAACCCGAATGAGGTCGAAACTAGGCACATTCCAATGTATTTTTACATGAATACAGCCGGGTAAATATATATATTTATATAGTCATGGATCACGAACGTTTAAATATAATTTATTTTATTATTGTTTTTGCACTAGTTTTTTTAAAATTTGTAGCAAGGGCGACCTAAAAAATCGTTCTTCAATAGCCAATAGATGTATATTTATTTATAAATATAAAATTATTTCCCTCAATTATATACAACATTCACTATTAGGAACAGGCAGAAGAAGGAGGATTAAACGAGAGAATATAACAGGCACAGAATTCTATGACTTCTGCGCTCATTTATGGGAAGCCATTTCAGTAAGGATTTGAAACCGAAAAAGTTGTTGAATTAACGTTGTCTGATGCAAGTAAATATTACTAAGCATAGCAAGCATTTTGAAAAAATAATTGAGTCTGTTAAGCATTACTTCATTGGCATGCTAATCGTTATATTTAATGATGGGTAGTAATAACAAATAAACAAATTTAATTTGCCTTTAAGGACAGAAAGTTTTTAAGGCCTTTGAAAAGGTGGAAGTTTGACATCCTACTTACTATTTTCTTATGATATAGCTATTTAAAACAATCGTAGCACCTATTAAAATTAATTTCTACGTTTTTGACTCGAGAAGAGATAAATTATATTTTAAAAAGTGACTTTCTTTAAAGAGTTTAGATCAAGCTTGTGGAAACTCTTTAGACTTCGATGCCAAGAATCGCACATATTAATATTTGATTTAGCATGGCATTAAAAAAGGAAATTGTCAATGCAATGGAGTTGACTTTATTGGGCTTGAGTTGACTTAGAGACAATATATATAGATATAGACAATTTTATAAATGGAGATTTTAAAAATGGGATACAGTTAAGGTGACTAAATATCACTCTCAGGGACTACAGCATGCACGTTTAACCATTCAGAGGGGTCTGAATAGTGTTTAATTGCCCTTGAAGATGAGAAAAACAAGCTATAAATAAAATTTGAAATATTGCTCCGGGACAATAAAGCAAGTAAAAGGTTGGGATCAACTGGATGAAATGCGTAGCTAAAGTTAATAAGCGCAAGTTTTGTCTAACGCTCTAACTTTACACCTTTTCTGATATCTCTAGTAACTTTTAACAGAGCTGTAGCTGGACTATGTCATATGCGGAAATCTAATTTTAAATCATATAGGGGATTGATTGGAAGTATTTAGTAAGACCTGGGAATAGTTGGAAATAAAGGAATTCCATGACTTTAGATACAAACGGTAATATTTAAATTGCATGTTGATAGAATGGTAAAAAGTGACTGAAATTCTTCTAAAGAGCAATTTGTATAATTTTCTTTTTGTTTTTTTAATAAGTGACAGAAATAAAAACAATGGTGATGAAGAACTACGGGGCGGATTTTGATGAACATTCTTATAGGCATAAATTATTATCTCCTTTATCCTAATATGATTTAATAATAGTGTTTTTTCTATACTTACAATAATATTATAAAAATAAGGAACTAGTTTTTAAGTCATGATAAAAGGTTTATGATTTTACTCGAAACTAGGGCAGGCAAAGTTTCTGCCTTCAGCTAGTTTTTTAATACAATTTATTATGGTTACATAGAAATTCATTTTCTTAAGCAATATATATTTCGCATAAGGTAATGATTAATGTAATTTAATAGTAAAAATATTTTGTTATTCATTTTAATATCTGATTTAACTTTTACAAATATTTTGTTAAAATATCATTTGTGTTCACGTTCCAAACGTATTTTTAGCTACATCATTGAAAATTACAATTAGGTTATTTATTGAATATAAGGTCTAAACCGAAATAGTTACAAAAAAAAACGAAAATGGGTTCAAAATCTAAACTTGTTTTATAAAGTATTTTTTTTTATTCAAAGGGCAATTTGGTCATACTACATACATACATACATACTAAGCTAAGTATGTATGTATGTAGTATGTAGTTCTCCATCTGAGTAAGCTGCACTTACTCAGATGGAGAATATCGCACTCGTTCTTCTTTTTCGTCTGTGATATATTCATGAAGTGGCATAGAAGTTTCGTTACTATTTTACAGTAAAATTGTGGATGACATAAATTTGTAATTTACCATTATATATATAGCTGAGCTTGTTTTGAGAAAACTAAATATGCTGAAGATAATAAATAATAGGACCAACTTACCACATTGTCACTAGTTCTTTACGTGCACTAAATTATAGTATCTGAGAGTGACTAAATGTCTGGCTGGGCGCGTCTTTTAAAATATCAAAGTAGATAAGGTGATAGAAGAAGAACTTGTCGATCGACAATTTATATGAATCTTTTTTCTATTTATCTATAAAATAATAAAAATATAAGATTATATGATTACTGAGAAGACCTTCTTTTATCTTCAACGATAAAAAGTTGTACCGAGCAAAAATAACTTCTAAAATAATTTGATAATTGTTTGTATTATCGTGTTGTACTTAAATTATTTTATATACTTTGTAAAATTAGGTCAATTTTATTTTTAAAATAATCATAATAATCGTCATCGTCACCGTCACCACTAAAATCTCTTTAAATTATTAAATTTAAAAATAAACATTTATCTTTAGCAGCCAAAACATATTTTCTAGAACTTTCCTAATATTTGTCTAACTGAACTTTAAAGTGCTATGCAAAAGTACAAACGCATTAAATTGTCTGGAATAGTCGCGATAAAATAAAATCAGTTCAAAATACAGATCAAGTTCTAGTCCAATGCTGTAATTTAGGGTCTTTCTAGGTACTTTAAGTACATCAAGATGCAATCAAAATAAATGACCTAATAGTTATAAAAATAAATGACTTAATGAAGATATCTTTCAAGCTTTTTATCTATATTGTTTATAAGATAAAACATACTTTGTGTGTGTTGTCACTAGATACAAAAATCAAATGATAATTTATATTGATCGGCAAATGCTTCGCGGTTGTAAGGCCAATAAGGATCAAAAATTATAGGAGGAAAAAAATTATAGATATTCATTGAAACAGAATAATTGTATATCCGCAAAATATACATCCGCAATGAAACCGTCAGCATAGTAATAAAAAGTTTTGTATATTTTTTTAACTTTTTCCATTAGACCGCATTCCCAGAAGAGGTTCGCGTGAGAATGAGCAATTTCCTCCAGACCGCTGCGATTGCGATCTGGCTTTTTATCAACAATTTTAAAATCATAGAAGAGCCTTACATTAAATTAAGAACAAACACATTTAGTACTTCAATAATAACATTGGAATAATGAAACTTGGTTAGTCAATTGAATTTATTAACCTCATCCAATATTGTTTAAATTTTATACACGTGTATAAAATTTATTTCATAATCGAGAGACATTCATATATCTAAATGCCTTTTCGTGATCAGAGCTAAATTCATATACCTTCAAAGCGAGTGTATACCCTCAAGTATGTAAATCAAGTGTGATTGAGTGTCAATAGATTTATAATTGGTCATTAGATATCATGTCAATTCAATCATATTTTAGTTCTAAGTTAAAAACTAATAGATCTAGAGTTTTTAAAATACCTACTGACCATGCGATCATACCTTGGTCACATGTTGCATTACACCGACCATTAACATTTATAGATTGTCAGGATTTAGTACCGTAAGATAAGATAAAATATGATTAAAGAAATCTCTCTAATGCATTGAGTTATCATATATGATGAAATATTTTTAAGTATAGTTTAGTTTTCTACAAATCATGGAAAATTTATATTCAATATTTTTTCATTATTTATGACAAAAAACAATTTAAATTTGAATATTATAAGGACATATAGTTTGTGTTATAAATTAGATTTACCTAAGTATATATTTTTAATATACGTATTTTATGTACATTTTACCCTCTTAATTTCAGCACGCAGTCTCAACTCTCAAAGATTGACAAGATGTCATCGCTTTGAAACAATAAAACCACCCATTTGTACCCTTCTTCCATATGTATTCTCATGTTCTATTTGTTTATATTTCTTAATAAAAAATAATATATATGTAGAAACTTTAACATTCTATCAAGCATGGAGTCTCTTATACAGCTTTCAAACTAAGTCCTGGGTATTTCTCTTCGAATGAGGCACAACTAGCAAAACTATATTATCAACTACATCAATTAATATTTGCTAAAGATTCTTGTAGTTTCTAAACTACATTTTCAAATCAAGTTGGTATAGGAAACATCTTCTTAATGTATTATTGAATTATTGTAATTTAGAAGTTCTTTTTTTACTAAAACGTCATTTCTTTTTTAAAAACAATGAATAATAAATCTTGTAAATCTTGTATGGACATATATGTGGGTTATTTATGTTACGTATATAAAGAAGCGTATTAATTTACATTTATCACCAAACATCGTGTATATTTCTAGCATGATTCTATAACGCTCATTAAAATAGGTACATTTCATATATAATGTCCATATGTCCATATATAAGGTAGATTTGAAAAAAACTAATTTAATTCAGGGAAAAAAGTCACAGAGCATGCTTTCAAATAATCAAATCCAATTTTGCGTTTGGGTTCCGCAAGCGTGATCTATTGCAAAGGTCTCATTTGAATGGTCTCATTCCAAAAAAAAAATTACGACATTTGTAAAAGCAAAATAAAATGTAAAGGACCTTAATTCCAATTTGCGTGGTTTGAATGTTTTGAAACCGAGCATTTATATATTTACGGAGCATTTTTTTATTTATCTTTTTAACTACTTGATTCTCACCATTTTTTCATAGTATTATTTTATATACCATCCCCGTTTCATAAATAGATAGGTGTTCCTTATACACTTACTTAGAGTTTATCGAGTGGATTCTTTTTAATTATTTCTTATAAGATTATGAAAAATCCATTACACCATTCAAACAAATACTCAAATTTTGTCTTTTTATGATTATAAATTGATATCAGAGTTTTATTCAATCTTTCATCTCCTATATAAACTTCTTAAGGATCATTAAAGATAACTTTGGTCAATATCTTATCAGTTCATTAAGAGAAGTATTTGTATCATAAACATAGAAAAAGTATGAATAACTTTAGTCCTAATATATGAGAAAGGCCTAGATATTCCAGTATCACGGCTAGGATGAAATCTGATTGCCTCCCTCACCCCACTTGGCCGCGTGTTTCCGGTCTAAGGAAATTGTCCCCAAGTAAGTTGAAAATATATTGCAGCTCATAAATTTCTCTTCCAATTTCACAATTACTCTTTTAAGGTAAGATGCTACTGTCGTAAGGCACTTATTTGTGAAATATTATCGAGTCTTTATATCTATTATTTCAAAATTTAACAAAAATGCATGGGTATTTTATAAATTTAATACTATCATTTTAATATTTAATTCTTGTTTTACGAGTATAAAAATATCTAATAAAATGTAATACTTTGAACATACTTTTTGGATAATTAATGACTTGCGCAACTATATGAAAATATAACAGAGTAAAGAATTGAATTCTTTGAACTAAAATGCATTGTTCAGTGAAGTGTCATATTACATAGCTTCTAACTAATGGCTATAAAGCGCATCAAACGCTTTAATTAAGATGGCGGTAGTCGAGAGTCTAAAAGCAATTCCAAGTTGAGCAGTTTGCCGTTTGTCTTAGACAACTTGGACAGAGAAGTAACTAGTCAAACAAAGTGCGGCTTATCCTGTCGAACAGAGGGCGCCTAGATTTACTGGTATTAAATGCCAGGACACGTCTCCGTCAGCCTTATTTTTAATATTGCGGAAGTTTAAGGTATTGGCTTTCTGTGAGAACTGTATTTGACTCGCCGAGGTTGTAATCAATGAAATTACCAATCATCGAGATCCTAATAAATATACGTCCTTATAAAATAAATTACATTTCCGGACTAATATCGAACATGTTACTGTGGAAATGTAATTTATTTTATTGGAAAAGCTTAAAGTTTTTTTTTGAGAGCATGTTGACGAAGAGATAGATATCAAGTAGATACGCTACTCTACTCGTACTATCTCTTCGTATATTACCTTATAATACCTCTTTATATTAACTTGTATTACCTCTTTAATGAACAAGATTAAGTAATTACCTTACTTTAAAAATGTATATTACATAATAATGTGACATGACAATGATAATATTTAATAGTTATAAATTTTTTATTATAAATGAATAAGTAATAATTAATTGTATGGGATCATTTGCTGTGACAGCTATAAAATATATTTGTAAGGGAAAATTATTTTATATATATTTAATATACAGTTTTTAATGGTTTACAAATAGGAAATTGATTTATTACTAATATGTTCACTGAAGTTAACCCACTCAACATTTTTTTCGGACTTATTTTCTTGGTTCTTATTATTATTATTTTTTAATCATTAAACTGTGATGTTTTTATTTTTTGTTATTGTGATTGTAATTGTCTGTAATTAACTTTTAAAAAAACCCAACGGTTACATCTTGGCATTGAAAACAAAATTTAAAAATACTTCCATTAGAATGAAATATTTTTGGTGAATCAGAGGGGAAAGTGATGGTTTCATTAGGATTAAGTATTTCGTAAAGCAATTAACATTTTCATTATCTCTTTGTTGGAAAATAGTTCATTATTTTTTTAAAGCCGTTGTCTATGTTCGTAAAATGCTCCCACATTAATTGTGGGAAAAACGTGTTTATAATTGAAACAGGCGTCAGACGTTCGCCGACGACGACTGACTCTTAAACGAACTGATGTTCTACTCTTCAATAGCAAATATCTTAAAAGAAACTCGACCTTAAAATTAACATTAACTAATATTTACAGATTTTATATTTTTGCGAATATATAACACTCTCTCTATATTTTTGCGAATATATAACAACTCAAATACTAATATGACAAGCACATATTTTACACACGAACAGAGGTTATTTAGTCTATTTGTTTCACGCGTAGTTTGTAAGTGTAGTTTTTTATTGCCATGCATTTATAACAATAGTTTAAAATAAATGCATTAGGTAAGTACCTAATAATTAAGTAATGTAATGATAAATATAATACCGATTAAACATAAGTAAGTGTAAGTGCAAACACGATATTAAAGACAGATTTGAAGCTTGTTTGATTTACGTAATTTTTTTTTCCATATAAAGTTGATAGTTTTGAAATATGAAATATAAACAATAATATTACTGTCATTTTTAAATACTTAAATTAGATTATTGAATTACTATAGTATCCAAATACCATACAAATAAAACACATAAGAAAATTTAAGGAAAACGCCAACTGGCAATTATATTTATGAATTTTATTAAATGCGGAAACTAGACTTTCTAATGTTATTAAGAGAATAAATACTTTTTGAAAAACATAAACATCAATACGGGCAAAATATATACCTGTTGAAAAAATATTAAAATAATAATGCTTAAGTAATATCTATATATTTTATGTTAATTTGCCACTAATTTTAGAATTTTAGAACCTATTAAAAAAAAACTTTTGTTTTGATAAATAACCAGAGCGTTGCTAGCCTTTTTGTGTAGGGTTTATCAAAGGAACCCCTTATGTATGGACCTAGACCGCCGACGGAAGTTCATTTTATATTTTAGTAGGGCGTAGAAGACATTTTCTCAGGAGTCACACTGTAGTAAAACGCCACGGTTTCAGATGGTAGGGATAACACCACAGTCGATGGCGTACAGTGCTATAGTGGAAATCGGCAGCATAAATTAAATAAAAAAATCTTCTGAACCTTCTCAGAAATAAATGCCGAAGAACTGACAATCGCTTGATATGCTAAGGCACAGGTTTCTCGTAAAACGTTGATATAACAAATGTTTTTTTTTGTGGTAAACGTGCTAACTTGTGTCTTCCGGGAATCAAACTGAACAAGATTATCATTGCGTTGCGCATCTTGAAGGCTATCCATAAAGTCTGAGTGATTATATGAATCGTCGGAAAACAGCAGACTGCCGTATGACTGGGACTACGACTAATGCCAGAATAGAGCGTCAACATCGGAGTGAACTCTAGGGCACATGTTCGGAACAGGACCGGAGTAGTGTGAACGGGCACATGATATATGATATATGAACGTACATGGAGAAATCTAATTGCCGTACAACTTTGTCCGTGAACACAATGTAACAGAAATTGTGGTCAGGCACAAAGTTGCTCTCGACACCTTCCGAATTGAATTCAGTACTGAAAAACGTGAAATCAAGTTATCATTCCTTCTAAAGGTGGAAAAAAATCGGGTTTTTCACAAAATTAGACACTCTTTAGACTAAGTTGTCTGGTCAGGTCTGGTTTCAAATATATGAGTGTTACATATTTAAAACCAATGGGCAAATGCACTACTACTTTGATTATGCCACCATGGCGGTTAATTTGTTACCAAGCTCTACAATACGATAAATAGATTAATTTAATATACTGTTTTTATGTTAAAAGGTACATACAAATATAAAGAAAAACCCTATATCAACAATAACTCAGTTTAACAGTGCATTCAAATTGCATTTTTGCACACTAACAAGGGTGGAAATAGTGTAATAGCGTTTTTTAGTAAAATGGAAAAGGTAAAGCTAGCTAGCTTTTAAAAATGAACGATATAAGCTATAAAAGTTGAAAACTAAACACATTTGAAAGTATTTAACACACTTCAAGGTTTAAAGTACGGCTTTCAAGTTAGGAATAGAGGAAAACTTTAATAAATTTCGTTTTTTAGTTCATCATGCGAAAAGGGTCTAGATATAATATATCATAAAAAATGATAAATAACCAATAATTTTGGTGAATACCGTCAAGACCGACTAACCTAAATCAAGATATGTCCCACAAAGATACAACCAGTTAACTCTTAATTTTGCGTCTCCTTGCCCGGACGGAAATTGCAAAAGGAAAAATGTCAGACCTTCTGGCCGGTTATTTATTTTTATTAAGTTTGTCCAAGGGTTCATCATGTTGAAATATAATAGTCAACTTACTTTAGTAACTGAAACTTATTTAAAATTATTTACTTATTATTTTGAATAGCAAATGTAACGATATGTGTTTTATGTGGTAATAAATTCCTTATAAAACTTGAAGGTGCTTTATATTTAATTCAAACATGCTACTCGTAATAACATACAGTTTTTATAATTTGTTTCCTTTTATTATACTTATCATAGCTAACGTTGATTTAAAACTAACTTCCAGGAGCTACAACCCGAGGCTCATTAATTGGATGCTAATGATTTGATGGCCCAAGCTATCCATAAACACAACCATCGACAACAGTCGTGCAGCAAAACGACTTAGTCGTGTTCCGGCCCTTTGTACGATGAAGCCGTACATGGGAAATGGGTCTGAACAGTTACCGTTCAGTTGTCTCAATGTATTTTCATGGTGTATAGTAAAGCATTTTTATTATTAGTATTATTACAATATTAATCAATCCACCATATTAATTAAGAGAGGATAAAGATATTAAATGCATTTTTATAAGAATACAAATATCTCGCTCTGACTTGCTATGGACTGAATTATAGAAGAAAAAAGATGTCATATCTAGAACAATTCCCGAGTGTGGAGACCCATTACACAGTGCAATGATCCTCAGAGGCACTCTTACCGCTATTGTTACAAGAATGAACTATGTCTGGTTTTTACTGAAGCATGAAGTATGAATTAAAAGAATGAACTGAATAGAAAAGTGAAATAAAAAATAATAAAATGTATTTTCTTTTGTTGTGCCTAAATCTGTTGCGACAAAATTAGAAGTTTTGTTTCGGTGTATTCTATTCCAATGAATGTAATTAGGATTAATAACTAATAATTAAAATATTTTTAGGCTGTCTTGAACTTATAATGACAAGCTGTTATTTGTATTAATAAGTGTTGTCATATTTTAGGGATTCTCCGCATCCTTTTTATTATAACGCAACTTGACTAAAAACACAAGCATAACTCCAGCGCTAAGCTTAAATTACGCTGGAATTAAAATGAAATAATTATTTATACATGACAAGATAAGTTACAATTATTAAATTGACATTTTCAAACCAGATTTAATTTGAAGTGGATTGTAATCATTTATAAAATAAATTCATTTCGTAAAAAAAATATAATATTAACTTATTCAAATTATTTTAATAGTAAAAAATATTACTTCCCATAATGCAGTGTGTTAACTACACCTAGATAAGTAATGAATGTCGTTAGGGTTTATGTAGTATATATTATTTTATAAATAACCGTGACCTATTTCTGTTTGTTTTGTTCTATCTTACTATCTGATAAAACCGTTATTACCATTATGTTCCATTATATTATCTGTCAACATTTTATTTCTTACTATATTTCCTATTTAACATATCAGCATTTTTCCAACTTCCAACTTGATTAGTTAAATTGTATTATAAATAATCTTTAGTATATTTTTTCTATCTTTTTCTAAATAAATTTAATAATTGGAATGATGAAACCATATTGAAATGTTTCACGACAAATACAATGTGACTTGTGGAATCGTTTGCACAATAACCGCTGCTCTGATGTTCGTGTTACACAGCATATATTATTGTATTCAAGCTGTGTAGAACAGTGTAGGCAATATTGATCACCGTGAACGCGCTGTATAATTGCGCGTACTGTATCCTATTATGGCATTGTCAATCGTCTTGCCTAAGACACTAAAGTTATTATCCTAATTATCCCTAAGATGATATAAAATATGTAAAAAATAACAAAATGTACAGTATAAGCGGTTACAATATATACGGTTGAAATTTTTGATCTGAGAATAAACAAAATCATCAACTTTTCGGTACATATTGCTACAAAATCAAATTTAACGTAATAAACCTATACTAATATAAGTTTAAATGTTTTATTCCTTAAAAAAAATCAAATATCATACTTTTAATATTAATAAAGTAATTTTCCATCACTTTTTCACACATATTCCACGATTTCAAACATAGTTTTAGTACTTTTTTTTTGTATTAGTTATATAATTCAGAATAAAAAAATACTTTGAGTTAAAAAACATACTCTACTACAATCCTATAAAAAGAAAATCCTTAATAAAACATTCAAGAAAAAATAATTTCAATTTTTTTTCAAGTCTTTGTAGTTGCCACATGAATCTTAATGTACTGTAATAAGGTTTATTAGTGTTAGTTTAACTATTTTTAACTCAAGAACGGCAAAACTGATTTCGCTGAAAATTGGTGGGGAGACGATAGATAGATAGACGATAGACGATAGAGCCACGAAACGGACAAAGGATACTTCTCATCCCGTTCGATTACATTTATTTATTTATTTTATTACAAATTATGTAATTACTATCTGACAGTCACAATTATATGTTAGTTCTATACTATTCTAATAGATGGCAGTATTAGCGAATTTGTTGACTGGATTGAGTAATTATTTATCCAAGAGATGGCGTTCTGGTAACGATGCTGGCGTCTGGTCACTGGTACAAACGTTTATATAAGCTAAAACTTAATACGATAACCGACCACGTGTTTCTGAGGGTAAAGTATGTATAAGCTAAATTTATATTATAGTAAACATAATACTGTAAATTTAATATATATATATATATATATATTCTATTGCTCCAGGTGACAATTTATGAGTATATAGCTACTATTAGACATCAGATTAATATATACTTGACATTGACAGTGTAAAATTAAACAATTAACTTATTCATTACGAATGTAAAAAAGATCTTCATCTTTCAGCACTCATTTTCGATATTAATTTTAACAAATCTCATATTTCGATCTTAGTCATAGTATAGACTATTATAAAGGGGTAAAGTTTGTATGTATGTGGTTTTATACTTTATAACTTTATCTGTTAGAAGTAATGTTCCAAGTAAGTTATCCGAATCTAAAAATGTCTTAAACAATATTTAAAAATTTTCCGTTTCCTACAGAAATACGTAAACGAAAGACGTTTGCATTTCCTACAGAAATACGTAAACGAAAACCGTTTCCGTTTCGTACAGGAATGCGTAAACGAAAAACTATTAAAAGTGTAATTTTTGAAAAATCACAAATTACAAACTATGAAATTGTTTCATGTAGCCATTATTTCGCGACTATATATGCGTGTGCGTGCGTAGTCAAGCCTTTTTTTTTTCTCTTTATTTTGAAAGGGGTTTATAATATATTGAAAATGTCACCCGCATTATTGAATACAAAAGTATAAATATAAAACTATTAGAAAGGCTTAAGCTACTTATCATCCGTTATTTTGGGTTTTGTTCCAGATTAAACACTCTTCATATGAAGCAATTGGTCGGATCTTAAATAAATAATATACTTAATTGCACTTATGATTAATTACTCATCATGCGGCTGACGCAGCAGTCAGTTCACAAGTTCACGTATTTCACGGTGTCGCAGACCTAAAAGACGATGTTGATATCGAGCGAGAACGCAGAGCGTTGTTGATCTGGGCGAACATGCTGGCTTGCAGGTCTGCTCGCGACTCGATTCCAGTTAAGATCACGCTTTTTAAAGCTTACTGTACTTCTTTTTATCCGTGGTTATAGCAGTCCGTGGGTCAACTATACTCAGAGGTCGTATAGCACACGCTGCGGATACAATATAACAATGCTTTCAGGACGATGTTGATATTGAACGAGAACGCAGGGTGTTGTCGATCAGGGCGAACAAGTTGGCTCGCAGGTTTGCTCACTGCTCCAGTCCTGATCACGCTTTTTAAAGTTTACTGTACTTCTTTTTAAGCGAGCAGTCTGTGGGTAAACTATACTCAGAGGTACAATATAACAATGCCTTCAGGGCATTGTTGGGGCTGCCACGGTACTGTAGTTCGAATAGTATGATCGTGCACGCAGGGGTCGACAGTTTCCCGGCTATTCTACGCAAAAAATCAGGCTTATTTTTAAGGTGATAGCGCGGCAGCCGTAACAATGGATTGAAGGTCATCACCGAAAGTGGGAACTGTCCACTAGTTGAGCACGTGTGTGACATTACCAAGTCACTTTTAGTTTTTAAGTACTAACACTAGATACCAAGCCAGATTGATTTTACTAACGTTTATGAAACGCTTTTGTTTTTCGAAAAATAATACATATATATTTTTGTTATGCCTTACTAGGCTGAAAATAATGTAATAGTGAGATTCAAGTTTCAAGATTCAAGTTTCTTCATTTAAGTTGGCATTTACTACCACTTTTGAATCGTAAATTTTCACATTATAAAAAGGTTAGTGTAGTCAGTAAGTAAGTTCCCAACAGCTCGGAATGCTGTTCTGCTGAGATGAGTTGGACTGATACTCAGCAGTTGCTCTTAAAACTGAATTCAAAATATATTAATGTTAAAGTTATTCTACGAAAGTAAAATCTCTAATAACATACTTTTTAAAATATTTTACAATCTCTTAAGCTTCAAGTACCCTTTTTAAGTTAAAATTGGAGTAGAAACTTTAATGTATATTTTTTAATTTTACTCAGAAAAAGGATCTACATATGTACTTGTTAAAAGACTTATATATAATTGCGAATGACGTCAAGACCGATTGGCCTAAATCAAGTGCTAACCCATATATAAAGCCAGTTAATTTTTAATTTCACGTCTCCCTGCCCCTTACCTATATGAAACGGAAATTGCAAAAGGAAAGATGTCAGAACCTCTTGCTGGTTTTTTTTTAATTTTATTAAGTTTGTTCACGGGGATTTTATATTAAAATATAATGTAATGAAATGATAATGAATTAAGTAATTAATAATGAATGTACTTCTGTCATACCTAATTTTAGGATAATTTATTATTTTGTATGATTTATTATACACAAGCTGTTGCCCGCGACTCCGTCCGCGAGAGATTTAGAATACAGAGCTCGTAAGAAGCTCCTTCCCTCGAGCTTTTTTTGGTCAACTTTATTTCCAAAATTGCTCCCCACGAAAAGCTGTAATATTATTTCAAGGGAATAATATCATATAACGTATTCACCGTGAAAGTCATTTTTTAAATATTTGTTTAGGAATTAATAGATTCGTATAAATTACTTTGAAGATTACCTCCAACAAATTAACTTATAAAGTATAAACTCACAAACAAATAAACCTTACCTCACTATACTATTAGAAAACACTAAGATCAAAATATGAGATTTGTCATAATTTAAGCTTAAATTGAAAAGAAGTGCGGAAAGTTGAAATTTTATGACGAAATGAATAAGTTCATTATATACTTTCACACTGTCATTGTCAACTATACATTTTATTGATGTTAATGAATATGATAAAAAGTATAATATATTTATTTTGAATTTCATATGCTTTTACTATAATATAAATTTAACATATACTTTAGTCTCAGCAACACGTGGTCAGTTATCCTTTTAAATTTTAACGTAAATAAAACGTTCGTACATTAGAAAAGCGCCGTCTATTGGATACTTCCACAATCTAGTCAAAAAACAGCGCCATCTCTTAGAATTGGATGATATTAACAGATAATTATGACTGGTCAGATAATAAATAAATAATTTGTAACCAGAATCCTCTCGAACTCACACAGACATATCCCGTATGTGTAGTAATATAATAATTATACATAATGAACTCTGCTTATGAGAGCTTACTTATACATTCAAATAAATTCATAACTAACTATTGTTACAAACGAAATTCATAGAAGCGAAAAACGAAATTCTCAAATTGAGCAGTACACCAAACTTAGTACTCTTAATATTCCAGAATACTTACAAAAGTATTAGTGGAGCAAGTGGGCTGCGTAACGTACAGCATTTTGCATCTGCAGATATGTAAGATGTTACGTGATATATAAGAAAAACGAAATATTTGTCTATAAGCTTAAATCTATGAACTTCATCAACATTTAGTAATAAAAATATGGGATGTAATAGAATTATTTACTTCTAATATTCGTTATTTATTTTATAATTTATAGTGATTCATATTATTTCGTTAGAACAGATTAATCTAAATATATTATGTTCGTTGAAGTGTCTATCTGTATCTCATTAGAAAACTTATAAAGTCAGAGTCAAAAAATTACACACGAGACTTAAGCAACTTTCAATAATCACGTTCACTTATTTTATAAAGCACTATGTTGATATCTCTTTTATAAGGAAAGAAGAAGAAAAGCCTCTGTAGTAAAACTATCTCCAAACATATCAAGATAAGTAACGTTGATGGTTGAGTACTTACTATACGGTTACATTATCGCAATAAATACGTTTTTCTTATTGCTATATATTATCGTCTTTATCGAGACGGAGGCGAGCTCTATAAGGATTCTTTCAGAAACCCTTACCAATGTTACATACTTTGTATGTTACATACATGTAAAGATAATTTAAAAATATATATATATATATTAACGTCATTGACATTTCTAAAGTTGATTTCGTTTGTGGTATCTTTTCTATGTCAATCTACCTCCGGCCCTCAGTTCATCGAAGTGGGTAGATAAATAATTAATGCGCAGGGACGGTTTCCCGGAGTTAGCGGTTTTGAGACTGACCAATACATTAATTACGAGTAAATAAATTCTTCCTTTTACATACATTAATTAATTAAATAAATTCTTCCATTTACAGTCTATACTCGTATATATATACGAGTATATACATATTATAGTAAAGTGTGTCACGAATGTTAAATGATACGTACCATACCCATAATAAATATCTCCTTTCAAGTTAAGTTTCTGGTAGAAATATCTTGTAAAAGATGTCTTCCTTTGTTTAAATTGTATATACTATTATGTTACTATTTCTGTTCATAGAAAAATAAGTAAATATTTTATATTGTGCATTAACTTAAAGCTTGAGCTTACTGATAATTATGTACTAAATATAACGAAACAAAGCTAAAAGCTTAGTCCTTTTTTGTTTTTGGAGGTCTTGTAGTATCAGTTACCATATTTTTTGCATTTAATTACCTTGTGGTGTAGCAATACTGCTTTCCACCGATATAAGGAAGGAAAAAACCAATTTAACAAAAAAGCCTTAAGAAATATGAAGAATGCAAACATAGCAAATCCTGCTATATTATTAGTCACATGTATAGTAAGGTAAGATAAACATATTACATGCATTTTTATAAAAATGCAAATATCTCGCTCTGACTTGTAACAGAATCCATTTTAGTAGAAAAAAGATGTCATTTCTAGAACAATTCCCGAGTGTGGAGACCCATTACACAGTGCAATGATCCTCAGAGGCACTCTTACCGCTATTGTTACAAGAATGAACTATGTCTGGATTTTATGACTCGCAGAATGGAAAAGTAAATTAATAAAAAAAAATATTTTATTATGCCTAAAGCTGTTGCGACTACGTTATACGTTTTGTTTCTTTGCATTTTATTCCCATGAATATAATAAGGATTATGTATAATAATAATAATGATAATAATTGTCTGGTTGTCTTGACTTTGTAACGGCACACTGTTGTTTGTATTAATAAGTATTGGCATAGTTCAGGGATTCTCCGCGCCTTTTTTATTATAATGCCACATGACTTATAACAAAAGCGTAATTCCAGCGGAAAGCTTTAATTAAGCCGGAACTAAAGTGAAATAATTACAAAACAACAGTTACACTTATTAAAATAATATTACCACGATAAACTTTTTTAGAAGTGGATTAACATCCTTGATTCAAGCTATGTATTTCGTAAAGAGAGTATAAGATTGATTTATTAGAAGTATTTTGATGGTAAACTAAATAGAATGTTCCAAATAATATTTTATAAAATGTAGTGTGAACCCAAATAAATATTGAACGTCAATAGTCATAATATAAATAATTTTATACAGAACCGTAATATATTTTTTTGGCAGTGCGTTTATTTACTACACGATGATATTGTATGGGAAAATAAATACAGAGGTTAGATTGATATATTACTACGTTGTATAGTCATAGTATTATTATGGGAGATTTAAATACATGTTTTCTTAAGCGTGATAACCGAGCCAACAAGTTTTAAAGTACTCTATTTCCTCTGGTGATTTTCCTACAGTGTGGAAAGATGCTAAGGTTATTCCCCTTCCTAAAAAGTCCAATCCTACCTTGTTTTCTGACTACCGACCTATTTCTATTTTACCTCTCCTTTCTAAAGTCTTCGAAAAACTGGTTTATAAACAACTGAATTCCTTCTTTAGTAAAAATAATCTATACCTACACCTAAATAATAATATACCTACACTCTTATTTGACGGTGTCACTATACCCTATAGCCAAAAAGTTAAAACCTAGGAGTGCAGCTAGATCAAACGTTATCTTGGACTTCCAAGTAAATTAAGTTAGCAGAAAAACATTTGTGACCATGGGCTCATTACGACGCTAAACAGAATTTTCTTACGATTCCTACCAAAATTATGCTCGCACAATCCCTTCTTCTATCCATCCTCGACTATGCTGACGCAAGCTACCTCGATCTATCTGAGAACCAACTTAATAAACTTGAGAGGCTTCAAAATCTAAGTATCCGGTTATATCCATATTTGACTTGCGCAAGTATGACCAGGAATCTGAATTTCGTTCTCAACTCAAGTGGTTACCTATTCGTTTTCGCCGGAATCTAAACATCCTTTCACTTCTGTACTGTGTGTTATTTTTAACTTAACTTCTCCACTTTATTTAAAAGAAAAATTCGAATTTCTAGGCACACACAGCGAAATTCTTAGGTCTTCTTAGGTTCTGTGGTGTGCAATAAAGTATATATATATATATATATATATATATATATATATACACATATATATACTAGGTATATATATATATATATATATATACTTTATATATATATATATATATTATTATAGATTATATATATACACATATGTGAAGTACAAGAAAATTTATAAGCAAACAAAAAAAGATATAAAAATAAAAATTTAAAAATAAAAAAAAATCAATAAATATATATATATATTCGTGTGTATATATATATATATAAATAAATATTTTTATAAAGAACCGTGATGATATCAAGGTTATATATTATATTTCTGTTAGTATTCTGTTTGTTTACTATTCGATGATACAGTAATGGGAAATAAATGTATTTACTGAATCAAATTCTCTGTCTCTGTATTTCTTATGATGGTCTATATTTCACGTATCAGTATTTTTTCACTGGAATATTGTAAATTAATAACATATATAAGTTGTGTTTAATATTAATATTGATCAGCGTGGAAAAGCTGAAATATTCAACAACATACTGTATTTTATTATCTCTTATTCATTAAGTTGAGATAAAATATTTAAAAATAACAAAATGTATAGTATAAGAAGGAAGCACAATGTTTTGCTCTGAAAATACAAAAATACATAGGAACCTGTTCGCAGCGCCACCTACCGGAACTAATTGTACATCTACTGTCCAGAGAACTTTATTCATATTTTCGCAGGGTGCTTAAGATACTAGAGTGTGTATACTGGATAGCAAGATATATATAAAGTAAATGGATAGTGAGTTCCTTTATAAAGAGGATATATAAAGTAAATGGATTAGTAATGAGTTCGTTTATAAAGATAATATATTTATCCTCTAAGCCTTTTAACACATTACTAGGATGAGTTTATTTTAGTCATTACAATGTATTTCAATCAGATAGGTTAGCAAAAAGTATTGAAATGTTTTGGTTTTATATATTTGATGCGATATTTTAATATTGAGTTTATTGTGTTTAATGTTATATTTCATTGACTCTGATTTTTAGTTTTTCAGATATCTAGAAAAGTTATAAGGTAAGTCTATCTTTTACGTTCTTTCTTTTCAATTTAGTTATTCTTTATAAAACAAATAAGTATATGAAATTTATAATTACTTCTAAAATGATACAGTGACGTCAGTGAAAAATAAATGATTTCAATAAAAGTCATGGATGTAAAATATTATGCTATATTGACGTTCGTCGTAAAAACTTTTAATACAATCCATGTCTCACTGCAATATAAATTTAATGGATGGGAGTTTTATCACTTAAACTGTCAATATATCATTTCACACAAGCTATGTTAGTTGTTAGATTTCGTTGTACTATATGGATGCCAAGATATATACGGTTTATGATTTTATATTATAAATACTATTTTGCAAATACAATGAAAAATTATTTATGTTATTATTGAATACGAATCTAGCTATAAATACTAATGCCTTTCGTCCATTTATACCATGGAATTATACATCATTGAAAGATTATATATTTCAATGGACTATTTAATGTGTAGGAAGGTACTTATTAAAAACAGAGCAGAAATAAAAACAATGTACGCTGTATGTTTTTGGGTGATAAAAAAAACGAAAATTTATTTATAAGTGTTGAATGTTTTTTGAAAAACCAACAATTTTCTATAATTTATATTCTTAACATCGTTATTCAAAAAAATAAATATTATCAGACATGCATTAGCATGTTAAATTATGTCGGCATTCTCTATCTCAATATATTTGTTCTGTTCTGGATATTCTCTGTTATAATATGATTTATGATAAAGCCAGCAATTAAGGTGTATAAAGACCTGCATTGTCTGTCGTAAGCACATTGTCCCTTAACGAGCGTAGTTAGAATTTGTGGCGTCGTAAATAATACATGCATATATTTCTAGATAACGACAAGAAAGAAATTTAGTAGCTAAATACAAAGATTTAATTTAATAGCTATTTAATTTATATTCCATTTCGGGTTTTATTGTTTTGAAACAGTTTTTAATTGTACCTACCTTCTACTTCTTGAGGATTGTTGACAGTTCAATGCTCCTTTCAAAGTACATATCATTTTCTTTTTTATATTCCAGGCGAATGCAGGATAATAGAAAATAAAACAAAACATAGCCTTCAGAAAGAATAGTAAAGTCTTATACTTTTGCTCCCCATTTTTACATTCTTCTTTTTTATTCCAGTAAAAGCCACTTAGTAAAAGAGCATAATTGTAAGAGTCATATTTTTGCTCACGGTACTTTAATTTATTCTATAGTACCTATAGTCAATAAACACTGTAGAGTTATAGACATAATTTTATGCGAGTAAAAAATATAATTCAAGTAAAAATGTAATATAACTAGTGGTCGCACAGAAGTCGTAAGTTTTTATGTTTATAACGGTTCGAACAAACACCTCTCAACACTTCCTAAATATTTCTTTTACTCGATTACGACAGATGACAATCAACTCTTTGCGACAATAACGACAATTTTTTTAAGTTACGGCTACTCTTGGACTTAAAACTAATATATTTTAAATTTTGACAGTTACGTTAACAATTAAGTTATTAGTTCCAAATTATCCAATAATCGTGCTAGTGGGTTGCTGGATTCCGAAATATAAATTTATACTCCAATATAAATATCCCCCTATTTAAATGTCCCCTATACCCATCAGTTTTTACATAAGAGTCTGTTAACCTCTTAGAAGCTAAGCTTTTTGCCGATGCCCATAATATCCGACAAACGATAATACTGACAGACTCCTTAACTTGCCTTCAATCAATTAAAGAAAACTCTTTTAGCAGTGAGAGTTGTTTCTCAGTTTTCTCAGTTTTTTAAACTGGCGAAGTATTGTTTTCCTATCATCAAAAGAACATACAAATATTTTAAGTTTGGATTCCGAGTCACCCTGGCATACGCAGATATATATGCTAAGCAAACGAGCGTGCGGATCACAGGTGTGAAGTGATCACCGCCGCCCACGAACTCTTGCAACGTCCGAGGACTCACAAGATCGTTGCCGGCCTTGGAGGTGGGTATAAACGCCTTTTTTGAAGGTACCCATGTCGTATCGATCTGGAAACACCGCCGAAGGAAGTCCATTCCACATGTTTGTGGTACGTGGAAAAAATGTTCTTGAAAACCGCACAGTAGAGGATCGCCACGCATCCAGGTGGTAAGGATGGTATTGCAGGCGATGTCGTGCTGTGCGGTGGTGAAATTCGGCGGCGGGTATAAGATCAAAAAGCTCTTCGGAGCACTCCCCGTTGTAAATGCGATAGAAAACGCACAAAGAAGTCTCTACGCAATGCCAACGAGTCCAGCCGTTCACAGAGCACTGGGTCCCCGACAATCCGAACGGCTCTCCGCTGTACGTGGTCAAAAGGTAGAAGCTGATATTGGGGTGAACCGGACCAGAGATGAGAGCAGTATTCCATATGTGGTCGGACCTGCGCCTTATAGAGCGCAAGTCTTTGACCAGGATTGAAATACTGCCTCGCTCTATTGATTACACCTAATTTCATCGAGGCAAGTTTGGCCTTGCTCTCCATATGACCAGCGGTACGAGCCAGTCTCGTTTCTCTCTTGAAAAATTATCTTGC
This sequence comes from Dircenna loreta, assembly GCA_963555665.1. Taxonomy (NCBI): domain Eukaryota; kingdom Metazoa; phylum Arthropoda; class Insecta; order Lepidoptera; family Nymphalidae; genus Dircenna; species Dircenna loreta. Next base: position 109,029 of record OY743099.1, on the reverse strand, counting down.
TAAGATTCATCTTTACCAATCCTGAAAATGCTCTTGGTCGTCATCTAAATTAATTAAAGGCGGTCATTATGCGTCAATCCTATTGGTTCTTTACATATAGAAAAGCGAATCGATAAGTAACCTCAACCATTTGCAGACTACGAATGGGTGAAATAAGGGATCTCTAGATCACTCTTTGTGCGAATGTGGGTTAGACGAAGGTACGGTTCTGCTCTTACTTCTCTCCTGTCCCAGACTCACTTGTCAACGTTTTGACGTTCTCCCAACTAATATTCCTCGTTCTTATATGTAGAATGTTTTTTAAAACTTGTTAATAGTCTTTTTGTTTGATTGGTTTGTAAATTTATAAAATATAATAATATAAAAGTATTAAATCAACTTACTCCCATCTATTTTTAAAACCACTACTCTATGTATATTTAATGAAATATATATTATAATTGTGTTGCTTTAGGTGCTGGTCAATAATATAACTAAGGATTAAAAATTTACACTCAAATTAATGATTTCCAATCTCCATTATGTTTTCTCCATTCTGCTCCAAAAGCATTTGAATATTAAAAGATTTAGTATCTGATTACAACTTGAAATTAGCAGAATATTCCATACATAATAAATAAATAAATGAGGCCACAAAATAACAAATTGTGTGTAATTTTTATATTTAAACTTTCGTGAACCATGACTATTATATTTACCCGGCTGAATTCACGCAGAAATTAAATCGGAGTTCGCGCCGCGAATCCGCCACGCTCAGAGCTAATGAATAAGAACCCCGAATAGGTTCGAAACTAGTCGGGCACATTCCGATTTAATTTCTGCGTGAATACAGCCGGGTAAATATAAATAAAATTGTGTGTAATGTATCGTGTGAGTGTGTGTAATGTTTGTTCATAAATTTAATACATTTCTAATGTATTATTATATTACCATCATATTTTTTTACACATAAACCTTAACTGTCACATATTTCACAGAGTAAATTTGAACGAAGTTTTATAATTATTTGTTACAGACAAAGATTGAAATGTGGTGGCTTCATTAGGATTAAGTATTTCGATAAGGAAATGGGCTTTGTATATTGATTAACTCTTTGTTTAAAACGCGTTCATTAATTTTATGAGTACCGAGGTGTCTAAGCTCTCTCTCCTTTATAATGAACAAACAAACATAATAATTAAATCGAAATAATTGTATTATTTAAACAGTTACTATATGCTTAAAATTAAAAGCTGCTGCCAATTAAACATGAATAATAATTTAAAGATATTACACAATTACAACTCAATTAGTGTCATTTTTTGTAAAATTTTTACACGCCTCAAATTTTAAAATTACTGTGAAAATGATATTAAAAAATATTTTTTTAATTATATATACGATGTATTTCAAGCAAATTAGACTGTGTTTGTATTGTACTCACAAAATTTATTATACATAGTGTAAATCCCATTTTGTTGAATATTTGTGAAATCCGTAAAATTCTACTTTTGTTCTTATTAATTCTTATAATAAGACATTTCGTTAAAACAAAGTAGGCATATTTTCCACATTATTAATGCTATATTCGGTTGTCGGAGTCGTATATAATACGATATAAAAATATTTTGACAGTATAGTACCAGATTTAACTACCTACTTCAACTATCTATCTTAATCTATCTATCTTCACAACGAGGTTGTTTTTTATATTTTTATATTTTATGTCGTCAAGGCAAGAGTGAATAGGTTTTTACTAAGTTGATGCGCTTTACCACCTACGACTACATTTCCACTTCCTATCAGGTGGAATGTAGGCAAGCGTCAAAAATGATACTTGGCCTTGGTAAATATTTAGATTTATATAATGTTTACTGTTCGAAATATTCTTCTTTGAATTATAAACTTATTAACTGCTGCAATTCAATTGTTGAAATTTTTGAAGTGATTTTGAAGTGCGAGAAATTCATTCTTTTATTAAAATGATTTTTATATAGCCTTGAAATTATTTTATTAGGCCATCTACCCCAAAGAACTGTATAATAATATATGTAATTAGATTTGGCAAAATAAACGTGAGTATGAGATACAGGTTCAACCACTGTGCATACAATTATTAGGCTTAGGCCTGATCACAGTTTGAATAGCGTCGCTGTTGTAGCTGGATTTAAGAGCTTCACGAAACCGTTATCTGTGTTTATTCATTGAGTTTTAAGCCCAGATTACTGTATTAACAAAGCGGACGGACTTAGCTTACATTCAGTTAATAGGATTTTAATGTATATTTACAGTATGATTTACTTACAACCATATCAAAAATCATTATTATAATTGATTTTTATTTAAAATTGATAATTTAAATTTGATTCCAAATAAAATGTTGTCATTATTTTTGTTAAAAATATTTAAGATGCAATGTTGAAAAATCGGTCATATTTACAGTTTTTATGTAGGTACTGAATATGCATACTTATATAAAAGTTTAAAATGTATACTTATACAGAAGAAATATATAAAATTAATAGTCTTCTTAAAAGATATTATCTTATATAAAACCCAAATAAGATACTTCCTACAAACAAATAACAATAATTTGCTAGACTTTGATCCAATGTACATTCAGATAATTTGCATTAAAGGTTTAAGCGGTCAGCTTATATTTTTCCTAAGAAAATAAATTGTATCATTCTCCTCATAACACGAGTACCTACTTGACTTGGATATATTTGTTTTTTCTCGCATATCATGTGACTCCGGCGCGTAAAGATTGAGTAAATATTTTAGGACAATAACTCAATTTAATATTTATGAAGGTCCAAGCTCAATAATCAGTTATATACTATATTATTATGATTTAATAGAGATGATTTATAGTTACCTCCCAAGTAGTTATTATTTAAGATCATAAATTCCAAAGTGAGTTCTCAAATCAAGTCCTCTCAGTCGATTTCTGGAAAGACGAGGAGGACAAGAATAAGTAAAAACTAAGTAAAAAAAAGTCTTTTTATTGGATTTTGTTTATGTAAAAGGTAATTTATTCTTGGTACATTTTTTATAAAATATATTCGAGAAGGGCTAAGATGCAAACGGGTCACCTCCTGGTAAGATATAATCGGCACCTATGGTCTCTTTTTACTCAGAAAAAGTTAGATTTCCACGATTCCGGGACTGAACTTTTCATATGAGATTGCTGAAATAGATACGTCAGCATCGGGATCAACTCCGGGGCCATATTCGGAAGATGAATTTGGCCCATTCGATTTACGAACGTCCATGGAAATCTCAGTACATATAGGTACCTAAGCAAGCAGTGAAGGCTTAAGGTATGCCTGCATTGTCTCCGAGTACCATAAGTACATTCAGGTCGTAGTTCAAATATGTGTCATCATTAATAATTAATAACTGCATTTACCCTAAGACAATATATTCCAAGATTCTGACAATTTGTACAATAGGGACAGATTGACTCATGAAAACATATTATATTACATATTATATAACCCAAAGGTTTCTAAGAACGCTTATAACCTCTCTATATTTCCAAACGTATAATTTAAGTTTAATTGTTAATAAGCCTTAAAACAATAGATATAATAGCTTTTAGAAGTAGGAAAATATTTTTGCAAATAAGCGAGACATGAGCTATACGTTATTCTGGGTATTGCGCCGGATTACGCCCTTTTGGCCCTGTTCAGATTTAACTGCTGGCCGAGTCTTAACTAAACAATACCCTTAATTGGCACATTGATTAACCGCAATGTGGTTATCAAGATATGTTGTTTGCATCATTGCATCAATAAATTATTATAACACACAAAAGATATCTTAATATGTATTTAATGTAATTGCAAATAGTGTAAGTATTGTAATTGCTCCATCTAGTAAAATAGGAATGCTAAAACAAGCTTTTATAAAATAATTATATTAAAATCATATCAGACATAGATAAAACCAGTTAATTCTTAATTTCACGTCTGCCTGCCTTTTATATCTTATATCAGACGGAAATTGCAAAAGGAAGCAGGTCAGGCCCTCTTGCCGGATCTTATTTATTTTTATTAAGTTTGTCCAAGGATTTTTATGATGACATATAACAATGACGGTACTTTTGTTACTGAAACTTATTTAAGGGTATATTATTTATTACTTAGTGTGGTAAAATGTAGTATATGTAGCTGTATTTTATGTAGTATTTAGTAACAAAATCTGTGTACAATTTTAAGGTGGTTTATATTTAATTGAAATATACATGTTATATATAATATAAATAATTTGTATCAATTTATTCCAATAAATACTTATTATGATAAGTATTTATAGGCATAAATACTTATCATATGGAATAAATACTTATCATATGGCTTTAGCCATAGTTAACGTTGATAACGTTAACTATGGCTAACGTTGATGTAAAGCCAACTTACTGCATCTACAAGATGGGATTAATTAAATGGGATGCTAATATTCTGATGGCACAAGATAATAAAGCGTCACTGAGCCATGATAATCGCATCCCGCTCGTACTCACAGTTACATATCTCGAATGTGTAGTAATATACATTCATAATAATGAACAGTACTGAATAGTCCTGAAACTATAATATTTGAAGAAATTAACAACTAATTATTGCTATATATAGTTAAACTTTTAGAGACTAAGGCGACATCTATTAGGATTCTTTCGAAAACACTAACCAATATTTCCTTTTTTGCAATATAGTATAGATTATATATAAATAAGTGAACATTATAGAAATTTCAAAAAAATATTTCGGTTGTGACAAAAGTATAAAATTATATACAATGCTAGATTCTTCGAAGTCGGTAGACAAATTTGTGTGGTAACGTCTCGTCCCGGAGTTCAAGGATTCGAATCCTGCTCAATCCATTATATATTTATTCAAAACTTTTAAAAAGTGTTGTTTACTGATAACTATATACCAATTGTAACGCAAAAACAGTTGAATTTGACAATTATTTTTGTGTATATCGTGTGGCAATACTGCTTTTCAACAATATAAGAAGAGGAAGAAACCAATATAAGAAGAAATCCTTGTAAATTTATAACAAACTGTTGTTCCGAGAGTGTAGTGACATTTTTTTAACCTTAAGAGTTATATCAATAGCATCCATCATCTAAATTCAAAGGTCTTGGTTTCAAAATCACATTATATCGCAGTAACAAGAGATTTTCGCAAAACATGCTTTAATATTAGTCCAACGTATATTAAGTAAAAGAACATAAATATATTAAATTCATTTTTGTAACAATGAAAATATTTCGCTCTTACTTGAAACGGAATTCATTTTTACTATAAAAATTATGTCACGCATTCATGTCTAGAACAATCCCCGAGTGTGAAAACTCAGTACACGGTCTCGGAGGCACTCTTACCGCTATTGTTGAACAACAAGCATGAACGGTGACTGGCTTTAATGACTCGCATTATATTACAAAATATTAAATAATAAAATATATTTGCTTTTATAATTCCTAAATTTGTTGCAAAAAATTATATGTTTTGTTGTGTAGGGTTTTTTTAATGAATACTCGTATAATCGTATAAAGGTATGTTTATAAGATTAATGATTTTCAGGCAGTCTCGACCTTATTTTTGCAAGCTTTTGTTTTTTTTAATACGTATTGTCATATGTGAGGGATTCTTGCCGCTTTTTTATTGTAACGCAACTTTATAACAACAAAGACCTAATTCCAACGGTAAGCTTTAATAACGCTGGAATTAAGGTGTAATAATTATTGACTCATAAAAAATTACAATTATTTATTAAACGTTATCACAACAGACGTGATGTTGATTATAATCATTAATAAATATAAATCGTAAAAAGAAAATTATGATGATAATAAAAGATATGGAACGCTATTATGTCAAAAGTAAATAAGTATTGAAGACGTTCAATGGATATAATATATAATATTTTATAAAAACCGTCATATATATATATATATATATATATATATATATATGTAATTTCTGTGTTTGTACTATGAGATCATTCAGTATGGGAAAATAAACATAGTGGCGTTAACCTTTATATTTTTCGCCATCATTTTCTTGTTATTTTATTTTCCATTTCGTTTATCAGAACTTTTCCGCTCGATGATTTTGAATCAAATAATTAAAGTAAACTATATGGTATTATAACTAATCTTAAAATATATTGAAATGAAACTATTATAATATAAACAATAGTGTAGAGTAATTTTCACTACAAATACAATTATGTGACTTTTAAAAAGGTTTTGCATAATAACCACTGTTAACATATACTTATATATAGAAAAAGGTGAAGTACAAAGAGATGATCTTTTCGCTTCAAAGCGATTATTTCCAGACAACCTTTGAGAGTGGAGATTGCGTGTCTCGTCGTGGTGTCAGAGATTGTTCTTAGCAATACCACGGCCTTTGAATATTTTTATAGTATGAACTTTTATATGTTTTTTTTTTATTTCAATTTGCAAGAATATACTTATTTATCTATTTATGTAAGTATCTATCTATCTATATTATAAAATGTATTACTTGGTAAGGTAGTGAAGTCAATTTTCGAAATCATGCTTGCACTGCCAATAACAATAGTTTATAACTTCAGTACATTAATTTTAAGGCCATTTGACACAATTCAAATGAAAATACAATAAAAATCCTCATTGACATCAGTGACTGCACTTGCCAGGGCTTTGATTGAGTCAATGTGAGTATATGTAAATCGTCATATGAAAGAGAGAAAAGATTTCATAAGTTATAGAATTTATGGGAACTGTAAAGCAATGCATGCAGCATGGGGTAAACACGCCACCTAGAAGTACAATCGCACAAACTTCGCGCCACAACGATACGATCTCCCCTGCACAAGTTTGCTCCCGACGTGCTCTGAGGTAACTATGAAACGAATCAATCAGTAATGGAGGTATGTAAAAAGACCATAGCATAACAACGGTAAAATTTAAAAAACAACGCCTTTGAAAGCATTATTAAGGTCTAGGAATCTTAATATTATAAGCTGTCTTTTATACATCGCCCAAAGAATGTCGTCATTGGGATGTCCTTCAAATGTTTTATCTTGTTTGAGACGTTGAAACTTTCAAGCTGATGTATTTCATGTATAGATTTTTAGTACATTAGAACAAAGTAGAGTCTCTGCAAAATTATCATCTTCGCAATGAGTAAAATATAGTTAAAGTTGTTGCCCGTGGAATTAATGCTCTAACAAGTAAATGCCGAATAGTACACACGGTATCACAGCAATATATGATGGGTCTAGGTAGGCATCTTAAATTCGACTAAATATTCAAATATAAAGGCTATCTATTATAATTTTATGCCAAGAGAAAAAAAAATTGTAAATTTTATTCCGATGATCCTGTTTACTCCTTCATTTTAGCGTGAGAAACCCTTGGACAAACTAAATAAAAATAAAAAACAAAAACATCACATCTTTTATTTTCTTTTCAAATTTCCTTCCTATATAAAAAGCAAGGAGACGTGAAATTACGAATTTACTGGTTTTACCTATGTTTGTACGAGTCTGTACAGGACAACTTGATTTAGTTTAATCTGTCTTGAGGTTATTTTTTTCCAACGAAATGGGTTGGAGTAATAAATTGGTATTCCAATGCTTTTTATTAGTTATTGACTGAAGCACGAGCTTCTTAAGAGTAGTTTTCAAACAGTTTATTATATTATATGATAAACTAAACTACATGACACGGTGAATGTATTCTCCATAGAAGAGGTTGATAAGCATTAGGGTCACCAACAGGCAAAAGATAATAGAGTAGCAACTTATAGAGATATAGAGAGTTTTAATTTTCTCCCCAAAGTGGCTAGAGTATATCAAAGAACGTTTCATATTTTTGGGTGCGTCACGTCACGAACGTTCTCTTCGTTCTGAGGATAATTTAACCCTAAAAATTCCTCCCCACTCTTCCTCTTTCTTTCTTCAAATTCCTTCACAGTTCAAGCTGCTCGTTTATGGAACTCCTTGCCCTATTCCATTAAGTATTCAAAGTCCCAGGCATCTTTTAAAACAATAGTCAAGGAATTTTATCTTAACTCACTTGCACCTACCTAACTCCTTCCTACTTTTCCCTTCATAATATCTTAACATAAGCTTTCTTAAATATTATTATAACTTTTGTGTATAAATTGTATCTATGATATTCATACGTGAATACATACATATAATGTATATAATGTTTTCTGTGTGTACTGTATGTCGGTGTATATTATATATATAAATATTTCTATATATGAGTAAGTGTATGTACTCGTTTATATATGTGTGTGTATGTATGTGTTTGTATGTATATATATGTTTTATTATACTATATTATCCTGTACTGTACTGTACCTAAATACCCACTTACATATTTCGTGTCCTCTACCCAAAGGTTGCCTGGAAGGGATGGCTCTTTAGCAATAAAGCCGCCTGTTGTACTATCTTTTCTTTTATTTGTTATTGTTTTTATATTTTTTTGTTTGTTTTGGTACAATAGAGCATATCGTATCGTATATTTTGATGGATACTCGGTGCGCGTAAGCCGACAGGTCCCCAATAAGGGCCATTTCAGAAACTAGCAGTAGTAGTAGACCATACCGAGTTATTAAAACTATCCCATATGATAAGTATCTCATCGAAGATACGAACTTTTAGCGCAAAAACAGTCGTTGTTTCGTAACCATGTCTTGGCTTAGCTTTAACAGGAGCTGGAAAAGCAGTAGCGATGAAAATGTCTCTGACAATCATGATTAAATCTATAAAAACCAAATGCTCTAAATAATTTATCCTTTATTTTCTGTAGTAAAAGAAAAGGTATATCTACTCAATCAATTATTGAATTAATAAAAAATATAGTGATGTAGTATATAAAATTTACTATATTTTCTGTTTAAATTATATAGAATCTTATACATATGCATTATTGTTATTTCCTTGTTTAAGTACGAATGTATTTTGATTTTTCAAATGAATTCATGTTAAATATTTAAACAGAAAGGCAGAGTTGTAATCTTTATATAATATAATAAATGCCGCAAATACGTCTTATACTTCATTAAATCAAATCATAAGTAATATATTATTTTAAACAATAATTAAATATTTTTTCCAGCCTCAATTTGCGTTATCAGTTAGACATAGTATTGGTTCATTGAAAGGTATATAACTGTGATGCATTTTGCTTGAGAAGGCATATGCTTTCGACCATCGATCATTGCAATTGTGTTATTTTGAGTGTGGTGAATATATACAACGTGCGAACAGTCCTCAGTTTTGTACTCCGTCTTCATGTAGTTAAAGTACCCATACCCAAAACTGACTTGATCTTCCTTAATACGCGCCAGATCAGACATTTAGTCGCTTTCGGGTTCTACAGGTTGGTGTCGTAACAAAACAGTAACTATGTGGTAAGTTAAATCTATTATATACTTTTGATGTAATTTTATTTAAAATTCAGTACACCATTTTATTTTTAACAATGTATGGATCAGGTTTTTAAATTTGCTTTACAATGTATATTAATACAATGAAAACTTGTGGGTCTAAATAGTCATGACTTCAGAACGTGCCCCTTTCATCCGTCTCTATTCTGTAGCTGTTTATTTTATCATTGTTAATGTAGTGGTGTTTTTAAATCCAGCTTGAATGAAACAACTATTGCAAGAAGTCACATTCCGTATTATTGTTAGTGACAGTGTCAGAAATACATATAATTTAGTAACGATATATAGTTATATTACATTTTATGTACATTTTGTAGTTAATATTGCAAAAATTAGGTAAATGCCTTTAGAACCTTGGTCTCCTTTTTCAGCAGCAGTCTTATTGACCCACAGCAAACCCTCAACACTTTTAACTTTTCACGGTCTGTCTTTAACCGATGTCAAAATTTTGTACTTCTTTTCTGTTAGTAAGACATCACTTATGGCTCCATTTATTTATTCACTTTAGATTTCCAGACCATACGAGTGCTGTGTATATTATACTTATATAATCCCTTCTTTGATATTAAAATATTACCGTTTGTCACAGAATCTATCGCTTACCACCAATTATTACTATTTCTTATCAAATACCTTGACTCGTTACATTCAAGTTTCCGTACAGGATCTGCTGGAGATATAAGTCAAGGTATGAAATTCTCCGTGACTCTATGATTGCACTGCTTGACTTAAGCAACACATTTTATGCCGTTGTCCACAACCTCTTATTTGCTCTGCTCTCCCGGAGTAATATCTCTTCTTTATAACGGAACTTGAGAACGGCCAACAGGCTATTCACGCTAATAAGAGCCCTTGAGAGCGGCACGACGTCCAATCTGCTGTCCCACAGAGCGAGATTTTAACTCCTTTACTATATTTCATATTTATTAACTCCATTATTAAAATTTTCAATGCTATCTATATGCCAAAGATTTGTAGCTTTACGAGTACATTTATAACGAGATCAAGTCTTGATTTCAACCTTGTTTTAATAATTCTACGTCCATTTTTTTTAAACTGAATATTTAATAAAAGAAATAAGATAGGGGATAAAACCGGATAAGTTTTCACATTTTATAACGAACAATAGAACTGTAGCTTTTATAATGATATTTGACCCTATATTATGAACACATACGTGAGCCATCGTCCAAAATTTACTCTACATTTTATAATTGATTCAGTTTTTTGTAGTTATAGGATTTATTCCCTCAGTTGCAGATTTGATTCCCAATTCATTGTGTGATCCTTATTTTGATGTTCCGTGTCTAGATAAGTCTAGTCTAGTCTGAATGATAACAAAACTATTCTTTTCCGATTTTCCTTTGTTTTACTATGTTTTTGGGACCTTAATTTGCACGTTTGTAAAATCTCCAACTTAAGCCTAGGCCGGAATCGTAACGAAATGTTTTATTATTTTTTTAATAAAAATTTATATTTTTGTATATATCATTTTCAGCTTACCTACCGGGTGCGGTGCTTTGTGCAAATTTATCAGCTTCTTATTTTCCCTGATAGTCATCGTTTCAATAATCTTGATTATTTTGTGGCAATGTGGAGTTGTATTCAAGACGGTAAATAAACTCATATCTGTACTATTTATATTTTAAAAATATAATAAACAAAAAATTTTGTTGCACCATTAAAACGTAATAAATAGCTGTCTTAAAGTATTTATTAATAAGGATGATTTTTTATAACATAAACTTTGTTATTGTAGGTAACTAGTAAACATGTTATTATATTTATTTATTTAATAGAAAGCCAACGTGATATAAAATGAATAACATTCCTTTTATTAAAAAAAAGCAATTGATATAAGTTACAATGTATACCCCAATTAAAGGCTAACTTAACATGCAATTGTAGGATGATTGCTTGCTACATATTTTGAAAATTACATTTAAAAAAACATACACTACTGTTTGTTAAAACTAATTGGTACTTTATATTAAGAAATTACAATAAAATATATATTTTTCTAATTTCTATATATAATTTATACTGCCCCCGTATTATTTTTTTTTTTTCATTTACAGGATGGTACAGCTACTAGCCATTCACTGAGTACTTTGCTTTCGAAAACTGCAGATCAATGACAAGAAATCCATGACAGATTAAGATGATTAAGTTAGATCATTTTTTTTCATATTTCCAAAATATTCAAATCTTAATTCCTTTAAAACATTGAAGATTGAAGCTAAAGAAAGAAGAAAAAATAATTAAGACAATTTTTAATTAATCGAATCTATGATAAATTTATCAGACACATATTTTTTTTTAATCATACATTGGTCGTGATTATTTAGTTTTATTATTTATTATCTTCATTTCTTTCGTCAAAAATAAAATTCTATGCTCATAGATAAAATATCTACACTTGAACAAAAACTTATTGTCATGGAATGAGAAAAAAATACAACCTTTTCTTTTTTGATATTGAAATGATTAAAAAATTGGTAGTGGAACTGGTAGACTACTTCAAAGATTCTATTTTAGAAACAGGTACACGTGTTAGAAGAGAGGAAAAAATTGCAAGTACAAGAAGAAGAAGCAATCTTTAAGTCTTTCGTTACAAAGATTTAAGACAGCTATGTATCCTTAAAGAGAGAACTTTAAGGATACATAGCTGTCTTAAAATATGATAAGATCATTTTAAAGAAAACTTCAGTAACAAACAGAGAAGAAAAAGAAAATTTGCTACTTCTTACTCACCGAACCCCTTACTCAGAAATGAACTCGCTAAAAAAATACTTTAATTACATAATACATGTAAACCAAAAATTATATTCACGAAATGAAAAAAAGTATGAAAGCCCAACATTCATTATACGACGTAGATCTGCGTTTGATCTTCTGTCTGTTCCTAAAAAAACCTGTAACGATATACGAGGTCCAAAACCAAAGCAGAAAAAAAACAATAAATATATAGAAATCAACTTGCTTGGGTTGTAACCCAAGCAAGTTGGTCACCGTGGAAGAAGTAGACTAGAAGTAGCTGAAGAAAATAACCTCAGAATTATATGTATTAATAACCAGCATTAAAACATCCAAAGAAAAACCAATAACATTAACATAGCAACCCTACGCACACTTTATTTAAAGACAAAATTAACAAAGAAATAAGTAGCGACACAAAATTAAAACGCAAAAGAATAAAATGCATCCAAAAACACATTACAAAAACAAGAGACATTAATCAAGAACACAAAGAAACAACGCCATGGGTTCCGAAAATGAAAAACAGATTCATAACAACCAGGTTCATACAAAAAAATGGATAACTCAATTTTCACGATTAATAAATGTTATTTATTTTTAACATATAATAAAGTATTCACCTTACAGTCTTTTCTTCTATATATAAATCCTTTTTTGTTTAACCTTTTTTAATTTTATTTCTGTTGGTATAGTAATGACATTTGCTAAATTGTTTTATAAAACTGAAAAATACTTTTACAGTTTTATAATAATTCCCGTATTTTCGTTTATACTAGTGGTATTGTTTAATATAAGAAAAAAGATCAGAAAATGTTGAGCTTATTACAGGTATTATTATGAAAGGTAAGATTTGACTACTGAAACTAAATAAAGTTCCCTTCATGGGTATCAACTGTTTTAAATTGTACTAAGGGATGGAAAGGATTTGAGAAATTATACTAGACGAATATTCCACAACACATGTAGTAAACACAGCTATTAAAATTGTCCTCACAATTATGTTATCTTTGAATATTTTTGCGTTTTTGGTATCGGGTTTGAGTTGATTAAACTAATCTATTGATTTTCTGATATTTAACTATCTGTCTACCATTCCTATGGTCTACTCTCACGCATACTACGAATAATATAACACAAAGAATTCAATAAGGACGGTCCTTTTGAAAAACGAGAAGTAAAACCAAATTGCAGAAGTAAATCCTACTTCTAAACAACCGTTTATAAATTTATCTATAATGTACTTTTTTTTATTTATAGCTCTGTGAATATTCGTGAATTTTCAGAAGTTTTTGAAAAATAATAAGGTACGACTTAATTACAGATAAGAATAATGTAAACGATGTGGTAAGTTGAACAGTTTCGTCGTTGTATATTTAAGAATCATAACTAAATAATATCTTTTATACTTTTTCAGTTGCATTGCCAATCTCCTCAGTCAAGTTTTTAATTTGGCAATAGCTCTTGCTGTAATTGGCATTGCAGTATTAATAGTATGGAATTGATTGGGTTTTCTACTTGGTAATTTTTTTATATATTTTTATGTTATCGAACTTCATAATTTGAAAGAATAATTACAATATTGTTTTCAAAACTCCCAGTTTATATAATACTCGGAAATGAGAAATAGAATATAAATGCCACTCACTTGTCTTAAAAAAATATTGGTCGAAAGTATCTACGAAGGTCACCTTAATTCATTTATAATTGTTTTAAAATTATTATTATGTTAACTATTAATTAACCATGATCATACTTGTAACAGAAGTTTTGCAAAAATCTTGAAACCGATGCTAAAAGGGACATCCTACACATTTCTGAAACTATAGTAGGTAGGTACATAAAATAGAAGAAACGTTCGTATGTTTTATCTTTATAAGATAAAAATAGATATTTAAAGTACCATAAAGGGAAATTATGAAGTAAGTAATCGGTGATAAATATAATTTTCAAAAACAGCCATTGCTAGTAGCAGCTGATAAAGTGCATCCATATCTTAACTTCAACAGGAAATTGGAAAGCAAGCGATGAAAATATGTCTAACAACGATGAATATGTAAATATCTCCAAATTAATACAAAACCAAGTGATCGTTTATATATATATCGTTTATAAGTTAATTAAGTTAAATTAATAAGTTAATTTAAAAAAAAAAATGCCATGTACTAATTATGAATTTTAAATGTATTTTTATAATATATTATAACTATTATACGTAATAAAAATAATGTTTTATTTATATTCAGTCTCATACATATATATCTAATAATTATAATTGTTATATACTTGTTTAAGTACGAATGTATTTTTGTAAATTAAATTTATAATATAACAGTAATAATAAAATAACAATAAACAACAAAATAATTGTTTTCTTTTTATAGATATAGCGCATAATATATTTTTGTATGAAATGAAAGATTAGAACTTATTTGTTTTAGTTTTTTTAATAACCCAATTAATTAGAAGATGATTTTATATATTTTTAATAAATTGTTCACTAATACTTCGGGACTTTCTTTAAACATGAAAGCGGAAGTGAGAGCCTCATATAATATAAAACAGCCTGTAAATGTATTTCATACTCAAAGAAATCATAAATATATTTTTACTTTAAACAATAGATCAATATTTTTACCAGCTTCGAGTTGAGTTATTAATTTGAGAGTATATTCTTTCGTCAAAAGCTTTAATATAATTTAAGGGTAAACAAAAATCACCATTATTATTATTATTTTTTCTTTGTACCTAGTTAATACAAACAAAATATTAATTATCTAATAACATATACATATGAAAAAGGTAAAAAGTTAACTTCAGTCAAAAAAAAAAATCTATTTGTAACAGTATAAAGCATTGTCAAAGCATTTTTTGGAACCCTCAAAAATCGATTTTTTCAAATATCTCGGTAAAAAATGCAGCTAAAATATTGTTTTAGACGTGGAAAACTGCGCCTTAAAAAGATCTATTTTTAACAGTATAAAGCATTTTCAAAGCATTTTTTGGTACCCTCAAAAATCTAATTTAGGATCTTCATATATCGATTTTTTAATTTTGAAAAATCGATTTTAGTACAGTGAATAATCGATTTTACTACATTCAAAAATCGATTTTTTCAAATATCTCGGTAAATAAAAAGATCTATTTTTAACACGCTTTTATTAGCTTGGGTTGTATGTATGTATGTATGTATGAATGCATGTATGTATGTATGTATGTAACGGAATCTTTAAGCTCAATTTTCTCCTGGTTCCAGCGAGTCGATTGAATTCAAACTTTGCACACGTATCAAGGACCGATGACAATGCAATAATTTGATAAAAGTTTCCCATTATCCTTATTAGGACCACCAGGATTATTTTAGCTGTATTTACCCTTATAAATTCCCGTTTTTCGCGAATAACTCGGCGAGGGATGAAGCTAACGAGACGTTCGAGGTGTCAAAATGTGCGTCTTGTTAATATCTATCTGACGAGATAGAATTAAATTTGAAAAATTAGAAAATGGAAATTTTCCGGAAGGAAATTTGAAATTTTGCTGTTTAAACTATAATATCACCCTAAGGGATGAACCGATAGGGGATAATATAGGTGTCAAAAAGTTTGTATTGATATAATCTAAAAGATAGTAATAAAAGAAATTTTGAAAAATGAAAACTGAAAAAGTTTTCCTAAGAAAAACTCAAGAATTTAGAGAAAAACCCTTAGATTTTCCTTCACGCTTTTTACTCTGAATTGAGTTATTCTGTTAATAACTTAAATTTATTATAATTTTATATTGAGGCGATTCACTATGATTAATTGTTCGATCTTCTACTACTGTAATATTAGATTCTTTGTCATTAAAAATTATTTTCTAGTTTTTAGTTCGATTAGCAATAAAAGCGTGTTATTTTAGTTTTTTAAACTAATATTTTTCTTGTATTATTATCCCATTAGCGGCACTACATCTTCCCTGACTATAGGAGACTCGCTCTGGAAGCGTATTAATTTATCTGACGCCATTTTGTTTTATTTTATTTAAAGAATTTCGTGTTTTTATTTCGTAACTTTTTTAACAGTATAAAGCATTTTCAAAGCATTTTTTGGTACCCTCAAAAATCGATTTTTTCAAATAAATCGGTAAAAATGCAGCTAAAATATTGTTTTAGACGTGGAAAAATGCGCTTTTAAAAGATCTATTTTTAAGAGTATAAAGCATTTTGAAAGCATTTTTGGGTACCCTCAAAAATCGATTTCTTCAAATATCTCGGTAAAAAATGCAGCAAAAATATTGTTTTAGACGTGGAAAAATGCGCCTTAAAAAGATCTATTTTTAACAGTATAAAGCATTTTCAAAGCATTTTTTGGTACCCTCAAAAATCGATTTTTAAAAATATCTCGGTAAAAAATGCAGCTAAAATTTTTTAGACGTGGAAAAATGCGCTTTAAAAAGATCTATTTTTAACAGTATAAAGCATTTTCAAAGCAATTTTTGGTACCCTCAAAAATCGAATTAAGGATCATCATATATCGATTTTTTAATTTTGAAAAATCGATTTTAGTACAGTGAATAATCGATTTTACTACATTCAAAAATCGATTTTTTCAAATATTTCGGTAACAAATGCAGCTAAAATATTGTTTTAGACGTGGAAAAATGCGCTTCAAAAAGATCTATTTTTAACAGTATAAAGCATTTTCAAAGCATTTTTCAAAAATCGATTTTTTCAAATATCTCCGTAAAAAATGCAGCTAAAATATTGTTTTAGACGTGGTAAAATGCGCTTTAAAAAGATCTATTTTTAACACGCTTTTATTAGCTTGGGTTGTATGTATGTATGTATGTATGTATGTATGTATGTATGTATGTATGTATGTAACGGAATCTTTAAGCTCAATTTTCTCCTGGTTCCAGCGAGTCGATTGAATTCAAACTTTGCACACGTATCAAGGACCGATGACAATGCAATAATTTGATAAAAGTTTCCCATTATCCTTATTAGGACCACCAGGATTATTTTAGCTGTATTTACTCTTATAAATTCCCGTTTTTCGCGAATAACTCGGCGAGGGATGAAGCTAACGAGACGTTCGAGGTGTCAAAATGTGCGTCTCGTTAATATCTATCTGACGACATAGAATTAAATTTGAAAAATTTGAAAATGGAAATTTTCCGGAAGGAAAATTGAAATTTTGCTGTTTAAACTATAATATCACCCTAAGGGATGAACCGATAGGGGATAATATAGGTGTCAAAAAGTTTGTATTGATATAATCTAAAAGATAGTAATAAAAGAAATTTTGAAAAATGAAAACTGAAAAAGTTTTCCTAAGAAAAACTCAAGAATTTAAAGAAAAACCCTTAGATTTTCCTCAAGGGATGATCCGATAGGGACGCAAGGGATGTCAAAAGATGCGCCTTGAATAGTTCTGGATAATATCCCAAGAAAGAAAATCTGTAAGTTATACTACAAAAAAGTTACGAAATAAAAACACGAAATTCTTTAAATAAAATAAAACAAAATGGCGTCAGATAAATTAATACGCTTCCAGAGCGAGTCTCCTATAGTCAGGGAAGATGTAGTGCCGCTAATGAGATAATAATACAAGAAAAATAATAGTTTAAAAAACTAAAATAACACGCTTTTATTGCTAATCGAACTAAAAACTAGAAAATAATTTTTAATGACAAAGAATCTAATATTACAGTAGTAGAAGATCGAACAATTAATCATAGTGAATCGCCTCAATATAAAATTATAATAAATTTAAGTTATTAACAGAATAATTCAATTCAGAGTAAAAAGCGTGGGGTGCATTTTACTGTGATTCATAACTATCCTCTCATAGATAGTTGCCAATAAAATGATTGTAATATTTGAAATATTTAGCACCCCACGCTTTTTACTCTGAATTGAATTATTCTGTTAATAACTTAAATTTATTATAATTTTATATTGAGGCGATTCACTATGATTAATTGTTCGATCTTCTACTACTGTAATATTAGATTCTTTGTCATTAAAAATTATTTTCTAGTTTTTAGTTCGATTAGCAATAAAAGCGTGTTATTTTAGTTTTTTAAACTATTATTTTTCTTGTATTATTATCTCATTAGCGGCACTACATCTTCCCTGACTATAGGAGACTCGCTCTGGAAGCGTATTAATTTATCTGACGCCATTTTGTTTTATTTTATTTAAAGAATTTCGTGTTTTTATTTCGTAATTTAACAGTATAAAGCATTTTCAAAGCATTTTTTGGTACCCTCAAAAATCGATTTTTTCAAATATCTCGGTAAAAAATGCAGCTAAAATATTGTTTTAGACGTGGAAAAATGCGCCTCAAAAAGATCTATTTTCAACAGTATAAAGCATTTTTGAAGCGTTTTTAGTACCTTCAAAAATCGATTTTTTAATTTTGAAAAGTCGATTTTAGTACAGTGAAAAATCGATTTCAGAACGTTAAAAAATCGATTTTTCACTGTACTAAAATCGACTTTTCAAAATTAAAAAATCGATTTTTGAAGGTACTAAAAACGCTTCAAAAATGCTTTATACTGTTGAAAATAGATCTTTTTGAGGCGCATTTTTCCACGTCTAAAACAATATTTTAGCTGCATTTTTTACCGAGATATTTGAAAAAATCGATTTTTGAGGGTACCAAAAAATGCTTTGAAAATGCTTTATACTGTTAAATTACGAAATAAAAACACGAAATTCTTTAAATAAAATAAAACAAAATGGCGTCAGATAAATTAATACGCTTCCAGAGCGAGTCTCCTATAGTCAGGGAAGATGTAGTGCCGCTAATGAGATAATAATACAAGAAAAATAATAGTTTAAAAAACTAAAATAACACGCTTTTATTGCTAATCGAACTAAAAACTAGAAAATAATTTTTAATGACAAAGAATCTAATATTACAGTAGTAGAAGATCGAACAATTAATCATAGTGAATCGCCTCAATATAAAATTATAATAAATTTAAGTTATTAACAGAATAATTCAATTCAGAGTAAAAAGCGTGGGGTGCTAAATATTTCAAATATTACAATCATTTTATTGGCAACTATCTATGAGAGGATAGTTATGAATCACAGTAAAATGCACCCCACGCTTTTTACTCTGAATTGAATTATTCTGTTAATAACTTAAATTTATTATAATTTTATATTGAGGCGATTCACTATGATTAATTGTTCGATCTTCTACTACTGTAATATTAGATTCTTTGTCATTAAAAATTATTTTCTAGTTTTTAGTTCGATTAGCAATAAAAGCGTGTTATTTTAGTTTTTTAAACTATTATTTTTCTTGTATTATTATCTCATTAGCGGCACTACATCTTCCCTGACTATAGGAGACTCGCTCTGGAAGCGTATTAATTTATCTGACGCCATTTTGTTTTATTTTATTTAAAGAATTTCGTGTTTTTATTTCGTAACTTTTTTGTAGTATAACTTACAGATTTTCTTTCTTGGGATATTATCCAGAACTATTCAAGGCGCATCTTTTGACATCCCTTGCGTCCCTATCGGATCATCCCTTGAGGAAAATCTAAGGGTTTTTCTTTAAATTCTTGAGTTTTTCTTAGGAAAACTTTTTCAGTTTTCATTTTTCAAAATTTCTTTTATTACTATCTTTTAGATTATATCAATACAAACTTTTTGACACCTATATTATCCCCTATCGGTTCATCCCTTAGGGTGATATTATAGTTTAAACAGCAAAATTTCAATTTTCCTTCCGGAAAATTTCCATTTTCAAATTTTTCAAATTTAATTCTATGTCGTCAGATAGATATTAACGAGACGCACATTTTGACACCTCGAACGTCTCGTTAGCTTCATCCCTCGCCGAGTTATTCGCGAAAAACGGGAATTTATAAGAGTAAATACAGCTAAAATAATCCTGGTGGTCCTAATAAGGATAATGGGAAACTTTTATCAAATTATTGCATTGTCATCGGTCCTTGATACGTGTGCAAAGTTTGAATTCAATCGACTCGCTGGAACCAGGAGAAAATTGAGCTTAAAGATTCCGTTACATACATACATACATACATACATACATACATACATACATACATACATACAACCCAAGCTAATAAAAGCGTGTTAAAAATAGATCTTTTTAAAGCGCATTTTACCACGTCTAAAACAATATTTTAGCTGCATTTTTTACGGAGATATTTGAAAAAATCGATTTTTGAAAAATGCTTTGAAAATGCTTTATACTGTTAAAAATAGATCTTTTTGAAGCGCATTTTTCCACGTCTAAAACAATATTTTAGCTGCATTTGTTACCGAAATATTTGAAAAAATCGATTTTTGAATGTAGTAAAATCGATTATTCACTGTACTAAAATCGATTTTTCAAAATTAAAAAATCGATATATGATGATCCTTAATTCGATTTTTGAGGGTACCAAAAATTGCTTTGAAAATGCTTTATACTGTTAAAAAAAGATCTATTTTCAACAGTATAAAGCATTTTTGAAGCGTTTTTAGTACCTTCAAAAATCGATTTTTTAATTTTGAAAAGTCGATTTTAGTACAGTGAAAAATCGATTTCAGAACGTTAAAAAATCGATTTTTTCAATTTTAAAAAATCGATTTTAGTACAGTGAGCGTGAGCTGTAGCTCCTTCTTGGCGAGGCGGTACGCCTCATACAGCTGGCGCTCCGTCTGCAGCTCCACGACCGACATCTGTTCGTCAGTCCGGCCGTGTCGTAATCTCCTGCAATGGCCATAAGGCCGTCGTGCAGCCGTGCAGGCGGCCCGGAGATTCGCAATCTTCAAACCCCACCAGTAGACCTCACGACGTGTGGGCTGGCGGCGGAACCGCGGCATGGCTGCATCGCACACTCCCGTCACCGCTTTGCAAAAGCGATTTGCTGCGAGGTCTACGTCCGGTTCCGAGGGAACCTTCAACCATGTTTGAATGATTGCCGCCTCCCTCGCAAGTTCCGCATCTAGGCGGCTGACGGCCCAGCGTGGAAATTTCGCAACCTCAGCGGGGCCACGAGGCGTTCCTCTGACGTGGGAGGTGGTGACCTCAAACCGTATATATTTATGGTCCGAGAGAGTCTCCACCTCCGACAGCACCCTCCATGCCCCAACACGCACGGCGACAGACGGGTTGGCGAACGATAAGTCCACCACGGACCCACCGTTGTGTCGCACACACGTATGGGCCGACCCTATGTTGAGCAGGGTCAAGCCCGTGGACACCGCCCACTCCCTGACGATTTCCCCACGGGAGTCAGTCGAGGGGTTTCCCCAATCCCGGGCCTTTGCATTGAAGTCTCCTAGAAGAAGGACTTGACGTGGCGCCTGTCTTCGAACCGCACTGGCTAAGAAGTCTAAAAAGATCTCCAGTTCTGCTACGGTTTTGTTGGGGGAGAAGTATATGCCTACCACAGCATATTCTCCCCATTTGGCCACAGCATAGCCTGCTCCCCTCTCTTCGGTTAATAGGGGCGGGCTGCTAACATCTGATCGTTTTATGATGGCAACAGAGTCATTCTGGTCTCCCACCCAGCAAGCATGGGAAGGAGGAACATAGTACGGCTCTGCCGCCACCGCCACGTCTATCTGCCACTGCGCCATGGCCTGCATGAGTAGGTCTTGGGCTTGGGCGCAGTGGTTTAGGTTCGTCTGAAGGAAGTTGTGATGTCTGACTTGATCCATGAATTATTCAGACATCACAACCTCCTCCTCGTCCGCCGCTTGGGGAACGATCGCCGTCACGGTATTTACCTGGTTTTCAACCGATTGAGTAACCCGGGTCCCATTTGGCTTCCCTTTCGACGTCGCAGGCTTGCATCTGCGACCGCTCATTACATGCCCAGAGGGCTTGCCAGACTCGGCGCATATCGCGCAGCGTGGAGTGGCCTCCTTGCAGACAGCAATCTTATGACCTGCACGTCCACATCGGAAGCACAGGTCCCCTCTGTCTGCTGATGCTGGACACTGAGGGCGCGTATGACCCAGTCCCATGCACTTAAAGCAGCGCATGGAAAGCGCCTCCATGGCCACCACACGCACTGAGCTCCACCCAATGAGCAATCTGCCCTTCTCGGTCAGCGCTTTCGCTGCTGAGATCGGACAGGTGACGACGACGGAACCGGTTCCTCCAAAACTGGGCCGAATGGCCCCAATCTTCAACATGCCGACCTCAACCGCTGCTGCTTTAGCGACCGCCTCAGCCACATTCTCCTGGGTGGCGGTGTCGTCCAGGCTCGAGATCTTCACTTGTACAGATTTCATAGGCCTGGCAACGTTCGCCACGCCGGCTAACGCATCGCGCAGTTTTTCCGCGAGCCTATCTGCCTTCGCGTGATTTTCGGAGCCCGGGATCTCTAGCATTCTGGCTCCCGTCATTGTCTGACGGAAGCGAATTTGCTCGATGCCGAGCTCCTGCAGATCAACTTTTTGTTGGGCCGTCTGCAAAATGGCGCTGTAGGTTAGCCCTTTAGCCGCTGCTTCTTAATTAAGATTTTTTGCAGCTATTTCTATTTCGTCTTTTGTTTTCATTTTGTTTATACTGTCTCTATTCAAGTTTAGATCCCTTTTAAAACAGGCGAGTTTATCACTAAACTCACGCCATTTTGCCTTTCTAGTATTAAATATCCTTGTCGTTCTTATTACTTTTGGACCTTCTGGTTTCCTTAGGTATATTTCTAAGAGGATGCTATTGTGGTCGGAACTTACGAGGTTTTCCTCGATCCTCCACTCTTCCACCAAGTCAAGTATGTCAATAGAGCAGGCTGTTATATCTACATGGCTAGTATATCTCTTGTTTCCCCTTACTGTATCGAATGTAGGGACGTCCCCGCTGTTGAGTATTTGAAGCCTTAGTTCGTTTAGCATGCTGGCCATTATGTCGCCTCTGTGATCCGCGTTTGGGCTACCCCACGACAGGCTTTTTGCATTTGCATCTCCGCCAGCGATGATTGAGTTGGGGCTAAGTTCTTGAATATTTTTTTTTTTTTTAATTGTTCTATATACGGTTCGATGGGTGTGTCAGGCTCAAAGTAGAATGAGGGTTAGGTTAGGTTAGGTTAGGTTTATGCCGGCATCGTGAGGAGCATGGCCCTGTACGGTGCTCCCATATGGTCGGGAGCCCTCACTGCGGATTCCAGGGCCCTTCTGCGAAGAACGCAAAGGGTCCTAGCGGTGAGGGTGATCAGGGGGTACCGTACGGTGTCCTACACTGCGGCCACACTCCTGGCGAGCGATCCGCCGTGGGAGCTACACGCGGAGGTGCTCGCCAGGGTGTATTGGCACCGGGCAGAAGCCAGGGATGGGCAAAGGATCGAGGCGGCGCGGGTCAGGGCTCTAGCTCACCGAGTCCTGATCCGACAGTGGAAATCGGAGTTGGAGTCTCCTGTCGCCGGTCTGGCGACAGTGGGGGCAGTCCGCCCCCACATGGATCGTTGGATCAACCGGCGACACGGGACCCTAACCTATCGTCTTGTGCAGGTATTGACGGGGCACGGATGCTTCGGCGAGTACCTGCACAAGATCGCACGCAGAGAGGCGACCCCCTCCTGCCACCACTGTGACGAGGCCGTAGACACGGCTCGTCACACCCTGGCTGAGTGCGCAGCCTAGGACCGTCAGCGTTCTGAGCTGACGGCTGTGGTGGGCAGGGACCTTTCGCTGCCGCGCGTGGTACGCGCGATGATCGGCAGCGAGAGGTGTTGGGTCGCGGTGGCTTCCTTCTGCGAGCAAGTCATTGCCGCGAAGGAGGCCGCGGAGCGGATCAGGGAGTCAGCCTCCACCGCTGATCCGCTCCGAAGGGGTAGGCTGGGGAGAAGGAGGCGGGAGTACGCCCGACGCTTCCTTCCCCAGCCGTAGTGCCTTGGTGAGAGGGGAGGGTGACCCCTTTCACCAGCTATAGGCCTACGTCGTAAGGGTGCTTTCGTTACTCGGGGCACCCTTATCGGGGGTGGCGATTCCGCCGGGGCGTCACGGTGAGTGCGACAAGCGATCCCGTGGCGTGGCGAGGGTAACCGTTGGTTTTTAGTGGGTAGCCTTAAAAATGGCAGCGTCTTCTATGCTGCCGGGTAGTCCCACATAACCACTCCGGCCGTCACCTTCTCGGCCGGGGGGGTATCCGTAACGGATTTTCCAACGTAAAAAAAAAAAAAAAAAAAAAAAAAGGTTAGGTTAGGTTAGGTTAGGTTAGGTTAGGTTAGGTTCCACGGTGAGTGCGACAAGCGATCCCGTGGCGTCCCATTATGGCGATGAGGGTAACCGTTGGTTTTTAGTGGGTAGCCTTAAAAATGGCAGCGTCTTCTATGCTGCCGGGTAGTCCCACATAACCACCTCGGCCGTCACCTTCTCGGCCGGGGGGTATCCGTAACGGATTTTCCAACGTAAAAAAAAAAAAAAAAAAAAAAAAAGGTTAGGTTAGGTTAGGTTGGGGGAGTCCCCAAGTGTTTGCAAGTTACGTCCTCGTCGTCTCCCCTGGACCCCGTCCTGACCCCGGTAACGCAGGTGGCAGGCGGGTGACCAAATACTGCAAACGATACTTGGGTGGGTGTGTCTTTAAGAGAATTGTCGCGATGCTTCCTGTGCGTAACAGCCTCGGAAGATTTACTAAAGGCCCTTCTCAGGGCCAACCAAAAGGCTCTTCTCAGAGCCAACCAAAAGGCCCTTCTCAGGGCCAGCCAAAAGGCCCTTCTCAGAGCCAAAATGACGCTGACGTATTCTACGTCGACTCCAAAGTGGAGATCGAAATAGATATGAATGAGAAAGGTCCTTCTCAGGGCCATTCGGAGGATTCCGATGTCGTAGTTGCACGCGCAACAAAAGGACAACGCAAGCGGCCGTCGTCTTCGTTCTTCGAGCCTGGGCGGTTTTGCTCAGACACGGAGACCGAAGAGATTGCGACCGCTAAGGTTCATTCCGCCCGAAGAGGAAGGGGAGCAAAGTCAGGCTCTTCTCGCGAAGGTTTTCTGAAACCTGCTTCTTTGCGATCAGACGAGGTTGAAGTGACTGATACCCAGTATGACACCGCTACGGACGATAACGATTCGGACGTGGGCGCACTAAATGCGCAAGAGTTGAAGGCGAAGGCGGGTGAAGGCCTCGCTATAATTATGGAGGTTGCGAAAAAATCAGGCAACCTCAAGGGCGAGTTCGTGTCCCGCCTGAAGAGGTCCACTTCGGCCCTGAGCGAGGTGGTAGATGCTCTTGCCTCGAGGAGTGAGGCTGAGGAGACGAGGCGACTGAGGGCCGAGAACCGCCGCCTTAAGCTCGAGGTGGAAGCCATCAAAGCGGAGGTGAAGGCGCTGCGGCGTGGTTTCGCCGAAGCTAAGTCCGAGGCTGCTGCAGCTGCCACTGCTGCTGCCAGCGCTAATGCGGCTGGTGCGACGACGCCTCCTGTGGCCGTGATGGGGGCTGACTTAATTGAAAGACTGGAGCGGTCCTTGACCTGCACTTTGGGTGATATGATTAACGCCCGAATTGCAGGAATAGAGGACCGTCTTTTGCCGGCACAGACAATGCGTCCACCACTGCGAGCGGACGTAACGCGTGCCGTGCCTAGTGTGCCTGTGACACCGCAAGTGGCACCGATAGCCGACCCCAAGACGGTACCCCAGGAGGAGTCCTGGGCAACGGTGGTGAAGAGGAAGGGTAAGGGTAAGGGTAAGGGTAAGGGGAAAGGAAAATCTTCCACCCCTACGGCTGGCGCTTCTCCACCCGCTCGGCCCAACTCGACAAAGGGAGCAGCTACCGCAAAGGTGAGCACGAAAAAAGCCGCTACGCCCGCAGCCAAGAAAATCACAAGGCCTAAGGTGTCGAAGCCCCCCAAGACTGCGGCGGTTGTGCTGTCGCTGCAGCCTGAAGCTGCGGCTAAAGGGCTAACCTACAGCGCCATTCTGCAGACGGCTCAACAAAAAGTTGATCTGCAGGAACTCGGTATCGAGCAAATCCGCTTCCGTCAGACGATGACGGGAGCCAGAATGCTCGAGATCCCGGGCTCCGAAAATCACGTGAAGGCAGATAGGCTCGCGGAAAAACTCCGCGATGCCCTAGCTGGCGTGGCGAACGTTGCCAGGCCTATGAAATCTGTACAGGTGAAGATCTCAGGCCTGGACGACACCGCCACCCAGGAGAATGTCGCTGCGGCGGTCGCTAAGGCAGCAGCGGTTGAGGTTGGCATGGTGAAGGTTGGGGCAATTCGGCCCAGTTTTGGAGGAACCGGTTCCGTCGTCGTGACCTGTCCGATCTCAGCAGCGAAAGTGCTGACCGAGAAGGGCAGATTGCTCATTGGGTGGAGCTCAGTGCGTGTGGTGGCCATGGAGGCGCTTCCCATGCGCTGCTTTAAGTGCATGGGACTGGGCCATACGCGCCCTCAGTGTCCAGCATCAGCAGACAGGGGGGACCTGTGCTTCCGATGTGGACGTGCAGGTCACAAGATTGCTGTCTGCAAGGAGGCCACTCCACGTTGTGCGATATGTGCCGAGTCTGGCAAGCCCTTTGGGCATGTTATGTGCGGTCGCAAAAGCAAGCCTGCGACCTCGAAAGGGAGGGCAAACGGGAACCGGGTTACTCAATCGGTTGAGAATCAGGCAACCACAGTGACGGCTATCGTTCCCCAAGCGGCGGACGAGGAGGAGGTTGTGATGTCTGAATAATTCATGGATCAAGTCAGACATCACAACTTTCTACAGACAAACCTGAATCACTGCGCCCAAGCTCAAGACCTGCTAATGCAGGCCATGGCGCAGTGGCAGATAGACGTGGTGGTGGCGGCAGAGCCGTACATCCCTGCTGGGCGGGAGACCTGAATGGCTCTGTTGCCATCTTGAGGCAATCTGGTGGCAGCAACCCGCCCCTCTCAATCGAAGAACGGGGGGCCGGATACGTGGTGGTCAAGTGGGGGAAGTATTCTATTGTAGGCGTTTACTTCTCCCCTAATAAAACCGCAGCGGAACTAGAGGCCTTCCTAGACCTCATGGCCGCTGCGGTTGGAAGACAGGCGCCACGGCAGGTCCTCCTACTTGGGGACCTGAATGCTAAGGCCAGGGACTGGGGCAATACCTCCACTGACTCGCGTGGGGAGATTGTCAGGGAATGGGCGGTCACCACGGGCCTGACACTGCTTAACACAGGGTCAGCCCATACGTGCGTGCGACATAACGGGGGTTCCGTGGTGGACTTAACGTTTGCCACCTCATCAATCGCCGCGCGTGTTCGAGCATGGAGGGTGCTATCAGAGGTGGAGACTCTCTCGGATCACAAATATGTACGGTTTGAGATCTCCACCTCCCACAACCGAAGTTCACCCCACCGTCCCGCTGAGGTGGTGCAATTTCCACGCTGGGCCGTCAGCCGCCTAAATGCGGAACTTGCAAGTGAGGCGGCGATCGTCCAAGCGTGGTTGGCTTTGCCCGTGCAGACGGATGTAGACCTCACGGCAAGTCGTTTCCGTGAAGCGGTGACGGCGGTCTGCGATGCGGCCATGCCGCGGTCTCGCCGCCATCCCACACATCGTGAGGTCTATTGGTGGAGCTTGGAGATTGCAGAACTTCGAGTCGCTTGCACGACTGCACGACGGCCCTACGGGCATTGCAGGAGACGACGGCACGGCCGAACCGACGAGCAGATGTCGGCCGTGGAACTCGAGGCGGAGCGCCAGCTGTACGAAGCGTATTGCAATGCCAAGCGTGAATTGCAGCTGGCGATCGTTAGGGCCAAATCCCAGGCATATGGCGAAGCCCTGGTTAGCCTGGACAGAGATCCGTGGGGGCGTCCGTACAAGGCTGCACGGAAAAAGTTCCGGCAGCAGACGCCCCCGGTTACGGAATCCATGGAGTCCGGGCTCTTGGACCGGGTGTTGGGTGGGCTCTTTCCCGATCGTGACCCAAACCATACCCCTTCAAGGATGGTCGTCGTCGATGTGCCACGCTCCGAAACCTCAATCCCTCCTGTGTCGGAGGCAGAGATGGAGGTTGCAGTACGCCACCTTCATGGTAAGAAGACGGCGCCTGGCCCGGATGGTATCCCGGTCCGGGTGCTGGGGATCGCCCTAAAGGAGATGAGTTGTCGGCTTCGGAAAATTTTCAGCGCCTGCCTTGTGTCTGGACGATTTCCGAAGCCGTGGAAAGAAGGAAAATTGTGCCTGTTGCAGAAGGAAGGGCGACCTATCGACTCGCCCTCGGCATACAGGCCCATCGTACTGCTGGATGACACAGGCAAACTGCTAGAGCGAGTGGTGGCCTCACGGGTCATCCAGCACCTGGAGGGTCCTGGGCCCGGACTATCTGAGGCCCAGTACGGGTTCAGAGCGGGGCGATCTACAATAGACGCCCTGCTTTGGCTCAAGGGCTGGACGCAGGAGTTGGTCCGTGAAGGAGAAAAGGCGTTGGCTGTCTCCCTCGATATTGCCAACGCCTTTAATAGCCTCCCGCACGAGACAATACAGGAGGCGCTGCGATATCACAGAGTGCCCCTGTATTTACAAAAGTTATTGGCCGATTACCTTGACGGCCGTGAGGTATTAGTCCAGGGATGCAACGGTCTAAAACGCCGTCGTGTCTCGTGCGGTGTTCCACAGGGGTCGGTTCTGGGTCCACTCCTGTGGAACATTGGCTACGACTGGGTGCTCCGGGGCACGCTCCCTACGAGCGTGCGGGTGGTCTGCTACGCAGATGACACCCTAGTCGTAGCTAAGGGGAGGAATCTTCGGGAGGTACTGCGTTCTGCCGAGGTCAGCACGGCACTCGTGGTTGGCCGTATACGCGCCCTGGGGCTGGAGGTCGCCCTCCCTAAAACCGAGGCCCTTCTATTTCATGGGCTTCGGGGAGGACCCCCTCCAGGCACCCGGCTTATACTGGATGGGGTCCCGATCCGGGTAGGGACCCAGATGAAATATTTGGGTCTCATCCTGGATGGGAGATGGAGTTTTGGGGCTCACTTTGCGGGACTGGCCCCGAGGGTCGTCAGAGCCGCCGCTTCACTTGGCAGGCTGTTGCCAAATAAAGGCGGCCCGAGCGCCAATTGTCGTCGGCTGTACTCCGGAGTCATCCGGAGTATGGTCATGTATGGAGCACCCGTCTGGGTGGACGCCCTCAGTCGCACCAACAAAACCCTGTTGCGACGTCCGCAGCGGGTCATCGCGACGAGGGCGATACGCGGATACCGGACGGTCTCTTGGACGGCGGCGTGCGTACTGGCCGGGGATGCTCCCTGGGAGCTGCAAGCGGAGGCCCTCGCCGCAACGTATCACTTTGTGGCGGCGAGGAAGTACCGGGGGGAGGCCCCGACTGGGGAGGAGGTCGCACGCATGCGAAGAGAGGCGCAGGACACCTTATTAAGGCGGTGGACGGCGGACCTGGCCCCACCAGTCCCCGGGCAGTGGACGGTGGACGCAATAAGGCCGGTCCTCCGAAGGTGGGTGAGACGGCGCTTCGGGTCGTTGACCTTCCGTTTGGTGCAGGTGCTATCCGGACACGGATGCTTTGGGAAATACCTGCACCAAATCGCGAGACGGGAGGCCAGCCCGGTCTGCCACGAATGTGGAGCGCCACAGGATACGGCGCTCCATACACTGGAGGTGTGTGCCGCATATAGCTCGCAGCGGCACACACTTTCGGAAGCCTTAGGAAGGGATCTCTCTCTGCCGGGTGTTGTGAACGCCATGCTCGCCAGTGAGAGATCGTGGCAGGCGGCGGTCTCCTTCTGTGAAGAGGTGATGATACAGAAGGAAGCCGCGGAGCGGGTCAGGGAGAACAATGCCTCCCTGGACTCACTCCGGCGCAGACGTACGGGGGCAAGGAGGCGACGGTTTGCCAACCTCCTCCTCCCTCCGTAATAATGGGGTCACCGGCTGGAAGTCGGGGGACTTCCGGCTGGACAGCAAAATGACCCCATACGTCTGAGGGGTGACCTTTGTGTGAGCAAGGTCGCCCCAAATGTGAGACCGGAGCCCGGATAGAATCACATCCGGGCGTACCGCCGGGGTAAGGTGGCGAATGCTCGCGCGACCCCATCTTGCCTCACCATGGCGGAGGACTGCTCACACGTGGGGTTTTTAGCCGGTAAGAGTCCGGCATAACCACTCTGGTCCCCCGTACTGGAGTGGTATCCATGAGGATTTTCCCCACGCAAAAAAAAAAAAAAAAAAAAAAAAAAGGTTAGGTTAGGTTCCCCCCCAAGGGTTGCCACCTTGTCGTGGTGGGGGGGCTTGCGTGTCCCAATGATCCCTGAGGCTATACCGGCAGAGCTACTCATACCGGGAGGCTTAGGGTGAGGGGCCAGACTAAGAGCAACCATCATACCGTAACCCGGCCATTGCACTTCGGCCGGGACCGGGGGCTCACTTGCTGGGCCGCGAGGAAGGAAACCTCTATAAAAAACCACCCCAAAACCGTAGTCTAGCGTGCTGCGGTGTAGGGTAAACTGGCAAGCGCTCTGGGGACCTCACCCCTTAAAAGGAACTATGAACAGACGTGATTTCAAAATATGTCCCCAGGAGGGTCTCAGTGCCAGCGCTGAGGAATCCCTCATGGCGACCTCGGTCCCCGTCTGCCCCTCGTACTCTGGGGGGGGCAAAAATCACTCTGGAGCAGGAGTCCCTGCACAGGTCACGTCCACACCGACCTGTCTAATAAAAAATAGTGTGAGGCGTGGGAAGGAGAGAAGTAGGAGTGGAGAGAGATTTGAGGATGAGGTGGATTCGGACGACATATCCGCTCATATACAAGCCTCTGGTAGGAAGAGGGTGCATGGAGCTACTCACTCCTCCCCAAGTGATGCGTCTGGTTCCGACTCTGAGTTGGGAGTCGCAGTGGCCAAGTGCAACTCCGCTCGTCGAGGACGCATCAGTCCCTTGAGTAGAGGTTCAGGGCTCGATCGAGGACAGATTAAGCTCCAATTTTTTAACAAAGATGTAGAAGAGGCGCAGGCTAAAAGAAAAGCGCTGCCTGTGAAGAGCGTGGTAGATAGAGGAAGTGGGCTTGCTCAGGCGAAAGCCGCTCTACGAGCCCTCGATATGGAAGCGGAGGAGGCTGAGTTTGAGCGGAAGCTGAGCGCTCGGGCCTTTCCAAAGACGTCTGCATCGGTGAGGTGTGTGCCGGGTTCCGAGGAAGATCTTTCTTTGGAGGCACTACCTACTCCCGATCCATCGCACATGGGGGCAGAGGAGTTACGAGCCGTTGCTGGGCGCTATGCGGCTACAATCTCCGAAGTGTGTCACAAGAGCACAAATCTCAAGGGCACTATGAGTAAGGCTCTAAAAGTCGCTTCGAGAAATATGCTCGAAGTAGTAGACGTTTTCGCGAGCAGGCTTGAGCCCGAGGAGACGCGACGCATTCGTGCGGATAATGCCCGTCTACACCGCGAAGTGAATGCGCTTAAGGCAGAAATTAAGGCGTATCGGAGAGAGTTCGCGGAGATGAAGGCATCCGCTTCCAAAGCCGTGGTTTCCACAGGGATGTCCTCTCTCGACGCGGATACGGTGGAGGAATTGAGGCGCTCAGTTGTTACATCAGTGGGTGTTTTAATAAGCGCCCGCTTCGCAGGTATCGAGGAGCGCCTCCTCCCCGAAAGGAATTTGCGCCCGCCACTTGCTGCGGATAGGAGGAAGGAGGTAGTCATGCCAGCGTCGCCTAGAACGCCTTCAAAAGCGCGATCTGTACCAGCAGTCCTTCCGGTTGGATCCCCGCCTCCACGTGGCCCAGCTCCGGTAACAAGGCCGTCCAAGGAAAATGGCGCCGTCGCGGCACCTGGACGCACGGCCGAGGGAGAGTGGTCGACGGTGGTGCGTAAGGGCAAGGGGAAGAAGAGTAGCCCCCATCCGGAGACACTAAGACCCGATCCCAGAACCAATCCTGTCGCCCAGCCGGCGAGGTCTAAACCTCCTCGGCGCAAGAGAAAAAAGAGGGGATCGCAGAAGAGCAAGGCAGGTAAAAAGCCCTCGCCTAAACTGCCAACTGCACGGTGTCCAGCCGTTATAATAACGCTGCAGGCTGAGGCGTCCGCCGCAGGCGTGACCTACGCCCAAGTCCTCGAGCGCGCCGCTGAGAAAATTGATCTCGGCGAAATCGGGCTCGAAGGCGGACTGAAAATCCGGCGGTCGGCAACGGGGGCAAGGCTTTTGGAGCTGCCTAAAGCAGCTCCGGAGAAGGCGGAGAAGTTGGCGTCATGCCTCCGTGCGGCGTTAGATGGGGTGGCAGACGTCGTCAGACCGGTGAAACGGGTGACCGTGAAAATCGGGGGGTTAGACGACTCTGCCACCAAGGAGAAGGTAGCGGCTGCAATTTGCCGTGTCGCCAATTGCTCCGATGATTCTCTCCGCGTAGGAGAGATTCGTTGGGGCTATGGGGCTATGGGCGTCACCTTTGCCCAATGCCCCACTGACGCGGCCAAGGCGCTGCTCAGCACAGGTCGGTTGCTTGTGGGTTGGAGCTCGGCCAGGGTCGAGCTCCGTGAGGAGCGGCCCATGCGCTGCTTCAAGTGCTTAGAGCCAGGGCACACGCGAACGGTCTGCCCCTCCACTGCCGACCGTAGCGCTGTCTGCTTCCGGTGCGGCATAGCGGGCCACTCCCGCAACACCTGCACCGGGGTCCTTAGGTGCGTGGTCTGCACGGAGTTAGGGCTTCAAGCGGGCCATGAGCTTGGCAGTGGGGCCTGTAAAGCGCCCCGAAAAAGGGGGAAACCAGGCTGGTCCCCTCCAGCTAACAGAGGTGTCGGTGGCGGTCAACCGCCTGTTGTTGAAGCCATGTCGCAATGACCAGAAAGCGACATGGCTTCTTACAGGCGAACGTAAACCACTCTGCCAGGGCCCAGGATTTGTTTATCCAAGCCATGGCGGAGTGGGATATTAGCATTGCGGTGGTCTGCGAGCCCTACTATGTCCCCCCGAATTCCAGTTGGTCGGGGGACATAAACGGCTCCGTGGCAGTGGTCGTGGGATCTAGTCCCGGTCCCCCTCTCTCCACCTTGGAGACTGGCCCGGGTTTGGTAGTGGCGCGGTGGGGGGAGTACGTTGTCGTAGGCACGTACTTCTCCCCCAATCGTAGCCTGGCGGAGTTCGAGGTTTTTATCGACTCCGTCGGTGCTGCGATTAGCAGACAGGCGTCGGGGAACGTTATCGTCCTCGGCGACCTGAACGCCAAATCCGCGGCCTGGGGGAACCACGCCACGGATGCTAGGGGTAGGGCCGTACAGATCTGGTCGCTACTCTCCGGTCTGTCCCTCCTCAACAGAGGGACCGAACCGACCTGTGTGCGGCAGCAAGGGAGTTCCGTGGTGGACGTTTCGTTCGCCACCCCAGCTGTCGCGCGACGGGTCGTCGACTGGAGAGTGGAGAAGGAGGTGGAGACTCTATCGGACCATTTATACGTCCGATTTGAGATCTCCGCCTCCCGGCCGGATCTGGCCAGACCACCGCGGGGGGGGAGTCGGTTTCCTCGTTGGGCAGTCCAGCGGCTGGATCGGGAAATGGTCGAAGAGGCGGCCATCGTCCAGGGCTGGGCCTTTCCCGATTCGCCCGACGAGGAGACTGACGTGGAGGGGTCGGCGGGCCGCATGCGCGAGGCCCTCACTAGGGTCTGCGATGCGGCCATGCCAAGGGTGGGGTCCAGGCCCCGGCGCAGGGCAGTGTACTGGTGGTCGCCCGAAATTGCCGAACTTCGGGCGGCCTGTTGCAGGGCTCGTAGGGCCTTCGTCCGGTGTCGCCGTCGTCACGGCTTTGACCCGGACATGGAGGCCCAGCTGCGGAGTCGTTACCGCGAGGCGAAGTCGACTCTGCGGCTGGCGATTCGGAAGGCGAAGGACCTGGCTCGGGAGGAAATCCTGGCCGGTCTCGATAGGGACCCATGGGGGCGCCCGTATCGCGTCGCGCGGAATAAGACCCGCGGCGCTGGCGCCCCGGTCATGGAGTCCCTTCAGCCGGATTTCCTCGAGCGGCTGGTGGGGAAACTTTTCCCGAATTCCACCGGCCACTCTCCTCCTGTGATGGCCCCTCCTTCTCTTGACGGGGGGGTGGGCTCTATCCCGGACATCACGGAGGTCGAGCTGGAGGTCGCACTGAGTCGCCTGCGAGCCCGCAACACTGCGCCGGGGCCGGACGGTATTCCGGGGCGGGTTCTGGTCATCGCCCTGGAATACTTGGGGGGCAGGCTGAGGGAACTGTTCAACCTTTGTTTGCGCACTGGACAGTTCCCGAAGGCCTGGAAGGAGGGGCGGTTGTGCCTGTTGCGGAAGGAGGGTCGTTCTGTCGACTCGTCCTCCGCGTACAGGCCAATCGTGCTGCTGGACGAGATGGGTAAGCTCTTCGAGAGAATCCTCTCTGCCCGTCTCGTCCAGCACCTCGAGGAGGTGGGTCCGGGTCTCTCCGAGGCTCAGTTCGGCTTCAGGGCAGGTCGTTCGACCATAGACGTCCTGAGAGCCCTGAGAGACCTGACCCAGGAGGCTGTGTCCGAGGGGGACGTCGTCGTCGCGGTCTCGCTGGACGTCGCCAACGCCTTCAACAGTTTGCCGTTCGAGACTTTGGTCGAGGCGCTCCGGTACCATGGAGTGCCTCCCTATCTCCGGCGACTGTTGGAGGCATACCTGCAGGATAGAGAGGTCTTGTGGGTAGGTGGCGACCGGCGGCTATACCGACGGAGCGTGAGCCGAGGGGTTCCACAAGGGTCCGTTTTGGGACCGGTCTTGTGGAACCTGGGCTATGACTGGCTGCTCCGCTGTCCGCTCCTCCCCAGGATGAGGGTGTTGTGCTATGCAGATGACACCCTCGTCACTGCACGGGGAGGGAGCTTTGCGGAGGCGGCCCGTCTTGCTTCCGTCGGTGCTACGCTGGTAGCGGACCGCGTGGGGCTGTTGGGACTGGAGGTGTCCGTCACGAAGACGGAGGCCATGTTGTTCCACGGCCCTCGGCGAGGTCCCCCTCGTCGGGCGTCCATCTCCGTCCAGGGTGCGCAGGTGGCGCTGAAGGCCCAGATGAAGTATCTGGGCCTCACACTGGACGGAAGATGGAACTTCGGGGCGCATTTCTCTCTGCTCGCCCCGAAGTTGATTTCCACTGCAGCTGCTTTGGGGAGGCTTCTGCCCAACGTCGGTGGGCCGCAGGCTCCGTGCCGGTGCCTATATGCCGGCATCGTGAGGAGCATGGCCCTGTACGGTGCTCCCATATGGTCGGGAGCCCTCACTGCGGATTCCAGGGCCCTTCTGCGAAGAACGCAAAGGGTCCTAGCGGTGAGGGTGATCAGGGGGTACCGTACGGTGTCCTACACTGCGGCCACACTCCTGGCGAGCGATCCGCCGTGGGAGCTACACGCGGAGGTGCTCGCCAGGGTGTATTGGCACCGGGCAGAAGCCAGGGATGGGCAAAGGATCGAGGCGGCGCGGGTCAGGGCTCTAGCTCACCGAGTCCTGATCCGACAGTGGAAATCGGAGTTGGAGTCTCCTGTCGCCGGTCTGTCGACAGTGGGGGCAATCCGCCCCCACATGGATCGTTGGATCAACCGGCGACACGGGACCCTAACCTATCGTCTTGTGCAGGTATTGACGGGGCACGGATGCTTCGGCGAGTACCTGCACAAGATCGCACGCAGAGAGGCGACCCCCTCCTGCCACCACTGTGACGAGGCCGTAGACACGGCTCGTCACACCCTGGCTGAGTGCGCAGCCTGGGACCGTCAGCGTTCTGAGCTGACGGCTGTGGTGGGCAGGGACCTTTCGCTGCCGCGCGTGGTACGCGCGATGATCGGCAGCGAGAGGTGTTGGGTCGCGGTGGCTTCCTTCTGCGAGCAAGTCATTGCCGCGAAGGAGGCCGCGGAGCGGATCAGGGAGTCAGCCTCCACCGCTGATCCGCTCCGAAGGGGTAGGCTGGGGAGAAGGAGGCGGGAGTACGCCCGACGCTTCCTTCCCCAGCCGTAGTGCCTTGGTGAGAGGGGAGGGTGACCCCTTTCACCAGCTATAGGCCTACGTCGTAAGGGTGCTTTCGTTACTCGGGGCACCCTTATCGGGGGTGGCGATTCCGCCGGGGCGTCACGGTGAGTGCGACAAGCGATCCCGTGGCGTCCCACTATGGCGATGAGGGTAACCGTTGGTTTTTAGTGGGTAGCCTTAAAAATGGCAGCGTCTTCTATGCTGCCGGGTAGTCCCACATAACCACTCCGGCCGTCACCTTCTCGGCCGGGGGGGTATCCGTCACGGATTTTCCAACGTATAAAAAAAAAAAAAAAAAAAAAAAAGGTTAGGTTAGGTTAGGTTAGGTTAGGTTAGGTTAGGTTAGGTTAGGTTCCCCCGGGGGAGTCCCCAAGTGTTTGCAAGTTACGTCCTCGTCGTCTCCCCTGGACCCCGTCCTGACCCCGGTAACGCAGGTGGCAGGCGGGTGACCAAATACTGCAAACGATACTTGGGTGAGTGTGTCTTTAAGAGATTTGTCGCGATGCTTCCTGTGCGTAACAGCCTCGGAAGATTTACCAAAGGCCCTTCTCAGGGCCAACCAAAAGGCTCTTCTCAGAGCCAACCAAAAGGCCCTTCTCAGGGCCAGCCAAAAGGCCCTTCTCAGAGCCAAAATGATGCTGACGGATTCTACGTCGAGTCCAAAGTGGAGATCGAAATAGATATGAGTGAGAAAGGTCCTTCTCAGGGCCATTCGGAGGATTCCGATGTCGTAGTTGCACGCGCAACAAAAGGACAACGCAAGCGGCCGTCCTCTGCGTTCTTCGAGCCTGGGCGGTTTTGCTCAGACACGGAGACCGAAGAGATTCCGACCGCTAAGGTTCATTCCGCCCGAAGAGGAAGGGGAGCAAAGTCAAGCTCTTCTCGCGAAGGTTTTCGGAAACCTGCTTCTTTGCGGTCAGACGAGGTTGAAGTGACTGATACCCAGTATGACACCGCTACGGACGATAACGATTCGGACGTGGGCGCATTAAATGCGCAAGAGTTGAAGGCGAAGGCGGGTGAAGGTCTCGCTATAATTATGGAGGTTGCGAAAAAATCAGGCAACCTCAAGGGCGAGTTCGTGTCCCGCCTGAAGAGGTCCACTTCGGCCCTGAGCGAGGTGGTAGATGCTCTTGCCTCGAGGAGTGAGGCTGAGGAGACGAGGCGGCTGAGGGCCGAGAATCGCCGTCTCAAGCTCGAGGTGGAAGCCATCAAAGCGGAGGTGAAGGCGCTGCGGCGTGGTTTCGCCGAAGCTAAGTCCGAGGCTGCTGCAGCCGCCACTGCTGCTGCCAGCGCTAGTGCGGCTGGTACGACGACGCCTCCTGTGGCCGTGATGGGGGCTGACTTAATCGAAAGACTGGAGCGGTCCTTGACCTGCACTTTGGGTGATATGATTAACGCCCGAATTGCAGGAATCGAGGACCGTCTTTTGCCGGCACCGACGATGCGTCCCCCACTGCGAGCGGACGTAGTACGTGCCGTGCCTAGTGTGCCTGCGACACCGCAAGTGGCACCGATAGCCGACCCCAAGACGGCACCCCAGGAGGAGTCCTGGGCAACGGTGGTGAAGAGGAAGGGTAAGGGTAAGGGAAAGGGGAAAGGAAAATCTTCCACCCCTACGGCAGGCGCTTCTACACCCGCTCGGCCCACCTCGACAAAGGGAGCAGCTACCGCAAAGGAGAGCCCGAAGAAACCCGCTACGCCCGCAGCCAAGAAATTCAAAAGGCCTAAGGTGTCAAAGTCCCCCAAGACTGCGGCGGTTGTGCTGTCGCTGCAGCCTGAAGCAGCGGCTAAAGGGCTAACCTACAGCGCCATTTTGCAGACGGCCCAACAAAAAGTTGATCTGCAGGAGCTCGGCATCGAGCAAATTCGCTTCCGTCAGACGATGACGGGAGCCAGAATGCTAGAGATCCCGGGCTCCGAAAATCACTCGAAGGCAGATAGGCTCGCGGAAAAACTGCGCGATGCGTTAGCCGGCGTGGCGAACGTTGCCAGGCCTATGAAATCTGTACAAGTGAAGATCTCGGGCCTGGACGACACCGCCACCCAGGAGAATGTGGCTGAGGCGGTCGCTAAAGCAGCAGCGGTTGAGGTCGGCATGGTGAAGATTGGGGCCATTCGGCCCAGTTTTGGAGGAACCGGTTCCATCGTCGTCACCTGTCCGATCTCAGCAGCGAAAGCGCTGACCGAGAAGGGCAGATTGCTCATTGGGTGGAGCTCAGTGCGTGTGGTGGCCATGGAGGCGCTTCCCATGCGCTGCTTTAAGTGCATGGGACTGGGTCATACGCGCCCTCAGTGTCCAGTATCAGCAGACAGAGGGGACCTGTGCTTCCGATGTGGACGTGCAGGTCATAAGATTGCTGTCTGCAAGGAGGCCACTCCACGCTGCGCGATATGCGCCGAGTCTGGCAAGCCCTCTGGGCATGTAATGTGCGGTCGCAGATGCAAGCCTGCGACGGCGAAAGGGAAGGCAAATGGGACCCGGGTTACTCAATCAGTT
This sequence comes from Dircenna loreta, assembly GCA_963555665.1. Lineage (NCBI taxonomy): Eukaryota > Metazoa > Arthropoda > Insecta > Lepidoptera > Nymphalidae > Dircenna > Dircenna loreta. The sequence goes on along the minus strand of OY743099.1, from coordinate 70,430 downwards.
GAGAACCAGGTAAATACCGTTACGGCGATCGTTCCCCAAGCGGCGGACGAGGAGGAGGTTGTGATGTCTGAATAATTCATGGATCAAGTCAGACATAACAACTTCCTTCAGACGAACCTAAACCACTGCGCCCAAGCCCAAGACCTACTCATGCAGGCCATGGCGCAGTGGCAGATAGACGTGGCGGTGGCGGCAGAGCCGTACTATGTTCCTCCTTCTCATGCTTGCTGGGTGGGAGACCAGAATGACTCTGTTGCCATCATAAAACGATCAGATGTTAGCAGCCCGCCCCTATTAACCGAAGAGAGGGGAGCAGGCTATGCTGTGGCCAAATGGGGGGAGTATGCTGTGGTAGGTATATACTTCTCCCCCAACAAAACCGTAGCAGAACTGGAGATCTTTTTAGACTTCTTAGCCAGTGCGGTTCGAAGACAGGCGCCACGTCAAGTCCTTCTTCTAGGAGACTTCAATGCAAAGGCCCGGGATTGGGGAAACCCCTCGACTGACTCCCGTGGGGAAATCGTCAGGGAGTGGGCGGTGTCCACGGGCTTGACCCTGCTCAACATAGGGTCGGCCCATACGTGTGTGCGACACAACGGTGGGTCCGTGGTGGACTTATCGTTCGCCAACCCGTCTGTCGCCGTGCGTGTTGGGGCATGGAGGGTGCTGTCGGAGGTGGAGACTCTCTCGGACCATAAATATATACGGTTTGAGGTCACCACCTCCCACGTCAGAGGAACGCCTCGTGGCTCCGCTGAGGTTGCGAAATTTCCACGCTGGGCCGTCAGCCGCCTAGATGCGGAACTTGCGAGGGAGGCGGCAATCATTCAAACATGGTTGAATGTTCCCTCGGAACCGGACGTTGACCTCGCAGCAAATCGCTTTTGCAAAGCGGTGACGGGAGTGTGCGATGCAGCCATGCCGCGGCTCCGCCGCCAGCCCACACGTCGTGAGGTCTACTGGTGGGGTTTGAAGATTGCGAATCTCCGGGCCGCCTGCACGGCTGCACGACGGCCTTATGGCCATTGCAGGAGATTACGACACGGCCGGACTGCCGAACAGATGTCGGTCGTGGAGCTGCAGACGGAGCGCCAGCTGTATGAGGCGTACCGCCTCGCCAAGAAGGAGCTACAGCTGGCGATCATTAGGGCCAAATCGCAGGCGTTTGGTGAGGCCCTGGTTAGCCTAGATAGAGATCCGTGGGGGCGTCCATACAAGGCTGCGCGAAAAAACTTCCGGCAGCAGACGCCCCCGGTCACGGAATCTATTCAGTCCGGGCTACTGGACCGGGTATTGGGTGGGCTGTTTCCAGAACGAGACCCAGACTTTACCCCTCCAACGATGGCCGTCGTCGAGGAGTCAAGCATTGACACCTCCATCCCGCCCGTTTCGGAGGCAGAAATGGATTTTGCTGTCTCCCGCCTGAGTGGTAAGAAAACAGCGCCTGGCCCGGATGGTATCCCGGCCCGGGTGTTGGGAATTGCCCTCCAGGAGATGAGTGGTCGGCTTCGGGAAATATTCAACGCCTGCTTCACGTCTGGCCGGTTCCCGAAGCCGTGGAAAGACGGAAGGCTATGCCTGTTGCGGAAGGAAGGGCGACCCGCTGACTCGCCCTCCGCGTACAGGCCCATAGTCTTGCTGGATGACACGGGCAAAATGCTCGAGAGAGTGGTCGCTTCCCGTGTCGTCCAGCACCTGGAGGGCACTGGTCCTGGGCTGTCCGAGGCCCAGTACGGTTTCAGGGCAGGGCGGTCCACAATAGACGCCCTGCTCTGGCTCAAGGGATGGACGCAGACGTCGATCCGTGAGGGAGAAAAGGCGTTGGCGGTTTCCCTGGATATCGCCAACGCCTTCAACAGCCTACCGCACGCGACAATACAGGAGGCACTCCGATATCATCGGGTGCCTCTGTATCTGCGGAGGCTGTTGGCCGACTACCTTGACGGTCGCGAGGTCTTGGTGCAAGGCTGCGACGGTGTAAAGCGCCGTCGCGTATCGTGCGGGGTTCCACAGGGGTCGGTGCTGGGTCCGCTCTTGTGGAACATAGGCTACGACTGGGTGCTTCGTGGCACGCTTCCTGCGAGCGTGCGGGTGGCGTGCTACGCGGATGACACCCTGGTTGTAGTCAAGGGAAAGGACCTCCGGGAAGTGTTGCGGTCGGCAGCGGTTAGTACGGCGCTCGTAGTCAGCCGTATCCGCGCCCTCGGGCTGGATGTCGCCCTCTCTAAAACTGAGGCCCTACTATTTCATGGGCCTCGGGGAGGACCCCCACCAGGTACTCGGCTGATGCTGGATGGGCTGGCGATCCGAGTCGGGACCCAGATGAAATATTTGGGTCTCATCTTGGACGGGCGGTGGAGTTTCGGGGCCCACTTTACCGAACTGGCCCCGAAAGTCGTCAGAGCCGCTGCTTCTCTGGGCAGGCTGCTGCCGAATAAAGGTGGGCCTAGTTCCAATTGTCGTCGGCTGTACTCCGGAGTCATCCGGAGTATGGCCATGTATGGGGCACCCGTCTGGGCGGACGCCCTCAGTCGCGCCAACAAAACCCTGTTGCGACGTCCGCAGCGGGTCATCGCGACGAGGGCGATACGCGGATACCGGACGGTCTCTTGGACGGCGGCGTCCGTGCTGGCCGGGGATGCTCCCTGGGAGCTGCAAGCGGAGGCCCTCGCCGCAACGTATCACTTTGTGGCGGCGAGGAAGTACCGGGGGGAGGCCCCGACTGGGGAGGAGGTCGCACGCAAGCGAAGAGAGGCGCAGGACACCCTATTTAGTCGGTGGACGGAGGACCTGGCCCCACCAGTCCCCGGGCAGTGGACGGTGGACGCAATAAGGCCGGTCCTCCGACAATGGGTGAGGCGGCAGTTCGGGTCGCTCACCTTCCGTTTGGTGCAGGTGCTATCCGGACACGGATGCTTTGGGAAATACCTGCACCAAATCGCGAGACGGGAGGCCAGCCCGGTCTGCCACGAATGTGGAGCGCCACAGGATACGGCGCTCCATACCCTGGAGGTGTGTGCCGCATATAGCTCTCAGCGGCACACACTTTCGGAAGCCTTGGGAAGGGATCTCTCTCTGCCGGGTGTTGTGAACGCCATGCTCGCCAGTGAGAGATCGTGGCAGGCGGCGGTCTCCTTCTGTGAAGAGGTGATGATGCAGAAGGAGGCCGCGGAGCGGGTCAGGGAGGACAATGCCTCCCTGGACTCACTCCGGCGCAGACGTACGGGGGCAAGGAGGCGACGGTTCGCCAACCTCCTCCTCCCTCCGTAATAATGGGGTCACTGGCTGGAAATCGGGGGACTTCCGGCTGGACAGCAACATGACCCCATACGTCTGAGGGGTGGCCTTTGTGTGAGCAAGGTCGCCCCAAATGTGAGGCCGGAGCCCGGATAGAATCACATCCGGGCTTACCGCCGGGGCAAGGTGGCGAATGCTCGCGCGACCCCATCTTGACTCACTATGGCGGAGGACTGCTCACACGTGGGGTTTTTAGCCGGTAAGAGTCCGGCATAACCACTCTGGTCCCCCGTACCGGAGTGGTATCCATGAGGATTTTCCCCACGCAAAAAAAAAAAAAAAAAAAAAAAAAGGTTAGGTTCCCCCCCAAGGGGGGAGTCCCCAAGTGTTTGCAAGTTACGTCCTCGTCGTCTCCCCTGGACCCCGTCCTGACCCCGGTAACGCAGGTGGCAGGCGGGTGACCAAATACTGCAAACGATACTTGGGTGAGTGTGTCTTTAAGAGAATTGTCGCGATGCTTCCTGTGCGTAACAGCCTCGGAAGATTTACCAAAGGCCCTTCTCAGGGCCAACCAAAAGGCTCTTCTCAGAGCCAACCAAAAGGCCCTTCTCAGGGCCAGCCAAAAGGCCCTTCTCAGAGCCAAAATGACGCTGACGGATTCTACGTCGACTCCAAAGTGGAGATCGAAATAGATATGAGTGATAAAGGTCCTTCTCAGGGCCATTCGGAGGATTCCGATGTCTTAGTTGCACGCGCAACAAAAGGACAACGCAAGCGGCCGTCGTCTTCGTTCTTCGAGCCTGGGCGGTTTTGCTCAGACACGGAGACCGAAGAGATTGCGACCGCTAAGGTTCATTCCGCCCGAAGAGGAAGGGGAGCAAAGTCAGGCTCTTCTCGCGAAGGTTTTCTGAAACCTGCTTCTTTGCGATCAGATGAGGTTGAAGTGACTGATACCCAGTATGACACCGCTACGGACGATAATGATTCGGACGTGGGCGCACTAAATGCGCAAGAGTTGAAGGCGAAGGCGGGTGAAGGCCTCGCTATAATTATGGAGGTTGCGAAAAAATCAGGCAACCTCAAGGGCGAGTTCGTGTCCCGCCTGAAGAGGTCCACTTCGGCCCTAAGCGAGGTGGTAGATGCTCTTGCCTCGAGGAGTGAGGCTGAGGAGACGAGGCGACTGAGAGCCGAGAACCGCCGCCTTAAGCTCGAGGTGGAAGCCATCAAAGCGGAGGTGAAGGCGCTGCGGCGTGGTTTCGCCGAAGCTAAGTCCGAGGCTGCTGCAGCTGCCACTGCTGCTGCCAGCGCTATTGCGGCTGGTGCGACGACGCCTCCTGTGGCCGTGATGGGGGCTGACTTAATTGAAAGACTGGAGCGGTCCTTGACCTGCACTTTGGGTGATATGATTAACGCCCGAATTGCAGGAATCGAGGACCGTCTTTTGCCGGCACCGACGATTCGTCCACCACTGCGAGCGGACGCAACGCGTGCCGTGCCTAGTGTGCCTGCGACACCGCAAGTGGCACCGATACCCGCCCCGAAGACGGTACCCCAGGAGGAGTCCTGGGCAACCGTGGTGAAGAGGAAGGGTAAGGGTAAGGGTAAGGGGAAAGGAAAATCTTCCACCCCTACAGCTGGCGCTTCTCCATCCACTCGGCCTAACTCGACAAAGGGAGCAGCTACCGCAAAGGTGAGCACGAAAAAAGCCGCTACGCCTGCAGCCAAGAAAATCACAAGGCCTAAGGTGTCGAAGCCCCCCAAGACTGCGGCGGTTGTGCTGTCGCTGCAGCCTGAAGCTGCGGCTAAAGGGCTAACCTACAGCGCCATTCTGCAGACGGCTCAACAAAAAGTTGATCTGCAGGAACTCGGTATCGGGCAAATCCGCTTCCGTCAGACGATGACGGGAGCCAGAATGCTCGAGATCCCGGGCTCCGAAAATCACGTGAAGGCAGATAGGCTCGCGGAAAAACTCCGCGATGCCCTAGCTGGCGTGGCGAACGTTACCAGGCCTATGAAATCTGTACAGGTGAAGATCTCAGGCCTGGACGACACCGCCACCCAGGAGAATGTCGCTGCGGCGGTCGCTAAGGCAGCAGCGGTTGAGGTCGGCATGGTGAAGGTTGGGGCAATTCGGCCCAGTTTTGGAGGAACCGGTTCCGTCGTCGTGACCTGTCCGATCTCAGCAGCGAAAGTGCTGACCGAGAAGGGCAGATTGCTCATTGGGTGGAGCTCAGTGCGTGTGGTGGCCATGGAGGCGCTTCCCATGCGCTGCTTTAAGTGCATGGGACTGGGCCATACGCGCCCTCAGTGTCCAGCATCAGCAGACAGGGGGGACCTGTGCTTCCGATGTGGACGTGCAGGTCACAAGATTGCTGTCTGCAAAGAGGCCACTCCACGTTGTGCGATATGTGCCGAGTCTGGCAAGCCCTTTGGGCATATTATGTGCGGTCGCAAATGCAAGCCTGCGACGTCGAAAGGGAGGGCAAACGGGAACCGGGTTACTCAATCGGTTGAGAATCAGGCAACCACAGTGACGGCTATCGTTCCCCAAGAGGCGGACGAGGAGGAGGTTGTGATGTCTGAATAATTCATGGATCAAGTCAGACATCACAACTTTCTACAGACAAACCTGAATCACTGCGCCCAAGCTCAAGACCTGCTAATGCAGGCCATGGCGCAGTGGCAGATAGACGTGGTGGTGGCGGCAGAGCCGTACTATGTTCCCCCCTCTCATCCCTGCTGGGCGGGAGACCTGAATGGCTCTGTTGCCATCTTGAGGCAATCTGGTGGCAGCAACCCGCCCCTCTCAATCGAAGAACGGGGGGCAGGATACGTGGTGGTCAAGTGGGGGAAGTATTCTGTTGTAGGCGTTTACTTCTCCCCTAATAAAACCGCAGCGGAACTAGAGGCCTTCCTAGACCTCATGGCCGCTGCGGTTGGAAGACAGGCGCCACGGCAGGTCCTCCTACTTGGGGACCTGAATGCTAAGGCCAGGGACTGGGGCAATATCTCCACTGACTCGCGTGGGGAGATTGTCAGGGAATGGGCGGTCACCACGGGCCTGACACTGCTTAACACAGGGTCAGCCCATACGTGCGTGCGACATAACGGGGGTTCCGTGGTGGACTTAACGTTTGCCACCTCGTCAATCGCCGCGCGTGTTCGAGCATGGAGGGTGCTATCAGAGGTGGAGACTCTCTCGGATCACAAATATGTACGGTTTGAGATCTCCACCTCCCACAACCGAAGTTCACCCCACCGTCCCGCTGAGGTGGCGCAATTTCCACGCTGGGCCGTCAGCCGCCTAAATGCGGAACTTGCAAGTGAGGCGGCGATCGTCCAAGCGTGGTTGGCTTTGCCCGTGCAGACGGATGTAGACCTCACGGCAAGTCGGTTCCGTGAAGCGGTGACGGCGGTCTGCGATGCGGCCATGCCGCGGTCTCGCCGCCATCCCACACATCGTGAGGTCTATTGGTGGAGCTTAGAGATTGCAGAACTTCGAGTCGCTTGCACGACTGCACGACGGCCCTACGGGCATTGCAGGAGACGACGGCACGGCCGAACCGACGAGCAGATGTCGGCCGTGGAACTCGAGGCGGAGCGCCAGCTGTACGAAGCGTACTGCAATGCCAAGCGTGAATTGCAGCTGGCGATCGTTAGGGCCAAATCTCAGGCATATCGCGAAGCCCTGGTTAGCCTGGACAGAGATCCGTGGGGGCGTCCGTACAAGGCTGCACGGAAAAAGTTCCGGCAGCAGACGCCCCCGGTTACGGAATCCATGGAGTCCGGGCTCTTGGACCGGGTGTTGGGTGGGCTCTTTCCCGATCGAGACCCAAACCATACCCCTCCAAGGATGGTCGTCGTCGATGGGCCACGCTCCGAAACCTCAATCCCTCCCGTGTCGGAGGCAGAGATGGAGGTTGCAGTACGCCACCTTCATGGTAAGAAGACGGCGCCTGGCCCGGATGGTATCCCGGGCCGGGTGCTGGGCATCGCCCTAAAGGAGATGAGTTGTCGGCTTCGGAAAATTTTCAGCGCCTGCCTTGTGTCTGGACGATTTCCGAAGCCGTGGAAAGAAGGAAAATTGTGCCTGTTGCAGAAGGAAGGGCGACCCATCGACTCGCCCTCGGCATACAGGCCCATCGTACTGCTGGATGACACAGGCAAACTGCTAGAGCGAGTGGTGGCCTCACGGGTCATCCAGCACCTGGAGGGTCCTGGGCCCGGACTATCTGAGGCCCAGTACGGGTTCAGAGCGGGGCGATCTACAATAGACGCCCTGCTTTGGCTCAAGGGCTGGACGCAGGAGTCGGTCCGTGAAGGAGAAAAGGCGTTGGCTGTCTCCCTCGATATTGCCAACGCCTTCAACAGCCTCCCGCACGCGACGATACAGGAGGCGCTGCGCTATCACAGGGTGCCCCTATATCTACAGAGGCTGTTGGCAGACTATCTCGACAGCCGCGAGGTGTTGGTACAGGGATGCGACGGTCTGAGGCGTCGTCGCGTCTCGTGCGGGGTTCCACAAGGGTCGGTTCTGGGTCCGCTCCTGTGGAACATTGGCTACGACTGGGTGCTCCGCGGCACGCTCCCTACGAGCGTGCGGGTGGCCTGCTACGCAGATGACACCCTAGTCGTAGCTAAGGGGAGGAATCTTCGGGAGGTACTGCGTTCTGCCGAGGTTAGTACGGCACTCGTGGTTGGCCGTATACGCGCCCTGGGGCTGGAGGTCGCCCTCCCTAAAACCGAGGCCCTTCTATTTCATGGGCCTCGGGGAGGACCCCCTCCAGGCACCCGGCTTATACTGGATGGGGTCCCGATCCGGGTAGGGACCCAGATGAAATATTTGGGTCTCATCCTGGATGGGAGATGGAGTTTTGGGGCTCACTTTGCGGGACTGGCCCCGAGGGTCGTCAGAGCCGCCGCTTCACTTGGCAGGCTGTTGCCAAATAAAGGCGGCCCGAGCGCCAATTGTCGTCGGCTGTACTCCGGAGTCATCCGGAATATGGCCATGTATGGGGCACCCGTCTGGGTGGACGCCCTCAGTCGCACCAACAAAACCCTGTTGCGACGCCCGCAGCGGGTCATCGCGTCGAGGGCGATACGCGGATACCGGACGGTCTCTTGGACGGCGGCGTGCGTACTGGCCGGGGATGCTCCCTGGGAGCTGCAAGCGGAGGCCCTCGCCGCAACGTATCACTTTGTGGCGGCGAGGAAGTACCGGGGGGAGGCCCCGACTGGGGAGGAGGTCGCACGCATGCGAAGAGAGGCGCAGGACACCTTATTAAGGCGGTGGACGGCGGACCTGGCCCCACCAGTCCCCGGGCAGTGGACGGTGGACGCAATAAGGCCGGTCCTCCGACAGTGGGTGAGGCGGCGGTTCGGGTCGCTGACCTTCCGTTTGGTGCAGGTGCTATCCGGACACGGATGTTTTGGGAAATACCTGCACCAAATCGCGAGACGGGAGGCCACCCCGGTCTGCCACGAATGTGGAGCGCCAGAGGATACGGCGCTCCATACACTGGAGGTGTGTGCCGCATATAGTCCGCAGCGGCACACACTTTCGGAGGCCTTGGGAAGGGATCTCTCTCTGCCGGGTGTTGTGAAAGCCATGCTCGCCAGTGAGAGATCGTGGCAGGCGGCGGTCTCTTTCTGTGAAGAGGTGATGATGCAGAAGGAGGCCGCGGAGCGGGTCAGAGAGAACAATGCCTCCCTGGACTCACTCCGGCGCAGACGTACGGGGGCAAGGAGGCGACGGTTCGCCAACCTCCTCCTCCCTCCGTAATAATGGGGTCACCGGCTGGAAGTCGGGGGACTTCCGGCTGGACAATCAAATGACCCCATACGTCTGAGGGGTGGCCTTTGTGTGAGCAAGGTCGCCCCAAATTTGAGGCCGGAGCCCGGATAGAATCACATCCGGGCTTACTGCCGGGGCAAGGTGGCGAATGCTCGCGCGACCCCATCTTGCCTCACTATGGCCGAGGACTGCTCACACGTGGGGTTTTTAGCCGGTAAGAGTCCGGCATAACCACTCTGGTCCCCCGTACCGGAGTGGTATCCATGAGGATTTTCCCCACGCAAAAAAAAAAAAAAAAAAAAAAAAAAAAGTTTTCCCCCCAAGGGTTGCCACCTTGTCGTGGTGGGGGGGCTTGCGTGTCCCAGTGATCCCCGAGGCTATACCGGCAGAGCTACTCATACCGGGAGGCTCAGGGTGAGGGGCCAGACTAAGAGCAACCATCATACCGTAACCCGGCCATTGCACTTCGGCCGGGACCGGGGGCTCACTTGCTGAGCCGTGAGGATGGAAACCTCTATAAAAACCACCCCGAAACCGTGGTCTAGCGTGCTGCGGCGTAGGGTTAACTGGCAAGCGCTCTGGGGACCTTACCCCTCAAAAGGAAATTATGAACAGACGCGGATTTAAAATATGTCCCCAGGAGGGTCTCAGCGCATCCGCTGAGGAATCCCTCACGGTGGCTTCGGCCACCGTCTGCCCCTCGTACTCTGGGGGGGGCAAAACTCGCTCTGGAGCAGGAGTCCCTGCACAGGTCACGTCCACACCGACCTGTTTAAACAAAAATTGTGTGAGGAGTAGTGAGGAGAACGGCGACCAGGCTTTCTTTTCGGACACTGAATTGCATCGCGATCAGGATTCCGTTGTTTCAGATGCGAGTGAGTCGACCCCGTTGGTGGGCTCCTTCGCAAAAAACCCAGGCAAACAAAAAGGATTTAAGATTAGTTTTGATCAGGCGGGGCTCTCTCAGGGCACCAAAGTTAAAAACCATGGCGCGGTGGAAGTTTCTTACCGTGAGGACAGTGATCGCAGGAAGCGCCATCTTGCGGAGACGGCTATATTACTTAGCGAAGCGTCTCGAAGCCATTCTCCTGCGAACTCAGAGGTGAGGCGGGCTATGGATTGGGAGATGGAGTTGGAATCTGGCCCCGGGGAAATTAAGGTAGTCAAGGACGGGAACTCGTCGCCAGCAATTGGTACGCGTATTGGAGGAAGGAAGAGGCCGATTGGGGGACGGCTCTGGGCAAACAGCTCAACTGAGTGCGATCTGCCCTCTGACGATCAGCGCCGTGATGCGGAACAGATGCCGGCACCAAAAGTGCCAAAATCCAAAAAGGGCAGGGGGGGTCATAGCTACTCATTGGGACTATCGAGAGCCCGAAGGGAGTTTGAAGAGGGTCCGAAAGATGATTCAGACTCGACCCTAACGGAAGGCGAACGGGGTATAAGTACCCGATCTAAGACCCGAAAAGGGAAAAAGTCCCCGCCGCGTGAGTCAGAGATGCCAGTGCATGACCTTAAAAAGGTGGCGGAAGAAGGAGCTAGCAAAATTGAACAGGTCCTTCTTAAATCCGCAAACATGAAGGGGACCTGTATCAAGGAGATGAGGGAGGCCACTTCCTCAATTATGAGTGTGGTCCGGGCCCTCGCCGCCAGAGAGGAGGACGAGGAGATGCGGCGATTGAAGGCCGACAATAGGCGCCTGAGGAGTCAACTCGCCGCATTAGGAGAGGAAGTGGCGGCTCTGCGACGGGCATTCTCGGAACGAGAGAGCGTTGAGCCGGAAACGGCAAGCGGGGAATTGCCCTTGTCACATGATCAAGGAAAGGAGGGGTCAGCTGGGCTGACCAGGCAGGAATTTGGGGCTGCAATGGTGCAGCTCCAAAGGGAGCTAATGTCCCACATTGGCGGGGTCATCTCAGCTCGCTTTGAGGGTCTGGAGGTGGATGGCAGACTCTTGCCAGCGGAAGTTCGTCGCCCTCCTCTGGCGGCGGATAGGCATGCTACTACTGACTCCTCCAAGATAACCAGCAGCCAGGTGGTCCCCACTACGCTAACCCCGCCGGCCAACCTGCCTAAGAAGGCGAGGCCGAAGATGGCTTCAATAAGAGCCACCACCAGAGGGTCTAAGCAGGTTACTGGGCCTTCTGATAAGGATCAGCCTCTGGAGGAAGAATGGACGGTGGTGCCTCGGAAGACCCGCAAGGCCCGGAAGGTGCCAGCTAATGTAGTCGTCAAACCGGCCAAAGCGCAGGTGAGGGCGCAAAAACCGCCGAAAAGCCTGGCGGTTGTGCTGACCCTCAAGCCAGAAGCGGTGACCAAGGGGGTCACCTATGCTGGGGCGCTCGCCCAGGCAAAGACTCAGATTAACCTGGGCGAGTTGGGTATTGGCCCTGGCAAATTCCGCAGGTCAATGACGGGAGCCTGCGTCATGGAGCTCCCCAAAGAAGCCACAGCCTCCCAAGCTGATAGCTTAGCTGCCAAAATGGGCGAAGTGCTTGGTGAGGTGGCCAATGTTACCCGCCCAACAAAGATGGCTGACATCAGAGTCTCCGGTCTAGACGACTCGGTGTCAATCGAGGAGTTGCGCGTGGCATTGGCGACAAAGGCTGGTTGCCCTCCTGAAAAGTTCAGGATGGGTAACATCACGATGGGCGCTCGAGGAATGGGGTCGGTGGTGGCCTCGTGTCCGGTAGAGGTGTTAGAGGCCATCACATCGGAGGGACGCCTACTGGTAGGATGGTGCTCGGCCTCCATCCAGGTGTTGGACCGGCGCCCAATGCGCTGTCATAAGTGCCTGGAGAAAGGCCATACCCAGGCACTGTGCCCCTCTAAGAAGAACCGCAGCACTTTGTGCTACCGTTGCGGTGGGGAGGGGCATGTGGCGGCGTGTTGCTCGGCACCCTTTAAGTGCGCCCTGTGTACAGACAGGGGCTTGCCTGCGGACCACAAAATGATTGGTCCGCAGTGCAATACCGCGCCGGTAAAGGGACTCCCTCTAAACGTGAGACCGAGGAGACATAAGGCGGCTGTTGCCGTTTCTCAGGCTGTTACCCCAATGGACACCAATGTCTAGGTCCATTGGGGTTATAATTCAGGGTAACGTGAACCACTCCGCCAGCTCGCAGGACATCTTGTTTCAGGCGATGGCGGAGTGGCGAGGTGATCTGGCGCTGGTATCGGAGCCCCACCACATCCCATTCTCAAGAAGATGGTTTGGGGCGACAGATGGGACAGCGGCGGTTGTCGGAGTGGCGACAAACGCCGCGCCCCCTTTGGTTCTACATGAAAGGGGGCCGGGTTTTGTGTCCGTCAAGTGGGGAGGGGTAGTGGCCATATCGGTCTACTTCTCTCCCAACCGCAGCCGGGCAGAATTTGAGCGGTTCCTGGCAGTGATGGAGGGGGTAGTGAGGAGAGCGCATCCTCTCCCAGTATTATTGGGCGGAGACCTTAACGCAAAACACAGCTCGTGGGGGTCTCGGTCGAACAACGTGTTTGGCGAAGAGCTGGAGTCCTGGGCTTGCAGCCTGGGTCTTCAGCTCCTAAACAGGGGTAACACCCCGACGTGTGTAAGGTGGCAGGGTGACTCCATAGTGGATGTTACCTTTGCCACCCCGGCGCTGGCAGCCAGATGTGGTTGGCAGGTGGAAGACACCACGGAGAGTCTTTCGGATCACCGGTTCATCCGGATCCATATCTCCGTGGGCGGTCCTGGGACTCCTGTCCATTTAGGGCCCGCCGTGGGTACCCCTTCGGCATTTCCGAGGTGGGCACTAACCAAGCTTAGCCGTGACGTCGCTGAAGAGGCGGCGATCTTTAGATCATGGGCGGAGCCACCTGCTAACTTCGCGGGCGATGCAGACGGGTTGGCAGATTTGTTTGCTGATGACCTTAAAGTCGTCTGCAACGCTGCCATGCCGAGGTCCCGGGGCTACACAGGGAGGGGTGCGGTATACTGGTGGAACCGGGAAACTGAATGCCTCCGCACTACCTGTATGGCAACTCGGCGCGCCTACATGAGGTGTCGTAGGCGCGTCAACCAATAGCCCGGAGAGGTAATAACCCTCCGCCGAGCATTCAGGGAGGCGCAGAGGGCCCTGCGGATATCCATCAGCAGGGCAAAGGTCGCTGCCGAGGAACGATTCATAGAGATCCTTGACAGTGACCCCTGGGGGAGACCGTACCGGATGGTGCGTGACAAGTTTCTGGAGGCAACTACCTCCACCTCCAGTATGGAGCCTGATCTGCTTGAAGGGGTCCTGGACACCTTATTCCCGGATCCGGGCCCCTTTTCACCCCCCAGAATGACTGCCTCCAGCGCCAACACCCTGGAGGACATAGCGGCTGGGCCGCCAGTGTCGACTGCTGAGTTTGAACTGGCGGCGTACCGTCTTCGGAGGAAGAAGAAGGCTCCGGGGCCGGATGGCGTCCCATCTGAGGTGATGGCAATAGCCCTAGGACCTCTGGGGGAGCGTTTCCGTACAGTGCTTGACGCCTGCTTGGAGCGCTGCCGCTTCCCCAGGAGGTGGAGGGTTGGGCGACTCTGTCTACTGCGGAAGAGTGGCCGCTCACCAACCTCTCCATCGAGCTATAGGCCAGTAGTGCTGCTCGACGAGGCTGGGAAGGTGTTTGAAAAAATTCTAGCCTCCAGAATAGTCGAGCACCTCGAGAGCCGGGGACCGAATTTGGTGGACTGCCAGTATGGCTTTCGGACTGGCCGGGGCACTATGGACGCCGTGGCCCGACTTAAGGGATGGTCGGAGCGGGCCACACAGTTAGGGGAGGTTGTGGTCGCAGTGTCGCTTGACATTGCGAACGCGTTCAACAGCCTCCCCCATGAATGCATAGAAGAGGCACTTCGCTTCCACAAGGTGCCCCCCTACCTCCGTGCCCTCGTAACGGACTACCTTCAGGACCGGAGCGTTCTCTACGAGGATGCCTCAGGGCGCGTCCAATCGTGGCCCATGAAGGCGGGCGTGCCCCAAGGATCAGTGCTTGGTCCCCTGCTTTGGAATCTGGGGTACAATTGGGTCCTGAGAGCTGAGCTCTTACCGGGGATGGATGTCGTCTGCTTTGCGGACGACACCCTGGTGGCTGCACGAGCACGTGTGTGGGAGGACGCGGCTCACCTTGCGTCAGTCGGAGCTAGCATGGTAGTCCGACGTATTCGCTCCCTCGGGTTGGAGGTGGCCCTAGATAAAACAAGGGCCATAGCTTTTCATGCTCCTCGCCGTAGGGTCCCTACTAGATTCCATGTCTGGATTGAGGGGGTCCGGATTCAGGTCGAGAAACATCTAAAATACCTGGGCCTGACCCTGGACTCTCGTTGGAGTTTCGAGGAGCATTTCAAGCTCCTCGCGCCAAGGCTGTGTGCCGCCGCTTCAGCGCTCGGGCGGATCCTTCCAAATCAGGGAGGGCCCAATTCGTCGTGCCGTCGACTATATCAGGGTGTAATTAGGTCGATGGCACTGTACGGAGCCCCAGTTTGGGCTGATTGCCTCTCCCCTCACGTTCGGGCCCTCTTACGGCGCCCGCAGAGGGTTATTATGGCCCGGGCAGTGCGCGCTTACCGCACGGTCAGCCACGGGGCAGCCTGTGTCCTCGCAGGTACGACCCCGTGGGAGTTCGATGCCGTGGTCTTGGCCCAGGTACATTTATGTCGCGCCGAATTTCGGACGCGGGGGCAACGACCCTGCCTTGAGGAGGTGACAAGGATTCGTGCCTTGGCCCAGAGGGAAGCTCTGGTCAAATGGCAAGAGGCACTAAGCCACCCAGCTGCCGGCCACTGGACGATCGAGGCGATTCGTCCAGTGTTAAGAAGATGGATTGGGCGCAGGCACGGCAGGCAGCCTCAGCTTCCGCATGGTGCAGATATTGACCGGACATGGTTGTTTTGGGCACTACCTACACCGTGTCGCCCAACGTGAAAACTCGCCACAATGTCACCACTGTGGCTCTCCGGACGATACGGCCAGTCACACGCTCACTGTGTGCCCGGCCTGGCACCGCGAGCGCCACGAACTTCAAGTGGTGCTCGGCGGAAGCAACCTCACGCTGGCATCAATGGTCGAGTCCATGATTGCCAGCGAGAGAGTTTGGGAGGCTGCAGCCACTTTCTGCGAGAGGGTGATTTCGCAGAAGGAGGCGGCGGAGAGGGAGCGGGAGGAGGATGCTCTTGCCCCCCATCTCCGGCGTAAACGGGTGGCCCGAAGGCGGCGCGCTCATATGCGCCTCTCGGTGCCTTAGTGAACGGCCAGCGTGTAGGGGTAGCTACCCTGCGCGCTAACATGAATGGTCGGCCCGTTTGGGGACTGTTCTGGTTATCCCGGACAATCCCCCATTGGCGCAAGTCCCGGCACTAGCTGGGACGCCCTAGAGGTGGACCGGTAATAGCCACAAGGCTGACCCCGGGTCACCTCTCCTGGGCATGAAGGGGTAACCGGGGAGTTTTAGTGGGTCCTGCTCGGTGTCGATTCAGGTGCCGGGTGAACCCCACACACGTCCGTCGCCTCGCTAGCGGCGGGTATGGTTCGGTCAGCGAATTTCTCCCCAAAAAAAAAAAAAAAAAAAAAAAGGTTAGGTTAGGTTAGGTTAGGTTAGGTTAGGTTAGGTTTTGGGGAGGCTTCTGCCCAACGTCGGTGGGCCGCAGGCTCCGTGCCGGCGCCTATATGCCGGCATCGTGAGGAGCATGGCCCTGTACGGTGCTCCCATATGGTCGGGAGCCCTCACTGCGGATTCCAGGGCCCTTCTGCGAAGAACGCAAAGGGTCCTAGCGGTGAGGGTGATCAGGGGGTACCGTACGGTGTCCTACACTGCGGCCACACTCCTGGCGAGCGATCCGCCGTGGGAGCTACACGCGGAGGTGCTCGCCAGGGTGTATTGGCACCGGGCAGAAGCCAGGGATGGGCAAAGGATCGAGGCGGCGCGGGTCAGGGCTCTAGCTCACCGAGTCCTGATCCGACAGTGGAAATCGGAGTTGGAGTCTCCTGTCGCCGGTCTGGCGACAGTGGGGGCAGTCCGCCCCCACATCGATCGTTGGATCAACCGGCGACACGGGACCCTAACCTATCGTCTTGTGCAGGTATTGACGGGGCACGGATGCTTCGGCGAGTACCTGCACAAGATCGCACGCAGAGAGGCGACCCCCTCCTGCCACCACTGTGACGAGGCCGTAGACACGGCTCGTCACACCCTGGCTGAGTGCGCAGCCTGGGACCGTCAGCGCTCTGAGCTGACGGCTGTGGTGGGCAGGGACCTTTCGCTGCCGCGCGTGGTACGCGCGATGATCGGCAGCGAGAGGTGTTGGGTCGCGGTGGCTTCCTTCTGCGAGCAAGTCATTGCCGCGAAGGAGGCCGCGGAGCGGATCAGGGAGTCAGCCTCCACCGCTGATCCGCTCCGAAGGGGTAGGCTGGGGAGAAGGAGGCGGGAGTACGCCCGACGCTTCCTTCCCCAGCCGTAGTGCCTTGGTGAGAGGGGAGGGTGACCCCTTTCACCAGCTATAGGCCTACGTCGTAAGGGTGCTTTCGTTACTCGGAGCACCCTTATCGGGGGTGGCGATTCCGCCGGGGCGTCATGGTGAGTGCGACAAGCGATCCCGTGACGTCCCATTATGGCGATGAGGGTAACCGTTGGTTTTTAGTGGGTAGCCTTAAAAATGGCAGCGTCATCTATGCTGCCGGGTAGTCCCACATAACCACTCCGGCCGTCACCTTCTCGGCCGGGGGGTATCCGTAATGGATTTTCCAACGTAAAAAAAAAAAAAAAAAAAAAAAAAAAAAAAAAAAAAAAAAAAAAGGTTAGGTTAGGTTGGGTTAGGTTAGGTTGGGTTAGGTTAGGTTGGGTTAGGTTAGGTTCCCCCCCGAGGCTGCAGATCCACCCTCGACGCCATCGGTCGGGTGAGGGTCCTAGCGGAGGCCTCGGTATCTCGGGGCGGAGTGGTGTTGGCGGTGTCTCTGGATATCGCCAACGCATTTAACACCCTTCCTTGGGGTACCATCTTGGAGGCGATGAGGTTCCACGCCGTGCCTGGGTACTTGCAGCGAGTCGTAGGGGATTACCTCTGCGAGCGCGCCGTTAGTTACCCGACCGGCGAGGGGTGGCGACGAAAGGTGGTGTCGTGCGGTGTTCCACAGGGGTCGGTTCTCGGACCTCTTCTGTGGAATATCGGATATGACTGGGTGCTTCGCGGCGCCAATTTACGGGGGGTCGACGTAACTTGTTACGCCGACGATACCCTCGTGACCGCACGTGGCAAGACCTTCCGGGAGGCGAGCGTCCTAGCAACTGCAGGAGTCGCCCAGGTCGTGGGGAGGATAAGGAGACTGGGGTTGGAGGTTGCATTGCACAAATCCGTGGCCCTGTGTTTTCACGGGCCGCGGAAGGCACCTCCGGCCGGCTCCAGTCTCATGGTCGGCGGAGTCTCCATTGCTGTCGGGCGATTCATGGAATACCTTGGTCTTGTTCTCGACAGTCAATGGAGCTTCGACGAGCATTTTCGGCGTCTGGCGCCAAAGCTCGTTAGGGCAGCCGGCGCGCTCAGTCGCGTCCTCCCGAACGTTGGGGGGCCAAGCGTGGGATGCCGTCGCCTGTACACCGGGGTGGTGCGGTCTATGGCTCTTTACGGGTCACCCATTTGGGCGGATGCTCTGAACGCCTATAATCGGACGCTCTTGTGCAGAGCACAGAGAGTCATGGCCGTCAGAGCGGTCAGAGGGTATCGCACCATCTCGTGCGAGGCAGCTTGCGCTTTAGCCGGGACCCCACCGTGGGATCTGGACGCTAAGACGCTGGCAGTGGCGTACCGACGGAGGAGGGATGCCCGTTTTCGGGGGGAACATCCTTCGTCAGTAGAGGATTGGGGGTCTAGATGGAGACTCAGGGCGCAGGAGGAGCTCCTCGCTGAATGGCGAGAGAGGCTCATGGTGCCTAAAGCCGGCATCTCAACCGCCAAGGCGATCGGCCCTATTCTTAGGAACTGGGTCAATCGCAAGCATGGGGTGTTGACTTTCCACCTGACGCAGATCCTTTCGGGGCACGGTTGCTTCGGAAGGTATCTGTTTAAGGTGGCGGGTCGAGAACCCACGATGAAATGCCACGAGTGCGGCTGTGCCGAGGATACGGCACAGCACACGCTGGCAATGTGCCCACATTGGGCGGAGCCGCGTGCTACACTCGTGGCTACTATCGGGTCGGACCTCTCGCTCCCGACCGTGGTAAAGGCCATGGTCACGAGTGAAGAGGGTTGGAGTGCGGTGCGCTCATTCTGCGAGGATGTGATGTCGCAGAAGGAGACGGCGGAGAGGCTCAGGGAGGAGGACGGAGCCGCTCTACCAATGCGCCGGAGAAGGGTAGGCCGCAGGCGCGTCGCTCACGAGCGCCGAATGCCGCCTTAGCTTCCCTTGTGACCGGGTGGTGAGTTGGGGTTAATCACCATCTGGGGGCCCGAAACGGCCGGAAGACAGAGTTCCACCCCCTGGGTCTGTAAAAGAGCAGCCGATGAGGTCGCGGATGTGTGCGCAAGCGTTCCCGTAACCTCATCTAAGGGCAGCACGTTGGAATAGTCTGGTTTAGTGGGTATATTAAAAATGGTGTCATCTTCTATGATACCGGGAGCCCCACATAAAATCGCTCTTCCTACCCCATTTAGGAAGACGCGTGTATTCGTAAACTGAATTCCAGACGATAAAAAAAAAAAAAAAAAAAAAAAAAAAGGTTCCCCCCCGAGGCTGCCACCTTGTCGTGGTGGGGGGGCTTGCGTGTCCCAATGATCCCTGAGGCTATACCGGCAGAGTCACTCATACCGGGAGGCTTAGGGTGAGGGGCCAGACTAAGAGCAGCCATCAAACCGTAACCCGGCCATTGCACTTCGGCCGGGACCGGGGGCCCACTTGCTGGGCCGCGAGGAAGGAAACCTCTATAAAAAACCACCCCGAAACCGCGGTCTAGCGTGCTGCGGCGTAGGGTTATCTGGCAAGCGCTGAGAAGGCGGGGGAGCTCACCCGGAAATGAGCCATTGTCGCTTTGTATCTCTCTGAGCAGCAGAGAGTACAAAGTGGCAATTACTTTTTTGTTTCTTCTTTCTTTTCTTGTCTCTTTTTCTTCGTTTCCTTTCTTTTGTTTTTCTTTTTTGTTTCTTTTTGTTTTCTTTCTGTTGATGAGTTAGGTGTTTGGGGGCCACTCCCGCAAAGTGGCAAACTATGAATAATGGCGGATTGTAAAGAAACACTACCCCAGGAGGGTACCGGTAAAACCGGAAAATCCCTCTCGGTAGTCTCGCGCGCCTCGGTGGCGCACGAGACTACCGGCCGCCCCTCGTATTCTGGGGGGGGCAGCATTCGCTTGAGTATTCCTGCAAACCATGGCAAAACCTCACGGACTTTTGATAAGCATGACGATTTAGATTTTGGTAAACCTGGGGGGACTGAGGTCACTAAAGTGACGGTCCCCAAAAAACGAAGCGTGAATAGGGATATTGATATGCAAATTGATTCGGATGTTGCAAAAGGGTGTATAGATGCAGAGTCAGTGGACTATCGCTCTTCTGATGCTGTAGGGACGGGTTCTCAGATGGTGCGGCGTACGCTGCAAAACATTGAAAAGGGCCTGACGCTGTCGTCCTCGCGAGAGTCTATCATGGGCGAGGGAGATTTACGGAGTGGTGGGTCAAGGACTCGCAGCCCTGGGTCTCACGGTTTTCCAGCAACCGATGACGGTGAGGGTGAGCGACCCTCCAAATTTTGGAGCAAACCTCGCCAAAAACCTGACAAGCGCCGGGGAGAATACCGTTCTGGGTCGGATTCGACCTCGAACGAAGAGGGGGAAAAACCAGACCCCCCTAAGGTGTCGACGGCTCGCTGCAGTCGAGGGCGCTCACGCGCTGGTTGGGCTGTACCAGCACCAGTGCGGGATGAGCGTGGCCGCTTCATGCGGGTAGACACGCCGATTCCCACTGATCAAGAAGATTTTAGATCCTGCTCTCGCAGTGGGAGCGACGAGTCAGCGTCTGTCCGGTCGAAAAAGTCGGACTCTACTAAAGGCCGCGGAAGACCCCCAACTACTGGTGAGTACGTTGGTCTGGCTAAGGCCAAGCGGGAGCTCCTCAACCTGGAGCGGGAGGAGATGCACCTTCAGGCTGAGCGAGAGCTAGCAGAGGAGGTCCGCAAGATCCACCAGACTCGTCAGGCACAAGGCTTGGAGATACCAGTGGAGACTGTGCTGGAAGGGGAGCCATCGGCGACTGCCGTTCTGGACGGGTTATTAAAGACGGCAGATTGCATCGCGGAGGTGACCCTTAAATCATTAAATCTTAAGGGCACCTCCCGCAAGGCGCTTAATACCGAAGTGCGGACCATTAAACAGGCGGTTGAAATTCTGCGTCGTAGCACTGTCTCCGCGGAAACGGCCAAAGTAGCATCAGAGAACGCGAGACTGAAGGCGGAGCTGACTGAGTTGCGTGGGGAGGTGGCACAGTTGCGGGCCGACCTGCAGCATTCCCAGGCCCAGATTACAGTGCCCCCAGCGGCGGAAAGACACCCCGGAATTGACGTAGAGGAACTGGCCCGGTCCATCATGAATCGGGTTGGTTTTATGATTGATGCCCGTATTGAGGGTATCAAGGACAGACTACTGCCGGAAAGACGCCTGCGACCATCACTTGCCGCGGATCGGGCCCGCACGGAGCCGCCTGAGAGTCCTCTCGCGTCACCGTCAGTTGCTGAAATGATCGGTGTTCCCGAAACCCAGAGCCAAAGACCACAGGTTAATGAAATCCCAGAGGAACCTGTAGCTGTCCCTCAAAATCCTCAAGAAAAGAGGAAAGGGAAAAAGAAGGGGAAAACCAAGGCTAAAAGGTCACCTCCCCTTCCTCCGAAGAGGACTACGCAATCGTCCGAAACTAGTGCAAAGCCGAATACCCCTTCGGCCCCTACAGCCGATAGGGAGGCATGGACGGTTGTGAACCGCCGTCGTCACAAGCAAGTTCGAGAAGCGAGGCGGGTTTCCTCCGCTGGTAAAAAGAAGAATTCACCTCAGGGTTCAGACCGAAGGCCCAACTTGAGCGCTCCACGGTCGACAGCTGTGGTGCTGCGCCTCCAGCCGAATGCCCAGGAAAAGGGCCTTTCCTACGCCAGCATCTTGGTCCAGGCTAAACAAAACCTCAATTTGCCTGAGCTGGGGATTACCGGCGTGCAATTCAGGGTCGCCGCTTCTGGTGCGCGGGTACTAAAAATTCCCGGGACAACAAGTGGTGAAAAGGCAGATGCACTGGCCGAGAAGTTACGCTCGATTCTCGACCCCGAGGACGTCGCAGTATCCAGACCCGTCAAGTCTGCTGGCTTGCGGATCTCAGAACTTGACGACTCTGTGACAGCCGAGGAAGTTGCTGCTGCGATTGCTCGCACTGGGGAGTGCCAGGTCGAGGAGGTTAGGGTCGGCACAATCCGGAGAAATCGATCAAACATGGGGACTGTGGTAGTCAACTGCCCTGTCACGGCTGCCCGAAAAGTAGTCGATGGCGGACGATTGCTCGTAGGATGGGTGTCTGCACACATCCGCCTTCTTGATCAGAAACCGTTACGCTGCTTCAGGTGCCTGGAGGCCGGCCACGTAAAGGAGCAGTGCACAGTCGCGGACGATCGCAGCACCCTGTGTTTCCGGTGCGGAATGGCTGGACACAAATCAGCGGAATGCACCGGAGCACCGCATTGTGTGTTGTGCGCCGCTGCTAACAGGCCTTCCGACCACAAGATTGGCGGATGGGCTTGCAAGACCCACGGGAATGGGCGAAAAGGGAAAAGGGTAGCCGGGAATAAAGCTGGACCCAGGAACCAGGCGGCCAAAGCCGCTCCTGTTGCCATAGGCATAGCGGAGACTATGACCACAGATTAATGGCCCCTCTACGCTTTCTTCAAATTAATTTGAATCACTGCGCTAGGGCCCAAGACATAATGTTCCAGAGCCTGGCGCAGTGGAGGATTGGTGTAGCCATAGTGGCTGAGCCTTATCGCGTGTCTCCTGGTTGGGCAGGAGACAACGAAGATTTGGCCTGTTTAATTTCCAGGCCGAGCGCGGGCTGCCCGCCACTTCAGGGCATAGTGCAGGCTTCGGGATGCGTCGCGGCCAGGGTAGGGGATATTGTTGTTATTTCGGCGTATTTCTCTCCAAACCGTTCGACGAGTGATTTCGGCAACTTTCTGGCACGGCTTACGGGTCTCGTGCGGCAGAGTCATCCCTATCCCGTGGTTGTTGCGGGGGACCTCAACGCGAAGTCAGTAACGTGGGGATCCCCGGCAACGAATCTGCGTGGTTCGATGGTGGAGCGGTGGATGTTCGAGACCGGGCTTGTTGTTCTGAATAGGGGATCGGTCGACACGTGTGTGCGGATGCAGGGCGGATCCATCGTGGACGTCTCGTTCGCAAGCCCTGCCGTGGCGCGCCGTGTCCAGGATTGGAGGGTGCTGGAGGTTGAGGAGACGCTTTCAGATCATCGGTATATCCGATTTAGCGTCTCTTCCCTCCCTGTGATACCGATTGGCCCTAACCGGACTCTGTTGGGCAGCAGCCACAGGTGGCAACTCCGAAGCCTTGACCGTGAGGCTCTACGGGAAGCGGCGATCGTAAGATCTTGGTCACCGGCGCCACCAAGCCCTGTGGATATAGAAGCCGAAGCGGACTGGTTCCGAAACACAATGACGCAGGTGTGCGACGCGTCAATGTCCAGAGCCAGGTATCGGCCCCCAAAGCCCCAGGTGTACTGGTGGTCTGCCGATCTTGCGCAACTTCGCAGAGACTGCGTTGCAGCCAGGCGCCAGTACACCAGGTGCAGGCGGAGAAGACGTAGGGACCTTGACAGGGAAGCTCTTCTCTACGTCTCGTATAGCGAAAGGAAGGCTGAATTACAGACGGCCATCGGAAGAGCGATAGAGGCTGTCTGGCGGGAATTCTTGGGAACTCTGGACGCGGATCCGTGGGGAAGACCGTACAAGCTAGTCTTGAGCAAGCTTCGTTCTTGGGCTCCCCCCATAACAGAGAGTCTATCGCCCCAACTGCTGCAGGACGTGGTGTCATCCCTGTTCCCACATCGCCCGGAATTCTCCCCACCCGTTATGTCCCCTCTTCATGTGGAGTCTCTGGGATTGTCCACAACGCCGTTAGTGACTGAGGAGGAGCTCAGAGCATCGGTTCGTAAGATGCGAGCAAAAACTGCTCCCGGCCCTGATGGCGTACCGGGACGAGCCTTGGCTCTGGCGCTGGAAGATCTGGGGGAGCGACTCAGGGCGCTTTTTTCAGCTTGCTTGGAGCAGGGAGTCATCCCCCATAGATGGAAGGTGGGTAAACTTGTCCTGCTGCGTAAGGAGAACCGCCCGGCTGACTCACCTTCTGGATACCGCCCCATAGTGCTACTCGACGATGTGGCCAAGCTCTTCGAGAGGGTGGTGGCCGGGCGCATCGTCGAGCATCTGGAGCATTTTGGGCCGAACTTGGCGGATTGCCAGTTTGGGTTCAGGAGAGGTAGATCCACTGTTCAGGCTGTGGCCAGGGTTCGGAACCTCGCACAGGATGCGGTCTCCCGGGGTGAGGTCGTTCTGGCGGTGTCTATTGACATCGCCAATGCATTCAACACCCTCCCCTGGGCTTGCATTAGAGAAGCGCTCCGGTTCCATAGAGTGCCTATCTACCTGTGCCGCATCATAGGTTCATATCTGTCCGGCAGGACTGTGATCTTCTCCTGCCAAAACGGGGGACAAGATGGAAGAGATGTGATGTGCGGTGTTCCACAGGGGTCGGTCCTAGGACCACTCTTGTGGAACATCGGATATGACTGGGTGCTGCGTGGTGCTAACCTCCAGGGTGTTGAGATAACATGTTATGCCGATGACACCCTGGTAACTGCGCGCAGTAAGACCCATCGCAGGGCCGCCATACTCGCTACAGCTGGAGCGGCGCATGTGGTGTCGAGGATAAGACGTCTAGGTCTGGAGGTGGCCCTTACCAAGTCAGAGGCGTTGTGCTTTTACGGGCCCCGGAACAAGCCACCCCCCAATTTTCACATCATAGTTGGAGGAGTCCGCATTGCAGTTAAGTCCCAGATGAGGTACCTGGGGCTCACTCTGGACAGCAAATGGGATTTCAGGGCCCACTTTGAAAAGTTGGCCCCACGTCTTTTGCGAACAACATCCGCTCTTAGTCGGTTACTGCCAAACATTGATGGTCCAGGCGCCACCTGTAGGCGCCTTCATGCTGGAGTCGTGCGGTCCATGGCTCTCTACGGGGCTCCTGTTTGGGCCGATGCCCTGAATCAGCGTAGCGTAGCGCTTTTGCGCAAACCGCAGAGGGCGTTGGCGGTCAGGGCCATCCGGGGATACCGCACGATATCCGGTGAAGCAGCGTGTGTTCTGGCGGGTTTCATGCCCTGGGACCTTGAGGCCGGGGTCCTTGCCGAACTTTATACATGGCGTGAGGAGTCTCGGTCCCAGAGGCACGCACCAGCACCCGAAGAGGTTGGGGAGATGAGGTCACGGCTACGATTAGAAGCTGAAGAATTGTGGGAGTCTAGGCTGGAGCACCCCAGCGCCGGCCGAAGGACAATCGGGGCCATCCGTCCTGTTCTCAGACAATGGATTGGTAGGCGTCACGGCGTACTTACATTTCGGCTATCACAGGTCCTCTCGGGGCATGGTTGCTTCGGGGGGTATCTGCATCGCATAGCCGGAAGAGAGCCGACAGCCAGGTGTCTCCATTGTGACGGATGCCCAAATGAAACGGCCCAACATATGTTGGAAGAGTGCCCCGCCTGGGCAACAGAGCGTGGTCAGCTTTGTGCAGTGGTTGGCTCCGATCTCTCATTGCCTGCTGTGGTCAAATCCATGGTGGGCAGTGAGAGGTCGTGGAGCGCGGTTCTCGCATTTTGCGAGTCAGTGGTAGCCCTGAAGGAGGCGGACGAGCGGGATCGGGAGGCGACGACCGATCTCGTGATGCGTCGTCGGCGACCGGGGCGTCGTAGGGCGGCACGAGGAGGCCAACCTCCCTGATAGGTTCGCTGGGAGCAGACTCGGGGGAGCCTGTTTCCCAGCAAAAGCCTTCGTAAGGGAGAGGGCGCCACGCTGTTGTGCAGCAGCGTGGTGCAGAAGGGCGCAAATGTGCGTACCCTAAGCTGAGGCCTGTTGAGGCCACATCGCTGCCGGTTTCGCGGAAGAGTGCTGATAGCGTACCCGTGCTCCCGGCGCAGAGCGATTTGAGCGATGCACCATGGTGTTTTTAGCCGGTAGGAGTCCGGCATAACCACATCTCCGCCCCCGCGGGATGTGGTATCCATGACGGATTTTCACCATGCAAAAAAAAAAAAAAAAAAAAAAAAAGGTTAGGTTAGGTTAGGTTAGGTTAGGTTAGGTTAGGTTAGGTTAGGTTAGGTTGGGGTGTGTGTCGGTGACCTCCTCGTGGTACACCCTGGGCAACGGGATGGGCAGGTCCCCGCTTTCGCGGAACTGCTGCCCATCACGGCTAACAACCGACACGGGGGGTTGGCCATGGGGGTTTATGCCCGGTCCATGGCTGACAGGGGAGGGTAGACGTGCCTGGGCTGGTCTTTGCTGAGTGCGACGCCACGGTTGCGCTTGGCGTTGATTGGTCTGGGCGTGGTGGGTTCCCGACTTATGCCTCTTTCTAGCAGGTCTCGGCTGACCACCGTGGCTGGCGGTAGAGGCCTGTCGGGTTCGTCGTTGGGTCCCCGTCTTGTGGCGGGCTGGCTGGAGCCTGCCTATTTTGGGGACTCGATGGGTGGTCTTCTCTCGGGGAGACCACCGCGAGGGCGCTGGGCCTAGTCCGGACCTCTAGCCTAGTCCCGTTGGCCGAACGGTTGACATGGCAAAGAGTGCGGGTTCGTCCTGCGTCCGACCGCTCCAGTGAGTGAGTGGTCGGAGTCTGTCGACAGGGCCCGGCTCGGAGGGGGTTTCGGCCTCCTCCGCGCTGTAGCAGGCTTGGGTGGGGGGTAGGGTGAGCCCTCCACAATCTATCAAGCCTGCGAAAAAGGGAGGGTCCACTTGTTGCAGGGTGCCCTCTCCGTGGTAGTCTCCGTCGGGGCGCTGCGGTTGAATGCGAAAGCGATCCCGTGGTGTCCCACTATGACGGCAGGCGGCAACCGTCAGGTTTAGTGTTAGGTTAGAGTCCCACATACCCCCTTCCATCTTCCCCTGGGTGGCAGGGATAGCATGATGCTTCCTGACGTTAAAAAAAAAAAAAAAAAAAAAAAAAAAAAAAAAAAAAAAAAAAAAAAAAAAAAAAAAAAAAGGTTAGGTTAGGTTAGGTTAGGTTAGGTTAGGTTAGGTTAGGTTAGGTTAGGTTAGGTTTCGCTGCCGCGGGGGGCCTCGCCGGGAACCTCCTCGTGTGCCTGTCCGTTATCAATGCCATCCGGATTCGTCCGGTGGCATTGGAAGCGGTACGGGCCTGGTGCTCCCTGGGCAACAACGATTGATGAGTTCTTTCGGGGGCTTGTCAATCGTTGGCTAATACCCGGCGCGGCGGGGGTCGGCCATGAGGGTTCGTGCCCGGTTCATGGCTGACAGGGGGGGGATTGGGATGGGCTCTCTTTTTGGGGGGTCTTTCTATTGGGGCTGGTTGGGATGGACTTTCTTTTTGGAGGGTCTGTCTATCGGGGCTAGTTGGGATGAGCTCTCTTTTTGGGGGGTTTATCTGTTGGGGTTTGTTGGGATGGGCTCTCTTTTTGGGGGGTCTGTCTGTTGGGGTTGTTGGGATGGGCTCTCTTTTTGGGGGGTCTGTCTGTTGGGGTGGTCTCTTTACCTGGGAACAGCGGCGGGAATGCTCCAGGTACTGCTCTGCTTCTCAGAGTGGCTTGATTGGAGTGGTCCCGTAGTTGTTTGGGGGGGTACGCGGTGATCTCTCCTTGCCAAAAAAAAAAAGAGGAGAGGTTGTCCGCGGCTTAGAGATTGCCTAGTGTGGCGATGGCCAGCCATGAGGGTTCGCACCTTGTTCGTGGCTGGCGGAGAGGTGGCTGCCATGTGGTGAGCGTGTTTTGGGGTCAGCTTCCTGGCTGGCAGGGGGGGCCCGGCGCTCTCTAGTGAGTATGTTTATGCTCGGTGCTGGAGTGCCGGGATGCTTGGTCCAGTATGCTCCCTGGGGTGGCCTTGTTCGCGGGGTGGCCTTGGACGGAGTTAGACCTTGCAGAGGTGGGTCCGAACCTTACGGCCGATTTCGAGTGCGGTGCATGCACGGTGCTCGTTGGTAAAGGTAGTGGGCGTACGCAGCGCTGCCCTAGTTTGGCTATAGCTTTAGGCTCGGTCCCCCAAAGTGCTTTGTTGGGTAATACCGACGGGCGCTGAGGCGGGTGTTGCGGGCAGCTTGTAGCAAAGCTTTGTAGTTAGTTGCATTGTTTTGAGCTTAACTTTAGTTATCCCAGTCCTCCTGCCTTCAGCAGAGTAGACTGTGTGGTAGGCACTTAGGTTGAGCATAGCGAGATTCCGATAAATGCCCCATGCTAGTGTCCCTTTCGGGGGGCCAGCGCAGTAGGGGATGGATCTCGCTAGTGGCGGTCTGAACCCGATGCCGTTTGCCAGTGTGGTGTTTTCAACGCGCTTGGTGGCGAATGGTTCTGGGCTGTCATAAGTAGTAGTAGTTTGTGGTAGTTAGCTTGCTTGCCCCTTCTGGGCGGGACCCGATACCGATAACCAAGTACGGTGATTTTTATCGTACTCGGTGGTGAACGATTCCACGTAGTTAGTTATCGTAGCTAGTACAGGTGGGAGTTCAAGCTCAGACCCGATGCCAGTGGCGAATGGTCTTGGGCAGGACTGGATCAGCGGCCGCCAGTCGTGGTGGCCCTTTTGCCGGTCGGTCGGCGGGTTCGGTGAGTATTTTACTTTACAGCTGGACAGGCATTTTTGCCACTGTCGAGTCGTAAACCCGTGCAGGTGTCGTTGACATGTCTAGCGGCCTGTGTGGGAACGAGGGTCTTGCCTTTATTGGCCGGACCGCGAGGAGATAACCTCTTTAAAAAATCCTCAATTCCTGACGTTTGAAGCGTGACGTCAGGGTGCTCGTGTATTCGAGAGGCTGGGGAGTTCATCAGCTGCTAGCGCTCAACCCTGGGATAACACCCGCCATCCCAGGCGTATTAGGGTTACCCGAGCAAGGAGGCTCTGCTGGGGTGGACTTTTTATTTCCTACCATACTCGTGGGATCAATTATGGAGAAATTGAAACACAAAAAACAAGACGTAGAAGGAGAAGAGGAGAAGAGTTGCAAGACGGGAAGAAGGAAGACCAGAAGTGCGGTCAGCCGGGAGTCGAGTGCGGGGAGGCAGGACGAGTCCATGGCCTCGGACTGTAGTCTCGCTACTGCTCGGTCGGTTAGTTCCGACACCAGCAACAAGCTGTGGCGCAAAAGGCGACACCCGATTTCCGATTCGGCATCGTCCGATGAGGAAACGGCACGGCCTGCGTCTGCGGCTCGTAGAGGTCGAGGACGGCCCCCGACTACAGGGGAGTATGTAGGTTTGGCGGAAGCCAAGAGGGCTCTTGTGACTGCAAAACGAGAAGAGTTCCTACTAATGGCCGAAGAAGAACTGGAGAAGTGCGTCGCTGACACTCGCAGGAGGCGAGAATCGCGCGCTGCTGATCTTTCGTCAGCCATTGCGGAGAGGGCTGAATCGGGCGTCGGACCTAGTAAGAGGGCTACATCCCTAACGAAGCAACAGGTGTTGGAGGACTTGGCGATCATCGCGAAGATCGCCACCAAGTCAAAAAACCTAAAAGGGACCATCGTTCGCGAGCTGAAGGAGGCGACGGCTTCTGTAGCCAATGCCGTGGAAGTCCTTTGCTCGCGGACTATCACGGAGGAGACGCGCCAGCTGCAGGCGGACAATGCTCGCCTGCAGGCTGAGATGGACAATCTCCGCAAGGAGATGTCCATACTGAAGGAGAATATGGAGAGGGCACAGAAGCAGGCTTGTCCGGTGCCCCCTCCCATGGATTTGACGGAGGCTGCGTCCCCTGCAGCGCAACCTCGAGTGGACGTGGAGGAGATTTGTCGGACGGTCTTGTCCCAGGTTGGGACCATGATGACCGCTCGCTTCAGGTCCTTAGAGGACCGTCTCCTGCCGGAGAAAAGGCTTCGGCCCCCGCTGGCGGCCGACAGGAGGAGGGAGGCGGTGCAGACCACTGGGTCTGTTGAGATTGCACCCTCACCCTTGATGGGCCCTGACTGGCCAGAGCTGGAGGCGCGCCCTGCGCCCCCTAAAACTTCTGCTCCTACGGGGCAGAAAACGAAGGGAGCCAAGGCAAAGCCAAAAGCGGCTAAGCCGAATTCGACTAAGCTGCATGTGGGGAAGCCAAACGTGCCTAAATCGAGTGTGGCTGAGTCAAGTGCGGCTGGGCCGAGTACGGCTAAGCCAAACACAGCCAAGTCGGAGAAGAAGGGGAAGAGGAAGGTGGCTACACAGGCAGTATCTTCGCGTTCGCAGCCACAACCGCAGAGGAAGCCACGGCCTGCTCAAGAAAAGAAGCTCCGGGCCCAGCGATCCACGGCAGTAGTTTTGACACTGCAACCCGAAGCCGAGGCCTCTGGCGTTACCTATGCCCAGGTCTTGGCGGAGGCGAAGCAGAAGGTCAGTTTGGCTGACCTCGGCATTAAAGAGCTTCGGTTCCGGAAGGCGGTCACGGGTGGCCGAATTCTGGAATTGCCTGGAGCTAAAAGCGGGGAAATGGCGGACAATCTCGCTAAAAAGCTGAGGGAGTCCCTTGCGGAAGAGCAGGTTCGGGTGTCGAGGCCCATAAAATGTGCAGAAATGCGCATTTCGGGTCTTGACGACTCCGTGGCAAGCAGCGACGTGGTGGCTGCCATTGCGCGAATCGGAGGATGTCCAGCCGATGAAGTCCGATGCGGGCCCGTTACCATCGGTTCTAGTGGCCTCGGCGCTGCGTGGATTCGATGCCCGGTCGCAGCAGCCAGGAAGGTGTCCGGGGGTGGCAGGCTGCTCGTCGGTTGGGTATCGGCGCAGGTTCGGCTTCTGGATGACCGGCCTCTGAGGTGCTTTAAGTGCCTGGAGATCGGGCATGTCAGGGCCAAATGCACTGCGGAGGTCGACAGAGGCGACCTCTGCTATCGGTGCAGCAAGCCGGGACACAAGGCCCAGGAGTGCTCAGCGGAACCGCACTGCGTCTCGTGCGCAGCGGCCGGCAGAGCGGCGAAGCACACCATGGGGGCCAAAGACTGTGCTCCCGCTTCGAAGAAGAGGAAGCCGGGCAAGGCAGGTAAGGGGGTTCCGAGGGCCTCTAATCAACCTTCCAGGCCCGCAGAGAGTCCCATGACCATAGATTAGAGTATGGCCATGAGAATCCTACAGGCGAATATCAACCACTGCGCCAGAGCTCAGGACCTCTTGTTCCAGAGTATGGCGGAGTGGTCGATAAACGTCGTCGTGGTTGCCGAGCCCTACTATATTCCATCAGGGGACGACTGGGTGGGTGACAGAGACGGTGTGGTGGCCATCGGGACCCGGTTAGCGGCCCGATCTCCGGTCTTCGGAGCAGTGACGAAGGGTCGAGGCTTCGTCTCGGCGCTCGTCGGAGACGTGACGCTGGTCGGGGTATACTTCTCTCCGAATCGAAGTCTCGCCGACTTCGAACAGTTTCTGGTCGAAGTCGGTGCTCTCGCTGGAAGAAGTGGCTCCGGTCAGGTTCTTCTTGTCGGAGATCTCAACGCCAAGTCCACGGCTTGGGGTTGTCCCGGAACGGATGCGCGCGGAGAGCTCCTCGAAGACTGGGTAGTCGCTACCGGTCTGGTCGTGCTGAACCGGGGGTCGGCAGATACGTGCGTACGACAACAGGGTGGCTCGATCGTGGACGTTACGTTCGCTGGAGCCGTCCTGGCGCGCCGTGTCCGAGGCTGGCATGTGATGGAGGGCGTGGAAACGCTATCGGATCATCGCTATGTGAGGTTCGACGTGTCCACGCTCCCTGTTACGCCGAGCGGCTTAGCTCGTCCCTCGCGTGAGGAAGGCCCACGTTGGGCCCTGAAACGACTCGACAGGGAAGCTTTGGTTGAGGCTGCCCTTGTACAGGCATGGGTTGGAGCGCCCGAGGGTGATGTGGAGGTGGAAGCGGAGTCTGTGCGACTGGGCGTCGTGTTGTCGCGTATTTGCGACACGGCGATGCCTCGCGTACGTCGCGTGGCTCCTAGGCGCGGTGTTTACTGGTGGTCGGAGGAACTATCGCGGCTCCGCGAGCATTGCGTGGCTCTCAGGCGCCAGTACACCAGATGCCGGAGAAGGAGGCGACGTGACCCAGAGCTTGAGCGTCAGCACTATGCTCGGTATCGTGATACCGTGCAGGCGCTTGTAGCGGCGATCGCAAAGGCGAAGGACCTGGCCGAGGCGGAGATGCTGGAGTCTCTCGATAGGGATCCGTGGGGGAGGCCGTACAAGTTGGTGAGGCGGAAGCTTCGACCTTGGGCCCCCCCGCTGACCAAGAGTCTCCAGTCGGATCTGCTTGAGGCTGTAGTCTCAGCCTTATTTCCGTCGGGTACAGATCGTCAGGTACCTCGAATGGCGCCGATGAGTGAGGTGGATGACCAAGAAGTCGTCGTGCAGGAGATCTCCGGGGATGAGTTGGGGGCTGCAGTGCTTCGTCTTCGGGCGAAGAATACTGCGCCGGGACCCGATGGCATTCCTGGTCGTGCCTTGGCTCTGGCATTGGGGCCTTTACAGCCCCTAATGCTGAGTCTCTTCGACGCTTGCTTGCAGCAGGGCCGGTTCCCACGGACGTGGAAGTGTGGTAAATTGGTTCTGCTGCGCAAGGAGGGACGACCGGTAGCTGAACCATCAGCGTATCGGCCAATCGTGCTTCTCGACGAGGTGGGGAAACTCTTTGAGCGAATCTTATTCGCTCGCCTCGTCAAGCACTTGGAGGAGTCGGGTCGGGATCTCAGCGATCACCAATTTGGTTTCCGCCGGGGCAGATCCACCCTCGACGCCATCGGTCGGGTGAGGGTCCTAGCGGAGGCCTCGGTATCTCGGGGCGGAGTGGTGTTGGCGGTGTCTCTGGATATCGCCAACGCATTTAACACCCTTCCTTGGGGTACCATCCTGGAGGCGATGAGGTTCCACGCCGTGCCTGGGTACTTGCAGCGAGTCGTAGGGGATTACCTCTGCGAGCGCGCCGTTAGTTACCCGACCGGCGAGGGGTGGCGACGAAAGGTGGTGTCGTGCGGTGTTCCACAGGGGTCGGTTCTCGGACCTCTTCTGTGGAATATCGGATATGATTGGGTGCTTCGCGGCGCCAATTTACGGGGGGTCGACGTAACTTGTTACGCCGACGATACCCTCGTGACCGCACGTGGCAAGACCTTCCGGGAGGCGAGCGTCCTAGCAACTGCAGGAGTCGCCCAGGTCGTGGGGAGGATAAGGAGACTGGGGTTGGAGGTTGCATTGCACAAATCCGTGGCCCTGTGTTTTCACGGGCCGCGGAAGGCACCTCCGGCCGGCTCCAGTCTCATGGTCGGCGGAGTCTCCATTGCTGTCGGGCGATTCATGGAATACCTTGGTCTGGTTCTCGACAGTCAATGGAGCTTCGACGAGCATTTTCGGCGTCTGGCGCCAAAGCTCGTAAGGGCAGCCGGCGCGCTCAGTCGAGTCCTCCCGAACGTTGGGGGGCCAAGCGTGGGATGCCGTCGCCTGTACATTGGGGTGGTGCGGTCTATGGCTCTTTACGGGTCACCCATTTGGGCGGATGCTCTGAACGCCTATAATCGGACGCTCTTGTGCAGAGCACAGAGAGTCATGGCCGTCAGAGCGGTCAGAGGGTATCGCACCATCTCGTGCGAGGCAGCTTGCGCTTTAGCCGGGACCCCACCGTGGGATCTGGACGCTAAGACGCTGGCAGTGGCGTACCGACGGAGGAGGGATGCCCGTTTTCGGGGGGAACATCCTTCGTCAGTAGAGGGTTGGGGGTCTAGATGGAGGCTCAGGGCGCAGGAGGAGCTCCTCGCTGAATGGCGAGAGAGGCTCATGGTGCCTAAAGCCGGCATCTCAACCGCCAAGGCGATCGGCCCTATTCTTAGGAACTGGGTCAATCGCAAGCATGGGGTGTTGACTTTCCACCTGACGCAGATCCTTTCGGGGCACGGTTGCTTCGGAAGGTATTTGTTTAAGGTGGCGGGTCGAGAACCCACGATGAAATGCCACGAGTGCGGCTGTGCCGAGGATACGGCACAGCACACGCTGGCAATGTGCCCACATTGGGCGGAGCCGCGTGCTACACTCGTGGCTACCATCGGGTCGGACCTCTCGCTCCCGACCGTGGTAAAAGCCATGGTCACGAGTGAAGAGGGTTGGAGTGCGGTGCGCTCATTCTGCGAGGATGTGATGTCGCAGAAGGAGATGGCGGAGAGGCTCCGGGAGGAGGACGGAGCCGCTGTACCAATGCGCCGGAGAAGGGTAGGCTGCAGGCGCGTCGCTCACGAGCGCCGAATGCCGCCTTAGCTTCCCTTGTGACCGGGTGGTGAGTTGGGGTTAATCACCATCTGGGGGCCCGAAACGGCCGGAAGACAGAGTTCCACCCCCTGGGTCTGTAAAAGAGCAGCCGATGAGGTCGCGGATGTGTGCGCAAGCGTTCCCGTAACCTCATCTAAGGGCAGCACGTTGGAATAGTCTGGTTTAGTGGGTATATTAAAAATGGTGTCATCTTCTATGATACCGGGAGCCCCACATAAAATCGCTCTTCCTACCCCATTTAGGAAGACGCGTGTATTCGTAAACTGAATTCCAGACGATAAAAAAAAAAAAAAAAAAAAAAAAAAGGTTTCGCTGCCGCGCGTGGTACGCGCGATGATCGGCAGCGAGAGGTGTTGGGTCGCGGTGGCTTCCTTCTGCGAGCAGGTTATTGCCGCGAAGGAGGCCGCGGAGCGGATCAGGGAGTCAGCCTCCACCGCTGATCCGCTCCGAAGGGGTAGGCTGGGGAGAAGGAGGCGGGAGTACGCCCGACGCTTCCTTCCCCAGCCGTAGTGCCTTGGTGAGAGGGGAGGGTGACCCCTTTCACCAGCCATAGGCCTACGTCGTAAGGGTGCTTTCGTTACTCGGAGCACCCTTATCGGGGGTGGCGATACCGCCGGGGCGTCACGGTGAGTGCGACAAGCGATCCCGTGGCGTCCCATTATGGCGATGAGGGTAACCGTTGGTTTTTAGTGGGTAGCCTTAAAAATGGCAGCGTCTTCTATGCTGCCGGGTAGTCCCACATAACCACCTCGGCCGTCACCTTCTCGGCCGGGGGGTATCCGTAACGGATTTTCCAACGTAAAAAAAAAAAAAAAAAAAAAAAAAGGTTAGGTTAGGTTAGGTTAGGTTAGGTTGGGGTGCTAGTGTCGGTGACCTCCTCGTGGTGCACCCTGGGCAACGGGATGGGCAGCATCATCGCATTTACGAAGCTGCTGCCCATCGCGGCTAACAACCGACTCGTGGGGAATGCGCTCTGGTGCTCTGTTTGAAGCAGAGTTTTCGTGAGAGCATTCTGGGGGAACAGCTATGGGGCTCATACCTGATACATAGCTGTCAATGTGGGGGGAAATGTTCGTGTTCGTTCTATTTCGTTTTGTTCTGTTGGGTCCTTTGTTTCTTGTTACCCTGTGTCGAGATTGTCTTGTTTGTTTTGATGTCGTTGTGTTTTTGTTACATGTCAATCCCTAGGTCTGGCGCCTGCTGAGGGGTTGTGTAATGGCAAGGGCGTCGCTCGGGGACCTTACCCCTCAAAGGAAAAAATAAATGAGGGCGAATCTAAATAGAGAGCATTCAGGGGGATCAGCTATGGGGATCATACCTGATACATAGCTGTCAATGTGGGGGGAAATGTTCTTATTCGTTCGTTTTCGTTTTGTTGGGTCCTTTGTTTCTTGTCACCCTGTGTCGAAATTGTCTTGTTTGTTTTGATGTCATTGTGTTTTTGTTACATGTCAACCCCTAGGTCTGGCGCCTGCTGAGGGGTTGTGTAATGGCAAGGGCGTCGCTCGGGGACCTCACCCCTCAAAGGAAAAATAAATGAAGGCGAATCTAAATAGAAATTTACCCCAGGAGGGTTCCAGCTGTCTAGCAGCTGGGCAATCCCTCACGGACGCTTCGGCCTCCGTCTTCCCCTCGTATTCTGGGGGGGGAAAAGACCGCCATTCAAGTAATGATTCCGACCAATCGGAGTCCAGCATGATAACGGCTGGATCAAGGGAGTCCCCGCCACCGTTATCATGTAGTAAAAAACGACCCTGTTCTAAGGAGAGGAGTCGTTCGGGCTCGGACGCTAGTTCGAGCGAAGAAAGGGTGCTCACTATTAAAAAGATTAGGACACCTAAGAGAGGGAGAGGTCGTCCACCTACTACAGGCCAGTACGTGGGCCTAAAAAAGGCCGAGGAGGACTACCTCAGACTCCAAAGAAGGGAGATGGAGATAGAGGCGGAGAGAGACTTGCAAGAGCGTATACGAGAGCGTCAACAAGTTAGATGCGCCTCTAGGACACTGCAAGAAGTTGATGGCATTGTTGATCTCCGTAAACGTGTGGAGGAAAACTTGGAACTTGTCTGTAGTGTGGCAACGAGGTCCAAAAATCTGAAAGGCACTTTCCAAAAAGCCCTTAAAGACGCCGCTTCCTCAATAAGGGCTTGCGTGGAGACTCTGACGGAAAGCAATATGTCTGAAGAGACGCGTCAACTGCAGGTATCTAATGCTCGCTTACAGTCTGAAGTCTCAGAGCTGAAGAAGGAGGTTGCTCAGCTTCGTGCAGCCAGTGAACGGGCTCTCGAAGTCCAGGAAGTTGAAGTTGTGTCTGTGTCAAATAGCCAACAGCCAATAGCTAATTTTGATTTGGGAAAGCTAGCTGATACTATCAAGGCTCAAGTTGAAACTGTCATTAATGCGCGGTTTGAGGCATTGGAAGAAAGACTGCTGCCGGAGAAACCAAATATCTCAACCTTGGTAGACACGAATCAATCTTGGAAATCTGCTCCCGATCTACCGACGGCGTTATGTCAAGAGCAGCTGCCAGTAATAGAAACGCCAGAAGTTATCTGCGTGGAGCAGCAGAAAAAGCCCAAAACCAAGAAAAAGAGCAGAAAGGGTGTTAACAGCAAAGTCAAGTCATCCAATTCACACGTAGAAACACGTCCGCAACTTGCTGTACCTTTTAGTGGTGATAGTGGTTGGGTAAAAGTAACGAAACGGAAGCGTCCCACAAAGAAAGCAATAAAGGATAAAAACAGCCAGAAAGCTAAGTCCAACAATCTTCAACCTCCTCGCTCGGCTGCAATTATCCTCTCATTGCAGCCTGGAGCTGAGGACAGAGGAGTTTCTTATGCTAGTATTCTTCGCCAAGCGAAAACAGCAAATCTCTCGGAAATTGGACTTTCCTCCTTCCGTGTTAGGAAAACAGCAACGGGAGCCAGAATCCTCGAGATACCGGGAGTAGCAAGTGGTGACAAGGCAGACGAAGTAGCAAAACGTCTTGAGGTTGCCCTCAATGCTGATGACGTTAGGGTTTCTAGAGTAACAAAATGTGTGGAGATGCGCATTTCAGATTTAGACGACTCTGTCACGAAAGAGGAAGTCATCGAAGCTATCTCCCGCATTGGTGGTTGTTCAACCAACCTCATAAAGACCGGAGAGGTGCGAGTGGATCGCAGTGGCTTGTTCACGGTTTGGGCTCGAGTTCCTGTTGCTGCAGCCAAAAAGATAATTAGCAACGGAAGACTGTTGATTGGGTGGGTCTCAGCGCGAGCAAAGTTGCTGACTCCAAGAACCAGACGTTGTTACAGATGTCTGGAAACCGGGCACGTGAAAAGGACCTGCACGTCTGAGGTGGATCGCAGCAATCTTTGTTTCCGGTGTGGTCTACCTGGCCATAACGCAAATGTTTGCTCCGCAGCTGCAAAATGTCCGCTCTGTGAGGATGCTAAGAAACCATCAGCACACATATTAGGTAGCAACTCGTGTTTCTCTACCCTGCTCAAGTCTCAGGGGCGGTCTGTTCACCCTTTGTCGTCCAGTGCGACACAAGGCGAGGAGTTGGCTTGTAGGAAGTAGAGATAATGGCTTTGCTTTCATTACTTCAGTGCAATATCAACCACTGTGCCAGAGCCCAAGATCTCCTCCTCCAGAGCATGGCAGAGTGGATGATCCAAGTTACGGTGGTTGCAGAGCCTTACTGCGTTCCTAGAAGGTCAAATTGGGCCGCTGACTTGGACGAGCTTGTGGCAGTCATTATTCCGGGTGCGGATGCTACTTTGACTTTTACGAAAGTTATTAAAGGACGAGGCTGTGTTGCAGCCTTGGTAGGCGAAATTCTCGTGGTCGGGGTATACTTCTCCCCCAACAGATCTCTGGCCGAGTTTGAAGCCTTCATGACAGAACTCAGCGCCATTATAGGGCAATTTTTGCCTTGTCCCATATTATTGGTAGGAGACTTTAATGCCAAATCTAAGGTCTGGGGTTGTCCTGCAACTGATGCACGAGGAGAGCTACTCGAGGAGTGGTTGCCCACAGTTGGGCTAGTCGTCTTAAACAGGGGAAATGTGAATTCATGCGTGCGCATGCAGGGCGGATCCATCGTGGACGTTTCGTTCGCATGCCCTGCTTTGGCGAGTCGTATACAGCAGTGGAGGGTCCTCAAAGACGTAGAAACCCTATCAGATCACCGCTACATCCGGTTCGAGGTCCTCCAACCCTCGGAGAGACGACATGGTCCGACACGGAACTGTGTTTTAAACACTCATAGGTGGCAACTAAAACGGCTAGACAAGGGCATGCTTCACGAAGCGGCAATTGTCCAAACCTGGGAGCCCATGCCTGAAATACCTGTGGTGGTCGATGATGAAGCTAACTGGTTTCGCGGTGCATTGACTAATATATGCGATGCTTCGATGCCCCGAGCTGGACGACATCCTATTATGAAACAGGTATACTGGTGGTCAGCGGAAATATCTCAGCTTCGTGCAGCATGCGTGGCAGCAAGACGTCAGTACAGCCATAGCCGCAGAAGACGAATAAGAAACCATCTTCAAGAGGCAGAGCTCTACTCCTTTTACATCTCTGCAAAAGATGCATTACAGATCTGCATTGTTCGTGCAAAAGCCCAGGCACGCAGAGAAATGCTCGATTCTGTTGATAAAGATCCATGGGGGCGGCCGTACAAGATGGTGAAAAGAAAACTTCGACCTTGGGCCCCTCCACTGACACAAACTCTCCATCCTGAGCACACAGAAAGGATAGTCGCGGATCTTTTTCCCCAAAGGGATGAATATTCGCCACCGTCAATGGTTTCTAATACGAGTCCTACAGAGCAATCTGAAATACCCGGGGTGACCGACATGGAGTTAAGTGCAGCGGTAGCGAAACTCAAGGCCAATAACACTGCTCCCGGACCAGACGGTATTCCCGGACGGATATTAGGATTGGCCCTGCGTGAATTAGAACCCCGATTAAGGAGTCTTTTGGACGCGTGCCTGTCGCAGTCGCAATTTCCGCAACAGTGGAAAACAGGCCGTCTAGTGCTTCTTCATAAAGAAGGACGCTCTGCAGAAACTTCATCATCTTACCGCCCAATTGTCTTGCTGAATGAAACGGGTAAGCTGTTTGAACGTATAATTGCTACAAGATTAGTCAGTCACCTTCAAGAGGCCGGACCGAATCTATCAGAAAATCAGTTTGGATTCCGTAGGGGGAAATCGACGGTCGACGCTATCCTGCGTATTAAAGATATGGCACAAGAAGCAGTAGCAAGAGGGGATGTAGTGTTGGCGGTGTCTTTGGACATTGCTAACGCCTTTAACAGCCTGCCCTGGAGCTGCATTATAGAGGCACTGCGCTATCACCAAGTACCTTCTTACCTTCACCGCATAATCAGCTCGTATCTCTCCGATCGATTTGTGGTATACCCGCTGAAAACGGGCCAGCAGATAAGAAAGATGTCTTGTGGTATTCCACAGGGGTCGGTCCTCGGGCCTCTTCTTTGGAATATTGGTTATGACTGGGTCCTGCGAGGTGGCAACATCAGAGGGATAGAAGTTACCTGTTACGCTGACGATACCCTGGTGACAGCTCGCGCCCGAACTCCCAGCCATGCAGCGATTCTGGCTACGGTTGGAGTAAAACACGTAGTGATGCGCATTCGTCGCCTTGGTCTCGAGGTGGCTTTGAACAAGTCTGAAGCTCTATTATTTCATGGGCCTCGGAATGCGCCATCCTCTGACGCCAGCATCATTGTTAGTGGTACTCGGATCTGCATCGGGTCGACGATGCGCTATCTAGGTCTCGTCCTCGATAGCAGGTGGACATTTATCTCCCATTTTGAGCGTCTTAAGCCTAAACTGCTTGGCATGGCAGCAGCACTCGGAGGATTATTACCAAACTTGGGAGGTCCTAACGACTTAAGTAGGCGCCTATACACCGGTGTTGTTAAGTCTATGGCTATGTATGGAGCTCCAGTGTGGTCCGAGTCCCTGAACAGCCGAACTATCGCTCTTCTGCGGATTCCACAAAGAGCGATGGCCATCAGGTTGATTCGTGGATACCGCACTGTCTCGTATGAAGCTGCATGTGTTCTGGCCCGATCTTTACCTTGGGATCTTGAGGCGAGAGCCCTCACGACTGTCTACAAAAGCCGCGGGGAGGCGCCATCCCAGGGCCACCAATCAACTTATGGGGGGAACAAGATACGCCGAGCGATAATGTGCTGTGCTAACGCAGAATGGGAAAAGAGATTATCAATATCTAAATCAGGGTCCAGAACGATCAAAGCAATTGCGCCTATATTCAAACAATGGCTGGACAGACATCATGGCGTGCTATCATTCAGGCTGACTCAGATTCTCACCGGTCACGGATGCTTTGGACGATACCTATGTCGAATTGCGGGTAGAGAGCCAACAAGCAACTGCCATCATTGTCACGATTGCCTTATGGATACAGCTCAGCATACGTTAGAGATTTGTCCTGCTTGGGTGGCGGAAAGAACGAACCTAACTACAACAATAGGTCAAGATCTCTCGCTCTCAGCTGTGGTCAGAGCAATTACCACAAGCCGAACGGCATGGACCGCGCTCCATCAATTCAGTGAGACTGTTATGCTGATTAAAGAAGAAAATGAGAGGGTGCGGGAGGCCACTAGTTCACTAGCCATCCGCCAACGGAAAAAAGGTAGAAGACGTGAAGCGTTCATTCGCCATCTTCCCCCCTAACACAAGCTAGGGGTTGGTGCACTTGGGGGAGTCCACCAACCCACTTAAAACTAGCCCGAGTAGGCGTGTGCGTGTTCTTGCACGCCACTCCCATCCCAGGTGAGTGGACGGACACCATTGGTCCTCCATTTTAAAGAGTTGGGGTCTGATGAGACCGCATCGTCGCCGGGTCGCGGAAGATTGCCGTATGGATGTTCCCGCGTTCCCGGCATATGGCGACGAGAAGGACACCGTGGGGTTTTAGCCGGTTGGAGTCCGGCATAACCAGGCCGCCTCCCCCGAGGCGACAGGGTATCCGAGCGGATTTCCCCACGAAAAAAAAAAAAAAAAAAAAAAAAAAAAAAAAAAAAAAAAAAAAAGGTTAGGTTAGGTTAGGTTAGGTTAGGTTAGGTTAGGTTAGGTTCCCCCCCAAGGGTTGCCACCTTGTCGTGGTGGGGGGGCTTGCGTGCTCCAATGATCCCTGAGGCTATACCGGCAGAGCTACTCATACCGGGAGGTTTAGGGTGAGGGGCCAGACTAAGAGCAACCATCATACCGTAACCCGGCCATTGCACTTCGGCCGGGACCGGGGGCCCACCTGCTGGGCCGCGAGGAAGGAAACCTCTATAAAAAACCACCCCGAAACCGTAGTCTAGCGTGCTGCGGCGTAGGGTAAACTGGCAAGCGCTCTGGGGACCTTACCCCTTAAAAGGAAATCATGAACGGACGCGATTTTAAAATATGTCCCCAGGAGGGTCTCAGCGCCACCGCTGAGGAATCCCTCACGGCGACTTCGGTCCCCGTCCGCCCCTCGTACTCTGGGGGGGGCAAAAATCGCTCTGGAGCAGGAGTCCCTGCACAGGTCCCATCCACACGGACCTGTATAAACAAAAATTGTGTGAGGCGTGGTGAGGAGGGTAGTGGAGATCCTCTCAACGACGACTCGGCTGTTCATAAGGACCTCGATCTACATTGTGATGAGGATTTAGTAGATTTGGTTGCGGATGAAACGATCCCGTTGGTCGATTCTTCTGCAAAAGACCCTGGCGATCCCAAAGGCTTT
This sequence comes from Dircenna loreta, assembly GCA_963555665.1. Classification (NCBI taxonomy): domain Eukaryota; kingdom Metazoa; phylum Arthropoda; class Insecta; order Lepidoptera; family Nymphalidae; genus Dircenna; species Dircenna loreta. The sequence continues at coordinate 29,145 of OY743099.1, read as the reverse complement.
CGGATTCCTTTTGGAAAGGCGGTTCTCTCTAAGGGAACCAAACTGAGGACCAGTGGAGCGGACGACATGTGGCCCAACCATGGGGTTAATACCCGGAGGAAGCGACATCTTGCGGAGGTCTCTCGACTCCTCAGTGACGTGTCTGGGAGCGACTCGGAGCTTGGAGCTGCATCTGCGAAATGCAGCTCCGCTCGTCGTGGACGTGTCTGCTCAGCGACCGGTAGTGGGCTCGCCCGGGCGAAAGCCGATTTGCGGGCCCTTACAGACGAGGCCGAGGAGGCGGAACTAGAGAGAATGCTAAGCGAGCGGATCTCTAAGAAGACTAAGGCTCTCCCTGAGCCAGCACCAGTTTCTGACGAGGAACTTTTTTCGGAGGTGCACGTCAGGCGGGACCCGGAATTTATGGGGGCCGAGGAGCTGCGGGCTGTGGCCGGTCGTAGCTCTGCAGCCATCCTTGATGCGTGTCGTAAATCGACGAACCTCAAGGGTGACATGATAAGGCTCATCAAGGGGTCCACTAGAGAACTCCTTGAGGCTGTGGAAGCCTTGGCGGGCCGTACAGCAAATGAGGAAACGCGTCGTCTCAGGGCAGATAACTCGCGCCTCCACCGTGAGGTGGATAACCTTCGAGCTGAGCTCAAGGTTCACAGGCGCGAGTTCGCCGAGATGAGGGCGTCGGCGGCAAAATCCGCTGCTTCTGTTGCGGAGGCGCCATGCCGCGACGCTGAACTGTTGGAGGAGTTGAGGCGCTCGGTTGTGTCTTCGGTGGGCGTTATGATTAACGCCCGCTTCGCAGGCATTGAGGAGCGCCTCCTCCCGGAAGTAAACCGACGTCCACCCTTGGCTGCGGACCGAAAAAGGGAGGCAGCAGCGGCTAAAGCTGCCAGTCGGAACAAAAGTTCAGACCCGCGTTCTGGCTCTCCGATCCTTCAAGTGGCCTCACCCACTGTTCGGCTGGAGCTTGCTCCACAAGCGTCACCCACTCCTGCGGTGGCTGCTGGCGAGTCATGGACCAGCGTTGTGAGGAGGGGGAAGAAGAAAAAGAAGTCCGCCCAGCCAGCCGTTCCGACTATCTCGGTGCAATCTGCAGCCCAGCAGAAGCAGCAATACAGAGGTGGAAGGCAAGTCGGGGCAAAAGAAATACAGGGTCATGTGGGCAAAAAGAAGAGGAGGAAGAAGAGAAAGAGGGCGGCCCAGTCGACCAAAAAGCCGCAGCCTAAACTGCCACCTCCTCGGTCACCAGCGGTGATGATAACGCTGCAGGCCGAGGCTGTGGCCAAAGGCTTAACGTACGCCCACGTCCTCGAGCGCGCCGCCGAAAAAGTCAACCTCGACGAGATCGGGCTTGAGGGCGGACTTAGGATCCGCCGGTCCGTAACGGGAGCTAGGCTTCTCGAGCTCCCAAAGGCGGCCACGGAAAAGGCGGAGCAGTTGGCGGAACGCCTTCGTACTGCGTTGGACGGTGTGGCAGACGTCGTTCGTCCCGTTAAACGGGTCGGCATCAGGGTCAAGGGGCTGGACGACTCTGCCACGAGAGAAAAAGTGGCGGCTGCAATTTGCCGCGTCGGTAAGTGCTCCAGTGATTCTCTCCATGTTGGGGAGATTCGTTGGGGCTTTGGGAACATGGGCGTCACCTTTGCCCGGTGTCCCGTCGACGCGGCAAAAATAGTGCTCCAGACGGGCAGGTTACTTGTGGGGTGGAGCTCGGCCAAGGTCGAGCTCCTAGAGGAGAGGCCCATGCGGTGCTTCAGGTGCCTAGAGCCTGGACACACGCGTGCGGTCTGTCCCTCTACTGCCGATCGTAGCTCGGTCTGCTTCCGGTGTGGCATAGCGGGTCACGCTCGTGATAGCTGCACCGGAGTCCTCAAGTGCGCAGTCTGCGCAGACCTAGGACTGCAGGCGGGCCACGAATTGGGGAGCGGTGCTTGCAAAGCTCCCCACAAAAGGGGTAAGGTGGCTGGTCCCTCTCCAGCTGCCCAACACGTCGTGCGCGGTACGCCGCCGGTTGAAGCCATGTCGCAATGACCAGACAGCGACATGGCTTCCTACAGGCGAATGTAAACCACTCTGCCAGGGCCCAGGATCTTTTCATCCAGGCCATGGCGGAGTGGGACATAAAAGTTGCGGTGGTCTGTGAGCCCTACTATGTCCCCCCAAATTCCAATTGGTCGGGGGACATAAACGGCTCCGTGGCAGTGGTCGTGGGATCTAGTCCCGGTCCCCCTCTCTCCACCTTGGAGACTGGCCCGGGTTTGGTAGTGGCGCGGTGGGGGGAGTACGTTGTCGTAGGCACGTACTTCTCCCCCAATCGTAGCCTGGCGGAGTTCGAGGTATTTCTCGACTCCGTCGGTGCTGCGATTAGCAGACAGGCGTCGGGGAACGTTATCGTCCTCGGCGACCTGAACGCCAAATCCGCGGCCTGGGGGAACCACGCCACGGACGCTAGGGGTAAGGCCGTCCAGATCTGGTCGCTCCTCTCCGGTCTGTCCCTCCTCAACAGAGGGACCGAACCGACCTGCGTGCGACAGCAAGGGAGTTCCGTGGTGGACGTTTCGTTCGCCACCCCAGCTGTCGCGCAACGGGTCGTCGACTGGAGAGTGGAGAAGGAGGTGGAGACTCTATCGGACCACCTATACGTCCGATTCGAGATCTCCGCCTCCCGGCCGGATCTGGCCGGACCACCGCGGGGGGGGAGTCGGTTTCCTCGTTGGGCAGTCCAGCGGCTGGATCGGGAAATGGTCGAAGAGGCGGCCATCGTCCAGGGCTGGGCCTTTCCCGATCCGCCCGACGAGGAGACCGACGTGGACGGGTCGGCGGGCCGCATGCGCGAGGCCCTCACTAGGGTCTGCGATGCGGCCATGCCGAGGGTGGGGTCCAGGCCCCGGCGCAGGGCAGTGTACTGGTGGTCGCCCGAAATTGCCGAACTTCGGGCGGCCTGTTGCAGGGCTCGTAGGGCCTTCGTCCGGTGTCGCCGTCGTCACGGCTTTGACCCGGACATGGAGGCCCAGTTGCGGAGTCGTTACCGCGAGGCGAAGTCGACTCTGCGGCTGGCGATTCGGAAGGCGAAGGACCTGGCTCGGGAGGAAATCCTGGCCGGTCTCGATAGGGACCCATGGGGGCGCCCGTATCGCGTCGCGCGGAACAAGACCCGCGGCGCTGGCGCCCCGGTCATGGAGTCCCTTCAGCCGGATTTCCTCGAGCGGCTGGTGGGGGAACTTTTCCCGGATTCCACCGGCCACTCTCCTCCTGTGATGGCCCCTCCTTCTCTTGTGGGGGGGGTGGGCTCCATCCCGGACATCACGGAGGTCGAGCTGGAGGTCGCGCTGAGTCGCCTGCGAGCCCGCAACACTGCGCCGGGGCCGGACGGTATTCCAGGGCGGGTTCTGGTCATCGCCCTGGAATACTTGGGGGGCAGGCTTCGGGAACTGTTCAACCTTTGTTTGCGCACTGGACAGTTCCCGAAAGCCTGGAAGGAGGGCAGATTGTGCCTGTTGCGGAAGGAAGGTCGTTCTGTCGATTCCCCTTCCGCATACAGGCCAATCGTGCTGCTGGACGAGATGGGTAAGCTCTTCGAGAGAATCCTCTCTGCCCGTCTCGTCCAACACCTCGAGGAGGTGGGGCCGGGTCTTTCAGAAGCCCAGTTCGGCTTCAGGGCGGGTCGATCGACGATCGACGCCCTGAGGGCTCTGAAGGACCTGACCCAGGAGGCTGTGTCCGAGGGGGACGTCGTCGTCGCGGTCTCGCTGGACGTCGCCAACGCCTTCAATAGTTTGCCGTTCGAGACGTTGGTCGAGGCGCTCCGGTACCATGGAGTGCCTCCCTATCTCCGGCGGCTGTTGGAGGCATACCTGCAGGATAGAGAGGTCCTGTGGGTAGGCGGCGACCGGCGGCTATACCGACGGAGCGTGAGCCGAGGGGTTCCACAAGGGTCCGTCTTGGGGCCGGTCTTGTGGAACCTGGGCTATGACTGGCTGCTCCGCTGTCCGCTCCTCCCCAGGATGAGGGTGTTGTGTTATGCAGATGACACCCTCGTCACCGCACGGGGAGGGAGCTTTGCGGAGGCGGCCCGTCTTGCTTCCGTCGGTGCTACGCTGGTAGCGGACCGCGTGGGGCTGTTGGGACTGGAGGTCTCCGTCACGAAGACGGAGGCCATGTTGTTCCACGGCCCTCGGCGAGGTCCCCCTCGTCGGGCGTCCATCTCCGTCCAGGGTGCGCAGGTGGCGCTGAAGGCCCAGATGAAGTATCTGGGCCTCACACTGGACGGACGATGGAACTTCGGGGCGCATTTCTCTCTGCTCGCCCCGAAGTTGATTTCCACTGCAGCTGCCTTGGGGAGGCTTCTGCCCAACGTCGGTGGGCCGCAGGCTCCGTGCCGGCGCCTATATGCCGGCATCGTGAGGAGCATGGCCCTATACGGTGCGCCCATATGGTCGGGAGCCCTCACTGCGGATTCCAGGGCCCTTCTGCGAAGAACGCAAAGGGTCCTAGCGGTGAGGGTGATCAGGGGGTACCGTACGGTGTCGTACACTGCGGCCACACTCCTGGCGAGCGATCCGCCGTGGGAGCTACACGCGGAGGTGCTCGCCAGGGTGTATTGGCACCGGGCAGAAGCCAGGGATGGGCAAAGGATCGAGGCGGCGCGGGTCAGGACTCTAGCTCACCGAGTCCTGATCCGACAGTGGAAATCGGAGTTGGAGTCTCCTGTCGCCGGTCTGGCGACAGTGGGGGCAGTCCGCCCCCACATGGATCGTTGGATCAACCGGCGACACGGGACCCTAACCTATCGTCTTGTGCAGGTATTGACGGGGCACGGATGCTTCGGCGAGTACCTGCACAAGATCGCACGCAGAGAGGCGACCCCCTCTTGCCACCACTGTGACGAGGCCGTAGACACGGCTCGTCACACCCTGGCTGGGTGCGCAGCCTGGGACCGTCAGCGTTCTGAGCTGACGGCTGTGGTGGGCAGGGACCTTTCGCTGCCGCGCGTGGTACGCGCGATGATCGGCAGCGAGAGGTGTTGGGTCGCGGTGGCTTCCTTCTGCGAGCAAGTCATTGCCGCGAAGGAGGCCGCGGAGCGGATCAGGGAGTCAGCCTCCACCGCTGATCCGCTCCGAAGGGGTAGGCTGGGGAGAAGGAGGCGGGAGTACGCCCGACGCTTCCTTCCCCAGCCGTAGTGCCTTGGTGAGAGGGGAGGGTGACCCCTTTCACCAGCTATAGGCCTACGTCGTAAGGGTGCTTTCGTTACTCGGAGCACCCTTATCGGGGGTGGCGATTCCGCCGGGGCGTCACGGTGAGTGCGACAAGCGATCCCGTGGCGTCCCACTATGGCGATGAGGGTAACCGTTGGTTTTTAGTGGGTAGCCTTAAAAATGGCAGCGTCTTCTATGCTGCCGGGTAGTCCCACATAACCACTCCGGCCGTCACCTTCTCGGCCGGGGGGGTATCCGTAACGGATTTTCCAACGTATAAAAAAAAAAAAAAAAAAAAAGGTTAGGTTAGGTTAGGTTAGGTTAGGTTAGGTTCCCCCCCAAGGGTTGCCACCTTGTCGTGGTGGGGGGGCTTGCGTGTCCCAATGATCCCTGAGGCTATACCGGCAGAGCTACTCATACCGGGAGGCTTAGGGTGAGGGGCCAGACTAAGAGCAACCATCATACCGTAACCCGGCCATTGCACTTCGGCCGGGACCGGGGGCCCACTTGCTGGGCCGCGAGGAAGGAAACCTCTATAAAAAACCACCCCGAAACCGCGGTCTAGCGTGCTGCGGCGTAGGGTTATCTGGCAAGCGCTGAGAAGGCGGGGGAGCTCACCCGAAAATGAGCCAAAACAAACTATGGCGGATCAAAAATTGAATAGACTACCCCAGGAGGGTACCAGCTCTGCTGGAGAATCCCTCCCAGTGCTCCCGAGTGCCCACGTGGCACTTCCGAGCACTGGCTGCCCCCCGTATTCTGGGGAGGGCAAAATCCGCTCGACGACATTTAACGACGACAATGGCAAACGAACAATGACAACTGATCTGCATGTGAATTTGGATGACGATGCTAGGGGGGGTGCTCGCACAGTGGTGCGAGAAGCCCCCATTGACTATGGCTTGATAAAGGAAACTGATAGGCCAAAGAGACACGAAACGGGCCCTGCGAGAATGGAGGACTACCTAAGCTGTTGGTCTGGGGCTTCAACCCCTACGGCTTCGCGCAGAGCCTCTCCGCTCATCTCCCCCAAAACACCAGGGGATGCCCGAAAGCGTCGACACCACGGAACAGAAAGTGGTTCGGGGTCGAGATCGACCTCCCCCGTAGACGAAAGACCAGGTCCCCCGAAGGTTTCCACCTCACATAGATCCAGAGGTGGTTCCCGCCCGAAGCAGGCGGCTGGGCCGGCAAGGGACGGCAAGGGCCGATTCCTGAAAAAACGGGTGACTCCATCGCCCCCCGCTGAAAGGCTCTCAACCTCTTCCGAGAGCGGAAAGGACGAGCACTTTTCGGACCAGTCTCAAAAGACCAGCCACGCCCGCAAGGGGCGCGGCAGGCCGCCAACAACTGGCGAATATGTCGGCCTGGCGCAAGCCAAAAGGGACCTCCTCGCCCTTGAGCGGGCTGAGTTGGAGCTCCAAGCCGAACGTGAGCTGGCCGAATCTGCTCGCCAGGCCCGGACTAGTCGGTCCCGAGAGCAGGCATCCTCCTCTGGCGCGATGTCAATGGCGTCCGGAGACGAAGACCCAAATGCGCCAATTGTTCTTGATGGCCTCCTACGCAGCGCGGGATTAATCGCAGAGGTGGCCGCTAAGTCCTCCAACCTCAAGGGGACGTACATCAAGGTCCTCAAGAGCGAGGTCGCCTCTATAAAAAAAGCGGTAGAGATGTTGCAGCATACCACCGTCTCAGCGGAGACAGCGAAAGTTGCTGCTGAAAACGCCCGGCTCAAGGCCGAGATGGCGGAACTGCGTGGCGAGGTGGCAGCACTTCGGGCAGACCTTTCGCGCCGCGAGACACCCCCTGCAGCGGCACCAAGACTCTTGAATGAGGACGCCGTGCTCCGAACCATCATGGAGAACGTCGGCTCCATGATCAGTGCCCGGTTCGAGGCACTGGAAGAAAAGCTCACCTCGGATCGCGCTCGGACCGAGTCATCATTGACCCACCCCCCGACTCCACCAAGGCCGGTAGCTCTCCCGTCGCCACCGCAACTCGCGACACTTGTGTCGGCCCCAAGTCTGACAGTGCCGATGCCGCCGGCGACAAGAAGCCAACGGCCCACTCCCACGGCCCCGTCTACACCAGCCCCCAGAAGAAGAACGCGCCGCCGAGTCAGGGATCAACACTTCCCCCCGGACGTAGTGGAGCGCAGGTCCCAATGGGCGAAACCGCCGTGGGCAGAGCCCCGCTCATCCGCTCCACCTCCACCTCCACCTTTAGCAGCCCCCGCTGAGGAAGAGTGGACGATCGTCTCTAGGCGGAACCGCCGGCGCGGCCAGGGCCCGCGAGGAGACAGGTCCAGGAGCCGGCCGAGGCGAAAAGTCGACAAGCGCAGATCACGGAGACGCAAGCCGAATCTGAACGCTCCCAAAACCGAGGCAGTGGTCCTGCGTCTGCAGCCGGAGGCCGAACAAAACGGCGTCACATACTCGGGGGTATTAGCCAAGGCCAAGAATAGTGTAGACCTGCAAGAACTGGGCATTTCTGGAGTCCAGTTTAAAATAGCTGCCTCAGGGGCCCGCGTTCTGCGCCTCCCTACGGACACGCCGGCGGATAAAGCTGATGCGCTAGTCGCGAAGCTGCGCGATGCCCTCGACGCCTCCGGTGTGACTGTCTCCAGACCCGTCAAGTGTGTCGACTTGCGGGTATCCGAACTGGACGACTCCGCCACGGGAGAGGAGATTGCGGCGGCAATAGCGCGCACGGGGCAGTGCGCCGCAGAAGATGTTAGGCTGGGAGTAATCCGCCGGGATCGCAGCGGCATGGGAACGGTGGTCGTCAGTTGCCCCGTCACGGCCGCCAAGGCCGTACTTGAAAGGGAGCGTCTTCTGGTTGGCTGGGTGTCGGCTCACGTTCGCCTTATGGACGCGAGACCGGGACGATGCTTCCGATGCCATGAAGCAGGTCACTCCAAGGATCAGTGCTCCTCCCTGGTCGACCGGAGCGCACTGTGCATCAGGTGTGGGAAACCCGGTCACCAATCCGGTGAGTGCCAGGAGGAGGCCCATTGCAGCGTGTGCGCTGCTGCAGGCAAGCCAGCCCGACATAAAATTGGTGGCTGGGGCTGCAAGACGGCTGGTCCGTCGAGCAAGCCAAGGAGACGTGGGACGGTCAGAAGGACTGTCCAGCAGACGCAGCCGGCCAACGCCGCAGCCGCGACTGGGGAGGCTGGTGAGAATATGGCCGTCGGATAATGGACACCCTCCGATTTCTTCAAGCCAATCTCAACCACTGCGCCAGAGCTCAGAACTTGTTGTTCCAGAGCATGGCGCAGTGGGCGATCCACGTTGCGATTGTGGCCGAGCCATATTTCGCCCCACCCAACAACGACTCCTGGGTTAATGACCAGTCGGGCTCCGTGGCCCTAGTTTCCCGCTCTGTGGCGGGCTGTCCCCCCCTCACTACAGTGGCCAGAGGCCCAGGTTTCGCTGCGGCCCTTATTGATGGCATCCTGGTGGTGGGTGTCTATTTCTCGCCCAACAGGACGCTCTATCAGTTTGAGCAGTTCCTTGCCCAAGTAGGAATAGTGCTGGGCGGCAACCACTCACACCGCGTGATAGTTGCCGGGGACCTCAACGCCAAATCTTTGGCGTGGGGCTCTCCGGCGACGGACGGGCGTGGCGCGGTGCTGGAGGAGTGGCTCGTCGAAAACGGTCTGTCGGTCCTGAACCGAGGGAGAGTAGACACGTGCGTGCGGATGCGGGGCGGCTCCATAGTGGACGTTTCGTTCGCTAGCCCCGCCGTGGCACGCCGTGTCGAAACCTGGAGAGTCATGGAGGGCGTTGAGACGCTCTCTGACCACAGGTACATCCGGTTTGCTGTCTCCGCCCTCCCAAGGGCCACGATCGACCCAGGGCGCACACGCCCTCACGATCGACCCCGATGGGTACTTAAATCCTTGGACAAGGAACTGCTCAAGGAGGCGTCTATTGTGGCCACATGGTCAATGCCCGCACATGTGGAGCACGCAGATGTGGAGGGAGCAGACTCCTGGTTCCAGAGTGCGATGACGAGCATCTGTGATTCCAGCATGTCCCGGTCCCGGAATCTCCCGCCACGTAGATGGGTGTATTGGTGGACCGCGGATTTGGAGCGCCTACGCGTCGAGTGCACCGCGATGCGCCGTCAGTATACCCACTCTCGCAGACGAAGATCGAGGGACGAGGAAGCAGAAGCCGTCCTTTACGCCGCCTATAGGACTGCTGTTGAGGACCTTCGAATCGCTATGACCGGTGCCATGGATGAAGCGAGAAAGGAATTTTTGAGGCTCCTCGATCAGGACCCATTCGGGAAGCCGTATAAGCTCGTGCGGAATAAGCTCAGACCTTGGGCCCCCCCGTTGACACAGACCCTCCAGCCTGAGGTCGTCACCCAAATTGTGGCCTCCCTGTTCCCGGAGCAAGAGGAATTTTCCCCGCCGGCGATGACGAGACCACCAGGAACGAGCATGAGCCCTGACCCCGGGGTGCCGGAAGTGACCATAGAGGAGCTCGATGGGGCACTCTCCCGGCTCCGAGCCAAAACCACAGCACCTGGTCCGGACGGCATCCCCGGCCGTGCTCTCGCGCTGTCCCTTAAGGAGGAAAGCCTCCTGGAACAACTGCGGAGGACCTTCTCTACCTGTCTGGCACAGTCCCTAATTCCACAGAGGTGGAGGACAGGCAGGCTGGTCCTCATCCGCAAGGAGGGCCGCCCCGCGGAGTCACCGTCCGCGTATCGCCCTATTGTGTTGTTGGATGATACGGCTAAACTTTTTGAGAGAGTTGTGGCCGGGCGTATCATCCACCACCTGGAGACCGTAGGACCGGACGTTTCCGACGCCCAGTTTGGATTTCGCAGGGGGCGTTCGACGATCGACGCGATAGAGCGTCTGAGGAGCACGACGCAGGACGCGGTTTCCCGAGGGGAGGTCGTCTTGGCGGTGTCATTAGACATCGCTAATGCCTTTAACACCCTCCCCTGGGCTTGCGTAAGGGAGGCGCTCCGTTTTCACGGGGTGCCAACCTACCTGCGTAACATCATTGGTGCCTACCTTTCGGACAGATGGGTGTCATACCCAAGTGGAGAAGGGGTAGTGTCGCGGCAAATGACGCGCGGTGTCCCGCAAGGATCCGTCCTCGGCCCCCTACTTTGGAACCTCGGGTTCGACTGGGCCTTGAGGGGATCCAGTCTTAGAGGCGTTAGCACACTATGCTACGCGGACGACACGCTGGTCCTGGCGAAGGGTACTTCGTACCGCCGAGCTGCCATACTTGCCACGGCCGGGGTCGCACATGCGGTAGGTAGGATCCGGCGACTCGGTTTGGAGGTGGCGCTGCAGAAATCGGAGGCCATCTGCTTCCACGGTCCTCGAAGCGCCCCCCCTGCGGACGCGAATATCATCGTGGGCGGAACCCGCATCGGTGTCGGTGGTACGATGAAGTACCTGGGACTCGTCCTCGACCGCCGATGGTCCTTTCGCCCACACTTCGAGCGCCTGGCGCCTAGACTCCTGGGTGCGGCGGCCGCGCTCAATCGGCTCTTGCCGAATATAGGCGGTCCAATCAACCCGACCAGGCGTTTATACGCCGGAGTGGTCAGGAGCATGGCCCTCTACGGGGCCCCCGTTTGGGCCGAAGCTCTCCACGCCGATGATGGTCTGACCGCCCTCCTGCGGAGACCTCAAAGGGCCATCACAATCCGGGAGATACGGGGGTATCGTACCATCTCCCACGAGGCCGCATGTGTCCTGGCCGGCCAACTGCCCTGGGACTTGGAGGCCCAAGTCCTCGCGTCACTATACGTCTGGCGCGGGGAGGCCCGATCCCGGGGTGAACATCTGGCCCTGGAGGAGATAGAGAGCCGTAGATCTGCCCTACGGGAGAACGCCATATCAGAGTGGAGACTACGCCTGGAGCGGCCCAGCGCAGGACTGCGCACCATCGAGGCGATCCGCCCGGTGCTCGCCGAATGGCTCGCGAGGCGATTCGGCCTCCTCACTTTCCGCCTGACACAGGTCCTGTCAGGGCATGGATGTTTTGGCAGGTACCTGTGCCGAGTGGCTCAGAGGGAGCCCACGGCCCGATGCCATAGTTGCGAGGGGTGCCTCGATGAGGACGCGCAACACATGCTGGAGGTATGCCCGGCATGGGAGCCGGAGCGCCGAACTCTCGGCAGTGTAATAGGGGCCGATTTCTCGCTGCCTGCCGTGATCGCATCCATGGTGAGCAGCGAGAGATCGTGGAACGCCGTCCTCGCCTTCTGCGAGACGGTGATCGTCCGGAAGGAGGCGATGGAGCGGGAGCGGGAGGCCCAAGCCACCGACCAGACCCGCCGCCGAAGACCCGGGCGAAGGAGAGTGGCACACGATCGCCGCCTCCCCCCCTAAGGGGGCCTTGCGAGCAGCACTCCCGGGGGGGTCTGCTGCTGATCGCAATAAGGCCCGCGTGAGAGCGTCGCAATAAAGCGGCACAGAAGACGATTGGGCGCGCTGCAGTTGCGCGTCGTGCTGAGGCCAATCGGCCGGTCGCTGAGGAGTTCGCGGATGTCGCTTGCGTTCCCGCGGCTCCTGCCCTAAAGCGAACAGGAGGACGAAAAGCGGGGTTTTAGTGGGTATTCCCTCGCGGGTGAGTCCCACACACCCCGGTCACGCCCCCGCGGGACCGGGACGGTGCGTAAATGCATTTCCCCGCTGAAAAAAAAAAAAAAAAAAAAAAAAAAAAGGTTAGGTTAGGTTAGGTTCCCCCCCAAAGGTTGCCACCTTGTCGTGGTGGGGGGGCTTGCGTGTCCCAATGATCCCTGAGGCTATACCGGCAGAGCTACTCATACCGGGAGGCTTAGGGTGAGGGGCCAGACTAAGAGCAACCATCATACCGTAACCCGGCCATTGCACTTCGGCCGGGACCGGGGGCCCACCTGCTGGGCCGCGAGGAAGGAAACCTCTATAAAAAACCACCCCGAAACCGCGGTCTAGCGTGCTGCGGCGTAGGGTTATCTGGCAAGCGCTGAGAAGGCGGGGGAGCTCACCCGAAAATGAGCCAAAACAAACTATGGCGGATCAAAAATTGAATAGACTACCCCAGGAGGGTACCAGCTCTGCTGGAGAATCCCTCCCAGTGCTCCCGAGTGCCCACGTGGCACTTCCGAGCACTGGCTGCCCCCCGTATTCTGGGGAGGGCAAAATCCGCTCGACGACTATTAACGACGACAATGGCAAACGAACAATGACAACTGATCTGCATGTGAATTTGGATGACGATGCTAGGGGGGGTGCCCGCACAGTGGTGCGAGAAGCCCCCATTGACTATGGCTTGATAAAGGAAACTGATAGGCCAAAGAGACACGAAACGGGCCCTGCGAGAATGGAGGACTACCTAAGCTGTTGGTCTGGGGCTTCAACCCCTACGGCTTCGCGCAGAGCCTCTCCGCTCATCTCCCCTAAAACACCAGGGGATGCCCGAAAGCGTCGACACCACGGAACAGAAAGTGGTTCGGGGTCGAGATCGACCTCCCCCGTAGACGAAAGACCAGGTCCCCCGAAGGTTTCCACCTCACATAGATCCAGAGGTGGTTCCCGCCCGAAGCAGGCGGCTGGGCCGGCAAGGGACGGCAAGGGCCGATTCCTGAAAAAACGGGTGACTCCATCGCCCCCCGCTGAAAGGCTCTCAACCTCTTCCGAGAGCGGAAAGGACGAGCACTTTTCGGACCAGTCTCAAAAGACCAGCCACGCCCGCAAGGGGCGCGGCAGGCCGCCAACAACTGGCGAATATGTCGGCCTGGCGCAAGCCAAAAGGGACCTCCTCGCCCTTGAGCGGGCCGAGTTGGAGCTCCAAGCCGAACGTGAGCTGGCCGAATCTGCTCGCCAGGCCCGGACTAGTCGGTCCCGAGAGCAGGCATCCTCCTCTGGCGCGATGTCAATGGCGTCCGGAGACGAAGACCCAAATGCGCCAATTGTTCTCGATGGCCTCCTCCGCAGCGCGGGATTAATCGCAGAGGTGGCCGCTAAGTCCTCCAACCTCAAGGGGACGTACATCAAGGTCCTCAAGAGCGAGGTCGCCTCTATAAAAAAAGCGGTAGAGATGTTGCAGCATACCACCGTCTCAGCGGAGACAGCGAAAGTTGCTGCTGAAAACGCCCGGCTCAAGGCCGAGATGGCGGAACTGCGTGGCGAGGTGGCAGCACTTCGGGCAGACCTTTCGCGCCGCGAGACTCCCCCTGCAGCGGCACCAAGACTCTTGAATGAGGACGCCGTGCTCCGAACCATCATGGAGAACGTCGGCTCCATGATCAGTGCCCGGTTCGAGGCACTGGAAGAAAAGCTTACCTCGGATCGCGCTCGGACCGAGTCATCATTGACCCACCCCCCGACTCCACCAAGGCCGGTAGCTCTCCCGTCGCCACCGCAACTCGCGACACTTGTGTCGGCCCCAAGTCTGACAGTGCCGATGCCACCGGCGACTAGAAGCCAACGGCCCACACCCGCGGCCCCGTCTACACCAGCCCCCAGAAGAAGAACGCGCCGCCGAGTCAGGGATCAACACTTCCCCCCGGACGTAGTGGAGCGCAGGTCCCAATGGGCGAAACCACCGTGGGCAGAGCCCCGCTCATCCGCTCCACCTCCACCTTTAGCAGCCCCCGCTGAGGAAGAGTGGACGATCGTCTCTAGGCGGAACCGCCGGCGCGGCCAGGGCCCGCGAGGAGACAGGTCCAGGAGCCGGCCGAGGCGAAAAGTCGACAAGCGCAGATCACGGAGACGCAAGCCGAATCTGAACGCTCCCAAAACTGAGGCAGTGGTCCTGCGTCTGCAGCCGGAGGCCGAACAAAACGGCGTCACATACTCGGGGGTATTAGCCAAGGCCAAGAAAAGTGTAGACCTGCAAGAACTGGGCATTCCTGGGGTCCAGTTTAAAATAGCTGCCTCAGGGGCCCGCGTTCTGCGCCTCCCTACGGACACGCCGGCGGATAAAGTTGATGCGCTGGTCGCGAAGCTGCGCGATGCCCTCGACGCCTCCGGTGTGACTGTCTCCAGACCCGTCAAGTGTGTCGACTTGCGGGTATCCGAACTGGACGACTCCGCCACGGGAGAGGAGATTGCGGCGGCAATAGCGCGCACGGGGCAGTGCGCCGCAGAAGATGTTAGGCTGGGAGTAATCCGCCGGAATCGCAGCGGCATGGGAACGGTGGTCGTCAGTTGCCCCGTCACGGCCGCCAAGGCCGTACTTGAAAGGGAGCGTCTCCTGGTTGGCTGGGTGTCGGCTCACGTTCGCCTTATGGACGCGAGACCGGGACGATGCTTCCGATGCCATGAAGCAGGTCACTCCAAGGATCAGTGCTCCTCCCTGGTCGACCGAAGCGCACTGTGCATCAGGTGTGGGAAACCCGGTCACCAATCCGGTGATTGCCAGGAGGAGGCCCATTGCAGCGTGTGCGCCGCTGCAGGCAAGCCAGCCCGACATAAAATTGGTGGCTGGGGCTGCAAGATGGCTGGTCCGTCGAGCAGGCCAAGGAGACGTGGGACGGTCAGAAGGACTGTCCAGCAGACGCAGCCGGCCAACGCCGCAGCCGCGACTGGGGAGTCTGGTGAGAATATGGCCGTCGGATAATGGACACCCTCCGATTTCTTCAAGCCAATCTCAACCACTGCGCCAGAGCTCAGAACTTGTTGTTCCAGAGCATGGCGCAGTGGGCGATCCACGTTGCGATTGTGGCCGAGCCATATTTCGCCCCACCCAACAACGACTCCTGGGTTAATGACCAGTCGGGCTCCGTGGCCCTAGTTTCCCGCTCTGTGGCGGGATGTCCCCCCCTCACTACAGTGGCCAGAGGTCCAGGTTTCGCTGCGGCCCTTATTGATGGCATCCTGGTGGTGGGTGTCTATTTCTCGCCCAACAGGACGCTCTATCAGTTTGAGCAGTTCCTTGCCCAAGTAGGAATAGTGCTGGGCGGCAACCACTCACACCGCGTGATAGTTGCCGGGGACCTCAACGCCAAATCTTTGGCGTGGGGTTCTCCAGCGACGGACGGGCGTGGCGCGGTGCTGGAGGAGTGGCTCGTCGAAAACGGTCTGTCGGTCCTGAACCGAGGGAGAGTAGACACGTGCGTGCGGATGCGGGGCGGCTCCATAGTGGACGTTTCGTTCGCTAGCCCCGCCGTGGCACGCCGTGTCGAAACCTGGAGAGTCATGGAGGGCGTCGAGACGCTCTCTGACCACAGGTACATCCGGTTTGCTGTCTCCGCCTTCCCAAGGGCCACGATCGTTCCAGGGCGGACACGCCCTCACGATCGACCCAGATGGGTACTTAAATCCTTGGACAAGGAACTGCTCAAGGAGGCGTCTATTGTGGCCACATGGTCAATGCCCTACCAGGGGCACGCAGATGTGGAGGGAGCAGACTCCTGGTTCCAGAGTGCGATGACGAGCATCTGTGATTCCAGCATGTCCCGGTCCCGGAATCTCCCGCCACGTAGATGGGTGTATTGGTGGACTGCGGATTTGGAGCGCCTACGCGTCGAGTGCACCGCGATGCGCCGTCAGTATACCCACTCTCGCAGACGAAGACCGAGGGACGAGGAAGCAGAAGCCGTCCTTTACGCCGCCTATAGGACTGCTGTTGAGGACCTTCGAATCGCTATGACCGGTGCCATGGATGAAGCGAGAAAGGAATTTTTGAGGCTCCTCGATCAGGACCCATTCGGGAAGCCGTATAAGCTCGTGCGGAATAAGCTCAGACCTTGGGCCCCCCCGTTGACACAGACCCTCCAGCCTGAGGTCGTCACCCAAATTGTGGCCTCCCTGTTCCCGGAGCAAGAGGAATTTTCCCCGCCGGCGATGACGAGACCACCAGGAACGAGCATGAGCCCTGACCCCGGGGTGCCGGAAGTGACCATAGAGGAGCTCGATGGGGCACTCTCCCGGCTCCGAGCCAAAACCACAGCACCTGGTCCGGACGGCATCCCCGGCCGTGCTCTCGCGCTGTCCCTTAAGGAGGAAAGCCTCCTGGAACAACTGCGGAGGACCTTCTCTACCTGTCTGGCACAGTCCCTAATTCCACAGAGGTGGAGGACAGGCAGGCTGGTCCTCATCCGCAAGGAGGGCCGCCCCGCGGAGTCACCGTCCGCGTATCGCCCTATTGTGTTGTTGGATGATACGGCTAAACTTTTTGAGAGAGTTGTGGCCGGGCGTATCATCCACCACCTGGAGACCGTAGGACCGGACGTTTCCGACGCCCAGTTTGGATTTCGCAGGGGGCGTTCGACGATCGACGCGATAGAGCGTCTGAGGAGCACGACGCAGGACGCGGTTTCCCGAGGGGAGGTCGTCTTGGCGGTGTCATTAGACATCGCTAATGCCTTTAACACCCTCCCCTGGGCTTGCGTAAGGGAGGCGCTCCGTTTTCACGGGGTGCCAACCTACCTGCGTAACATCATCGGTGCCTACCTTTCGGACAGATGGGTGTCATACCCGAGTGGAGAAGGGGTAGTGTCGCGGCAAATGACGCGCGGTGTCCCGCAAGGATCCGTCCTCGGCCCCCTACTTTGGAACCTCGGGTTCGACTGGGCCTTGAGGGGATCCAGTCTTAGAGGCGTTAGCACACTATGCTACGCGGACGACACGCTGGTCCTGGCGAAGGGTACTTCGTACCGCCGAGCCGCCATACTTGCCACGGCCGGGGTCGCACATGCGGTAGGTAGGATCCGGCGACTCGGTTTGGAGGTGGCGCTGCAGAAATCGGAGGCCATCTGCTTCCACGGTCCTCGAAGCGCCCCCCCTGCGGACGCGAACATCATCGTGGGCGGAACCCGCATCGGTGTCGGTGGTACGATGAAGTACCTGGGACTCGTCCTCGACCGCCGATGGTCCTTTCGCCCACACTTCGAGCGCCTGGCGCCTAGACTCCTGGGTGCGGCGGCCGCGCTCAATCGGCTCTTGCCGAATATAGGCGGTCCAAACAACCCGACCAGGCGTTTATACGCCGGAGTGGTCAGGAGCATGGCCCTCTACGGGGCCCCCGTTTGGGCCGAAGCTCTCCACGCCGATGATGGTCTGACCGCCCTCCTGCGGAGACCTCAAAGGGCCATCACAATCCGGGAGATACGGGGGTATCGTACCATCTCCCACGAGGCCGCATGTGTCCTGGCCGGCCAACTGCCCTGGGACTTGGAGGCCCAAGTCCTCGCGTCACTATACGTCTGGCGCGGGGAGGCCCGATCCCGGGGTGAACATCTGGCCCTGGAGGAGATAGAGAGCCGTAGATCTGCCCTACGGGAGAACGCCACATCAGAGTGGAGACTACGCCTGGAGCGGCCCAGCGCAGGACTGCGCATTATCGAGGCGATCCGCCCGGTGCTCGCCGAATGGCTCGCGAGGCGATTCGGCCTCCTCACTTTCCGCCTGACACAGGTCCTGTCAGGGCATGGATGTTTTGGCAGGTACCTGTGCCGAGTGGCTCAGAGGGAGCCCACGGCCCGATGCCATAGTTGCGAGGGGTGCCTCGATGAGGACGCGCAACACATGCTGGAGGTATGCCCGGCATGGGAGCCGGAGCGCCGAACTCTCGGCAGTGTAATAGGGGCCGATTTCTCGCTGCCTGCCGTGATCGCATCCATGGTGAGCAGCGAGAGATCGTGGAACGCCGTCCTCGCCTTCTGCGAGACGGTGATCGTCCGGAAGGAGGCGATGGAGCGGGAGCGGGAGGCCCAAGCCACCGACCAGACCCGCCGCCGAAGACCCGGGCGAAGGAGAGCGGCACACGATCGCCGCCTCCCCCCCTAAGGGGGCCTTGCGAGCAGCACTCCCGGGGGGGTCTGCTGCTGATCGCAATAAGGCCCGCGTGAGAGCGTCGCAATAAAGCGGCACAGAAGACGATTGGGCGCGCTGCAGTTGCGCGTCGTGCTGAGGCCAATCGGCCGGTCGCTGAGGAGTTCGCGGATGTCGCTTGCGTTCCCGCGGCTCCTGCCCTAAAGCGAACAGGAGGACGAAAAGCGGGGTTTTAGTGGGTATTCCCTCGCGGGTGAGTCCCACACACCGCGGTCACGCCCCCGCGGGACCGGGACGGTGCGTAAATGCATTTCCCCGCTGAAAAAAAAAAAAAAAAAAAAAAAAAAAAAGGTTAGGTTAGGTTAGGTTAGGTTAGGTTAGGTTAGGTTAGGTTAGGTTAGGTTAGGTTAGGTTAGGTTAGGTTGGGGGAGTCCCCAAGTGCTAGAAGTTACGTCCACGTCGTCTCCCCTGGACCCCATCCTGACCCCGGTAACGCAGGCGGCAGGTGGGTGACCGAACACTTTTAGCGATACTTGGGTGATTGTTGTTACTATCTTCCGACGCCATGCTTCCTTCGCCTAACAGCCAAGGAGCATCCTCCAAAGGCCCTTCTCAGGGCCAACCCAAAGGCCCTTCTCAGGGCCAACCAAAAGGCCCTTCTCAGGGCCAAACAAAAGGCCCTTCTCAGGGCCAACCAAAAGGCCCTTCTCAGGGCCAACCAAAGGGCCCTTCTCAGGGCCAACCAAAAGGCCCTTCTCAGGGCCACCCCAAAGGCCCTTCTCAGGGCCAAACAATCGTCGTCGACAGCGACATCGAGTCCGACATGGACTTCGATGTAGGCTTGGTATGTGAAGGCCCTTCTCAGGGCCAGTCGGAGGTGTCAGACGTTGACGTGGTCAACGTGTGTCGAAAGCGTCCTCTTCAGGGGACTGCTTTCTTGGAAAGCGAGGTGTCGGGGGTTGACTCGGATGGAGAGGTTGTGCTGTCAAAGTATAGCACCGCCAGCCGAGGACGATCTTCCGTCTCTTCTTCAAAGAGAGGGGGTTGTGGGCTTGCGCGGGCTAAGGCCAGCTTGCGGGCTCTCACCAACGAGGCTCAGGAGGCTGACTTTGAAAAGGAGCTTGGAGCGCGGGCCTTTAGAAAAAGAGCTGTATCTCCAGTCCACCTGGCTGATTCGGATGGCGACCTGACTGTGGGAGTGCCCTTCACTACGGACCCGGATAGTCTTGGGGCGGAAGAGCTCCGCGCGGTAGCTGGGCGCTGTACTGCGTCCATTTTAGAGGTGACGCGCAAGTCTGGGCACCTGCAGGGGCCCATGATAAAACGCCTAAAGGACGCGTCTAGAAGTCTTTTAGAAGTCGTAGACACACTTGCGGGTCGGACTTCGAGTGACGAGACTCGTCGTTTAAGGGCTGACAATGGTCGCCTTTCCCGGGAGGTTCAGAACCTCAGGGCGGAGTTGAATGCCCATAGGCGGGAGTTCGCCGAACTGAAGGCGACCGCGAAGGCGACCGCCGCAGAAAAGCCCTCATTGGGTAGCGACCTCATTGAGGATTTGAAGCGCTCCCTCATCACCTCAGTGGGCGTCATGGTAAACGCCCGCTTGGAAGGAATCGAGGACCGCCTTCTGCCAGCCAGAGTTCTTCGCCCTTCTCTGGCCGCGGACCGGAGGAAGGAAGCCGCAGCGGAGAATGCGTCGGCGATTCCGAAGGCGCGCTCTCTCGTCCGTTCGGGCTCTTCTCTCCCTCCAGTTGGGCCGGCACCTGAAGTGGTGATGTCTTCTCCAGCTCAGAGAAGACAGAAAGGGTCCCAGAAGGCCCTTGGGGTAAGATCCACCGTTGCCCCTTCTCCTGCTCCTCCTCCACAGAAGGTTGTTGCTATGGATGAAGGTTGGTCGACGGTGGTCAAGAGGGGTAAGAAAAAGGCCCCTCAGTCTTCCCAAACAAGCCGAGTGGCTCAGCCGGCAATTCTTCCCCCAAACGCCACGGTGGTTGTCGCCAAAAAGGGAAAGAAGAAGAAGCCCAAAAAAGGCGGAGCCAGCCGCAAAAAGGGACCCAAATTGCCGTCTGCCAAAGCCCCTGCAGTGTTGATTACACTGCAGGAGGAGGCCGTGGCTAAGGGCGTGACTTACGCCCAAGTGCTCTCAAGCGCGGCCGAGAAAATCGATCTCGGCCAAATTGGCATTGAGGGCGGGCTCAAAATCAGGCGTTCGGCCACGGGCGCCCGGGTTCTGGAGCTGCCCAAAGCGGCAGGCCTGGAAAAGGCGGAACGTTTGGCGGCAGACCTGCGGACTGCTCTTGACGGGGTGGCCAAGGTCGTCCGACCCGTTAAGCGCGTGGTAATCAAGGTGAAGGGGTTGGATGACTCAGTCACCACCGATAGGGTGACTGCGGCCATCTGCCGCCTCACGGCCTGTCCTACTGACGTCATTCACGTCGGTGAGATTCGGTGGGGCAGAGGGGAGCGTATGGGCGTTGCCTTTGCCCGGGTCCCAGTCGAAGCAGCCAAGGCAGTCCTTGAGGCCGGCAGGCTTCTTGTTGGTTGGAGCTCTGCCGCGGTCGAGCTCCTCGAGGACCGGCCTATGAGATGTTTTGGGTGCCAAGCACCCGGACACACTAGGCCGGTCTGCCCTTCTGGGGTGGATAGGGGGGCTTTATGTTTCCGGTGCGGTCTGGCTGGGCATCTCCAAGCCAACTGCACCGGAGTCCTGCGATGTGCCCTGTGCGTGGACCTCGGTCTACCCGCAGGGCATCAAATGGGGAGCCGAGCCTGCAAGGCTCCCCAAACGAAGGGCAAGGCAGCTGGTCCCTCTCCAGCTGCCGTACCAGTGGCGTGCCGTCAGGCGCCAGTTGAAGCCATGTCACTATGTTAAGTACAAAGCGACATGGCTTCCTACAGGCGAATGTCAACCACTCTGCCAGGGCCCAGGATCTCTTTATCCAGGCTATGGCGGAGTGGGACATTAAAGTTGCGGTGGTCTGTGAGCCCTACTTTGTCCCCCCGAATTCCAGCTGGTCGGGGGACATAAACGGCTCCGTGGCAGTGGTCGTGGGATCTAGTCCCGGTCCCCCTCTCTCCACCTTGGAGACTGGCCCGGGTTTGGTAGTGGCGCGGTGGGGGGAGTACGTTGTCGTAGGCACGTACTTCTCCCCCAATCGTAGCCTGGCGGAGTTCGAGGTTTTTCTCGACTCCGTCGGTGCTGCGATTAGCAGACAGGCGTCGGGGAACGTTATCGTCCTCGGCGACCTGAACGCCAAATCCGCGGCCTGGGGGAACCACGCCACGGACGCTATGGGTAAGGCCGTCCAGATCTGGTCGCTCCTCTCCGGTCTGTCCCTCCTCAACAGAGGGACCGAACCGACCTGTGTGCGGCAGCAAGGGAGTTCCGTGGTGGACGTTTCGTTCGCCACCCCAGCTGTCGCGCGACGGGTCGTCGACTGGAGAGTGGAGAAGGAGGTGGAGACTCTATCGGACCATTTATACGTCCGATTTGAGATCTCCGCCTCCCGGCCGGATCTGGCCAGACCACCGCGGGGGGGAAGTCGGTTTCCTCGTTGGGCAGTCCAGCGGCTGGATCGGGAAATGGCCGAAGAGGCGGCCATCGTCCAGGGCTGGGCCTTTCCCGATCCGCCCGACGAGGAGACCGACGTGGAGGGGTCGGCGGGCCGCATGCGCGAGGCCCTCACTAGGGTCTGCGATGCGGCCATGCCGAGGGTGGGGTCCAGGCCCCGGCGCAGGGCAGTGTACTGGTGGTCGCCCGAAATTGCCGAACTTCGGGCGGCCTGTTGCAGGGCTCGTAGGGCCTTCGTCCGGTGTCGCCGTCGTCACGGCTTTGACCCGGACATGGAGGCCCAGCTGCGGAGCCGTTACCGCGAGGCGAAGTCGACTCTGCGGCTGGCGATTCGGAAGGCGAAGGACCTGGCTCGGGAGGAAATCCTGGCCGGTCTCGATAGGGACCCATGGGGGCGCCCGTATCGCGTCGCGCGGAATAAGACCCGCGGCGCTGGCGCCCCGGTCATGGAGTCCCTTCAGCCGGATTTCCTCGAGCGGCTGGTGGGGGAACTTTTCCCGAATTCCACCGGCCACTCTCCTCCTGTGATGGCCCCTCCTTCTCTTGAGGGGGGGGTGGGCTCTATCCCAGACATCACAGAGGTCGAGCTGGAGGTCGCGCTGAGTCGCCTGCGAGCCCGCAACACTGCGCCGGGGCCGGACGGTATTCCAGGGCGGGTTCTGGTCATCGCCCTGGAATACTTGGGGGGCAGGCTTCGGGAACTGTTCAACCTTTGTTTGCGCACTGGACAGTTCCCGAAGGCCTGGAAGGAGGGGCGGTTGTGCCTGTTGCGGAAGGAGGGTCGTTCTGTCGACTCGTCCTCCGCGTACAGGCCAATCGTGCTGCTGGACGAGATGGGTAAGCTCTTCGAGAGAATCCTCTCTGCCCGTCTCGTCCAGCACCTCGAGGAGGTGGGTCCGGGTCTTTCAGAAGCCCAGTTCGGCTTCAGGGCGGGTCGATCGACGATCGACGCCCTGAGGGCTCTGAAGGACCTGACCCAGGAGGCTGTGTCCGAGGGGGACGTCGTCGTCGCGGTCTCGCTGGACGTCGCCAACGCCTTCAACAGTTTGCCGTTCGAGACTTTGGTCGAGGCGCTCCGGTACCATGGAGTGCCTCCCTATCTCCGGCGGCTGTTGGAGGCATACCTGCAGGATAGAGAGGTCCTGTGGGTAGGCGGCGACCGGCGGCTATACCGACGGAGCGTGAGCCGAGGGGTTCCACAAGGGTCCGTTTTGGGACCGGTCTTGTGGAACCTGGGCTATGACTGGCTGCTCCGCTGTCCGCTCCTCCCCAGGATGAGGGTGTTGTGTTATGCAGATGACACCCTCGTCACTGCACAGGGAGGGAGCTTTGCGGAGGCGGCCCGTCTTGCTTCCGTCGGTGCTACGCTGGTAGCGGACCGCGCGGGGCTGTTGGGACTGGAGGTCTCCGTCACGAAGACGGAGGCCATGTTGTTCCACGGCCCTCGGCGAGGTCCCCCTCGTCGGGCGTCCATCTCCGTCCAGGGTGCGCAGGTGGCGCTGAAGGCCCAGATGAAGTATCTGGGCCTCACACTGGACGGAAGATGGAACTTCGGGGCGCATTTCTCTCTGCTCGCCCCGAAGTTGATTTCCACTGCAGCTGCCTTGGGGAGGCTTCTGCCCAACGTCGGTGGGCCGCAGGCTCCGTGCCGGCGCCTATATGCCGGCATCGTGAGGAGCATGGCCCTGTACGGTGCTCCCATATGGTCGGGAGCCCTCACTGCGGATTCCAGGGCCCTTCTGCGAAGAACGCAAAGGGTCCTAGCGGTGAGGGTGATCAGGGGGTACCGTATGGTGTCGTACACTGCGGCCACACTCCTGGCGAGCGATCCGCCGTGGGAGCTACACGCGGAGGTGCTCGCCAGGGTGTATTGGCACCGGGCAGAAGCCAGGGATGGGCAAAGGATCGAGGCGGCGCGGGTCAGGACTCTAGCTCACCGAGTCCTGATCCGACAGTGGAAATCGGAGTTGGAGTCTCCTGTCGCCGGTCTGGCGACAGTGGGGGCAGTCCGCCCCCACATGGATCGTTGGATCAACCGGCGACACGGGACCCTAACCTATCGTCTTGTGCAGGTATTGACGGGGCACGGATGCTTCGGCGAGTACCTGCACAAGATCGCACGCAGAGAGGCGACCCCTTCCTGCCACCACTGTGACGAGGCCGTAGACACGGCTCGTCACACCCTGGCTGAGTGCGCAGCCTGGGACCGTCAGCGCTCTGAGCTGACGGCTGTGGTGGGCAGGGACCTTTCGCTGCCGCGCGTGGTACGCGCGATGATCGGCAGCGAGAGGTGTTGGGTCGCGGTGGCTTCCTTCTGCGAGCAAGTCATTGCCGCGAAGGAGGCCGCGGAGCGGATCAGGGAGTCAGCCTCCACCGCTGATCCGCTCCGAAGGGGTAGGCTGGGGAGAAGGAGGCGGGAGTACGCCCGACGCTTCCTTCCCCAGCCGTAGTGCCTTGGTGAGAGGGGAGGGTGACCCCTTTCACCAGCTATAGGCCTACGTCGTAAGGGTGCTTTCGTTACTCGGGGCACCCTTATCGGGGGTGGCGATTCCGCCGGGGCGTCACGGTGAGTGCGACAAGCGATCCCGTGGCGTCCCACTATGGCGATGAGGGTAACCGTTGGTTTTTAGTGGGTAGCCTTAAAAATGGCAGCGTCCTCTATGCTGCCGGGTAGTCCCACATAACCACTCCGGCCGTCACCTTCTCGGCCGGGGGGTATCCGTAACGGATTTTCCAACGTAAAAAAAAAAAAAAAAAAAAAAAAAAAAAAAAAGGTTAGGTTAGGTTAGGTTAGGTTAGGTTAGGTTAGGTTAGGTTAGGTTAGGTTAGGTTAGGTTAGGTTAGGTTAGGTTAGGTTAGGTTAGGTTAGGTTAGGTTAGGTTAGGTTAGGTTAGGTTAGGTTAGGTTAGGTTAGGTTAGGTTAGGTTAGGTTAGGTTAGGTTAGGTTAGGTTAGGTTAGGTTAGGTTAGGTTAGGTTAGGTTAGGTTAGGTTAGGTTAGGTTAGGTTAGGTTAGGTTAGGTTAGGTTAGGTTAGGTTAGGTTAGGTTAGGTTAGGTTAGGTTAGGTTAGGTTAGGTTAGGTTAGGTTAGGTTAGGTTAGGTTAGGTTAGGTTAGGTTAGGTTAGGTTAGGTTAGGTTAGGTTAGGTTAGGTTAGGTTAGGTTAGGTTAGGTTAGGTTAGGTTAGGTTAGGTTAGGTTAGGTTAGGTTAGGTTAGGTTAGGTTAGGTTAGGTTAGGTTAGGTTAGGTTAGGTTAGGTTAGGTTAGGTTAGGTTAGGTTAGGTTAGGTTAGGTTAGGTTAGGTTAGGTTAGGTTAGGTTAGGTTAGGTTAGGTTAGGTTAGGTTAGGTTAGGTTAGGTTAGGTTAGGTTAGGTTAGGTTAGGTTAGGTTAGGTTAGGTTAGGTTAGGTTAGGTTAGGTTAGGTTAGGTTAGGTTAGGTTAGGTTAGGTTAGGTTAGGTTAGGTTAGGTTAGGTTAGGTTAGGTTAGGTTAGGTTAGGTTAGGTTAGGTTAGGTTAGGTTAGGTTAGGTTAGGTTAGGTTAGGTTAGGTTAGGTTAGGTTAGGTTAGGTTAGGTTAGGTTAGGTTAGGTTAGGTTAGGTTAGGTTAGGTTAGGTTAGGTTAGGTTAGGTTAGGTTAGGTTAGGTTAGGTTAGGTTAGGTTAGGTTAGGTTAGGTTAGGTTAGGTTAGGTTAGGTTAGGTTAGGTTAGGTTAGGTTAGGTTAGGTTAGGTTAGGTTAGGTTAGGTTAGGTTAGGTTAGGTTAGGTTAGGTTAGGTTAGGTTAGGTTAGGTTAGGTTAGGTTAGGTTAGGTTAGGTTAGGTTAGGTTAGGTTAGGTTAGGTTAGGTTAGGTTAGGTTAGGTTAGGTTAGGTTAGGTTAGGTTAGGTTAGGTTAGGTTAGGTTAGGTTAGGTTAGGTTAGGTTAGGTTAGGTTAGGTTAGGTTAGGTTAGGTTAGGTTAGGTTAGGTTAGGTTAGGTTAGGTTAGGTTAGGTTAGGTTAGGTTAGGTTAGGTTAGGTTAGGTTAGGTTAGGTTAGGTTAGGTTAGGTTAGGTTAGGTTAGGTTAGGTTAGGTTAGGTTAGGTTAGGTTAGGTTAGGTTAGGTTAGGTTAGGTTAGGTTAGGTTAGGTTAGGTTAGGTTAGGTTAGGTTAGGTTAGGTTAGGTTAGGTTAGGTTAGGTTAGGTTAGGTTAGGTTAGGTTAGGTTAGGTTAGGTTAGGTTAGGTTAGGTTAGGTTAGGTTAGGTTAGGTTAGGTTAGGTTAGGTTAGGTTAGGTTAGGTTAGGTTAGGTTAGGTTAGGTTAGGTTAGGTTAGGTTAGGTTAGGTTAGGTTAGGTTAGGTTAGGTTAGGTTAGGTTAGGTTAGGTTAGGTTAGGTTAGGTTAGGTTAGGTTAGGTTAGGTTAGGTTAGGTTAGGTTAGGTTAGGTTAGGTTAGGTTAGGTTAGGTTAGGTTAGGTTAGGTTAGGTTAGGTTAGGTTAGGTTAGGTTAGGTTAGGTTAGGTTAGGTTAGGTTAGGTTAGGTTAGGTTAGGTTAGGTTAGGTTAGGTTAGGTTAGGTTAGGTTAGGTTAGGTTAGGTTAGGTTAGGTTAGGTTAGGTTAGGTTAGGTTAGGTTAGGTTAGGTTAGGTTAGGTTAGGTTAGGTTAGGTTAGGTTAGGTTAGGTTAGGTTAGGTTAGGTTAGGTTAGGTTAGGTTAGGTTAGGTTAGGTTAGGTTAGGTTAGGTTAGGTTAGGTTAGGTTAGGTTAGGTTAGGTTAGGTTAGGTTAGGTTAGGTTAGGTTAGGTTAGGTTAGGTTAGGTTAGGTTAGGTTAGGTTAGGTTAGGTTAGGTTAGGTTAGGTTAGGTTAGGTTAGGTTAGGTTAGGTTAGGTTAGGTTAGGTTAGGTTAGGTTAGGTTAGGTTAGGTTAGGTTAGGTTAGGTTAGGTTAGGTTAGGTTAGGTTAGGTTAGGTTAGGTTAGGTTAGGTTAGGTTAGGTTAGGTTAGGTTAGGTTAGGTTAGGTTAGGTTAGGTTAGGTTAGGTTAGGTTAGGTTAGGTTAGGTTAGGTTAGGTTAGGTTAGGTTAGGTTAGGTTAGGTTAGGTTAGGTTAGGTTAGGTTAGGTTAGGTTAGGTTAGGTTAGGTTAGGTTAGGTTAGGTTAGGTTAGGTTAGGTTAGGTTAGGTTAGGTTAGGTTAGGTTAGGTTAGGTTAGGTTAGGTTAGGTTAGGTTAGGTTAGGTTAGGTTAGGTTAGGTTAGGTTAGGTTAGGTTAGGTTAGGTTAGGTTAGGTTAGGTTAGGTTAGGTTAGGTTAGGTTAGGTTAGGTTAGGTTAGGTTAGGTTAGGTTAGGTTAGGTTAGGTTAGGTTAGGTTAGGTTAGGTTAGGTTAGGTTAGGTTAGGTTAGGTTAGGTTAGGTTAGGTTAGGTTAGGTTAGGTTAGGTTAGGTTAGGTTAGGTTAGGTTAGGTTAGGTTAGGTTAGGTTAGGTTAGGTTAGGTTAGGTTAGGTTAGGTTAGGTTAGGTTAGGTTAGGTTAGGTTAGGTTAGGTTAGGTTAGGTTAGGTTAGGTTAGGTTAGGTTAGGTTAGGTTAGGTTAGGTTAGGTTAGGTTAGGTTAGGTTAGGTTAGGTTAGGTTAGGTTAGGTTAGGTTAGGTTAGGTTAGGTTAGGTTAGGTTAGGTTAGGTTAGGTTAGGTTAGGTTAGGTTAGGTTAGGTTAGGTTAGGTTAGGTTAGGTTAGGTTAGGTTAGGTTAGGTTAGGTTAGGTTAGGTTAGGTTAGGTTAGGTTAGGTTAGGTTAGGTTAGGTTAGGTTAGGTTAGGTTAGGTTAGGTTAGGTTAGGTTAGGTTAGGTTAGGTTAGGTTAGGTTAGGTTAGGTTAGGTTAGGTTAGGTTAGGTTAGGTTAGGTTAGGTTAGGTTAGGTTAGGTTAGGTTAGGTTAGGTTAGGTTAGGTTAGGTTAGGTTAGGTTAGGTTAGGTTAGGTTAGGTTAGGTTAGGTTAGGTTAGGTTAGGTTAGGTTAGGTTAGGTTAGGTTAGGTTAGGTTAGGTTAGGTTAGGTTAGGTTAGGTTAGGTTAGGTTAGGTTAGGTTAGGTTAGGTTAGGTTAGGTTAGGTTAGGTTAGGTTAGGTTAGGTTAGGTTAGGTTAGGTTAGGTTAGGTTAGGTTAGGTTAGGTTAGGTTAGGTTAGGTTAGGTTAGGTTAGGTTAGGTTAGGTTAGGTTAGGTTAGGTTAGGTTAGGTTAGGTTAGGTTAGGTTAGGTTAGGTTAGGTTAGGTTAGGTTAGGTTAGGTTAGGTTAGGTTAGGTTAGGTTAGGTTAGGTTAGGTTAGGTTAGGTTAGGTTAGGTTAGGTTAGGTTAGGTTAGGTTAGGTTAGGTTAGGTTAGGTTAGGTTAGGTTAGGTTAGGTTAGGTTAGGTTAGGTTAGGTTAGGTTAGGTTAGGTTAGGTTAGGTTAGGTTAGGTTAGGTTAGGTTAGGTTAGGTTAGGTTAGGTTAGGTTAGGTTAGGTTAGGTTAGGTTAGGTTAGGTTAGGTTAGGTTAGGTTAGGTTAGGTTAGGTTAGGTTAGGTTAGGTTAGGTTAGGTTAGGTTAGGTTAGGTTAGGTTAGGTTAGGTTAGGTTAGGTTAGGTTAGGTTAGGTTAGGTTAGGTTAGGTTAGGTTAGGTTAGGTTAGGTTAGGTTAGGTTAGGTTAGGTTAGGTTAGGTTAGGTTAGGTTAGGTTAGGTTAGGTTAGGTTAGGTTAGGTTAGGTTAGGTTAGGTTAGGTTAGGTTAGGTTAGGTTAGGTTAGGTTAGGTTAGGTTAGGTTAGGTTAGGTTAGGTTAGGTTAGGTTAGGTTAGGTTAGGTTAGGTTAGGTTAGGTTAGGTTAGGTTAGGTTAGGTTAGGTTAGGTTAGGTTAGGTTAGGTTAGGTTAGGTTAGGTTAGGTTAGGTTAGGTTAGGTTAGGTTAGGTTAGGTTAGGTTAGGTTAGGTTAGGTTAGGTTAGGTTAGGTTAGGTTAGGTTAGGTTAGGTTAGGTTAGGTTAGGTTAGGTTAGGTTAGGTTAGGTTAGGTTAGGTTAGGTTAGGTTAGGTTAGGTTAGGTTAGGTTAGGTTAGGTTAGGTTAGGTTAGGTTAGGTTAGGTTAGGTTAGGTTAGTTAGGTTAGGTTAGGTTAGGTTAGGTTAGGTTAGGTTAGGTTAGGTTAGGTTAGGTTAGGTTAGGTTAGGTTAGGTTAGGTTAGGTTAGGTTAGGTTAGGTTAGGTTAGTTAGGTTAGGTTAGTTAGGTTAGGTTAGGTTAGGTTAGGTTAGGTTAGGTTAGGTTAGGTTAGGTTAGGTTAGGTTAGGTTAGGTTAGGTTAGGTTAGGTTAGGTTAGGTTAGGTTAGGTTAGGTTAGGTTAGGTTAGGTTAGGTTAGGTTAGGTTAGGTTAGTTAGGTTAGGTTAGGTTAGGTTAGGTTAGGTTAGGTTAGGTTAGGTTAGGTTAGGTTAGGTTAGGTTAGGTTAGGTTAGGTTAGGTTAGGTTAGGTTAGGTTAGGTTAGGTTAGGTTAGGTTAGGTTAGGTTAGGTTAGGTTAGGTTAGGTTAGGTTAGGTTAGGTTAGGTTAGGTTAGGTTAGGTTAGGTTAGGTTAGGTTAGGTAGGTTAGGTTAGGTTAGGTTAGGTTAGGTTAGGTTAGGTTAGGTTAGGTTAGGTTAGGTTAGGTTAGGTTAGGTTAGGTTAGGTTA